>OX454526.1:283180958-284652757 GCA_949715645.1 Portevinia maculata | reverse complement strand
AACATACAAAGTGGCTCTTTAAGGCCAAACTTAAAACTAATTAACAAAGTAAAAAGTAAAATAAAATAACATTTGAAGAGTTTAATATACTCGTAGATTTTTTGAAAGTTGCTTAATTCAAGATATAATTTAATATATTGGAACAAAAAACTTATGATCTATACAAAATCTAACAATAGGAAAATTAAGGGTTGTAAGATTACTTAAAACACATACATAGTTTTTAATTTATCAAGGTTTATGGTTTAGCAATGATGTTCTATATATATTATCCCCGGAGAACATTCAATGACGCTTTCTCATAGAAAGAAAGTTTAAGATTATCATTTATTTGAGGTACTAAGATTTGGGATCCATTTTGTAAGGCATTGAACGGCGATATGTAATACTGGAAATCTGTGCTTTCAGTTACATTCGTATCCCATAGATTTTTGATAATGGGATTTGGATGGTTTTGAATAGACTCTAGTTTCGTCTTTAATAAGGATGTCATGTAGATCATTAAAGGTTTCACTTTAGTTAAGTTGTACAAAGTATAATTAGAGAACCATTTTTTATTCGGTCGACGAAATTTTCCACAGCAAAAACGCAAGATTGTTCGTTCGAACTTTTCTAGCTCGTTTGCTGCTGTAGGTGATATCGTAAACCAGGAGCTAAAGCTATAGGAAATAATTGGCCGGATAAGAGTTTTATACATAAGGATCTTTGTTTCTTGTGAAAGATGTTTTGAAGACATTAGTTTTTTTAAAAAAGCAGTGGCAGTTTTTGCTTTAACTAAAACATTTCTTGCGTGTTTGTTAAATCTAAGCTTATTTTGAAACAGAATGCCTAAGTATTTGGTTTCTGTTTTTAACGGGACGGTTTTATCTTCGATAGATATAGAAAGGTTCTTGCTCTCTTTTACGACTTTTCGGTGACCCTTGCCGGAAGCGTTCCTGAAACAAGTAAGTTCACATTTGTTGGCATTTATGGTTAAACCCCAGGATTTAAAATAGGATACTAAAGTGGGTAATGCGTTCTGAATTTTCTCTAACGCGTATGCCGGCCTGTTATCTGAGGCTAATAGTTTCGTGTCATCTGCATAGAGAAGAGCTTCAGGCTCAGATTCTGAGGTGCAAAATGGCATGTCATGTAGGTATATATTAAAAAACTTCGGTCCTAGTAGTGTTCCTTGGGCAACTCCTAATTTTATTGGAAAAACTTCTGAAGACTGAGTACCAATAACAACTGATGCATATCTAGATTGGAGAAAGTTTATAATCAACCTGATTAAAGGATTAGGACAATCCAACCTAATGAGCTTAAAAATAAGTCCCTTATGCCAAATAGAATCAAATGCTGCCTCTAGATCTATATCTAGGACAACCGTGCATTTTTTTTGTCTTAGATTGTGTATGATTTTATCATTTAAAACCAAAAGACATTGTTCAGTTGAGTGTTGTTTTTTGAACCCAAATTGTGCGTTTGGAATAATGTTTGATTCATCAATAAAACTATCTAAAGAATCTGCTATGACCTTTTCAAAAAGTTTACTCAAGTTGGAAAGTAAAGAAATTGGTCGAAAATCTTTAACATTTAAAGCATGATACTTCTTAGCTATGGGCATTATTTTGGCAGTTTTCCATACATCTGGAAAATAACCACTATTAATGCACTGATTAAAAAGACAAGCAAGAATAGTGTCAAGAGAATTCAGACATTTTCTTAAAATAAAGTTTGAAATGCGATCAAAACCGAAAGATTTTTTGTTATTTAAACTACTTCTGAACATATTAACTTTTTGGTATGTCGTAAATGGTAAAGAAACTTGATTAGATGTGGTGTTAACTTGAGTAAACGAGGTAAGGGGAATATTAAGATGCACGTTAACTTATTCTACAACTGTTGAAGTAACATCGTTGTTCACATTTAAATCATAAGACGATGTTCGATCTGTAAAACGATTTGAATAAAAATTTCGAAATGCGCTGAGCTTTTCCTCAATATTAATCAGATCTTGTCCATCAATATTGAGAATATCCTTGACAATATCTGCTCCAAATAGTTTTCTTCCTGTTATTCTATCAATTTCATTGAAAGCATAAGGTGATGGTTTTATTTTATTAAGACGTGCTTTAAATATACTCGTAGAACACTGCACGAAAAATCAAAACGAAAATTATATTTTCTTGTGACAGACACAATTATGCATGGTTACCAGACGTCAGGATTTGGCCTGACGTTTGACGCTTTTAAGATTTTGGTCAGGCTCAATCCAGGCCTCACGCCTTGTCAGGTTTTTATTTGTTTTGACTTATTTACATCATTTCAATGTTACCGAAAAAAAATATCATCGTTAAGTCAAATTGTTGCTGAGTGCATCCAAATATGAATGCAACTATATCAGTTTGAAAACGTTCATTTATTTTCGTTCAGTGAAATTACTTCGTACTTACTTAGATATAGAAACGTAAAAAAATTCTATCCGTGGCCAACGGCGCGCGTTGGAAAAAATTCCATATGCTTTCAAAGTCAGACAGAGGGCACGAATTTGGTCGATGCTTTTTACGTTTATTTCAACTTTCTCACGATGTTGACAGAATATGATAGAGCTGTTGAGATTTTATGAAGTTTAATGGCTCGATGACAAGGATGTTATATGCTGATTAAGTTAATAATTAGTTTTTAGGCGTTAACAATACAGGGCCTTAAACCTAGCTTCTCCAACCATTTGCTTGTGCGAAGTGGAAGGGACCTTTAAGCCGAATCCGAACGGCAAATTTGAGAAGCTTCTCATGACAATCGATACTTTTGGATGTTTGTCAGACGTTCGCAAGATGTGGGGTAGTTTAAAAAAAAAAAACGTTAAGATGTTAGTTGGCCTAGGGGGATTTGAACTTGAGACCTTTAGATTAGTAGTCCAACACACTAACCTCTGCGAAACTGTACCCGCTGATTGGCTGATTAAGTTGCAAGTACCTAGCTTAACTGTGACTTTACTTTTGCATTGTGAAACAGACCCTAAGAGTATTATATTGCATTTTGACTCATAGTTTGTAACATGCCTTAATATTGATCGTAGACCACTTAAAGTTAATATTTGTGATCAGCATCGAAAGTTATGTCGATTTAGGCATGGTCGTCCGTCCGTCTCTACTTTGGAGCCCTGAAATTCAAGCTAGAAATCTGCAAATTGAAACATATATACTATATATACTCCTTAGGGGCCCCAACTGATAATGTGCAAACATTTTGAAAATTCGCCCACTGACCTTTAACTATTTAAAAAAAAAACATGTTTTATGGAAAAAATAATTGGAAATAAAAGTCCTGTTTTTCGCAAAGTATGTAGACAAGGTCGTTCTTATCAATTCGATCATCCAAGTTTTTTGCAACATCAACTTTTCGGGTGATAGGAATAGGGTATCCAACAGTTCGCCCAAGCGGACTGTAGCATTACCTTAAGTTTGTGTTAGTTTTGCATGCCAAATAAATCTCATCATTCCCCTGACTATACATTTTTTCAAAATTTAAATTTAATTCTTTACTCTTTAGTTACAGCAAAAGTAAACAAGAAAAACCATTTTTGTAAAGCATAAATATATATTTTTCACTTTTTAGTGGTGGGACGAAGTGATGGACATCTTTAACGGGGTATGATTTATTCTTGTTCTTCTTTTTTTTCATTTGTAATTTGTCTATGATGAGCTTTTTCGATTTGAACGTAGCTAGTTGGTTTTTTTTTCAATTCATTACTCATTAAATATTGGTTAAAATATATTTAAAATATTAAGTGGTGTTATGCGAATATAATATGCAAATTAATTGAAATATAATTAGGAGGATGTATTTACCAGTGGCTGCCATACAAATTGACTTGTCTGCACATTGTATGGGCTAAATTTAAATGAATAAACCCACTGATCACTGCAATCAATAAGGCTACTTAACCTAAATCATATGTTCTCGGTTTCTGAAATTGAAATTAAAATACGCACTAGTGTTCAATTTGTCTAAACTCAATGGAGGCAATTCTGTAAGGACACTGCATATTATACGCGCATTTTCACCCACACTGGCGCGGGTAGAATGCATTAATTAGTTTTCTATGGTTTTTTTGAAAAAAAACACGCTTTTCATTCTAATTTAACATGCAACAACTTTATTCGATATTACTATTTCAGTGAATAAGGGTTGTAGTTTGTTTTTAAGAGCGAAAGCGAAAGGCATTATCAATTTGATGCGCCTCCACCTGGCGAATAAATTGATTTCTGTATGTATGATGATGATGTTAGACGAGTGGTGCAGTTCACGTCATTAATTTTATTAATTTGATTGAATGGTTTTGTTTCGAATCGGGTTTCATTTGAATTTTTAATATTAATCTAATATTATATACATTGTTTTTCCTTTATGCAAACAATTTACTAATACATATTTAATGTTTAATCCTGCCCTATTTGCTCAATTAACCTGAAAAATTTCATTATTTATTTTGATTATTGTTTTATTTTGTTTTGTGTGTGTATTTTGTTTGGAAAAAAATTAAAACAAAATAAAAATTTAACAACAACAATATGCATAACTCCCATGTACGTACTTAGTGGCTTAAAGACAACGATACCATGCCTCGTATATTCATGGAATTTTTTAACGAAGTTGAACAATTTGTAAGTGTGTTGAAAAATAAAATCTAAATTTATATATTTATTCAATTTTCAAATAGAATAAGTTTTGGCAAATATTTATTTATTTAATTGTTCAAAAGTGATTGCTTTTTTATTTAAACTAAAACCGAACGAATGTATTGTGACTAACAATTGGCATATACGATGACTGTACTGTATACTTACTTACTTTTTTAGAACACGAGCATGGCAGAATTAGCCGTCTGCCGTCTGTAATGTATATATCCATGTATTTCCATTGAGGTTGATGTGAGGTGGGTTGACGGGATTGATTATTAATTTGTGTTTAGCCCTGTTTGTTGGAACCCTACAGGCTGACCAAAGGATGATTGAGATCGCAATGATCTCTCTTATCCTTATCACAAGCTCGTTCAATGCTAAGGTGAGATTAGGCTAGGTAGGATGGCTTTCCCAAGCAGGAACTGGCTGTGAATAAAACTCAATCGCCCCCTAAAACGCAGCGCTTGTTGTAAAAGGCGACTATGGAGAGAAATCACTTCTAGGCAATTTTAACATTCAGGTGAACCTAGTAACACATTCAACATCTTGAAACTCTCCCACAAGTGTGCATGTGAATCCGTGGCGTGATACGACTGGTAATCACCGTCACAAGACCCATGCCTAACAACTCTTATATCCCACAAACGCAATTACACCGGTATTTGATTGGCCTCAGTTAAAAGTGATCCGAAACCAAGAGGACCACCAAAATTTATTGACGGCGAACCAGTAGGGAAGCAGTAAAGTTAGAGATTTATTGTCCCTTTAATTCTGACAATTACTTCGCCGATAAGGAAGAAGAAGAAGAAGGTTAGGTAAGTGGCTGCATAGGCCCAAGGCCCAGTGCTATTAACAACCTTCATATTGGTTCATTGTGATACCACTACGAGAGGAGGTTTACCGGTTGTAGCGCTCGGACTGCTGGAATTACCTGCAGTGAGTTAGTGACTGTGAAATTGAAATCTTCATATAACTGTAGAATTCCGGCTATTGCAGTCTCTGTCATCTCTTGTGTGAGAGACGAATCTCGAAACCATGGGGTAGAAGCAGAGTGAAGTGACCGATACAATCGAATCCCAGACTTCGGTGGAGTGAGAGCCTCATGGGGTGACTGTTACAATTGCTCGATGCTAAAGACCGCAATGCACTATTTGGCTGGCGAGTCCCTTAGATCTTAGAGTTAAGCAAATAAAAAGGTTGCAGTCCGCTTGGGTGGATTAGTTGATACCGTTTCAAATTCCTGTCTCCCAAAATGGGCATGACATTATGTCAGAGCCTTATTTCATTTGTAGCGATTTCTTTTGATTTTCTATACAACTAAAATTTGAATTATTAGTCGAAACGCCACAAACATTTCCTGAATAACACATTTAAGGGAGTATAATGTCCTAAATTTCTTCTGTCCAGCTTGTTAAAAGGCCTCGAAATTTGTGACGGATGGACATGGCTAGACCGACACAACTCTCGATGTTGCTTACAAAAATATATTTACTTTTAGGGGACTACGACCAATATGAAGGCATGTTATCAACTACATATGTGTTTTTCTAAACTTTTTAATCCACGACCAGATTAATTGCGTGCTCGGCCTGTCACACGAATCAAAAAAAAATAAAAATATAAGGCATTAACGGCTCATGGACCGGGGCCTTACACCTAGCTTCTCCAAAGTGGAAGGGACCTACAATTTTAATCTGAATTCGAGTGGCAAATTAGAGTAGCTTCTCATAACAATTGATACTCTTGGATGCTTGTCAGATGTTCGCAAGAGGTAGGGCGGTGCATAAAAACGTTTAGGTGTTACTCGGCCCCGACTGGATTGGAACCTAAGACCTTTAGATTAGCAGTCTTACACACTAGCCTCTGCGCCACTGCGAAACAACGAATCACCCCACCAGTGACTGACAAATCCATAAATCACACGAGTCAACCGATACCCCTCTCACTTAACTCACAGTTTTGTTTACGAGCATTTATAATGTCGCGCTACTAGGAAGATGTACATTATAACTTTGTTAAAAAGCTTTAATTTAATTAAATTCATCGTCATTGTCATGTTCATTTTCTGAAACAATGATTTTTTTGTTCCTTAACTTATTCGTTCAAAAGTCAGTTAGCGCCCGTGTCAAATACCTGAAGACTACGGAGATAAGATGATGTATAATGTTTGTTGATTGTTCGATACAGCCACCGCGCCGTTCTGCGATAATTCATCTACATGCTGTGCACTGCACGAATATATCATTTATAAAGATTAGTTTTTAAATTGAAGTCCATGACTTCTACCTTTCGACGATAAGGCAGTAGCAGAGTTAACGTCAATTTATGTCAAAGACTTCCAAATCGATGCCTCCTCTGTTCGACGTCCATCGCCGCTATATGGTGGTCACGCTTTGCATTCTGTAGAAGGCTTTAATACAATCATTTCATATCAAATCATATTCATGGGAATAGGATACTATCCATTCAAAAACCTTCTTCTTCTTTAACGACATGGATGTGATCTGGTCCACCTGTGGAGGTGCTTTCAGCAATTAACATAGGCAACAAATTAAAAGTTGTCCACTGTGAGAGAGCTGCTAAATACCATCGACTATGTTCTATAAATTTAATCGGGTCTTTTTCTTCCCTAACGACGATGCTATGATGACATCAGTCCTCCCTCTTTATTCCGTCACTTCTTGTCCTGTTGGACCTCAGTTAATATTGGCACGCCTTCCGATTTCGGTTTACTTTTAAGCTGGGGCCACTCAAATGCTAGTGGTGTTCCATTTATGTTATCCAGAAGTTTTAGGGCTGCCTCTTCAACATTTTGGACACATGCATGTACCTGTTATTGATTATTCTTCGATGGAATTTTTATGAAAATTAAATATCGATCTATAATCATCCTGCATTTTCTTTAATGAGAACGTATCCATTGTCATTAAAGACTTCTCCAATTTGCCTTTCAAAATCGGCTTTAAATTGTAGGTCCTTTCTACTCCGCATCAGCAAATGGTTCGAGAAGCTTGGTTTTAGGTCTTGTATGGGCCGTTAATGTTTATTATTTATTTTATCCTGTTGAACATATAACACAACCATTAGCAGCATTTAAAGTTGAACGGAATAAGCATTCCACGAGATACCACTGAGATAACTTAATTTACTTACAGTCCCAGCCAACCAACAAATGATGAACCTGACTTCATTTTTATTTATTAATATTTTCAACCTACCTCACTTCAATAAATATATGTATTTTTCATCGAAATATTGAAAAACTCAGCCAAAAATACATACACAAAAAAAATAATCTGTAAACCTAACAAAAAATTCACTAAATCAACACATGAGCAACTAACATTGCAACTAACAACAACAACATCCAGAATCCTCCTTCCACCGACACAACTTGTTTCCCGTATACTTATATATGTATATGTATCCATGTAACATAAATGTCCTCATCCATTTAACACTTAACGCAAAGAAGGACCAAAAAAAACTAAAACAATTTTCCCATTCAACACACATACCCTTAGCAAGCATAACAATCTTTGTATCAAGTACGTTAACGTCCGCTTTATTCAATCGGACGGTCGGTACTACGGACAGAAAATAGTAACAAAGTAACACAACTGAAACTGGGTGGTATTACATTTTCGGAGGCGGTTGGTCAACCGGTCGGTGGTGGCTTAAAGTTAGACCATCAACTGAAAGTTCTCATGTTATAGCTGTATACCATGCCCATATGGTTGGGAGCACAAATTTTAAAATTACATATTTGCCCTCTAAGGATGAAATAAGTGAACATTTTAATCTAATTTTTGCTTCATTTTTCTTTTTTTCTTCCTCCTTTCTCGTTCTGCTCTGGCTGTGTCCTCCGGGGATATCTTTAACATTGCGAATGGATTTTTATGTGATTTTCTCTTCGAATTCAGCAGCAATTCGACCAACAGAAACTTTCTCCGCACTACACCGAAGGAAATTTATCAAGGTATGTAAATATAGTTGTACATTTATGTAACGCTATTTAAGTATTTGTACGTTTGCTAAAGTTTTGTAGACATAAGGAATAAGTGAATGTGAAGGGATTCTATTAAGCAAATTTTGACTTTTGTGGTTAAATGCAATTCGACAACTCAATATTTTATTCATTCAGTGTTGCATTTTGAAGTGAAACGGTATAGCAGGATCAATAAGATGGAAATTGTATGTAAATACGGAGGAGATGCTCTTTTCGGACAACATAATAATATGGAACTAGAAACTAGGATTTTAAAAGCTTTAAAAAAATTACGTATGATTTAGAGATAAAATGGTCGTGATAATCGTGCAACTAAATCAAAACAGGGGAATTGAATTTAAAAAAAAAATCGAAAACTGATTTGTAAAGAATATCTGGAAAGTTTTTAATTATAAGTATTCAGCCGAAAACGCATCGTCAAAGTTTTAGAACGTACTCCTCAAAACTCAAGAATATTTTGAACATTATTGTGTCAATGAAAGGTTTCGGCTCAACTCTAGGCATACAAAAAAAAACCGTTTTCGAAAAATTATTTTTTTGAATATTTTCAAAACAAATTTAAACGCAAAACTCTCAAGGAAAGAACGAAAGGAACATTATCGATTAGTCAACCATCTGTCGAATAATCGAATAAACACATTGGGATGAGGTTCTACGAAGCATCGCCATGGTCGATATCTGATGCGGTAATTCGGCCCCGGAATAACGAAAATTCAATTTTATATAGTAAAATTGTATTTCGAAAACCCAATTCGCAGTGCTTCAAATTTCATTATTATGATTGCCAGATATGTTCTACTCTTTAATAATTACTTATAAATGATCTCAGACTTCGGCGATCCGAAGAAGTCATGTTTGACAATTAATATAATTTCAATTTGAATTATGATAATGCCATTGCCAAGTCTATGTTAGGCTTTCTTATACGAAATGGCAGTGACTGTGCATAGCCTCAAAATTGTCTACAGCTCGTTGGTCAGACGATATTCAGCATATTCGTCGATCATTTTCATTCATTCACAAACTTAGATATGAAAGAGTGCAAAAGAAATTTATGAGATACGCGGTTCGTTGATGAGCTTCCCAATTATGACAGAAGATGCAAATTAGTAGTTTCACACGCAAGCAACTTTTGTCATGTTTATTCGTGATATAATTGATTATCATATTATTTCACCAGAATAAGTTAATCTTTTAAATATTTATGCTCCCCAAAGGTCACTACGGGTTAGAAGCTTATTTTTCACTGAAAGGCATAGAACCGAATATGGTAATAATGAGCATATTACAAAACGCAGAAGCGCATTCAATGAGCTGCGCAACGGTATTGACTTTATTTATCCCGATTTAAATTTAAAGATTGTGATTTATCAGTGATTCTCGATTAGTTTACAAATTATTATTTGAAATAGTCTATACGATTGAAAATCGGTTAATGACCCTTAGTCGCGCAACAAACTACAGTTGTCTAAAGCGATACTGAGAGTATACACTAGAGAACATAGCGTTGTGTGTGCTCTGTTATTTAAAAAGAAAAATATAAACATGATGATTGGTAATAATTGGCAATGATCAACAAAATTGATGATTCGATATTATTGATGTTAACCTTCAAAATGGCTTATCAACTGTGCTTTTTTGCAAATTTTTGATCTATCAAGTCCAAGATAAATACGAGTCCATACTAGTTAACTCTCTGTGTGGGCAAAAAGCTTATATGAATATCAGCTCTTCACCTAAAATCTTCCCTTCGAGCAAGTAAAAGAAATCAACCCTTATTCGTCAGCAAAGTACAGATGTGAAAAAAATGATTACACATTAAATATTCTAAGGACTTCTGCAGATGGAGCATCTCGTTTGGAAGGCATACGCATGTTTGCTGCTTGCGTTTCTTGTAATAGCACACGATGTGTAGACTGCTTAAAAGTTATGGTGTCCTTAAAATGGTGCATTAAACCTCCAAATTTGTGCCATTGATTGGAATTACAAGCACATAGGTACGTTTATGAAAGAATAATTTACAGAGGCATAAATGAATCGTTGCAATAGGACGAATTTTGTACGAGTGATCATGAGATGGTAGTTGTACAGAAAGGCAGGAAATATATTTGTGAACTTTGGTACTCATAAATATGTCATAAGCTAACTTGCATGTGTTGGACTGAAACCTGCCCTTTTACCAGTTCGTCGTTGGCAAATAAATTTTTGAAAACGAACTTCCATCAGTACAAAGATAGTTGCAGGGCCTTATTATATTTGCCAAATGTCAATACGATATTTGAAAATAATAACCAGTGAACAAAAAATTTATGATCCGATATTAACGTGATCAATTTATA
Source organism: Portevinia maculata (assembly GCA_949715645.1). NCBI lineage: Eukaryota > Metazoa > Arthropoda > Insecta > Diptera > Syrphidae > Portevinia > Portevinia maculata. The sequence goes on along the minus strand of OX454526.1, from coordinate 284,641,742 downwards.
AAATTTCTGATCAACTGTGAATTTTATACGCATTTTTGATCCACGTGAATACTTCAATATTGATAAATTTGCAATTATCGTTGTCAAAAATATTGAAATCTATCACATCTTCAGTCAATCACAAATTCGTCCTTTACAAATTTTTAAAAAGCGAAATTTCGTCAGTGAACTTGTTTTGGCAGACACATTTTTCAGTGTGTCAAGCTCATAGTCGAATGACACTTTCAAGAGATTCAGAAGATATAATGATAGCGCGACGGAAGTTAGTTGCATTCGTAGCTTTCAAATCTAACTTTAGGTAAAAGATTTGAGCTACTATTTTCAAAGTGCAGTCAGAAAGAAGGGAACATGGATTTTTTACGGTATGAAATTTGACAATAATCAGCAATGATCAAACAAATTGATAAATCGATATTGGTAATCTTGATCGATCATCAAAGTATCTGATCAACTTTGAATTTTATAACGAAATATCTTCAGCAGACAACCAGCGGAACTTCACTTTCATAAGAGTCATAAACAAAAAGCAAATATAAACTGCATAGACTTGAACGAAAAATAAATCAAAAAGTTGATAAACATATTAAACGAAAATTATCATAAAATTAATGAAAAATAAAAATTAAATTTATACAATGTTTTGAGAAGCAATACAAACGAACCACACAAATATTTTAATAACTTAAACATCAATAATGTTATACTCATTTACAATCCTCGTCAATGTTAACAATTGACGTTTAATTTATCAACTGTAACTCATTATAGCAAAATGTGGATTGATTAGTAGTTTCGTTCATCAATAATTGATCTTAGATAACCGAAATTTAGGTTATAGTAGTTTTGGAAGGATTCAAAATCTGCGAAATTGGAATTCTTTGCAATAAGATAACTGCAATCTATTAAGCACTTTAATTGCTGAAAAAAATCCAAGTCGTGATGAATACACACTGTTGCATTAAAGACCATTCTATAATGCCAACCCTACACCCCCTTTACATAATCATCTTAAATAAATAAAAAGTTAACCGCAATTTCGAATGAACAGTCTAACGTCTAACCATACATCAAGGTCAAAAGCTTTTTGAGCATTATAGAGAGTGAGAGTGTAAAAGGTTTATCCTCAGTCTCTGTTATGCTTAAAAAACTTCTGACTGCTATTTTCGACGGTGTACGTTATTCCGCCCAAGATCCAGGCATGAATACTTAAAATGGTAACAAAAGTTATTTGGCTTTAATACATACATTTCGTGTTTAATCACTCAAGCACTCGTTTAAAAGAAGCACTTTTTTAGCACGTTTTTCTAACCCCTTCAAATTTGTAGGGGGATTATTGTTATATTAAATTGCTGTCTGAATATTTAAGGAGCTTAATTCTGTATGTCAAAAGGTTGGGCTTTTTACACATTCTTAACAGTAAAAGAATTGAATTCGTGAATAGAATTTAACGCCACAAAAAACATAATATTAGCTTTCTTTTGAACAAACAAACTTCAACAAACTTCGCGCTCGCGAGTAATTTGAGATGTACTCCTTGGTCATAGACGTGCTATGTGCACCTAACCCTTTTTGTCTGTATGAGACAAATATTTGGTGAGCAGCATTAATGCGTTTGTAAACCTACTGACTGTAAGGGTAAATGTTTCAAATCAAAAGGCTTAAGCTCTAGCCCAATCGTAGGAAGTATATCATACAAGAAACTTGTCAAAAACGATTAATGCGAGGTCATCTGTGAAGGGGAGAATAAATGAACACCAATGTAGGTGACATACAAAAGCAGTGCCATTAAAGCAAAAGAAAAATCACGATTCTACTTGAATTTTCACATTTTATTCCCTCTCACAAACCAACAATTTGTTTTTTTACCTGAAGTATCCTAATCGAAAAAAACGGATTAAATGTTGTAGCTAACCACTGTCAAATGCAACACTGATATCCATTCTCAAACTTACTAATACAAAATGAAGTTAATATCTTTACATACGTAAACTTACCTATTTTCACTTCTCTCTTTTTTTTGCAATAAACATCGATAATTTAATCGAACATGCACCCAGAGCGCTATTGAAGGAGCAGGGCTATACCAGTGATTCGAATTTAGTATTCCGGAAAAAGGATGTACCCCAGCACCAATCCCCATTGAGCCCAGTCGAACAGAAGCATTTCTACAAAAGCGTGCAGGCAGGAGGACAACCACCACTTTTGGGTTTCAGAAAGCCAGCACCAGAAAAACCAAAAGGTATGTATGCCACTTGTATATACAGGCGAATGCGTTCGAGGTTTTGTGTGTGTATTTAAACAGTTTGACTAGCAAAAACCAATACTCTCTGTCATAGGGATATAGCCATAGATACTATGTATATCCTTTACAGAGCAAAATATACTTTCGTAGTGCGGCACCGCAATTTGAAAAGCACGTTATCCTAACACTGGTACAGTAGTGGGTTTTGTCGAGTTCTTTTTTTTGGGAGGTGGTGGTTTTTAACGATGACTTTCGGGGTATTTCTTTTTCTATTTGATTTTTTTTAATTACATTAAACGTAGCTATCTTTTTTCGCACTCATAAAAAACTTTGCCAAAAATTAAAAATTCTGGTTTTATGCATACTAAAGCCTAACATTTATTAATGGTTAAGAGGAAGAGAAAAGAGGGAGACTAATCTAACCTACAACTTTTTGGTTTTGGAATATATGTGGGCGCAGTCAGTGAAAAAAGTGATTAATCATCATAAACGAGTCTGTTTGTGGGGTATAACTTTCAGCAAAATGATTTCCCATTTCATTGATTAGTGCTTTTCAAAGATTGCTGACTGTTTCTACGTACGTGGAACGGAGCCAAAACCACAAGGCATGTGGGTTTGGCGTTATTTTTGTAAAAGTTTGTTCCAACGAATACTTTGTAGATTTGCATAATCTGGATCATTTATTGGAATTAGGCCTACGAAATTGGAAAAAAGCAACTGGAACTCAAAAAACAAACTTTATTAGGTATATATTGATAAAAAAAAATACTTCGTCCCTTAAATCTTGCAACGTAACAGATGCATGTTGAATATTCGCTGAAAGAGTATTATTTGTTTATTGTTTGATCATGACAGTTCGCAAGCTGTGAGGACGAAATTATGCATCGCGTAAGCGTAGGATGAAGTGGTACGAAAAGTCAGAAATCTTCTGTGACCGAAAAATGACCCTAAGCTGAAAAGAAGACTTTACACAGCAATTTTTTATTTTTTTTGTAATTTATTATTATCATTATTAAAAAAAAATATATTACCGTACCCTTATGTGCTCAGGACACAGCGCAAGCATTTGTGTTTTAACAGCAAGCAGCACCTAGCAATGGCGTATTTCATTGCATGGTTTTCTGTGCTACTTACTATTAGAAAGAATAGAAAGATAGGAAAAAAGTGGTTTGGTGCATTTGTAGGGTATTTCTAAACGGGTGGTGTCTAAGTTGCTCATTTATTCGACTTAAAGTAATGGATTTGGCCGGAATTTAAACGCAAGACTTCCAATCAGTAAGCGAATGCACTACTACTGCACCATTGCCACCCGCTTAACACCGCAACTGTGCGGCCGGCTCAAACTTATGGTTCACATTGTTCAACAGCGTACAAAGAGTATGAGGGCAAATCAACGGTAGCTGAGATAAAGATGATTCGCATGATAGCAGGAGTAACAAAGATTGATGGAATAAGAAGTTCCAAGATCCGAAGAAGCCTTCACGTCAAAGAACCTATATCGAAGAAATGGAGCGCGACCGGCTCACTTGGTACCGTCATCTCCAAAGGAGATATCCTTTGAACCCTGTCAAAAAAGCAATATCAATCGACATTCCCAAACAAACGCGAAAGAGGGTCAGGCCTAAAAACTCCTGAATCACATAAATGCAGCAACAACAGCATTTGATTGGCTTCAGCGACGCACTGATTCAAAATCGGGAGCCTGCCGTTATTTTCTAAGGAGGGAAGGTTATGATCCCTTTAATTCTGATCATAGCCTAGCCGTCATTAAGTGAGAAGAAAAAGAAGAAGTTTGAACATAACAGTTCCCACAGTGGATGAAAAAATAACTTTTTATAAGAAGTGAAGTTCAAGCGGTGCCGTGACATAACCCCAAGCGTCATAAGCCCAAATATCGAAATTTCAAATTCTAGCATTTGGTATTATGTCACTTTCACAAAGCGTCATAAGGCCAAATCCGAAAAGTGACACAAAACCAATTTTTCAAAACCGCATTACACTGTTTATGGAATCTACATGCGATTTCGTAACTAATCCCACAAACAGTGCAATCCATATGGGGGGCATGCTGCCCCCCTGCAACCCCCCTGCTTGGGGACACTGTTTGATTTGGAGTTGGTGCGAGGGCAAATTGTTGAAAACAGCACCAAGCGAAAGTGTCATAAAGCCAAATTGGCCTTATGACGCTTTTCCAATGTGTCATAATACCAAATGCTAAAATTTGGCCTTATGTCACTTTCACAATCCGACATAAGGCCAAATTTCAAAATTTGGGCTTATGACGCTTGGGGTTATGTTACGGCACCGATTGTCCTCAGTGACGAAGTGTCGAAATCGGGAATCCTGCCTATGATTTTCACGGTCAAATCACCAAATTCCACAGTCGGAACAATAGAATGCAGTGAAGTGGAAGGGCTAATAATCCCTTTAGTCCAGATCAAAACATCGTCGTTAAAGAAAAGAAGAAATTAAAAAAACGATGCTCTTGTATCGACTTCGTATCGTCAATAGTTAGGAAGCAATATTGTTGTATTCACATTTGCTTTCATACAAAGCGAGTGAGAGCTCTGATCTAATCTTTGAGGTGTTGCGTCTTTTGTGGACAATTAGCGTAAACTTTATCCTTAATGTATTCCCAGGCGAAAAAAATTGCGGCGTTAAGTCCCACGATCTAGGCAGCCAATTGAAGTCTACGAATCACAAAATTCAGCGTACAGAACATGTCAACAACGGCCTGTTTGGTTCATAACCCCATTCTCCATCATTCGAGTCTAGTTTATTTTATTTCATGACAGAAACCCCAAAAACAACACCATACTATCACAAGCTGTGGACGACGAACAATTTTTTGAAATAAAATAAAATTAGTGCCTTGCGATATGCCTAGTTGCAGCGAACATATTTAAATGGAAACCTTCAGCGACACTTCAAGTCACATCTCGAAGTCTTTACACCACTTACCTGCCCGCCTGACTCAAATTTAGTGATCAGTTGGGCAATATCTGGACGAGAAGGTGCTTCATATCAAACTGAAAAAAGTATGCGAACCTTACGAAAATTTGCACCTTTTTTGTGGTGAATTTTCACAGTTTGTATTTGTTCCTCTTGCTTATACGTTTCATTTTCTTGAATCTTTCAGTCTTAACTTGACTTGCAATAAAGTAATGACGGTTACATTTGAAAGGTCAGCAATAGTGCACAATTTAACAAGAAAGCTACTCAATCAAAGACCATTTATTTTGTTCTCTTTATTTGAGATAAATCAGTAAGAAAGGGTAACAATTGAACTCAATCCAGCGAATTTGTTTGATTGAGGTAAAAGCTCAAGTTTCAACACCAATGCAACAATTTAAGCATTTGGTATATTTTGTAGGTGAAAATTTAGCGTGATCAACATTTTTTTTAATAACAAAAACTCACAAAGCTCAGAACTATAATTTCTACCTAACTTAATACTTTCATCCACGTATTTACTCACTTACAGATACACCAATTACACAACACACTCAATTTCCAAATTTATTACTCCAATATTTTCCACCCAAATTAATTTTACAGTGAAAATCCACAGATTGCCAATCACGAGTGTTTTAATTATTTCTCTCAGCAAACCGGATCAAAATATATGCACCGTGTGTTACACCCAGCTTCCAAAAAAAACCTCTATTTGAAATTCTCTAAGACCCCTCCCGCTTGATTGCTTACATTTTCAGAGACCGAATTTGAATACCTCCCTATCACCCCGACACTTACCAAGATTCGAGTACATAGCAAAGAAGTTATGTCGAAGAAATCCCAAACGACGCACGCTGCGCAACGCGAAATCATCTGTTATCCCATTACTAATGTATCACGTCCCATCGATATGTTTGCCCCATTCCCGAAACATGTGCCATCATTCATACCAATGACTCAACCACCACTGCCACCGAATCGCAAGTCATCACGTACGCGTACCACACGTATGGCGCTTAAAATTTCCCCAACCGAGATGAGGAGACCGACTTCGGCGAATTCAAGCCGTCATGAGGCATGCTTCAAGACAAAAGATGCTTTATCACCACCTCTACCAAGGGCGGCAAAGTATGGAACGATAACTTTGAAAAAGACAATCAGTCGTACTGAGCCTCTGGTGAGATCGAAATCTACAGGGGCTGTATTGAGTCTCTTAGCGGCTTCCAAGGAGGAAAAGTCGAAAGATGGACGAGTATCGCGAAAGCAACAATCTATTCGTCTCAGTTCCTGTAGTCCCGTAAGGACAATCTCGAGACTTACTGCCCTTCGGACGAGTAGTCGAAGCCCGGTCGCCTTTGGTCGGAGTGTTTCCAAGGAGCGATCATTTGCAGAGGAGAAAAAGCGAATTGAAGAAACGATGCCATCGATTCGAGCGGATTTCACTGCCAGCACGAACATTCTTCGCGATCCGAGATTAAAGTCTCCTGACCAGGTTAAGCGAGCGGTACGATCGTATGCTTACCCGGTGGAGAGAAGTAAATCAGCTCCTAGAGTAGTGTCCCCGGTTGAGCCTGCTATGTCTTCTTATATGTCCACCTATGTTGTTCGCAGAGGTCCTAGTCCAACGAGGAGGGAAGTTCCAAAACGTGTTCAAACTACGACCTCCATGAGATCGTCTATAAGTTCTCCAACTGTTGTCAGATCAAAGTCTCAATCTTGCAAAGTGACCGATAAAGCACTTTCGAAGCCCATGGTAAAGACAAGTTCAGTCATGAGTCTAGCTCGGACCAGTTCCACCTTCTCTGTGGACTCTACGGCATCCAAAGTGAAACCGATTCAAAAGAAACCGCTCAAAATCACTTCATTCTGTGCGAGAAAAGAAACCGAGAAGTCTAAGCGAAAACCTGTCACAATTAGTTTGAGCAAGAGTGACAGCAACGTCTTACAAAAGATTAAGGAGAGCTCAGAGGTAAAGGAAAGGATAGTGAAATCCATACCCAGCCAACAGAAAATCGTGCGAACCAATCACTTTTTTGAGAATCTCTTCATGCGGGATGCTTCACCGAAGAACAAAATTGAGCCCATTCATCCAGCTTCAGTTCATCAGAAGGCGCGATATTGGAACAGCATGTCGCTGCCTCTTAAAAAGTCGCACGCTGAGGCCAGACACCAGTACCGCAGCCTGAGTCCGCCAGCTAGGCCGCCGTACGTGGATGAATACGAATCTATTGAGCACTTTCACAGCGAGGACGATGAAGCTTCTGAATTCGGAGACCACTCCAGGCGCACAGAAGATCTAGTCTGGCAGTACGAGCAGAGAAATAGAAGCCAACCACGCCCAGTGAAGTCAGTTAGCGATATTGCTCGACCGGAATCGCCTGCTCCAATCTTCCCTCGAGAATTCTCCCCAACACGAGAGATACGTGTCCCGCAGAACCGGGAAATGCGGTCCCCCTCAAGACGACGCATTCAGAGCTTTCGCGACAGCCAACACAGTGATACAAAAAATGTGATCCGCGCCAGCAGCCTCAGCAGTGCCGATGATCGTTCGAAGCATGGCCTATACCGGTGCGATGACATTTCTCACAGTGCGAATTCTCTGGAGTACATTGACCGTCATAGCCCCAGCCGATTCAAGAACTCTGATCGGTTTATTGACCTCAATCGCTTCTACAGCACCTTGGAGAGGGTTGGACAACTGGAGCGGGCGACATCGGGCAGCAGTCTTAAGCGAATCCGCAGGGATGGTGAAGCTATGGACTTTGAAAAATGGAGGAAGCTGCGCTTCCATGAACGTGCTGAGCGGGAGCTCAACTATCTTGTGGGTCGGCTAAAGGAGGACCAGAAGCAGAAAGACTTCCTTTTCCAGCCAAAGGATGTGGACGATGTAAAATGGTCAGAAAACAAAGATCTCTCACTTAGGTCGAAGGACAAATCCGTGGAAGATCTTCGCGAGAACTTCGAGAAGAAAATCCATCAAGAATGGCTAGATGAGTCAAAGAGGCTTGAACTCGAGTCAAGGAAGGATACCTATAAGCCATATTGGAGAGGAAGTTCTGTAGCTGATCTGGCTTCAAGTATGGAAATCAAGTACAATCCCGAAAGCGGATCTTTTGGGATCCAGAAGGTAAAATCGGAAGAGAAACCTCTATGCCTCAGCAACCGCTTAATAAGCACGTTATCCAAAGACCAAGTCACCAAGATCACGCACCAGTTGAACGAGATATACAGTCCGTCTGAGCCCAAATCCAAGCCCGAAGTCACCGAGGATTACGTGATCACTGTCGACAAACACACGCCGGCCAATGCTCTCAAGGTCCGTTGTAACTCAACAATCTCTAAAGAAGAACTCATCGGCCCCGTCCTACGTCGCAAGGAGGCTTCTGTTAAACCACCACAAAGCAAGACTTTTGATCGTCTCTCTAAGGAGGTTCGTAAGTTCGAAAGCGAACTCACCGAAACTGAGAAGCAAAGATTGTCTCAAAGCTTTAGCCGTGAGATCCAGGGTAAGACGCGTTCCGGTTCGCCGGTGATGTTAGGCCGCGAGACAAGAGGAGCAATAGCCGCTGAGAATGCCAAAAGTACAATGTCCGATATACCCCCTCCACCACCGCTGCCAAAGGACATATTGGAGGCCAAGAATCCAGCTCCGACAAAGCCAAGACGAAAAACCCTTGAAGACCAAAAGAATGGAAGGGAACCTGACGTCTTAACGATCGAGACAACTACCTCGGAGACTGTGGAGAAGCCAGAGGACATTATCTCAAAGAAAATCCAGTACTTTGAGGACCGACAGTTTGAAGAGCCAGCTAAAACAATATACCATGCTCGAGAAGACTCCTCCCCGGATGAGGACGAAGTGATGCGGGTCATCGAGGAAAACATCAAATCCCGCGCGCAGTCTTCAAAATTTCACCACCAAGAGCTGAGCTCATCATGTACTGACCTTAAGGAACTCTATGGCGAGAGGGATACTTCGCGGATAAATTTTCCATTACCTCGTCCACCACCACCACCAGATGATGCGATGTACCATGAAGATTATCAGGATCAACACCGCAGTACTTCGTTAACCTTACGTGTCTCTCGTGAAGGAAGCCTAGAGAATTTGGAAACCTTCTTCCGTTCGCGCAGTATATCACCACAAGGCACTGGCGGCAATTCCTACCTCCATCGGGTCCAAACAGGGGAAGTTCGCAAAATCAAAGACAAATTCGAGAGCCTTGGCCGCCCAAAAAAGAGGAAGCCTTTTTTTGCGCTTAGTCCGCTGCGAAAGGTGCGCAGCGATCCGGAGCTGAGTAATGACGGATCAAAAGACACCTTTAAGACTGTCGTGCAAAAGCACGAAGTCGGTGACGTTTCGTGGATTGCGCACAAGTTTGAGGTACGAAACTCATCCATCCGCGGACGTAGTCGCTTACGAAAGCCAGGCTCTCCCATTCAGCGCATGCCGCTTCGCAAAGAGGACCGCCTTATGCCGCATATTGACATCATCAGTAAGACGGCTTCGTTAAAACAGGAAATGATGAAGTCGCGCAGTCCAAGTCCCAGTTCCTCCCGGCAACAAGCAAATCTTCACGCCGGTAAAGTGGAACGCATTCGTTGCCTATTCGAGACTTCACCCGATCGGGAATCAGAACATTTGGGCACGTCAAGCCCGGAACTAAGAGATATCTCTGCTCATCTGACTGCCAGTTGGGTAGCCCACAAGTACCCTAAGCCACTAGATAATGATCTTCGTTTTCCACCACCGGCGTCGCCGCCCCATGAAAAGCTCGAGAAGTCAGACTCCGTGCCAATTAAAGAAATACAATGTCATGAACGTATTTATCGGTCCCGTTCAATATCACCACCCAAGGCAAAACAAAAGACGGGCATATTGAAGCCACGCTTCGATTTTTTTGCAAATCAAAAGTTCGATCCATCAATGCACCGTCCGAAAGCGCGTTACGTACCAGAATCAGTTGATGATGTTTGGAAAAAGACTACATCTAAAAAGACGTCAGCTGTCAAATTTAAAGGTTCAATATTTGAATTTTATGCACCGAGTGTGATTTTTTTCCTGCACCCCCTCGATATACATATATGTACATTTTTTCGTTTTCAGGTCAAGGCATTTTCGGAGGGGAATTTGAGTTTGAAGAGTTAATGGGGACTTCTCGTATTTTGTAAAAACATGCCCGCATTTTAAGCCTTCTTTTAAGATTTATTTTTATGTATAAACAAAAATTTTGTTGTTTTTGAAAAACTCGTATCAACGTTTAGTTGTTTGAAATTGATTGTGTAGATGTTTCTGGAATTTTTAGATGAACAGGATAAGAAACGCTGACCGTTTTAAAGTCGAATAAATCAAGTTTTGTTCAAAGTTAATAACGGATGGTTGGTGATCAAAAATGTTCTGCTTCAAATTGCAATACTTTGGGAGTGTTACCTAAACACATCAATGGCTGATATCAAAATGCATCAGGCAATGTAAAAAAAGTGATATCCAGTTAAGGCAACGCTCACCTAAGTATTAACTTAGCTCGCTGCTCCATGCGAAAGGTGAGCCAAATCTCTAACAGATTTGCCAAATGTTCTTTCTAAAAATTTACTAAAAATATTGTTCTTGATGGCTCTGCGTCGGTATGGTAAGCGCACATCGAAAGCATCAACACTGAGTGACGCTTTCTGCCTTAAGGTATGTGAATGTGTCCAAAACTGCTATTCAAAGCAAATGCGGCAGTAAAGGAAACGGTTTTAGGTTGCAGTAATGCAGAATGCAGTTGTGCTTGGCAAATATAAAGAGAAGGTATCGTGTATGGATTTGTGTATTTTCCTATTTATTGAATTGGGGAAAGACATTCACTGATCCCCTTATCTCATGAACTCCTAGGCATATCACATTTCACATATTGATTTTTCTCATCTTCCTGCTGTTTTAGAAGGGCTTTTCCAACATTTTGAAAATCACCATTTCTCTCCAATCGTTTGTCGTTTTAATTTGAAACTTAGCACGGTAGAAAAGTAAGTATTCATCAAATTGGTCAGTATGCTGCCTTTTTTAACCGTAGCCCCGTAGTTTGGAGGGTTTAACTGCTTAAAATGTTTACTTTTCTTGAACTACGAGTACAATATCGAAAAATTATGGATATAAAGCTTTACATGGTTATTGAAAAAAATAAAATAATTGAACACATATCGGCCTGGATTAACCTTTAAGAAAAGGTTTTATACTTTAAGGCTCACCATTTTAAGATCATCGCAGTTGTTCAATCCTTCAAGATGTTGTGTCCGAGCTTGGTATAGTTGTACAAAAGTATGAAGCAAACAGCAGGTAACAGCTTTGGACTCCGACTTCGTCCATATGGACTTTAGTAAACTTTCAAGTTAAAAAAAAATAATTATAAATATTATAATATATACAGGGCCTGAAACCTAGCTTCTCCAACCACTTTCTTTACGAAGTGGAAGGGACCTACAATTTTAAGCCGAATCCGAATGGCAAATTTGAGCAGCTTCTCATGACAATTGATACTCTTTGATGGGCAGTGGAAAAAATACTCAAGATGTTACTTGGCCCCGGCGGGAATTGAACCTTTCGATTAGTAGTCCGACCACCATTGAGCCACTGCGTCTCAGGTTTTACATCAGTGAAAATAGAAATCACGCGATATGACATGGGACAAATTCGGATGTATTTTTTCGATCGGTATCCAGACTCGCATTTTTAACTTCCCAGTGGACGTTCTTGTAATGGGGCCGATTTTATGAATCGCGGATTTTGACATATCTCCACGTTTCAAGGTCACCAGAATCCAAATCCAACGTTTTTATAGATATGTCTGTCTGTGTGTATGTACCTATGTGCGTATGTACGTATGTGCGTTCGGAATTATCTTTCGGAGAACCAAAGATGATATTGACATGGGTTTATTCGAAGCGTAATTACGTAACTCAGAGCTGATTAAGTTTCCAGCGAAATCGGTCGAGCCGTTTTTTGTTAGTAAATAAATAACTAATATAATTTGCCTTTATTTGTACTATTTATTGTCTTTTCTCATTGAGTAAATCATTATTACATTGATATTATGGGATTATTATATATAACGAGTGTAATAAAATTAATTTCGATATCCACCATTTGGGAAAGGAAATAACGTCTTATTTAGTAGCATCGTAACTATATGATTCCTCATAATTGATACATCATACGGAATTTGGTCTCTGGTAATTTCTTGTAGCATAACAATGTTGCAAAATAGATTGCAAATGCTCCGCAATCTATACCATTACGTTGTTCCTGAACTTTATGAAATATATGGCTTTTTTCAAATCTATATAGAGCGTCACTAGGAAGTTAGTCGTGTCGACCTTGCGGGACGCACCCAGACCACTTTTTATTATTGGAACGTTTGGGTATAGGGGGTTACCCTACGGAGCTGTCATTCACTCGTTCCCGGTGTTTTTATACCCTATTCTAAGGGTATATTAATTTTGACGCATAGTTTGTAACATACCTTAATATTGCCCGTAGACCCCTAAAAGTTACTATATTTAAGATCAGCATCGATAGTAATGTCGATCTAGCCATGTCCGTCCGTCCGTCCGTCTGTAGCCAAAAATTAGGCCTTTAAACTGGACCTAGAGAGCTGAAATTTTAACCATATACTCTCTAGGGTCCCGAAATAATCAAGTTTACGAATTTTTGAAATCCGCCCACAGACACGCCCACAAACTCAAAAAAACCAAATTTTGGAAAAAATCGAATTTTGAGTTAGAATGCTGAAATTTTTTATATATGATCTATGACTCCTAAAACTGCTCGGGATAAAAAATTTTCAAAATCCGCCCACTGACACGCCCACAAATAAATAAAATAATTTTTTTTTACCCTAATTTTTGAAAATCCAAAGTTTCAGCTAGGGAGCTGAAATTTATAGTATATACTCTCTATGGGCCCTTTATGCTCATGTGTAAATATTTTCAAAATCCGCCCACTGATACACAATTAATTTTTTTTTTTTTTGAAAATTCAAAGTTTGAGCTAGGGAGCTGAAATTTATAATATATACTCTCTAGTAGCCCTTTATTCTCATGTGTTATTTTTTTCTTAAATCCGCCTACTGACACGCCCACAATTAAATAAAACAATTTTATTGAAACACCTAAGTTTGAGCTAGGGAGCGTTTTTTTTTTATAAAATCCTTTAAATGTTATATAACAAAATATGTAGAGCATTCTTAACAATTCAACCATACTTAGACTTTTGTCACGCCCACTTATGAGGGATAGGAATAAGAATAGGGTATCCAACAGTTCGCCCAAGCGGACTGTAGCCCGTCCCTATGTTTTTTCATGAAATCAACACAGACGTTGTATATTCTTTGAAAAAAAAGTCATTAAGCTGTACTCTCACATGATATACAAAATTCATTTACGCCATAATATATCAAATCCACCGAGCAATGAACAGCAATTAAAAATAAGCTACATTAAAAGTTCTATTAATCAGACGATTAACTACGCCATTTTCCTATTGAAAATCGAGTCATTGTCGCCCGCCATTGAGAGTTCGAAGTTTAGCAGAAAATATTGCATTTATTACCTTACATACAAAACTCCTGTGGAGTTATTTTCCATCGGCAGTGCACTTATGACTCACAAAGGTGGAGACAAACAGTGTTTAGGTGGTCCACTCCGCGGATAAAATGGATTTAACCCTGGATTTAACCCGAGTCTGACAGTTAAGGGTTAATAACAGTAGACTCATAATTTGCATGGCATATAAAGTTATGTCGATCTAGCCGTGTTCGTCCGTTCGTCATAACTGTTAAGAATTTAAATTCGAGCTAAAATTTGAAGTATGTAGGTACTCTCTAGAGGTCCTATATGATGAAATGTACTGATTTTCAAATCCGCCTGCTGATATGCCCACTATAAAATTTACTTTATTTGTAATCTGGTAATTTGGTTTTTTAACACTCTACGGCCCCAAAATAATCAACTGTAAGAATTCTGAAAATCGAACAAATTTATTGAATAATCGAAATTCGAGTTAGAAAGCTGAAATTTTGAATATATTGTCTCTAGAGGCCGGAAATGCTCGTTTAAAACTTCAATATTAACTACAAAAATAAGAATTATATTTTTGAAGTAAATCCTTAGGAGTACAAAAGTTTGCGCAACTACGCGTACCCTTAAGTTGCGATGGATGGTATCTCTGTAAACACGTCTAAGGTTCGCAATTCGCTTGCAGATGAAAGAGAAAATGTCGTCTACTAAAGAAAATAAAAAACGTTTATTGCCACATTACTGCGCATTTCGCTGCGCAGTAATATCTACATATAAACATGTCCAGTTTTGAGGTTTCTGAGAGTGTCTTATATAGGTTCTGTTCAATTTGAGATTCGCGTGGAATTCACAATCGTACGATTTTACTTTGATTATTTTTAGGGACTTTTTTTAAAATTAAATAAAGTTCAATTAAAATAAACAGTTATTAGTAAAATAAAGTAAAATAAGAACACAAAAAACACTTTAAGTGGTTCTATTCAACATTGAGTTTGCAAGCTTGTGAAAATAACAGAAATGCTCTCTCTGTACTTTATAAAATTTATTTTGCAATACTGGAAAAATCAATTACCTAGTTTGATTTTTGTCTTCAGTATTGAAACTTAGTTTCGAAATAAACAAAGTGTGAAAGTGAAGTCGCGCGATTTTTACACCAGAAAATCAGCGATTTATCTCAACCAGAGTTTAGATATATAAAGGAAGCGCTGCAGTCGGGTGATTTTAACATTCGAAAAGCTGATATCCCTGAAATATATATGCGCTTCAAGTTAAAGTCCTTGCTTAATTGAGAAAGAAGTTGTTTTAAGTATCCTCTAATACATATACGGTTACTGTTCTTTCTGTAATATAAATAAACATGTTACAAAATAAAAAAACGTGATTTTATTTGAACGTATTCGTAATTATTTATTATTAAACAGTTATTAGAAAACACAGCATTTTCGGACTAAAATTAACAAGTCGTAGATTCAGTAAAAATTCATGAAAATCTAACTCAGATACCCATCATGCACGGATAAAAACATAAACTAAAAAAATCGACTGATTTTACCTGCCTTTTATGCAATTCTCAATGCATTAAGAGGAGCAATAAAAATCTGCACAATATCATCTACACAACTGAATGTAGTTCTAAACAAATCTAAAATTGTCTAGAATGATGGCATTTTTTCACAATTAATTTTAAAACAAATTAATTGTGAAAAAAATTATTATTAGTAATTACTTAAAGTATTCTTTTTCACATTTTATTAATTTGTAACACCACTGTCAATCGTCAATAAACTTGAGATTGTTAAGATCAATCCATACACCATAAAGAACACAAAATTTGATCAAAATCTGTCGAGCGGTTCACGAGTCTTTAAAGGACACAGAAAAATAACGAGTCATTTTTATATAATAGATAGGTTTTTTTCAGTCTAATCGAATCGTTTACGTTTCGTAATACACGCTTTAAGAGTAATTCAGTAGATACACTTCTTTTTGACCATTTTTGATTGAGGAAAAATGGCTTTTACTACACCTTATGTTGACCGTATGTTAAAAAGTTGCTGAAGATAATTTTAAGGAAATTTTTAAAGGATACAAATTTCATAAAACAAAAACAGTTATTAATTAAAAATTTTGAAAAAAATGCATTTTAAGTAAAAAAAAAATGGAACAATAAATTTTCATAATTTTGAGTTTAAGAAGCCTGACTTTTTTGTAGCTGCACAGATGTACGTGTTTAAAACTTGCGCTACTACATTGTCTTTTTAAAATGTACAAAATTTCTATTGTACCTGTAATAGTTTAGAACTTATAGCGTTTACACCTGCAAATTAGAGGTTATCCGCTTTGATGGGCTATAACTTGAAATAGGATGATAATAGGTCCCCCTGCTATACAATTTTTTGTTTGGCAGAACTTCAGAAATCTGCCCTTATAGGATTATACTGCTTAACTGGGACACCCTTTATATGTGGTACATAGGTTTTATATATATTTATTTATGTACCTGTACCTATATGTATAACTTTCCGCTTTTTATGTAATATCCTTTAAACGACTCGCAATTATACAGTAAATTAAAAGGAGTTCTTCTGTTCTTGGCCGTTCATTCCGGAATATACACCCCTCTGCTCAATTCCAACCGAATTCAAAAACAAACGGAATCATAAAGGATGTGCTGGAATTCGTACCCCTCTGCTCAATTCCAACCGAATTCAAAAACAAACGGAATCATAAAGGATGTACTGGAATTCGCACGAAATGCAAAAAAAAAATTCAAAGTAGAAAAACTCTACAAATAAATTTCGAAATTAGCTGTTGTGTGCTGGCTTACAGCTGGCTAAGTACGAGTATATCAATAAAAAAAAGATAAATAAGCAAATAGTTTTTGATTCAAATTCAATTCATGTTTGGTAGTGGGATATTTAATAAAAGTTTTTCGGGTTGAACTATGATATTTCCGTTGGTGGTATAATAGAAGAGGAACAAACAGCTGCGACACAAGTGCAAAGATATTGGAGAACATAAACCCCACAGGCGGACCAATCCAGTCGATTTTCAAGAACAAATTGACGTCAATTGTCAAAGCATGTTTTTCATTAATTTTTGGTTTGTCCAACTAAATTAGTTTTGAAAATATGTTTCTTTTTCCATCCAGTAACGTATCTGCTAGATAGGCCATAGACTACATATTTAAATTTTCTGCCATTGTTGTCTAGAGTCCATCGAGAAACGGCGCTCGATTTGTTGTTTTAGTCAAACCTCTTGCCAGGTCATGGCTTATCAAAAGGTCCTCCATCACTTCAATTTAATTTGCTTTTGTATGGTTTCCCCTAAATTTGGACAAAATAACTATTTTCAGTACATTTATTGACCTATAATTTACATATAACAAACCGGACGATTCCGATTGTTTCTGAGCACACCCTAAAATTCGGCCCAAATATAACGAATTCGAAAATTAGCTCACCAAATATTCCAAACAGGCAGGAATTGAAATTCGACCCAAATTGATCACAGGGATTATATTTCACGCATAAACATCTTTTACATTGTAAATTTATATTTTTAGAACGAATGAAATTGACCCACCATTTTATAACGACTGGCAACGGCAGAATTGATAAGCTTTTCTATGACTGTAAAATATACTGCTGCGAGAACTATGGCTGCATTCAGTGGATACTTCTTGATCGAGTTAATAAAATTGTAATTGAAATTTAAAATGTATATTCTTTCAGTGCTTTATCGATATGAACTGAACTTGCATCTATTCATCCTTTGGCATTATGCCACATAATGTTTGAGCTCTATTTAGAATCGAATCTGCGTATTAAAATACTTAATATCGTAGCTAACTAGACAGATCAATATGTATTTCTTAAGCGAGAGCTTCTTAGATAAACAAAATCCTTACTCATTCGCCTAACTGCATACCTATATGTACTTATTACATACATTTTTGGCCTTTACTTAGATAAAACTTTCGATTAAAGTAATTAAATTTACATCACTAAAAGGGAAAGGGTAACAGCTGTAGATACTTCATATCCTCATACCACATAAATACTTCTTGACATGAAGTTTTTCATTAGACATCCACTCCCGCTTGGCTTCATGTATATACCTAAATGCTTTGGTTTTTATTTTATTTTTTAACTAATTAATTAACTCACAATACATTAACAACACATTCATATCGAACAACAATTTTACTACAGCTATTCCAGAGGTTGAGGGAAAGGACTGCGCTCTAACTTGTATGCTTTCTCTGCCAGTGACATCATTTTTCTTCCGCTTGGTTTGGTTAAAAACGTAGAAATGCATTTGCAACTAGGAAAATCCTTCGACCTCAGCTCACGGCATACAAATAACATAATTTCGCTACTTGGTCCCACAAAACACAACATTACATAAATATTTTTTTTTCTCTGCTTTTTTTTTGTTTTTTGTTTTATACATGTGAAGACTCCGACGAAGCACCGCCAATACCACCGATGCCACCAACTAAAGGTGTAGCTTTCGATTTGAATGGATTTAACAATCTAGGTGAGTGAATTGAGAATATCTTACTCGTATCCACAAAAGGGACATCATTCCAGACGAGAATGGGAATCGGAATCTAATGTATGAATTATAGACATAAAGGTTAAACAGATACATTGCCGAATCATCTAATGGTTCCTTTTAGATGCGAAGGTTACACAAACAAGTTGTTTTGTATTATTCTTTTTGTCGCACCCAACTAGGCTAAGTTCTGGGAATGGAACACATTTATTCGATTGGATTATGCTTTCGATTTATGGAAACGGCTTTGTTATTATTCGTTAAATCTGGTTGTAATCATAAATTCGATTCTCAGTTCAGCTACAGGGAGGGGAAGAGAGACATAGAAAAATAAATTCCACTCAGTGTCATTAGACTTAATAAGATCCGCATTAGGTAGGTACATTGACGTGGAATTTGGGCGTATGGTTTCAAAAACATTTCAAATGCCACCGAATTCAATTGACATAAATCATAGATAATTAAAAAAAAAATAAGTGAAATTCCTCACACGTATTCACATTATTTTAAGTGCGGAGTCACGAATCAAACACAAACGCCTTAATATTCATAATGATACTCGTACCTAATGGCATGACCGATACCTAATGAAAGACGTAAACCATGATAGGAGAGTTAATTTCAATGTGGCTAATAAGTTGAAAGGGCCGAAAGATACACTCTTCGATTTAAGCTTTGAAATTCGAAAAACAATTTAGGGTATGATTTAAAACGGGCTAAATTTGATCGCTGGTGAAAGATGAAATGAGCATTTGATGCGAAAATTGGTCTTACATTTGTTTATCAATAAAAAAAAGAAATCCTCGTGGTAGGCTAGGCGCTCACTCGTATCTAACTTTTTGTCACCCAACTGTTTTGTGCCTGTCCAGGTACCAACATTACTTTAGCATGATTTTCTGTAGCGATTTGTTGTGTTTTTGGTTTTTTATCTATTTCGTACGTCGGCTCCGGAGAGGGGAATACAGGATTGATGGGAACAGTTTTATTGAATTGGCATAAATTAGAAAACTCTCTACGAGCAATCTCCATTTCTCAGCCACTTTCTGACCGCCTTCATAAAACTTTATGCTTCTTCACAGAGATCCCCAATAGAGAAGCATGGGTTTGAATTTTGAAACAACTCACCCATAGTCATAACGGCATAAAGTTGTTCGTAGCTGGTTCTAAAATGGAATCCGTTGTGGGTGCTGGTATCTACAGACCAAACCATAACATCGCAACTCCAGTGGGAAAAGGCATCCGCATTTTTCAAGCACAGCTGCAGTCCACTCAAGAAGGTGCCAACCACATTTATAAATCTGATATTAAAGGAGTCAAAATCCATATATTCACGGATAGTAAAGCAGCTATAAATGTCATTAGCTCACATACTATTGACTCCAAATCAATCATCCACTGTTTTAACACCCTTCAGACACTCAGCTTAAGGAGCAATACACAAACAATGGTTCTCTGCGAGCCATGATAGAATTGTGGGTAATAAAAAGGCCGAAGAACTTGACAGAAAGGCTTCAAATACTCCTTTTAAGTGTTCCGAATCCTTCTGCTGCAGTCCTAGATCGAAGGCAATCGCAGCTATACAAATTTAGGAACATTTGAAATGAATCTCTTATTGGGAAAAAGATCTAAGGTTTGAGACGGCCAAATGAGCCGTTCGAGTATTCCACCCTTCAATAACAATGCCAATAGATGTCTTAATCAAAGTAGGTATGATATCAAAAACTAAGTTTGTTACTTTACAGGTCACCACGTCTTACGATACCCCCTTAACAAAATTTAAATAGTCCTGAGTACCGAATATGTCGTGAAGACGAAGAAACAGCCGAACACATATTATTTGAATGTGCAGCCCTTAATTCGACTAGAACGAAGGTCTACTTCAGGGAACAAAGTAGAAATCCAACTAGCCTTAGTATTTTCTGGCCCCTTTGGCACAATAGATATTATAGGTCGACCTTTCTTTTTCTTTTTATAGCAAAAAAGAAAAGTAGTTAGAAGCTTCTCAGGTTTGAAGTTTGAAGTCGACGTTAAATTGTAGGTCGAAAAAATATAACTCCGCACACACATAAAAGAAGAGAGCCTAGGTTTAATGCCCTGTATGGGCTGTTAATGCCTAATATTTTCTTTATTTTTTTAGTATCTTTGTTGATACGCAGCTTTAAGTGTTTTGCGAAAAAGTTATTAACTCTTCTTCTTTTTACTGAAAGATAGAATATGGCATACGTAGGCGCAGTGGCTCAGTGGTTATGCATTGGACTACTGAGCGAGGGGTTCCAGTTCAAATCACTAGGGCCTAGTAACATCTGCATTTTTTTTCCACTGCTCTTGCGAAAGTATCAACGAACATGAGGAGGAACATGAGGACCTTCTTAAATTGTAGTTCCACTCCATTCCCGCCAAAAATATAAGGCCCTGTAAGGACCGTTAATGTCATTATTTCTTCTTTTGTTTTTTATGGAATATGGCATAATTATTTTTGTTCAGTCAACGCGGTTAAAGGTTTTGGGCACCCTTGTGGTAAAGTAAAATAGCGCATGCAAAAAGGAAGTAATGAATTAAAGAACAGGGTGAGATACCAATACACGTTGAATTTGAATGTTTGTAAATTATAACGCGAACAGAGCTTTGTAGAGTATTTTATATTCGTGTAGTTCGGTTAAAGAAACCCTATTTGTATTGCACTGTACGTGGGAATATAAGTGTGATAGTGAACTGATGAGCATTCCTGGCATATCGAAATTGTTTGAAATGTTCGAGAACTTTCGGTAAAAATATAGGTAAAACAACAGAAGGCAGGACGCGTGCGATGATGACTAAAAGCTTCAAGCGATTTCTCGATGTCGCGATCACCAATGATTTTTATCGCACGTTTCTGTATTTTGTGAAGTATCTCCAACTACGTAATAATTGGGGGACCAGAATCCAAGTTGTCAACAACGTGTCGGCTAGGATCGAAATTGGGTTAATTAGTCGGCATATTTCCTGATCGAGACTTTACCTTATTACTTCTTCCAACAGCAGTGAAAGAACCTCTTGTTTCTTAAGAAATCTGGCTGCTAAGTCAACTGGTGTGAAGAAATTTATATTCGTATCGCCAGTTTTTACCGTCTCAATAGTTTCTGTATTTTGACATGTACATTATGTTTTACTTTAACAGTCTTCCAAACCGTGAAAGGTAACGTCTCCTTTTTCATTGTCAAATCCCATAGGTGCTCATTCCAACTCTAGAGACTAAAAGCTGTAGCATTCAACTTTAAAATAAAGGGTCGATTTCTCTTGTTTTTCGAAACTGCTGTGGACTGAAATTCGAAGCCCCTCTGTCGGCGAGCTTTTAATTAAGGCTTCGAATTGATAATTTCACTTAATCCGATGTAGATAACGCATAAAGCTAAGAGTCTTTAGTCTACCCTCGGCTCGGACCTTTCTATTAACACATATTTATCTTTTTGATAAGAAAAAAAACACAAAGGGCCAACTATTCCAGTTTGTGTAGTTCTGATTCTAGTGCGTACGCTAGGGACCTCCTTTTTTAAGCTAATTCCGAATGCCGAATTTAAGAAGTTTCTCGCAACTTTTGGTCAAACTTTCTGATGGGTTTTGATCCTTGATTCCCTCGCTTAGTAGTCCAACGCACTAATAACTGGCTCTATTGCACGAAACTTTTCTGCACTTTTCTTTTTGCCATTGAAAGGATATGTTCCGCACATACTCCTCACTGTCCGAAAACTGGACCGAAAACTCATCTTTGTCTTTTTTGAATTAACATACGAGTACCTAACGATCCATTTGTCTCGTGAGCGCGACTAGCACAAAAGAATGAATTGACAAACTACGGCGAAGAGCACTTTCAATGCGTTTTGAAAAGAATATTTCAAATTAGTACTCCACGACCCTCAAACTAAATTAAAAAAAAAAAACAGTGCTCAGAGCGGTTTGAATAACCGAATTTTTTGGCGAGAACAACAACATCCTTGCCGCAAATTTTCACATAAAAAAAGATAAAAATAAATATTAGGCACTAACGTCCCATACAGGGCCAAAAACCTAGCTTCCCCAACCACTGACTTGTGCGAAGTAGAAGGGACCTACAATTTTAAGCCGAATCCAAAGAGCAAATTTGACAAGCTTGTCATGACAATTGATACTCTTGGTTCTTGGACCAATTAACGTCCCTGCGGGATTTGAACCGGGGACCTTTCGATTAGTAGGCCGACACACTAACCAATGAGCCACTGGACCCACATAACGACGAATAAAAAAATCGTTCGAACTTAATCTAAAACTCCGAATGTCATTACGATTTGCTTGTAGTTTTTTTCGCGGGCGTCAGTGACCAAAAAATATTGTCGTGTGAATCAAGTGTCAAAGTTCGCGAATGTTTGGATGCGGGTAGTTGGTCGCTATCATATGTATGGTCCTTAAGACCTTGCTTGATGACAACTGTACATTTATTATACTTAGAAATGGGTAAAGCTTTGATTGGATTGTATACCAAGTAGTCTTTTGTCAAAATGTTAATTTTTGCTGCATTTTTGGCCACTTTACTGTCAAACATGACATTATCAATGACCACTTGTCAAACAGTTCTATCGTACCTTAACTCAGCACTGCGTTAACTCATTGCGCAAGCACAGCATCCGTGCTATATGTGTGCTGATACACTTTTTTCATAACTCAATGACACAGGGGCACAATTTCAATAGCACAGAGCGGCGTCACTTGCACATCACATTGGATAAGCGCGGTTTTTTTCTTCACTCTCCCAACCTATTACACGCATTTTCAACTTTGTCTTACACCCATTCATTGACGACCGCATAATGGCCCTTGTTAGAATCTGTGCAGGAGCAGTGCAGTGAGAATGAAAACGAGAACCAATGAGAGCAACTGCGCTTGTCGGCTGTAAAATAACATACCAGTTTAGCTTTAGAAGTCTAATTGGATAGTAACTGATACTCTCACTGGCGCAAATGGTTTGATTTGGTGATACTTTTATTGTGTTATCGCATAATTGGGTTACATTTAAACTGTACATGGCACAAATTGGTTGTTTTGATGATACTCTTATGGCATTTTTCATTGAAGAAAAGATTTGCTCTTTTGCTTAACAAGAGCAATGCTAGATTTCCCGTAACATTAAAGGTGTGATCTCAAATTGTTGACAGATTTTTCCTATAATACACCAAGCCATACAAATAGCCTTGAGGCAAACGTCAACGTGAGGAAAACGTAGTTTTGATATTTGTGAAATAATTCCAGAAGTTAGGACAGATACTCAGCAATGCCAATAGTCAACTGATCAGAATCAAATCATGCTTCATTGAAAAGAACAAGTTCTAGATTTTGATAGCAATTCTTTCGATTTTTAATGAAATACGCTATAGGTGAGGAAGGTGGCAACCCCCGCCGAAACGTTGGGAAAGTAAATGAATTAATCTTTCATTTTACAAAAAAACTAAATGACCAAACAGCCGAAGAACACAATAAAGCATTAAAATTTAATTTGGTCAACAAATCACACATCGGAATTATAGGTGTGCTATGGTACAATTGCGTTACATTTATACACTGTCGATCACAAGTATGAGTCCATACATTTTGCAATCGATTTTCAGTCTTTATACCTGTTAGAAATTGTATACCCAGAAACTTTTACTACCTGAGAAGAGGTAGGAACATTTTTTTCCAACACTAAGTCATAAAATTAAAGGGTAAATAAGAAACGACCGCTGAAATTTCCCAAGATCAAATAATGACCTACTTTAAAAGCCTACAAAAAGATGCGCCACTAGGATGAGGAAACATGCAAAATCTTCGAAAGAATGAACAAAATTAATAAAATGTTTACATTTTATGGTTTTAAAATATTTATATATTATATTTTTCTACATTAATAATGAGTCTGCTCGACATTTTTAGATATGACCTCTATAAGACGGTTTGGAAAAGAATCATACAGTTTTTCTAAATAATTAAGAGAAATTTGGGCCCAGGCATCACGAATAGCTTTGATAAAAGTGTCCTTGTCTTCAAATTGTCTGCCGCCTTCATAAACTTTAAGAGATAACCATGCCCAAACATTTTCGATTATGTTTAAGTCCGGTGAATAGGACGGCAATGGCAAAAGTTCCACGTCTTCTGATTGAATCCAACTTCTAACAACCCTGGAAGTGTGGATAGGGGCATTGTCTTGTTGGAATATCTAAGACAGGGGTTCGAAAATTACGACCGTTCCAGCAGACATTTGTAGTTGTTTCTGTTCATTGTTGTGGACAATGTCTCGCAATGCTGTCGCTTCTGCCGTGCGTCCTTATTGATTTTTTAAATAGTGTTGTGGATCCGCAAGATAACTGTTTACAACAGCCTTACTGCTATTTAGCCTCCTTGCAATTCTCGGCCTGAGAGTCCTAACTCCTTGAAAGCATCTATTTTTCCTCTTTCTGTCGCTGTCAAAGTCTTTCCGGAACTCATTTTTTTAACTAAATAAAAAAAGTTATTGTTTTTATTATTATTAATATTCTTAAGAAAACTTTGAAAAAAATCGCTGATGTGAGGTCCTGCGACGAAATATTCGCAATGGCCTCATCCTAGTGGCGCATCTTGTTAAACGCTTTTCAAATACTACATTGGTTGATCTTGGGAAATTCCAGCGGTCGTTTCTTATTCACCCTTTAATTTTTTGACTTACTGTTGGGAAAATCTGTACCTGTTCCCAGGTAGTAAAAGTTTCCGGGTATACAATTTTCAATAGGTATAAGCACTGAAAATCGATTGCAAGATGTATGGCCTCGTGCTTGTGATCGCCAGTGTACTTTACCTGCGCAAATGGGTTGATTTGATGAAACTCTTGCTGTGTTTAGTGTGTTATGCTGTAGTTGAGTTGATGATGGTATCTTATAGCACAACTGAATTAATAATACTTTACCTAGTACAATTGGGTTAATAAAATGATAAAAAGTATTTGTAAATATTTTTTGTTCTTTTGTGCACTCTTGCGTATTGGCACAAAAGGTATGACAGCAGTGCACAAAAAAAAAACTTCACATTGGTACATAAAGTGCCGCATAAAGACGTTAGGTTAGGTTAGGTTTAGGTGGCTGTCGGCAGAAGCCGACACACTTAGAAAAATTTAGGTCCATTGTGATACCACGTATAATTATCTACCTCAACTCTATAGATGGGACTGGCCAACGACACGCGGTTGTTCTCAAACGGTCCCCCATCTACGTACTAACCACGACCAACGTCGTTTAATTTCGGTCATCTGACGAGAACCGATTAACTCGACGTGGTATGGTCGTTGGTTGGCATAAAGACGTTGCTTACGTCTATTTTGGAGAATACGTTTGCAGCCAGTATAAAGCTCAACTCACTACGCCAAAGCGAAAAACTGAGTCATAAAAAAAATAGCTCACTGTTTTAACACACTTGATTGTGGTTCAGTTAGTGTACCAGCACAATGATTTGTTCGCCTTTACGTAACTACTTGTAGAGGAAATATTTGGTATAAGCCTTGGTTGCCTTTGATATAACGATTTTGGATCTAAACCCTACCCTTGCTTGCGAGAATTCAGATAAATACGCAGTTTCCGAAAGCTCGTTCAAATATTCAGATTGGGTTGAACTGCACAGTCAATTCAATTCTTGAGACCACGGATTTTCTAGACATGTGCGCAGAGGCTCAGTGGTTAGTGCAATGGAACTGAGAGACGGGTTCGAGCTTCGATTCCCACCCAGCAGCATAAAACAAGTTTTTCACTTGCACCTCTTGCGAGAGTCAGACCAACATCCAATAGTATACATTGTCGTGAAAAGGTATAAAACATTCGTTCTACCAAATATAACTTTGTAACTAACAACATAACTAACACGGAGCGTCTTCAAAGATAGTCCTTTGTACCACTACGATTTGGTCTTCCAGTACTTGAGGGTGGGTAATTTGTATGCCTAGAAATATGCTGTACAACTTCGAACTCCCTACGCTTTAAAGTAAATCGCTGTTTTCCTTTCTCCATTTTTCAAACTTATCATAAATACCCATTTCTTATACCTACACTACCAACTCTAATTCCTGATTTCCAAGCCTAGCACAACAGTCCTCCATTTCATTCATATTGCAAATGCCCATCATTATCCTGTCAAACAAAACTTCAATTGCATTGTAATTAAAGGGTTTTCTGGCCCAGTTTACAGCTTAAAGTCGCATGTCCCAGATGACCCACTTCGGTTCCATGTTCCACTTGGAATGCATTTTGCCTGCATATGGACGCCACCAACTGGTCATATAATTTGTATTTTAATCAAAACAACTCCATTGTCCCTATTCCGTCGTAAAATGCAAACCTTTCCCCATCGCTGAAATTCTTCACCCCCTTTTTTAGTTGAGACACATTCCTCTTCCTTATAAAACCACATCTATGTAATGATTACTTGCGAACTTATGCTTCTGCCGTGCGTCCTTATTGATTTTTTAAATAGTGTTGTGGATCCGCAAGATAACTGTTTACAACAGCCTTACTGCTATTTAGCCTCCTTGCAATTCTCGGCCTGAGAGTCCTAACTCCTTGAAAGCATCTATTTTTCCTCTTTCTGTCGCTGTCAAAGTCTTTCCGGAACTCATTTTTTTAACTAAATAAAAAAAGTTATTGTTTTTATTATTATTAATATTCTTAAGAAAACTTTGAAAAAAATCGCTGATGTGAGGTCCTGCGACGAAATATTCGCAATGGCCTCATCCTAGTGGCGCATCTTGTTAAACGCTTTTCAAATACTACATTGGTTGATCTTGGGAAATTCCAGCGGTCGTTTCTTATTCACCCTTTAATTTTTTGACTTACTGTTGGGAAAATCTGTACCTGTTCCCAGGTAGTAAAAGTTTCCGGGTATACAATTTTCAATAGGTATAAGCACTGAAAATCGATTGCAAGATGTATGGCCTCGTGCTTGTGATCGCCAGTGTACTTTACCTGCGCAAATGGGTTGATTTGATGAAACTCTTGCTGTGTTTAGTGTGTTATGCTGTAGTTGAGTTGATGATGGTATCTTATAGCACAACTGAATTAATAATACTTTACCTAGTACAATTGGGTTAATAAAATGATAAAAAGTATTTGTAAATATTTTTTGTTCTTTTGTGCACTCTTGCGTATTGGCACAAAAGGTATGACAGCAGTGCACAAAAAAAAAACTTCACATTGGTACATAAAGTGCCGCATAAAGACGTTAGGTTAGGTTAGGTTTAGGTGGCTGTCGGCAGAAGCCGACACACTTAGAAAAATTTAGGTCCATTGTGATACCACGTATAATTATCTACCTCAACTCTATAGATGGGACTGGCCAACGACACGCGGTTGTTCTCAAACGGTCCCCCATCTACGTACTAACCACGACCAACGTCGTTTAATTTCGGTCATCTGACGAGAACCGATTACTTACTTTTACTTTTAAATTCATTTTTATTAATTATTAGCTTATATCAACTTAAATACTAGACAAAAATGATTAAATCTAACTTAAAATTAACAGGATACTTATTCTAGATTATTGATCCTTATGCGGACGCCCTAAACTTAACTCTATCTTATAATTATTGCCTTTCGGCCTAAAAACTATTTTACGAACTAATCTTACATAATTATGTTTTCATCGAGAAAATTGTTAAGAAAACTCGGAATCTTTATCAAATTTTATATTTTTATATAAAAAAACAAATTACAAACTACCTACTCTACTTACTTAAACTACTTAGCATATTCTAACTATAATTAGGATTCTGAGCACTCGTTGCCTGGCGCAACAAGTGGTCAAAATCCCGATTGCTTTCCGAGCGCCTGGCAGTCGTCAACGTGCACACGCGCCGCCGTGAGCCGACTGAAGCCTTACAGCGTCAGTCAACTCCCGGAAGCACCACCACACGTTGGCGAGCCCGGCCTCTCCCAAAAACGCCCTAGCTGACTTAATCTAACTTATAAGCTAAGAGGATGTTACCTAGAGTAACGCACCGTCCTGGGAGGGCATGTTGACCCCTCCCCCCTCAACAAGCCACCAAAATTCGGCGAATTGCTTTTCCGTGTCGAATATATCCCTCTCCGATATTGCGGTACTAAAACGGAGGAGCTCATGAGCATTGGCGACGTCCCCGTCATGGCGGAGCCGCTTATCTCTCGCGCTGCGGTAGCGATGGTATAAGACCGGGATACCATCCCTCGTCTGTACCAGCCCTTTTGAATCAATATGGATAAATGCCTCTGGCGGAATAAAGCCAGACCGGAGCGTACTCTCTATGTACATTTCATTGGGGTAGTAAGCCCCAAATATCAGACTATTGTCGCTGGCCATCGCCCTTGCAACGTGCCTTCGAGTGACCTTAATGAGGAAATTGTCAATCCTATTCAACTGAGCCCCATCGTATAGGACCTTGTTGGGATAGTATTTTATATAGTTGGATTCGGGCGTTCGGAACAACCGGAGACAGGTCCTAAGACATTGTCTCTCCAAAACCCGAATCTTTTCCATATAGCTGGGCGCTATATTGAACCACAATGGACAACCATAAGCGATAATTGGCCTTATAAGGGCCACGTAGCAAATGACCTTCACTTTGGAGTCAAGTTGACTGCTATGAAACAGTCTCCTTGTCAAAGCATAAGCCTTCTTGGCCCCAGCAAGACAAGCAACTATATGTCTATCGAAATACAGATACTGGTCAAGCCAGATACCTAGATATCTAACTACGCTTCTCACCGCCAATGGCTGCCCAAGGAGAACCGATTAACTCGACGTGGTATGGTCGTTGGTTGGCATAAAGACGTTGCTTACGTCTATTTTGGAGAATACGTTTGCAGCCAGTATAAAGCTCAACTCACTACGCCAAAGCGAAAAACTGAGTCATAAAAAAAATAGCTCACTGTTTTAACACACTTGATTGTGGTTCAGTTAGTGTACCAGCACAATGATTTGTTCGCCTTTACGTAACTACTTGTAGAGGAAATATTTGGTATAAGCCTTGGTTGCCTTTTATATAACGATTTTGGATCTAAACCCTACCCTTGCTTGCGAGAATTCAGATAAATACGCAGTTTCCGAAAGCTCGTTCAAATATTCAGATTGGGTTGAACTGCACAGTCAATTCAATTCTTGAGACCACGGATTTTCTAGACATGTGCGCAGAGGCTCAGTGGTTAGTGCAATGGAACTGAGAGACGGGTTCGAGCTTCGATTCCCACCCAGCAGCATAAAACAAGTTTTTCACTTGCACCTCTTGCGAGAGTCAGACCAACATCCAATAGTATACATTGTCGTGAAAAGGTATAAAACATTCGTTCTAGGTTAGGTTAGGTTTATGTGGCTGTTGGCAGAAGCCGACACACTTAGACCAATTTAGGTCCATTGTGATACCACGTATATTATCTACCTCAACTCTGTAGATGGGACTGGCCAACGACACGCGGTTGTTCTCAAACGGTCCCCCATCTACGTACTAACCGCGCCCAACGTCGTTTAATTACGGTGATCTGACGAGAACCGATTAACTCGACGTGGTATGGTCGTTGGTTAACATTCGTTCTACCAAATATAACTTTGTAACTAACAACATAACTAACACGGAGCGTCTTCAAAGATAGTCCTTTGTACCACTACGATTTGGTCTTCCAGTACTTGAGGGTGGGTAATTTGTATGCCTAGAAATATGCTGTACAACTTCGAACTCCCTACGCTTTAAAGTAAATCGCTGTTTTCCTTTCTCCATTTTTCAAACTTATCATAAATACCCATTTCTTATACCTACACTACCAACTCTAATTCCTGATTTCCAAGCCTAGCACAACAGTCCTCCATTTCATTCATATTGCAAATGCCCATCATTATCCTGTCAAACAAAACTTCAATTGCATTGTAATTAAAGGGTTTTCTGGCCCAGTTTACAGCTTAAAGTCGCATGTCCCAGATGACCCACTTCGGTTCCATGTTCCACTTGGAATGCATTTTGCCTGCATATGGACGCCACCAACTGGTCATATAATTTGTATTTTAATCAAAACAACTCCATTGTCCCTATTCCGTCGTAAAATGCAAACCTTTCCCCATCGCTGAAATTCTTCACCCCCTTTTTTAGTTGAGACACATTCCTCTTCCTTATAAAACCACATCTATGTAATGATTACTTGCGAACTTATGCAAGCGATCTATATGGCAAAAGTCCATTATTCAGAGAAACTATGTCATTTGTTGCTTGTTCCATTATTACCAAGACTTTAACCAAAAACAGAATTTTTACTACGTTGTCTTTGGATACAATAAATATTCAATGCGCCCTGAACAAGAAAAACAGGGAGGAACTTAAACCACCCTTTCAAAATTAACCACCGCGCCGCTACTACCTGGTTTTGATAGAATTTCAAAAACATAACAAACCCGTTGCCATGGCACAGAACGCGCTGAGTAACTTTTATACATTTTCACCGTGTAGCTGGAAGTTTCAACCCTCTGGGTATGGAAGACAACCATGCAACCCCTTTACATAGTGGCTTTTAGTACTTTCACCACTTTTGTTATGGACGCTTCTAGTTATTGCAAAAATTCTTGTTGGTCGGTCGGTTCGGTCAGTTTCGGTCTAACGTCAAAACAACACTCTCCTCCATCGCAATAATTAATCCACTCAACGTTATCTACCTTTGAACTTGAAACGCAAAAAGAAAACGTGAAGACATTTATGAAATATCTCTGGCCAGCCATCCTTACGTTCCACGGCTTCCAAAGGGTTGTCGTTTGTTTTGCTTGCGTTTATATTTTTCATCGTGTGCAGAATTAACTCGCCCTCCAGATTTCTGTAGTTTTTTTTTCATTGCTGCCAAATAATCCAATTAGCTCGCTTGCGTCTATGTGAACCGCTAATTGGCTTAAATGGCCAAGGAGAACTGGCAGCATTTGAGCGGTCTTTCTCTGGGATAAATTCTGATTGTTTGTTTGTTTTGACGAAGAAGTGCCGCCGTTACAAGATACGGATACCTACCAACTCTTTTCGTGTGCTTACCGCAAAACAAGTCGCATTAGTGTTGTTTTCAACTGATTCTCGCGGAAGTTAAGAACTTCACAAAGTGAAGACGAAGAAGTAGATAGTGCCAAAGAAGACGTCGACGTCAACGACGACGACAAACAGAAACGGTTG
Source organism: Portevinia maculata (assembly GCA_949715645.1). Lineage (NCBI taxonomy): Eukaryota > Metazoa > Arthropoda > Insecta > Diptera > Syrphidae > Portevinia > Portevinia maculata. The sequence goes on along the minus strand of OX454526.1, from coordinate 284,610,264 downwards.
TTGTTAACTTTCTTTCCACGCCATCGCGTCAATGTAGATTTAGAAATCAGTGCGGTCGTATCGTGTTTTCGTTGTCGTTGTTCACTCAGTCGTTTGCTTATTGTTGCCGTGCGCCAAATTACCCAAAATGCATCGAAAAAGTTTCCCAAATTCGGGCTACATCCCGGCATCATACTATCACAACCCGTATCAGGAGTACTATGATGAGGGTGGTGGTGGGGTGCACAAGGTTGAAAGTGGCATTGATACTGGTTTGGGCCACCACAATGGAAAGAACTATTGGCATGGAAAGTATCCGTTGGATGCCAATAACAATACGCAAATTTATCAAAACCGTAATGGAGTTGCAAATGGCTCAATGAGCCATAGTCGCAGCATGGGCACTCTGAATCGGAAAAGTGTATTGCCACAGCAGCAACCGGTCCTTCAGACACAGCACCATCGCAGCAGCAGTAATCATCACAATCAGAGACCAATGCATCATCGTAGTTGTAGCAATCTTTTGACTGCGGATGGAAATACCGGTGCCGGTACCATTGGGGGTTACAATTATTCGGACCCAGCTGGTGATGGTGGTAATGAATTTATGACGACAGTACCGGCGAATCGACGACGCGATAGTCGAGTCAGTGGTTATGATGATTGTGATATTGGTAATTGTGGTAAAATTTTGTGGATCAGTCGTGAGCGGGACAGTAGTGCCGTGACTGGTAATTGTGATAATGGTGGCAATGTCGGTGCGGCAGGACCTAAGAGTAATATTATTATTCGGACGAATGCACAAGGCTTGCCGTATACGCCGTCACCAGAACAGCGCAGTGCATATTTGGCTAATCAGCATGCAATAGAGTCGGCTATACCTATTGTCTGCGGAACAAGGAGATCAAGTTAGTATTGAAAGTGGGTTGGAAGTAGGGGAATCATTTTGTAGATAAATCACATTTATCACGTAAATCTTTTTTGGCGCGAAAGTCGGATCTGTTATCACAAACAATAGGTACAATAGATTTTGTATACCCTTAATGTTATTGTTTCTGTTTTTAAAATGCCCTAATATTTTTCGTAGACCCCTAAGTTAAACTAAATATAAACTATATATAAATATTTGGAATACGCATCCGAAGATATGTCGATCTAGCCATGTCCGTCTTCCGTTTGTCTGTCACAGCTTTATTCATTAGATTCCCTTGTTACATCTATAAAGTGATGCGTAGTTACACAACGTATCTGCACTTTCGCAACATTTACGGAATTTAATAAAGTTGTGATTTATAAACGTTTTTCCGCTGTGTGCTCATTAAACTAGGTTTGTGTCTCGATAAGTAAAGACACTAACCATTCGCGTACGAAAAATATACGATTCTACTACATTTTGTTAAGAGAAGTTCAACTGCAGTGCTTTTTGACAGAGTGTTATGGAAATAACTACATTAATTGACAGATGACAGTTTTCACAAATTCACACATTGAAGTTCACGCATTACACAATTGATATGAGTACAATGATTGGTAAAAATGCTGAGGAAATGAGAGAAAGGTGCCATCGGCCTTACGCAAATATTGCCGTTTAGGCTATGCAAGTCCAAAAAAACTTGGCTTAAGTGTGCAAATTGATTATTAATAAAGTGTTCCGGCGTAAGGATAGTTTAAATTTACCGTTAAGTGACCTAGTCTCTACAATATATTTATAAATAAGGCTGATACTCTCTAAAGGCCCCAAATAATGGTAGATAATACATACGTGGTATCACAATGGACCTAAAAAGGTTTAACCCACCTAAACCTAACCTACCCTACCCACGCCCACTAATTAATAGAATCCTTTAAGAAATTGATGGAAATGAATGTCACGTTCTTCGCTTAGTATATAAACAAAGTCTTCTTAACAATTGGTTGTTACAAAGTTGCCATGCCCCATTTTTGGCAAAAAAATATTTTTCGCGATAAATTCTTTAAACCCTTTTAAAAACATAGGGGCGGGCTACAGTCCGCTTGGGCGAACTGTTGGATACCCTATTCATATTCCTATCCCTAATAAGTGGGCGTGACAAAAATTTAAAGGATTTTATCGAAAAAACTAAGCTTTTGTAAATAAAAACGCTCCCTAGCTCAAACTTTGGTTTTTCAATAAAATTGTTTTATTTAGTTGTGGGCGTGTCAGTAGGCGAATTTAAAAAAAAATTAAGCATGAGCATAAAGGGCACCTAGAGAGTATATACTATAAATTTCAGCTCCCTAGCTCAAACTTTGGACTTTCAAAAATAAAAATAAAAATAATTGTGGGCGTGTCAGTAGGCGGATTTTGAAAATATTTACACATGAAGAGCCCCTAGAGAGTATATATTATAAATTTCAGCTCCCTACCTCAAATTTTGGTTTTTCAATAAAATTGTTTTATTTAATTGTGGGCGTGTCAGTGGGCGGATTTTGAAAATTTTATGTCCCAAGCAGTTTTATGGGCCATAGATCATATATAAAAAATTTCAGCTCTCTAGCTCAAAATTCGATTTTTTCCAAAATTTTGTTTTTTTGAGTTTGTGGGCGTGTCTGTGGGCGGATTTCAAAAATTCTTAAACTTGATTATTTCGGGACCCTAGAGAGTATATGGTTAAAATTTCAGCTCTCTAGGTCCAGTTTAAAGGCCTAATTTTTGCCGACGGACGGACGGACGGACGGACATGGCTAAATCGACATTACTATCGATGCTGATCATAAATATAGTAACTTTTAGGGGTCTACGGGCAATATTAAGGTATGTTACAAACTATGCGTCAAAATTAATATACCCCTAGAATAGGGTATAACAAGTGAGCCAAAATACATAGTCAATGTCCTTAACAATCCTGCCTTGCGAATTGTCTTGCCACGCACACTTTTTTGGGGCGTTTTTGACACAATAGTTTTTTTCAATAAATTCATTAAAATCAAAAAAAAACATAGGGACGGGCTACAGTTCGCTTGGGCGAACTGTTGGATACCCTATTCTTATTCCTATCCCTCATAAGTGGGCGTGACAAAAGTTTAAGTATGGTGGAATTGTTTAGAACGCTCTACATATTTTGTTATACAACATTTAAAGGATTTAATCGAAAAAAACGAAGCTTTTGTAAAAAAAACGCTCCACTTTGGTTTTTCAATAAAATTGTTTTATTTAATTCTGGCCGTGTCAGTATGCGGATTTTAGAAATATTATCTACCGAGCAGTTTTAGGAGTCAAAGATCATATATAAAAAATGTCAGCTTTCTAGCTCAAAATTGGATTTTTTCGATAAATTTGTTTTTTGAGTTTGTGGGCGGATTTCAAAAATTCCTAAACTTGATTATTTCGGGACCCTAGATAGTATATGGTTAAAATTTCAGCTCTCTAGGTCCAGTTTAAAGGCCTAATTTTTGCCGACAGACGGACGAACGGACATGGCTAGATCGACATTACTTTCGATGTTGATCATTAACACAATATGTAGCAACGTTTAGGGGTCTACGGGCAATATTAAGGTATGTTACAAACTATGAGTCAAAATTAATATACCCTTAGAATAGGGTATAAAAACATGTGAAACAAAGTATATGTAGAAAATGTCCTTCTCAACAACTTGCCCAAACAAAATATCTTGCCACATCCTCTTTCGTGGGCGTTTTGCCAAAAATCTAATTTTTTTTTAATAGACCCTTAGTTCAATGCCAGTCTTCCTTTGGGGAAATAGCAATATGGATAGGGAATCCAACACTCAAGCCGACTGTATCCGTTCCATATGTTTCATATACATTTTTGAACGTTTTTTTTTCCAGAGAACTTAAACTCCATAACGGTCCATTGTACTACCAGGCAGAAATAAGTTTTGGTGTAGAAGTCTGAGAAAACAAGGTGTCATTCGTTTCTCTCCATTATTGGGTGGCGTATGTTGTTGTTCCCCATAGGGATTTAACCTGCACTGACGGGTCATAAGCCAACACACTAAACTCTACACCGTCGCCACCCCATTTTGGAACATAAGTCAAGCATTGTTGCAGAACGTTCATTACACTATTTCTTGCTGAAGTAGTTCAAAAGGCAAATCTATTGTTACGAGCTTACGTATTGTGTCCAGTCTTGACTGTGATGATTTTCAGTATTCTCTGCATTTGTGGCTCAACGAATTTCTCCTGTTACTTTCTTAAGCGTTACATTCGAAAACATTTAATTCATTGTTCTGGAATTGAGTTAAGTTTTCCGATTAAATTATGGTAAACAAACAAATGAGCTTGAAAACTGATTGAGATTTCATTCAACATAATATGCCTAAGCATCTTCTTTGATTTGACCAATTAGGGAATTTACTTTAAAGGAGTAAATTGATATTCCGCTCTTTCTCTGTTCCTATTCCCAAGACTGAGACTAACACTGGTTTTCTCTGCAATTTAATATCATGGATTAAATTTTCTATCGGGTTGGGGGACACAAATAATTATCATGGGAATTACCTCAATCATCATATTTTCATCACCGAAGGGATTTCCGTTTTCATTTCCATCAATCGTTATTCGCATGTAATGTGCATGTTAAGCATGACAAGGCAATTGGTATGCTGCTATGCTGTTATGCGAGGGTGAAGGCGAGGCGTGTCATTGAATTGGAAGATCATCATATCTCCATTGACTTTGTTTTTGCCATACATTCCTACAAAACAGTCATTGGCATGAAGTATGTACGTAGTTAAGGTCAAGAATGATGCTATTTGCGAGTACATGTTGTACTTTCTATTTGAAGAAGTAACTGGAAAGATTGCATTACATCGGGTTCACTTTGGAGGTGATGGAAAAACATGGGCATGAGGAATTTTTTTATATTAAGAAGTAAGACAAGCGATCTGGACCACACGTATATGGGGCAATAAAAATATGTTTTGAGTTCAGTGACCGTAAAATATATTCATATCGAATTTCGCGAACATTCGCTGGTCCCAATTCGCGAACCTATCTTGTTCATAAAGAAAGGGGATGACGTAGGGGCAACGTAGTCTTAAGTCTTTCTGATCTTGGGCGTGGCATTGGATTAAGAGTCTTTGTCCATTTTGGGTTTATTTTTTTCTTACAAAATTACTACGCATTGAAGTTTTATCAAAGCGCACTTAGAAAAGGGCATGGCAAACAAACTTTGTTTGAGCGACATTGGGCTCGTTCAATTTACAAGGCAACTACTAATCCCTACTATATTACCTTTCCTCATTGATCACATAACCCACGTGACCATCGTTTGGCAAGTGATAGAAATTTAAATAGTAGGGAACGCGCCAATAGTTAGAAAGAACATTGTCCACATATCTAGTTATAACTGTTTTTTTTGCATTTTTCAACGAATTAATCGAAGAATGACGTTTATAAGAAAAACACCCTCAAAAAAAGTGCGACCTCCATTTTCATAAACTTTTTTGGTAAAATAGTTTATATAGCATAAAGGGCCGCTAAAGAGTGTATATTATAAATTTCAGCTCAATAGCTCAAACTTTGGATTTTCAAAAAAGTTTTTTTTTTAAATTGTGGGCGTGTCAGTGGGCGGATTTTGAAAATATTTACACATGAGCATAAAGAGCCCATAGAAAGTATATATTATAAATTTCAGCTCGCTAGCTCAAACTTTGACTTTTCAATAAAATTGTTTTATTTAATTGTGGGCGTGTCAGTGGGCGGATTTTAAAAAGTTTATCTCCCGATCAGTTTTAGGAGCCATAGATCATATATAAAAAATTCGAATTTTTCCAAAAATTTGTTTTTTTGAGTTTGTGGGCGGATTTCAAAAATTCTTAAACTTGATTATTTCGGGACCCTAGAGAGTATATGGTTAAAATTTCAGCTCTCTAGGTCCAGTTTAAAGGCCTAATTTTTGCCGACAAAGTAGAGTACATAAGTAGGCGGATTTTAAAAATATTTAGAATTGATAATTTAAGGTCCCTAAAGTTCAAATTGTCAGCTTCTGCCAAGCATTTTAAATCCTCAAAACTGGTGAAAGGCGGACAGGTGGACATACCTTTCGATGTTGATCACAAATATAGGATTTATCTTTAAGTGGTATATGATCAATTTAAAGGCATGTTTCAAACTATGAGTCAAATAAGTAAAATATAAGAAAAACACAACAAAAGTAAAGGGCCAGGCTCGTCCAAATGAGGGTTCCTTTACCATAATTGACAAATTTCAATACATTCCAATAATATCTATGCGATTCTGGATAAGGATCGTAAAATCGAATGACAGCCCCAACGCACAAAGTAGCGGACAAAAGCTAGTATCTAATAGTTGCTTCTTCTCTTCAACATTTTTATACCCTATTCTAGGGGTATATTAATTTTGACGCATAGTTTGTAACATACCTTAATATTGCCCGTAGACCCCTAAAAGTTACTATATTTATGATCAGCATCGATAGTAATGTCGATCTAGCCATGTTCGTCCGTCCGCCCGTCCGTCTGTCGGCAAAAATTAGGCCTTTAAACTGGGCCTAGAGAGCTGAAATTTTAACCATATACTCTCTAGGGTCCCGAAATAATCAAGTTTAAGAATTTTTGAAATCCGCCCACAGACACGCCCACAAACTCAAAAAAACAAAATTTTGGAAAAAATCGAATTTTGAGCTAGAGAGCTGAAATTTTTTATATATGATCTATGGCCCATAAAACTGATTGGGACATAAAATTTTCAAAATCCGCCCACTGACACGCCCACAATTAAATAAAACAAATTTTGGGAAAAATTGAATTTTGAGCTAGAAAGCTGAAATTTTTTATGTATGATCTTTGGCCCATAAAACTGCTTGGGACATAAAATTTTCAAAATCCGCATCCTGACACGCCAACAATTAAATAAAATATTTTTTTTGAAAAACCAAAATTTGAGCTAGGGAGCTGAAATTTTTAATATATACTCTCTAGGGGCCCTTTATGCTCATGTGTAAATATTTTCAAAATCCGCCTACTGACACGCCCACAATTATTTTTTTTTTATTTTTGAAAGTCCAAAGTTTGAGCTAGGGAGCTGAAATTTATAGTATATACTCTCTAGGTGCCCTTTATGCTCATACTTAATTTTTTTTTAAATCCGCCTACTGACACGCCCACAATTAAATAAAACAATTTTATTGAAAAACCAAAGTTTGAGCTAGGGAGCGTTTTTATTTACAAAAGCTTAGTTTTTTCGATAAAATCCTTTAAATTTTTGTCACGCCCACTTATGAGATATAGGAATAAGAATAGGGTATCCAACAGTTCCCCCAAGCGGACTATAGCCCGCCCCTATGTTTTTTTTGCAATTTATCATTTCTCATGATCTCTTCTCAGTTTGTTGTCTTCCATTTTAATTTTTTCGCATTTCATTCGCTCACCACTATCGCAAGTAAATCATTTCGCTTTTATCATCTCGCAATCTCTATTTTGCGTTGTGCTTCGTTCCCATTTTGAAAACAGTGAAATGCGAAATTTATATTCTTTAAAAAATTCAAATTCTTTTTTTTTTAGAATTCAATTCAGATTTAAACGAAAATAAACAATATTAATGCCAAATGTCATTTTGCTAAAACATAAACAACAACAAGGAACATCGGGAAAGAAAAGTTGGCGAAACAAATTCTTTCAAAACATCAAATTGCTATCTTATCATAAGCGAAATGAAAAAAGTGCGGTAAAAGCATTGCAAAATGTTCAAGATGCAAGATAGATCAAGGACCGAATGGAAATTTGAGAAATACTCGTAACTATTAAGATATAAACAAAATTTATTTCCATTAATGCGAAATGCTTTTTGTCGAAAAGACAGGCACCCCTTCGAGTTCTATAGGTTATAAATGAAAGATCTTCAATTTTTGTTGAACTTGTTGTTCGTTTTTTATTTTTCACAACTTATATTTAATTGTATTAATATTATTTTTCTATCGCGACGCGTTTCGGAGCTTGTTCTCCATCATCGGGCGTTTGGGTTTCGTGACTCTATAGGTTAGACTTAGACTAGACTACAGTACGTGTCTATCCCAAGTGACTTTGGCGGTGAGTAAAATTTCAAACAAGGTAGAGCATGACTGGAAGTGCATCACTAGATTCTTGAATTTTACTCTCCAATTAATTACGAAATAGGGAAAGTTTTATGTTGAATGTTTCGAAATACGTTTTATATGTATATTGCTTGCTATATTTTACAAAACTCATATATTATACACATAGATACTGTTGCATATTCGCGGATTCAAGGATGCTCAACGAAGTGATGGCTAGAGAAAGTAAAGATTTAAAAAGGAAAACACGAGATTAAACTTTTGGTGAAACTTTATTGGTTGAAGACTTGATAGATGAGAGAGACACTTGTCAAGCGTGACGTCCATCGATTTTTTTTTTTGTCGAACGTCAGTTATTGTTTCTGGGGTGTGTTCGCAGATGCATAAAACCCCCCCCCCCCCTTCTTGAACTGGAGCCTCTTCGGTCGAAAGCTTTATCTCGGAAGGACAGGCATCAAAATTGTTGCCTCGGTAGGGGGCGCCCCGATCAATGTGCACAACCTTATACTTTGAACGTGACGTCTTCTGAATTTTGATGGTAACATCGGTTATGACTTCCATGACACGGTATGAACCGTCCGAGTCCGATTGTAGTTTTGGGTAGACTCGAACTCTCCTTCGGGGGTTGTGGAACCACACAAAGCTTCCAACGTGGAATATCGGAACTTAAGCTTTCAAATCATACCTACTTTTCATTTTTTGAGCTGAGCGTTAAAGTTCAAACCTGGGTCTGTAACTGTTGAGCAAATCCTCGGTACTTCTTGGGATCAGAATCTGGAGGCGTATCGAAAAGTAGGTTCTGGGGTAGCCGCATATCACGCCCGTACATCATTTCAAGAGGTTTTTGTTCTGGCTGTTGCCTTTTGGTTGGTATCCACTTCTTGAATAGAATTCCGTTCTGTTGCTTAAGACTAGCAAACTGCGCCCAATACACTTTAAGCTCATTACCAGAGACCTCGCTCCGTATAGGACGATTTTCAGCCTTTATCCAGTTAGTGATCTAAGCAAGGATTGAATCCGTTTCTGGTGCGTGCTGAAGCTTCTCGAGATACACATCAAAGTCAACCAATCGAATGGTGTGAACTGAAAGATTACTCGCTGAATGTAGTCGCGATACCAAGCAGTGATGGCAATTTATTTTTGATAAACGACATATTGAGTGATACGAGAAATACAAGAAATACAAAACGGAAACGAGCGCAGTTGGAAGGAAGAATGACACAAAAAATTTACTAAGTTTACTGATGAAAATGTACTAAAAAATATAGGGACGGGCTACAGTCCGCTTGGGCGAACTGTTGGATACCCTATTCCTATTCCTATCCCTCATAAGTGGGCGTGACAAAAGTCTAAGTATGGTTGAATTGTTAAGAACGCTCTACATATTTTGTTATATAACATTTAAAGGATTTTATCAAAAAAAACGCTCCCTAGCTCAAACTTAGGTGTTTCAATGAAACTGTTTTATTTAATTGTGGGCGTGTCAGTAGGCGGATTTTAAAAAAAAATAACACATGAGAATAAAGGGCCCCTAGAGAGTATATATTATAAATTTCAGTTCCCTAGCTCAAACTTTGAATTTTCAAAAAAAAAAAAAAAAAAAAATTGTGGGCGTGTCAGTGGGCGGATTTTAAAAATATTTACACATGAGCATAAAGGGCCCATAGAGAGTATATATTATAAATTTCAGCTCCCTAGCTCAAAATTTGGATTTTCAAAAATTAATATACCCTTAGAATAGGGTATAAAAAAATTGTTTTATTTATTTGTGGGCGTGTCAGTTGGCGGATTTGGAAAATTTTTTATCCCGAGCAGTTCTAGGAGTCATAGATCATATATACAAAATTTCAGCTTTCTAGCTCAAAATTCGATTTTTTCCAAAATTTTGTTTTTTTGAGTTTGTGCGTGTCTGTGGGCGGATTTCAAAAATTCGTAAACTTGATTATTTCGGGACCCTAGAGAGTATATGGTTAAAATTTCAGCTCTCTAGGTCCAGTTTAAAGGCCTACTTTTTGGCTACAGACGGACTGACGGACGGACTGACGGACGGACGGACGGACGGACGGACGGACATGGCTAGATCGAAATTACTATCGATGCTGATCATAAATATAGTAACTTTTAGGGGTCTACGGGCAATATTAAGGTATGTTACAAACTATGCGTCAAAATTAATATACCTTAGAATAGGGTATAATTAACTACAAGTGATTAAAACCAATGGTAGAGGTATTCGAAATTTGCACCGATTAGACTTTTTATTATTTAGACAGTTCATTATTTAACGATACCTCAAATAAAAAAGCTGCCAAGTGCGAGTCGGACTCGCCCATGAAGGGTTCCGCGCGAATTATAATTATTATTTACTTAGGCACCTATTACAGATTTATAATTAGAAAATAATGCTTCACGGTTTACGCATAAGGTTTATGTTTATGAAATTAAATGTTTATACCCTATTGTAAGGGTATATTAATTTTGACGCATAGTTTGTAACATGCCTTAATATTGCCCCTAGACCCCTAAAAGTTACTATGTTTATGATCAGCATCAATAGCAGTGTCGATCTATCCATGTCCGTCCGTCCGTCCGTTTGTCGGCAAAAATTAGGCCTTTAAACTGGACCTAGAGAGCTGAAATTTTAACCATATACTCTCTAGGGTCCCGAAATAATCAAGTTTAAGAATTTTTGAAATCCGCCCACAAACTCAAAAAACAAATTTTTGGAAAAATTCGAATTTTGAGCTAGAAAGCTGAAATTTTTTTATATATGATCTATGGCTCCTAAAACTGATCGGGAGATAAAATTTTTAAAATCCGCCTACTGACACGCCCACAATTAAATAAAACAATTTTATTGAAAAGTCAAAGTTTGAGCTAGGAAGCTGAAATTTATAATATATACTTTCTATGGGCTCCTTATGCTCATGTGTAAATATTTTCAAAATCCGCCCACACGCCCATTTTTTGAAAATCCAAAGTTTGAGCTATTGAGCATTTTACCACTTTAGAAGTGTCTTTCGCGCAAACTATTCAGTTTAGAAAAAAATGATATTAGAAACCTCAATATCATTTTTGAAGACCTATCCATAGATACCCCACGCGTATGGGTCTGATGAAAAAAAAGAAAAGACAGACATGACGAATCTATAAGGGTTCCGTTGTTTGCCATTTGGCTACGGAACCCTAAAAAAAGCCAGCGCCTTAAAGTACCACAACGTTGGCTCCACTACGAGTACGTCGCGTCGTGTAATTCTTGTTGATTCTTTTTTTTTTTCAAGTAAGTTATATATGTATACATTTTAAGCTTTCGAATTAACTGCTCTTAGTCAGCTAGTCAGCTAAACTTGTAGAATTTATATCTCTGTCTGTATTGGTGGATATTTTTGTTGCTATAGTCCACACTTTTAATATTCCACAAAGTCTACAGAGTTTCATACACTTCGCTGGACTAATTAACTAATATTCCATAACCGTTTTCAATCTTTGCAGACATTTTGTTGTTCGACCGTAAAAAAATAACAAATTATTAATATAAATTCACCCACGAAAGATGCAACTTTTTATGAAACCCATTTTAATATTGCGCAATATATTGCAAAACCTTGTAATATGATTTATAAATGGTCAATGAAAAATATCAACATCATTGTACAATATCAAGTTTTGCACAATATTGTTGTATTGAGTAATAGCCACTTTGAAATTTATTAACAGCCGTATTATTGAGGTGCTTCAAAACTTGTTTAACACCAAAACGAGTTTGTGGTGTCCTTATAGTGATGGACAATCCTTAAACTCATGAAAGGTTCTTTAATAATTTTATCTATTGTCCATTTCGTTTTCGATTAACCGCCATTTTTCATTTCAACTTTGTATCAGTTGTTTGTTCACCCTGTTCGCAAATCCTTTTTGCACAAATAAAAGATTTGTATGCCGCTGTCAGGAAGTTATAATATAAATCATAAGCATGCCAAAAATTAGAAACCATTAAAAATCAATACAAACATAATGTATTCCCTTGTTTGCCCGACTGCCAACAAAATGCAGGCTTGGCATCTTTCACCTCGTAACTTTTAGTTTAAAACATAATTTATAAAAAAAAAATAACTCCATAAAAAGAGAGATTAATGTTCATTGCTCTCTTCGGATGTTCAACAACAACTTTCTCAATTTCATTAGACAGGAAGACCAGATACCAGACCGGACCTCCTTTAGAACCGACAACCGACACTGAGTACCCTATCGGTTAGACGTTCATTCATATCAGGCAACACGAGACATAAATACAGGCGTAATACTGTGCGGAAAAAACCATAAACCTCCAGCTGTGTCCCGCATTCACAGCTGAACGTGCACATACTTTTACAACATCAAAAACAACAAAAACAAATAAAACAAAAATAGGCTACGCACGCATATTTACCATAAACGCGATTAAAAGATAATTTCACCTGCCCATATGTGTAATAGTTGCACGTACTGGTATACCTACCGCAGATAATCAAAATTGGCTCTGATCGCAGCTTAAGCAACGCAACTCTTCGGCACTTAACCATCTTCCACTTTCCACGGAACCATGTGTAATTAAACAGCCACCACTATTTGTGGGCCACAATTTTCACGAGGCTCTTTCACCTCTCTCGTCCCTCCTCCTGTATGTTTGTCGTCATTCACTGGCAATTAGTTGGGATTTCCCCGGCAAAATGCGACACAGAGCGAGGTAGAGATTCCACCTTGGGACTAGCTGGGAGTAACTGTGGTTATTTGCATCTGACCAGACCAGTAGATACGAAAAGGTGGGGAGGCTAAGGCAGAGGCTATACATCTTGACAGCGGCGAGAGCCGGTGCAGACGAACGCGCGCGCCAGTACGAGTATCTCATGGTCCGCGATTTTAGTGCGCATAAATATCAGTTGTGCTTGCGCATATTTAATTGCAGCAAGAGTAGTTAGCGTCTTTAGTTTCACTTGTATGGGTTACAAGTGCTAACGACTTTTTCATACTGAAAAACAAGTGAAACTTGTCTGAATACACAAAAACCAATACCGGGGGCTGGGTGCACGTTAAGTGAATTTGAATTTGTTTGCTTATTAATTTTTGTTTACATTTTTTGTTCTGTTTTCGTTTTGGCATACCAAAGTGATTAGGACGTAGTCGAGTTGTTGTGGTTGTGTTTGTGTTTGTGTTCTCAAACTTCGTAGCAAAATATTTATTGACAAGACACGGGCATCTGAATCTGAATATCGCTTAAATCAGTATAGATCGATACTTGTTACGGATAGGATTACTCGTAAACTATTTTATATAACAATAACCGCAAACATACTCAAACAATTCGAAGTGAAAGTGATAAGAAAAAGTGTCAATAACTTTTCAAAACTAATCAACCGAACGTTGCGGAGTTGCTAATAGCAATATCTTATTTCACAATGAATGGTAAAGTAGTTATTACTATCTTAATGAAGTGTGTATCGTAAAAATAAAAAAAAATGAATTGTGAAATATTGCAAAAGCTATTATGTAAAATTGTTATTTTTTCTTAAGGTTATGCGAAACAGATTCCTGCATTTGAATAGTTATAAAACGCAAAAAAGATCTTCATTATTTCAACGGGCCTTATTAATAAAGATTAATTGCATAAGTGAGTGCCAACTGGATGATACTCCAATTAAGGTGAATATCGTGTATCGTGTTTGTTTCTGGTGGACTAGTTTTTTTCTGAATTGCTTGATTAGGTTATGGTAAAGTGCGTTTGGTTGTGATTAGATTATTTGTTTTATTTGCCATTTGAGGATGGTCGTCTTCCTTATGCAAGTTTGACCAAAGATGTATCTTACTTTTCATTTAAGATAAAGTCTTGTATCTTTTGTGTGAAAAAAGAAAATTCGCATTAAGCGCTATAGCATGAGCGGTTAATCCTAGAAGTCCAACTCATTCGTTGGCCAAATTTCGGTATGTTAGTTTTAAGGAACGATTCCCTGAACCTGATCTTAAGGAGATGGAACATGCTATTAAAAAAAACATTCACGGCACGCCTTGACAATGAAGAAGCTTTTAATGATGTCCCTGTTGAAAATTTAACCATCTTTTAAAATTAATTCTCAGGAATAATTAACGCAGCTCTTGAAAATAGAAACAAAAACAAACACACTATCTGAAGAATGACCCAGGAATGTGTTATGTTGGCATAAGAATAAAAGAACTATGTCTAAAACTTAGCAGGCGTTTCAAGAAAACAAACGTGCTCACATGTTAACTCACTGGAAGAATTCTAATTCGCATTCGACTAATAAAGTTAACTGCACTCTAGCGATTGTGTATTTTTGAATTGTCTTATTGAAACAGAATTTGGTATACCTCAATGAGTTGATTATTGACAACAAGGAAGCTGCTTTAATGTAACCTTCTTTGTACATAGTTCATTCTTTGGAAGATTACAAATCACATCATACTAATTCTAGGGCCGGGTGCCGGGCCATGGAGATATTGCAGGTAACTGTATGCGACGCTCTAGGTGTGTAATCTCAATAAACCGGCTGCGCATTAGCTCAACAATATGTGTTTTTACAGGGCATTGTCTAATAGGCAAGCACGCATCAAGGTTTGGCGTTTATTCAAACGACTTCTCTAGGAGCTGCATGGACGAAGAGTAGGAGGAGACTGCACTTCACCTGCTTTGTACTTATCCTGCTCTCTTCCCTAAACGAAATCTCTATTTAAGCGGGTGGCAACGGTGCAATAGTAGTGTATTCGCTTAGTGATTGGAAGGTCGTCCGTTCAATCCCGGCCAAATCCATTATGTACTTTATTTCGAATATATAAAAAACTTGTTCTCCCTAAGCAACTTATACAACACCCATGGAGAAAAACTATACAACTGCACCAAAAAACTTCTTTTCTATCTCTATATTCTTTCTAAAGCAACTGGCACCGAAAATCATGCAATGAAATGTGCCATAGCTAGGTGCTACTTGCTGTTCACAAATGCTTGCGCTGTGTTCATACCACAATAAGCGTACTGTAACATTTACGGCAAAACCCCTTTAGCGTAACACAAATTATAAAAAAAGGAACCTTCTTGTTTACCCACCAGGGATTTGAGCGACGGGTTGGGGTTCGATTGAGTTCAGTCATCCCAACCTGTACTCCTGCCAAGAAAAAGAGGTCGGACTGAGATTAGATTGTAACAGTCACTTCAGTCAGCACGCCACTCTGAGAGCGAGACAGGAAACCCGGGTGTTTGATTGATAGAGTCATCGCCGGTTTTTCTGTCTTCCCGGTTTGCAGACAAAATGGGACTGGATTTGGGGTTCCATTGTAACAGTCATACCCACTCTGCTCCTCTCCCAAGATTATTTAAGTTTACGTGTATTCTAAAACCTGCAATACATGCCCCACGCTGAATTCTTTCACCATAAGTATCAACCTTAAATCCAAACGGTTTCAACTAACAAGAGGATGGACCCCCAACTCGACTATGACCGCCGCCACTCCCTGCTCCCTTTAGCTTGTGGTTCGACTGCTTCAGTCACTCCCCCAAGAGCAGTTTGAAACCTACTACTCGACTGTGCAGCCGACTCACCCATATCCCGCCTCCATGGTATATTATAACCTGCTCAGGATTCGATTGTATCAGTCACCCGACTAGGAATTACCTGCAAAGAGAATAAAGAGCTGTTTGAGGTTCGATTGAAACAGTCATCTCAAAAGGCTCTTCTTTCCGTTTATCAGGAAGTATTAGCTCTCTGTTCGCTGCACAATGGGATCAATCCAAGGTTCGATTTCATCAATCACCTCAGCCTGATCCTAACCCATGTTTCGGGAGTCGTGCGCAACCGTTATGCGAATTACAGTCAGGCTGCATTCCCTGGGCTTTGTGCCCTGGCAACCAGCTTACCTAACCTAACCTAACCTTCTTGTTTAATAGCCTAAGTGACTTGGCTAACACTGACGTAAGAAGTCCATCGCTCTTCATTAGAAACTCTGAATGGTTGAACGGGTAGAAGGAGACACCCCCTAGACCCACGTGGTATCACAATGGACCTCACGTTGGTCTAAGTTTGTTTCCCGTAGCTGAAAACCAACTCAACCTAACCTAAACTATTCAAGGGCAATTTTGAGAACTTCCTCTGTTTGGAATGCAGTTGACTTCGATCGATTCAAGTCGGGGTCGTTGGAGTTTCTAAGCACTTTTGCTTTAGATGCAGATGTGCTTCAAGGGTCTATAGGCAACTTTCCGCAGGAAACAATTTCTAATAATTCAATGGCAGAAAAAACATCGGAAACAGCTTGTGGCTCTGTTGAAACGTTTTACATTTGACATATATGTAGGCATATTTTTCTTTTTCTCTAAACTGGCGCCCAACATGGGGACAGCATATTGACCGTTGATATTTTTCATCTACATAAATACTTCTTCATTGTCGTTGTCGTTAAGTAAGCGACTTATCCTAAAAGTTAAACGAAATAATAAAAGCGCCCATCTAGCTTCTCAGTTTGTTATTGCCTATCGTGCGTATGTATTGTTTTTATACCCTATTTTAAGGGTATATTAATTTTGACGCATAATTTGTAACATACCTTAATATTGAAGTAGACCCCTAAAAGTTACTATATTTATGATCAGCATCGATAGTAATGTCGATCTAGCCATGTCCGTCCGTCGGCAAAAATTAGGCCTTTAAACTGGACCTAGAGAGCTGAAATTTTAACCATATACTCTCTAGGGTCCCGAAATAATCAAGTTTACTAATTTTTGAAATTCGCCCACAGACACGCCCACAAACTCAAAAATTATATATGATCTATGGGTCCTAAAACTGCTCGGGATATAAAATTTTCAGAATCCGCCCACTGACACGCCCACAAATAAATAAAACAATTTTATTGAAAAACCAAAATTTGAGCTAGGGAGCTGAAATTTATAATATATACTCTCTAGGGGCCCTTTAAGCTCATGTGTAAATATTTTCAGAATCCGCCCACTGACACGCCCACAAATAAATAAAACAATTTTTTTGAAAATCCAAAGTTTGAGCTAGGGAGCTGAAATTTATAATATATACTCTCTAGGGGCCCTTTATGCTCATTTGTTAATTTTTTTTAAATCCGCCTACTGACACGCCCACAATTAAATAAAACAATTTTATTGAAACACCCAAGTTTGAGCTAGGGAGCGTTTTTTTTCGACAAAATCCTTTAAATGTTATATAACAAAATATGTAGAGCGTTTTTAACAATTCAACTATACTTAGACTTTTGTCATGCCCACTTATAAGGGATAGGAATAAGAATAGGGTATCCAACAGTTCGCCCAAGCGGACTGTAGCCCGTCCCTATGTTTTAAGGTAAGTTTATAAAAAAAATGTATAAAAGTGGGCGTGTGAGCGGCCCGAAATCACTTTTTATGCACTTTTAATTGTTAGAACATAAGTGATAAAGTTGTGATAGCAATTATTTACTTATTTAATGTTGACACCTAAAGGTATGTGCTATGGAAATTTGAGCCTTTTTCCTTCGTTCAATATATTTTAATATAAGTCATATAAGTGGTCCTCTCTGCCCCGTCCTCCCCTATGTGAACTTGCGCAATGAGATCAATTGAGGAATTCGACAAAGGATTCGTATTTCTTTGACCTCAGAGAGGAGCTACCGATATAAATCAACATGGTGAATTGTTGGGAAGGAAAATGATTTTTATTTATTTAGATTGCAACGGACTTTGATGAGGTGTTATTAGAGCAAGGTAGGTTCATTGTCACGCTACCCGCTCCTTGAGAAAATTACCTCATCTTCAGTTCTTCATGTCAGCCGTGAATGTATTGTTGATATCGTCAATCATGGAAAATGCATTGACCTAATGTATCCCTCCTAATGTTGGCAAGTGGGGAACACGTGCAAACGAAGTGCAAGACTATCGTCTTCGTCATCTCTATAGCTTCCGCAGAAATCATTGCAGGAGATGCCTAATATCTAAGCATGCCTACCTATTGCACAGTGTCCACTTATCATGCTTGTTAAAGTTGAGAGGGTTCCTCTCTTATGTTTTAGAAGTCCGTTGGATCTCCCTTGACCAAGCTTTAGCCATTATTGTCCGAGGCTGTTACTCTGGCTTATCTAGCTACATCTGAAGTTTGAAGTTTTTTACGCATCGGCGTGGATAGGCTATTATGTGTCTTTTTTTCGAGGTGTGAGATTTTTCTATACGGGAGCCCTCAGACTCAACCCTGGTCTATTGGATGAATTTTGTCTATGGTAATGCTTTTTGTAGCCTCGTTAAGCTTTGGATATTGCTTTGACAATGTACCCAGCAAAATAATAAAACACTGTGTTGCTATTTCGGAAAGAGATATTGCCTTATGGATCTTATTATGCTAGATGCAAGGGCTTTGATAGCTGTTTCTATTTTTTAAAACATAAACTCATGGTTAATCCAGAAAAAAATATTTAAATAAATATCATTTTAATATCAGAATGAATATGTAAGATCCGAATAATTAAATTTGTATCTAAAATGAACCAGACATAAGTACTAATAAGAGTTATGTATTAGTAATATTTGTTATATGTAGCAACTGAAATTGAATAAATTAAAATAAACTTAAAAAAAAATTAAAACTATCACTGCCGACATAACGATATAACGATATCACTTTGTAGGAGTATTTTCCGTCAAAAAATCACCGGCTTGGCGAATCGCTTCAAAACCGCTGCAAAAATTTGGGATATTGAAAGAGAGGTAGATATCCAGGACTCAGGAGGAGACTGCGGTACTGATTCCTTCTTGAGTTTAAGACCTCTCCGTAAATATTGAAAGCGATTTGTTTCAAATGACATCGTATTGCGTCCACTCTGTTTTGCCTGGTATTGAACGTTTGTAGAATAGAGAGAAGTTTATTTCAGTAGGAGTTCGATCTATATGTAGAATGCGGAGGATATCGGTGCATCTTAAGTATGTTGGCATGACAAGTTTCTTGGTCTCTCCACTGAGTTGGCAGCCATTTTCTTACCTATGACGTCTATTGAAAAATAATGTAGCATGGTTTGAAGTGCGGCTGTTGTCACTGGTTGTCAGTTGTCAGTGCCCCCGTGATACTTAGAAATGCAACTCGTTGAGTTTTTTCTTTTGCCTAAGAGTGTTATTCCCCCTCAGGGCGGTTATTGGGAACTTTGCAATTAAAAGCCTGAACGAAACAGAAAGAAAGTGCAGGAATCCGCTTCCACCGGTTTCAAAATTAGTTTTAGCTTTATTTATCCAGATTCTTTGGTTCCTCGAACAAGTAGCTCCTTACTATGTTGATTTAAGGTGCTGGGCATTTGCGTTTTATTAAGTAATGCCCTGTAAATACTCCCGTCAGTATGTGAATATCATTGTGGTTTAGTCCGATCATGATTGGACATTTTTTTGTATAATTTACTTAAGCTAAATGGGTTTTCTGTAAATCTTACAGTTCCCTTGTTGTGCTACGAACACAGCGCAAGCATGTTGTTGTTTAACAGCAAGCAGCACCTAGCAATGTCGTATTTCATTGTATGCTTTTTAGGTGCTACTTACCATTAGAAGGAATAGAAAGATCCTATCTCTGTGATTTGGATATAGGTTTAAGTATATTTGTTCTACTCATGGACACAATGTCAATTTTCCGTGAGAGCAAAAGAAGAGTGAATATCCTATTCATATCTTGCAGACTTGTCCGCTTCCTCATTACCGGTAATAGTCATATGCTATCGACACCTAGGGGTAACCTTGTTGGTAGACCAAATCTCGTCAAATATTTCGAGCATTAATTAACTGACCTGCTCCATTGTTTTTATAGACATGTGAATATACATTTGTTCATCCACAGATTTTCATCTTTTCACCAGCTGAGCGGCTGAGTTGTAGCCAGTTATCTCTGCTTTGAAAAAACTGCAGTCGTCATTGATTCCAAAACCATTCGCTTAGACCAGCCACGTTTTAGCAAAAGATGACTGCGCCTGTACTGTTGTTCATCTTAGTATTGAGCACTACCTGCTTCTTTGCTCTGTCTGTTTCATTGTCCTCTTTTGAAAGCGAGGTTGGAAGGTACGCAGTCTGTGGGTTATCGATTTTGGCTCAACGTTGGCATGCCCATAGAGTTTGGAAGATCGCATACCATATTCTCTACGCTTTATGGCAGTTTAAATAGCCTTGCTCCGATTGATAGTATTGCTTCTATATCACCATCTAAAAATTGTGAAACAGTTGTATAGATTGGAATATAAAGGTATGCAGTGTTAAGACTCGCCGCGTTTTAATATTTTGCAAAGACCAAACGCTGTTTTCTCTTGTTTTAAAACTATATTTGCCTTCACAATTGTTTTATCCAGAACGCCCTGGACATGGTTTTAAGACAAATCTACTTTGCAGTAGTGCGTATTGTGCATTCCCACCAAAATTCTTAACAGACCTCTGCGTCGTAAATATATTAAAATAGCTGTAATGAACGTTTCATCCCCTGGAAGTTAGTGAATAATTCGATCACTGCCGCATGCCAAAAGTTTCAAAGTTCTTTCCCCTATTTTATTAGCTGAATGTTTCTGGGAACAAAGAATTAATTAAAATACCCGAAAACTCATACCAAGTGTAAAATGCCTCGAAATTCATCGGATTTCCTTAAAATGCTCATTCAAAAACTAAAAATAAAAATAAATGTCCTCATCGAATTAAAACTGTTACCATTCCCATTCCCGTTAAATTTAATTTCATCAAATCTCTGATCGAAATTAGTGTCAAGTGTTGCAATACAGATTAAACATCCAAATGGTAAATGCGCATCAAACTTCCATCAGGATAAGCCCCATTATTCAAAAATCAATCAAAATCACATGAGCCCTGCCTTAATAGGGTGACAACGGCAATTTCCAACGTTTCAAATCTCAGCTATAATCCTTGGCAATAATTCCTTTTGGATTTATACGCCAATCCTACTCCATTTCCCGGGCTATAATAATGAGAAAAAAAGTATCCCCAACAAGTTGCTGAAAATCCTGCAAAATACTCGTATATAAAAAAACCCTTGTTAAATATCGCAGAAGTATCTCATTATTTCATTTGTTTTCCCCCCTCGTATCGGTATCTCGTGAACAGTAATCCAAACATTATTCTCAAGAAAAAGAACAATAATGTGACGGAGCTTTAATTTGCATATTGAAGTCGAGTTATTCTCCGCTTTGATCCTGTTTCTCATTGTCTATATCGTTTTTGTTCTGTTTTAAACAAGTCATTGAGCAAACTCGCGATATAGTATAAAAAATCTTTTTAGGAAGATTAAAACTCCCTCTGCGCGCGTATCCATGTGTACCATCAAAAGTTCCAATAGACAAAGTTTACCATAAGCGGGGCAAAATATAGTCAAATAGATCGTTGGAATTCGGGAGTTTTCACAGTTTTGTTCGTCCCGTTTATTTTTTTTCTTTGAATGTGGATGTTTCAACGGATTTGGGAATTACAACGAGAACTCATCAGACAACGATAGCTATTGATTTTCAGTTTCATGAAATCTGCATTAGTTTTAACATGTAGTGGGAGAGGTATTTTTTTATTTTTTTTTTTTTATTTTTTATTTTTGTTGTATGGAAGAGTTTTATTGGAATGTATGCTTGTGTGGTTATTTGTTATTTTCATTTTTTATTTTGTATTTTGTTCTCAACGTTGCTGAATTGAATAAACGACTTTAATTTAGGGCGAATCGGGTTTTTTAAATTTTTTATTTATTTCCTCTTTCAATCGAATTCAGAAAAAGTTTTTTACCTTCGCCAAAAAAGTGGTCAGTATGTATTTACGAAATTAAAGTAATGTTGTGTATTTTATTTTCTTGGTTTTTTTCTGTCATATATAGATTCAAAGGGGCTTTTGTATTGAATATAATGTTGCACCCGTAATAAATTAATATTGAAGAGTTCCTAGATCCTATGAATACCTACCAACTTTTTCACAACTTTTTAGTTGTGTTGAATAGTATGGGTGTCTGTGCAATATTATAGTTGTGAAGAGCATTTTCTTTTTAAGTTAAAAACTATAGAAATGTATAAAAGTCAACAGTAGGAAGAAAGGATATACTAATCCAATTAAAGAAAACATATTCAGCTGTGCATCTGGTTAGGTTAGGTTAAGATAAGGTTAAGGTGGCTGTTAGCTAATAGCCAACATACTTAGACCAATGAGGTCCGTTGTGATACCACGTGGATCGGAGGTTTCGACCTCCATTCGCTAAACCATTTGGAGCTTCTAATGAAGCGTGATAGACTTCTAACATCTGTGTTAGCTAAGTCACTGAGTTCATTAAGGAAGAAGGCTCCTAGATAGAGATTTCCTTTATGGGAGAGTGTAAGACATGTACAGAGGAGATGAAGCGTAGTCTCCTCCTCCTCCTCGTCCCTGCAGCTTCTACAAAAGTCATTCGAATAGACGCAAACCTTGATGCGTGCTTGCCTATTAGACAGTGTCCTGTAATGACACCTATGTGCAGTCGTTTAAGTGAGATCAGACCCAAAGAGCGTCGCAGATCCAGCTTTGGCCAGATATGCTTGGTCGCTAGACACATATTACTACCTGTCCACCTAAGGTTTGTACTCTCGACTGCGGATAGCTTAAACATATGTTTACAAGTAGCGGTAGGTATACCTAGAAAACCTTTATCAGGTAGAAGAGATAATGCGGTTCCATTTTTGGCGAGTTCATCTGCAATACAGTTCCCTGGGATGTCTCAATGCCCCGGTACCCAATAGAGGTGAATATTGAACTGCCCTGCCATCTCCTCAAGAGATGAACGGCAGTCTATGCCTACGATGGAGTTTGAAGAGACTGAGTCCAGGGACTTTAGCGCGGCTTGACTATCCGCGAATATACGGATGTCCTTAGCGGATGTCACATTTCTCTTCAGCCACGACGAGACTTCCTTAATCGCCATGATTTCCGCCTGGCACACGCTTCAATAATCAGGAAGACGGAAAGAGAGACTAATATTTAGTCTTTCTGAGAAACACCCCCACCTACCCCATCACTAGCTTTTGATCCGTCGGTGTAGAAGTGGATCGATTTATCCTCCGTGAATGCAACATCCTCCCAGAATGATCTGGTGGGGATAGTGATTTGGAAATTCTTTTTGAACTGTAATTGGGGTATGGTATAGTCGATGTTCCTTCGTAGAGACCCAAGTGAGTCCACAATGATAGAGTAGCCAATATTCGCATTGATCCACTGTGATTTAGCTTTTATGCGGTCAGCTGAACAGGCAGCTATTTCCCTGCTAAAACTATCGACGGGTGTCAGATGCAGTAAAATGTCCAGTGCACCTAACCCGTGTGTACCTAGGATTCGTGTACCGATCAACATGTGCACTGGGATATCTGTGTTTGGTTAATTCCTTGGTCAAGTTAGAAGTTTTATTAGAAATACTATTTCACAAGAGTTTATTGGAGTTTATTGGAAGTGTGTTCTATGAATCACAAAAAAAATATGTATACACACTTTATTTTTTTGAAAATTTTCACAGCTTAAAAACTTGCAAAAATTCAAATAACCACTCGCGCTATCGATAAGTAAAATATTTAACAAGTATTTTTGTTTAAGATTTAAAAGGGATATAATATAAATTTATTACACCGCAGCCATTTTCACGCATTCACTCACAATGCAGAAATAGGGGGCAAGGTAATTGATTTGAAAAGTGAAAATCAAATAATTTGTACGGGAATAATAAAATCGAGATTGGCTTTCTTGAAAATACGTCTTAAACGAATTTTGATTTTATCTGAAATCACCCGGTTCTTTGCTTAGTATATCAAATCTGAATTGCTACGAAGGTTGTTATATATAAGGTTGTATTTTGTTAGTTAAATTGCAGGACATAAGGTTGTTGTGTTCACTTCATATGCTAAACTGCTGAAAAGAAGGAAAGCGCACTCTTGCCTTCCTAATACATAAGATTCTATGTTCACTAATAAACACTAGGATAAACTTGTGCAGTAATATGGTTTGTTTCTGCTTTGCGGTTACAAATAAAAAGTGGGCAGGACCCAGCAATGGCGTAATTTATTGCATGCTCTTGGGATCTACTTAATATGAGAAGGAATAGAGAAATAGGATACAAGTGTTTTGGAGCAATTGTAGGGTTTTCCTCCAGGGGTGGTGTCTAAGTTACTTACGGAGGTCAAGTTTTTGTGTGTTCGATTTAAAGTGTTGAACTTGGTCGGGATATGACCGCACGACCTTCCAATCAGAACCGTTGACACCAGCTAGGTAGGCACGCCTATATTTGGCCCGATTAAATTGGATCTCATGGTTTCCTTATGTAGAACTAAGCAGCGAAAATTAGTTTGAGGTCGAATTTCTTTCTTAAAATTTGGTCAGAATAAAATATTTTTTTACTAAAAAGTGTCCACCTACAAAAATTAGGGTCACTCAAATTTCTGAACATTTGGATGAAGGAGAATGGAATCGGGGTCAGCAGCCGGAATATACGAAGCAAATATATGCATTACGATACATATGGGAAAATGTCAAAGCGTATTTCAAGCGGAGCTTCATGCCCTTAGCTCGCATACCATTGAATCCATATCAAACTTCAAAAACTCGGCTCAAGGAACAAGGCCAAACTGTGATGTGATCCGGGGCATTAGGGTTATCAAGGTAATGCAAAGGCCGACGATCTGGCAAGAAAGGGCTCATAAACTCCTTTCAAAGTTCCCAAACCCTTTTGCTGCACTCCTAAATCAGAAGTAATCACAGCTATAAAATGTACCACCTATTGGGAAAGCAACATATGACTTAGACAGGCCGAACGAGCCATCCAGCCCTATAATATAAATGCCGACAAATGTCTAAATTTGAGTCCTCATGATATCAAAAACTTAGTAGGTTATACTACGGGTCACCACGCGTTACGATACCACCTCAACAAAAGAAAAATTGTCGACTCTCCAGAGTGTCAGTTATGTCTTGATTGAAATTGAAAGACAGAAGAAGAAGAAACAGCTAAACACATGTCCAGCCCTCAATGAAACTAGAAGGAAGATATTTCGAATAGAACAGTTGAGTTCCGAAGACATAAAAAAGTCATCTAATATCAGCATTAACCGCTTTATACGGAAAGTAGAAATACTACTAGCCTAAGCAATTTCTGGCCCAGACGGTTTAATAAACCTTATAGATCGCAGCACATTTTTCTTCCCCAGAGGCAGACGATTTAAAAAAAAATCTCATTCCCATATTCTCATTTTCTACAGTCTGCGGGATTGTAGCGTCCTTTTAAAAATCCAATTTCGTCAACGGCAAGTAACTGCTTGAAAATCTTATCAGAAAATGCTTCTAAAAGCCTTTTTCGGAACCTATCGATGTTTGCTGGAGTACTGCGACTCTAAATCTGATATATTGCATCTCGCAGAAGATTCTTCATTCAGCACATCACCATTGACGGTCTGCATTATTATACACACAAACACAAGACAAGTCGGGCGCAGTGGCTCAATGGTTAATGTGTCGGACTACTAATCGAAAGGTCCCGGTTTAATTCCCGCCGGGGGCAAGTAACATCTTGAGTTTTTTTTTCCACTGCCCCACCTCTTGCGAACCTCTGACAAGCATCCAAGAGTATCAATTGTCATAAGAAACTTCTCAAATTTGCCGTTCGGATTCGGCGTAAAATTGTAGGTCCCTTCCACTTCGCAAAGAAAGTGGTTGGAGAAGCTAGGTTTTAGGCCCTCTATGGGCCGTTAATGCCTAATATTTATTTTTATTTTTTAAACACAAGACAAACGCAGACTGACCGACCGAGTTCGTTTCTACAACCATCGAAGCTGGTTGAGGCTGGCATATTCCGGTGATTGTCAAAACTGCGGTATGTCTTGCAAATGTCCACAAGTTGCTTTTAGTCTTTTCTTGCTTTGTGAGCTAGATCGCGCCGATTTCTTGCAAGGATATGTCTGCTGCTAAAAGATTTCATTATAACATCAGAGGGAAATATCTTATAATCAATGGAACGATGAACACCTACCAAACATAGAATCAGAAGCTTTTAACTGTGAGAATAATCCGAATTCCGAAACTTAACCCTTGCGATAGGAAGCGGTCCCAGGATCATTCTCATGCAGCGACATACAACAATTCATTTTTTTTAATCGGAAAATGGGCCTCAAGGTGAACCTTATATAAATATATCAAGAAATGCTGTAAGAAGCTACTAATCCACGTTATGATGTCAAACAATTTATTTCATTCTAGAACCCACATTCCAACCAATCCCACGATATGTAGACCAGTTTCGCTTTGCAGATATAAAGCATTGTTTGTATTAAACTGAAATGTTTACTCGAATAGCAGAGCTGTGTTTTCAGCTTTATTTACCATAGGTTATTGTGTGATCGCATGCAAAAATAACCTATCATAACTTTGTCGTTGTCATAAAGAGGGAAATATGCGTATTTTTACTTTAAAGCCAATTCATAAGAAAAATATTCAGACGGTATGTATTTGTATGTATCTGTATATCCACGGTCTGATACATTTCTTACAATCCTCTTTATGATATTCTTCTTTATAATTATCATTACGTATAAACTAGGGTTACAACGACACAGTTCCTTATCAGTTTTGAGTTTTCTTCAGCACTTAAGCAGTAGTAAATTACGAACTGATAAATCAATTGTGATTAAGTAAGGTTCAAGAAATTCAATATGTACAACATTTTATTATTTAGTCGTTCATAAGGCGTGAAAGAAGGTGCCCTATTGTATAAGTGATCTTTTGAAGGTGTCTTCAAAATAAATTGTTTTGGTAATTTAAAAATGTGTTTTTGTTCAATTAACCTCATACTCTTTGAATTCATATTTAATTTAAGAGCTTTTAAGCTGTTTGTATATGTTACAAAGAGTTGAAAGAAAATTGATTGACGGGTGTTTTTTTGTATCGAGTTGCGTAGAGATACTTCTAGTAATTGTATGTAAGAGCATACAAATCATGATCAATTAATTCTTACCCAAAGTGAATTTGTCTGAAGGGAATTTTTTATTAGAAATGAAAGACGAATGAATTAAGTTTAGACGCAAAAGTTTTGGTTTATTAATCGGGTCACGTTTCTCTAAGAAAATGAACCCGGTGACGCATGATGAGGCATTGTGCCTCAGGTATTATGTATTTCAAAGGAATGTTAACTCAGAATCTAAATGAAAGTTGGGTTAGTGAGTAATTTGTTTTCAATTTGAGTATCTTATCACTACTGCTGCTGAGCCGTAAAAAAATGCAATCTTCTTTTTCTTTAACGAAGAAAATATTATTCACTGTATCCCTAATTCCCTACTGGTCCGCCATTCGCCGTAGTAGAATGCAATCATTCTTGTAAACAATTGTTTGAAAATGATTTTAGTTCAACGACTTCAGATTAAAAATAATAAACAAATCGTTATTCGCTTTAAAGACATAATTGAAGCGATAATTTTCAGCACACCGAATGTTAAAGTTAAAAAGAATGCAATCTTTTTAATTCCTCTGCATTCAGTGAATGCTATAGGCATTCTGTATTCCGTGAAGCCAGTAGCGTTTACAAATAATCCTTTTTAATTATTTAAAGTCTTTGAAGTTATCTACTGGTTGCATATATTTTTTTTTTAAGTGATTTTAAGTCAATAATTAGATATTCGACATTCACCCATAGATTCACAAAGTACGTCGCTGACCACTTGCAACTACAACGGCGAAAGAATGCAACCCCGGGGTACTTTAAAGTTCACATCGCGAGTCGAAGACCTACATAGTATTTATTATTATTATTTTGTTGTCAAAAAAAGATGTTCTTGACTGGAGCATGATCTGAAGGAAGGTAGATGACTCACTTGGAGAGCTAATTAATCTAACCGGATTATTGACTCAAAACTGGATGTGCCAGAATATTTGTCAGCAGAGGAACCCCGCAAGACGGAGCCATCTCCCCCTTCTGTGAAACTTATTGGTAAACGCACTGCTAATAAGCCTGGAAGTCGAAGGATGCATAGTGATTCCCTATGCATTCTGAAATAACTTCTCCAAAACGCTCTCAACAAGCTTACGATATTGGCAGATCGTTGTGAAGTTAAATACTTTCTCATTTTGTCATCTCATTTTGAAAAAGGAGCTTGGTTAGAAACCTAGCATACAAGAAAGAGTTCGGAAAGCTACGGTAGTACAAGTTCTCTTGCAAAACCACCATCGGTAATAAGTGGGGTCTTCAACCCCGCATTACCAACTGGCTATTCATCTCGGGAATAAGAGTGATACTTATGTACGGTATGGTTGTCTGGCTAACTACCTTAGACAAACCAACAAATCGCGACAAGCTTTGCAAAGTCAAACGATCAGCGTGTTTTTGCATGTGTGCAGCACTGCGCACTACTTCCTCCGCTGCAATAGACATTATGTTTCATCTGACACTCTTTGACATCCTTAGTAAGCAAACAGCTGTTAGTGCGACTCTGCGCCTCAAACCAATTTTCCAGTGGACCGAGAAAGAAATTGAACACTGCTCTATTCTAAGAAATGTCAGAATCCTCCCTGGTGATATAGACTACACCACCCCTCAACTACGTTTTGACAAAAACTTCCAAGTCACCATCCCCTCCAGAAGACTCTGAGATGAAGGCCACCTCGTGGAAGGTAAATCGATCCACTTTTTTTACACCGGTGGTTCTAAAACCAATGATGCGGTTGGTGGAAATGTATTCTTTGACAGGCTTAATCGCAGCCTCTCTTTTTTTCTCCCAAATCACTGCAGTGATGGCAATTAAAGAAGTCCTATCATGGTTGAAGAGGAACGAGGTATCCGTTAAGGGCATCCGAATCTTCTCTGACAGTCAAGCCGTGATAAAATCTTTGGATTCTGTCTCTACAAACTCTATCGCAGTCCTAGACTACCGATCATCTCTCACGGAAATGACGGGCAGTTTGACATTCACCTGTGTTGGGTGCCGGGCATAAAGACATTTCAGAGAATTTTAGCACTGATGAACTCGCCAGACATGGAACTATAATGCCCCTTCTACCTGATAAAGGTCCCTTAGGCATTCCAATCGCTACATGCAGACTTATATTAAAGCGAGATGCCATCGAGAAAACAAATTTAGGTGGACAAATGGTGTTTAGATATAAGTCATTATTGTAAATAAATTCTTATTCCACTCAATTCTTGCTAAACGTCTTTATGTAAACGCTGTTAAATAATCATGTCAAATGTCAATTGAAAAGTTATCGAAATCGTCACTAAATGTCATGTCGTATATAAAGAGTAGAGTAAAGGTCAAGTAAAGGACACTGCTCGAATTGTACTTCACACGAA
The DNA here is from genome assembly GCA_949715645.1 of Portevinia maculata. NCBI lineage: Eukaryota > Metazoa > Arthropoda > Insecta > Diptera > Syrphidae > Portevinia > Portevinia maculata. The sequence continues at coordinate 284,580,921 of OX454526.1, read as the reverse complement.
ACACTTAAACATTTTAAGAGAAATAAACAATTTAGGCTCAGGTTTCCATTATGAACACTAGGCAAATTCATTTTTTTTATTTTTTTTATTTAAATTGACTTATTCTAAGATGTACTGTAAAATAATTTTTCTGAGGTAACTTTTTTTTCTATTTTTTTTTTTATTTTTAAAGTTTTCAATTTTCACTGAAAAGTGCACCTACAAACTGCACAAATGGACGCGTTCACTTTGCATTTGGTGTGGATGGGGGTGGGTGGGGTGATGAATGCAGTGAATGTTGGAAAATATTATAGGTAGGTATTGCCATATGTCAAAAAGTTAAAACAATTTAAGTTAATTTGTCTTTTTTTTTTTTGGCTAAAAATATACTGGTAAATACCCCAAAGTAAGTATATATAAACTTTAGCTCCAGGCGCCTGCCTGACAGTTGTTGACATACCCTTAGCGGAGCGACGAAGTCGCGTGAGCGGCTAAATCTGCGAAAGAAAGGGTTAAAATCCTGTTAGCAAGCGAAGCGAGCCACCCACTCCATACTTTAAATACACCATACTTTCATAAAAAAAAAAATTCATTTCCTCAAGAAAAAATATTATATTTATCTTTTTTAGGCCATTTTAAGGCAGAAAAAAAATTGTTCCTTAGTGTTCATAATCGAAACCCGCCCCACAATTTATAACGTGGTAAAAGTTCGAGTTTTAATTTCGTAAAGTGATCCTAAAGTGAATTCACTGCAACACAAAACAAGTGGTAATAATTATCTAGCGACAAAACAGATTTGGCCAAAGCTGGATCTGAAACGTTCTTAGTATTTGATATCCCTGAAAAGACTACACATTGGTGCTACAATTGTTGTCACCACAGGACACTGTCTCATAGGCGAGAATGCAACAAGGCTTGACGTTTACACAATTCACTTCTGAAGAAACTACTTGCACGAGGAGGATGAGAAGACTATTCTCCTCTCTCTCTCTCAATCCTCCAACTGGCAGCTTTCTTCTATTATGATCTTAATGATCTTATTAACATCGACATTGAAAGTCTTTCAAGCTCTATTAAAAACTAGAACTGGTTTAACGTGTAGGAAGAAGATAGATCCACGTGGTGGCACGATGAACCCTTTTTATTGATCAAAGTCTTCCGGCCTCGGCCGACTGCCACTTCAACCAAACCTATGAGTCTATGATAATCCACTCTTATAGTTTAGCATGTCATGTCTGTATATGGATCTAGTTACGACACTGATGGGCATCGCAAGGTTGATGCCGATCAGTGTTTACCCTGTTCGTAGGTAGTTTATGAGCTTTGCCAAATGTTGGCAATACTACTTTACATTAACTGAAATAACTGCACAAAAAATCTAAACGAGCTCTCTCCCTCTGTTTGATGGCTGACAAACGAGAGTTTATATATGTAACGGATACATCTATCTGTATAAGGCAGTTTGAGAACAAATTTTTCAAATTTAGAGCTGGAATTGTTCTTCTTTTTTTTCTATAAAATATTCAATATCGAAAAGACCGCATCTAGATTTGTTCTTTTGGCTTGAAAATAGCAAATCTTTTTCCAATGAAGAGCGATATTAGATATCATAGGCACATTGTCGATTCGATCAACCCTTTTATTTAAAAAAAAAGGAAATCCAAATCCCAGAGCACTCAGACTCGGTAACGGTCTATTGTACTACCAGGCAGAAATCCTTCTTTTGGTGCAGACGCATGTAAATGGGTGGCGTATGTTGTTGTTCCCCATGGGGATTGAACCTGCACCGCACGGGTCACAAGCCAACACACTAGCCTCTACACCGTCGCCACCCTCGATCGACCCTTAGCTTCCAATTCGCCACGCATTTCTTCAACTTCTATTCCAAGAACAAATAACCTTCTTTACTTCAAAACACAACTTCGACCTTGTCGTTGTGTACAGAGCTAAAATTGTAATGGTACCTACCATACATTGAAATTTATTTAAACTATACTATCAAACGAACTGATTGATAGAACTGCTAAAGATACCCACTCAATTTTAGGTTGTTTCAAATATTGAATCAAATTTCGATTAAATTTCACATTCCCATCTCTATCTATAGATCTATCTCATCATCGCATTGCTGACATTCCTGCGTTAATCACTCTGTATTTTTGAGTCATCAGTCATGTACACAGATACGAATGAAATTATACATTTCCAAACAAATGACTGATAGCAGAATCTAAGTCTCTCTTCTGGGTTCTTCGTACTCTGTGTTGTGTACTCTTGACATACATCGTGCCCTGCTCGAACAGTAGCGGTTGCAAGTTTCTGAAATTCTATCTTGTAGGTTCAACTTGTTGTTGTTATTGTTGCCATATTTTGCTTTTTTTGTTTTAGTAAATTATTCTTATATTGAGTATCAAGGTCAGAAGCTGTACAATAATTTGTTGTGACGAATTTTTTTTTTTTTTTGTTACCTTGTCGATTGTGTTGTGGGGCGACCGACAGATGGTGAGAAACTTGTTGTTTTCAGTTAGAAAAAAAAATTCACGGTGATCGGTTAAGATTAGATTGGCATCGTTTTGTTTCTATTTTCTTTTACTCTGTCATTAGTGAGTTTCTCCACATTTTTAACTAAAATTTGATTTTATTGTCTTCTCGTTTTTTTCCTTTAGAATCTCCAAATCGATATTTCGAAAGCGACGTAAATATTCATTACAAGACACCAATCCGTTATGAATATAAGGATCCCATACCTGAGGAAGAGTTAGCCATACGTCAAGCGGAATCTATGCAAAAGTTATACCAGGAGGAACGACGACGTAAATATCTACAAGAACTGCAAGACATGAATTCAAGACGTCATACTGATAATTTTACAGCAACACAAAAGTCACCCATACCTTTGAATCGTTACGATGATTTCAATTCAGATTTGGCGCCAAAATCACCAAACAACAGTTCAAACTACCCGAGGACCATTGCCCGTGCATTGTATAACTTCCAAGGACAAACAGCAAGGTAAGTTTTTAAGTTTTGAACAAAGAATTGTGTGGTGGAAGGCGCGACGATTTTTGCCATCGGTTGCATATTGTCGATAATTATAAGGACGAGGACATAATAGACTAGTATATGTGTGGAGGTATTGTGGATTTTGCTATAACAAAGGCTAATGTGTGCCCTACACGAGGCTAGGAAACCGTATCTCGGTTATAGAAAAATCTGACAAGTCTAATAGTAACTATTTAAGGGAGGTATGACCTGTTAATGTCCTTCGAGAACCATGGTTGATTATTACGTCGTAAAGTTAGTTTGATTTTTCAATTACTACAGTGGAAAAGTGTGTGCTAAAAAATGAGGTTACTAAGTTCGCTGTAACTACCTATAGCTTGTAATACAGAAACTGGTGTTCATAATGCGACGAATCGCCCTTCGTCTTTGGCCACTAAAGGATTACCTAATTGGTCTCACACGGTACGGCCGGCGTAGCGTGAGCCATTGCCATTCGTGTGCTGTTTTTACGACTGTGGGTTGTCAATGTTGTTTTCAAGGAATTATGCGGCCATTGAAATTTATTTTACAACTGCATGACATGTGTTAGGTTATGGCAGTCAAACATTTTGTTTGCAAAATTAAATTACCTATTTTGAAAGTTCAGTCACGCTCAGACTCAAATTAACCAATTTCTAGTTTGTTCTTTAATTGCCTACTAAATTAGTAAGGTCATTTTTAGAAGTTTCTCATGCAATGCGAAAAGGGAATGGACTGCCTCTTTAGAAGTAAAGAACTGTTCACCAGAACTTCCAGGATAAACGAAGAGTTAATAAATTATTTAAAAAGTCACCGGAAAATAAATGATCGGCCGAAGTTCAACGGGTGAACTCACTTATGAAACGTATGGACGGGTGCAATTGAAAAATATTACGAATCAAGAGCTTTTGATTTGTTTATCTGTTGTTGGATGCGGATGAAGGGCAATCAAGTTCTGGTCACTGGAGTGTCTTCGGCGTCCTGCCGCTTATCCACAATCTGGATAAAATACGCATATAATAAGTAGAGCCAATCTGGTTCCTGACTTTTTCCAGAAATAATAATTCGAATGTTCCTCAGATTCAAATGGATGAACAGTCTATTAATTCTAATAAGACCAAGACCATGCATGTTTTTTGGTGTTATAGAGAGCTCGGGCGTAACTTGGCATAACCACTTCTCTAATATGTTAAACAACCAACACATAAAATCCATACGAACTTTTTTCATCGATGTTTATAGAGCTCTTCTTTCATTTGAAAACCAGCAGTCCAGCGCCTGGCTATGGTTCAAAATCAACACGTATATAATAATGTATCCTTTTCAAAGAAAACAGGTACTATAGATACTCCGAAGCAGCTCCTCCTTCTTTATAAAGCGCAAGTTAGGCAAGGGATATTGCTGATACATCTCGAGATCGCTTTCAGAGCATTTTTTAAGATTACTCGACAGGATTGAAAGTCGAACAGTTCATCCAACTGATTATCCAGAATCGACATCCAATCTGAACCGCTGGCTCTTCCACGACTTTCGGACTACCATAATGTTCGTAGATGTTCTGAAGAATTGTATAAAATAAATCCCGAAAACGCATCATTTGTTCATCCTACCAAACAGGAAACTAATGCTCACAATCTCATGGTGCATTTGTCAACTCCCAGGATATTTCTATATGAAACAACATTTTTATAAAGAGCAAATTTGGAATTCCGTCTCTCTTTCCAGAAGGTACGATTAAAATGTTCTTCTTTTCCATAACGATGGGGTTATGATCTGGACTAAAAAGATCATGAGCCTCCCACTTCACTGCATCTCTCACCCTTTTTTTCGCCTGTGCAGTTCGCCCGTTTGACCTCAAAAACTATGGCCAGGCCTCCTGATTTCGAATCACTCGTGAGCACAGTGGCTCAGTGGCTAATGTGTTGGACTACTAATCGAAAGGTCCACGGTTTTTTTCAATTGCCCCACCATTTGCGAACGTCTGACGAACATGCAAGAGTATCAATTGTCATGAGAAGCTTCTCAAATTCCTGTTCGGATTCGACTTAAAATTGAAGGTCCCCTTCCACTTTGCAAAACCAAAAGGTTGGAAAAGCTGGATCTTAGGCCCTGTATGGGCCGTTAATGCCTAATAATGAATATTAATTTTTTTCGACACTGAGGCAGGGGCAATTTTTCTGTCACAGAAGGTCGCCGAGTTTTCCGGCCACTTCATTCACCCTACGCTCACGCTATGATTCATGTCGTCATCGCAGGTTGCTTCCCTAGTGATTTAAAGACGGTAGGTTTTAATATAAACACAATCGCAGATGGCATGACTCTCCAGGGTGCAGACAGACTAAACGATTTCTCCCCGAAGTCTGTAAGAAATCTGCGGCATTCTTGTTGTCTCTCAACAGAAAAGACTCCAGACAGACTACTGGTGTTCTTACGGGCCATTACGCGTTTGCCAAGCATCTTAAGGTGATAGGCCTAAGCGATACCACCAACTGCGAAGCTTGTGGAGACAGCGATGACACTACGGAACATTTCCTCTGTGATTGTCCTGCTTTTGCTCGTATAAGGTTTTACGTATTTGGTTTGGTCTCGCACCCCGACAAAAAAAAATATTGGATAATAAAAAAGTTCTTCGTGGTTAACATTGGTTAGTCTTACTTGGCCCACCCTGTATATCTCAGATATTTGAACTTTTCGCATTTAGGAATCACTTTTCCATTTATACAAATATCTGGAAAAGATCGGAGTGGGTCAGACAACGGACAGCACAGGTATTCTGTCTTTTTTGGACTAATACGATACCCATTCCCTTCCAAAGCATCCACTCATACATCAAGTTCTCGTTATGATGACTCGCTTATGAATGCTCCATCGTCAGCAAAGAATACCTGATGCACTTTGGAGCCCATCAGATTTTCTTCAAGCAGATAATCAAGGACTGTAATAAATATCAAAAGACTTCACTGGTGTACACTGTTTTTGATTGGGAGCTCCTCGGTTACTCCAGCGGGGCATACTACTCTTGTCATCACTCACTATTCATTTCCATGAGCATCCTTGCGTAGATTTCTGGTCTGGATCTCCTCGCTGTCTTAGCGCCGCCCATAAGACATCTCAGAAGATTTCAATCTTACGGGAATTTAAAAGTAGAAGCAACGCTTATGTGAAAGCATCTCGAAGCGTTATAGAATTAGTCTTTCCTGATCAAAAAAATGCCAACGACCTTTACCCATTCGATTTCGAGGGTTTTCCAGTGCTGCTTAGCACTATTCATCCGTTAAAATTTCTTTCTTACATCCTTAAAACGTATTTTTGGTGAAGAAATTTAAGGAAATGAACCATGATATAGGTTCAAACTGAACTGACCGGACCACCAAATGCAATGGCAAAAGAGCATACGACTGTCTTTGCTGCGAGACAGCTGTTACCCACGCTAAAGAGGTGTCCTAATGATGTCAAGTAAGGGTTTAGAGGAAATGGCTTGTTTTAAGAAGTTTTTATAAGTTTCAAAAATCCCAAACCCTTTAGAGGCTCTTCCTTCTACAAAAAAAACAGCTAATTCGTATTTTAATCTTACCTTGTTGTCGATAGAACTACTCGTACAACTTGTGTCTTATCTATTGTTTAGTCCTTTCCCAGTGTTAATACACAATTTCAACTCAATATTTGAATATTACTTGGTAAAGAAAAACATTGTTAACTTTCAAAACCCATTCTCTCCCTCACATCATAACTTAAGTTGCTTGTCACAACCTAACGCAGCTAGTCCCCGCAGCTTGTTTATAAAATCGCTTTTAAAGCCTTTTTCATAATCGCAATAACCATTTCATGGATTTGAAAATGAACCGACTTCTTCTCGTAGATCTTCCAGCAAACCTCATGGCAAATACTAGTGTTCCATTTCAGGACTCGAGACCCGCAAACACTTTTATTTCCATTTCCACTTCCACTCTAGCAATGATCCATAAAACATAAATTATAACATAATCCAGCCCACAAAAAGGAAGAAAGCAACCAAGAAGCAACCGAATTTTTGTGGTGACACTGATTACATTGTTCCGAGAACGCACAACAAAGGATCAGCACAAATCATCGTTCGTTCTTTGATACGTTGCGATGTTGCCTCGTATTTGTGCCCTTCGCAGGGATATTTGAATCCGCCTTCCTTGTTGGCTTTAGCCCGTTTGCATAATTCAACGACACTATTCATTTAAAATTGATTATGTTCTTGGAAGGAGCTCTGTTTTATGGGAAGATCCTAGTTGAATGCGTCGCCTCACACCCGTTCCGCAATTCCATAGTTTTATAGGGTTCTTTTTTTCTAACACCTACTCGAATGTGATATCCAGCCATTTTTAACCATTTCCATTATCCTTTTTGCAGGGAGCTGACATTCAAAAAGGGTGACGTGATTTACATAAGACGCCAAATAGACAAAAACTGGTACGAGGGCGAGCACAATGCGATGATCGGACTCTTGCCATCAAATTATGTCGAGGTAAATGGAGTGAATTTAATCGATTTTTTGTCCTTTTTTTTGGTTTTAGTGTCCTTTTTACGGGGGTGTTTTCTTTTTTGCAGCCAGTGCAGTTATCCTTTATTCAGCTACCTAAACTTTTTTTTGCCCATCTTCAACGGTGTTCCTGTGCTATTCCTTTGTCCGTTCGTGTCGCATTAGGTACGAGAGTATTTTGGGCGTTCATTCCCTTGCCGAAGGGATTTAAAATTTTACGAGAGGACGATATAATACAACAAGAACGGAGAAGAATTGCCAAAAGAAAAAACCGTATTTTGTTCAACTGTTCATAGGTTCGCCTTTGCTTTTGCTTTGTATTGGATGGGTGTTGTGTATCCTGGCTTGAGTGTTCGCCATTTGAACGGACTTCGGCGTGGGCTCTATTGCCTGGAAAGCCCTGCCACTTGAAAGAGCTAGACAGCCACTTTATCTGTTTAAATAAATAGGTATTACCGAGATTTCTTTTCATTAAATCGTCTTTCCCAATGGAGTAGGGGTGTTAGTATTGTTAATGCTAAGTGGGCGAAGCAAACTATGAAGATAAGGAATCTAAAAAGGCCAATTTTTTTTGACGTGTATTCGAAAAAATAATCGTGGTTTGAAATTTTAAAAGATATATTAAGTGCTTATATTAAGAGGAATTGGAGCGAATTTGTTTGGATGGATTAAATTGACTTTGACACGTCGCGTCGCAGGCACATCAGTAGGATAAGAAACAAAATGAAAGAATAGACAGAAAAGAACACGTGAAGTGTTATGTGACCACTTAAGGCAATTCAATTTTCATTCATGCATTCATTGTGTGAATGTGTTAAAAGTGAAAAGGCATTTTTTGAGAACAATATATACGAGAGAAATATCTAAAGTCTTTTTGAAGTAGGGATATTTTCAATGAAAATTTGGCTATGAAGGCATTGTTCACGTCAAGTCCCAGCGAAATCCAAGGGCGGAAACATGCGTATACATAGGTATTATGTGCATAAAGCAGTTTATTAGATTTTCATATTATTGCGACTTATTTTGTTGAGTTGCAAGAGGTGACAGTTACACTTGAATATACAACCGTCTCTGAGCAACATTTCGCATGTATGCCAGCTTCAATAAGGGTACACCCAAACACTCTTGCATCCGCAAAGACTTGCTCTTGAAAACGGAGATTTAGTCTTCCTTGCCTTCCTCAACCCTGGATGCTGGGTGTCGAAGATCCTCTTGGCCGCAGCATTATTGTCCATTCTATCGATGTGGCCGAGCCAATGTTGTCGCCGTGCTTTAGCTTTTTGGACTACATCCACATCTTGGTACAGCTTATCACAGGGTCAAATATCCAACGTGTAAAGGGGTTGTTCTGGGGATTTAGATATAAATAGAAACAACACACTTTCTTTTCATTATATTAATAGGTATATATATATTCTTTCTTTATTTGCACTCTTTTTATACCCTATTCTAGGGGTATATTAATTTTGACGCATAGTTTGTAACATACCTTAATATTGCCCGTAGACCCCTAAAAGTTACTATATTTATGATCAGCATCGATAGTAATATCGATCTAGCCATGTCCGTCCGTCCGTCGGCAAAAATTAGGCCTTTAAACTGGACCTAGAGAGCTGAAATTTTAACCATATACTCTCTAGGGTCCCGAAATAATCAAGTTTAAGAATTTTTGAAATCCGCCCACAGGCACGCCCACAAACTCAAAAAAACAAAATTTTGGAAAAAATCGAATTTTGAGCTAGAGAGCTGAAATTTTTTATATATGATCTATGGCCCATAAAACTGATTGGGACATAACATTTTCAAAATCCGCCCACTGACACGCCCACAATTAAATAAAACAAATTTTGGGAAAAATTGATATATTTTTTTTGAAAAACCAAAATTTGAGCTAGGGAGCTGAAATTTTTAATATATACTCTCTAGGGGCCCTTTATGCTCATGTGTAAATATTTTCAAAATCCGCCTACTGACACGCCCACAATTATTTTTTTTTTATTTTTGAAAGTCCAAAGTTTGAGCTAGGGAGCTGAAATTTATAGTATATACTCTCTAGGTGCCCTTTATGCTCATACTTAAATTTTTTTTAAATCCGCCTACTGACACGCCCACAATTAAATAAAACAATTTTATTGAAAAACCAAAGTTTGAGCTAGGGAGCGTTTTTATTTACAAAAGCTTAGTTTTTTCGATAAAATCCTTTAAATTTTTGCCACGCCCACTTATGAGATATAGGAATAAGAATAGGGTATCCAACAGTTCGCCCAAGCGGACTGTAGCCCGCCCCTATGTTTTTTTCTTAGTTCCTATCTCTCTGACAGTCCGATTACAACTGAACTGCCTTATAACTCTTTACCAGCAATCCTATCGCATGTATGGAGAACGTGTCACGTCGTGTTGGCTTTATTTTTCGCCTCTCTTCTTTACAGTTTGCATCATCATGATTATATATTTTGTGTTTGTGTTTGTGCTCTTAATAAACGGAATATAATTCTTTCAAAATAACGCAATATTAACCCTCATTTCCTGTTTTTCATTCTGTATTCGGCACCATAAAGCAGAGCAGGCAGAATTAGCATGCTCGGTAGAGCATGCTTGTTGTCCTTTGAGTCAGAAGTTTTGAACCCATTTGATTTGCCAAACCGAAATAACATCGCTTTCCTAGGGAAATTCTCCGTCGGATCTTTACTCCTAGGTAGATGAACTCCTTAGCTCCCTCAAAGTTTTTTTATAACTTTGCTTAGCTTACGCCAGCTTAAGGAAATGTCCAATTACATTCAAATAGCATGACCATAATTTGATTATGCTCGGTTTCGTCAAGTTTTCGTTAACTTGCGTGGGCTTACGGGAAGTCTCAATGAAATGAAATTTGAAGTTTCACGGATCGCGTATTTGGCCATCACCATGTAGAGCTCCAGGCGCAACACTGGTAAGAGGTGATTAGTGTTTTGCTGAAGAGCTTGAGGCATTCACAGACTACGTATAGGACAGGATCTTATATGCCACAATAGGCAGTATAATGAAATGTATATACCCCTAGAAAAGGGTATGTATACGAATAGCGGACAAATTCTATGGCTTATATTCTGGGTCAACTTTAAGTGGATTTCTATGGACTTTATAACTCAATTCCCAAACTGATAGTTTTTCTTCAAACTCAATTGGCTAGCATGTTGATTTGTTCAATCCCCCACGGTTAACAACAGAACGCACCACCTCATTTTCCTTTATACGAACTTACGATCAGAATTAAAGCGATCGTAACCCTCCCACTTAGTGGCATCTCTGGTGGTCCGCCGGTCCGGCCTAAATAAACTTCGGATAACTTCCCGATTTCGGTATTTTGGTGCAGTGACGTTCTTAGCCCGCCACTGCACGAGAAATTACGCATCACATCAGTCTTAATAAAGAAAAACAAACAAACCCTAGTTTATCCAAGTTTCACTGAAACGAGAATTTCTACCAGGTAGTAAAATCGAGTCTGAGTGCTCAAGGATTTGGAGGGCTTATTTAAAAAAAACATGATGGCTCCCTTTGCGGTTGTCGATTACCAATCGAATCGACTTTATAGATTGTTTTTTATGTTTGGTATGGTGCAAAGCGCAATCGAATGAGCAATGCTTTATTGTGAATAAACTACAAATATTTCAGATTTGAGAGTTCATTGGTGTCGCATTTCAAATCCAAAATTTTATTTTATTGTTGCTTTTTTTAATACTAATTAGATTATTTGTTGAAATTTTAAAATTAGTAGAATCGAGATATGGTTTAGCGATAGTGGCTCAGATTTCACATACTAAAAATGCCCGTGAAATCGTGGATCTAGCCCGAAAACGAAGTCGCTTATCATCATTTGGAACTGGAGGAAACAACGTCGGATTTATTGAACACCGTTTTTAACTTACTTCATTTATCTATATCAAAAGAAGAAACATCGATTTGGCTTTTGTTTGCTGTCATCTTTGACCTGCATAAATATTTTAATATTATTTCTTATAAAATCGCCATTTTATTGGAAAAAAAAACTACATTTTGTACACCAAAACACTACCTGACACCACCTTCCTAACGCAATGATTAGAAAATTACAATCGAGAATCGACCATTGTGAAATCGAAAAAAAACCAAAATTAATCGAAAATGACAATTAATGAACGATAACTCAACCAGAATAGAATAGAACAGCACAAGTGAGAGAAAACTGTCAGATCAAATCATAACAGAAAAGTACAGCTTTCAGTCATATGTTTTCCTTCCACCTGTGAAATTTCAATTATACGATCGTGCTCACTTGTGAACTTCGTGTTTTGGGTGAGCATCGTACCGTCAATGTTTGGCATGATGTCGACTTGATCACAATTTGAAATTGTTTCATGTTATTCTTTCAATTTTTTTTTATAAATATGCGATTTTTGTATCCTTAAACCAGAAAATATGATAGCTCATGCCAAATAAATAAAGCAGTTGGCATTAGTACAATTTGAATTTTCAAATTTGACACATTTCACTCACTCACAAATCTTGTTCTAAACTGATCTGCACAGCTTCATGGAACACAAAGTGACAGAATGTAGAACACTTTGGGGGGAAGATTTTTACTCATGGAAAACCAACTCTTGTACTTTTCTGATCTCTGATTATGATCGATTGAGAAATGAACGATCGATAATCAAAAAAGTCGTTTATCGAACAATAAATCGACAAACGCAATCGGGGCCTAAAATACATAAAAATAATAAACTGACAATAGTTAGTTGCCGAAACACTTTATCTATATATATCTAAGGAAAAGTACGTGAAATAAGAGTAAGGCCTAAGTGTTAAGTAACATTTAACCCCGTAATTTGTAATAGAAGAATAGCATTTATCAATTAGACGCGGACAACATGCTTTTTAGTGATTGCACGTACGCAACCCACCATTAAGTGCATATTGATTTTATAAAACCCATGTAATTCTACAAGAACTTGTCGCAATGCGAAAGATTGATTGATTGAAATGAAAAACGTCAGATTTTTTTTTTAATTGGCATCGAGTTTCTTTAACGAGGTCTTGTCCTACAGCTTGGTGGGTTTATTGTTATATAAGGTAGTAATGGTGAAACAGGTGTAGAAATAACGCCTCCTATATTCTTTGTCTCGGAGCCGGCCTTAAATTTAAAGAGTCATGCTCTTTGTTACCAATGTCACTATATATCATATCATTTGATCTATACTAGTTGCTCCTGCAAATTCTAATTATATTTAATTATGTAAACTTCGACTGTATAGTTCCATTGTCAGCTTAAGAATTGAACAACTACCCAATTTACAATTCAACATAATATTTTTAACCAACTTACTTACTTAACGGTCTCAATTATTGTCTATTCGCTCAATTTGGCCGATCCGATGTAATCGTCATGATTTATCTTTTTGGACTACATCCACATCTCTGTACAGCTCATAGAGTTCGTGGCTGTATCTTCTCTTCCATTCGCCCTCCTCTCACACAATATTAGCTCCCCTCTCCTACTTATCGTCCAGTACTCAGCACCAGTGCAAGATTAAGGATCAATAGAGTCTGCATTTAGTTCTTCGAATGAGGAGTTTTGAACCCTTTTGTTTTGCCAAATCGAAGTAGCGCCGGTTTCCTAAGGTAATTCTCCCTCGGATCTCTAGTTAGCTGCCATTCGTGGAGTTGATGTTTACTCCAAGGTATATCAACTACATTACTAATTAGTAGCTGGACATATATATTGAAGATAGTAACTTCCGTGTTGACACCTGCCCCGTGCACTATTTTCTCCAGAACAAGATTGAAGAGGTCACATTATAGCGCATCTCCTTGCATAAACCCTGTGCAATTTTGTAACAATTCGGAAAAGCTGCTTCCAAACTGAGCATTACACCGAGTGTTTTTAAGTATCAGGCGTCACAACTGGATCAGTTTTGCCGGGATCCCCATATTCGGCCAACGAAATATAGAGTTCCTGCCGATTTAAACCAAGTTAAATAACTTAAATGTTGGTACCTGCTCCCGATCCATGTCTCCGACATTTCTACTATCCGCAGTCTCACTCTGTTGGCGGAAGTTTAATTTGTTTAAACTTGCTTGTAGGTACTTAAGCTTAGAACAATATTAAATTAAGTTTACAGACTTTTAAAAACATTTGATCATGCAATAAACTGATTTCTTGAATTCTCTTTCCCCAGCTTATAACCAAAGATGGTGTTCGTCAGCCACCAAAGAAGCCATCCGAAGGACAGGCTCGTGCTAAATACAACTTCCAGGCGCAATCGGGCATTGAACTATCAATAAAGAAGGGTGAGCATGTTACTCTCACTCGGAGAGTGGACGACAATTGGTTTGAAGGAAAGATTGCCAACCGCAAAGGAATCTTCCCAGTCTCGTATGTTGAGGTGAGTTACCCGCTGATCCACATGACACACTAACACAATTTAATGACATCATTGTACGTTTTGTTTTCACAGGTCCTTGTCGACATCGGTGTCGAAGATAAACAAGCCCGACAACAACCAGCATCACAATCCACAATTACGCAGTCATCATCGATGCGGCCATCGCTAGACACTCTTCGCACAAACATAAATAATGAATTTAATAGCCTCACATCCAATGGTCAGCAGCCGCCAAATGGCATCCTTAGGGATACAAAGAGTCTCCATAAAACCGAAGTACTTCACGTTGATACCAATACGGAGCCAGTTGCGTAAGTGGGATCTATATACATTTTACGATGACTTTAACGGCACATACACATACGACTGTTCGTGCGGTGTCCATTTACCAGTGTTGAAAACAAACAAACAATACAAATGTCATTAAAGGATGCCTTAAGCCAGATAATTCGTACACGAATCCGCATCCTGTATGTGGGCGAGTATAGTATCCGTACATTTTGTTTTATTATCAAATTAGAGGGTGCACAAGGCGGGCGGCCGCCACTCCTTCGCTAAAGGACCTGTGAATTGAAGTTGTAGATGTATCTGCTGATGTTGAGGTTATTTAAGTGACACAACGACGATGGTGACAATTGTGTTAGTTGTAAACAATTCCATTTCAGTGGTCAATGGCAGTTTTGTAACAAAGTTTATGGATAGTTAATGGTTACAGTTTATGGGGTTTGATTGCATGAAATTTGCTACGGTATATCGGTATTTGTTTGTTTCCGGAATTTCCGGAGAGATTGAAAGGCAGTTTCGGGGTGAACATTTGTTTGTTGTGTGGTAAATTGTAATGCGGTGGATAAGAAGTCTCAAAATGAAGACAAACGACTAAGTTTTTCTAGTTTCACTTGTACTCTGACAATCAAATCAAAATAATAATATTTGTTGGGGCTATTAACTTATACAGAACTTACTCCAAAACATTCGTATGCGCGGAGCTTGAGAGAATTGCGGAATTCAAGCCATCCGAAAGAAAATGTATAACCCATATTGAAGAAGAGTATCATCAATTCCAAATCCGCACATTTTCAACAAGAGAGCCTGATGCCAACCCTTGTTAAATGTTACTTTCACTACCGTGGTAAAGAGATTGGTTCCACTTTAAGCTGATATATTTTCTCAGCAGAGGGCCTCTGCTTCCAAAACCGCTATGTCGGTCATTAGTAAGTTTTTAGATTCAACACATTTCATATGCTGCTATAATAAATCTGTGTAACCGGCAATGGAAAGAAGGGACTTAAGTACAGTTGCAGGAGCAGGGAGACAATTCGCCTTTTAAGGGACCAGCTGGACAAACGCTGTTCTCCATATTCTGGCAAAGAGTCCTTAAAAATAGCTAACGCAGTTTAGCACCTCTTTAGAACGGTAGGAGAAATACTGTCTTGACCAGTTAATTTATATATGTCAAGATATCAAAGTGCTCTAGCCACTGTATGACGTTGAAAATGTATTTGTCATATGGATAATTTTAAGCACTCGATAACAGGGCGAGATAATATCCGATCTGTGTGAGTTAAGCTAGCGGCAAATCGAGTAGCTGGCAGAAAGGCTTTATATTAAGTGTCTCAACCTTTGGTAGTACATTTTAGAATAAGTCTACTACTCTATTGTGCAATATTAAAACCGACCATTGACAATAATTATCACGTGGTTTTTTTTCGACAATTGATTCCAATTTAAACGCACTTTGCAACGCATTTTTCAAAAACGCGTGATTAACTCGATTTAGAATTTTATTTTCAAACTGCCTTTTGTAACGAGCGGTACCGCAGCGACGACACGTGCAGGTTCTTGCCGCTCGACGCAACCTGCAGTACGCATTTGGCTCTCAGCAATACAGGTTCATACAAATAAAAACAGTAATTTTGCCGTGCCTCGTGTACAAAAATGTGTTATAAAAAAGAAACGACGTTGTCGGGTACATCCGTTTGCCCATCATCGACTTACCAAAGGAATATTTTCTACATTTTTGAACACAGAAATATTCTTTATTTTTTTTTTTATAATTTACTTACGCTAAAGGGTTTTCTTTTCTGTAAATCTTACAGTTCCCTTACTGTGCTAGGAACATAACGCAAGCATTTTGTGCAAGTTGTTGTTTAACGGCAAGCAGCACCTAGCAATCGCGTATTTCATTGCATGCTTTGAGGTGCTACTTACTAGTAGGAAGAATAGAGAGACAGGATAGAAGTGATTTACTTCCGAATGAGTGTAAAAGCTTTTGATGCGTTGGCCGTGAGAGTTTCAGCAACAATTAAATCTCAAGATACAATTACTTCATCATTTCCCACCATAATTATTTATCTTATTTGGAAAAAAATTTAAAAATCATCTTAAGGCCCACACGTGCGCACTCGTCAACGTCAAACAATGTAATGCAGTGCCACCTCAGAGATGGGCTGAATTGAATCTGGACCGTTATGAAACCTTGGTTCCTCAATTAAGTGGGCATGTGTTCCGTTGATTTGATACATCGGAGCTTTAAAAATGTTTTGCAAAAGCTTTTTGGATCATGGTTCTTTCTATATAAGCTGCACAATAGAGCACTTCGCAATGCTATCTCTATCTCTTTCCTAAACGTCAAAAAAAACTTGAAAGAAACAATTTCAGTAAGTTGAATTCGTATTAAAAAATCATTTTGATTGTTAATAGAGTGTACCTATGTGCGAGTGAAATTAAAAGCTATTAAAAAGTAAAAACTACCAATTTATAGACAAAAAAGCTGAGAAATGTTCTAAAGCAAAAAAAAACAATAACATTTAGCTAACATTTTCTGGCTTGACATTTCGTGATGTGAAATTCTACGACATTACCTACCATTTTAATCTGTTTGGTCGTTCAGTGATAATTAGGTCAGGCAAAAAGCATACTGAATGATGGTAATTAATATCTTACTGCAGGTGTGTCTCATGTGCGTTATTGCATGCATTACTGCGTGCGTCCCTGCTGCACATCTGTTTTAGTCATCACATCACGTTTTAATTTTTATTTTCTGTACACACTATTATTATATTGTTTACTTTCAAGTAATCAAAAATGGTGTTTAGATAGTCCTTTTTAATTGGGGAACTTTTTTTTGTTAGAATTCGCTTTTTACAAAATTTTTAGGAAATATTCGCGAAAAACTCGCTTCCCGCTATAAAGTTCACTAATTTGTTCATTCAATTAATTCAGCTGATGTTTTTCGTTTTCATTTGAAACTGACGTTGTCGCGAAATGCACTCTATTGTTGTGATCGGATGTAATTTTATACAATTGAATGAGTTGGTCAGCTAGGTGGACGAGGCTGTTCAATAATTGAATGAGTTGGTTCAACAATTGAATGAATTGAATAATTATATGTATGAGGCATCACGTTCAACACGAACATGTTAAATTTTAAGTCTTGATCGATGTCAGATTAAGAGATTTTTTTCGTTTTATGGGATTTTTTGACCCTAAATGGAAAAAAAAACTGTACGGGCAGGAAAAATCGTTTTCTGACGTGCAGTTTTGTGTTGCGTAAACACAGCGCTGGCTATAAATGCGTCGAATAAGTTGTGTAGTGTATTTGACGTTTGTTACAGATAGATCATCCTTTTCAGCATACATACAACATATTATGCCTTAACGGCCCATACAGGGCCTGAACCTAGCTTCTCCAACCACTTTCATGCGAAGTGGAGGGTCCCAAGTGGTGGAGGGTCCCAAGTGGTGGAGGGTCCCAAGTGGTCCCCCACCTAAGTACTAACGCCCTACGTCGTTTAATTGCGGTGATCGAACGAGAACCGATTGATTCGACGTGGCAAGGTTCTGTTCTGAAGCCTGAGAGGCTTCCTATAATCACGGGCGTCGGACAGCTCCTTGCTGTCTTAGCATTTCACTTTTTGTTTGACTTGTTTGATTCAATATTTTGCTTAAAACAGTGGAATATGACACTTAAACACCTAATGCATTACATATACTTTTTATACAAATAACTATGTACTTGCTGCTAAGGACCCTCTTTGAATACTTGCATTTATGCATTTTTTTCCTTTTCTGGAGAATTTGTCTTTAAATTTGTATGCATAAAAATAGGAAAAAAAAACGATAATCTTCATTTTGCTCTGAATTCGTGTCTGTTGTACTAAAGTAAACAGAACTCTATTTGTATTGCTTTAATGCTACTTGCCAGAAGCCGTAGAAGATTCTTCTAGTTGTTGTGTTTGTCTGTTTTCTATTTGATATGAATTTTATCATGAACTATCACTTAATATATTTAATTTCTTACAGTTACCGTGCCCTATACAAGTACCGACCTCAAAATACCGATGAACTTGAGCTTCAGGAGGGTGACATCGTTTATGTTCTCGAAAAATGCGATGATGGCTGGTTTGTGGGGACATCTCAACGTAACGGCTGTTTTGGTACCTTCCCGGGCAATTATGTCGAACGAGTCTAGGCCACGCCAAAAAGGAAATAAAAAGCAATATTAAGAATGGAAAAAAATAAGTAAATGCTATTGCGAAACCCTCCAAAAAAAAAGTTAAATAAAGTTTTAATCGTAAACAATAATAACTATATATCAAAAAAAAAATAACATAAAAGGATTTTAAAACATATTTACTTAAAGAAAAGGTTTTTTTTCTTTTTTTTGTTAACCGATATTAATAATATAATTGATATTATATTTTTGTTTTAAAATAATTTACTTAATTTATTCGTTGTTGATTTATTTTTTATTATCCTTAATATTTTATTTTATTTATTTTTTAATATTAATATTAGAAAGCAAATAATTTTTATATAGTCTTACCATGTGTGTGAGATTTTATTTTTCTTCCCGTTATACCACTTTTAAGAAATTTAAAAATACAAAATGAGTTATTTATGATTTGACACTCGCACAAAAATTTAAAAATAAAAAAAAAATAATAATATTCAAAATGTGTCTTAGTTTTCAATTAAAATAGTTTAAACATAAAATGATAGCAAAATTATGGCGTGGTGTTTGAAAAACAAAAAATAAATATTTAAAAAGTTTGAAACTACTAGTCATGATAATTTCCAAAAATTTTAAATAACATATAAATATATATACATACATATATGTATATTTAAAACAAAACAAATATAATAAAATATAGTTCAACAAATGTCCGTATGTAGTTGAAAATGTGCTAGAATATAATTCTTGCCATAAACAGAAATAGAAAATATTAAAACGGAGTAATTTTTCATTTTCATAAAATAGTGCCTTTCTTGCTATTTGATAAAGATCCCGTAAGTGAAGAAGTTTTAACCAACGCCTGTTAAACATATTTTATTCAATCTAATTTTTAATTTAATGTCTGTCTCTTTAAACAATTACAAAATTTATTGATTGCAACTACTACTATTCTAATACTATCAGTTTTAGTTTGAATATTTCTCGGTATTCTAATTGAAAAAAAAACTTTATGATGTTGTTGTAACACGCCATTTTCACAGCATAAATTGAAAAATAAAAAATAATAATAAAACTGCAAATTTAAATGGGCTTTTATTGAATTTTCTCAAACAAAATGAGAGTTTCCTTCTCACCGTTGGTGTTACTTACCTGATTGCGGCAAGTAGATGCCATTGTAGGAACATGGCGAGGAAACCAGAGGTACTATAGGGTGTTTTTTTATAGGGGTATAAAACTTTTGATAGGGATAACTGTCAAACTAGCTGTCATACTAATAAGGTGTGTTTGATAATTTTTTATTTCAGTATACTTTGGCAAATCACCATGGAAATATTAACACCAGAACAATGTTTACTAATCGTGGAAATTTATTTCCAAAATTCGCGCTCTGTTCGCCAAACTTATAGAGCACTTCGTCAAGTTTACGGTGCGCATAATCGTTTATCTGAGCAGCTGATACGCAATACTATGGATCGATTCATGACCACATAATATACTCTTTAAGATAATATTTATCCAAATCGAGCCCGTACCGTGCGTATAGAAGAAGCCATCGTCGCTGTAGACGTGAGTGCTAGAGAGGAATTTATCGACCCGACGCCGTTCTCAGCAACGTCCACTACTTGAAAAATTTGAGGAAATATCTTGGCCTACTTTTTATGGTGGTACGTCAAATCTCTGGCCTATGCTGACAACGATTGATCACTTAGAAACCAACATTCGACGCGCCATTGACGAAATAAGAACTAGTGTGCTCGAAAAAGTTGTGCAAAACTGGAATGAGAGGATGGCGTTCATGAGGCGCAGTTGCGGAGGCCATATGCCAGAAATTATTTTTAAACATTAAATGCCATGAAATTCGTGAGCTAATAAAGCCAAAATTTGGTCATACCATTAAAATTTTTCTATTTTTAAAAAAAGTTGTATGGCTCTATAAAAAAAACACCCTGTACTATGTACGAGAGTAGTCCCAGAAGTACTCGATCTAACAAAGAAAACTGAAACAAATTTAGGAAAACTATCTTTATTTCTCTGCATCGTCTCCTTTTAGCTCGATACATTTTTCCCATTTTTCTCACCATAGCCATCCAACGCAGTTGATTGTTGACAATTCTGTTATCACCTAGCCATGTTTTCCAAGTTTGGGAACAGAGAATTAAGGCTAAATCTGGCGAACATGGTGCATGAGGAAGCAATTCGAACTTTAACTTATTGATTTTGGGCATCGCGATGCCCAATGTGTGAAGTAGTGCATTGTCTTGATGAAACAAAACCATATTTTCTAAAAATGTGACCGTTTTTTGCATGCTTTCACCACTCGAACGCTGCAATAAATTTCCATAGTACTCGCTGTTGGTAGTTTTTCCTTTCTGAAGATAATCAACAAAACTTATCCTAAGCACATGCTAAAAACTGACGCCGTGACCTGCCTGCAGATGAGATTGTCTTTGCTTTCTTTGGAGCTTATTCTCCTCTCTAAATCCACTATTTTGACTGTTCCTTTGTCTCGGGTGTGAAGTAATTAACCCCAGTTCTATCAAGGTTATGAATCGACGCAAAACTTCGACAAACACTCGAATGAAGAATTCTCACCAGCTGCTTTTCTTCCATTGTAAGAAATCGCGGCACCCAAATTGCGCAGAGCATCCTTATGTACAATTTTTTAGTCGACATACGTTGTACAGCACTTTTGGAAATGCCTACCATTTCTGCTAGCTTGCGGGCTTTCAGTTGACGGTCGCTCAATACAATTAAGTGGATTTTATTCACCATTTCTCAAGTAGTCACCTCATTTGGTCGACCACTGCGATGAAACACATTGGCACCTCAACCTCAACTTCGACTTCAACGTTTGACCTAAATCCTAAATTCAAAGTTGTACTGCAAATCCCACCAACCTTGAGGCGATGCATATATTCAGTCACGAAAGAGAGGCAGGGCCAAAAACTCTTGGATCACACAAATGCTATAACACCATAATTTGACTGGCCTCAGTGACTAAATTATTCGAGATCGGGAGGATTGCCGATACCTTTTGAGGTTGAACCAGCTCCCACTTCTTGAGAATCGAGATGTTACCAATTTCAAGCTTGAAAAGTAAAGGAAAACTGCACTGTGTATTATTTTGTCAGTGAACCCAAAACTCATGTAATCAGTCAGACATGAGGAAATTCAAAAAATTCGCAGCCAAATTTATTAAAACGTCAAAAAAAATATTTTCTTTTATGTATTGATTTGTACCTACGAGTATTTGTTTATATTTTCTGAAAACAGAAAACAGCATGTCGAAGAGGTAAACATTTGAATTTATAAAATAAATAAATATTAGGCATTTACGGCCCATAGAGGGCAGGGCCTAAAACCTAGCTTCTCCAACCACTTTCTTTGAAGTGGAAGGGACCTACAATTTTAAGCCGAATCCGAACGGCAAATTTGAGAAGCTTCTCATGACAATTGATACTCTTTGGATGTTTGTCAGACGTTCGCCAGAGGTGGGGCAGTGGAAAAAACCTCAAGATGTTATTTGAACCCGGAATTGAACCGTGGACCTTTCGATTAGTAGGCAGACACACTACTTTTAAATTCTTTTTTTACTTTTAAATTCATTTTTTAATTGTTACTGAATATCAACTTACGTACTAGACAAAAATGATTAAATCTAACTTAAAATTAACAGGATACTTATTCTTATTTATTGGTCCTTATGCGGACGCCCTAACTATATCTTATAATTATTGCCTTTCGGCCTAAAAACCATTTACGAACTAATCTTACATATGTATTCGTCGAGAAAATCAAATAAAACTCGGTATCATTATTAAGATTTTATATTTTTTATATAAAACAAACTACAAACTACCTATTCTATTTACTTACTTAAACTACTTAACGTATTCTAACTATAATTAGGGTTCTGAGCACTCATTGCGTTGCGCAACAAGTGGTCAAAATCCTAATTGCTTTCCGGGTTGCCTGGCACTCGTCAACGTGCACACGCGCCGCCGTGAGCCCACTGAAGCCTTACAGCGTCAGACAACTCCCGGAAGCACCACCACACGTTGGCGAGCCCGGCCTCTCCCAAAAACGCCCTAGCTAACTTAAACTTATAAGCTAAGAGGATGTTACCTAGAGTAACGCACCGTCCTGGGAGGGCATGTTGACCCCTCCCCCCTCAACAAGCCACCAAAATTCAGCGAATTGCTTTTCCGTGTCGAATTTATCTCTCTCCGATATTGCGGTACTAAAACGGAGGAGCTCATGAGCATTGGCGACGTTCCCGTCATGGAGGAGCCGCTTATCTCTCGCGCTGCGGTAGCGATGGTATAAGACCGGAATACCATCCCTCGTCTGTACCAGCCCTTTTGCATCAATATGGATAAATGCCTCTGGCGGAACAAATCCAGACCGGAGCGTACTCTCTATGTACATTTCATTGGGGTAGTATGCCCCAAAGATCAGACTATTGTTGCTGGCCGTCGCCCTTGCAACGTGCCTTCGAGTCACCTTAATGAGGAAATTGTCAATCCTATTCAACTGAGCCCCATCGTATAGGACCTTGTTGGGATAGTATTTTATATAGTTGGATTCAGGCGTTCGGAACAACCGGAGACAGGTCCTAAGACATTGTCTCTCCACAACCCGAATCTTTTCCATATAACCAGGTGCTATATTAAACCACAATGGACAACCATAAGTGATGATCGGCCTTATAAGTCCCACGTAGCAAATGACCTTCACCCTAGAGTCAAGTTGACTGCTATGAAACAGTCTCCTTGTCAGAGCATAAGCCTTCTTGGCCCCAGCAAGATAAGCGACTATATGTCTATCGAAATATAAATACTGGTCAAGCCATATACCTAGATATCTAACTACGCTTTTCACCGCCAATGGCTGCCCATTTTGTCCAATAATGGCCAATTTCTTCCAGTTTTTTCTGGTATCCCTAGAGGCCCCAGCCAATGGTGTTCTGAACAAGATTGTTTCCGTCTTCTGAAAGTTGATTTTCAACTTCCAGTCGTCGCAATATCGCTTAATTTGATCGAAGTCACGCTGCAAAAGAATGTTAATGACCTCGATTTTAGGACCTGATCTGTATGCCACCAAATCGTCGGCATACGATATAGCATGTCTGAGTGAACCCACCAGATCACTCGTGTAAATGTTAAACAGGATCGGAGAATTGACCGCCCCCTGCTGTAAACCGTTTTTAATTTCAAAGACTCTGCTCGAAGTCACGTTGCCACATTTGACAACGAATTTCTTTCCCATAAGCATATTATAAATTACATATAGCAAAGGTTTGTGCATCCCCCGCCTGGTCAACTTGTAGAAAAGTCCCTCTAACCATACGGTGTCGAAAGCCTTCTCAAAATCAACCAGACAAGCACCCGTGCATTGGTTCTTGCATTTATTCCACTGAATGTCGGAAACCAGTTTCGACGCGGCATGAATAGTGTCATGCCTCGCCCTGAAACCAAACTGGTTGTCCGGAATTATGTTATTGTCCTCGACCCACTTTAACAGGGCTCTATTGACAACCTTTTCAAAGACCTTGCTAATATTCGGAAGCAAGCTAATTGACCGGAGATTGGCAGGGTTCGTCCTATCTTTACCTTTTTTCGGGATAGGGTGTACCACAGCTACCTTCCAATGCGCCGGATAATGTGCATTATTCAGCGCATTGTTAAAGAGCGTGGTGAAAATATCTACAGCCTCCAGAGGCAGGTGCCTCAATACGACGTTTGGGACACCATCCATCTCCGCCGACTTTTTATTCTTTAGTGACTCGAAGATGCACAGAAGATCATCCTTCGACACGAACAAGTGCGACGCATCTCGGCCATTGGCGACAACTGCATTAGCATGGTTTTCATCAGTGAACACGGCGAATCCGTTATTCTCAGATCGCCAATTCTCAAGTTCGGTGCGCAGATAGGAGTGGCTCACCAGAGCCCTATTCTCAATTTCGTGGTTACGGCGAACAGGATTGTTCACCGTATACACGGCCTCGAAACAAGCGCCCAGCAAATCCACTTTCTCCTGTGGGTCCTCGACCACGAAAAAATCGTCGTTTGAAGCGACACTTTCTGGACTTATTCCAGCAGTCAGTACTGTCTGTCTGTTCTCTGCTGTCTGAGAGATTCGAACACAAGGAATATCATTGTGATCTTTCCTCCTGAACAACTTATTTATCTGTAGGCAGACACACTAACCATTGAGCCACTGCGCCCGACAACGATTTGAATTTAATGTCTATTAAATTACACAGCAATCAAAATTATTGACAGATAAACTTTTATGTTAAGAATACCAGTGTGAGAATGTGAGTATTTCTTGTTTTATTTTTATTCAAAGAGTGAGTTATTACTAAGTTCTAGAAAAATCATCTTTGATTGTGCAAGCTTGTGAACAACTTTGTTTTGAATGTTGCGGATTTCAAATTGCCACTAGCGCTATTGGGACATTTAATGTTTATTTAAAACGAATATGAAAACTATTGCTCGCCGTTGGTCCCTATTTTTTTTGTCGGGGTGTGAGACTTTCTACACTGGAGCACTCAGACTCAATACTGGTCCATTGTACTACTGTTGGTCCCCATAGTCAAGGGATATTTTGTATTTTCCTTATGCCCCCAAACAATAGGCCCGTTCGCGTACTTTATGTGTTGAAAAATGAAAAATGTCAAATCCCCAAAACCGAGAGAGAATCCCCCCATTTCATAGAAGAGGACACGAACGCTTTTGAATAAAAAGATAATCAAATTTTGGTTTGAAAATAGGCAACTGCTGTTTTTTTTTTGCAAACTCATAGAATTTCATAATTTGACGGTTTTTATATTTATACCGGCTGAAATTTTGTGTGAAGAAAAATTAACTATCGTTAATGCGAATACGTTTGTGTAGTTTTGCCCGAAAGCTTATATAAAATTACGTTTCCATATTAGTACGCGAACAAACCTATTTATTATTAATTAAAAAAGCGCCAGTTCAAATTTTCAATGGCACCTATTACGCATCCGGCGTCCATTCTGTTCTTAAACTAAACGTTTTGTTGTGTGTCTTTGCTAGAATTTCCCACTTGTTGATGCCAGCGACATCTATCTACTAATAGACTTTTTGTTGAAACTTTATTCTTCTGAAATATACACTTATCTAACCAATTTTACTAAACTCTCATGAATAAAATGAGCTAAATCATGTACAACAATATCTAGAATATGTATATACCTAATTTAAATGCCTCTATAATGTATTAATTTATTCCCAATCAACGACGCAAACCCCATCAAATGTCAGCTGCTGCCATTTTTCCAATCCGAAAAACATTCACAAACACACCCCATCACTGGAATACTTTCCATCAAAACAAAACTAAAATCCGTTTCGCCGCTGCAACGCGAAATACGGCGAAATTCTTGTTGGAAAGTTGTTACAAAAAAAAAATGGCCGCTCGAATGTCAGACGTCGGTTGATCAATCTACGAGTGTGCAACTTTTGAGTTTCTATTTTTTACACCGTTTCCACTTAAATAAAATCAATTTCCCATGTTAAAATATGCTAAAAGGGTGCCGCGCTAATCAATGCATTCAAGTAAAATCTTTAATTTTCATTCGTAAACGTCGCAATAAGTGATTTTTATCTCAAGTGTTGTGTGTGAGAAAAAAAATAATTCTTTATTCAGTGGTAGTATAGTTTTCTTGTTTTTCCTGTATGCAATATGCTGTCCAACAAATAGAAAAAGTAATCTCAACTTTGCCAGAATCGTGAAGAAAACTCTTTACAATGACGACGGGTAAGTGGCGGATTGGTTCTGCAGTTTTAATTAAACTTCATCAAAGCTTTTATGCACTTTAATTTTCTTTCTGGTGGTAGTAAAGATCTCTAATAGGCAAAGGAGAGTGTAAACACCAATTAAGCTGTTATTCACCTTCCGGCGGGCAGGCGTCTGTAATGAACTCGTTCGCCATAAAACAGGGAAGCGTCGTCGCCTCCTTCAAGCTCTGCAATTTTGTTTGCATTGCATGTTGATGCGCTGATGGGGGTGACGACGCACGGGTACTGCCCTTCATTACATTTCGCAATTTATTAATAAAATCGACAAAGAAGAAAACGAACAACCGCCACCAAGGTGTTTGCTCTACCTCCGATGAAGGCTGGCTTGCATTTTCTCCCCCTCACTACAAAACCGACTTAGCTCCCAGGTACGAATTTGTTTGTAAATTTGCCTTGAGATTGTGGATTTATGTAGAATTTGCTGTTTTATGTGTGGCTGCACCCCATCGCAGGAAATTAGTCATCTGCGAGACAAAAAAAAAAACGAAATACACCGCAACAGCAGCAAATCCAAGGATGTGGGCTCTTTTCATCGGGTAATGGGTAATTTAATTGCAAGGACAGCGGCGACGTTATTGGGGTATAGTCCAAATCATATTGGCAATCTGCCACTGCCACCGCCGCTCCCCCACTCCAACATGTCTGGAATCTGGAATCGAATTGTTGTTTGTTGCTATGTTGAAGAAATTCCTCCTCTGTGACGTCATTAAAATTTGTCCTTTCTTACAGCAAAGGAGTGAGGGGAATTCTTGTATTTTTGTCGCTTTGTTGTTTTCCGAGGGACACATAAAATATTCGGTAGGGAATTTTTCGGGTAAAGCGAGGAATGCTATATTTATCTCGTTCTTTGTCATGCACTCGTTGTTGGGGTGATTAAGGAATGAAGAATTTGTGGCCCGGGGCTTGACAACACACAAACTTGGGGAAATCTTCAAATTTCCATTCAATTACAGAATTGTGCTGTGGGACTTTGTGGAGGACTACAGTTATTAATGTTAAATCGGCCGAGGAAATTAGAAATTAGGGAAGGTAACTTGGGAGTCGAGAACTCTTGACAACGATATGAAAGTTTGAGACAATGGTAAAAGAGAATTGAAGAAACGCTCCGGCTGACTGAATGATTCAATTGAGCGCTCATGGCAGTTACAAAACGAGTCAGAAGTTAATGGTTGCGGATGAATCGTAGTGTCTCGAGGACAATCCGCATTAAGGTAATGTGACTTAAAAGATTGATGAGGAGCGGGAAATCGTTCTGAATTTCATTTCTAGAAATGAACTACAACTGGCTCTAAAACATGACTATGGTTTTCAGCGCCTTACGCCTATTACAAGTTTGAGCTTTGATAGTGGCTCTTATCAGGAGATTCCAGCAAGATTTGTGATCAATTACCCACTATCACATCGACAAGCTTAATATCTTCCCGCAAAAGCTTTCATAGAAGAGGCAGGTACGGTCAAATGTTGTGGAATGTTCAGCTATTGTGTACCGGAAGTATCTGCAAAACGGCAACACAAAAGCTGGTACCTACCTATCCGATATTATTTTCGTTAAGGTCACTCCGTGAGTCAGTGGGTGTCAGACACAACAGTCACTCTATCTTGTTCTGGCTTCGTAAAGCATTTCGGCTACTTCCTAGGTATCCCCTCGACTGTTAGGATTTTTCACATTCGCGCCATAAGCCATAATCGGTTAGCTGTCAATGTTCCCTTCTTGTGGGCTGTTCGTTTAAAAATCCTTTTGCAATCTAGTTTTGATGCAGACATCTATTTTCAAAGGCTTAGAGCTTTGACTTAGCCGTTTGAGGAACTTTGCAAACTTTGCATTCAAGTTTAACGCATCCAGTGATACATTTTAAGCTGACCAACGCCGCAAAGCATTAGTCGCCTCTCAGAGGCTAATATCTTGTTGGCAAGTCCGGCCTCTCCTAAAACGCGTCTAATCTAGCTCTAAACAACGTAAATGAAAAGATTAAAAAGGCGGGTTAACCCCCTTTCCCCTCGAACAACCACTAAAACGGTTCCATCTCTTCTCAAATGCACTGCGACATACTTGTCGTCTTTAAATAGCTTATCTGTTGCGCTGCGATGGCGAAGTTATCCTCATTTGTCTGTATCCGCTTTTTTCTAGAAAAAATATGTTTAAATGACTCAGGCGGGATAGACCCAGACCGTAACATACTCTCAAGATAGATTTTATCGGAATATTAAGCCTTGAAGTGATTATAGCGTTCGCAATCGCACTTATAACGTACTTTTGATTCACCTTCTCCTAAACGGCAAAGCTATGATCGCAATTAAAAGGATCATAACCCTCCCACTTAGCTTCTCGTCCTTGTCAGGTGTTCGCCGGTCCGGACTCAATGATTATTCACAGATCTCCCCGTTTCGGACAACTTCATTATTGAGGCCAGTCAAATGCTGGTGTTGTTGCATCTGTGTGATCCTGGGGTCTTTAGGCCAAAATCGTTTTATTAGGGTCACGTAGCATTAAACCTTCATCCTATGCCATGTTGACTACTTTGAAAAAGTCTCCTTTTCAGAGCAAAAGCCGTCTTGGCTCCAGCAAGACAAGCATCTATAGGTTAGGTTAGGTTCGGTTGAAGTGGCTGTCAGCACAAGGCCGACACACTTAGACCAGGGTTAGGTCCATTGTGATGCCACACGGATCGAGGGGTTTCCCCACTACTAGTTAAACCATTGAGAGCTTCTTATGAAGCGCTATAGACTTCTAACGTCAGCGTTAGCCAAGTCGTTAAGATTATTAAGCAAGAAATCTCCCAGATAAAGATTTCTATTATGGGAGAGAGCAGGACATGTGCAGAGAAGGTGAAGTACAGTCTCCTCCTCCTCCTCGTCCAAGCAACTTCTACAGAAATCGTTCGAATAAACGCCAAGCCTCAATGCGTGCTTTCCTATCAGACAGTGCCCTGTAATGGCACCTATAGTGGAGCTAATATTCAGTCGGTTTAGTGAGATCAGACTCTTAGAGCGTCGCAAGTCTAGCTTTGGCCAGATGTACTTAGTCGCTAGACATGTATTACTACTTGTCCACCTAAGGTTTGTTCTCTCGATTGCAGATAGCTTTAATAAAAGTTTGCAGGTAGCGATTGTTTATCAAAATATAGATGCCATGTTACTTAATCACGGTTGTCCAAAACTGAACAGTTTTTTCCAGTTGGTTTCTGGTATCCCTAAAGGCACAAAGCAATGAAGTTAGGCACAGGTTTTGATATCTCAGAGTTGATTTTCAACTTCCAATCGTCGCAATGTCTCTTTGTTCAAAATTACGCTACAAAAGCGTGTTGATGACCTCGAGTTAAGAACCTAATATGTGCTTCAGTAAATGGCATAGGCTACATTATGTCTAAGCATAGCCGCCATAAACGTGAACGAATAATTCACCGCCACTTTATTGCATTTCACAACAAACTTCTTTTACACAAGCATATTGTAAATATAAAATGGCATAATTTTGTGCATGCGTACACAGCCGCCTTGTGGAAGGCCTTCTCTCAAAATCAAGTCCTGTATTTGTTCCACTGCTTGTCAGACAAAGCTTTGATGCTTCTCAACCTCTAACCTAAAGATCTCAGTAATATTGGTGCTCGTAGTAAACTAATTAGCTTCTCCCGCCATTTGGGTGTGAAATGTTTTATGTTTGGCACAAATTGAGTGGGCCAATTAGGACGTATGACCACGTTCTTGATTTCAACAAACAAACAAACATCTGTCCGCCAACTAGCACAAAACGTCAATGCTGATACATAGTAGCAATTTCGAGGTACATATTAAGTGAGTTCACCTAGCTCAGCGTAAACATTTACTCCACGATTAACAGCTTAATGGAGATCCAATGAAGAATAACCATAAGAAACCGTTGCTACTTCGGTTTGGCAAAACAAATGGGTTCAAAACTCCTAATCCGGAAGATCAAGTGTAAGCTCTACAAAACACTGATACTGCCGATTCTGCTTTACGGCGCCAAGTGCTGGACGATAAGCAGGAAAGGAGAAATAATATTACTCTGTCGGATGTTTGGTCCTGTGTGCCAGGAGGGCCAATGGAGAAGAAGATACAAGCATGAGCTCTATGAGCTGATGTGAATGAAATCCGAAAAGCTAAAACATGTCAACTACATTGGCTCGACCACATCGAGGGAATGGACAATATTGGTACTGTGAAGAGGATCTTTGACACGCTGTCATTGACAATCTGTCATTTTTGACAGATGACAACTAAAACCGCAACGACAACGCATTGACTACACTTCAAAGTTTTCAACGCCTCTTTGCTCGGCAATTGCTAAGTTTGTTTCAGAAATTTGAACTATTAGGACAAGTTAAATGCGAAATGATCCCCTTCGCGCAAGACCCACTGCAATTATTGCTTCTATAGGCTCGAGGTGAGGCCAAAAACCCGTGTTTATCTATTTATTCTACCGAAATCTGCATAAAGATTTGAGCCATAAAGCTTATAAGGTTTAGTTGCAATAGCGTAGGCCTACCGACCAGTATTCTTAGAGATAAGACCGATCTTCTTCAAGGCTTTGTTATCTAGCAGAATTGTCAGTGTAGTGGTTACAGTGAATGCATTGTCTACATGTTCTTTCGAACCATGATCAATGAATATGTATGGTCACCGAGATCGTGTGATTTAACGCCGAGCGACTTCCTTCCTTAAAGCAATGTGATGCAGAAGATTTATCTAATACATACTGACTTACTTACTTAGGTGGCGCTACAGTCCGGGGTGGACCTGACCTGAGCCTCAACCGATACGCCTCTCCAGTTAGCACGATCCTCTAGTTGCGCACTCCAAGTTGTTTGAGGTCCCCTTCCACTTGCGCGCGCCACCTAAGGTGAGGTCTTCCTCTACTGCGTTGTCCCCCCGGGTTTTAATCGGAGATGAATTCGAAAATTCGGGCCGGAGCGTTAGTGTCCATTCGGTTTACATGTCCTACCCATCTTAGTCGACTGATACGTACTTTTTTGACCAGGTCGATGTTGTACAGCTCGTAGAGTTTGCTGTTGAATCTCCTCCTCCAAAGCCCGCCAATGCAAACGGGACCACAAATCATTTGAAGAATTTTGCGTTTGAAACGACCAAGAAGATCTTCATCCGCCTTTCTTAACATCCACGCTTCTGCGCCATATAGCAGGACTGGGATGATGAGGGTCTTATACAAAGTCTCTTCACAAGGTCTTACTAGTCAAATGCCTTCTTAGGCCAAAGAAACAGCGGTTGGCAAGTGTAATTCTTCGTTTGATTTCAGCTGTGGTGTCATTATCAGAATTAATAGCGGAGCCTCAACTACCTCAAAATTATAGCTGTCTATCGTGACGTTCCGCCCGATTCGTCGATGGTGTGTGTAGTGTCCCTTTTTGTTGACAGCATATTTTTTGTTTTGCCTTCATTCACCACTAAACCCATTTTTGACGCTTCTGTGCTAATACTTGCTAACGCACCAGTGACAGCTCGCTGTGTTCTGCCAATTATGTCAATGTCGTCAGCATATGCACAGACTTTTGGAAAATTGTGCCTCTAGTGTTGGCTTGCGAGCTTCGCACAATTTTCTCAAGTATGAAGATTTATTCTAATGCTCTCCATTAAATTGAAGCACTCAAAGCCAGCATCCGTGCCGTTATTGATGACAGAAAGCAGCAAATGTTAGAAAACGTGTTGGAAAACTTCATCACCAGCCTGGATTTGACAAATTTTATAAATTGAATACACACAACAAAAACTGATTTCCCTAAAGCAATTTAGGCGCCACCTGTTGAGAAAAAAAAATCCCATCGCACCAAACTTCTTTCCTATCCTTCTATTCTTTCAGTAAGTAGCACCTAAAAATAGGCAATGAATTGCTGGTATCTACTTGCGAAACAAACTAAAAATGCCTTCGCTGTGGTTTTACCATTATAAGGGTCACTACTGAAAAAAGATATCCCTTTAGCGCACGCAAATTATAAAAAAAAAAAAAAAATACCGTGGAACTCATTTGGATAATATTGTTGTTCGTCGTTAATGGTTAACCTTCTTCTATCGTTTAAAATAAAAATCAAATCATATATCAAAAGAAAGTGGACGTCCAGTATAAGTATAAGGAATTATATAATGTTTGACGTCGTTCGCTAAAACGAATGTGTTCGTTCGTTTTTTTTTTTTTTTTTTTTTCACTTCACCGACGTTCGCTATATAGAGATGTCAATGTAAAATTAGTAAGCGTTCGTTATATCAAAAATTCGCTATATCGGCATTCGTTATGCTGGACGTCCACTGTAGGTACGTGTTTTCTTGAAACTTCAAAATGAAGCCGCAAACTCTGGGCCGAGATCAAGTAAAATGAAAACGATCGAACGACATAAGTTTGATGTATGTCTAAAGCACAGCTTTTCTAGATGAATAAGTTCAATATGTATGTTGCGCGTGCATACTTGAAGTGCTTCTTCATTAAAACGTTTTACAAATCTTGCGTTTCCGAACAGATCTATCGCCTCGACCGATTTAAGAACTCTTAAATCGCTCTTCATGTCATACCGCGGATCATTATAGGTATATCCCCAGAAGTTGCTTAAAACGTGTGTAGCATCAGGCCAACACATTCTGATACAACAGCTACACCACAAAGTGGTAGTAAATCGTGCAGAAGTCGAAACAATTGTATATCCAGCTCGAATCAACTTAAAATGAAAACAAAACTTGAGTCTTCCTAAAAATACAAACTCCACACATGTGTAAATCTCGAAAGAAAAAACTACAGCGTCCACTTAAAGGCAGACTAAACCATTCCGAATTATAACTAAGACGCGTAATGCTTAAGTTCACATTTCATACAATTCTCCCTCCAGCCCCAGCACGTGTTGCTTGCTTTTAGTAGGGGAATACGCCTGTTGAGGGACTCGAAACATTCTCTGTCCATGGAATGTAAAACAAATTAAGTGCGTTCCCATAGAGGCCAGAGAACTGTTACATAATGAGACGTCGGTATGTCGCATTTCTACCCATGTCGTACGTGCGGGGAATAGCAAATTAGAAGAAAAAGGTGGCACTCCTCTCTGCTTGAAATAGAAGATGTACTTTTTTAATGCGTTCAATACCACCCTCTAACAGGAAAACGCAGACTTGTCCATTTCACGAAGAAACCAATCATCAAGCAAAATCTAATGATCAAAATTAAAAGTGAGTCACCTCAAATACCAGCAAACGGAAACATAACATTCTCCCCCGGAACGGTATCCGGAGCAATTAAATTATAAAAAAAAAATATTTTCGAAAGTTCATCATAAATTTAGAATCAATCGTTTCTCGAAATTGGTCAAACCATTGATTCCATCAATTCCTTGCACTTTAAACTATAGTCTGATTGCAGATGTGTGTGCTACTTCCATCGGATCGTGGGAGGAAATGCATCAAAACAATTTACACAAAAAAAAACTAAATTGAAACGGAGAGAACGCCAAAAAGACTGAGACAGCGATAAAAATAGCCCACACACTTTCCAAATTAACCATTTCATGTTGTCTTTCTTCTGTTTCGTGTTGTGGTTTCTGTCTTTGATTCAAAGGGAGCATCACCCTCTTTTTCGAGATAGATTCTCGTGGGTGCACGAACAAACATCCATTTAATTGTTCTGCTCATCTGATAGTTGAATTCAATGGAAAAGCATCATCCCCCACACACTAATTACTCTCGGAGCATTTGATTGCGGATAATTAATCAGCATCGAAGTAAAACGCAATTTCTCCTCTGTGCACGGTTCGTCGGTGCTCTCATTCGATGTTTGCAGATGAGCTGCCCCTTTGATAGTTTCACGGAATTAATCACGGCACAACGAGGGATGGGAACCTTATTGCGAATTCTGTCCAAACTATTCTATTTCCTCTCGGAAAGGCATTGACCTGATTTTCAGACTGTCAAGCGATACCATTTCACTGCTGACCTAGTGCCACCGACCAAGAAGTTCATGGCATAGTTTTGCATCGTCGAAGCGCAATACATAAACATTTAAACTACCAAAAAAAAGGAAAAGATTATTATTGTCAAAATGTTTGTTTGGCCTTTAAAAAACATAAAAAAAGCTACACAAAGTAATGAGCGCAAGGTCAGCTTCATTTAAGTCCCACAAAATGAAAATACATTTTCGGTAGGAACGTTCTTATTGTTGTTGTTGCAGCGTATCATATTCTAATGAAAATGTTTAATTTAAATTTTTTGTTTCTATGGCGTCTGGATTCTCACATTGCATGTCCGCCCGCCGCAGGAATTATTATTTCAAGGGGAGAACTTATGTTTACATTTAGGGGTCTTGTACAGATAAGGTTATTATCGGTATTTTTGTTTTTTGCTTGCATTCGAATTAAAATGTTTCCCATTGTGAGAGTACTTTGCGTGTTATTTTTCATAGGAAATTCCAAATGGGTCGTTTTATTGATTAGTTGCTCAGCATATAGATATCGGACTTGAGAGCAATTCAGTTTGTAATTGCATTGGAGAAAGTATACGCTACTTGGCTAGGTGATTGTAGCTACGCTGTTAATTAATACAGTGGTGAACATCTACCTGGATAAAGTACTTAAAAGCGAAGCGAATCCAAAAAACGATTGGTTTGTTTACATCCGTTGTGACTTGCATACCGAGTTAGGTTGACTTTTAAAAGAAAGTTTAATAATACATTGAAGATCGGGTAAACACAGGAGTGAAATGGAAACGCCCAATTGGTTTTTACAACTTGCACTTTGTTTTCAGCAAAATAATTTATCTTCAGAGACGAGATTGGTTTTTAAATAACTGGAGTGATATATAGAGTATGTAAGTTTAACCGAACATACAAGAAAGCGTTCGGGGGCCTTCAACCCCGCATTACCAACGGCAATAATACCGATACTTATGTCCAGTAGACCTTAGACAAAGCGACAACTTGGGACAAGCTAGCAAAGTTCATCAATCAGCTTGTCTACGCCTGAGTGGAGCACTTCGCACAACTTCCTCCGCTGGAACGGACTTTCTGTTTTACCTGACACCCCTAAACATCTCTAAAGTAAACAGCAAACAGTGCGGCTGTTCGCCTCAAAGCAACATCTTAGTGGACCAAGAAGGAAGTTGGCCACTCCTCTATTCTGAAAAACAGAATCCTCCCAAGCAACAAAGACTACACCATCCCCAGCTACATTTCGACAAAAACTTCCTCGTCACCATCCAATCCAGATCATTTTGGAGGGAATGCACCCTCTTTGAGGGGGAATCGATCCACTTCTACACCGATGATTGGATTAGTGAAGGTGTGTTCTCTGACAGGCTGAATTTTAGCATCTCTTTTCGTCTTCCAATTCACTGCAGTGTATTCCAGTTGGAAATTATGGCGAAAAAATAAGTCTTATCTTTGTTGAAGAGAAACGTGATATCCGTTAAGGACATCCGTATCTTCTCAGACAGTGAAGCTGCGATAAAATTCCTAGATTCTCTTTCTACAAATTCCATTGTAGCCCTAACTGCCGATCATCTCTGGTGGAGATGACGGATCAGTTCAACATTGACCTAAGTTGGGTGCCGAGTCATAGAGACATTGCAGGGAATTGTAGGGCTGATTAACTCGCCAAACATGGAACTATACCACCAATTTTACCTGATAAAGGTAGCTTAGGCATTCCAATCGCTACATGCGAACTCATGTTTGAACTCGATGCCATCGAGAAAACTACCTTTGGTGTTCGAGTGGCACCTACAACATGTTTAGCGAT
Source organism: Portevinia maculata (assembly GCA_949715645.1). NCBI lineage: Eukaryota > Metazoa > Arthropoda > Insecta > Diptera > Syrphidae > Portevinia > Portevinia maculata. Next base: position 284,544,982 of record OX454526.1, on the reverse strand, counting down.
AAAACCGATTTGGCAAAAGTTGGATCTGAAACGCGCTAAGCGTTTGATCTCTCCGAACAGGCTGCTACGAATGGTGTCATTAACTGGACACTTTCTTATAAGCAAGCATGCAACAAGTCTTAGCGTCTACTCAAATGATTTTTGCAAAGCTGCTTTTACGAGAAGGACGGAGAGGCCATTCTTCACCTTCTCTGCACATGCCCTGTTCTCTGTCAAAGACGAAAACTACATCTGGGGAGCTCTCTTCTATAATGATCTTATATATCTTATTAGCATTGAGATCAAAAGACTCTCACTGATTCAATGAGTACGGTGGGTATAACCTCACGTTGTATCAAAATGGATCTTTTATTGGGGTAAGTGTGTCCGTCTCGGCCGACTGCCCCTTCTGCCTAACCTAGCCTATGTAAGGTGAAAAGAATTCGCAAAAGAGCTCATGCATCCATTTTATTCGGAACAAGTTGCTCTTTCGAAAGTTGTAGTCTTGACGGAAAAACAAGTCAACAGAGTCGATGTATCTTCGCTGTCCCGGCTTTGAACTACAATCCTCTATTTTAATTCCAGGGCGGCGTTGCTTGTTCTCTCGAACTGATTTAGCGTGTCGACATTATATGGGGTTAAAGCCATTTATTACACATTTTCTCTAAAGTGGCACTTTGGCACGAACGAATTGCTTAGGCACTTTGGCCAAACAAGCCTTGAAGAACCTTACAAAATATTATCCAAAGAAATTAAAAAGTGTAAGGAAAATTACTATTTAGCTAAGCTAGCCAAAAATAAAGCAAATTTAAAAGGCAGATGGAATGTTGTTAACAAAATTTTAAATCGTTGCTCTCAATTTGAGAAACCATTAGTTATAGCTGATAGTAATATAAAAATAACTAATACATTCTTAAATATCAAACCGTATCAACGATTTTTTAATTTTTATAGCTTAAAACGTTTCTACTGAGGTTAATATATTTAGTTCCCATAACTTGTGCAGGAGGATATGATATGTGATCATCTCAGAGTGCGGGCTTTCTACACTGGAGCACTTAATACTACAAATCGATGAAAAACAAGTAGGCACTTCAGTGATGAGGAGCCTGGTTTTCAGCACTCACCACATCAGCTCCAAATACCGACCACCTGATACGAGCAAAAGCAGGACAATCAGAATGGAAATGTTCTGCAGTGTCATCGCTTTCTCCACAGGCTTCGCAGTTGGTGGTATCGTTTAAGCCTAGTACCTTAAGATGCTTGGCAAAGGCGTAATGGCCCGTAAGACCGCCAGTAATTTGTCTGCAGTCTTTTGTGTTGAGAGGCAACAAGAATGCCGCAGATTTTTTACAGACGTCGCGAAGAATTCGTTTAGTCTGTCTGCACCCTGGAGAGTCATGCTATCTGCCATTATGTTAATATGAAACCCAACCGTCAATAGATGTCCTGACCGAGGACGCAGGCAGACATAACACCGGTTCAGATCCTGAGAAGTATTCCCTGTCTGAGCCCTGTGTTGCGAGTTCATCGGTGATCTCATTTTCTGTGATCGCGTTATGACTCTGGACCCAGATTAGTTTAAGTGAATTCAGCCTTTCGACCACATTCAGATAGATCTTGCATTCACGAACTATTTTGGAGGTGGTTAAGGGGTTGAGCAAGGCTCTAAGTGCTGCCTGACTGTCGCTAGCGCTACAGATGCAGATACTTCCCCCGCTCCACCTGTTCCTCGCAAACATAGTTCATATGCTATCCCAATAGCATAAGTCTCTGTTCGGAAGACTGACGCATATTTGCCTAACGAGAAGAAAAGTCTAATGTTGTCGCTCTTCATGGAAACACCAGCACCAGGTCCTTTATCGGTTTTGGAGCCATCCATGAAGATTCGACTGCATTCTTTTCCAGGCTCAGAGTCTGTCCAGATCAAGTCCTGAACACGAGTAAAGTCGACTCCGTAATTGCGCATCAGCCGAAATTCCGGTGGTGTCAACTGGGCGTCCAGGACGTTCGGCATCTTCAGTGCTTGTACGGCCACAACGAAATTCAGTAAACCACTTTTTTACCATTGAAATCGATGGTGCAGAGTCCCCATAGTCTTTTTCAAGCTTAGCCTTGGTCTCGGTAATGGTTTTTTTTCGCAAGAAATAATGCTTAATAAGCACACGAAATTCACTTTTTTCCATTTTCTCCTCAAATTAGTGAGTAGTCTGATAAAAATAGCTGTCAAACACAAACTAACTGACGCAGCAAGTTTAAATTTTGACAGGAGTCAACTGACAGATGCCTGTTGACAGGAGCAGTGTTGCCGTTTCAGTAAAGAGGTCAGAAATTCAAAAAGTCACGGACTTATTGACCCGCCCTCGTAGCTGTTGGTGTTCCGCAAGGTTATGTTCTGGGTCCTTTGCTTTTCTTGATTTTAATCAATTCAATTTTCAAAGACCGCTTTCCCATATAAGAGCACGTTTTTTGTTTTAGTTTTTTAGTTTTAAAGGCCTAAAAACAACGTTTGCACAAGTTATCGTTTTAATAAACGTGTAAAAATGCGAAAAAAGTGTTTATAGTATTCGTTTTTAACCTCACTCTGCTTACGAATTCGTTGAGAATTAACAACTAGATCCCATAAACAGTGCAATGTGTATTTGATCCTTAACACCCCTGTTTAAGTTTACTGTTGGATTTCGAGTAGGCGCGAGGTTGGGTAGGTATATCAATTTCACCAATCATATGCACAAACCCCTTCAGCCGTTTTGACAATTGTCAGCGAATAATTAAGCGATGTGTATGGAAAAACCTTGAAAAAATTTGCTAATTTAAATTTCCTAAAGTAAAAATTGATGCAGAACGTTTTCTAAAATTATAATAAACAATTGCACATCAACAGTTTTGCCAAGTTCGCGCTCCTGTTTGGAAAAGCTTAGTCCAATTCTTAAACAGAATTTTAAAGGCTTAATTACAGCCTTAACTCATATTACAATAGAATTTAATTTAAAATATTTTATACAGTAATTGTTCCCTCAATCTTAATTAAATTGCCTTCAATTCTGCTTTGTATAAAAAGTATTAGAGAATTATCGCTTTTCCTAAACAAGTTAAAATCATGGCTTTTCCCTCACGATCAAATTCGAATTGAAGACTTATTATCCCCAATTATTTAAATAAAACAAAATCCCTTTGTCTCACCCGGCACACAATTTAAATTGATTTAAGTATTTTTTTCTATACTCGTCACTAGCTCTTTGATAGGTTTTAAAGAAATTATCAATTTTGAGAACATTTAACAATTATTATAATAATATATAACTCTTTATTAATGATAACTTAGAATTTGGCTTATGTCCATTTAATTTTAATTATTAACTTCCAGTTACTGGGTAAGGTATTGTAATTGTTCCGAAAATGGATATCGTGATTTACAACATACACACACATGTTGTACGTATACATTTTTCTTCTTTTATGCGTTATGAACAGTATCTACAAAAAATGAGTATGCAAATGGTAGGATTGCCAATTTGCGCACGATTTTGTTTTCTTATAATGTACGCGCAATAATGGGATTTGTTTGTAGGTCTAGGTACCCTTATCATGTAGTAGCTACACAGCGCGGCCTTGAGGGGAATTAGGATTACAAGAAAAGATGCCGATGCACATTGGTTTTGAATGTTTGTAGGTTATAATGTGAGGGAAAAATAGATAGTGGAAGAGTATTCCACATTCGTGTTGTACGGCTGAGGAAAGATTCTTTGAATTTCACTGTACGTCCGAATACAAGCTTGGGGGTGAACTGATGGGCATTCCTTACATGGCTTTTTCGTTTGAGACTTAATAGTTTAAATAACGAAAGACGGAAGACATTACGACGATGACTAAGAGAGTCAACGATTTCGCGATGTCTCGGTCGCCGATGAGTTTCACGCGCTTTTTTTAATACTGTCAAGTAGCTCCAAATAAGTTATTGGTGCACCAGACCAGATATGAGCCTTGGAGTCGAGTTTCAGGCGGATAAACGCCTTAAAATTGTAGCCAGATCAAAAGGGGTGAAATATTTCTCACATCGCTTAAGGAAACCTAGACATTGCGCAGCGCTCTTGGCGGCATCGAATATGTGGTCATTCCAACGGATTTTGTCATTAACACATATACCGAGAATGTATGTAAAGTGGATAATGGCAGTGTACTCGTATGTAGGTTTTGCTTTAATGACAAAAGACAGCATTGCGTTTTAGAAGCATTAAATTCCACTCTATTGGTTGTACCCCACTGAGTTATGCTGTCAAGATCGGAATTTAAGGGTTTAACATACGTTGCCGTTCCAGTTCCACACCTGAAGAAGGTGGGCGTGACCAAAAAAATTAAAACAGAAGCTGAGGGTACTGTCATCAGCAAAGGAATGGATTAAATTAGAAGTATTGATAACAGACATTAGATCATTTATAAAAATGATAAAGAGAGTCGGGGACAGAACAGAGCCTTGGGGAATACCAGCATTTATTTCGTGAATTCCAGACTTGAAACCGTCCAAAACAACTTGAATTGAACGGTCCGAAAGATAATTTCCAATCCATTGAAGAAGATTATCATCGATTCCAAATGCACGCATTTTCGACATGAGAGCTTGATGCCAAACTCTGTCAAATGCCTTTGAAATATAAAGCCCAACGAACTTACTTTCACCACCTTGGTGAAGGGAATGGTTCCACTTTTCGGTTTGATATGTCATCAAATCACCGGTGGACCTGCTGCTGCGAAAACCATACTGCCGGTCATTAGCTATTTTTCGTGATTCAAGATATTTTATTAGCCGACGGTTGATCAGCGTTTCCATGACCTTAGAAAGTGCAATTGGTCGGTAGCTGGAGGGAGAAGAAGATTCGCCTTTGTTGGTACAGGCTGGACAAATGCTGTTTTCCATTTTCTCGGAAAGACTCTTGAAGAATAGCACAGATAGAAAAGCTAACCATATGAGAAATACCATCTGGATTTGTGAATCTCGAAGTAGTCTAGCCACTGCACGAGAGCGAACGTGGATTGGTCTAATGGAGTTTTCTACGCGCTCGAGTACAGGGGGAGGTAAACAACAATCTGGGAGCGTTGAACTGACTGCAAAGTGAGCAGCAAGCAGATTGGTCTTATCTTTAGAGCTGACAGCTAGACTGTCATTGTAAATGAGTGATAGATGATGAGGCCGAATTCTTTATGTTTTTACTACCCGTGCGACTTTGTAGTATATTTTTTGCCTCAGCTTTTGGTCGTAGGAGAATTTTACACGATTGATAAGGGCATTACAGTCATTTCTGGCTCGTTTGAACTTTTTACGGTTTTTCTCAGATTTGTTGGCCTTATAAGACCGAATTATGGGAGGGGAGGCATTGATTATAGTTTGCATTAAAAAGCAATACGGCACCTGCTAAGTATGGGTCATTGCATAAAGCCTCAACGCGATATCAGACGCCGGGGAAACGCCTGACGTTCTAAACAAAAATATCTTTCCCAATGGCTCTTTCAGCTTAAACAGCACACTATGCAGTGATATTGAATGGATGGATGGCTCTTCGTGCATACTCGCCTCGTGCTTCTTAACGATGCATTGGAAGACAAATGATAACCGGGCGGCCAGGAAAACGGACATACCATTGCTGACCATTTTTTCATCAAAAACGACGTGACGATTATTCTGCGTTCTTCAGGACTATAGCGTTCTATTGCTTATACACACAAATTCTACTTGTTTGCTTGATAAATGTAAAAGCATTAAACAATTTGACATTCGACGCCATTTGTAAAATGTATGGCACTTTCCAATAGGGTCATACATTATGGCCCACCTTGTAGAATCTACAACCTTCGTAAACTTGTTACCTCTTAATTAGTAATATCGATAAAGTATGCCTTAGTTAATTCTCCGTTTGGAGTATGGTATCTCATGTTGAGGAGGTGCGTTTATTATTAATCTACAACCACTCATACGAGTAAAATCCCAAAGGAAGACGATTAGGAAAATGCTTTTCAAACCAAGATGGGAGCCCTTACTACTTTTATTTCAAATGCGAAAATATGTATTACCCTTTATATTTAAGAAAAAAGATTTTTTATCAACTACAAGGAGGTTATACCAATGTCAGCAGGAATAAAGTTTATTTACTTACTGCGTTCTCTAACGCTGTGATTGTTTCCAGAGTAAGAGTATAGCATAACCAACGACCATACCACGTCAAGTTAATCGGTTCTCGTAAGATCACCGTAATTAAACGACGTTAGGCGCGGTTAGTACGTAAATTGGGGACCGTTTGAGAACAACCGCGTGTCTTTGGCCAGTCCCATCTATAGAGTTGAGGTAGATAATACATACGTGGTATCACAATGGACCTAAATTGGTCTACAGAGTTGAGGTAGAAAATACATACGTGGTATCACAATGGACCTAAATTGGTCTAAGTGTGTCGGCTTCTGCCGACAGCCACCTAAACCTAACCTAACCTAACAGTATAGCATTGTCGTTGAATTTTTGACAATATAGTTTCCTTCATTAATAACAAATAGTTTGTGTTAGTTACGCAACCAAATAGGATGCAAATCAAAATTGTTAATCAAAATTGCTCTCCTTATCTGATGTAGTAACACTCTTTGTTTTACTACATCATCTGACCTAGTCTTCATTCTATAGGGTTATTTTTTTATTGTCAGGGGTTAATGTAAGCAAAACACTGGTCAAAAAATGGAGAACCTATCTTCCGAAGTTCTGAAAAAAAAACCTTGGAAAATGCCATAAAAATATCCACAATGGTAATAATCAATGGCGGCGGCCACTTAAAACATGTGTGACTTCCATTCTTCCAATTAAGTTTGCTTTCCAACGTAAGGTCAAGGTGTTTATGAGATTAGTTACGAAATCGCAAGTAGATTCCATAAATAGTGTAATGCATATGGGGGGGCATGCTGCCCCCCTGCAACCCCCCTGCTTGGGGTCACTGTTTGATTTGGAGTAGGTGCGAGGTACGGTTTTGAAACTTTGGCTTTATGTCACCATGATAAGCTTAAGACTTTGCTTAAAGAGTGTGATAACTAACTGCACTTTACAGTTTTTTGTTTAATTCTAAATGTTGGATGTTAGTTCCCTCTTCTTATATTTGAATGTGGACTAAGTTCCCATAAAAAAATGGACTTAGTTCCCACTTAACATGGGAACTAAGTCCACTTCGCGAAAATGGTTTTATTTCCCACTAAGTGGGAACTAAGTCCCTCAGTGGGCTTAGTTCCCGTGGACTTATTTCCCTGCACCTTCAAGATCTATGTCTTACTATGGACTCCGAAATCACTGAACCGATTGAGCTCAAATTTTTATGATTAATGGTTTTTAATGTGATACCACACAATTTTTCCTGGTTTTAATTTTTGTTTTCCGTCAATTCCATTATTTGTTTTGAATGAATAGCCTTACATTCCTTACCACGTAAAGTGGACGGCTGGAGTTACAGCGCTGTTTCACGGTCAGCCACAACCGATCATCAGACTCCTTATGTGGTGCTGGTCTGTCTTTTTCCTTCATTTATCCCGAAATTCCATTTTCTTCCACTGGGATTCGAACCTAGACCAGCGTCTTCTCAGGCAAGCACTCTTGCACTGTGCCATTGAAGCCACGAGTTTATCCAGTTTTTATTTGCAATTTCTTGGACAAACTTTTGCTCCTGTAAGTATACTATGTTATTCATTCAGGTTGTTTCTTTCTGTGTTTTCTCTAATTCTATTCCATTTCGACAAGCATAGTTGGACTGAAATGGGTGATAGAGAGGGTGATAGACTTTTGTGGTATTGTGTGGTATCACATTAAAAACCATTAATCATAAAATTCTCGACAAAAAACAATGTCAAAAAGTCTTTCACCCTCTCTATCACCCATTTCAGTCCAACTATGCTTGTCGAAATGGAATAGAATTAGAGAAAACACAGAAAGAAACAACCTGAATGAATAACATAGTATACTTACAGGAGCAAAAGTTTGTCCAAGAAATTGCAAATAAAAACTGGATAAACTCGTGGCTTCAATGGCACAGTGCAAGAGTGCTTGCCTGAGAAGACGCTGGTCTAGGTTCGAATCCCAGTGGAAGAAAATGGAATTTCGGGATAAATGAAGGAAAAAGACAGACCAGCACCACATAAGGAGTCTGATGATCGGTTGTGGCTGACCGTGAAACAGCGCTGTAACTCCAGCCGTCCACTTTACGTGGTAAGGAATGTAAGGCTATTCATTCAAATTTTTAGTCAATCTCGGGTATTGGTCCGAGAGTGTTAAATTTGGTCAAAATAGGTGCAGTAGTTTTCATAATTACAGCTGGGCTTTCAATAAAAATTGTAATATCATCACGTGGTATCACCGCCATTGAGGCTGGTTTGGCTGCCTCTGCAACTGTCAATTTATCCGCCTGGAAGACACTGCTGTGATCAAGGAGTCGACGTGCTTTTTTAACTTTAATGTTTCGGAAAACACCAGCTCCTACGGCTACTTCCATTTTTGAGCCATCTGTGTAAAAAAACATCTACGTGTTCGTTTCCCTCCCATTTATTCCTTCTAAGAAGAATGCTGCAGATGGTCTATGGATGTCAAGGTGGGCTGCATGTATTCAGAGAATACAGCTGATCCCAAGTATATGTTCAAAATCTCTTTGTGCCCCGTTCAATTCGTCTTGCATCAGTTTAACTGGCTGATCTGTAGGTCGCTTTTCGTCGCAGATTCTTCCATATATAGGTCCAAAAGAATCAGGTTGAGGATGATTTCCAACCCCGCTATTGGGTTGTTCTCATTGCACTGGTCGTGCCCACACACGCTATCCTTTGTACCTTTGTTATGTTTTTTAGATGTGTAACTTATCTTGTGGATTGCCACCAAACAAGTTCCGTATGTCAATATAGGCCTTACGAACGCGGTCTAACCCTACGTCCTAATTGGCAGCCATCGCGCGACCGAGCAACGAGCGATGGTCGCTGCCAACGGACGAACAAAATATCAAACTGCAATAATCCCATTGTGTGTCCTTATTAAAACACAAACGCAGTTGCGCGATGAGGTAGCACGGTCGCACATGTTTGTTTCGAGATCGCTCAATCTACATTGCTATGAAAAGTAGTTTGGTCGCTTTAAATCAAACAACGAACAAAATTTGATGAACTGGGGTAGTCGAGTCGCTGGTGCTCGTGGTGCAGTCCTGCTGATAATAAACGTCGTCACGTTCGGTAACGTAATCCATTCACCGAAATGGTAGCAGTAGCATAATTTTCGAAAAAATATGGCCCAATCAAACCACCAGCCCAAAAACCGCACCAAACTGGCACTCGTTTTGGATGGAGAAGTTGTTCCACTATTTCTCTTGTGTTTTCGGAGACTCAGATGCCATCCAGACAAATCGAAATGAGCGTCACTACTCAGAATAATTTTTTGTCCAATCAATATCATGATCGTGTCGATTCATTTCCAGCACTCAATCAGCGCAAGTTCGGTGGTGTGCTTGGTCTGCTGGCTTTAGTTATTGTTTTAACTGGATCTTAAAAGCATGTAGTCAAAGATCTTAATTCAAAATGAGGTGGAAAATGGTTGCGGATAGGCCATTTTCTCTGATCGTCTTGAAATGGAGCCAACAACTAAGTTTTCAGGCGCACTCTTTTGCTGGTTTAACACGAGTTAATTCACTAACCTGTCTGAAGTGTTCAAAACAGTTGATTAAATTCATAATAGATGTGAGAAGGCGCTTTATGATGAGCAAAAGCAGTGAGTTTTCACTATTTTCACACATTGTGCGAATGTGTATCGCTATCGATCCATATTAAATAACTTCCTAGTTTTAATTTATCAAAAGTTGTTGCAATGATATTTAAAGGTTGACAGTTCAACCAGTTCAATGGTGCTATATTTAAAATGACACCTCTTGTTGCATGACCCCATACTGCTCAAAAAACTTAAGAACTCTAGTAGGTAGGTAGTTATTATTTTTGCAAAGATTTTTGAGAAAATTGAGAAGAGAGCCATTGTAAGAAAAGGAAAAGTTCTGAAATTTGAAGCATAGTCTCTGGGTTAACGTCTTGTCCGTCATTTCCTTAAATTCCTCCATTTTTCTAATTGGCGGGGCATGACACTTTATATTCAAAAAAGTTGATATGATATGATTTTTTTGTGTATGCTTGAGAAGCACCTCATATAACATATTCTATATGAAGTCCATGGCCTATGATTCCTCTATTTAAACAGATCATCTAAACTTTACCATATTTCCGCAATCATCTTTTCATTTCTCGTTGTTCAATTCACATCCACTCAATTTTATTTCCATTTCTTGTCGCCGCCCATATAGTCTTCTTGTCTCCGCTAGAAAATTATGCATAATCCCATTCAGTATGATTACAATTTCACGACTTCAAATGACAAGACATTTCGCAAAACCTACACACAAGTCTCGCTGACATCTGAGAGCGTTCCATCCATTTTATAAGTTACTAGCTGCACCCGCCCGGCTTTGCCTGTGCCCGAGAATTCTATTGGCCAATATGTTCGAGTAGACTTCCTTATTATTCCTATGGCGTATGTTGCTGCGCCTAAAAAAAGAACACCGATTTTGACCAAACTTCACATAAACACTTTTAGGCCAATACCGAAGATTGCCTGATTTGAGCTCAACCGGTGAAAGGGACTGCACGTTTTTCTCCGCATGGCTTAGGCCGCTCACACACCTTCATTGTTCCGCTTAGGGTAGGTGCTTGTTGTCCGGCAGGCGCCTATGTCAGCTTACTTGTGCGAATCAAACAAAAAAGCGAAAGTAAAAAACTTCGATAGAATCACTTTTCATTCACTTTCACACCGATTGTTATCAATGTGCAATGTATCAAAAGCAACTTTCCGATGTCCGATTCACAAAAAAAAATTCAATAAGAGTTAGGTATTTGAATAAAACTTTGGCAAATCACTAGAAGTTATGTATGAACTCTTTAAGAAAGTATTGTTCGAAGGTATTGAACTTTTCGTACCTACTCTCATTAAAAAAAAGTCCTTTAAATTACCGTGGTTCAACAAAAGACTTAAGAACTTAGAGAATGCTAAAAACAAGGCTTTCAAGCGTTCCAAGTTAACTAAGAGGTTAGAAGATCGGGTAAATTTCCTTCGATTAAGAAAAGAATTCGCATTTCTCAGTAACTTTCTATATATGCAATATATTAGCTCTACAGAAGCTAATATAAAAAAAAATAGCAAATCCTTTTGGGTATTTGTTAATTCTAAACGAAAAAACTCGTTATTTCCGCAATGTATGGAGTATGAGGATAATAAGTCTAATGATTTGCAATCTTCGTGTAATCTTTTTGCAAATTTTTTTCAGACTTCATACAATAATGATGTTATTCCAGATATTGATATACTATACTCTGAATTTTCTCAAATAACAGATTTTTCTCTAACTCAGTTTTCTGAGAATGATGTTCTTAGGGGTTTGAATGAGTTGGATGTCTCTAAAAAAGCTGGGTATGATTCCGTTCCGCCTATATTTTTAAAGAATTGTTCTTCTTCACTCTGCTCTGTTTTGGCCCTTTTATTTAATAAATCGATGGTGTCTGGTAATTTTGTTGACGAATGGAAAATATCCTTCATTGATCCAATTTATAAGAGTGGCCTCAAACATTTGGTAAAAAATTATAGACCAATTTCCAAGTTGTCCGCTATACCTAGAAAATGGTCACCGAACAGCTTTATTTTGCAATAAAAAATCATTTGTCTCCCAGACAACATGGTTTTATTAAGGGTCGGTCAAGCAGTACGAACCTAAGTATTTTTACAAACTTTTGTATTAAGAAAATGGAACAAGGCAGACAAATAGATGTTTTATATACAGATTTTGTAAAAGCTTTTGACCGCGTTCACCATGGCCTACTTCTGCAAAAATTAAGAATGTTAGGTTTTAATACCAGCTTCATCAAATGGTTGAGTTCTTATCTATCTAGCAGAAGCCAAGTGGTTCACATTGATGGATACTTCTCAAATCCTATTGATGTGTTATCGGGGCTACCACAAGGGAGTCATCTGGGTCCGCTCCTTTTTATTATTTTTATAAATGACCTACCAGTCAGGCTTAAACATTCTCCATGTTTGATGTACGCGGATGACGTGAAAATCTATCTAGATATTTCCTCTCAGTCGGATTGTTTGCATCTACAACTGGATATTGAACTTTTTCTGAATTGGTGTAAGTATAATCACCTCCAATTGAACTTTACAAAATGTAAAATATTTAGTGCTTCGAGGTCACCTTCCTTGATTAAATTCAATTATAAATTCCATGATGAGAACGAACTGCGAGTTGAGGTAGTCAAAGACCTTGGTGTCTTTTTTGACATGAAACTCGATTTTAGATATCACATTGACTTTGTGGTTGCAAAAGGTAATTCCATGCTAGGTTTCTTAAAGAGAATTTCATCTGTATTCAAGGATGTGTACACACTTAAGACATTATTTATGGCCTTGGTTTTGCCTATTTTAGAATATTGTTGCGTAGTTTGGTCTCCGTTTTATGAAAACCGTAACTTAAGAATAGAAAGGATACAAAAAAGATTCACGCGTTTTGCTTTAAGAAAATTTAACTGGTCTGGGGATTTGCCCGATTATCCTTCTAGATGTGCTCTCATTGACTTAAAGAAACTTGAATGCCGTAGGCATACTCAATGCATTCTTTTTGTTAAAGATATTTTTGACAACAGAATAAATTCTGGTGATTTGCTTTCTCTCTTGTCCCTTTATGTTCCTGAAAGGAGTTTGAGGAATCGTACTGAGCTGTTTCATGTTCCTTTACATAGAACTAATTATGGTGTGAATGAACCTATTACTCGCTCTTTGAAACTATTTAACTCAGTTTGCAATGAAGTTGACATTTGCATGACAAGATATCGTTTTAAAAAAATAGTTCTTGAATTATGTAATGATTAAGTCATAACGTTGTATTTATGTAATCAGCAGATCATTGTTATCCATTGATGAAAATAAATAAATAAAAAAAATAAAAAACGATATCTCAAGAATGAAAGTGCGCACAAACACCACAATAGGCTTGTAACGTTCGTGTGGTCTCCCTCTTTCATATGCGCATTCGGATAACAAAATAGGTGACGTCTGTACGATGGTTTTTTATATGTGCGGCCTCTGTATCTGCATCGGAATTTACACGCATTACGCACATATGCATGTGTACTCACTCAAATGCCCATAATTCACACACCGATGCAGATACAGACATCGCACATAGAAAACATCCTTTGTACAGACGTCACCTTTCATGGAAAAAAAATTCATTGGCATCGGTTAACGCGTTTGGCCAAACACCGGCAACAAACTCAAATATGGATTGATTTTTATATATATATAGATAACAAATTGCACGTACATACCTACTAAAATATCATCAAGTCTCCTATTCAAAATTCCAAATGAATTTAATTAGTGCAACCAATGCAAATTGACTGTTAAAGTCAAAGACAAACTTCTATATACCTATTTCTTGTATTTGTTGGTACAAGACAACACTGTTGTTCTCATGCCACATCAGTAATACCATTCCCACTTTGTTATCAGGAAGAAAGACCTATAATATTTTCTTACTTTCTTCAAACTAAATTTTCCGTCAAGTGTTCCAATTAGAGTTCCAGTAACATTTCACTGCACTCGTCATCTAAAAGAACTCCACTCAAATGCGCTCCACACCACTTCTTCTATTTCAAAATTTACCTAATTACAAAATTTGTGCTCAGTCTCCCTGCTACACCTAAACCTACACCTCACATTACGCTCATTGAAAAGTTGGTTTGTTGTTCGACGTTTTTTCGTGCAGCCTTTTTTCAATTCAGAATGTTTTTTCTACACTCCTTCAACTTAGCGCATCGCAGCTATATCTGTCTATCTATCTGTCTGTCAGTCAGGGCGTGTGAGTGTGAGTCCACTATTCGTTGTTGTCCTCCAGCTCCTATTTGGAAAGGCAGCAACGCCCAGATGTCATCCGGCGTCGTCGGAGATACTCTATACTCTCAGTGGCACTTCTCCTCGAAAAGGGTAATCGGAGATACATTCAGGTATCATATTTATATCAACAGTCTGCCTGTCACTTCTGTTTCTGTGTTACATCGAGTGCTAGCACTGGAGCAAACTGCACAGGCAGACAATAACCATCTTGGTATTCAGTACCAGCATCGCCCGCAGATAGTTTACATCGCACAGAACTATCTCTCTCCGGCTTTGTAGTCCGTTTCGGGAGTGCTTTGCGTTGTCAGTTTTTGTGTTTTGTTCCCAAATTATGATTGTTATGACCGAACGAGTTGGTTGGTGGCCTGTGGAGGAGTAGAAAGCTCTTCAGTTAGTGGCAGCGGAGATATCAGTGATTGACATTAAGTGGGTGGCTTCTCGCATAGAATAGTACGACAGCACCTCTTGTTATAGATATAACTTCCGCAGCGCAATTTTGAAGTTTACCGTTTGTGAACATTTTTATTTTCCTTTCACAACAGTTTTGTTTGTGTGCTGTTTTCAATGTTTTACTGACTTCCTGTCAAGACAAGCTGACTTTGTTCGAATATTGCGTTTGTAAAAGACCTACAATCTGAAAAATTTATATTCATCGTGAAGAGTGAGAGGAACGACCATGCAGACAAAACTACTGCCAATTGAAAGTTCTTCAGATGCCTGCGGTTTTGGAGCGAGACGACGACCATTAGGAGGAGGTGGAGACGACGTTAGCAACAATGCCGAACAAGGTAGAAAACAACTGCGACAGTGACTGTGTGACTAACTCCCTCATTTAAATCTCGTTCAAAAAAATCTTAAGATTTCGCTTTTCTCTTCCGTTTTGCATTCGGTTGAAGTACATAGATAGAATGTGTCTCTTGGGCCAATCGTCTTCCCATTGAAGCGGTCGAATGACACTTTTCATTTAGAAATTCAAATTGTTTAAGTGATTTTCCTCTGTGTGTTTCTTCGTGACACTTGAAATTGTATTCCATTTGCTGGATAGCTACATACATAGGTATATGACGACAACTAATCTCAAATTGAAAATCCCTTTGAAATCTTAATACACAATCCAAATCCACACACCCTGATAAAACCAGTTGACAGTAGTTGGTTGTAGGAAGTTCACCGTCGGAAGGAAATGTCAATATTCACAGGAAGGGTGGAATGTTTTGTTTTGTACTTGTGTTTCGTTTGACAGGCAGTGTTTACTTTTTGAAATCGATGAAAGTGAAAGTATCCTCTTCACCCTGGAGAGGCTCTATTTCAAATCAATCAATTGTATTGAGTGTTTGTGTGGGTTTGAGCATAGATAGTGATCAGCGAGGGGACAGCGATGAAAATGTATTTTTACATTTTATTATCATGTCGTGTTGACGCAGAGAGTTCAGGGATAATGTATAGATTTATAAAATGTCTCTTGAGTAGATCCTTTTCGTGTTTTTTTTTTCTTTGAAGTTTATTCAGGTACAAGTTTTTACTACTTGTATATCTATTCAAACCATATGGTTTCGAGCCGGATTCTCATTGACAACGGTTGACACATATAGTCTTGTTGCGCTGTTCACCCGTTCAGAAAAATAATTGTGTTTCTTTTATATAACCTTTTTTTCTGGCTCGCCAAGGCGATTTATAAGGGGGGTACTTCGACCTAAAAGATCTTTTGTACCGTATGGGCCAGAAAAGTTTAAACTAGTAGAATTTTCACTTTCCGTGTAAAGCGGACAATTTTACCAGTAGAAGAATTCTTTATGTCCTCGGGACTCAATTGCTACCTGAAAAATATCTTCTTTCTAATTCCATTAAGGGCTGGACATTCACATAAAATGTGTTCAGCTGACTCGTCCTCTTCAAGACAGAGTCGGCACTCAGGAGAATCTGCTATTCTCATTTTGTGTAGATGATATCTTAAACCGTGGTGACCAGTAAGGTAACCTACTAGGTTTTTGATATCATGCCTGCTTAGGTTTAGACATTTGCTGGCATTATGATTGAAGGGCCGAATGGCTCGTTTGGCCTGTCTTAGACCTGGGATGTTATCCCAATGATAGATACATTTTCTATGTTCCCAGCTTTTAATTGCTGTCGTTGCTGCTGATCTAGGAGTGCAGCAGAAAAGTTCGGGACCTATGAAAGGTGTTTCTGAACCTTTTCTGGCCAGTTCGTCGGACTTTTCGTTACCTTCTACCCCGACATGACCCGGAACCCACCATAATTTGGTCTTGTTTCTTGCTCCGAGTATTTGTAGGGTATTGAAGCAGTACATGACTGATTTGGAGTCAATGGTATACGAGCTAAGGGCGTTTATAGCTGCTTGACTGTCCGTGAAAATATGGATGGTTGCACCTTTTATGCCAGATAAGATAATGTGGCTGGCGCATTCTTGAATGGCGTGGAGCTCCGCTTGAAATACGCTGGGACTTTTTCCCATGGGTATCGTAAAGCGTTTGTGTGGTCCGTATATTCCCGCTCCTACCCCCGTTTCCATTTTAGAACCATCCGTATACCACTTTATGCCGTTATGGCTGTTTGGTGGGTTATTGCTAACCCATGCTTCTCTTTTGGGTATCTCCGTGGAGAACCGTTTGTTGAAGCATAGTGTTTTTTGAATGCGGTCTGTGACCGCGCAGTTCATGTTAAGTTCTGGCAGTTCATCGAGAAGGGTCTTAAGTTCCGGATGATCATTAAGACTTATCTCGTTTACCTGTATTAGACTTATTGCACTGCGGATCGCCACTTTTTGGACGTATATGTGGAGGTGTATAATTCCTGTTATTGCCTCTATGGCAGCTGTTGGACAGGTACGCATGGCTCCGGAGATACCAAGGCACGCAAGCCGTTGTACCTTTTTAAGCTTCTCTAGAGATAGATAGATAGATAGATTCTTTATTTTTTCATCATAAAGTTTACAAATTGGTATACTTAAGAATAAGGACATGGCAATACTGCCGTCTGCCTGAGATGACATTTCATAATATGATTTAAAAATAAAAGAAATAATAAAAAGCAAAAATTTTAAAATATAAAGAAAAGGAGAAAAAAAAAAAAAAAAAAATTTTAACAAAAGATATGAAGAAATATTATTATATAAAACAATGCTATCAATTTTAACGTGATTTGAAACACAAAATATTATACAATTTGGTTAATTTGATTAGCTGTTTATACAAAATTTTATCAATTTTAACATGATTTGAAACCCAAGATAATACACAATTTGGTTAGAAATAGCTGTTTATACAATATTATCAATTTTAACGTGATTTGAAACACAAAAGAGATATTATCAAATTTAGTATGATCAGCAACAAAACAATAAATAGTTAGGTATAAAATTTGGTCAAAACTGCAATAAGTGGGTAATCGACTAAGTTTAATATGTGAAACTGTTACGGTAAGAAAGAGCATGTTGGCAATATTTAAAGAGGCTGAGCCAGCCCATTGCTCCATTTAAAATTTCAAAAAGTTTGTCCAAAGATATAAAACTTTCCCGAAAATGCAACCGGCGAATTTCTTGTAGAATAGGACAAGCAGCAACGAAATGGTATATATCTTCATTCACTCTTCCGTTACATAGATCACATAGCTGGGGCAAGTCTGATCGATGAGGTATAAAGTTCAAATTTAAAATTTCAACTCTTGCTCTAAAAATAATACTTATAACCGAGGCTGAAAATTCATTACTAAAGTAAGAGACTTCCGAGGGCAGTTCATGGTTTAAATGACTATAAATAGCTCTTGAAGTAGATGAAGATGCTCTGGAAAGGTTATCCAGAAACATTTTGTGATCCACCTTAGCAATCACATCAGAAAACTGAGCCTGCCAATCGGTCACATTAGTTTCTGTTAAGTTTAAACTTGTTTCGTAAGATAAAGCTAGTTCGTTCCAGTTTTTAAACGGGGAAGCATTTGTAATGTTCACAAAGAATTTAAAAAAAGATGATCCGTATAAGACCTAAGTCCATAGCCCATGAAAACTGGCAGCACTTTCAAGCGAAATATTCCTTTCGTTAAGTTTTTTTCTATTTCTTCTATGCACGCAAAAGCGGTTGGAAAAGGGGCGTTGGTGTTGGTAGCGTGGGCGAGCTATGAAATAGAGGTGTGAGCGATTTTGGCAGAGGAGAAGCGTGACAGAAATCGAGTGGTGCGGAAGTTTTGGAGTTTTTAAAAAAGTACGTGGTGGCGAGACTCAAGTGGTCCGTTTTTTTTTCTTTTGCTAGTACATGCATCCAAAATTAAAGTACAGCCGCGAGTTTTCGAAATTTTTTTGTAAATTGAAAAACTAAATTAAAAAGAAAAGTAAAATAAAACGTAAAAAAAAAGAAAAAACGCCAGGATAACCACATTATTAAATTAAAATAAAGGAGACAGTTTTTATAGCTCCGAAGAAAAAAAAAAAAAAAAAAACTATTCCATAAATTAAAGCGCAAAAGCCTCACCAGAGAAAACTCTGGCCTCCAAGAAATTTTGTCGCCCAAAGTCATCAAAGGTCATATAGGCCGCCAGCCAAAGAGCCGTACACTTTTGCTGAAATATAAAAGTAAAAACCATCTCATCACCTGTGGCCTGGTCCGCAGAAGTATCAAGGCTAGACCCAAGACATCGTGGGAGCACCTGTACTTCGCCGCTCCAAAGATAGTTTTTTAGAAATCAAGTTTGTATTAGAGTATTTTTTTTTTTTCTTTTGAAATAATCCGTGAATTATATTATATACTGTGTAAAAATAGATTACACTAGGGCTCAAAGGAAATTTCAAATAAGAATTTTAAGTGAAAGAAATTAAATTTGTATTAAAGTTCTTTTTATTTGCTTTATCAATTTAATACACATATTGAGTGTTTTCAGTAAATTTCAAATCAGTATCTTTAACGAATAACAAGCAAGTGATTTCTCCTTAATTTTTGAATTGATTAAACTATTATAAAAGAATACTAGATATTAGTAACATTGTAAAGGTAGAGACTTTCATTTATAATATATATAGTAGAAATAGAAATTTCATAACCATTTTTTTGATCCCACGTGTAATAGCAATCACGTTGTCCCATCCATCGTGCACGCTGGAGGAGACGTCCAAAATTATCGAAGCGCGGAAAGGCGCGAAAGCAAGGTTCACAAAAACGGTATGAGTTACTTGTTGTGTTGTTTTAGTTTCTATATTGATTATCAGATGAAAGTATAGTACCTCATTAAACTTTTAAAATTAAATTCGTTCAATAAACCTGAAATGTTAAAACATATTTTAAAATTGAAAATGAGTGTTTAAATTGATTCCTAAGAGAGTGGGGGGGGACTGTGGTATGAAGTGATGGGGTGTTATTAAAGGTAAGCTGGCATGGTAGTGTTTGTGCATAGGGGGTTACCACACAATATGGCCGAGGATAACCACAGGAGTGGACGAGCAGAGTCCACATGGGAGGGATAACAATGGCCAAGGTTCCAAAACAACTGGAATTCCTGCTTCTTTTCTTTTCCGCTTTTTAATTTTTCTAATCTATCGTCTTAGACTGTTCCTTTTCTCATTTTCATTATTTCTTCTCTTTCCTAAATAGTTTTTTTTTCTTTTGACCATGGCACGTATAGATTTTACGGCGTGTTAAGGACAGGCGAGAACCCACCCCGTCGGCGAGCTAAGCCGTGCTTCACGCAAGACGTGCCAACCGCCTGCCACCTTACATGTCCCCCTCTCGCAACCCTGACCAATGCCGACAATCGGTGTTGTGGAGATGGTTCATTTTGAGGGGAACATCTACCATAAAGGTAGGTGTTCGTATCAAATGGCGCCCAATCGTCAAGGCCGAATTTTGGAATTGCAAAATTCCATCTTCCTTTTTGCACTATTAATGGTGTACTTTTAGCATTTCGCTAGCCTTGCTGCAAGTTGTATCCTATTATAGTTGACAAAAATATGTAAATTTAAGCCATTTTTGTTTAACCGCGTTCGACTTATTCTCCGTTGCTGTTAATATTAATTATTTAATAATTACGTCCTATTTACAATCCCTGCTTCATTGGTTAAACATGGTGTTCGTCTAATTTTATCCATCTCTCCTTTCCTACTTTTTCACCGAACACGAAACACACTATAATCTTTCTTTTCTCCTATCACTATCAAAAAATAAAATAAAATAACAAACATCCATCGGAATGAACTCTAATATTGGCTTCAGGAAGTCTCAGAAGTTTAAGTCTAAAAGACAGTCTTCAGCATTGCTCCGATCCAATTAGAAAAATAATAGTCTTTTTCTTTTATTTCTCACAGAGAATCGTATGTCCCGAATTTTAGTTAAACAACATGAGATTCGCGTTGCGACGGTATTCTGTTTTGAATCGCAATAAAGAAAAAAATATAGTCCGATTAGTATTTTACCAGCAATTAGCAGTTTTCATAAGTCTCAAGATTCTCAATCAACTATCATGATCGCGATGAAAATTGCAAATTTAGCCAAACATATGAAAGACTTTCTGCGAATGACCCTAATAACGCCAACCATTGGTTGCTATAGCGATGCTACCCAGAAAGTACATATAGATACGCATTTTACTCTGAACAAAACACTACAACGCCAAGCTACAAAAAAAAAAAAAAAAAAAAAAAAAAAAAAAAAAAACCTACGAAACAGATACACACTCATCACTACTTAACAGAACAAACCCCCAACTCTCAAGGAAATATTTCGTTTATAAACCATAGTATATATTATAAACACAGATTATATTATTATATTTTTTTCAATAATTTCTTAATATTCAAAAAAAAAATACTTTTGGAAAATGGCAAAACAAACCGGTGCCATATCAAAAAACTTGCGCAGTAAAGCAGGCAATATAAACCTAGAACAAGATATTCCGGAACAGGCGTTTAACCCTTCCGGAAATATTGCTCGTACTCCGCCCGGAGTGACAATCAGCCAGAAGAGTTTAAGCCCTCCTTATCAGGTCGAAAGGCCTCATGAAATAAATTTAGCCAACGATACCAACACTATCGCAAGACATAAAGACAGTTCAGACATAATAAGAGATTTTAACATTGAGGATGATAACAATCATTATACACCTAGAGGTTTCCGTAAAACTCATACTCAACCTAGTTTTGGTCCTGAAATAGAAGAGTATGTTACTCAAAGAGTTCAGGAAATACAAGAGCAGCAAGCTCAGTTATTTAGCTCAAAAGCTGAGAGTAGATTTCCACCTGATGACTCAAACCTAAATCCAAATAAAAATCCAAAGAAGAACACTTTTAGAAACCGTTTTAGTAACGGTCGGCGTGTTTCAAACCAAGCACCACCAAGACACGAAACTTCAAGTCCTAGACTAAACGTGTTGGAACATAACATTCATCAAATTTCTCAAGCTTTAACTGAGGTAACGAATCGGTTAAGCATGTTAGGTACAGGTAGTAGTGGCGCTAGCCAGACAGCAGGAGAAACCCTAAGAACTTCGCATCGGGACCGTCCTAACCGAGTTGAGCTCGACAAATGGTCGGTTAAGTTTGATGCAACAAACAAAACACCACCGATTGATGATTTTCTTTTTAGAATAAACGCGCTTCGAGAAACAGATGGGTATTCTTGGCAACAAGTGCAATCGCATTTTCATCTGCTTGTATCAGGAATAGCTGAGAATTGGTATTGGCAATTTCTCAAAACCAATCGCAGTTGCAGCTGGTCGGAGCTTCGATCAGCTCTAATTGAGCAGTTTCGTTCCGTAGAAAGTGACTACGAAATAACAAGACTGATGATCGATAGGAGGCAAGGCAGCTTCGAATCGGTGGATGACCTTTACAACACCATCGTTTCGATGAACGCTCGCCTTCGGCATCCAAAAACATCATCAGAAATTATGGAGATATTACGACATAATATTAAAGACCAAATTTCGCAATTAATTTTTGCATACCAGCCTCACAATCTATCTGAACTACTGCTCATTTGCCGCAAAGCGGAAAGGTTTCTCCAGAAAAGGGACGCGAATCGGTATAATCGTCAGCCCCGTCATGTAAATGAAATAGACATGTCTTACAGCGAAGAATCCATAGACCCTTCAGTTGAAGGATTATATTCAAAAAACCCTATGCCTGATAACCAAAACAACAACAGTAATCCCAAAAATACCAACACTTTAAAATGTTGGAATTGTGACAAGATCGGTCACTCATTTGTTGAGTGTCCTGCTGAGACTAGGCGGTTGTTTTGCTACAAGTGTGGAACACTTGGTTATGTAACCCCGACTTGTCCTAAATGTCGGGGAAACTTTCGCTCGAACGAGAGAACCTCCGGGGCGACTCGTTCGAGGCCATCCCACCCGGGGCAATAGTAATACAACATCCCAGTAGTCCTAAGATCACAATATTAAAACCTTCATCAGACTTACAAAAAACACCCAACAAGACAATTTCACCACAAAAATCACTCCATCAACGCCTCATCGATTATCATAAAGCACGAGAGAGAATCCTACAATATGCAGCTTCACCTCGAATTTTAAAAACAAGAGCACGATACAAATCTCGTAAGACCAAAAGAAAAGCACTGAGCTCAACGGTGTTAGACAGAGCAAGCGATTTAAGACCATACGCTAAAGTAAAATTACTCAATCAAAATATTCTTGGCTTGCTAGATAGTGGTGCAAGCGTGTCTTGTCTCGGGAAAAATTGCATGGAATTAGTGAAGTCTGCAGGTGTCCCCATTTTGAAGCATTCGTCCTTCATCCAAACTGCTGATGGAGGAAAACAAAGCATAATAGGTAAAATTGTGACTGAAATAGTTTACCAAAACCAGTCTAAGGAAATAGTCATTTATTTAGTTCCATCTCTAGATCAAGAACTCTACTTAGGCGTTGATTTTTGGCGGGATTTTAAGATAGCCCCGTTTCTGATTTCTTCGCTCAGCCAAAACGACGAAAAAGAAAAAGATCCGAATTCACATGACCTGACAGAAGTGCAAGCTTCTGAGCTCAGTAGAGTTAAAAGTTTATTTCCATCTTTTGCTCAGCTAGGCCTTGGGAGAACGCACCTTGAACAGCACGTAATAGAAACCGGTGATGCACTTCCTATCAAACAACGTCACTACCCTGTGTCGCCCGCAGTCCAGAATCTCATCTATGAAGAGCTGGATAGGATGCTTTCACTGGGAGTCATAGAAGAAAGCAACAGTGCCTGGAATTCTCCTGTTGTCCTCGTAAGAAAACCCGGCAAAAATCGATTGTGCTTAGACTCCCGGAAGGTAAATCAAGTCACCAAGAAAGACGCCTATCCGCTGCCTCATATGGAGGGTCTGCTAAGTCGACTTTCAGATACACACTACATTTCTAGTGTGGATTTGAAGGACGCCTTTTGGCAGATTCCCCTAGAGGCGGCTTCAAGAGAGAGAACGGCATTTACAGTACCTGGAAGACCACTCTACCAGTTTACTGTGATGCCATTCGGACTGTGTAATGCGGCACAGCGTATGTGTCGTTTGATGGATAAGGTGATCCCAACAGAAATGAGAGAAAATGTTTTCGTCTATCTAGACGATCTTTTGATAATTTCATCCAACTTCGATGCACATTTGAAACTGTTGGAAAAAGTAGCGAGTAAACTTCAACAATCCGGATTAACAATCAATCTACAAAAGTCTAAATTCTGTTTTAAAGAATTAAAATATTTAGGTTTCGTAGTAGGGAACGGTTGTCTGAAGACAGATAAAGATAAAGTGGCAACTATTCTAGAATTCCCTGTACCAAAAACTGCAAAGCAAGTCCGTCGATTTTTAGGAATGTCAGGTTGGTACAGACGTTTCATTCAGAACTATGCTTCCCTATCTGCACCTCTCACTGACACCCTTAAAAAAGCCAAAACGTTCGATTTTAATGACAAAGCTAAAACCGCATTTGAATGCTTGAAATCAGCTTTAACATCTGCCCCTGTCCTCGTAAACGCTGACTTCACGAAACCGTTCACCATTCAGTGTGACGCGTCATCCACTGGTATTGGGGGAGTTCTCACTCAACAAAACGAAGACGGAATCGAAAAGCCAATAGTTTACTTTTCGCAAAAGCTAAATGCAGCTCAACGTAACTATAGTGTTACAGAGCAAGAATGCTTGGCTGCAGTTCTTAGCGTGAAGAAATTCCGGCCGTACGTTGAGGGACAAACCTTTAAAATAATCACGGACCACGCAAGCCTGAAATGGTTAATGAACCAACGTGAACTCAGCGGACGTTTAGCTCGTTGGAGTTTAAAGCTTCAAGGCTTTGTTTTTGAAATTGAACACCGCAAGGGTGCATTAAATGTTGTCCCTGATACACTTTCAAGGATGCATATGGATGAAATTGTCGTGAGAAATCCAATTGTTGAAGTCGACTTAAGCTCAGAGGAATTTCAGTCGGGAGAATATAAACAGCTGATCTCCACTATTCTTGACAACAAAGACCGCTTACCTGATTTGCAGGTATCTGAAAACTTTGTATACATGCGCACCCAACACTACTCGGGCAACGGCGTAGAAGAAGATGAGTGTTGGAAGCTATGGGTACCTTCGGGGCTCACAGATGCTCTTATCAAATCTGCTCATGACTCTCCACAAGCAGCACATGGTGGTATTTCCAAAACTCTTAGTAGACTTCGCCGACTATACTTCTGGCCCAACATGGTACAACAGATAAGAGCGTATGTAAGCACATGTGAAACCTGTAAGGCAACTAAAGCACCTAATCACATTTTACGACCACCGATGGGAAGTCAAATCATAGTAAATCGCCCTTTTCAACATCTTTACATGGACCTATTAGGCCCATACCCTAGATCTAAAATGGGAAACACAGTCCTTTTCATATGTTTAGACAAGTTTACAAAGTTTACCCTGTTGGAACCATTAACGAAAGCAACAAGTGAAAAGATAATTGCATATCTAGAGAAAAGAGTATTCAGTCAATTCGGAATACCAGAAACGGTGTTCACTGATAATGGAAGACAGTTTGTGGGGAAAGAATTCCAGAATATGCTTAAGGCCTATGGTATCAAGCACATGAAAACAGCAATATATTCGCCTCACCCAAATGCATCGGAGAGGGTGAATAGGTCTATTTTAGCAGCGATACGTGCATATCTGAAAGAGGATCATACCAACTGGGACTCACACATTTCAGATATAGCAATTTCCTTAAGGTCTTCATATCACCAAGCAATTGGTATGACACCGTATGAAGCACTTTTCAAACAAAGAATGGTCACACATGCCTCGACGTATCCACTCCTTCGCAAACTCTCGTTGCTCTGCAATAATGAAGTCGAAGTCTTACCAAATGCAGTACGCTCGCAAAGCATCCACGAAACGATTCAGAAAAACTTGTTAAAAGCGCACGAAAGGAACACGAGAAGTTATAACACCCGCTCGCGACAGGTAAATTTTCAACCTGGTCAAGAAGCATATCGCCGAAACTTCTTACTCAGCGACTTTAAGAAAAAAGTAAACGCAAAGTTGAGCAACAAGTTTGTGAAGTGCCGAGTAAAACAAAGGGTGGGAAAGGCTCTTTACGAAGTGGAAGATCTCTCAGGTAGAGTCGTGGGAGTTTTCCACGCAAAAGATTTGAGACAGTGAATCCTAAAATACAAAAACAAAAGAAAATTATGTATTTGTATTTTATTACCTTCAAATTTTCAAGATTTTTCCAAATTTTTTTTCAGTCAGCAGCATTGTCCTGTGTGTTCCCTTTATCGCCTTTATCGTGTCTTCCGATTTGTTTTGTTCTTTGTTAACATAGGAATAGGAAGGAAAGAGATTCAACACTTAGAAAGGGATAGTCTTACGATACGAAGGGCTCTAAATAACCTGAAGTTGTATGCATTTTCTTTTATGAAACTGCAAGAATAAATGCGTTCAAGCTTTATGCAGAATCCCCCGTGCGTGACGGTGGAATCGGAACTACCGTCGGCAGTACCGTCGCTGGTGTCAGCAAACAGTAGTTCTGAACAACAGAGGCATTATGATTGCAAGCCCACGGAAGAAAATATTAAGGCAATATGCTGATTATTATTCTTTTGGAGATTTTAGGCATATTTCCCATCTGTCGCAGGTTAATTCAAACTACAATACCAGTTTAAGTACATAGGTACTGCACGACCAGTGACGGCCACAGCGCAGGTCACTGTGTAGACATTATTGGGTTGATGACGTGTGATTGACGGGATGCAACCATTTCCTGCACTCGCGACTCGTCCCGAGAAGTTAGTTATAGTTAGTGTATTCATTGCAATTATAATGGTCGGTCGCAATTTCAAAAATAATTATAATATAATGAAGAAAAAAAAAAAAAAAAAAAGGAAGGATAGAGGAAAGCGTAAAACACGCATTGAATGGATTGAATTTCATTTGTCCAAAGTCAAATAATAACATTGGTTTATAGTTCAAGGAGCGGCGGGAGAAATATTAAAACGGCACAGAGTACAACCAGGTATGTTAGATTGGGTTAATTTTATGTTGTAAGTTGGACTTTGGGGTTATGGATTCGTTTTTTATACATGCTCGCACGAAAATAAAGTGGTGAACTGTGTTTTCGTCTGGATTTTAAGTCTCTTCCATCCCCAAAGAATTTGCTCGATAGCAGCAAATAGTATAAAACGAGTAAGATTTGAACTGGAAAAAAAAAAAAAAAAAAAGATTTTGGGACCGCATTTCAATGTGCGTTCTCTCTTTTGCATGCGCAAATACTTGAGGATGTAAGGGATGCTGATTTCAGGAGACGCGCAGGGTTGGGTTGGTTTTGTTGTACCTGCACGAAATGCAGTTCCTGTTTTGGCGTAGTTTCTATTAAACGGTCGGTGAACATTTTGTGCAACTGCATCTGGCTGTGTTCCAATGACTTGCCAATGCACTTGTTTTTGTAATGTTCACAAAGAATTTAAAAAAAGATGATCCGTATAAGACCTAAGTCCATAGCCCATGAAAACTGGCAGCACTTTCAAGCGAAATATTCCTTTCGTTAAGTTTTTTTCTATTTCTTCTATGCACGCAAAAGCGGTTGGAAAAGGGGCGTTGGTGTTGGTAGCGTGGGCGAGCTATGAAATAGAGGTGTGAGCGATTTTGGCAGAGGAGAAGCGTGACAGAAATCGAGTGGTGCGGAAGTTTTGGAGTTTTTAAAAAAGTACGTGGTGGCGAGACTCAAGTGGTCCGTTTTTTTTTCTTTTGCTAGTACATGCATCCAAAATTAAAGTACAGCCGCGAGTTTTCGAAATTTTTTTGTAAATTGAAAAACTAAATTAAAAAGAAAAGTAAAATAAAACGTAAAAAAAAAGAAAAAACGCCAGGATAACCACATTATTAAATTAAAATAAAGGAGACAGTTTTTATAGCTCCGAAGAAAAAAAAAAAAAAAAAAACTATTCCATAAATTAAAGCGCAAAAGCCTCACCAGAGAAAACTCTGGCCTCCAAGAAATTTTGTCGCCCAAAGTCATCAAAGGTCATATAGGCCGCCAGCCAAAGAGCCGTACACTTTTGCTGAAATATAAAAGTAAAAACCATCTCATCACCTGTGGCCTGGTCCGCAGAAGTATCAAGGCTAGACCCAAGACATCGTGGGAGCACCTGTACTTCGCCGCTCCAAAGATAGTTTTTTAGAAATCAAGTTTGTATTAGAGTATTTTTTTTTTCTTTTGAAATAATCCGTGAATTATATTATATACTGTGTAAAAATAGATTACACTAGGGCTCAAAGGAAATTTCAAATAAGAATTTTAAGTGAAAGAAATTAAATTTGTATTAAAGTTCTTTTTATTTGCTTTATCAATTTAATACACATATTGAGTGTTTTCAGTAAATTTCAAATCAGTATCTTTAACGAATAACAAGCAAGTGATTTCTCCTTAATTTTTGAATTGATTAAACTATTATAAAAGAATACTAGATATTAGTAACATTGTAAAGGTAGAGACTTTCATTTATAATATATATAGTAGAAATAGAAATTTCATAACCATTTTTTTGATCCCACGTGTAATAGCAATCACGTTGTCCCATCCATCGTGCACGCTGGAGGAGACGTCCAAAATTATCGAAGCGCGGAAAGGCGCGAAAGCAAGGTTCACAAAAACGGTATGAGTTACTTGTTGTGTTGTTTTAGTTTCTATATTGATTATCAGATGAAAGTATAGTACCTCATTAAACTTTTAAAATTAAATTCGTTCAATAAACCTGAAATGTTAAAACATATTTTAAAATTGAAAATGAGTGTTTAAATTGATTCCTAAGAGAGTGGGGGGGGACTGTGGTATGAAGTGATGGGGTGTTATTAAAGGTAAGCTGGCATGGTAGTGTTTGTGCATAGGGGGTTACCACACAATATGGCCGAGGATAACCACAGGAGTGGACGAGCAGAGTCCACATGGGAGGGATAACAATGGCCAAGGTTCCAAAACAACTGGAATTCCTGCTTCTTTTCTTTTCCGCTTTTTAATTTTTCTAATCTATCGTCTTAGACTGTTCCTTTTCTCATTTTCATTATTTCTTCTCTTTCCTAAATAGTTTTTTTTTCTTTTGACCATGGCACGTATAGATTTTACGGCGTGTTAAGGACAGGCAAGAACCCACCCCGTCGGCGAGCTAAGCCGTGCTTCACGCAAGACGTGCCAACCGCCTGCCACCTTACATGTCCCCCTCTCGCAACCCTGACCAATGCCGACAATCGGTGTTGTGGAGATGGTTCATTTTGAGGGGAACATCTACCATAAAGGTAGGTGTTCGTATCACATTCACTCGAAGTAATTTTCTTAAGATGATTTTGTGAAGACAAGTTTCACTTCTTTTCATCACTCTAGTAATGAAGTTCGCATTTGCCTTCAAATTTTGTATATATATAGGGACTATTCCTGACTCTACATATATGGCGTAGTTGGGTGTTGAGTTAGGCAAACGAAAAATCCTCTTAAAAAAGTTCCTTTGTACTGTTTCAAAAGCTTCGAAGTGTGTGTATCCGACGGGTTGGACGCCATATGCCATGCATGCATTTACTGTCGCGTTGAAAACTTTGTACTTGGACGTTAAATCAACATTTTGGTTCGAAAAAAACTTTGGCCACATTATATTAAGAGCCAATTTAGCTTCGTTGCTTTTTTCTTTGGAGTGCTTTAGATAGCTTAAATTGTAGGTCAAGAGGACACCCAAATATTTAAACTCTTGTAAAACCTCAATGTGTGTATTGTTTAGAGACCATTTTTCTTCCGCTCGCCTTCTTGATTGTCTCTTTTCAAATATAACAATCTTAGTTTTTTGGGTATTAATTTGCAAGCCCCAAGACTCGCAAAATGAACTTAGACGGTTTATTTGCAATTGAAGCGTGAAAGGATTATCAGCAAGCATAACTAGATCGTCCGCGTACAACAGGACTTTGATTATAATGTTAGCAAAATTAACTCCACCCGGAAGAAGCTCGCAGACATCATCTATGAACAGGGCAAATAATAATGGGCTGAGGATACAACCCTGAGGAACACCTGTAATTGTATCAAATCGATTTGAAAATGTGAAACCGTCCCATACCCTTGCATTTGTTGACGAAATAAGACTTGCATACACTACGAGAAACTTTCTTGACAAACCAATGCAAGAAAGTTTGTATATTAAAGCTTGTCTATTGACTTTATCGAATGCAGCTTTAAAATCAACAAAGCAAGTGTATAGTTTCTTTTTTCTATCTATAAATTGTTGAGCAATGCTTGAAATGGCCAAGATATGATCCATGGTTGAAAAACCTGGGCGGAAACCGGCTTGAAAGATGCTCAAAAGACTGTTATCCTCAATCCATTTTGAGAGCCTTTCATATAGGATTGCAGTGAAAGTTTTTCTTATTGAATTTAAAATTGAAATACCTCTATAATTTTCCGCAGCGTTAGCATCACCTTTTTTAAAAATGGCAAAAATTACAGATTCGTTGAAACTGTTAGGGACACATCCATCATTGTAGACTTTGTTATAGAAAGACACGAGGTAGTTTTTAAAATCAATAGTGCTGTTTTTATAAAACTCGACTGGTATGCCGTCTAGGCCAGGAGCCTTGCTGTTTTTCAATCTTTGGAGCGTTACTTCCAATTCGGGCAATGAGAATTCTAAATCCAGCTCGTTGACTCTAGTATCAGGTAGCGCGTAATCAAAGGTATGGAGGTCTTCATCAGCTGAGAGTAGAGTTTTAAAATGAGCTGCTAACGTCTCAGCTTCTAAAGAGAACTTCATACCCTGATTGCGCCCACCAAGATTGCGCACTGTCTCCCAAAATATCTTTGAGTTTGTGCAGTTTTCCAATTTCTTAGCCACGTTTTTTAAATAGGTGATTTTCTTAACTGAGCACATTTTTTTAAAATCATTATTAACGCGAAGATAGATGTTTTTGAAAAATTGAGAATTGGTCGTTCTAAACAGTTTTAAGTAAACGAACGAAAGTTTACGGAGATTTCTGCAATCCTTATCAAACCATACATTTTTAGCTACAAAAGTGTGTGTACTCTTCAACGCAAAAGGGGCTGCGGTCTTTATAACCCGTTCTATACTTTCACATACCACTTCAGACGAGACTGCGGATTGTTGGGGCAGAGATAGTAAGTGCCGAGAAAGGAGGCTTCTATAGAGGGTTGCATTGTTCTCCGACCACTTCAGCTTATTAAAACTAGAAGGTGTAGCTTGCTGGTTTAACTCCTTTAGCTGAATTTTAATTACAATTGGAAAATGAGCCGAGTAGTTGACTAGTGCAACTTCAAAGTCATCGATAATGTTCAGCCAGTCCCCTGAAATCGCAGCAAAGTCAATCACGGATTGTCCCTGCCCGCTAACAAAAGTGAATTCGCCACATGCATCACTAATAGAAGACCCATTCAAAACTTCTCTATTGCGACCTTTTGTATGGATTTTGTCCACCATACTATGGAGGCGTATGTTATAATGGGTCTTATCATCACTGTGTAGATCCAGTGGACGATCTTTGGAGAGATTCCCCAGGTTCTGCCATATGTGCGACGACATGCCCATAAAGCTCTATTAGCTTTAGTGATTTTGTTATTTATGTGAGAGCTCCAGTTAAGTCTCTTGTCTAGGATTACTACAAGATACTTGACTTCGTCGGAATACTCTACGACCGTGTCGTTTATTGTGATTAGGCCTAGGTCTAATTTCCTCCTTTTAGAGAAAGGAACGATGACGGCTTTACTGGGATTTATGGAAAGATTTTCTTGATGCACCAGTCTATGGCTGTCTTTAGAGCATTTTTCATTTTTGATGTGACTCCATTTGAGTCTTTGCCCCTGACTATGATGACAATATCATCGGCGTACCCAATTGTAGTATAGCCCAAATTGCTCAACTTGTGTAGCAGGTCATCGATGACCAATGACCACAGAAGGGGTGAAAGTACTCCCCCTTGTGGGCAGCCCCTTATGGCTGTTACTGATACTGAGGTCGTTCCTGACGAGGCAGTTATTTTGCGACTTTCCAGCATCGCTTTGATCCATTTACTAGTTGGTTTGTCTATGTTTCTATGGTACAAAGCATTTGATATGGATTCATATCCAGTGTTGTCAAAAGCACCCTCTATGTCCAGAAAGGCACAAAGTGTGATCTCTTTGCAACGGTAGGCGTTTTTTATCTCTGTAGTTAGTCTTAACAGAGCGCCTTCCGTGGATTTGCCCTTTTGGTACGCATATTGGTGAGGGTGCAGAGGCATGCTTTTTGATATGCATTCTCTAATGCGGATGTCAATAATCCTTTCCATTGTTTTCAGAAAAAACGATGTCAGGCTTATCGGACGATATGATTTAGGTAATTCGCTCGGCTTGTTTCCCGGTTTAGGTATAAATACTGCGTTTGCCTCCCTCCAGGTAACTGGTATATACCCCCAGTTGAAGCTGAACCTAAATAAGGCAATCATGGATGGTAATAAAAATTCTATTCCATTTTGAATGAGGGCTGGAAAAATACCGTCTGTTCCTGATGCCTTGAATGGTTTGAATGAGTTAATTGCCCATTTAACCTTATCCGGATTAAAAAGTTTTCCGGATAAACTATTAATTCTGCTGAGGTTTCTTGGAATTGAGATCTCCGCTATATGGTCATCTGTAATGACCATCGTGTGAGACCCTGGGAAGTGAGCCTGAAGCAAAGTTTTCAGCGTTTCTTCCCGGTCGCGTGTGATTGAACCATCTGATTTGATTAACAATCCCATGCTTTTTTCTTGATCCCTTGACAGAGCCCTTTGGAGGCGTGCCACCTCTGGAAGTTTTTCGATCTTCTCACAGTTTGCACGCCATGATGCTCTTTTGGATCTGCGCAACTCTAAGTTGTATATGGTCAGCATGGATTTATATTGTTCCCATGTGCCGGTGCGTTTGGCTTTGTTAAAAAGCTTTCTCACTCTCTTTCGAATAGACTCAAGGTTATCGTTCCACCATGGTACGCACCTTTTAACCACGGTTCTTTTAACCTTGCAACTACTTTTGAATGAGGCAAGAATAATATCATTTATTTGACATTGCGCAGCATCTGCATCATTTGTTGTTGATGGTGCTTCTGGCAGCATGTCAGATCTGACCGCTAGATTTTCGCGGTAAGTTCTCCAATTAGTCAGTCTGTTGTCATAACGGGCTGACGCGTGCATATGATCCGATAGAGATGCCTCGCCAGACACATGCCAGCCCTCTATAATATCCTTCATAAAAGGAGATGAGATAGTAAGGTCTAAAACTTCTTCTCTTATGGAATTTCTAAACGTGGGACTATTTCCCTTGTTTCACCTCTGTTGTTTATATCTCGGCTGCCCCAGATGGTGTTATGTGCGTTTGCGTCGCAGCCGATTAGGATATGTACTTTCTGGTCCTCACAGTACCGGACAAGTTCCTGTACTGGTAAGGGAGGCACTACATCCGTGTCTCCAGCAAAGTACGCCGATGCGCATACAAATTTATGCAGCTCTCGGCCTTTGTGGCGCTCTATTAGGACCGCCACCAGGTCCCTAGTTATGAAACCTGGAATGAGAGAAAATTTTATATCTTTCTTAATAGTGATAGCCGCCCTTGGTCTGAAAGGACCTTTGGCGAAAATTAGCTCTCTGTGTTTACAATTTAATCCGGATATCTTACCATTGGTTGCCCATGGTTCCTGGATTAGTCCAATAGCAATGTTCCCTTCGGCACATCGCTGGCTACAGGTGTCCGAGGCACCCACAGCCCTGTGCAGGTTGGCCTGCAAAACGCTGAGACGGGTGGTCATCATTTGCGTCTGTATTCAGGGTTTCGTACTCTATTGGGCTTGTTGTCACCTCTCCTACGTACGATACCCTGTTGAGGAAGACCACTTTGTCTGCCTCTAGGACTTTTGTTTTTATGTCCTTCTTGTGCCAGTGCTTTTTTACGATCCATGCCTAACTTGGGCCTGAATCGTTTTTGGCTTTCTTTGGCAGTGCAGTGGGCACTATCGGCCTTTTCGGCTGCGCTTGACTTCGCGCATGTAGCTTCTTTTTCTGGCACAGGTGTTGCCGTGCTTGAAGCTGCAGCCTTATCGGCAGCGCTGGTGCTGGCCCCAGTTGGGTCAGTTGCGGTACTGCCGTGAGCTGTGGCATTTTTACAACCTAAACCGTGCTGTTTCTGCTCTTTAGGGCCCTGTTTGGCCGTCTTGTCAGCACTTTTTAGGATAAGTTTGGTCTGTCCGAAACGGAAAGAGACCATACCCTTCAGCTCCACGAGTCTCCTCATGGTGCTGTCATTGATAGCAAAGACCATATGTGCGATGTCTCGCTCATCCGATCTTTGCAGAACTCTCCACGTTCTCGTGTTGAGCTCCTTGTTTTGACCATCTAATAAGGCTAGGATCCTTTCGCTAGCTACGCCGGTACTCTGCGGGAAGAACCCTCTGATGACATGTGGTTTTGGAAAATTTTCCTCCCACAAGCATCACCTCTAACCCGCATTTCTCTTTTAGCTTGGCGAAGGTTGTCTTCATCCACTCTGCAGTGGTGGCGTCCGCACATACGATCATGAGCCATCCGGCTTTGAATGTGGTACCGCGGAAGGCTAGTTTGACCTCCTCATCACGCTGTTCGATCGTGATATCCATAATCCTCTCCTGTATCAAACCCATTTGTTCGTTGGAGAGAGGATTACGATCGATGTCCACCGGTACAACACCCAGTCTAACATAGCTCGTTATATTACTATACTATATTTTTTTGCTCAACAAGTTTTAAGTCGCATTAAAAACGGCAGTCAACTTCTTCCACGCCTCCTTTGCAATCGGCTATTACCCAAATTTTGGATGATTTCCCCAAATGATTTTCCTTTAAGAAAATAATCTTAGTCAAAGAAATGTTTGGAAATAAACAGCCTTATTGCGAAGATCAATCGATAATTGATAATTGACTATTTTCGATGTGTTCTATTGTGAACGAACGATTCATTGGGTATTTTTGTCAATCGTATTTTTTTAATTGATTGCGATTGACAAAATCCTTTAGAATCGTTCATTCACAATAGCACACATTGAAAATAGTCAATTATCAACGGTCGATTGATCTTCGCAATAAGGCTCAAAATACAGCTTGCATCGTCTTCCAGAACACTGACGATTTTTTTATCCCAGCAAAATAATCGGCATAATATCTACACACCGTTACCTTCCCTGCAGAATATATTAGGCGATATTTTCAAAATTTAACAGGAAACGACAAAACTTCTTGCTCAGTTATTTCTGTATGTATTTTATAAGAAAAAGCAAATTTCAAATGACAATTTCAATACAAACAACTTGAGATTTTTGCAAAACCGAAAATTTACCCAGATAAGAAGTTTTTGTCGCTTGATACGTTTTTGCGGTCAAGACATTGTCGCTTGATACAATCGTAAATGACACATGCAAATGGTCACGAAAATATAAGACTAAAAATAATATTTTCGTAATAGAAATCTAAATAAAAGCAAACATCACGGAACAACTGTCAAAAAAATACGTTTTAACTAACCAACACAATTAACAGATTATCCAACGCTCATTGCAGACATAGAAACATAGCATAAACGCCGCAAAAATGTTAACGAGTTGGCACAACTAGAACCGAGTATCCTTTTTCCGAGAATTATACTACATCCTAAACCAAAGACAACACTGTATTGGACTCCCATTGATACCAGCACATGTAGACATCCGGAGAAAAGAAAGTAAACAGGCTGCAACGAATCACACCCCTATTGCGAGTGTCAATCGACTATTTTCAATGTGTGCTATTGTGAACGAATCATTTTCATTGATATTCTTGTCAATCGCATTTTTGCAATTGACTGCGATCGACAAAATTCTTCAGAATCATTCGTTCACAATAGCACACATTGAAAATAGTCAATTATCAATTGTCGACTGACACTCGCAATAGGGGTGTCAAACTTAACTTAACCGAACAAGAAGATCGGAACGAACACTGCCATTGAAGGGAAGATATATGAAAACTTAAAAAGCACTTACAAACCCTTAGCACAAGCACCAAGAAAAGAAGCGATAACGAAATTTGGACTCACCAGTAACACTTCCCAAACACATTGCCTTAGAGATGATACAACCGCGAGTTCTATGGGGTGCACCAAGATGTGGATGTAGTCAAAAGCGCTTGATTACATTGACTACATTGGTGCGGCCACATCGAGGGAATGTACAATAGTGCTCCAGCCAAAAGGATCTTCGACTTCCGAAAGACTGAACGTATGTATTTAAGACCAAGCCGTCGCGGATGCCAGAGAGCTTGGTCTGCAACATAGGAAACAGTGCAAAGCATTTGTTTACGAACAACTACGAGCCCAGGATCAGCTTACCCACAAACATAGCCAAAGATCGAACCATATTCGATTTCACTGATACCATAATCTGTTGTTTAGTACCTGTCCGCAGACAACAAACGCTTCCTTGGCTAACACCGACTTTGATTGGGAAATCCTCTGTGACTCCAGCGGGGCATATCACTCTTGTCATTTCTCCCTCATACAAACATGATCATCTGAACGATAACAGAGCTCTTGTTGTCTATCAAATGCCTTTCAAAACTTACCAACACTATATGATACTAACGATTCTAATGATACTGATTATATAATATAAATCCGACCATAATAATCTTTCAATATCTAATCTTCATCCATTTCAGAACCTGGACAAATAGACCTGTATGAATTTCTGACTGAATCTGAACTGCAACACTACTACA
Source organism: Portevinia maculata (assembly GCA_949715645.1). Classification (NCBI taxonomy): domain Eukaryota; kingdom Metazoa; phylum Arthropoda; class Insecta; order Diptera; family Syrphidae; genus Portevinia; species Portevinia maculata. The sequence continues at coordinate 284,508,775 of OX454526.1, read as the reverse complement.
ATTCATTCAAGTAAGTTTATCTACATGCAAACAGTCATGAGTCTTTCAATACCCATACATTTTCTACACACTCGCTCTAACCCGCCGCCCATTTCAGAAACGAGCTTAAAATAAAAAGTGCTTCCCAGTTCAAGTATGCAACCGATGAAGACCTCAAACAAATCGGGCTGTCTCGTCCCGAAATTCGAAGACTACGCAAATTCTATGAAAAATACTATCCACACGGGTATCTTAGCAAAATCAAACGTCTCCTTCAAACACCCACCATAGCAAAACGGGACGATGGCTCGGGAACATACCATACACCATCTACAGACGGCACAGGCGTCAAATCGGGCAACTCTCCGAGTAAAGCACCAAACAATAAACACATTATCCCGGCCGATTCAATTTGTGTGAATAAACAATTGGGCACCGGGGAGTTTGGTATTGTACAACAAGGAGTATGGACAAACGGCACAGAGAGGGTAAGTGATTCAATATTTACCAACAATAAGGGCTCCCCATTTCCATCACATGAATTATATTGGATTTTCCTTCTATCCATAGATTCAAGTGGCGATAAAATGTCTGTGCCGCGAACGAATGCAATCAAATCCGATGGAGTTCCTCAAAGAGGCTGCGATTATGCACTCAATCGAACATGAAAACATAGTTCGATTGTATGGGGTTGTACTTGCCACCGACTCTTTGATGTTGGTCACTGAGCTGGCACATTTACGTTCGCTTTTAGAGTGCCTTAAGGATTCAGGGTTGCGTGTGAGCTTCCTTACCATCCCGACACTGTGTGAATTTGCCATGCAAATTTGCAATGGAATGAAATATTTGGAAAACAAACGATTGATCCATAGGTAAGAAGGACTGAGATTAATAACATCTGTGTTCGTGCAACCAACCATTCGAAATTGTACCCACTGTTTCACATTATCATTTCACTCTCCAGAGATCTAGCTGCCAGAAATATTTTAGTCTTTAGTAAGAATAAAGTGAAAATCTCAGACTTTGGTTTGTCCCGAGCGTTGGGCGTTGGCAAGGACTACTACAAAACCAATTTCAATGTAAATCTAAAGCTGCCAATTGCATGGTTTGTTACGATTTGCTCTTTGTGTTTGCATGTGAAAAGCAACTAATCTAATTTGATTTTGCAGGTGCGCTCCGGAATGTATTAATTATTTACGTTTCACGAACGCTTCAGATGTATGGGCGTACGGTGTGTGCTTGTGGGAAATGTTTTCCTATGGCTTCCAACCGTGGGCCGCTCTCACCGGATTGCAAATCCTCGAAGCCATAGATGAACCAAATTATCAAGTTAATTTTTAAATTTGAATATTTATTTTGTATAGCTTACAATTGATTTCTTATTGTAGCGTCTTGAGCAACCGGACTGCTGCCCACGGGATTACTATAACTTGATGATGAAATGCTGGCAACACGATCCATGCAAGAGACCAAAATTCACTGAAATTCATGACATGTTGCCAGAACTGAAACCCGAACAACTGAAAACTATTGTCAATTCGTGTGAGCCGAAGAAAGATCATCTCATCTATAGGCAGGGTGAAGTGATTACTGTACTCGAACGGAATACGAATACTGCTTTCTGGAGAGGTGTTCTCAACTCAGGGAAAACGGGACTCTTCAACCCGGCCAACACTATTGCCTATGTGGAGACACCTCCGAGCTCAAATCGGTAATAATATTAAGCGTTTTTCTGGTGTTCGCTCATAAAATTTGAATTCGTAAATTGACTTCTGATTTGTAAAGGTTTATTTTAGGCAATTCCCGTAATTACTGTTTTTTTCGTTTCCTTTTTAACTCTTACAGGGACTCATTCTACCGCAACAATGAACGATGTAGCAAGCGTAAGTTGCGAACGGAAATGATTTCCAGGCCACAAAACGATTTCAAACACACTGGTCACATCGGTATCGATGGCGAGTCGTTTGGAGATGTTGCATTTCTTGGAAACTCTCAAAGCGTAAGTTGTCACGCATACATATAACATGTGCAACGTACCTTACAATCCTTTTTTCTGTAACTATCATTTAAAGTACAATCATTTGCCACGCCAAGTAGTCACGCCATACAAACCATCTGAAGACATTGAACAAACGCCCCTGCTTCTACCACCAACACCAACAAGTCCAGACTCCTTACAAACTGCCAGTGGTTATTTCCCCGATGAGATACGCACATCATCTTCAACCAATCCGACGTTTATCAGTTCCAATGAAAACACACCCAATCATCATAACACGTTTGGCGCTCCATCCTTTGATTTCTCATCGCCGTCGACAGCGACAAATGCACCGAAACCGATCTTTCACTCATCCACAAATCCTTTTGCTTTAGAATCTGCGTCAGCGTCACACGCTAGAGCAACTGCATCCAGTAGCAACAGTAGTAGTAATAGTACGTTTGCTTTGCAAAACAATAATTATGGTTTGGAGGCAAGCGCCTTCACCAATGCCAATCTAGAGGATGATTCTCTGCAGGCATCGAGTGTTGAGGATCATCATGAGTACCATGAGATATCTGACGATGAGATTACAGCTGACAAGGTCTTCGACATGGGTCCGTCGCTCTTGGATGAAATAAATTCAATGTTCGGGACGATTACGGCGGCCGCATCGACTGGTACCACAGATAACTTGACAATGTCCAAATCGCCGGATTTCGATCATGTGCATAAGAAACATGAACTCGCTGAATTGTCTTCCAAATTGAATAGAAAGAATAGTGGCGACTCGAATGGGAATAAGTCGAAGAAGAAATCTTCGACGACGGGAACGATGAAGCCGATATCGGTGAAGGACGAAAAGATTCTAAATCATGCGCTTGAGATTGCGAATGAGTTTAGTGCGAGGTGAGTTAAGGAATGTAAACCATTTTGAAGTGGTTTTTTGAATTCTGTCTCCTACTAGATCAATGACTGATTTGGTGTCGGATCAGCCGGCAAATGTTCAAAGTCCCAAGCGCAAGTTTAGCTTTCGTTTTCCACATTTGTCACATCACGGTGTCAATGAAAAGCACAATGCTGGACCCTCAACTGGTTACAATGGTAATGCAGGTACATTATCATCATACTCCAAGGAGAAGAAGAATTTCACAGAGGAATTGAAGAGCATACCCGACTTACAGGTATGTTGTATTTGTGTTTGTTTATGTACGAAAAAGAGTTTTAGTGTAATGGAAGGAAATGTCATTGCTTTGAGAGTGCATCCAAGTTAAGTTTTATCTTGGTTAATATTAGGGATTGATCTGTTCACCTCGAGAATCTGCGATTAGGAAGAGCTTTAAGTTTATTCCATTACGTTGGATCCCAGGTATTTGATGCTTCAAAGTTGTAATTGTCATTTGTAATGCTTTGTGCGAGTAGGCAACATATAATTTTTGTAAGCTTTGTTTAAAATTACAGTTACAGTTCCCATTGTTAGCAGCACGAGCACCAGGCAGATTTTGTCTTCCACTGACAGTTGCGATGTGACCTGATATATCAATATAAATGAATACAATTCTCGACCACAGGTAGACAACAGTACCCTCAGATTCTCATATTCGTTTCCAATTAAACGCCCCTCATCTTCGGGTGTGGAACTAGAACGGCTCAATAAATTCCGATCTTGACAGCATAATTCAGTGGGGTAAAACCAACAGTGTGGAATTAAATGCTTCCAAAACACAATGCTGTCTTCTGTCAGTTAAGCGAAACCTCAACAGTCTGCCATCATCCATCAATTGCCCTTGTATCGCTAAAACCGAAAGACTTTCCATTCTCGGTATGTGTGTTAATGTCAACAATGGAATGACCACATATTGGATGTCGCCAAGAACACTGCAAAATGTCTAGGCTTTCTTAAGCGGTGCACGAAATAGTTCTCTCCTTCTGATCTCCTTCTTTCGTTGTTTTACCGGTATTTCGACCGTATGTGCTCAAATGAAAAAGCCAGTTTTATTCCACCTCTGGAACGTTTCAACCACAATACCCGACACAATAGGTCTGCGCTTCAGTTCACCCTCCAGCCGAACCAATGAATGTGGAACGCTCTACCAAGCTCTGTTTTTCTTTTGTATTGTAATTAACACACATTCAAAACCAACTTGTATCGGCTCCTATCCCTGCCTTCTCATCCCTCCCTTCCTTAATTGCAGCGCTGTGTTACCCCTTTAGCGCGTTCTAATTAAAAAAGGAGGGATGCAGTGAAATGGAAGGGTTATGTTCCACCTATTCCATATCAAAACTTCGTCGTTAAAGAAGAAACTACGGCTAGCCGAGAATAAAACTTCTTTATCTCCTTACAAAGCAATGCCATTTCCTCTTCTATTGTTGTCAATTAATTGAATTTAAATTTTAAGTATCAGACATGCATATTTACCTTTTTATTTCACTTTTTTTCTTGTCTTACCTATCCCGCGATATTTTCTTACTAACAAAAAAAAATATTTTGGAAAACATTGAAAAAACCTAAATATTGGGCTACAACCTTTCTTACTTTGTAATGTTTGCTTTTCTGCTGTGTTGTTGTTGTTTTTGTCTCTTACCTGTAAATAACCAAACTCTCTTTGACTAATTTTATTGTTTTAATCTAGTTTGACGATTACATTAACCATTCCACTATCGATTTGTAGTTAAACAGAAAAAAAAAACAAAAATAAAATACATTTTTAAACTAACAATTAACATTTTATTTCTTTTTTTCACTTTCGCCCCTATCCCATCTGATTTTTGAAACAAACATTCATTTTTCCTCTTCCCTTTTGTATATTATTTTCCTTGTTATTTTTTTTAATATTTTACACGCTCGTGTGCACGATTTGTTTGGTGTCAGCGTTTTCGCTCGCTAAGCGAAATCGAAACATTCCCAATCACAGACATTCGAATACCGATCTTTGACAAAGAAGCTTCGGATTTTTTCTTCGAAAAGTCCAGAGAGATTCTAAGTCGGCCAATTAATATAGACTTTCGGGAGGATATAGAAGTCGGTGAAAGCCGGACACCGCGAGATGTTATAGGTGAAAATCTCCTCGACATCGAGAACACTTTGAAGGCTCTGAATTTGGATTTTATCCAGACGTACAGTGAGCTGGATAAAACTGATTCAGCTGAGACATTGCTGAATGAAAAATTCGCTAACATAGTGTCATCTCTTGAGGGTGAAATTAGTAGCGCTAGTACTATTGCTGGAAGTTTAAAGTCATCTGGAGTGTATGATTTTGGCGGTGGAGTGCACACTAGATTTGATTTTAACTCCGCCACCAGTCATTTGGATAAACATTTACAGCACTATAGTGATATCATTGACAAGATTGAGGATAAGCGATCAAGTACCCCCGATACGGGATTTGCTTCTAGGGAGACGAACCTCTCATTGTCTCGTAGGAGTAGTCAGAAGAGCAGCTATTCCCCACAAGATAGCTACTTCAGTCCCAAAGATATTAGTTTCAGTGGAAGTTCAATGGAAGCCCGTGGATACATGAGTGTAAAGAACGAGCTGGCCACGAATAACTGCACAAAAATCAGTACGTCCTCGTCACCGGTGAAGAACGTTAACACCAGCAACACATCTATTTACTCGCACTCCCAAATGCAAAACTCTCCACTGGGCGACTACTCCAGCAGCCGACAGCGGTCAATGTCATTCACCGACAATTACAACTTGAAATCTCCTGTGTTGTCGGAGCCCCAGCATCGCAGTGTCGGACAGACGCGACAGACAAGCTTCTCCCATAGCAGTACCGGTTCTTTTCGCAACAAGCCCAGTGGCAACAAGGTAATGCAATATAAACCGCGCAGCATCAAAGCGCGCACCTTACGGCGTCTGAGCTATAATCCAATTGTACTTGACTCTAGCTCTACTTCAAGTGACGAGGAAAGCGATTTCGACCGCAGCATTGCACACTCCGAGTGCGACATACGCACACGAATGTCTTCCAAGCGGCGGCGGCAGTATCTCAATCGGAAGGCCTTCTCGGCGAGCAATGATGAATCGGCTCAAGACAAACTCTATGGATCAAACGCGAGCATAAAATCTGCTCCACACTACAACTACGGGGCTGATATGCGTCGATATCGTGGTCAGAACTACGCATATGACTCCCATCAGTCACACCAGAAGCAACGATCTCAGCATGGTTATGACGAGAAGGTCTACGACTTTGGAGGGCGTGGACCGGGTAACAACTACGTTGTTAACCACAACCATGTCATCAAGCCACCACGAGCTTTTGCTGTAAATGGCTCAAGCTTCGCGACTAGCCGCAATTCCATGTTTCATGAATTTGATGTCACCAAGTTGACTGGTAAGAGTCCAACTTCAACTACCTACTATAACGCTGGTCCAGAAGGAAAGAAGGTTATTGTGAAGCAACAGAAGATCCCTCCGCCACAACCCCAGCACCAACAACAACAGCCGCCGCAGCAGCTGACACAACAGCCGCCACCACCACCACCACCACCAGCATTGCTTGCCAAGCAACACTCAGTTCAAATACCACCAGGCTCAAACTTTCACTGGCCGGAGAAGATTCACGCATCCACCGTGAAGCAGAATGATTTACTCTGGAGACAGCAACGTGCGAATAGCACCTTTAGCAGCCTCAAAGTGAAGCCAGCGTTCTCAAGTGACAGCTCTTCAACGGATACTGAGGAATTTGAGTTTCGAAAGGACTTTTTGCCACATATTCCACCAAGCCCGGCACCATAACTAAGGAAAATGCTTAAATATTTAATCAATTTACTGTTTGGAAGCGTTATGCCAGCTTCATCGTCACCGCCAGTTAATAGGTCGGCTCAGTCGAGTTTATAAAAGATTAAAATTGGAATTTTGAGAGTTTGCAGTTGTTGGTTGTTTTAAGTGTTGCCAAATTGCTAATTTTGTAAAAAAAAAAAAAAAAAAAAAAAGGAGAAAAACGGGGGTTACGGTTAATCAACGGATGAGGCATCTCGCTTCTGCGTAAATTAGTTAAATCATTCAAGCATTGTTCTGTTATTTCGAAAGGATTCCGTGTTCAGAAAAATTTGTAGTTGTAGAGATGTGAAGCGATTTGATTGTAGACCCTAGATTGATTCATCCAAAAAAGCGATATTGCCGCCCGAATGGTATTTGTATAATGCACAATGTAGTTAGACTTTTTGTTTGTATGGATTGTGAAGTGATTTTAAGGTAGGTGTGCGAGTGGGAGAATGACAAATTCAAAGAAGGCAATCGAAAGGTGTTTGCAGATCCCGTCCAAATGTTCCCCCAAAAATTCCTCTTCTTTTTATCAGAATTTGAAAAAAAAAATTGTTGTCTACATGACTACGGCACTTTTGCTGGTTCGGAGACATATGTGTACTATGACTTACGTCTTCTCAGACAGTTTTTGGCAATTAATTCATCGTTTGTCAGTCACAAAAATCTATTTTTAGATCTGGATCCCTTTCGATGTATGATGTTATTTTGCGAGTAGATTTTAGATCCTTAGAATCTTAAAAGATTAGAAGCGGAAACTGCATCACGCTATGGCGCGTGCGTTGCTTTCGTTGCATCCAAAGGCTTTGCGTGTGCTTTGACCTTCGACTCTTACCAAAAATTCAAATATTACCAAAAACACGAATCCTTTTCCAAGAAATAGTTTCACAGTCTATGCTGTTCTCTTTCTTCGCATTGACACTAGACACTTTACGGCAACGTTACGTCCCAACAACGTTACGAACTACGAGACGATAGTCACGACGAACGATTGTGCCATAACGATACCTTTGCCCTATGCATATTGCAAATTAGATACGTGAACAAGGACATAGAAAAAGTTGCAATTCTTAATTCAAAAAAGACACCTTCACGTTTAATGACAAATGTCACAAATGAACCAAAATAAAAAGTGAAATGATCAAAGATTTGTTACAAATTTATTTGTAAATGCAATAACACAGCGATCATTGTTTAAATATTGACGAAGAATTTGATAATCGTGTTCCGAGAAGGCAAATAAGACATGTGTCTATTCTAATTAGCCATTCAAACGTCGTGTACGAGTATATAATAACATGACAACCCACCTTTGATGGTATACATTTTTCTGTGCAAGATCTAATTGCATCATCAAAGACTGCGTTGGGCTTTTTAAGAAAAACGAAATGCAACACGGATGCAGATTTGGGCCTGTCCGAAATGAAACGGTTTGCTGGTATAGCCATTGGGTCAGTATGAACATTGAGTACTTTACAAAAGCTCCGTACAACTCAAACAATTATGTCATATCCTTTTGTGTTCTTAGTTAGAAATTTAGAAAATAAATACTTTACCTTCCTGCGATCTCAAACTCCTACACCAATGTGTTTTGTTGTATAATTTTATGCCAAAAACTATTCTTCAAAAGAAAGTTAGCATTTATCCCAATCTTTAAGTCTTGATTCAATAAATATTTGTGCTTTCTGTTTCTTAAAGAAACATTTCATTCACCAATGCCATATCAGGCTCATTACCAATCATTAAAAAATCGAAGAAAATCTTAATTCAATCGCACAAAACCTCCTTTCGACTCGTGTTCTTAAACAAAAGATGACATTTTTTTTTCTTTTTAAAAATAAAAAAGTTTAAGCACAGACAAGCCTACCTATACCCATCCGGTCAAAATACACTGTTGCATCATTTTTAAACTATCTTTACTTCACGACAATCTGTGCTATTCCAAAAAGGAATATATATATATATAGGCTCGACTAATATAGCGGTCTATATAAAAAAACAAAAACTTTTTGCAAAAACAGAATTTTTCTATAAAAAAAAAATAACATCAACTCAAAAATAATTATTCTTACTACCGAAAACGTATCTTTTAACATTGAAAACAATTTTTTGTTAAATTCTCAAACATTTAAAAAAATGTTTTTAAATCTCAAAGCAAAAAATAAAAAAAGGAAATTTAAAATTAAATACATACATACAAATTAAACAACTAAAAACCCAAACATAATTGTGAATATACTCTTAACATACTATTGCTATTTACACACATATTAAAAAAATAAAGAAACAAGTTTCAGAAAATTAAAATGCATTAATTATAATCCCAAATTATTTAAAAATAAAATGTAATTATTTAATAATTACGTAAGTGAAAAAATATATTAAACAAAAATAAACTGAAATTACTATTTTCTTTATACGTAAGATATTATATTTATTATATACTACAAAACTAATCAAACTAAATACATACAGCCCATGAAAAAAAAAACAAATGTTAAATTTGAAATTTTTGAAAAATAAAAACGAAATTCGAAACAATATTCCAGGAATGAGAAATTTTAAAAATGCTATAAGCTGGAGTTGAAAACTGGGATCTTGTCTTAAAACGTCAATCGGACACTGTCTTATTAAGAAACCTGCAGGCCGGCTGATTTCTCAGAAATAGACGACCGCAGACACTGCGATGATATACATGTGCGTTCCTGAGGTTGTCCCACATTGTGTTAGTGCGAGGGAATTGTTCTTTGAAAGGGAATATATGGGTAATGTTTGGTCCCCATAAATGAAAATCCTAACTTATAACATGCAGTGGAACTTCCACAACTCAAATCTCAAGGGACATAGAAATAAATTGGAGTTATAGAAACTTCGAGTTACAAAAATCACAAAACCTAACATAAACAAAAAAAAATAAGCTACTAATCTCCATTTTATCATAGTGACAGTTTGCGAGCGTCTTTCTGTTACTGATCCCAACATGACCTTGTATTTTCCCTAAACGAAAACTCTTTCTTTTCAAAATGGTTGATAACGCATTTAGGGGAATACCGGCTTAGAATATCACTGCAGCGCCCCCCAAACAGCACTTGTCGCAAAAGACAACTAAGGGAAAAAATCACATCTAGGCAATTTTAACATCCAGGTGAGCCTAGTGGCACATTTTTCATCTTAAGGCTGTCCCGCGAGTGTGCAAAATCCGTGTCGAAATCGTTGAAAGAAGCAGACTTGAAAATTCTTGGATCACACAAATGCAACAACATCAGCATTTGATAGGCCTGGCCTCATTGATGAAGTGGTCCGAAACCAGGAGGCCGGCCGATGTTTATTGTGGACGAACCGACGAACCTCAAAGGTGGACCAGTAGGGATGCAGTATAGTGAGAGGGTCATGATCCATCTAATCCTGATCATAACCTCATCGGAAAGAAAGAAGAACACCGAATTGCACAGCAACATCTTTCTTCTTATTCGCCCCCTTTTCTGCCTCGTTTATTAATAAACAATTTGTCCTCAAGTGGTAACTACTACTTATCGTTTTGCCTCCACCTAATTGTAAATTTAGATTACCACCGATATTTTGCAGACGAGAAAAACAAATTGCCAAAGGCAAATAAAGATGCATTGCACATTCATAATGAATAATGAGTAAAATTAATGGGATTTCCCCTAATATAACTCAAGAAAAATATAATTCACTTTGCAAATTCGGCAAAAAAAAATCGAGTTACGATTCAAATATATCTTGGAGATATAAAAATATTGGAGTTCAACAAATTCTAGTTGGGGAGATAAAAATATTTAAAAAATTCGACCAAAAATCAGTGTTCGAGGTAAAAATTCGAATTAGACAAAAGTTCGAGTAACAGAAGTTCGAGTTAGGAAAGTTCCCAATTTTTTAAAATATGTTTTTCAAATGTTTTTCAGAAGACGTGTATATTAACGTAATAACAATTTTTTTGGTTCACGGTATCTCGGGTATAAAAATCGATGCGTATTGGACATCACTATGATCTGAAAGAAATTACACTGAACTCGGTTCAGCCGTTTTTTTTTTGCTTAAACAAAAAGACTAAAAGATTAATGCTGGAGCAAGCCACATACATCTAATCCACCTCCAAGGCGCTGAACATTTTTTACGTACTTCTGCTATGGAATTGGCGAATGGGCGATTAATGCTAAAGTACAACAACCGAGGTATCGACCTCTGAAAAATGTTTATTTATTATGGAAATGGTAAACTGCAGCAAATTGGATAATGACGCGAAATAAAGATAATTATGGTCGAAAATGTGTGCAGTATTACAGATCGTAACATTGATTTAAATATCACTAAAATTGATGAGCAGGTTGCTACAATCGAACTGAAATGCCTCCGTTTTCTGACTAAGGCCCCAGTTATAGCCATACGTAAAATGGACACGTACACATGTTGATTTGCTTTTTTGATCCAAATAAAATGAGAACATCGACACATTCTTTGTCTTAAAATGTTGCTTTGAATTATTACTAATGTCACAAAAAATGTAGACATTTAACATAAAATTGCCAAAGTTTGACTTTGCGAATTCATTAATTTTTCTGTACGGAAAACTTTCTCTGTTTAACTTCTCAGTTAATTCGCAGAAATGGTACATATACATATTGTTCGTTTCAATTTATTTACCATGCTTCCATCTGACCAAGTTTTACACTAGAGTTGTCACTTACCCCTTCCCAAGTAAACTTCTGCTGTTTTGAAAGGTCCATTTTGAATACACTCTAGCAGCATTACTGAATTTCATTATGGATATAATGTCTCTTATTTTCAAAGTTCGGATGTTAAATATGAATAAAACCAAACAGAGTTCACTGTCAGTGAAAACGCAATCAATGAGTCGAGAGGTTACATTTTCGATGAAATTTGGGCTTAAATGAGAAATAAAAGCGTTAATTTTGCATCGTGTATTGTACTTAAGGGTCCAATGACATCACCAACCTCTCATCAGTACAAAACAGTACCTTTCTCCGCGTGTAATGGCGTTGGTAAACAGAGTACAGAGCCATGTAAATACATATGTTTGTATAGGTCATAGGTTAAAAAGGGGTATGCAATTCGCATACAGCACTAAGCACCAGAAGGGCCCATCGCGATCCCTAGGGAACCACTTGAAAAACTTCAATTGGAGAAAAACCTAAAAACTTAAAAAACTTTTCCTAGACAGAGCCCAATCTTCCTGCAGAACTTAACCAGCTTCCTATGGTCTATGCCGCTCAGCTCCCCTAGTTCCTCGAATCCTCCTACGATTCCGTGCTATGCCCTCGCATTCACACAATATGTGTGTTATGTCTTCCTCGGCTTGTAGATCACCACAGAACCTGCACGTGTCCACATCCACCAGACCAAGTCGCCTACCATGCTTTCTTAGAAGACAGTGCCCTGACATAATCCCAATTACTGTTCTAAGCTGTTCCCTGTTCAATTTTAGAATTTCCTTAGATCTTTTCTTATCCAAATGGGGCCAAAGGGCTCTAGACACCCTATGTCCCTCTATGTTCTGCCATCTGAGGTTAGCCATTTTTAAGATCTTTTCATTGATTTTTCCCTTAAAGACGCCCAGGGGTGGTTTAATGTTCACACCTCCGCTATTTTCCAGCTCCCCTCCCTTTCTTGCTAGCTCATCGGCTTGATCATTTCCCTCTATACCGCTGTGTCCCGGTACCCAGCACAGTCTTACTGGATTCCGTCTACATACTGCTTTTAGCATTGTGCGACAGTTTCTGACTATCTCAGAGTTAATGTTAGCAGATTCAAGTGCCATAAGTGTCGCCTGACTGTCAATATAGATGGCAATGTCTCTTCCCGACAATGATCTCATCTGCACTATCTCTGCCGCCCTTAGAACAGCCAGAACTTCCGATTGGAAGACACTGCTTGTGTCCGGGAGTCGTATAGACTCTCTCAGGTCTGGATCAGCAGAAAAAATGCCAGAACCCGTTCTCTGCCCCGTCTTAGAGCCGTCAGTGTAGATAGCAACCTCGCTTGCTATTATGACTGCATCTCTTTGCCACTCCTCCCTTCGCGGATATGACACCTCATAGGGGATGTCATGGTCGACCAAGGGGCAAATCTCATCAGTCCGTATAGGATTTCCGGGTAGCACATCAGTTAAGATCGTGCAGTGCCCAAAACTACAGTCCTTAAACTGGCCTAAATTTTTGAGGCGCAAAGCGCTGTTGCCAGCAATTTGCTTTATTTTTAAATCTAGCGGGATAAAGTGCAGGAAGGCGCCCAGTGCTGCCGTAGGAGTAGTACGGATTGCACCAGTGATGGCTATGCTTGCCGTTCTCTGCACCGTTGCTAGTTTTCCAATTATGGTTCTTTTATTTGTTGCCCTCCACCACACAAGTGAGCCATATGTAAGTATGGGTATCACCACTACTGTATATATCCAGTGTACCATGGCGGGTTTCAGGCCCCACGTTTTGCCTATTGTTCTCTTACAAATAAAGAGGGCATTATACGCTTTCTTCATTCGTTCCCTTATGCTAAGATTCCAATTTAATTTTCTATCTAGGATTACGTCCAGATACTTCGCACTGTCCGTGAGGAACAGTTCCTCTCCGTCAAGTTTCGGGAGATTGAAGTGCGGTATTTTGTGTCTTCTCGTGAACAGGACTAACTCCGTTTTCGAGGGATTGACATTTAGTCCGCAGCCCTTGGCCCAATTACTAATTTTCTTTAAGGCGGTCTCTGTGATCTCACTTAAAGTATTCAAATATTTTCCCTGCACTACTATGACCACGTCGTCCGCATACGCTGTGGCACTTATACCCATTGACTTAATTTCCTTTAGGACGTTGTCAATGACCAGTACCCACAGCAGTGGTGATATGACTCCCCCTGCGGGGTTCCTCTGATTGCAGACATCCTTATGGAGCTTTGACCAAGGGAGCAGTTTATGTTCCTGTTGGCGAGCATGTTGCATACCCAATTTATGATTCCCTGTTCTATGTTAGCGCCTGTTAAGGCGCTTTTTATAGCTCTACACTCAACGTTATTGAAGGCTCCTTCTATATCGAGAAAAGAGGCCAAAGCAAATTCGCCGCAGTGTAGACTATTTTCAATTTTACCCACTACGTTGTGTAGAGCAGTTTCTACTGATCTACCCTTTAAGTATGCGTACTGTGACTCGCACAAAAAACCATTGCTACATTTATTTCTAATGTGAGCTTCCACCAGACGGTCAAGGGTTTTGGTCTGAAATCTTTCGCCGTCGTGTGACCCTGTTTGCCGGCTTTGGGTATAAAAACAACCCGGACTTCTCTCCAGGCTGTTGGAATATGCCCTGTTCTTAGACTGAATCTCAGTATATCCAAAATCTTTTGTTTTGCATGCTCTGGCGCTTTTTGGAGCATGATCGGTAGAATACCATCCGGCCCTGGAGATTTATACGGTTTGAATGTATGCATGGCCCACCGTAACTTTTTTCGGTTGATGATATTGTCAATTTCTTCCCACTCGAAAGAGGGACAGTCGACTTCCTCCTGTCCTTATAGGCCTAGGTCCGTTGGGGTTGTGGAACCGGGGGAAATGGGTTTCCACCAGGGTTGCCAGAACCTCCTGACTACTCACGGCCCATGTACCATTGTTATTTTTTAGGTAGCTAGGTACGCTAGCCTCCTTTGAGAGCATTTTACGCAGTCTCGACGCCTCTTAAGTTAACTCAATAGATTCACAGAACTTTTTCCATGAAGATCTTTTGGATTTCCTCACTAAGTATTTAAATTCCCTCTTGCTTTCGCTATACTCATCCCATGTGGTATCGTTTTTAATGAGTTTTGCCCTATTATAAAGTTTTCTTACCTCCCTTCTTTTAAGGCCGATTTCCTTATTCCACCACTTCGGTTGAGCCCTTTTCGGCTTTTTGTTTGCCGGGCATGCCTTTTCGAACGCTGTGTTTAGGGTTCTGCTCACGGCTTCTACTGCCCTATCTAAGTCCACCATATTTTCGCCGGTGATCGGCTGGGTATCTAAGCGTAGATTAATGAAATCTATGTATTTATCCCAGTCTGCCTTTTTTGGGTTTCTATAGAAATTACACGCACTATGCTGAAAATTAATTTTGAAGCGAATCCATCTGTGGTCAGACAGAGATGCCTCATCAACCACCCTCCACTCCCTGATTTCCATTTTGTCTGTGTTGGAGACAAGTGTAACGTCTAAAACCTCCTGTCTATTACGTGTAACAAAAGTAGGTGAATTCCCTCTATTACATACCGTAAGGTTGGACAATATAATAAAATCATAGACACTCACTTCCCTTGAATTTGTGTCTCCACTACCCCATTGCGTATGATGGGCGTTTGCATCGCAGCCCAGTACGTGCATCCAGCTTTGACCAGCCAAGTCCTTTAGTTCTTCCGTTATTACGACTGCAGAGTCGTAGGGAAGATAGGCTGAGGTCAGACACAGAGATTTTCCATCTTCCCTCTCGCAGATGACCGCCGTCAAGTCGCCAGAGCTGTAATTATTCAAAAAAAATGCCTTTATGTGGTTTTTAATAAGGATACAAGTCCTGATTTTACCTTCCGCCTTGTAGCACAATGTATAGTTCTTTTGCCGGAGCCCCTGAATCACGTTCTTATTGATCCAGGGCTCCTGTATGAGTACGGCTGCAATGTCCTGCCTAATGAGGTACTCCATCAGACAGGCAGTCGCAACCCTACTGTGGTGCAGGTTTATCTACAGCACTTCCATCATCATCATGGGGGGGCTCCTCCTCATCTCTGCCCTTGGTCGATGTTTTGACCATCAACCTCCCCATGCTATATCTTACCATCCCGTTGGAATTCTCCAGGTATGGAAGACATTCCTTGTTTAGTGCCAGTAGAAAGTGTTGGCCGTATTGCCGTCTAGGCCCCGTCTTTAGGACCCTCCATGTATCGGCTTTAAGTTCCCGATTTTGAACATGTATGAGCCCTAGGAGCTTCTCCGGGTATGTGTTGGGACTAGGTACTCAAACCCAGGCTGTTGGCGGATTGTATTTTGCCAACTCAGCAACCGTTAAGCATTTTAGCTTCATACCTTCCCATGCATCGGATACCTCCGTGACGAAGTGTCTGAGGAAAACCACAGAAAGCTTGTTTCCACAAGCAACAACCTTGCGCCCGCCTTCCCAACCAGCGCCATCAAATTGAAGCTCCCCGTTTCCTGCGGCGGATAGTTCCTTCCACAGGGCGTCTTGGAACCTCTCCTCGACGTTTTTGTACTGGTCGATTGTGAGACGACCTCAAGGCTCCAGGCGGCGCATTGCAGGTGTGGTCACAGCCTTCACCTTTTTCGCTGCGTTGGACTCGGCGGCATCGTCGGATCTGCCTCTCTTAATGTTGAAACTCGTCTTCCTTCCCGAGTCATTTGTCCCTTCCTTAGCTTTTGCTGCGTAGGAGGTGGAGGGCGCAGTCAGTTCACGAGTAAGGCCGGAAAAAACAAGGTCAGCCCAGGCAGCGCCGCCATACCTGGGTAAGGCTATTTACAACAGGTCCGCGCCAAGGCGCCTGAGGGAGCTCAGTTAACGGTTGGTTTAACCCCCACCCTTTCATCACTGGGCACGGTTTACTATTCGTTCACACCACCACTGGAGTTAGGTTTGGATAGGGATAGGAATGGGGGTAGGGGGGCAATGGGGTGAGTAAGGATACTAGGAATGGCGAGGGGGGGCATGGGATCGGACGGAATGTCCTGGCCAGCTCTTGGTTAGCGCTCATCAGTCGGTCTGTCTGCCATGGGTGACCCTTCTGACGACAGAAGTCGTCGACAGCATAGCCCGTTGAATCTTTGCGCCGTAAGCCGCCGCACCGGCACCATCGAAGGCAATGATGGTACACACGTCAAGCTGACTGACCTTCGCGGGTTTGTTTGTAGAACATTCGTTTGTATGATAATTGCCGCCAAACATTTCACGTTACGAATTTTCATTATTCAAGTCAAATAATTCCTATCCATTTTTTAACTGTATACATATATTTTCGCGATGAAATGAAAAGGCTAACTAAAATATTTTCATGTCAAAAAAAAATACAAAAAAATAATTATTAGGCATTAAGACCTAGCTTCTCCAACCATTTGCTTGTGCTAAGTGGAAGGCACCTAAACCACCGAACCCGAACGGCAAATTTTAGAAGCTTCTTATGAAAATTGACTCGTGGATGTTTGTCAGACATTCGCAAAAAAACTTAAGCTTAACGAGTTTGTGACCATGTGCTTTACGAAGCAAGGCTATTGAAGTGGCTTTTTGGTCGTTGGGAATGAGCATACCTTGGTTTTTTTTCAAATGTATATTTTGTGTGCAAACGCAGATTTTTATGTCAATAACTGTGCGTCATCGTATTCGCATCAATAAGATGCGATTCTGGGCACGCTACTTCCAGTTGTCCACTTACAACTTACGCCTCCCGAACCGTAACGCTACGATTCTGGGGCAAGCTGCTTCCTGTCTTCCTTGCCTTCTCGAACCTGGGGCCTGGGAGTCGAAAATCCTATTGGGCTGAGGATTATTGTATGTTTTCTCGGCTGGCGAGCCAATGTGATTGGCGTGCTTTAGGTTTGTCTCTATCGGATATCCACTAAGGTGTCATTCGTGCAGGTAGATGAACTCATTAACTAGGTACCTCAAAGTTCGGAAAACTGCACATGCGGACCAGTAGGCATGTAATGAAGTGATCATAACCTCGTTGGTAAAGAAGAAAAACTACCGCTACGTAATTGCTATCAACAGTGACGGTTTGTTCTATGCGCTTGGCAGATGTTTGTTTGTTGATAGCATGATCTTGGCCTTGTTCTCATTAACTTCAAGACAAACCAATTTTGCCTGTTTATCAATCGACGTAAAGCGTCTACAACGGCACACTGGGAACCGCGGATGATGTCGATATCGTCCGCATATCGCAGCCACCGTTTTGACAACTACCCTGCACACTATCTTCTCTAGAACAAAATTTAATAAGTCACCATATGAAATTCGTTGGTCTTTTTCAAGATCTGCCTGCACTTGCAACACATGCCTTTCTTGTAGATGGGGCGTATGAAGCTGATCAGCCGTATTGCGAAGATCAATCGACAATTGATAATTGACTATTTTCAATGTGTGCTATTGTGAACGAACGATTCATTTGGTATTTTTGTCAATCGCATTTTTTTAATTGACTGCGATTGACAAAATCCTTTAGAATCGTTCATTCACAATAGCACACATTGAAAATAGTCAATTATCAACTATCGATTGATCTTCGCAATAAGGCTTGATAGCTCAGTCATGCTCTTTGTTTCACCCATACTTGGTTGATGAATTGTTGCATGCAATAGGTCGCCTTGTTGTTCTTTAGCTTTTATATAGATAAGCCTACCTCTTTTGTACTGGGGGTGGAATCAGTTTTTCACTGACAGGACGTGGGTTCTCTTCTTGCCCTGTCGCTCTTCGAGGCCTGTTTAGCAGCTGTTGATAGTGCTGCTTTAAAACAACTGCGCTTCACTGACTTCTGTTTAGGAATCTCTGTTACAACAAAATCTCTTAGTTGAAAAGTGTTTATGAACGGTTCGATTTAAAATCAAGACTCGACAACCCTCAACTGCCGTATACAGTATACAGAACGAAACTAAATAGAATGGTTTTCAAACGACACGGTTCGTATGTTGCAAAGTAAATAATGCAAGGCAAACAGAAAATATATAAATTTTGTACATAGTTACAAATTAACAAAGTTTTAATGGATGTTTTTATTTTAATCGTGACACATTCTCGCAGCAGATGATTTTTTATATATATATGCCGCTGAACTGGTAGAAGTACTAAAAACACTACATTGAATATGGCTTATTGAAACTAACCACTGTACATTATTTTCTTCGCACTATTTTAACTTTTGTTGGTGTTGGTTTGACTATTTTCTTTTTCTTATTCCTGCTTGACACGCTAAATCTTAAGTATATTGATCTTGCTTCGCTTGGAGTTCGTACACGAAATGTGAATACACAGGGACATGCTGAACATAATAAGCTGGGTATGATTTTTGTATGAAAATGGTTCCTTGTATCGAGTACAAAGTTAAAGTGATAAAAGCTATTATAGAAATAAGTTGGTAAAATTTGTATTCCATAAAAGTTTAAGAAGAACAGAGTTTTTAAGAGCAGCAACAATGTTGTTTTTTAACCGATAGACAAACAAATAAAGATGACAATTTTCATTGGCTAATGATGAAGAATGAAGGTTTCAAAGATTGACATCGCAGATAGGTTGGAAAAAATTGAATAACATATGCTTCACTGAAACAGTGACAAAAATATTCCACCGGCTCAGGGAAAATGCTATAATGGCCGTCTGCAAATCGCAGACACATCTTGCCTGAGATCTAATACCCAAAATGGGTCTAGAAGCTTTCGATTTTATCGTTATTTATTTGTTCGAGTTTGTTTCGGAACATATGCCTTTGCATCTAATACGCAATCGAATGTACTTTGGAATTCACCCTTTATGTTAAATCAAGTTCCATGTTTAATGGACGAATTTCACGTACAAATTTCCGAAATTCTCCCTTTGCAATTAACCATTGACTCAGCAATCAAAAGTCCCTATATCTGCAAGAATCTTTTTCATTTTTGTTAACAAAACTAACTCAACTAACTTACAGACCTACATAAATCTAATTCCGCACCCCTACGACTCTGTGTCTGTGGCTATTCACATCTTTTTGGTATTCGTGCATAACACTTTTTTGTTCAAGCAAACAAAAGAAAAATTCTTCAATTAATATTATTTTGTTATTATTTTCTATTGTTTTTCGTTTTTTTTTTATAAATAATTTTTGATTTTTCATTTTAACCTACTCCTAATCCTAAAAAAAAAAACTACCTTAACGCTTTGTTTTTCTCACTAACGCCAATCCCACCCTACCCACGTACAAACATACCACATCCTTGACAAAAATATATCCCTCCGCTCCACACACATAAATTCTCGTTCACAGAACACCATCACAGAGGAAGGACGCGAAGCCTACAACAGCCTTATTGAGCGTAAGTCCTCGATGACATTCATTAGCAAGCTGGACACTAATGAGTTTGAGCTGACAACGGCTAAGACTCTGCCGCGACGATCTGTGCACTTGAGAAATGAGATCGATGTGCTGGCCATGGAGACAAGTCTACGAAACCCACAAGGCCAGTTGACTGTTCCACTACAGGATGCTCCACGTCCAATGACGCTACCAAATCGAGGATTCAATGGTAAATTACGGAAGAGCGAGTTGATTACAAATCCAAAGTTCTTCGCAATGAAACAGAGGCCCAAAACGCTGGCTGGAGAGAATGACGAGAATTCACCGGTTAACATCAATAGCCCAGTACTGGGCGAATGTGAAAGTCCCAGCTACCTTTCAAACACCTTCTACACCTTCCCTGAGAAAAACGCTGACAAAACTAATGGAAATGTTCCGGATCAAGCAGATAACAGCAACTCGAATCCTATCCCTCTTCCACCGAGGGATCGAAATAAGGTCATCAAGACGAATCCCAAGCGGCATGTGCGCAAGCATCCTCTTATAATCCCGGCCTATGGTGTGCAAAGGACGCTAAATAAAGTGACGGAAATCACACCCGACGACGAGCCGAAGGTGCCCTTTCCCGGCACATCTACCGACAGGGCCCTTAATCATTTGCCATCACTCAGCGACTCACAAAGAAGCGGCGGCGTTAACTTAAGAAAGTTCACTCATGAAGCTGTAAGTGCGGTTGTACGTCCGACCAGTCGGCATTCAGGTTCGTTTGAGAAGACCCCTGAAACGAGGACCTATCAGAACCTGCAGGAAATTCACAAGGAAATGCAAGAAACCAACACTGATTCAGCATCGTTGCAGTTTGAGTCAATTCTTGAAGATGGCTACAACCAAACGGATATATTGGCTTCGCCAGATGTCACGGATGGCTTCTACAACTTTTCCATTCAGAAGGAGCAGTATAACAAATCTAAGGAGGTTGACTTTGACACAACGAAAATATCAGGACTCTATGTGAACGAGGATGAACTGCGCAACTTGGATATCGAGAAGAAAAATGTACCATATGTGCCGCCAAAGTCCACCAGCACTAGCAGTTCCACCACAGGGAGTGCCCCCGTAATTACAAAGCCGACAGCGGTAGTTACGACAAAGGTAAGTGGTGGAAGTGGCAATGAGTTAGCGGGGCATGCGTTGTTTAACAAAATTCGGGAAACCGTCGACATGGCTATGAGTAAGCCGCAGACAAGTGAAAGCAGTAGGACCAGCAGTCGCCCTAGTAGTAAGCAGGAAGATGTTGTTGAAAGCCAAACTGAAACTAACAAAGAGGAAGAGGCATCACCACCTGGAGCTCTTGTTAAGGATTCAAATTCGGTTAGCTGTGAAGACTTATTGGAGTTCTCCGACAAGAAACCGAAAGGATGCGAACGTGGTGTGGACTCGGACGAAGTGAGAATCATGATGAAAGTTCTGGGAAAAGATGTAAGTATCATTTGATGTCTCCAAACAACCTCCTTATCCTAAATACACATTCCCAATGTCCTTTCTAGAGCACACCAACACGATGCCTTCACGTCCTCGAATTCATTGAATGGGACGTCCACAAGGCCATCAAGTTGATCAAACTTCAAAATATACTCAACTCGATCGACTTAAATCTAACAGAATCAGTAGAAGCTCTACAAAAATACGATTGGGATCTTCAAATAACCGCCATGAAGCTTAAGGGACACAAGTGAGTCTTACTCCCTCGCATAAAGCGTCGACTACAGTATTTTTTTTTACACTTGTACAGTCACAAACTAGAAATGTAAACCAGCCGCTGCTGATGCGGTATCCTTCGGCAAAGAAATCGATTCGTTCTTTTATTTTCTCTAAGTACTTTTTACTAACTGAAGCTAATTTCTCTTCGCTCATCTCACTCATAACAAATATCATTTTTTTTCTCCTTTCTTTTTCTAATTCTTTCGAAGTCTGAATCTCGATTAAGTACTTATTTAGTTCTAAACAAAAAAATACACTTTTTGAGTTCGAATACACAAGCGTTATAATATTTATGTATTTTCAACAAGAGAATGTTTTATAGATTTAAAATTTGCAAAATCTTACAATAGTTTTATATGTTTCTTATTACGTTTCATCAAAATTTTTAAAAATATATTAATTGTTTAATATTTTCAAAAATAAAATTGTTTTCTTTTTGTTTGTTAAAATAAAAATACTGTTGAGTTCATACAAAAAAATACAAAAAAACTAAAAAGATTTATTTAAAATAACTACATATAATAATACTACAGAAATATAATTTTGATACCCTTCTACTAAGAATTTGTTTTAATAAATAATTTATATTAATCAACATAAACAATTGAATTTCAAATTTAAATTGTTTTGATCGTATATCAAGTGTAGGTGGATTTTTCAAAAATAACGTCGTTCCAGCGTAAGTATGGTTTGCAAAAAATCCTAATTAAAAAAAAAAAAAACATAGGGACGGGCTACAGTCCGCTTGGGCGAACTGTTGGATACCCTATTCTTATTCCTATCCCTCATAAGTGGGCGTGACAAAAGTCTAAGTATGGTTGAATTGTTAAGAACGCTCTACATAATTTGTTATATAACATTTAAAGGATTTTATAAAAAAAAACGCTCCCTAGCTCAAACTTGGGTGTTTCAATAAAATTGTTTTATTTAATTGTGGGCGTGTCAGTAGGCGGATTTTAAAAATATTTACACATGAGCATAAAGGGCCCATAGAGAGTATATATTATAAATTTCAGCTCCCTAGCTCAAACTTTGGATTTTCAAAAAAATTGTTTTATTTATTTTTGGGCGTGTCAGTGGGCGGATTTTGATTTTTTTTTATCCCGAGCTGTTTTGGAGTCATAGATCATATATAAAAAATTTCAGCTTTCTAGCTCAAAATTCGATTTTTTCCAAAATTTTGTTCTGTGGCGGATTTCAAAAATTCGTAAACTTGATTATTTCGGGACCCTAGAGAGTATATGGTTAAAATGTCAGCTCTCTATGTCCAGTTTAAAGGCCTAATTTTTGCCGACGGACGGACGGACGGACATGGCTAGATCGACATTACTATCGATGCTGATCATTAATATAGTAACTTTTAGGGGTCTACGGGCAA
This sequence comes from Portevinia maculata, assembly GCA_949715645.1. Lineage (NCBI taxonomy): Eukaryota > Metazoa > Arthropoda > Insecta > Diptera > Syrphidae > Portevinia > Portevinia maculata. The sequence goes on along the minus strand of OX454526.1, from coordinate 284,485,874 downwards.
TATTAAGGTATGTTACAAACTATGCGTCAAAATTAATATACCCCTAGAATAGGGTATAAACAAGCGGTTTGTCTTCAACAAATTTCATCTAAAACATCGAAATCAAACTAACTTTAACTCTTGGCATTGAATGTTTCTTTGAACTAAGGCGGGTGGCTGTGCACCAGGCCTTCTAATAAATGTGTTTTCAACGAACCGGAATGTTTTCGAACCTACTCTGAATCCTTTCTACGAGGGAGAAACAGTAAATTTAAAAAGTTGGTAAATTTGATAGAATTTTTCAATTAAAAAATCTCCTTGGCTCAGAAAAACTAACAACTTCAGTAGCCAAAGCTGGTAATGAGGCTAAGCTTAATGTGATCCTCCTTTACAACGAGGTTAAACCATAACACAAGATTCATAGTTATTTATCCAATATTCATAGTTATTTCTCCAACGAATAAAGCAAAGCCCAATAATACAGCTCTTAGCTCATTTTTATTTTAATAAAATCTATAGAAAATGTCAAGAGTTTGAACACGTACCGCAACTGCATTAGGGTAAGGGTGTTTTCATAAACGTCTGACTTACTAAGGCCTGCGTTAAATGTGTTCATAAAGTCAGTTTTTTGATCGAACTAACTTAGATGAATTGCAGAAGATATGTTCATAAATGTCATCAGCGTCTGGCAGATTGTACATCCATATTTTTTTGACTGCAGAAAGCGCGGGAGGTAAAAACAAAAATTGAAAGTGCGAAAAAGGTAAGTTTTATTGGCAATATTTTAATAATTTTTTATTTACAACCAAATTCAACTTTTTTTTTAAGGGAAGTAGAAGCTGTGGCGAGGATTATGGCGAAAACTAAGCTATTAATTCAAAAAAGAATTCTGATGGAAAAAGAATTCAACTCTGGGAAAAAGAAAGATTTCTTTGTGGAGGACGATGCTATATGAAATGAAAAAAGTTGATACATTCTTCTCCTTTGAATTCTTGGCTTGGATATTAAAAAATCTGACGTTTATGAACATTCAGTATAACCCACACACTGAAATATCAACTGTGATATACCGTCAAATTTCTTGGCCAGAATCTCGTAACTTTTTCAAGTGAACTCCAGTCATTGAATGGAATATCAGCATTGTTGCCGATCTGCAACATTCCATTTGCCCAAAATGACTCAACGTCGAGTCAGGAGAAAATATTTGCAGACTGCCAAAATAATTTGTTTAGTAGAGTAGCGCAATAACCTCTTATAATTGAATTTGTCGCGCTGATATTCCGCGCTTCATAATGATTTTAGGATTTCCTTTCAGATTCAAGTGAAGGTCGGTCTGTATAAATATATCGATTTCGCCTCAATACGCACATACTTAAAATGTTTGGGCAAATAGGCATTTCTTGATTTCGGAACTAAAACAATTTAATGTAGGGTTTACGCATGTATATTTAAGGCACGGATATAATGGGACCTTATTGAGGATTGCGAGGCAAGAGTCATAACCTACGATAAACAGATATTGAAAAAAATTAAAAATTATCCATCATTTTTAACCGCATCAACCTTCCCGTTTAATGACAAAGTAGTAGTGGCCTTCATTTGACAAAGGACTGAAATCACAGGGGAGCTATAAGAGGACTTCCACATACCCCGCCCCTAAGACCCGCAAATGGGTGGTGCTTAAACCTGATTCTGGAACTTACGTGAGGTAAGATTACTAAGCCGTCACTACTCTAAAATTGATTTTGCTTCTAACTTCACATTAAAAAAAGTTGGCCACGACCATGCGAAAGTAGGTACTCTAACTGAGAATGTGTGCGTGATCCTCTAATTTGATGTCTATGTAAGACCAATCCTTATCGAATTACTTCTATTCGAATAATCGTTTTTTTCTGTGCTCACTGGCTAGGGCGTTTATTTTAGAGCATCTGCATAAGTACCAGTAATCAAGAATAAATGTCCTGTTAATTTTAAGTTTGATGTAATCATTTGGGTCTAGTATGTAAGTTGATATACATATGTTAAAACGTAATAAGTGAATTTAAAAGTAAAGTTAAGTAGTGCATTGGGCTCCTGATCAAACAAGGGGTCTCAGGTTCAAATCGCACTACAGAGCCCAGTTACAACAACGTTTTTTCAATACTTTATCTCTTGCGAAAGTCGGACATACATCTAAAAGCATCTTCTTTCATGAGCAATTCTCTAATTTGTCGTTTGAAGTCGGCAGGAAATTGAAGCAAGTTTTAAGGCTCTGTAATTCTTTTTTCTTTTTTTTGATAGGCATGACTCATATCTTACAATGTAATATGTACAATGTAAGCGATTTTTAAATAAATAAATAAAATCATATCTTCCAATCACAAGTTGTTCGGGATGTCGCCTTCAACATCGATAGTCAGGCTGCGCTCAAGGCACTGGATTCAAATAACATGAATTCTGAAAATAGTCAGGAGATGGCGCACAATTCGTAAGGCATTATCTGTCGAATAAAAGGACTGCGGTATAGAAGGTATTGAACTAGTTGATGAACGGGTTATCAAACAACCTCTGGCCGCAGGGAAAAAATCACAAATGTTGCCGAGCTAAACCTTCGTGGGAATTCTAGCCGCATTCTAACAAAAAAAAAATCTAGAGAAATTCTTAAATTAAACAGTACACTGTCCTCTGGACCTCAGGAAACAAGCCAAGCGACTCAGACTGACATGCATATAATACGGCGACATACAAGTTGAGGGAGTAGAGGAAATAAGTTATACAAACTATAAGGGACTGATTGGATTCTGTAGGTAGACTGGGTGTTTTTCGAGGGTTTTAAAGTTTCTTCCGTTTGACTTTAAAAATCAATTGGTTCTCCAGGGATCGAGATTGTTTCATTTTAATGCTTGTATTGTATAAGCCTTCATACCCCTATTTAAGCGATCATGTAAAATCAATTTCGTTTCGGCGAAAAATGTGGCATACATTAGCATGAAAAACTTCGTATCTTCCGAGCCATACCCGGTTTGGTGTTTACTTCAAGTTCACGGAAAGCTGTCAAATATGTACTGTAGACTGGTCGATTGCGATTGTACGGTAGCGATTTCACTACTTATTTTTGCTACGCACATCATTTTCACGAATCGAACACCGAAAAGTTGAGTTTCTTACCACAAATCGGTAATCTCGATGAAAACAATTGATGTGAAAGTCAATGAAAGGTGATTCTATCGAAGTTTCTTTCTTTTGTATCTTTGTTTGATTCGAAAAGGCGCCTGCCTGAGTTATGAGTGTTGATCAGCAATCGAATCAGCGACTGCCGATATTGCTTTTGGTATTTTAAAATTCAATCGATAGAGAAATAGATAATTGTGAATAAAAATGTGATTTTTGTGAATACATATATCATACTTTGGCAGTTGGTTGGCTTTTGCTTTCTTCTGCAATCGATTAACGTCCTCCTCTGGGGTCTACCGGTTGGCCTCCCTATTTTGAATCACTTGGTCACTGAGGCCAATCAAATGCTGGTGTTGCTGCATTACTGTCATCCAGGAGTTTTTAGGCCTGCCTCTCTTTCTCGTTTGTAGGGAAACGTTAATTGATATAACCTCTTTGACAGGGTTCGTAGAATATCTCCTTTGAACATGACAGTACCAACTGAGCCGGTCGCGTTCCATTTTTTTCGAGATATGTCAATCCACCTGAAGGCTTCCTCGGATCTTGGAACTTTTTATTCGATCATCCTATCATGCGAAGCATCTTTAACTCAGCTACCATTAATTTGCCCTTCTTTTTTTACGCTATCTAACATTGTGAACCGTATGTGAGCAGCGGGCGCACAACTGCGATGTAGAACCTTCCTTTCAGCGTAGGGGGCATTTTTCGGTCAAATACGATGGCTGAGTTTTCCTGCCGCTTCATCCAGCCTACTCTTACGCAATTCTTAATGTCGTTATCACAGCTTGCTTCGCTATTGATCATATATCACAGATATTTGAACTTTTCGCACTTGGGAACCACTCTTCCATTCATATAAATGTCTGAAATAGTTTGGAGTTTATTAGAGAACGGGCAGCGCAAGGAAACATTTCTGTTGAATACTTTTAGTTATTTTCGATATATATTATGAAATGTTTTTATTTTCAACTATTTGGAAGTACAAACAACGTGTTAAAATAAAAAGGAAACATTTTCAGTTGTTTGAATTTAAAAATTATCAAACAACAAAATGTTCCTGTTCTTGTTTACTCGTACACGGAGTTTGAAGGGCATATTGCAACAGACACATCTCTAATTTGCCTTTTCAGAACAGAATTATCAATTTCTTCGTCACTAAGGGTGAAAACACACCGGATAAAGCAAAACGTTTTTTTTTTGTTTCGTGAAACAAGAGAACATTGTTTTTTATGAGAGCGCACACACCAAAGTAAACGTTTTTGGTTTAAAATGACTCGTCTCGTAATTCATAATCAGGGCCTGTTTTTTCGAACTAATACGATACCAATTTCCCTCAAAAATGTCCACCCAAATCAAGTGCTCGTTTCAAGGACGTTTGATCCTCGCTAATGATGGCTCCTATCGTCACTGTACGCTATGCTAAATAAAAATAAAACAAATTCTTTGTCAAATCATTTTTATTCCTAAACAACAACTTCTTTATGTACAGGGGGTGGTTTTGATGTGTGTATGTGTGTGTGTGTAATAGGTTTTTGTATGTTTTTATTTAATATTTCATATTGTTTTTTACTACAAGTAACGTTTAATGGTAAATAATATATTATAAATGAAGAAAATAAGAATAAAACCACAAAAAATACAACTACCTACGCTGGGGTATACAATCTATAATATATTAAGATTTCAGGTGAATGTAAATTTGTCTAAATAGGTTTGGTTCCAAGGCAACGGCGTTAAAATGTTATCATGCTGGAAATTACACTTTTCTTCTTTTTTCTCCGATTTACACACAACAGTTGGAACAAGGAAACGGAGAGGAGGGGAAGGAGACGAATCATGTTGGACCATGCAAACGTATAGAATCAAATGTTATTCCAAATAGAAAGAAACGAAAAAAATTTTGACTAATATTTATAAGGGAGGGGGAAATAACTTAATAATAAATCAATTGAAATTCTCTCTCGACGTCATTTATATGATATCAAATTTTCGTCTTGCGTACTATCGTCTTTGCGTCCGCATTACGTGTTATACGTGCTATTCTCGACGTTGTTACCGTCGACTTTGTCCGCTGGGACATTGATTGGGAGTTGGTAGGCTTCGCTATCGCTTTCAATCGTGATGGTTGCTTTCCGCTGTTTGTCGTTGATGACGAATCATCATCAGCCACGCTGCTTGAACTGCCTTGACTTGCGCTCTCCTCGGTCGTTGTTGACTTGGCTTTCGCAGCTACGCTGGATTTATTAGAACGCAGTGCCAAATTCACTGGAATTCTACTAGCTTTTACCACAGATATGGTGGAGGGTTTCTTTTGTGCTGTCGCTTTAGTAGCAGGTGACTGCGTTCGAACGGCTTCAAGTGAAAGTCGCTTTCGCGTCATGATCATATTGGTTTGGCGATCTTTACGCGCTGAATTGCGCGTACTCACCCGGTTTGCAGAACTGGAGATGTTGGTGCGTTGCAACGTTAGCACAGGATTTCTGTTAGTTGTTATTCTTTTTTCCACGGATTTTGTTACGGTGAATTTTGATTGCTTGACGACATTTTTTGGAGTCTTTGTAAAAGATGATCCTTCTTGGTCATCAGATGACGATGATGAAGTTGTCGTCGATGATGATGTCGACTTTAATGAAATCTTTGGCTCATTTTCTTTACTCGACGGACTGTTGTTTTTGTTTACTGTCAAACAAGTGGCTTTGGGGCTTTGCACTGATTTCTGCACCTCTTCGGGAACATTTGAGTTCTTCGTTCGCAGTTTGTTTCTTATAGGTGTGTTTTGTTGTTTGCTGGTGTTTGTTGCAACTGCAGGGGCTGTCGTTTTATTGCTGGTTGTCATATTTCTTGGAATTTCTGAAAGATTAACACTCGTCTTTGATTGTTTACGTAAAGGAGATGCGCAATCGTTATCACCTTCAGTGGAACTGGTGGTTGTTCTTGGTGAAAATGTCCGCTTACGTGGGTTTCTGCTTGATGGTCGTTCTGATTCCTAGAAAAGTAAATACATAGTGATCAAATTTTGATTAAGCAGTAAAAAGTGATGATTTACAACTGAATGAATAGTTTTATTTGTGGGGGGATTATTGCGATTGGACTTCTTGGATTTTGCTTCTGATGACGCTGCGTCTCGCGCCGTCTACAAATAAAATAAAACAAAATTATGCTAAACATCGTCTTTATATTGAAAGAAAACCCTCACACTGTACAAATGTTGAACACATTCCATCATACAGCAAATGATTTAAGTCGATAATTAATTCAATTGCTAACTTTATGGCGAAAATTCATTACAACGTGTGTAAGCCTAAAAATAAGGTAGGCACCGAGATGAGCACTTGGTTTGTAACTGACTAACGAAGCGTAGCGTATATAAATTTGAAATATCAAAGAATGTATTTAAGATGAGGTAAACTGAACAGTTATGGTTCACCCAAGTTGAGTTAATATATCTTTTCCAAGTGTGCATCCGTCGGTTGACAGAACTGGAGTACACCGGTGTCGCAAAAGAGATCAAACAATAATTAATAACTGTAGCATGCACGCGTCGAAATCGTAAAAAAGGCAGGCCTTAAAACTCCTGTATCACACAAATGCAACAACTCTAGCATTTTATGGGCCTCAGTAAAGATGCGATCCGAAACCGCGAGGCCACCCGATGTTTATTGACGCGATGCAGATGGCGAACCGCATCTTCTCATAAATTTGGTGGTTTTCCACAAATTAATGAAACAAGGATTAGAGTTTTTTGCAGGGACGGGCAAAGAACATAACCACAACGACATTGAAAAACAGCTTGTCGTAAAAGGCGAGAAAACACATCTACGTAGTTTTAACATTCAGATGAGCCTAGTGACATCAGCCCTATCGAGGTATCCATTTTGAAGGAATTCCGAAACGAAAGTCAAATCCAATCGCAACTCAGACTACGCTCGAGGTATCCGTTTCGGAACAACGTAAGTAAAGCGTACAAACCGTTTGTTGGACATAACCTATAAAAGGCTAAGTCTACTTGTACATGATGTTCAATAAATGAAAATGAAAAAATGAAAAACCTCAGCTTTTTCAAAGTCATAACAGTGTGAAAAACTTTGGGATGAACTAAATACAATTTCAAGGTAATGATTTGTGCGGCTCGTGTTAACATTTTATTATTTTCAATTTTCAACTTTGGATTTTACTTAAAATCCGCAACTTCTTGTCGGAGAGCTTCGGAAGAAAAACAGGAGATCACCGGTTTCATTAAACAAAGATCGAATAACTGGAAAATTCACGTGGCAAAATCATAAAAAATAAGCAGACTTAAAAGCTCCTGGATCACACAAATACAACAACACCAGCATTTGATTGGCAAATTGATTCGAAACGAGACTTAAAAAACTATAAGAGGGTAGATTGAGAGTTTACTTTTGCTGATTTGGCACACGTTAAAACAGTTTTTTCTTTTGTGAGGACCTCGCAGGCGAACCAATAGGGTTGCAGTGCAGAGGGACGGTTATATTTCCTCTAGTCTAAATCCAGATCATTACCTCGTCGTTAAAGAAGAAGAAGAAGATTCAATATGCTACGCTCACAGAAACTTGCTACAATCTGCACTTTTTGTCGGATTTTATTTCTAGTTTTTGATATTCATAGACTATATTCCTATTTGATTTTATGATTCATTGCTTTTGCTAAAAACTTTCCCGAGAGCATAACGAACAAAACAAAAAAGAAACATAGGGGCGGCCTACAGTCCGCTTGGGCGAACTGTTGGATACCCTATTCTTATTCCTATTACTCATAAGTGGGTGTGACAAAAGTCTTAGTATGGTTGAATTGTTAAGAAAGCTCTACATATTTTGTTATATAACATTTCAAGTATTTTATCAAAAAAAACGAAGCTTTTGTAAAAAAACGCTCCCTAGCTCAAACTTTGGTTTTTCAATAAAAATTTTTATTTAATTGTGGGCGTGTCAGTAGGCGGATTTAAAAAAAATTAACACATGAGCATAAAGGGCCCCTAGAGAGTATATATTATAAATTTCAGTTCCCTAGCTCAAACTTTGGATTTGCAAAAAAAGTTGATTTTAAATTGTGGGCGTGTCAGTGGGCGGATTTTGAAAATATCTACACATGAGTTTAAAGGGCCCCTAGAGAGTAGGTATATATTCAAAATTTCAGCTCCCTAGCTCAAATTTTGGTTTTTCGATAAAATTGTTTTATTTAATTGTGGGCGTGTCAGTGGGCGGATTTTGAAAATTGTATATCCCAAGCAGTTTTAGGAGTCATAGATCATATATAAAATATTATAAAAAAATTTCAGCTTTCTAGCTCAAAATTCGAATTTTTCCAAAATTTTGTTTTTTTTGAGTTTGTGGGCGGATTTCAAAAATTCGTAAACTTGATTATTTCGGGACCCTAGAGAGTATATGGTTAAAATTTCAGCTCTCTAGGCCCAGTTTAAAGGCCTAATTTTTGCCGGCGGACGGACGGACGAACGGACAGACATGGCTAGATCGACATTACTATCGATGCTGATCATAAATATAGTAACTTTTAGGGGTCTACGGGCAATATTAAGGTATGTTACAAACTATGCGTCAAAATTAATATACCCTTAGAATAGGGTATAATCAAGCAAATATTTCCTTCCTATCGTCAGAATCGTGAATGCATACATAAATTATAATTTTTGCAGGTTGTCCGAACTTTTTGCCTTTCTTTTGTAATTGTCCTTTTTCCCAGGACCATAACGAATATAACAAAAAAGTAATTACGCAAATCCATCACTCGAATCATGAGTTATGGTCGCGAGTTCATACAAAAATCCCAGAAAAAAACACTCAGTTTTTACCGTTTTTTTGGCATAAGCCTACATTCGCACATAAATAGTTTTTTTCTGTTGTCTTAAAATCTGAAATACAAAATTTCAGTGGCATATGTTAATGCGCCTTCCCGCTAGGAGTAGGTACTAGTTGTAAGGCAGGCACCTTACTCTTTTGAATCAGACAGTCGGAGACCATCGGAGAGAAAGGCTGTCAAAAACTGATGCGAACACTGCCGGTGATCGTAACGTTTTGTCGGAGGAATGTTCTGAGCACTCGTACCATGAAGCGAAATTCTCCGATTCGTATAAAATCCTTTCCATTTCCTTTCGGAATGGATACTATGATAGGGCTGTATATGTACGCCCATGATCGATTGACACCTCGGCCGATTTGAAAATCTGTATCCAAACACAGATTTTGCGCCCCTCGCAGTCGGCCGATTGAGTAACGTCAATAGTTTTTAATGTATCAGCACGTATGTGTTTTTTTAAGTCGGCCGATTGGAGTGATTTCTTTTTAATTTGTAAATTTAAAATGGACAAGATAGACAATAGATATGGACATCGACAGTCAGCTTCTAGCTTGTTTGGTGGAATTACGACCCGCGCTCTATGACAAGAAACTAGATTCCAAAGCGACCGACAGTTAAACGAGAATTTACGGCAGCAGATATGTTTAACATTGATAAGGAATGAACTGATGGAATGAACTGAGTTCCACGCTGATTCGATGGTGATATAGGGGTAAAAATGCTTCATGTTGGAACTTTCGTATTTCCCTTTTTTCACCATCTTGTCAAAATTATGGAGAATACAGCAAGCACTAACAACAACTTACACTAAAAACTATATTTGAAGTCGGTGAAAAGGCCTCCATTTATTGGCAAGAATTTACTCCAATGTGAGCTCTATAAAGGCGATAATTCAAAATGCGCTATAGAAATGGTAAGTTTTTCTTTGAATAAGGCCTTTTAAAATGTTCCGATAACCCAAATGCCACGTCGTCAACAAACACACATGACTTTGGTGTTCCATTTCTGTCATGCAGCAATTGACATTTTCCCCGAAATGTTAAAATATTGTTTCGTGAGGGCCGTTTCCAAAAATACTAGTTTTTGGTTTAACTTAGCTAATTAAAAGTATGCTATACCATATGAAACCCTTTTTTCATTTGACAATTTCCACGATTTGGGAATCGTTCATGCCCACACACTTCGATCGGACGTTTTGAAAATTGGTCTATGCCCGCGGATTTGAACAAATCGGTCATTCTAATGGGCCGATCGCAAAATCGGCCTTGCCTAAAGACTTAAAATCCGCACACCATTTAAAAAAAATCGTTTTATCGAATAAGTCGATGAAATGAAGATTGTGTTCATGCAAAGTATGTAGACAGTCTTTCTTCATAACTCGCCAATACAAAGTATTTTCTGATCGTTTTGTAAGAACCACAATATGGTCCTAAATGGAGAAAGACTCTTAACCCAATGCCACGTCAACTTAAGGAGAAAGGAATATGGACAGATAGTTCAACAATTCGTCTAAGCGGACTATAGCCTTACCTTGTATTTTTTTCTCCATTTAATTCTCCATAAGAGTTAAAGGGTAAAGATTGGCTGCCTGAGTTTAAGCCATTAGAATCGAGGTTACGTGAGATCCTTTCAAACTAAGGGCGTGCTTTGACATAAACACAATCACCGCTATACCAAGTTACACTCGTCAATTCAATGAAATGCAACAACCAAATACACATTAGCAAGGTTTAGAAAAATAGTCAAAAAATATACAAGGAAAATGAAAGTTTCAAACACAGCCAAATTAAGCCACGCAATTTCGGTTTAGTTGGCACGGCATAAGTGAAATTTAACCGGAAGGGAAGCAATTTTGCACACACTCCTTTTCGTCGCCACCCAAATCTATTCAAGACAAATATATATGTAGAAGAGAGCTATTTTAGACTTAAATAACCTTATTCTACAGTCGATCCGAGATAATCTACGCGGACTAACTACGATGTAGCTCGAAATAAAATACAACTACTTTATTTAGTCCATATCTAGGTTTAGGTATGATTTTTTTCTATTCTTGAATTTACAATATATTTACAAGTTAAATGGATTTTGTATACTGATAGTCAAACAATACTACACTAAAACCAAAGTCAAGTTAATGTGCGAGAATTTCTCAAAATTGTAGACGTTTTCTCTTGATACTCACTTGGGTGTTATTGTAGCGAAGTTTTCGATTGACACGTCTGTTGAAAGGTCTAACATCAGACACTTCAGGCAGTGCCGTCGGTGAGGGTGGAACCAATTCTGAATCATCGCTCTAAGTTTGAAAATATAAACGATGTTGGTATCGGCAATAAATTTACGGGATAAATTAAACTTACATCATCCGACGTTGATTTCTCTTTCTCCTTTTCTTTGGCGGTCTGAGACCTTACTTTGCTGGTAGAAACAGGACGTGTTTCCCTTACCGTCTTCTTCTTTCTAGCCGACAATCTCTGTGTGGATGTTGGTTGTTTGTCATCGTCTTCCACTACAGCGGCCGCCTTTGCAACGCCCCGGAGATTTTTTCTCGTTGACCGATTATTATCGTTGGTTTTTTGCACTTTGGGAGGTGAGACAATCGGAATCGAATCGATACGAGCCTCTATACGAATTTTCGGTAATGGTCCATCGTCCGATTTCTGACGCGTAGAATTCATTGATTTGCGGAGATATCGCAATCCAGTTGAGTTCTCACGACCAAACGTTGTCGGCGTTGTCGGCAGACAGTGTGCATTAACTGGGGTTAATGGGTTTTCAATTGTCAGTGCAAGCGTCGGTGGCGGTTCAGCCGTTGATTCGGATTGGGATTCTTTTTCTTTGTTATTTGTTTTTTCATTTTGTGATACTTTCGGCGATTGTGACTTCTTTTCCTTTGTTGTTTGTTTTTTCTTCGACGTTGGACTTTTAGTTGAAGACTCTTTTTCTGGTTCCTTTTCCCTTTCGGCGTCTGTTTCTGCTGTTTCTTTTTCTTCTTCCGCTACTGGAGCCAGACGGTTTGAAGTGATTTCATTAGATGCGACCTTCTCAAATTCCCTCTCCGTTGTGATGGCGCTTACAGTTTCATCATCGGATTTGTCATCCTGTAAATAGTGGATCATGAGCTTTATTCTAGAAAATAACGCTAGCCAAACTTACTTCATCAGATCCATCGTTATTTGCATGCCTCAGCGGGGGGTGGAAGATGCCATCCAGTACATCCTTGAAATCGACGATGTACTTTAAGGTCTTGGGATCGAGATCGCACTACAGAAATGAAATACAAATAGGTGGTTAGTTTAGGATGAGGATGGGGTGTGTATTTGTAGTGAAACCAGTATTACTAACTCCTCACAATCTTACCTGAATTAATTTCTCAGCGATTTCCTTAAGATTCTTCTTCATTGGCAGATCATCTTGTACAGATATTTGCACTGACAGCAACTCCTTGGACAGTATTTTGCACAGATCTTTGTTAGCGATATTATTGTGCATCTCTTGTAAAAATGAAATCGCCAACTTGTTGTGAATGTTTGCAGCCGGCGCACAAAACTCAGGACGTGTAGCATCAATGACGAAACGTAGAATCGTCTCAGGTTTTATATCATGCAGTGGACTGTCATAAGGCGCACTCATGACCTGGGAAATTATTGGCAGCAGACATGGATGGAGATATTCCTGTTTCTTGCGTTGGATTAGATTCTCCAGGAATACACCGAGAATTTGATTGATTTCTGCGTCGGTTGAGGGGTTGAAGTAGCGCAGAAGCAGTTTCTCAAGAATTTCTGAACTTTTGATATGATCATGGAGTACTAGCCGGCAGAACCCATTAACAATTGCGCTGATGATACACACATCTTCGCATGTATCGAGAAAATGCGACATCATAAAGATTATATCAACCGCTGAAAGAGTGGAAATGATTAGCCTTCAAGAAGATAAAAAAAATGCACAAAAAACCTTGCCCTGATGACCATGTACTGCTGTCATCTTCCGTATCGAGAAACTCCAAAGTGTTGTAGAGTTGACGGCCGCTTCGCTTAGTCTTATTCTGCCGCTCTTCGACATTGAAACTCGAACAACCGTACCTAGAGAGTTAGCTTGAGTTAAAAACACTGGATTATTTTCAAGAAAACCTTACCGATCGAGAAGCTCAAATATGCACGTGATAGAGGTCATCCAGATGCGGATGTTGTGATTTTTGAAGAACTGCGCGTATAGTACTTCGTAGATTTCCTTCGCGAGCGCTTCGTACAACATGCTATAGGCTGTACCACATTTCAGCGCCCAATCTCTGATTGCGATTTGATTTGAAGCAACGTGTCGACCAATGAACTCCTGCAAAAAATAACAAATATGAGTCTCCTGCTCCCATCTCCGAATCTCAGTCTACTTACATGGTATACCTTGCAGACGTTTGGTGTCAACGTCTTGACCTTTTTCGAAACGACCATGTAGAAGGCCAACTGGAGACTTTTAATTATGGTCTCGGATGTGACTTTCTTTGATTTGTGAAAGCATGATGAAATCTAAAATTACACAACAATGAATTTAAAATGAATTTGCCATCCTTTAATGATCACCTTACCGAACTTGATTGTTCACTGGAACGCTCACTCATTGAATGTTTTTCCATCAACGGCTTTAACAAATTTGTATACTCTTCCATGTATCCATTCTTTTCTTCCGTTATACGTTGCGCTTGCACATAGTCCTTTTGCTCAACGTAATTCATCTCCTGTTCCTCTAGATCCAAGATTTTCACTTTTAGCGATGATAGCTTCAACTTTAGGTCCTTGTCGGGATGCTTCTCGAGAAGTTCCTCGATTAAGTTTCGATCGTTAATCAGGAGGTCATTCTTAAATGGGCTGGTGTGCGTTATTTCTTCAATGATTTCAACAAAGAACTGAAAATAAATTATTCGCAACCGGAAAACTAAAGGGACTGTGTTTAGCTCACCTGCAATCGAGTATTGTTATCGGTGATTAGATTCTCAGTACATTTGACCATCACCTCAATTATTTTCTCTTCCACATCGTTTGATTTTAAAATGGTAGAAATTAATTTCTTAAGATTTTCGCGACCAATTTCATCCCCCAAGTCGTAGAGGTAGAGGATCTCACACAAGGAGAGGAGAATGTACTGTGATTCCATTTTTATAAACTTATCCACTACAACTTTTTGAGATTCACAAAACCTGGAAAGAGGAGAAGAATATTTCAGAATAAGAAAAACGCTACTTGTTCTGTAGATAGCTGAAAATGCGTATAAAGAAATGAGGATAGGAATGGAAGCATTCCATATTTGAACTGATCTTCGGTAATAAAATAACAACAGCTTAATAATTCTTGCTTCATCTTATATAAGAATCTCTTTATAGGAGTAAGGTCGGTTTAATGGTTTGGATTGTCTGAGTCCCGGAAATTTTTCCCAATGGGCTAGACGGAGTTGGTGTTCAAAATTATTAATCAGTCTTAAAGCAGCGGTCCAGTTGACTCTAAAATAAGGTTCTGGTCCGAAGAACGCGGATTCTGACCCATCCCTAGCTAGTTTATCCGCAGATTTGTTGCCTGCAATACCCCGGTGGCACGCATCCAAGTCCTACCTTGTTGTATCTGGCTATGGATTGCAACGCATCGTAGCAGCACTTGACTGCCATAGTCATTGAAAAAGATGACATTGGCAGTGAACTTTGGTGCCTTTAATACCATTTTCAATGTTTATTCCGGCACAGATCTCAATGGCATGGATTTAAGCCTAGAACACAGTGAGAATTCTCATGGGCAAAAAAAAAGCAACTGGTTTGTACATTTGTTGCAGCATGGCTGGGTATATTCCCTCCATACCAGGTGACTTGAAGCCGTCAAAAGAAGCAAATGCGTATTTAATGGCATCGTCCGTTACCACGGCCTTCGCAATATACCAGCTACGCCGAGTTGTTTGTCTTGGCTCACTCATAGTCTCGGAAATCGGGGCTGGTTGTGAACCAATTGTTATCTGGTTACCCGGAAAGTTAGACTCCAGCAGATAAATAAGAGTTTCCGCTTTCGTCTCAGTGAAGGTGCCATCAAGTTTTCTAAGTGAGTCCAGTTTGGTTGGTTTGCCCTTTTTCAGAACTTTAACCAACCTACTAGTTTCACCCAGTGTTTCAATCTTTTCGCAGAAATTCCTATAAGAAGCACTTTTCGATACCCGAATTAGCCTCTTATATTCCTTCTGCTTCGATCGGTAGAGATTCCAGTCTGTCTGCAAATCAGTCTTGAGTGACCTATTTAGAAGCTTTCTAGCTTCTCTTCGGATTCTTTGCAGTTCCGAGCTCCACCAGGGAACCAGCATTCTGGGCACGTCAGTTCGAAACAGCTAGTAATGGCACTATTCAGGTTTTGAACAGCGTCCTCTACCTTTTGTCTCGTCCTGAGTTTGGTTGGAGTTTTGAGAGTTTTTCCCATTTCCTCCCTGAAGCGTATCCAGTTGGTTTTTCTTGGATTCCTCCTCTCCTGTAAAGTTATGGCTTCGAATTCGATTTGGAATTCGATATATCTATGATCTGAGAGGGATGCCTCCGAAGAGACCCTCCAGTTGGTAACCGCCTAAAAGTATCTATTTGATAAAGTCAGGTCGATCACCTCCTGTCTTCTTGACGTCACAAAAGTAGGCTGCGAGCCAACATTGTGATAGTAAGATCAGATGATAGAATGAAATCCAGTAGATGGTTTCCTCGCATGTTGCATTTGCTGCTGCCCCAAACAATGTTCTGAGCCTTGGCATCGCAACATATAACTAGGCCCATCTTCCTGGTGTCGCAATAGACTATGAGTTCAGCAATCGCCCTTGGTGGTGGAGGCACTACCGAATCATAGGGGAGATAAGCTGACGCCACGACGAAGGTCTTCCAATCTCCATTCGTTTCGTAGCTTATGACTGCAGCAACCAAATCTTGGCCACAAAATTGTCCAAGCTTATCCGCTGAGAGAAGGTTCGACACAGCAAGACAAGACCTGGGCCTTTCGGACCGCTCGTCACAGAGTATCGTGGTGCCACGAACACCTCCAAGGCCACAGATGCGATTTTTCCACACCCATGGCTCCTGTATGGATGTTATGTGGGGTTTTGTACTCAACCCGGAAAGCTTCTTGCTGATTAGAGCAGTAGCAGCCTTCGAATGTTGAAGGTTAATCTGGGTAAATATAATTACCGTGTTTTTCTTCGCGACAGCCAATTTCTGTCCACTGGTGCTGCAAGCATTGCTGGTTGCAGAAATTTTTCATCCAGATTTTGTGCTCGGGGACCTCCATGAGTTAGAGGTATTACAGTGGAAGGGAACGCAGAAGGTGCGTACGCAGTTCCACCGATAGGAGTGCTCGAAGCCTTCATCCTCCGTTTATTCCTGTTCGAGCTATTGGAAGAGGAGGCAGCGTTGGTCTCAATCCGCTGGTGCGTTTCGGTTGGGGTAACCTCTGCACACCTGCATCTCTCAGCCGTCGCCGATCTCAGCGCTTGCGCCTTCAACTGGTTCAGTTTCTCTGCGCCGCGCGATTACCGCCTTCCTCTGTTTCCTCTTCCGCTGGCTCTTAGACAGAAGCCCACCGGTGCGTACCGCTTCTGCAGCCCGTTCAACCTGTCCGGTTTCCTGGGCCTCATCAGCAACAACGCAACAATCAGCTACCTGTCTATTGGAATGAAGATTAAGCGTATCAGGTTGAACCTCTCCGCTACTTTCTCCAGGAGTCTTCGGAAGCAAGCGCTCATACAGCTCCTTAATCAACGCCTGTACAGGCGGGGGATTTGGTAGTATGTTGGTTGGGGCCTCCAGAATCCTTGCCCAGACCGCGGGCGTTAAGACCACGGGTGGATTTTCGCTGTTGCGCGTGCCACCTGGAGTAGACATAACCTTATACCTCCTTCGCGGCAGTTTTTTTTCGACAAATATAATGTCGTATTAAGTCAAGGCTAGTTAATCTTCATTGAAAAAATGTGCCATAGATTTGCTATGCATAATCGGGCTAGAAAATAGTTTCGAATGTATCGAATTTATTTCAAAGGGTTTTCGCACCAAATCAAAATCCGAGATTTAGCGAAATCTTCATAGAAATCAAGAGATTTCCCATACAATTTTAACCCTGGACATACATGCTCAGTTTTTGTCAAGTGTGAATGCAAATCCGTGCGTTGACACGACTGGAGATCACCGGTGTCGTAAAAGCAAGAGCAAACCAGAAATAATAGGAGGATTTCATTTAAACTAAAGCACTATGGAAATGTACACTAATAGAAAACGCGCTACACACGAAAAGTGTCGCGAGTTGGAAGTATGAGCGGTCGTAGCTACGAGCTTGAAGAGATGATGGCTAGAAGGCGAGTTGTCATCCAATGATCGTTTGATGTCTCTCAAACAGGTGATTCAAGGTGAGCTGTGGCATATTGTCAGTGCATATGCTCCCCAAGTTGGATGCGAGCAGAGGAAAAGTTGCATTCTGGCTAGATTTTCAGAACCTCATCTGGAACTTTGGTTTGTTGGCGGAGATTTGAACGGACATGTCGGAAAGTCAAACGAAGACTATGAAGACAGCCATGGAGGACTGGGATACGGCACCAGGATCTCTTCGGGTGAAGATATCCTAACCATGTGCAAAACATACGATCTTATCGTTCTAAATACCACGTTCTTCAAACAAAGCCACCTGGTCACTTACAGAAGCGGCGGAAATGAAACCCCGATTTTAAACCTTTTAGTAATACGTAAAGATTGCAAAGATATGCTACTAGAGGCAATCGCCCAGCAAAACGGCCTCCTCGTGACAGACATTTTTATGGAGGCGGGGACGAACAGTACTAAACAAATAAAAGTGTTGGATTCGGATCACTCTTCCACTGAGGCTAATCTAACGTTGGTGCTGTCGTATTTGTGTAATCCGAAAGTTTGTTGGCCTGCCTTTTCTTCTATTAGCTGTTATCTGTCGACATCGAATGATTTTTAAAGACCATTGAACACTGCTATCGTCCCCTATTTTGTATCCATTTGACATCGTTAAGTTCAAGGCAGTCTTGCAAGACTGTTTTTCACAAAAGCCCGATTGATTTGGTGTAATATAATTTGCAGTTTTATATGTGCTACTTTTTCAAGTTCTTTCTCCAGTTTTTTTTTATAACGTTCACTATTCTTGACACCAAAATGTCAAACTGATGAATTCAAATGTTTACGTAGTTGCGAAGAAATTAATGTGTTGGGCTATTAGTCTTAAGGTCCCAGGTTCAAATCCCGCCGGGACCAAGTAACATCTAAAAGTTTTTTTGCACCTTAAAGTATCAATTGTAATGAGAACCTTCTCGAATTTGCTGTTCGAATTAAAGTTGTATGTCCCTTCCACTTGCACAAGCAATTGGTTGGAGGAGCTAGGTTATACGGTCCGTTAATGCCTAATATATATTTACTAGCTGACCCGACAAACGTTGTTTTGCCATATAAATTATTTCTAGTGAATATTTTCGTAGGGAAATGAAAAATAACTAACTTATTGTAAGTGTGTTGGGATGTGGTCTATGACTTAAAGAGGAATTGAGCGCTGTGGACGTTTTGTCCCTTTCAGAACATTACCGGATATTGAAGAACGGTGTGTATCAGCAATGAACTCAAGATTATTATTTCTTCTTCAAATCACGATTTGTCGCGTCGCTGTACGGTCGCCAACCATGCTTCCAGCAAAGTCGTCAACAACAGGTGCATGAAATCCACGCATGTGCTCTACAGCTGGTGTTTTATCGTGATTGATGACAATAGCGTGATTGTCAGTTTGTAATTTGTAAATATTTTTGTTTGGAAGCAAATAAGTTGAAAAGTTTTCTAAACAAACATAGTAGATATCTAAATACAAATGAACAGCGTTTTTGGTCAACATATCAACTGTTTTTATCCCCTTTTCTAAGGGTATATTAATTTTGCCGCGAAGTTTGAACCATGCCATAATATTGCTCGTAGACCCGTAAAAGTTATTTTTTTTTATTTAATTTACTTAATATCTTTTTATTAATCGTTATAATTTTCACATTTGTGAAAATAAATAAAAAAAAATTGTTTGAATCAAATATCACTCTAACAGTCAACACACAACTGGAGACAAAAACAACAAAATGTACTATATTTATGATCAGCATCGATAGTAATGTCGATCATGTCCGTTCGTCTGTCGGCAAAAATTGGGCCTTTAACCATATATACTCTCCAGGTCCCCGAAATAATCAAGTTTAAGCATTTTTGAAATCCGCCCACAGACACGCCCACAAACTAAAAAAAAAACAAATTTATCGAAAATTCGAATTTTTAGCTAGAAAGCTGAAATTTGTTATAATCTTTGAGTCATAAAACTGCTCGGGAGATAAAATTTCTAAAATCAGCCCACTGACACGCACACAATTAAATAAAACAATTTTATTGGAAAGTCAAAGTTTGAGCTAGGAAACTGAAATTTATGATATAGACTCTCTAGGTGTCTGCTGGAAATAAGAATAGGATATCCAAAAGTTCGCCAAGCAGACTGTAGCCCGTCCCTATGTTAATTGTTTGTTTTGCTTTAACATACTTTCTCACGTTTTTTCTCTATTATTTGTTACTTTTTACCCTTCAATAGCTTCTGTTTGCACTTTCATATTCAGTCCATTAACAATCACAATGATTATTCCATACGATTTGTGCAAATTTCTACAATTTTATCATTCAATTTGTTTCTGTCGTTTAAGACAGGGATTCCGCACTTCAGAAAGAGATAGCTTGATGAAAATGTCTATAGAGCATCCAGCTAGTCGTCGATGCGTCTGGCATATGGTGAATTGATGTTATTGTAGCCGCAACGCTTTCGGAGTTCCCACCGCCCATAAAGTAAATTTGTAAAAATGTATGTGGTACTACACACATAAATAGATTAAATTGAAGTACTTAATGATGGAAAACAGTATACTGTTCTTTTTTTGGTTGTTGCCAAAATAAATAAATACAAAATGAAAAAAAAATAAAAAATAAAAAAAAACCTGTCGTAACAGCGTGTTGGTCAAAATAAGACATTTTGAAATTTTGAATTTTTTTTCTAAAACCCGTACTGAGAAAATACCTTTCAAACAAAGTATAAATCATCAAAATCAGTTCGGCCAATCTCGAGTTATGGGATTACATCGCTTCGGACACTTTCTTTTATATATATAGATTTTATTTTATTTTATTTTTATTTTTCCTTTACGGCGAGTTTATTGCCCCTATTGTGTAAGACAGTTGAGTTGTCTCTTGGATGTAATTCAAAATTCGGTATTGCCAAACACAACCTTAAGCGAAAAGTTGACTATCAACAGACAACCAAGATGGCGGTGGTTGTCTGTGTCTATGCAACTGCTTTCACGATTACAACTGAAAAAGGTTGTCTTGCATAATACGAAAAAATAGTTTGGTTGTGTGAAAGTTAAGTTGTATTGAAGCCAACTCAACTAAGTTGAGTTGTGTTATACAATAGGGGCATAAGGTCCGAATTAAAAGGATCGTAACTTTCCACTTCATACCATACCTACTAATCTCCCTGTGGGGTCGGCCTGAATCAAAATCCAGTTTAGGATCACTTCCTTACTCAGGCCAATCAAATGCGGATGATATTGCATTTGCATCACTGCGGCCTGATTTTACGATTTTTACGCGTTTATGCGCCTGTTATTGGTTTAGTTTGATCCACCTTTTATGACACCGGCGATCTCTAGTCGTGTCAGCCCACGTATTTTTGAATGCAGCAGATGGGAAACGGAGAGAAGAGGGCTGGAATCTCTGATTGGAGCCACCACTTAAATATAAAAGGACTAATTACCAATTTCAACGAAATTGAAAACATATTATCTGCAAAAAAAGTAGGAATTTGTGTGTTTAACCGAAACTCATTTAACATCAACGGTTGATGATAATGAAATCAAGATTGAAGGTTACAAATCAGTGAGATGCGACTCAATTTCTACACTGTTGTTTTTAATGTACGTGAATACTGGCAAATTATAACGTTAGAGATGATTAATTATCAAATTGATATTTAGGGAACATAGTACATTAGTAGCTGGCTTATACAGATCACCAAATTCATCAGAAGCCAGATTTTGTGAAATCTTTAGAGACCATTTAGATAAGTTGCCAATGAGTGAGAATAAAATCATTGGTTGAAATGTAATACGCACGCATCAAGAATTAAGCAATTATTAAGTGATAACGCATTTAAAATAAATAGTAAACGAACCAACCAGAATTACCCCTAATTCGCGAACTATTATAGGCAACGTAATAACAAATAATGATAACGTGAGTGCCAAAGTTGTGGATATTCTGAAAATAAATGATCATGCAGGTATCGAAATCATCGTTGAAATTAGCATAATCGTAAAAAGGGCAAGAAGCCTAATGGAAGTACGAAAATACGATAAATGAAAATGTGTTCAGTGTAATATAGAATCGGTTGAAAATGATAGTGATGTGAGCTGTGTAGCGAGAAATGTAAGAGTTTTCAAAGAAGGCGGTAGACTCTCTGGTACAAATCAGTGGTTTCATAGCGTGCAGGTCAATGAAAAGGTACAAAATAAATATAGAATGGCGGTATGGTCAAATTCTCAAAATGACTGGTAAAACTACAGACTAGCTAGGAACAATTTTAAATCAGCACTTGACAGGGCAAAAAGTTACTTTTTTACACAAAAGACCAAAAAGAACTATAAAAACATTAGTGTTGAAAAAACAAAACAGTGCAATAAAAAGCGTTCTTTTTGAAAATGTCTCAGTGAACGATTGTAAAACGTATTCCAGCAAGTTTAATGTTTTCTTTGTTATCCTCCTATCCTCCTTTATAGAAAAGTTACTCAAAACAAAAAAGGGAGAGGAACCCAAACACAACACACCTTCCGACACATAGCACGGACGATGTGAAACAGGTATGCATATTTTTTATTATTCATTGACTTTGAAGTTTGCAAAAACTCTTCAGTATTCAATAATTGAACCGGTCGACAATTGATACTTTCACCTCCGTCTTGTTTAAAACAAATTCATTAATGTTAGTCCACATTGGCTGGTTCTTAGCATTCCTAAGCAGTTGTTTTTGCACACAGTTTTCTGTGCTCGGATTTATTCCAATACATTTTTTATTTTTTAATAATTGTCTGTTCTTCCATATTTGGCCATCAAACCACTCGAAAACTACTCATTCGATTTTTGATACTTTATCAAATAACTGGGTAAGTCTGACTAGTTCCGCTGGATTGTTCAGACCTTAAAGACTTAATAATTAGAGCATTGCGAAGCAGTCCGTGGAATGAAACTACCAATATACCCGTTAAAATTTGCGCAAAAGCAGCGTCCCAGCATAAAATATGACATTTGGTTCATATGTACCCACAGTTCGAGCAAGATAAAGTCATTTTGTCGACTTGACTTCAAAGAAAAATAAAACCTTAAACCAACAACACTGCGACGCGCCACGTACGCCTAAGATTTCTAGATTTGTGTAGAACAGCAACAAAATAGGGTAATTTTAAACAGGACGCAGACATTGCTCAAGCCTTATAGCCGCCGCAATAAAGTAAACGGCCCCTGGAATTTGTCAAACAGGTTTGCATTTCCACTCACCTCAAAACATACGCACAGAACGTGCTCAGCTCGGGAATAATCATATCCAACTCATCGGCCATCTCAACTTGCAAATATTCGATAAGGCACTGCCAATACAATGTCACTTCCATAGTGAGTTTTTCGTGCGGCACGCACTTGTGGAACTCACCGTCCTCCTCAAGAGGAACGCAAGCAATCAAATCCTCCTTATTTTGTCTCCTGTAATCAAAAAAATAATGATAAAAAACCGGGCATTTTTTAAAAGTTGGAAATTCTTACTTAAAAATTTCACGCATTGCAACCTTTGCGATCTTTATAAATCTCTCCACCTCCTCCTCATTGGCATCCAGCTTCAGCGCGGACACAAAAGTTATAAAATTCTTGTTGTAAGAGTCCAGCCACTGCGGCAACATGATGGTGGTGACAACTTTCTTGACGATTTCCGAGCGATCATTCAGACCTTGTTCCAGAAGCTGCAGCCGCTGCGAGACCTTGTACGCCTTCACTGGGTATCCGCTCATGTGCAGGTAAGTGTGACGGCGTACCTTCTCATCAATGTCCCAAAGTCGATCCAGAATGTACGGGATTGTGTTGTAGTTCCGTCCCATGGACGTAACCACAGCTTGGCGCACCCGTGGGGATGGATCCGAGCACAGATGAAACTGGTAAATACGCAGAACATTGTCGTCAGGATTGTCTGGACACTGTAATCGCTGCAACGCCAATATCGCCTGCACTCGTACATTTGGATTGATGTCACGCAATCGTTGCAACATGTATTCAAGTATACTGTCGCAAATGACGTCATCTAAGGCCGCTTCAATCCCTAGTGCGTTCAGAATCATATTCACGAACTGACACAGGCGAAATCGGATATGGGGGTTCGGACTTATAGTCTGAAAAAATGTATACAGGTTAAAACTATTTAAAAGTAGGCCGACGTTCAACTCACCGTTAACAGCCACCGACAGGTATCCAACAAAACAGGATGCGTGTCATCGATATCATACGCAGCAATGAACTTGGAACAGAACAAAAGTGTCGTGTAGGCATACTCGTTGGTCTCTTCGCCTTCCATGGCGGATTTAATCATTTTTATGAACGTAAACATAAAAGCGTCATGGTCCATCTGCAGAATTGAGAGTGCGAAAGTCAATTTTAAGGGAGCTTTCTCAGCAAATTGAAAACCAAACATACCTTTCCGTAGAGCAGCTGCAGCTCTCGAATGTACTTCTTGTGAAAAGTCTCACTGAGCTGGGCATTCGACATAATGGTGTACATTGGACCATTGTGGATTGTTGAATTCTGAGACACCTCGACTTCGTTTTCTTTTTCCTCGCCTACAACGGGCACTTTACGCTTTCGAGGCATTTTCACGATGCGATAAATATTTCAAGACAATTTTTGCGATTATTCTTGCAGCGTTTTCTCGTCCAAGTTACAGCTTTTTATTTGCATTTGTTTTTATCAATCTAATTGACTCAACGGGTGTCAAAAATTGTTAATTAAAATAAATTTTAATGAAAAAAAAAAAAAACAAATTGGCTTGTTTGCCAATGACATTAGCAACAAAAAAAAATATTAGGTGACGCTTTGAGTTTGGTTGGACGTTTCGCTATTTTTTCGACGCTTGACAGAAAATTCCGTTGGGTATTTGTTTATTCGAAGTGGGGAACGTTCACAGATTATGGACTAAAGGTGGAATCGTAAGTGTGGATGTGCAGTTATGGAAGAAACAGATCAACACGTCATTTCCGACTTAACTTTGTTAAACATGCCGCACCGTTTAAAACCAATGCATTTTAATTCGATGGAAAACATAAGCACCTCAACCTAAATTCATAATATCACTTTTGTTTACAATTATATTTTGTTTCGCCCTTTAAGTTGCATTTTTCAATGTCTTTGACTCGATTTCAAACTCTGAAGTTCTCGCTCCTGTAGAAGTCGATTTTCAAAAGCTCATAACTCTTTAACTATATGATAGCGTAACCAATTTCTTACAATTTTATGCCTGTTTTAGGCTTTATAACGAACATTATTATAAACTTTTTAAGATTTGGCCAGTTCCACCTAGGGCTATGAAACTTTCGAGGGTTTCATAAGTGGAACACGATTCTTCATGAGGAACCACAGATTTTTTCCCATTTACTGATGTTGATTTCCATTGGGTTTTTCAGATTTTTCGCGGCCAATGAAAACAAAACAAGATTGATTTTGTTTGTTATAGTATTACTGAGACAATTGACAGCCCGTTTGTTGTTTAGAAACAAATTATTAGAAAAACTTACTAAATTAAGTATTTTTAATTAATTTAGTCAAATAATTTTAACTAAATTTTATTGATAAAAATTGTTTTTATTTTCTATTTTACAGATTTTCCGTAATCAGCAAAATTGATTCTGCCAGACTGCCGGCTTTGGCTCCGGAACTCTCTTATTCACAAGCAAAATTAAACATCTACATATTAGAATTAAATAATGTTATTTTCCATAGAAGGAAGCAGAAGCGAAGAAGAATGCAGAAACAAAAATTATTATTGATTTTTTCTGTCCGACAGAAGCAAAATTAACGTTATATGTCAATATGTGAGGAAATTGTTGTCGCATGCATTTTGGTGTATGCGAGGGCAGAAATAGTTGAGAAGTTTTCTTTGGTTTGATGTGGCAGATAAAGAAAATGTCTGTACAATGTGAAAATGTGCGAAGGGTCCTTAAGTGGAACTTGCCTAAAATCATGTCGTAGAAAAACTGATGTCAAAACTTATGTAGGTAGGTACATATTAAAATGACATTTCTGCGTTATGTAATATTGATGCATCGCGTTGACTGCAATAAGAAAACAAATGTTTGGGTCTTAACACAAACGATTCCTCACTGAAGGAGCCAGAGGTTTTCCACAACTTTCTGAAACTAACATTTTTTTAGACTCGCCTCCTCAGTCTTCACTCACTTTGTTCAACCACGTTTTATGCCATTAGGTAAGGATAGTTATTCTTGGTTTGTGTATGTGAGGCAGGGAAAATAAGCGATAAAGTATGTACCTGTTGCAAATATATTACTCCTCCGGTGAGGATGTCGTACAACTTAATAAAAATATCTCAGCTGAGACAGCAAAGGGAAATCTCCGAGAGATCCATTCCGTAACACGCGGTCTCCACGTGCTATAAATTGATTGCATTCGGCGCGTTCAATTTACAAGTCAACTACTAGTGACTACTATTTTAACTTTTCTCATTGAACAAAAAACTCACGTGACCATCGTTCGGCAAGTGATAGACACTTAATTAGTAGTGAACTTGCAGTTGAATTGCAAATTGAACGCGCCGATTAACTAATATTTACATGCTGCCATTATCTGATGTGGAAATTATTCTCGCAACTACATATATTTCGATGACTTACAAGAGAAAGCAAGTTGTGCTCGCATACTCTTTATGGCATTCTAAAAATAAAATAAAGGGGATGTTCCTTGCTGATAGTGCAGTAATGCTCTCATGAAAATCGTTGCCTCTCTCTCTTTCTCTCTCTCAAACGAACCATGTATGAGATGAAATGCCCAGCAAACAAAATTTGACAGCTGGTCTGCTTTTGTCTTTTTTTCTGCTTCTGCTGTCTACTGGAAGTTTATAGTACGTGGAGACGGCATTGTAAGTGAAGCTCGTCTCTTATCTAAACCCAGCTATTAAAAAAAAAGTCTCTTGTGCACACCCCCAAATAAAGGTGTAGGGCGTACATAATCTGTCATCGCAGCCGCTGTAAAAAGAGGTGACATCTGTCAACGATAAACCTCTTATTTTTCGACATGGGGTTAGTTTTATTTTGAATTTTTTTAGGGATCGAAAAATTTAAAATTCTACTCGATTAATCTAAAATGTTATGTCAACGAGCCTTTGCTTCATTAGCAAATACAAAATACAGTTTACCAGTGGTAAGTCAACTACTCCAGCTCACGTAAAAGTCTGGAATTGCTGCTGTTTGAATACGTTAATGCGCATTACTTGTGTTCGTCGCTTACATAAACAACCCCGTCTTTCTGCATATTTTCAGATTTCGCAGCTATTGCATATAAATGCTTCGCAAAGTAGTTTTGTCCCAGCTCTGAGTTGTTATCAACGGCAACAGCTTCCAATAACTACCAACTACAGCACTGGGGTTATTCATGCCAACAATGAAGTCGGCATCCTAAAGAGAGTATTGAAGAAAGTTGGCCTCGCACATAACTCGAAATCGGTGAGTCTTATATCAAGCTGTATGCGAATGTCTTATCAGTGATTTGCCTTTAATAGCGTCTCAAAGTGTGCAGTCACATCTTGTATGAAACCGTTGCGGACAAAATCAACTATTTGTCTTTCTTTGAAAACTTTAATATGCCAAATACTTTCAATTCATGGTTTCTGGTCACCGAGTTGCACGTGTGGATGATACTGGTACGGGCCATGGCTGAGGGTTCGGAATCTGGAGAGGATGGACGTTTTCTGCGTAATTGCATCGTCGAAGCTATGTGGGGTGACGTAAATACCAGAGCTAAGAAACTTGGGGTGAGTTCTTATTAAGTGATACTTTTGGGACCACGAATTAATACCTATATGCAGGCGAATAATCCATCCAGAACCCGTGCACAAATTGAAACGATGTCGGAGCAGTTTCAGGCGGCCCTGATATCATACGACGAGGGGATCATGTCAGATGACCGTGTTTTGGCGGCCTCCATTTGGAGGCGCTTCTTGGAAATGAAGTGCGATGACTATACGCAGCTAGAGCGATTAGTGAAGTACGTGCGGATACAGGTTCATATGCTAGACGGACTATCTAGAGAGGAGTTTTTAGTAAAACCAAAGATACCGTGGATTAGCATGGAGAAGACCGATGTATAAGATTCAATCAGGATCAGAAATTGCTTGATGTTAGATAATTTTTTATTTTATATGTTTTTTCGCTCCGAAAAGTATGAGGAGTTTTGTGATTGCTTGAGTTTGGAATAAAAGCGTTGGAAGTTCAGATTGGGTTATTTGTTCTTCATTTCTGAAAGGTCATTGACCTCCAATTCGTCCGTTAGTTTGCTGTGCCCACTTCTTGGAGACAATTGCTGAGTAGGGGAACGTATTGTTACAGTCCGTTGATCCTGCTTACAAAAGGAAAGAATAATCCAGAAGAACAATAGCTTTACCGCTTAATATGCCTGTTGAACCCATGCGGAAACATACCCGAGAAGATAATTTTTAATAAATTACTCGCAGTTGCTCTCAGACCGCCAATTTAGCTTTAGAAAAGCGCAATCGTCTGTTGGTGCATTAAAAGCGTTATTCGAAATTGCAAAGAATGCCCTTGAATGAGAAAGATGGATTTTCGGGTCAAAATAGTAAAGTGCCTTATTATCGCTGGAAGTTAAAAACACTTATTCTGCAAACTAGTCGTTCATTAGAACATCATTCGCCTGTAGGTACGCAACGTACTATTTACTTATAGTGACAAACTATTTTAACAACGGGAAACTAAGGTACAAAACTGATGGAGTCAAATAGTAAAATGACGTTTTAATACTACTGTGCGAGCCCCAAAGAGATCAGTCTTAGCTCTTAGACCCTCTACTGTGGCCCATCCTACGTTTGACCTCACCTGGCGGAGTCCGTATGTATTTCTAGATTCGCCGTAGTGACAGTAGTCAATCGAAAAACCGTTGAATTCACAATTTTTCCGGTGAGCTAATGAACCATCAGGTCCAAAGGGGTTAAATATTTGGGACTGATGCTGTGCAACAAACTCCAGTTGAAAACGCACAAAAAAGGCAGCTCAACTACAGGAGGGTCTCTTTCGTATGTCGTTAGGTTTTGGATCTTCATGTCAAGCAACAAATGTCGAAATGCCTAAATGCGCGACCGGGTCAGTTGGTACACTGTTATATTCAAAGGAGCGATTCTACGAACTCTCTCAAAAAGGCAATATCAATCACTGTTTCCATATAAACGCGAGAGACAAGCCTAAAAACTCCTGGATTCAGGAACACCAGCATTTGATTGGCTTCAGTGACGTGGTGATACAATCGGGAGATCTGTCGTCATTTTCTGAGGTTGGACCGGCGAACACCACAGTCGGAACAGTAGGGATGCAATCGAGTGGGATTATGATCCCTTTAATATCATAGCCTCACAGTGTTATTGAAGGATGAAGATCGGTGCACCTGGATACGCTGGAGAATGTTACTCCGAAAAGTTATCAACTTGTGGCCTGATTATGGAATTCGAAGAGGGTCGTTTTCAATTCGATATCTCCTTTTTGGCTCCGCGCCAGTCTATAACTATCCTTCAAATATTTAAAGTCAATTGACAGTTATTTCCAGTCGATCGGGCTGTATGCTGTTGTCTTTGGCCCAGTTCACATGTGAAGAAAGGAGGATACTCAACTCAGCTAATTTGAATTCCTTTTTGTTTTTCGTCTTTTACCAAAGAAGACAGACGACTGAATATGAAACATCCTAGTGACTGAAACAAGGGAAGAAACGGATTCTAAGCTACGCAACCACACGTAACCCCTCTCACTTTCGCAAATCAATGAAGAAGTTTGGTATGACTATGAACACCATTTTACTGAAGTAAAAAACCAGGGCCTTTGGCGTAGAAAACATACAAAAAATGTAGTTTGATAATTTCGGTATAATTTATGACGTATTATTTGTGTTCCTAATCTCATCATTTCCGATTTGTCATTTTTGTTTCATTATCCGTTGAACAGCCATGCAGTTAACATCTTGCTTGATGTGAACCCATTTCAGATGAAGTCTCGGTAAAAGTAATGACTGTCTCGTTTTCACGTAATATGAATACTCAGTTATAGGAATACATAAAAAGTGGACAGCAAACACCTTGAAACGAACATATCATAGAAACGATTTGTAGATTAGATTAGATTCTTTATTTCCTGAAATATATGTATAATAGTTTGTGTTTGAGAACACGAGCATGGCAGAAATAGTCGTCTGCCGAAACGATTTGTATCATTTGTGTGAATTGACTGAGAAGTTAAACCGAAAAAGATTTTCGTACGGAAAAATGCATTTATTCTATTTTTAGCCAATTTTCCATTCAATTTCTCAATTTTTTGTGACATAAAGATTGAAACAACATTTTAAGACAAAGATTGGGTCTATGTATTCGTTGTAAGTTGGCCAAAACGGCGTATGGCTATAGCCATAATTTGTGTTTCAATAACTCCTGGTAAAAGATGTGCATTTAAAAAATTTGTTGGCGCCACATTCAATAATGAAGCGTGTATAGAGACAACAGAAATACTCCGAGTATGTTTGCTTCCGTGTACATATGAATAATATATGTACCTACCAAAAGAAGTATTAGGTATAAATATAACAAAAAAGTACAAAAACATCATATCTTTGCAAAGTGTCGAATTCGTTCAAACTTAACGTCAACATCAAAATGTCTTGTGATTTGGTTAGGGGAGAGTACGATAACTTCGGCGCCGAAAAGAATAACGGATTCTTATTGAGGGGTATGATACAAGAATTTTTACTACATGTAGGAACATGAAATTGGCAGATTGATGCAGTAATTGTTTTTTAGTGTGAATATAGTGGAGTGTCGTAAATAGATCCAATGAACAGTAATGTATATGGGGGCCGTGGTTTGGCTCAA
Organism: Portevinia maculata; assembly: GCA_949715645.1. NCBI lineage: Eukaryota > Metazoa > Arthropoda > Insecta > Diptera > Syrphidae > Portevinia > Portevinia maculata. The sequence continues at coordinate 284,455,647 of OX454526.1, read as the reverse complement.
TGTTGGCTTTGGAGTAGGTGCAAGTTTGGATATATGCAACGCTGGAGAGCGCCAACATGTTTTTACATTTCTGAAATTTATTTATGGCCCCGAAGAGCTTCCAATACAATATTTTCTATTTTTTTTTAAATTGGTGCTCGTAAAGTAAAATCATTACGAAATTTTTAGTATTAACAAAATTTGGTTTGATATAAACGTGGTATATAACGAAAGAACACTTTCCGCAAAAAAATCGCTGTCAAAACAAACAAGCCCAGTTGGGCTGATGTTATTTTAAACGTCATAAACTTACCAAAATAAAAATATATTAAAACGCTTTTTCTAATCTACAAATTCTTTAAATTAGTTCATTTTTCATTTGAACAAAATTGTTCTTTTACTTTTAGACTTTAAAAATAAATGAAAACAGACATGTCCACAAAAGATGGCGATTCTGCGGAGAAAATAAACGGCAGCACCTACCTGAAGTTGCAGCAATCCCAGATGATTCGCTCCAACATTCAGGGAATCTCACAGCTGCTTAATACTGGACTCAATCACGAAAGTCTGGACATTTGCATAAAACTAATCGAAGCTGGTGTGCATCCTCAAGCCCTTGCCGAGGTAATCAATCAGATACGCAGAGAAATGGCATCCCTTCAAGAGGACAATTGAGGCAGAAATTACAATCAATAACAAAGTGTAAAAACATAACAAAGTTTTTAGTTCTTTCGCTACGTTTTAACATTACTACCTAATATTTATTGAGTCGTTAGAAATTGTTTCGAAATAAAAACGCAGAATATATTCACAATGTAATTTGGCAATGTTTTTCTGGGGGACAAATTCGCGGGTGCATCTTATTTAAATTGATATGTAACAACTAGGAGACTGAAAATGCAAAATAGCACCAAAGGTTGTCCGGCTATTGATACCGCATCACCGCGTCCAATGTTGCACAGCGCCCTTTCACAACACGATGTGCAAGCATATAGTTTCGTTCTTTCGCCGATGATTATGCAGCCAGCTTCGCAGTTCACCGCACAACGACGGTCAAGGGACCACATCTTCGGACTGCTGGTCATATTCTCTGTGCTGGTTGTGTAGGAAAAGCGTTTTACCTTCCAAAAAAAAGTTGTACTCTGTGTACTTTTTATTAAAAAGACTTCTTACCATGCAAACAAATTCATCTGCCTTGCACTTTTTTATCAAGGCTGTTGATGTGTTCTTCGCGAGAAGATCCGAGCAGGCCTCACCGTCATCCATGGTATCACACTCGTAGCACCATAAATCATTGACACGTTCTGTGGCAGCTTGCGTACGATGAACTCCGCTAGTTAGTGATTGTCCATTACCTTAGGGAAGAGGAACATACATCATTTGTTTCTTTCAGTTATCGATTTTCCACATTGTGCACTAGTTGAACTTACCTAAGTGAAGAAATGGAAAAAGGATACACGCGGACACTATGAGCATTTTGATAGGACATTCATTTGAGAGCAATTATAACAATTATGCTGGTTCAGACGACTGCACAAATATTAAGATTATTTACGTGCTGCTTTAGAAGAAAAAGTATCAACTAAACTTACACACAGGCAAATGACATTCCAGAAGAGCTAGAGAACAGGCAGCAAATAATTTTGCAAAAATGCTGCAGATTTTAAGGCCTGTAACATGTACATATTTGCCGAGGGATGGCGCTGAGAAGACAGCTTTTGACTGGAAATGAGTATGAGGTGGTGACGGTTTTTATTCAAATTTTAATATATTTTTTCATGGTTTGAAAAAAATGTTACTACAAGAAAAGCGAAGTTTGAAAAAATTTCATTTTTGTTGTTATTTACATTTTTTCCCGCTCAGGCAATTTCGTTGCTCCACTCAGGGTAGGTGCTATTGTGTCAGTATTGAAAGTTGTTAAGGACCATAAATCTCCTGCCTTCCTCTTTTTTAATGGCGGTGATGCTATGATCACGATTAAAGGGACCATAACCCTCCCACTTAACTGCATCGCTATTGGTCCGCCTGTGGGGTTCGCCGGTTCGATTTCAAAATATAACGGCAGACCTCCCTTGTTTGAATTACTTCACTGAGGACAAATAAATGTTGGGCTGCATTTGTGTAATCCATGAGTTTTTAGGCCTGCCTCTCTTTCGCGTTTGTGTGGCAACGTTGGTTGATATTGCCTTTTTGACAGGGTTCGAAGGATTTCTCTTTTGAACATGACAGTACTAACTGAGTCGGTGGCGCTCCATTTTTTCGAGTTTTTGACGTGAAGTCCATAATTCTCGAAAACGAAAAAAAATGTATCGCTCTCCAAATTTGAATAAATGCAATACATTTTTTTCAAATCTTCATAACACTTTTAAAATAAGAAAAAATAAATTTAACCTATATTTTCGTTTTTCACTCAATTTGTAAAAAAGTCGCACACGCCCGAGCACAACGAAAACCACCAGGCGACTGAAAACTACTATCTTTACTCAAAAAAAGAAGAACTTTATGAGTGGGATAGACACAAATATGTCTGCCGGTTAGTGACCGCAACCGCAAACGATGGAAGTATTGCATACAAATTGCACGGTTTATGGATCACTCAATTATTGCGTGAATCAACCAATTTTATCATTCAAAAGCTTATAAATAACCACAGATGTCAGAGTAGTTTACGTCACAGACTACCTATACCGTATAGGTTTAGCTACACGTAGTTAATCGGTAAACTACACGGTTGATTTGTTTCATTTACTGCCTACAGTTGTTACATAGGTAGCAACTATACAAAAAACGTTATATTAAATTTAAATTACAAAAAAAGCTAAAATCAATTCATAGCAGAAAAAAGCGAATGCATGAATATACGACCAAATCAAATCTAAGCCCATTTCTAAGTAGCTAAACTAATAAATAAGGGCATAAACAATCACAAAGGGAATGATAATGGCCGAATCTGAAAGTGACACTGACATATTTGATTGCAGTTTGGTGTTTGGCGGTTGAACTGACAGCTTAAACTACATTTTGACAGTTAAAACTACGTATCCTACATTGACTACATTAACTATGTTAACTACCTTTATTTATGTAGCAGACGTAGCAAATAAATTACCTAAATCAAAAAAAATGCATTTCTGCCATCTCTGCTTATAACTATTAAAATGTCTAAGAGCGCCACCAAATTGGAGTGGAATAAATTTCATTACTTAAGGAGCTCACACACCGAAGCGATACTTAGTAGCGTTACAGGGACTGGTAGCGTTCTACCGTTTGTCACTGAGGCCATATTTTTATGCGGTATTAAATTTTTTTCTTATTCAATTGCAATCTGGGCTACCAAGCCTCTACTATATATACATTAGGTATATTATATTTTATCCTCGTATTCATGTTTTTATATTCCGGACAAGTTAAATCCAAAAATATTTGAGGTTTCTGCACGTTCAATTAATAGGGCCATGTAGGGATTCCACAATTCGTTTGTGTTAAAATTTATTTGCCAATGATATAAGGAACATACAAGCTTATGCGCAAACCAAACGGTAAACTGTAAGAATATTTTTCATGGAGACTGTTGTATTCCTCTCGGGTTAACGTTCGCGAGAAATGTAGTACCAATGAAATATCTTTTATGAGGCGTTTTTCTTTTTTAGCCCCGAGCGGGGAACAGAGCGGGGCCCGATCGATCAGAGCTCGCTCCGAACTGAACGTAACCTGAGCGCTCCGAGCTAATTAAGAAACAGAATTGAGCATTTTTTTTTTATTAATTTTCAATAGTCAGGTTTTGCTTCTGAAATTGGTGTTTGTCAAGGATTGTTCCATTTAAATTATAATTTCTAGTAAATAAACTATGGAAAAAGCACAAATAATGAATGAAGTCAGCCGCGCTCAGCTTTTCGCTCGATGTGCTCGGTCATTTTTAATCGAGCTCATCGAGCGAGCCCTGAGCTAGCTCAGAGATAAAAAATAAACACAAATTTTGTGCTCAGAGCGCTCTGAGCTAAAAAAGTAACACAGTTCTTTTTTTGACAGCTCAGTGCCCCGCTCGGAGCTAAAAAAGAAAAACGCCTATGGTAGAAAAAGATCAACACTTCAACTCCGACTTCGACTTTGACAGAAGCGCGAACTCCAGCGTTTGAAGTATAGTCAAACACATCGAAAATTGCAAATTCGAGAGCAGCACAAAAAATTGCTGTAAAAAAAGAAACTATTCTTTCAAAATACAAACGAGTGAAAATTCGATGATCTGTTTCTACCAAGGTTTTTATGGGATTTAAATCTTTCGTTGAATAGGCCACAGTTACGCAGTAAACACAAAAGCCACTTTAAATAGAAATTCCGTAAAAAAACTAACAAACAATAGGACGGTGTTGCAGAGTTTGATGTTTATTGCCCACTCATTTTTATAGATAATGTTAATATTAAAGGCAAATTAGTTTGAAATAAACTCCAATATATAGGACAACACAGGCAATTCATCTTCCTCAGCCTGTCGACTTGATGTTTCCAAGTGAATCAGTATAAAATATCATAAACCTAGTTGTCTGCCCGTTTATTTGTAAGGACATAACGGCTGTATGAAAAGTCATGCACATCTTTAGACTCTGACAAGTTTTTTGTTTATTTTGTTTTTGTTGGAAATAATATGCTCGGTATTATTCTCTATTGGAATCGTAACAGATGCGTGATCTCTTCGCAGAATCGATTCGTATACTGGCATTGTGTTTCCGATAGTCTCCAGAATGTACCTAATATAAATTTTTAACAGCCGAATGAAATAAAATCTTTGTGCTCCATTTAAATATTGAAACTTTAGACCCGAAAGAGAAAAACTGACTTCTAAGTTTGACTTAACTTATCCTAAGATACCTTTGGTTTGTCACAAAACAAATCTTGTTGCTCTTTTTCGAATCAAATCATTGATAGGTATTTTCGATCAACATTGTTTATATAGTTTTATCAATATAAGTAATTGTTAAGCCTAAAAACCACCAAAGCGCCTCATTCCTAATTTAATTCTAAATTCGAAGTAGGAGGTTTTTGTTCTTTCAAATCAAACAAATCAGCTAATAAGCTTCCAAAATTGGGTGGGTAGGAGGTACCTACCCTCAAAAAATTTATTTTTCTGTCAGCATTCACAACCTCACGATATAAAAATAAGATTTTATTATTTGCGTATGTGGTAATAATGTATCGTTCAGAAAATCGGGTATAAAATGGATACTAGTAGCTAAAAGTCCGCTAAATTTCAATTTGAAAATCACTTGGGGCTGTCAGTGCACCAAACACGGGATTAGAGTAAACAAAAAAAACAATTTTTTTGAATTGGTGCCCGGAAAAATGGGTCAATTTTTGATACTTTTGGGGGTGATATTTCAAGTAGTGATATTTTTTCTCCTTCATTACTTAGGAAACAAATGAAATTAGACCCGAATACAAAATGGTCCAAAAAAATAAATGAAAAAGCCCAAAAGCAATGCAAAATCACCTCAAAGCGACGATACATTGTTGTGGCTTCCTATATAATATGTTGGGTCATTTTTGCATTGGGGCCTTATTTCTTGGAGCCATGGGAAAACACAAGCAGTGTTGCTTCCGTTCACATACTTTTATTATGAGCCAGTTTTGCAGTTGATAGGGGAAGGGTTCCTTCAAATATGACAGAGCTTCAATTTTTGTCTGTCTTTTATGGTTGGGCCATAACAGTTCGCCTGCGCATTAAGTATCCTTCAAGTCATAGCCAAAGTCATGCACTTTTTGAAAAAGAGTCAATCATACATGCAAATTGAAATTTCTCGACATGAACTTGATCTCGCAAGACTTTCGTGTATAAATTCGTTTTATATTTACCTAGTTGCAACGTCGTCGGTCGGCGGAAAACCATTCCATTTCCATTTGACATTCACAAGAACGAGTGCAGCAATGTGAACTGCATCATCTGCTACGTTGCACGTTGTCTATCTCCCTAGTCCCTATGAATGTAATGCATCTTAACAAAAAGTCTATCTCCCTCTCTACATGTAGTATGCGGTCCTTGGAATATAAACCGCGCTTTTCCACATCCGACAACTGAGCAGGAGTGGAGCGCAATTTATGAAATACTAACAGCCTTTGCTGGAATACGTTATTTTAACAATTTTTCACTTCCACAGTTCCACAAAGAAAAGCGTGAGGTAGTGGGTATTATTTTTTTTTTGCATTTCCGTTCCAGAGAGTTGAATTGATGCACTTTGGCACGCAGCAACTGACAGTTTGCAGTGCCTCGAGTGTACTATGCATTTATTGGGATTTGGCGCCCTACTATATCCTGGCAAAAACGTGTGACGACATCTTTCAGAGGACAAGCTGATGTTTTTTTTTAGCGTGTTGCTGATGACTGATGGGAAGTAGAAAATATTTGAAGTGACTGCAGTTGCTGTATCTTGGTCCCCCTTGCGGAATGTAAATAATTAAACGAACGCTTCTTTCTGACTAGAAGAGTACCTAAGTGGAAAGCAAATTGAAGCATATGAAACGCACGTGGATTTTTTTCTATTTCTATTCTTGTTGTGGGCGTCATTATTATTCAGTTGGGATTCCTGTGGAGATTAAAAAATGAGAAAGGTGTAGGAGATGCATAATGCACTTTCATCTGTAATTTCTCTAAAAAGTATGCAAGTTTTGAAGGACGTATGGGAGTTGAACACTGACAGCTTTATTCATTTGAATTCGCTAATACCGCATGGAATAGTTGAGTATAGTAATGCAGTGTGCATACAATGTAGCATAAAATGCTTATTCATAAACCCATATTAGTTACACAGAGTTTGTGTCAGGTCCCAAAAGGAAAACTCTATTACATTTAGCTGCCCAAACTGATAAAAACAACTGGAAAAAAAAACAAAAGAAAATACTCTGCTGATGTTTGGAGATTCTATTGTGTATCATACTAACTTACTTAACGGGATCTCGACCCGTGGAGAGTCTCTGCCTGACCCACTGCAGCCTTCCATCCTCCGCAATTCCGGGCACGCTGTTTGTGGAGCATATGAAACGAAATTATAGCTTTTTTAATATAAATTATGAAATAATGCTTCATTTCTTCGATGAATTTATAAATAAACCAATAAACAAGCTGAACAATTGAACGTACACTCTAATGGCTGAAACAGATGTGCAGCGAAAATATGATGGCAATTGCAACTGCACATGCATGCATTACTGCGTGCGTCCCTGCTGCACATCTGTTTCAGGCAAAACTAGTCTCTGCCAATATTAATAATTATCTCCTATCTCTGCCTCAATTAATTATTTATCACATGCATACCTATTTGATTTAAATTTCTTTTGAGAATACTCACTGCTGAAGTACTGAGCTTCTTAGGGCAAAGAAGGAAAAAATGACATTTCGATACAAAAGCATCCTTTACAGACACTAATGAACATCTAAACGCGTTCAGTTTACGCAACCTCTAATCAGCGTTGCGTAAGATTTATGAATAAGTTTTTTGAGTTGAGAGGCATATTAGAATTTGCATAACTTTATGCACTCCTTAATATACGTTTTTGAATAAGGCTGTGAGTTTATCCTGCAATATGATTGGGATGGATATTTTCCAATTACACACTTTCTATCTGCTCCGGTTAGAGGATGTCAGCATTGCACACGCATGATGGAGTGACATAAGTGCTGATTAAAATGAACTTCGCGAATTTGTCGCATCTCGGCGATTGGCTGATCTATGCTTTAGAAACACGGATGTCAAGTCACCGCTTAAAGATGAAAGTGTTACCATTCTTCTCTGCAAATTCAAAACCAAAAAAGTGGTCTGGGTGCGACCCGCAACGTCCACACGACTAACTTCCCAGTGGCATCAATATGATTTATGCGATTAGTGGTAAATTTTGAAATGGTTAAACATAAGATATGGTAAAGAATTATTTAATATTAAAAAATGCTCTTTAATATTGCTCATGGAAATTAAATATTGTTAATAACAGCGAAGTGTGATATATATTAATGCAATCATTGTTATCACACCTGTAAATGTACATGCATACGAGCACAATGTAATAGTGATTTGCTCAATGACAAATGACAATAAATAGTACAAATAAAGGCAAATTATTTTAGTTATTTATTTACTAACAAAAAACGGCTGGACCGATTTCGCTGGAAACAGTTTCGCAAATCAGTTCTGACTTACGTAATTACGCTTCGAATAAACCCGGTCCCATATCAATATCATCTTTGGTTCTCGAGATAATCGTGGCGAAAGATAATTCCGAACGCACATACGTACATACGCACATACGTATACATACACACACCCAGGCATCTCTATAAAAACGTTGGATTTGGATTCTGGTGACCTTGAAACGTGAAGATATGTCGAAATCTTCGATTCACAAAATCGGCCCCATTACAAGAACTTCCACTGGGAAGTTAATAAACCTTTGTTCAACAAGTAATATAAGCCAGCCAGAAATGCAAAGAACAGAGCGTTTAGGGATTGACGTTCAAATCCAACTGATCAACTTTAATGAGGTTTCCATCCCAGCGCGGGCAAGTGTTTTTCGAGAATGGTCTTCTTTTTGTTTTTTGAGAACAATAAATAAAATAAACCAGCATCATAAAAAAAAGTCTGATGATCCATTGGCAGCCATGAAATAGCGCAATAATTCCAGGCTTCACTTCCGTGGTAGAAATCACAAGTTGTTGGTGTTTTATTTAACCATTTAAACAAGATATAATTATGTTAGCCTCCGTAGAAGATACAACGAATCGGTGGAAGCTACAAGGACAATATACAATTTAGGAGAATAATGAATAAACTCATTGACTGTTCAATGGATCACGCTCTTTTTGGTCAATGGTAGAAGTGATTAGAAATAGAAGCAGTTTGTCTTATTTTCCTCCCTTAGTGACGGAAGTTTTCTAACCAAGATTATTTTGGAAATATGTTTTTAGAAAAATTAACTCTATGTTCGACTTCCGAGGCTGATGCAACCATCAATAATTCGAAGTTTTGTGCCTTCTTTATGGAAAACTGTATGAGCTGTACCAAGATGTGGATGTAGTCCAAAAAGCTAAATCACGTCGACTACATTGGCTCGGCACATTGAGCGAATCTAAAATAATGCTCCAGCCCAGAGACAGAACCGTTAAGTAAGTAAGTAAGTTTCTGGAAAACAAAGTGTTCAACAATTTTCAAAAAAAAAAAAAAAACCTGCTACAAAATTATCGTACAATAGCAGGTTAAGCTATTTATTTTGTCAAAAATATTAAGAAGAAGAATAAATGAAGACTTTTTCTCGAAAAAATACTACGAATGTTTCTCCTAATGAGACGATACATCTTCTTGATCCCGTGCAGGGATGGGCTAAGAATATCACCTTTTTTTTAAAGAACAAGCAAACTGTGCATCGTGCTTTCGATATTAATTATAACAATTTAAGATTCGAAGCAACAATTATCTGAAAGCATCTCGAAACCCAAGGGTAGCGTGATAAGTTCGCCTTTTTGTGGAGAGAATAAATAAAAAAATTAAATAAAACGTAAGGAATGGCTACAGTCCGCTTGTTTTTAAGAAGGACATATAGGCTACACTATTTTGCCTATACATGCATTGTTATTTTCTTAAACAATTAATTAAAAAACAACGTTTTTGTCAAAACCGCTCCTATGTTTTTGTATATTTGTTGAAACTATTTTATAAGTTTTTTAAAGATTTTGTCAAAAAACATGTTTATGTCAATAACGCCCCCAAAAAGTCGGTGCCGCGAACAAATTTGTTTGAGCGTGATGTTAAGAACGACTTTTCTCTACTTAGCGAAGGAACAGGACTTTTATTTCGAATAATGTTATGTCGACAAAAGTTTTTTTTTTTATATATAGGGCGGATTTTCAAAATATTTGCTCTTGATCATTTCGGGCTCATAAAGAGTATACATAAATGTGCCAAATTTTATCAATACTAAGGCATTTGACAAACTATGGGTCACAATTATAACAAGGGTATACTAATGTAACTGAAGCAAATGTTACGAACGGCTGCAGTATTTCAAATCCAACAGCGACCCCACGCAGGACTGTCGTATATACATTGCACAGTTTATGGGATCTACTTGTGATATATGTACTTTTTTTTTATAATTTACACGCACTAAAGGGATTTTTTTAGTACCCTTATCATGTATTGGCTACACAGCGCGGGGGTTAGGGAAATTAGGATTAGAAGAAATGGAGAGTTGCCGATGCACGTTGGCTTTAAATGTTTGTAGGTAATGTAAAGGAAAAATAGAGCGTGGAAGAGTACCAATTCCACATTCATGTTTTACGGCTGAGGAAAGATTCTTCATACTTCACTGTACGTCCGAATACAGGCTTGAGGGTGAACTGATGAGCATTCAATGCATGGCGGGTATGGCGGTTGAAATGTTCAAGGGGTGGAATGCAACTGGCTATTTCGTTAGAGGTGGGGTGACATAATTTCCGTCCGAAACTGGCCTAATGTCCATGTTTATTACCTAAACACCTGCATCTGGCCGGCCGGTGCATGAGTCGAAGATGTGTCCAGAGTTTTAAACCCTTTTACAAGTGAAGCGGGCCACCCAGGTACTGTTATCAGTGCTTCTACCTACTTTTTTTGTTGTTGTCGGGGTGCGAGGCTTTCTACATTGGAACACTCAGACTCAATACTGGTCCATTGTACTATTCTTCCTACTTAGTACGTATTTTATGTTGCGTTCTTAGTTTACCCCAAGTAGGGGCGTTATTTCCTTTGGCGTAAACACAGCGCCCTGTTCCACCACAACTATTTGGGGACTTATTTCATACCAATTTTGCATTAAAAATGATTCCCCAATTTTGGTTGATTATTTCATTTTGTACTTCTTGGTCTAAGAGAAGGATGTATGGTGGTAATAGACTGAAATTCCAGTTGTCGCCCCACTTCATGCAGAGCCGTCTCGGTTGAATTACCTTTGAGGTTGGCCTTGGCGTGTTGAGATTAACTGAACGGCGATCTACTTGGTTCAACCTTTTGCCCATGTCTAGGATACCTTCTAGCGTTTAAAGCTGATTGCCCTGAAGCAATTTGCGAACTAGTGTCTTCTTTTGCCAACTTTCGGTATTATGAACACTACTCGAACTTGTCTCACCGACTGGGGGACATATGATTCAGCAGGATACGGCTTCTGTGTATACCGAGGAGCCAAGACATCACTCTGCGTTGAGGCGTTTGCAGCATTGTGGGAAGGATGCCGTCTAGACACGGCGATTTATAGGTGTCGAAACTGTTCATTGCCTTAAGTCAAGGAGCGATTATAAAGGTTTTTTTATTGCTTAAAATAATTATTCCTCAGACCAGAGTAAAGACCAAGAGTTTGTATGTAAAAAAAAAACACATGTAGCTTGGACATTTGTTTTGACCTCCTCCCTCCAAAAGCATTCGCAAATCCAACTATTAAAGTTGGGCAATAATTTATTATAGCTCTTTCAAATGAAAAGCTATAATTTATTTTCTGGCTGTTGATTTTGATTATTACTCCTCCTGTATTTGTTTTCACGTTGCAAAGTCATATATCAATTTACGCATTTGTCGAGATCGCTTCGAAGAATTAATCCTGTCTCTAAACAAAACAATATACATATAAGTAGGTTTGTTAAGTGTATTCTGTAGACAAAATAATTACACTAGCGGCAAATTGCCTATTAACTGGTAATGAACTTGACAACCAATTTATTTGTCCTTTCCCATGAAGTGGTTAGTATTTTCGTGTTTCCATAACAGGGTAATGTATCATTAGCTCATAACATTCATTGATATGCCTAAGTGAGTAGGTCTAGGTATACAAACGGCTGTAGCAAAGAACTTTATAAGAACTCAAAAAATAATTCCCTTTGTCTTTCGGGATCGAGATACTATTTTCTTCGTACATACTCTTAGTCGTATTCGTCTACATTGTAATTTTATTGAAAATTACTCGTGTATCTATTTGGTTCTAAGTCCTTCTGAGATTCAATTCGCAAAGATTATTTGCCACTACATCAAAAACAGTCTCCACTTGCGATGTTTTGAGAAGCCATAGGCAAACACATACATGAACCAGCCAGTCTGTCCGCCAACATGGCGTCAAATCGTATTAAATTATCAATGATATTGTAGTCCGCCCCACCCTCCACGTCACAATACCATAAACATATATCCGGTTAAACTTTTATGAACCTAGGATCTAGGAAGTATTATTTGTTGTTGTTTTTTATTGTTCCCAATGGGAGCAGCGTCGCCGCCATTCCACAAGACATTCTAAGGGAAAGTCAAAGATTGGGTATGATAAAGAGATAAATTGATAACGCGACACTAGATCTAAAACAAACATGCCTGTTGTAGAGGCAAGTGCAGATGCAGACAAAGGGTTGTTGTTATTTTTTGTTTGACGTGTATGTTCCAATCAGTATAGCATTGTGCATCTCGTCACAATACTAGTTTTGCAGTAGTGCGAGCTTACATTTCATGCCTTGAATAACATTTTGAGAATAATTCCCGTAGTCTATTCAGTCTTTGTGGGTGTTGCGAAGCTGCCACAGGTCTCTTTAGCAATTTTCCCACGGTGGAGAAAGTCAAAGTGTATAAATTAACACAAGCTCTTTCACAACTGATGCCGGAAAATGGTAAACGGGATGAGACTGACTAGTTGTGGGTAAACTAATGAACGGAGGACCCAAAAGGCATTTCGGTCTACTTTTCAGTGTGAGGCGCATTTTTGTCTTTCTGTGGATTTAAGTAATAACAGAACAGGTAAAGAGAGCCTTCGTCAGAATTTTTTTGAAATACATGCCACATGATGTTCCTGTGAAGCAAGAGAAGCACTCTTTAGGTTAGGTTAGGTTTATGTGGCTGTCGGCTGAAGCCGAAACACTTAGACCAATTTAGGTCCATTGTGATACCACGTATATTATCTACTTCTACTCTGTAGATGGGACTGGCCAACGACACGCGGTTGTTCTCAAACGGTCCCCCATCTACGTAATAACCGCGCCCAACGTCGTTTAATTACGGTGATCTGACGAGAACATATTAACTCGAAGGGGTATGGTCGTTGGTTGAAGCACTCTTTGCTTTTATAGCTATGGAAGGCCTAGCTTCAACAACCATTCGTGAGTAGGTACCTACTATATATTTTTGAAACAATTGAAATGTGTATAAACTTTTACCCCGAGCGGCAATTTTGAGAAGTTTCTTATGTCAATAATAATTATTATTCGCAAGGAATTGGCCATTGAAAAAATTAAGGAATAAGGAAAAGATTAAGTAAGTTTTTCCTTATTTTAAGGATATATTATTGCCCGTAGACCCCTTAAAGTTACTACATATATTCATGATCAGCATCGATAGCAATTTCGATCTAGCCATATCCGGCCGTCCGTCGGCACAAATTAGGCCTTAAACCTCGAGCTAGAAAGATGAAATTATAACCATATACTCTCTAAATCTTAATCAAGGTCAAGACTTTTTAAAATCAATCTCACAAAACAAATTTATCGAAAAAAAAACGAATTTTGGGCTAGGAGGCTGAAATTTGTAATATGTCTGTAGGCCCTCAAAATGCTCGGGAGTTAAAATCTTTGAAATCCGCCAACTGATTCACCTGTTTAAAAAAAAACATTTTAATCATTGTAAATGAAAACCCTATTCTGCCCAACGATATACAGTCGTTTTGAACAATTTATTTATATATAAAGTTTTCTCCCACGTCCACTTTTAAGGGCATTTTTTTTACAACTTTGTTTTTCGATAAAATCCTTTTAATGTTGTATTACACAACATGAACAGCGTTCTTAACAATTCACCCATACATAGATTTTTGCCACACCCACTTTATGAGGGATTGGAATAGGAATAGGGTATGCAACAGTTCACCAAAGCGGATCGTATAGCCCTTATGTTTTTTTGTTCATTTGACACTGACGTTGTCGCGAAGTACGTTATTGTGAAGGTGTATTTCATTTGACGTCTATGTTATTCAAATCTGTTTTTTCTTGTTTTTCCGTTTTGATTTAGTTAAAATTAAATTTTAATTTTGTTGTTATTGAGTTAATGGAACGAAAGTGGTATAATATGAACTTTTTGATTTGTTTTTGTTTAAGCTCATGCATTTTGGGACTACATTTTGTTCAAAAGATTTATTTATAGAAGTGAAGTTCCAAGGATTGTATTTATTCAATACATACTCGTATTATTTTATTTTCCCAAAAAAAATAATTCTACTGCCGACTCTACAAACAAAAACAGCGAATGAATGCTCGAAATTTATTTGTCATCAATATTTTTGACAACCAAATAATACCATTTTATTCAACAGGTGAACACTTCAATTTTGATCTGATGTACAGGTGGTCCCAATATTAGGAACATTACTGAAAATTAATAAAGGGAATTCAAAATATAAATAAAAAAAATAATTAACTTGAAATGACACACATTAAAATATAAAAAGAGAATAAATTTGCAATAAATGCTTAACTATTTGATTGCTTGCTGTTGCTTCCATATTTTTTTGATCAAGTGCATCTGCCAAACGAGAGAATATTGCTTTTATTCCACATTTCTCTAGGAATAAAAAGATCCAATTAATCCAGAGTGAATAAGGATACAACAAAATGGATTATCCGAAATATTCCATTGAATAAAGAAATGTAAATGGCTCATTCGGAATATTCGGAATATGTGGAATTAAAGTTAATTGAAAAATATCGCAGCTATCGTAATTGAATAAAAAAAAGGTAAACCAAAGATGTTAACTACATTCAAATAAGAGATATTTATTGAAGAACTGACTTTGACCTTTTATATATATTTCATGAAATACTTGCCTTGCTTGTTATAAATAAATAAAATAATAATAATAATAATGTCTTGTGATAAGAATAATAGTCTTGTTTTTTTCATTCATAAATATTTAAGGAGTGTAGCACCCATGATCCTTTTTTCAAGAATGGGTAAATGTGTATTTTTGGCATGCGCCAAGGACGATGCTGTGTGGAATCCAGTCTTGTCTCGATCGTCGATCGAGCCAGATACATATCTCTCGGAAGCAGGGGCATTTCGGTATTTTTTGTTGAAAACAAAGAGTATACATTTTCCATAATTTCACTTGAGTTTGGACGGCTTAAAGAACCGCTGTATTCGTTTTTTTGCTCATTCCAGAATTATAGTTTCATATTGGTCGGCAGCGTTCGATCGTGCGATATCGGTACAACCGTATATTTAATATTTTACATTTTCATGGTTTGGATCTTTAATGGATTACTATAGGAATGCCGCTGTAGCGCCCAAACACCGGTTATCGTAAAAATAGAAGCTTAGAGACACATTTCACATTTTAAAGCTGTCCCGCACGTGAGTACACCTTGAGATCAACGGTGTCGTAAGAAAAGTATTAAATAAAAATCAATAACAGGAGCATGCATTCTTGACAAAAAAGTCAAAAAGTCTTTCACCCTCTCTATCACCCATTCCAGTCCAACTATGCTTGTCAAAATGTGGAATAAAATTAGAGAAACATAGAAAGAAAAAACCAGAATGAATAACATAATATACTTACAGGCGCAGGTCTGTCCAAGAAAATCAAAATAAAAACTGGATGAACTGAAAACTTGTGGCTTCAATGGCACAGTGCAGGAGTGCATGCCTGAGAAGACGCTGGTCTAGGTTCACATCCCAGTGGAAGTAATGGATTTTCGGGATAAAATGGAGGAAAAAGACAGACCAGCACCATAGAAGGAGTCTGATGATCGGTTGTGGCGAACCGTGAAACAGCGCTGTAACTCCAGCCGTCCACTTCACGTGGTAAGGATTGTAAGATATATGGTTGTTCATTCAAAAACAATATATTGCAAATTGATGGAAAACAAAAACAAAAACCAGGAAAAATTGTGTGCTATCACATTTAAAATCAATTAAATTGAAAAAGAGGAAAGCCTCAAAAGTCCTCTATCACATGCGACACTTTTTGAGGGCAAACCTGTAAACGCCACATGCAGACCAATTGCAATGCAGTAAAGCATTTGAGTGTATTAATCCCCTAATCCAGATCATAACACCGATAAAGAAAAAGAACACATGCAAGGCAAACATACGGTTTTCTTGTTAAGTTCTTTGAAGTTTTCTTTCCAGTGCGACTCTCAATCTAACTTTAGTCTAAGCACTGTTTGAGAAAATGTTACTTTGTGTTTTCTGACTATCTCAGTCAGCAGGTATTAGTCCTTGTAATAAGCTTATTTAGTGCAAATTACAGGACGTCTACAAGTATTTGTGGATACCTACTTGCCTATGTGGAGACAGCAACAGCAACCGAATAAGCAAGAATTTTGCAGCCAGTGAGAAGAAGTTCATTAAGTAGGTAGATATCAGAAATTCAATGGCAAAGGAGGTACGAAAGCTCGGTGAGGGGTTCTTTTCAAAATAATCAAAATATAGCATTCAACCGTTGTCTGTTAAATGGGTTAATAAGTTTACTTTACACAAAAAGTCAACATCGATCAAAGTCAATACATACGTGCATCACTGCCCGTCTTTTAAAAAACAATCAAATGATCGCATTTGAGAAACCAACCTACTATGTGGAATAAGTATCGTTTTAATTGTGCCACTTATTTTTAGAGGTCAATAAGCCATCGCAGTAAACTTTCATTAAGACTGTCTATGAGCCGTAATGCATCGATATCGAACTGGACCCTAGTTGGTTTTACTTTTTCCTGTATAACGCTTCGTTGACATGAGACATAAATGATTCACCCGGAATAATGATGTTGCTTGTATAAGTTTTGAAAACACATTGACCTTAATATGAAAACAATTTGCTTTGATGGTTTCTTTTCTGTCTCTTAAAGGAAAAGACATCGGCGAAAATTGTTTTGTTCAGTATTTAAATGAAGGAAATCTTTAAGGGAAACTTGGTAGAATACCAGCCAACTGGAGTAGTCTCTACCTTACTCATGGCGAATATCTATACCTAAAAAACGGTGGCGATTAAATAGTTGTTCCGAAATATTACTTTGCTCTACTCCAATTGCCTTAACCCTCAGTAAGAAATAAAAGAGTAAACGCAATCACACCAGCATGTTGCCTTATTATATAACGTTCGGGTTTAAAGTCATTTAAAAGTCGTTTAACGAGTTTAGTAGTTCCAGCATAAATTCTGGCAAGTGATATATTTATTACCTTAGATACGGCCCTTACAACGTTAATGTATTCTCCACCCCAAACAAACTTAGTCAATATAAACCGAGTAACCCAACACTCTTAACCCGAACATACTACATACATACATGGTACATAACCAAGCATCCTTCCAGCCCTTCTCTTGTCTCGGTTGCTTGTAAAAAGTCAGTAAACCTCTTTCGAAAATTGTTTTCGAATTGGATACATTCAAACGTGCTTACACATTGACCAAAGCGTTAACAAGCAAAAACGTAACATTATCCTTGCTGTTGTTGTTGTCCAATTGAGTCGGTAGCATCATCGTTATCTCCTTTCAAGGATACGTTACTACTTGTTTATTTATGGTATTTACTTTGCATGAGGGATCTATCCCCATACACTGTCAGCTGTTCACGTATGTCCTCCAATTTTACCAAAAAACTAAAAGGAACTATCATAATCCGCCAACACACATGCACGGTATCCATCGGACTGAAATGAGTACTTAAATTTTAATGGATTGAACCAAAGGGCACATACGTCGTGTGTACACTGCAAACAAACGATGGCGCGGTGACAGCACGTACGAAGCAGTGCCATTTAACATTTTTCGAAGACCATCCAGCTTCACTTATCCGAGATGGTGAATTATTGTTGTGCTTAGGGGCGTTTAAGGAGTAGGACTGACCCCAGACTGCAATCATTTTACATCAATCCGTTCCGTATATCATTCTCTGATTATGTTATGGTAAGTGTTATGGTGGATCAATAAATAAACCGATCAATTAAGTGCTGATTCTGATAGGCAAAAAAAAATGTAAAAAAATAGGATGATACGGGAACTGGAAGGGTTTGAAAGCCTTCGACAGATAATAGACGTGCTGGAGACTATTTTCCCCAAAATTATATTATAATGTCTGGTGGTAGTTTGAATTTAAACTATAAAAACGTTCGCATTAGGTTTTCAACTTTTATGTCCGTACAGATCCTAGTTAAGTAGATGATAATTTCCATAAATGACGATGGACCAACATTTACCAACATAAAGGGTGCCTTTTTGAAGTAAATGGTCTTAAAAGGGTGAAATCTACACCAGCCTTTTAGTGGCTCCAGAAAAGTTGGAAATATCGACAGGCATTTGTGTGGTATTTGGATGAATTAATGTTCGCACTTTTAATGTTTTATTCTGTCAGAGAGGGTAAGGATATTATGATGGCTTTTAGTAAGTCGATAAGGCACGTTCATAATTGAGAAATTATGCTCGTGGACTTCATTAGAAATATGACAAGGAAAATTTAAGATTGGCTTTTAGTTACCGCAAGAAAGTGCGAGTGAAAAATTTCTGAAATGAAATAAAAATGTCTCGAATTGTCAGGATGGCAGGTGCTTATGGTGCATTTTGACACATTCAAAGCTTAAGTTGGTTTTTCAAACTTTAAAAGTGTGATGAAGTATATACATTTAACGGAGGCACTATTTTTTTTTTAATAAAAAGGAAATCGAGATCCCAGAGCACTCAGACTCGGTAACGGTCCATTTTTTGGTGTAAAGGTTGGAAAACAAGGTGTTAGTCACTTCTCTCCATTAATGGGTGTTGCATGTTGTTGTCCCATGGGGATTGAACCTGCACCGCTTGGGTCACAAGCCAACACACTAATCTCTACACTGCCCTCACCCCTATATTATTGTAGAGGAGAAATCAAACAAACATTTATTTTTTGAACTTTAGGAAAAAATAATGTATATGTCAAAAACGCCTCCAAAAAGTAGGCGTGGCAAACAATTTGGTACTGGTGAACTGTTAAGAAGGATATTGTCTACATATTTTGCAAAAACTGTTTCTAACGTCTTCTAAGGATTTAATCGAAAAAAACAATGTTTTTGTCAAAACGCACTTACAAATTGGGCGTGTCAAATGACTTTGTATAACCGAATTGTTAAAAACTGTCTACATATTTTCTATTACACTTTTTTTACGATCTTATCGAACAAAATATATCTGTGAAAAAAGCCCCAAAAAATGGGCGTAACAAACAATAAATTAGCATGGGGTGGACTTTGTCTACATATTAACTATGCGAAAAACCCGACCTTCATTTTTATCAACTTCTTCATGTTTTTAGATACTGTGCGCATTTGATCTTTAATTTGATCCTTACAATTGATTATTTCGGACCTCTAGAGCAGTGTTTCTTAACTTTTCAAGGTACAGAACATTCAACAAACCTATTTTATTTCATGGAACCTCACATTCAATGATAACAAATGAAAGACAACTGTTTTGCTGTTTTGTTAATAACTCTTCTAAAGTTGGGTTTTATGTCCGACAAGGTAAACGCATATCTGAAGCCGTATTCAGTCTTAACTTAAATCTATTTTTTTTTTTTGAAGTATAAGCTCAAAGTTCACTACCATTACCAACCCAAAACCCATTCAGTGAAACAGACGTAAATATGTATTTTATTGTGGATTAACTCTGCGGATTTATGAGTGATTCGTATTAAAGGACTGTAAGCGTTGCAGGATGAGTGTAAATGATATATAGATTTTGCACAAATCAGGAAGGTAATTTAACAACAATTTTAGCAGGCTAACCAAATGTCCAGTGGAAGGGGCAGAGGAACCCTTTATAGGACTTGAACCGTTCTGCGGGATAGAAGAACACACTCTACGCGAAGAGTTCAGGAGATTGGAGGAAGAAACAAGGACCAAAACCATTCTCAACGTCCAAGGTCTGAGGCAAGCAAAGAAACTCTTAGGAAACTATAACCAAAAGAGATTCAAAGCTTGTATCAGCCTAAACAAAAACAACCTAAGAATTCTAACAGGCCTCCTCACGGGGCACTGCAGACTCAAGGAGCACCTGTGGAAAATGAGTATATCAGAGGACGGGCTCTGCAGATTCTGCAGTGAAACCGCCGAAACTCCAGACCACATACTGGAATCCTGTGAGGCACAGGCCCACAAAAGGATAAGATATTTGAGCATGCACTAAATAACAGACAAGGACATACAAACCATGGATCCACAGCTCATTCTCAGATTCATCAAAGAAACTGGACCGCACGCTGTGCTTTAAGTATCTGCCAAGGAAACATCCGAGCAATACCTCGATACGCTTCACAAAAGAAGTATATAAAGAGGGCTCTGAAAGAGGGCATGAACCTCTCCGAGGTACAAGCAGGTGACACAATAGACCAATAGGTCGCAGTGTAATATACCCTAACTAATATTATTATTATTATTAATAAATGTCCAGTGGTGACTTTTCGAATTTCATTTGGTAACTCCGAAACATTGTCTTGCAGAAAATTATGCGTATGCGAGTAAAAGTGGAAAATATTCAGTATTGACCTTTTCTACGCAGGCAATCCAGAGGATTTTTTTAAATGTCCCTCGCGACAAATATAGTTGCTAAAAAAGTGTA
Organism: Portevinia maculata; assembly: GCA_949715645.1. Lineage (NCBI taxonomy): Eukaryota > Metazoa > Arthropoda > Insecta > Diptera > Syrphidae > Portevinia > Portevinia maculata. The sequence continues at coordinate 284,435,058 of OX454526.1, read as the reverse complement.
GTAATTTTGTTAAGCTTTTTAAAAATGTTAGCAAGGTAAGATAGTTTTATAAGCCATTGCTCATCATATATTTGTTTGTTTTATTGCTAATCATGCAATACATCGAAAATGGGTAATAGATGCAGACGTGTTTTGGCCCATTCGAAAAACATCGAGCTGGTCTTGAAGTTGATATAACTTGGCTAAAATTTTGCCTTCGCGGAACCATGGTGACTTTTCCATGGAGCACTCTTTATGAATTCCTGCCCTAGAGAGTATTATGTTCCAAACTCCTGCTCACTTGATAGCGAAAAGGTAGTTTATTGGTTTAATTTTACGAGTGTTCTTAAAACCATTGATAATCTGAGAGGAATTAAATGCGATTTGAAAGAAGGATATGCCTTTAATGTTTATGTTGAAAAAAAATTGGAGTTAAGTAGATAAATTCATTTTATATTATATATATATATAAGTTATATATGCAACTGCCAACAAACCGAATGACATAATGTTCAATCGCCCTTTATAAGACAAGAAAAACCTCTTTCCAAGCAAGAAGTCGTATCTATTCTCGGACGATCCTTAACATCATTATTAAGACTACAAAGATAAACATTTGATAAGGAAAACAGCAACGAAATAACATCACGTACACCCTATCAACCAACGCTTTAAATAGGACTTATATTAAAGAAAATATTCAGAATTGTTTTAACAACAAAGTTGTTAACTTCTCAAGAAATAAAGATACTTCTTTTTTAAAGAAAAACTTTTTTTAATTAAGAAACAAAATTTATATATATTATAATATGATGCTTTTTCCAATAAGGTCATAAAATTAGTCCTTTTTTCGTCTCACTTGATAACGAACAATAACTTAATCTACCTGTAATCATACTTTAAATAAAATATAAAGGCATTAAGAGTATAAGGGTCCTTAGCTCAAAACATAATTTCATAGAAACAACAACTATGGGTAAAAGAAATTCATTAACCAAGGAGAAAACTAAAATTTTTCACATTTTATATATATTACACATTTTCGCAATCAATTGAGCCTGAGTGTATAAGAACATAATTGACTTTTTGGAAAATTTAGATTTTTCAAAGTATTGATTTTTAAAATATCTGGATGGAGAACTTGAGAACTGTGGGGGGCTTTTCAACTTGTAAAATGAAATTGCAGGTGGCAACGGTACAGTAGTAGTGTATTCGCTTAGTGATTGGAAGGTCGTGCGTTCAATCCCGGCAAAATCCATTACTTTATTTTGAATATATATATAACTTGATCTCCGAAACAACACCCGTGGAGAAAAACCATACAATTGCACCAAAACACTTCTTTCCTATCTCTCCATTCTTTCTAAAGCGACGGGCACCGAAAACCTTGCAATGAAATATGATATTGCTATGCGCTACTTGCTGTTCACAAATGCTTGCGCTGTGTTCTATACTATAAGGTAAAACCCCTTTAGCGTAAGCAAATTATAAAAAAAAAAAATTAATACAATGTTTTCCACTTTTGGATCATTTTCATCCTTTATTGTTAGAAAAAGTTCCATTACTCATTTGTATTTATTTAATATCCATTCATTAGCAACATACATTCGATTTGCGAGACAACTACTATTCCCAACTATTTTACCTTTCTTCATTGATCAAATAACTCACGTGACCATCGTTTGGCAAGTGATTAATTAGTTACGGAACTCGCAGTTGCCTTGCAAATTGAACGCGCCAAGGGTTTACCACGAAATCTACAAAGCAATAATCCAGAAAACAAAAATCTCGAAAACAAAAATTTAGAATTAAAAAAATCTGGAAAAAAAAATCTCGAAAGCATAATCTCGAAAAACAAAAATTTATAAAAAAAAAATTCGCGCGAATTGTAACCATTTTCTCAAAAATTAATATATTCATTCGAGATTATTTACTACTCTTTAACATCCACGATTGGCTAGCAAACTGCCCATGCAACTGTAAAAAAAGGTACCGGAAATTAGTGTTGTTTGGGATCGTGTGTTATCACAACGTGAGTGCAAATAAAAAGAATTAAAAACATAGCGACGGGCTACAGTCCGCTTGGGCGAACTGTTGGATACCCTATTCTTATTCCTATCCCTCATAAGTGAGTGTGACAAAAATCTTAGTATGGTTGAATTGTTAAGAATGCTCTAAATATAATTATAATTATGATTAGAGTACAATTTAAAGGATTTTATCAAAAAAAACGAAGATTTTGTAAAAAAACGCTCCCTAGCTCCAACTTTGGTTTTTCAATAAAATGTTTTATTTTATTGTGGGCGTGTCAGCAAGCGGATTTAAAAAAAATGAACACATGAGCATAAAGGGTCCCTAGAGAGTTTATATTATAAATTTCAGCTCCCTAGCTCAAACTTTGAATTTTCAAAAAAAAAAAAAAAATTAATTCTGGGCGTGTCAGTAGGCGGATTTTGAAAATATTAACACATGAGCATAAAGGGCCCCCTAGAGCAGTGGTTCTTAAACTTATTAAGCTGTGGAACCCTTAACAAGGCCAAAATATATTTCGGAATCCCAACTCTTAACTATATAAAAAATTAAAAACAACTCATTTCAAAATCAATATTTTTATTGAATATATTTTTTTCAAGGTTGAAGAATGAAACTGTTTCATTGTTTGATTTATAATTTTTTTAAAATCGACTTCTATCTCCGAAAGCTGTATTCGCATATCTGGGGCAGCGTCCAATCTCGATCTGTACTTAGTCTTTGCATAAGTATGCGCAGAAAAGCCGGCTTCACAGCGATACGTTGTGACAAAAGGGAGCAAATTTAATATAGCCTGTTTGGCAAGTTCAGGCTATTCGCTCTTTTTTTTTTTTTTTTTTTTTAATTTCTGGCTCGCCAAGGCGATTTATAAGGGGGGGGTACTTCGACCTAAAAGATCTTTTGTACCGTATGGGCCAGAAAAGTTTAAACTAGTAGAATTTCCACTTTCCGTGTAAAGCGGACAATTTTACCAGTAGAAGAATTCTTTATGTCCTCGGGGCTCATTTGCTTCCTGAAAAAGATCTTCTTTCTAATTCCATTAAGGGCTGGACATTCACATAAAATGATATTCTCATTTTGTGTAGATGATATCTTAAACCATGGTGACCAGTAAGGTAACCTACTAGGTTTTTGATATCGTGCCTGCTTAGGTTTAGACATTTGCTGGCATTTTTATTGAAGGGCCGAATGGCTCGTTTGGCCTGTCTTAGACCTGGGATGCTTTCCCAAAGATAGATACATTTTCTATGTTCCCAGCTTTTAATTGCTGCCGTTGCTGCTGATCTAGGAGTGCAGCAGAAAGGTTCGGGACCTATGAAAGGTGTTTCTGAACCTTTTCTGGCCAGTTCGTCGGCCTTTTCGTTACCTTCTACCCCGACATGACCCGGAACCCACCATAATTTGGTCTTGTTTCTTATTCCGAGTGTTTGTAGGGTATTGAAGCAGTACATGACTGATTTGGAGTCAATGATATACGAGCTAAGGGCGTTCATAGCTGCTTGACTATCCGTGAAAATATGGATGGTTGCACCTTTTATGCCAGATAAAATAATATGGCTGGCGCATTCTTGAATGGCGTGGAGCTCTGCTTGAAATACGCTGGGACTTTTTCCCATGGGTATCGTAAAGCGTTTGTGTGGTCCGTATATTCCCGCTCCTACTCCCGTTTCCATTTTAGAACCATCCGTATACCACTTTATGCCGTTGTGGCTGTTTGGTGGGTTATTACTAACCCATGCTTCTCTCTTGGGGATCTCCGTGGAGAACCGTTTGTTGAAGCATAGTGGTTTTTGAATGCGGTCTGTGACCGCGCAGTTCATGTTAAGTTCTGGCAGTTCATCGAGAAGGGTCTTTAGTTCCGGGTGATCATTAAGACTTATCTCGTTTAACTGTATTAGACTTATTGCACTGCGGATCGCCACTTTTTGAATATATATGTGGAGAGGTGTGATTCCTGTTATTGCCTCTATGGCAGCTTTTGGACAGGTTCGCATGGCTCCGGAGATACCAAGGCACGCAAGCCGTTGTACCTTTTTGAGTTTCTCTATTGCGATCTTTTGTGTGGATTTTGTCCACCATACTATGGAGGCGTATGTTATAATGGGTCTTATCATCACTGTGTAGATCCAGTGGACGATCTTTGGAGATATTCCCCAGGTTCTGCCACATGTGCGACGACAGGCCCATAAAGCTCTATTAGCTTTAGTGATTTTGTTATTTATGTGAGAGTTCCAGTTAAGTCTCTTGTCTAGGATTACTCCAAGATACTTGACTTCGTCGGAGTACTCTACGACCGTGTCGTTTATTGTGATTAGGCCTAGGTCTAATTTCCTCCTTTTAGTGAAAGGAACGATGACGGCTTTACTGGGATTTATGGAAAGATTTTCCTTGATGCACCAGTCTATGGCTGTCTTTAGAGCATTTTTCATTTTTGATGTGACTCCATTTGAGTCTTTGCCCCTGACTATGATGACAATATCATCGGCGTACCCAATTGTAGTATAGCCCAAATTGCTCAACTTGTGTAGCAGGTCATCGATGACCAATGACCACAGAAGGGGTGAAAGTACTCCCCCATCATGGATGGTAATAAAAATTCTATTCCATTTTGAATCAGGGCTGGAAAAATACCGTCTGTTCCTGATGCCTTGAATGGTTTGAATGAGTTAATTGCCCATTTAACCTTATCCGGATTAAAAAGTTTTCCGGATAAACTATTAATTCTGCTGAGGTTTCTTGGAATTGAGATCTCCGCTATATGGTCATCTGTAATGACCATCGTGTGAGACCCTGGGAAGTGAGCCTGAAGCAAAGTTTTCAGCGTTTCTTCCCGGTCGCGTGTGATTGAACCATCTGATTTGATTAACAATCCCATGCTTTTTGCTTGATCATTTGACAGAGCCCTTTGGAGGCGTGCCACCTCTGGAAGTTTTTCGATCTTCTCACAGTTTGCACGCCATGAGGCTCTTTTGGATCTGCGCAACTCTAAGTTGTATAAGGTCAGCATGGATTTATATTGTTCCCATGTGCCGGTGCGTTTGGCTTTGTTAAAAAGCTTTCTCACTCTCATTCGAATAGACTCAAGGTTATCATTCCACTCCAGGAACTACATCAGTGTCTCCAGCAAAGTACGCCGATGCACACACAAATTTGTGTAGCTGTCGGCCTTTGTGACGTTCTATTAGAACTGCCACCAGGTCCCTAGTAGTGAAACCTGGAATGAGAGAAAATTTTATATCTTTTTATTCGCTCTTAATACCAACCCAAATTTCGTTCAGTGATACAGAATCAAACACATGTTTCAATGAAGAAGAACTCTGCAGATCTATAAGAGACTCGTTTTCCGGAACGCTTAGTGTCGTAGGCTATGTTTTCATTAGAAATGGGTTTTTTACCCACTCGATGTCAGATTTCGTATGTGGAAAGTAATCTAATAAAGATCTTTGTAGACTTACCAAATGTCCAGCGATCATATTGCCGATATCTTCTCTGAGCTCTAGCATGTTTTCTTGCAAGAATTTATGTAAAACTGGAAAACATTCAACATTGTTCTTCTGTACACAGGTAAGCCAGAAATTAATTTTTCTTTTTAAAGCTGCCAGTTTGTCTCTCGCAAAAAATACTGTTATGTATTTTCCCTGCAAAGCAGTAGCAGTTTCGTTAAACTTTTCAAAAATGTCTGCAAGATAAGCTAATTTTGTTATCCATTGCTCATCATACAATACATCAAAAAGGCTTGCAGATGAAGACATATTTTTGTCCAGTTGGAAAACTTTCAACTCATCACGAAGTTGAAATAATCTAAATAAAGCTTTTCCTCTGGAAAGCCATCTTATTTCCGTGTGCAAAAGAAGTGATTCGTACTGACTTCCCATATCTTTGCACACTTTTTTGAACAATCTCGATTGGAGAGGGCGACTTTTTATGAAATTTACAATCTTCACAGCTTCATCAAGAACTTTTTTTAAATCAGTTGGCATTCTTCTCACCACAAGTGCATAACGATGCAAAATGCAGTGACTGCTGTTACTTCCTGGCGCCATGTTTTTAATTTTTGACACGACCCCTTTAACCTTTCCTACCATTGCTGCGGCTCCGTCACTACATATGTTTATACATTTTTTCCAATTAATGCTGTGTTTATTCATAAAACAATTTATGGCCTTGAATATTTCTTCAGCAGTTGTATTGGTTTCCAAAGGTGTGCAGATGAGCAAATCGTTTTGAATAGATGTGTCGAAGGGATACCTCACGAATACAAGAACTATTGAAAGGCCGGCAACATCCGTGCTTTCATCGAGTTGCATTGCAAACATATCACAAGCATTCATTCTGCGAACGAGTTCTTCTTCCATGTGGTCAGATATTTTGTGAATCCGATCAGACACAGTGCTGTTTGAACATTGAACTGCTGCAACCTTTTTTGCCGCCGCTTCTCCAACTACGCAACGGATTGTTTCTAACATACAAGGCTTAATTAAAGACTCTGCAATAGTGTGTGGCTTTCCAGATCGAGCTATCCTGTAGCTTAGGGGGAAAGATGCCTCAGTTTGAAAAAAGCTTTAAATTTTCGTGAACTGTTGCGAAATGTCGTTTTAGTTTTGCTGGTGCGAGAGAACTATTAACTAAAATTTTTTTGCAAACAAGGCAGAATGCATCAGGTTCTTCGGAACTTCCAACAGGTATAAATCCAAAAGACAAATACGAGTCATCGTTTTTTTGAGTGAAATTTTCCTTCATTTACTTGTTTATCTTTTGCTGAACTTGCGGCGGCGTTTTCTACATCCTAAAAATGAATAATGATGAAACAATTTGGTTGAATAATTATTTCCAATGATATATGTATATACAATATACATAAACATACAAATTTGGTATTGAACGCAAAATTATATTATGAAAGTTTTTTTTAAAAGAATTATAGAAAATTATAAGAAAACAGCGGCAACATTTTTATATACGAATGCTACCCCTTCTCCGCTTCCGGAAAAAAATTGTACCAATATTCCAAATGCTTTCCTAGTTGTGGTGGACTCGGTACTTATCTTCTGGTAAGGATTTTTAAATTATTTTAAAATTAAAGTAGGCACCATTAATATTTGTTACATAGGATATTATGGGTGAAGCATCCATAGAACGCACTTCAAGAGTAACAAAACTGAGAAGAATAAAAACGCTTCAATGAAATCTCATATTTAAAATTCAAAACAAGTCACAACCACAAAACAACACAAAGCAAACTCGCAATAAGTAAAAATAACATGGCTTTAACATAACTTGTTACATATGGATTAATCTCCCATAACGCTACTAAATACATAAGAATATGTCATAATCGTCAGTTTCAAATAGATTTTTTACTCACCGAACAACCAGCAACAATTTGTTCTATATTTTCTGGAAACTTTGATGTTCCTCCATCATCAGCCCTTGTTTTTGATATTAAGGCCTGCTGTGAAAGGCGTCCTGTCCTAAGCCAGTTATCCATAATAATTAAGGTTTTAGAAGTCTGACAAAATGAAAACAGAATTAATAAGTGCACAGTTCATTATTTTAGTTTTAATATTCTATTTGAAAAACACAATGTACTTACATTTATGTATATCAATCAAAAATATTTCACTTTCACTGTTATTATATATTTTGAAAAAAGCAATGACGAGCAATGTGGAAATAAACATAAACACAAGACGCAAAATTGAATGCTTATTCCAATTTCATTCTGACTATATTTTCATTCTTTGTGAGATATTATGCAGAAAGTTTATTCTTTGTAAGATAGTGTGCAGTACCTCATAAAAGCTATGCGCGAACTATACTCACACGCATGCATACTTCATGGATTGCTGTGCGTAATTTTCTTTGAAAGTGGATGTTGCTGCTCCATTTTTGTTTGCTTTTGAATTTTTGAATTATAGGCAGCTCACACTTTATTTAAAAGGGAATTATAAACGTCAAACATTTTTTGCGCATAAATGTTTGTTCCAAAAATTATTTTTGTGTTTTACTATTCTTAGTTCAAGAAAGTCTCGCGGAACCCCGAAAACGTTCACAGTTTTCACAGTTTAAGAACCGAGAGAGTATATATTATAAATTTCAGCTCCTTAGCTCAAACTTTGGTTTTTCAATAAAATTGTTTTATTTAATTGTGGGCGTGTCAGTGGCCGGATTTTGAAAATTTTATATCCCGAGCAGTTTTAGGAGTTTTAGATCATATATAAAAAATTTCAGCATTCTAGCTCAAAATTTGATTTTTTCCAAAATTTTGTTTTTTTGAGTTTGTGGGCATGTCTTATTTCGGGACGCTAGAGAGTATATGGTTAAAATTTCAGCTCTCTAGGCCCAAGTTAAAATCCTAATTTTTGCCGACGGACGGACGGACATGGCTAGATGGACATTACTATCGATGCTGATCATAAATATAGTAACTTTTAGGGGTCTACGGGCAATATTAAAGTATGTTACAAACTATGCGTCAAAATTAATATACTCGTACCCTTAGAATAGGGTATAATGAAAGTAAATAAACCATTACAAACAAAGGAAATATTCAAATCGAAATCGATGGATTTATTTACCGGTGCCGTGAAACTTTGACAAAGTGAAATAAGACCGAACATGGAAATTCGGCGTTATTTCGCTTTCATAATTCGGCGTTATTTTACTCGGCGTTATTGGAATTTTTAGAATTTTTTATAATATTTTTTTTTGTTAAATATCTATTGATTTGTTGTTGTCTATTTACCGAAAAAAATAAATTGCTGAATAAACTAAATATGTAATGCATCTTCTTTAAGTTTAAATATGTATAAGGAAAAAATCTCCAATTAACTTTTTTTTTCGAGATTTTTTTCGAGATATCGTCTTTCGAGATTTTTTCCCATTCGAGATTTTTGTCATTCGAGATTACGTCATGATCCCACGCGCTAAATGTAGATTTTTGATTTATTTCCCGAATTTTTAAGGGCAGGAGTTGAAAACAAAAAACGTCTTTTGCTCACTAATTGTTATGTCAAAATTTCAATCTTTCGCTTTGTTTACAAACTAATTTTCCATTAAATTTATGCATATATGTAATTACATTTTGTCAATTTACTACTTTTTGCCCCGGTACCTCATCGAACTCTCCTAAAATTGATGTAGTAATCTCTGATTCGAAGAAAGCAAGCGGAAGAGAAATCAGCTATAATCTATCCGGAAATAATAGTCAGTACAGCGCGTAATATTAAAGAAATATTGTCAGTGCGGTCGCTACGTTCTCCAAGTGTTGATTTCCTTTTTTCGTATGAAAGTCTGGATGTAAACCAGAATGTATGGGGATTTATTTTCTCTACCTTCCACAATATACATATAGCGGAAAGGACTGGGAAATGTTTTTAGAAAATTTTGCTGATTGAGTTATATCGCAAACTGTTTAAATTAAAAAAAAATAAAAACATAAATACATCCTTTCATCTCATTATGTACCTGTTTGTATGATGTCTTTGTTTTTCCGATGAATGACGCCAGTTTTGCCAATGAATACGGGAATTCAAAAAAGGAAGATCTCAAGTTAGGTAGGGATGCAATCATTCAATGGGTTAGCGATAGATGTATAATAAGAATGGCATATTTTATTCAAATTCTAGGTATTGAAACCTGTTAGGTTTTTTTTTTTTTTTTTTTTTTTTTTTTTTATTAAAAAAGGAAATCCAAATCCCAGAGCACTCAGACTCGGTAACGTTCCATTGTACTACCAGCCAGAAATCCTCCTTTTGGTGTAGAGGCATGTGATTGGGTGGCGTATGTTGTTGTTCCCCATGGGGATTGAACCTGCACCGCACGGGTCACAAGCCAACACACTAACCTCTACACCGTCGCCACCTGTTAGGTAGGATCCTATTAGAAATTTTGTTGCCAGTTGGAAAAGAATGATCTGTATTTTCTATTTAAGAAGGATTTTATAAGCAGCCTGGCTAATTTGCGTTGAGATTTGAAACAGTGAAGTTCACTTTTAATTTAAACACGCGAGAAATTTTAAGATTATTTTCGGAAAGATTTCAAGCACCCTTCAATTTACCGAAGGAGCAGTAGAAAATCTTGTTATAAAAATAAATGACGAGAGTAGCAGCAGCAGCTACTCCACAAACTGAAGATACTTAAGAGATTATACATGCATATTTTTTTTTTTTTTTGTAATTTACTTAAATTGTTTTCTTATATACCTTTATTATATTTGTATGTAGGTATCTGTATGATCATATTAATTTTAATTTAAAATAATACGCCTCATGAATTTCATTTGTTGGCTTGCCACACACTGTTTCTGGTGTAATCAAATATATTACATATTTTCTTCAAATATTAAAACTATCCTTAAAATTTTATATCGGTTCATTAAAAACAAATGCGTGCCTTGGTAATTGCACGATGGTAACCCTAAGGAATTGTCTTTTTGATTTGTGACGGTCAATATTGAAAGCTATGGTAACTCTGAGAGAGCTTTAAAGAGCGACAAGTTTATGTAAAGCATTATTCCCAGAGGGAGAAGCAAATGTCCTATCTTCACTGTACTGACTATTAATTCCGGACAGAGTATAGTATTCAATATTACATCGCGCGGTAGGGTCATCTACTGGATACTCGTCTCTAAATAAGCAAATGAAATGAGGGCCAACTTCTAAAATGCTGCGATCAAGATCAGAGTGATTTCAAGAAAAAACATCTGTCGGAAATGTTTTTATTGCTTTTAGATGTAGAATGCAACCTTAGTTCTGCCTTTCTAGTAACCTACAGCCGTGAGACATTTTGGATAGAAATATATAACTTCAAACCCTAAAAACTCACTCGTGTATATAATATAACGTTTTGAGCACTTAACATATTTACACACTGTTTAAGAATAAATGCTGTCCCCAGCAAAACTAAAACATAACATAGGGACGGGCTACAGTCCGCTTGGGCGAACTGTTGGATACCCTATTCTTATTCCTATCCCTCATAAGTGGGCGTGACAAAAGTCTAAGTATGGTTGAATTGTTAAGAACGCTCTACATATTTTGTTATATAACATTTAAAGGATTTTATAGAAAAATCGAAGCTTTTGCAAAAAAAACGCTCCCTAGCTCAAACTTTGGTTTTCCAATAAAATTGTTTTATTTAATTGTGGGCGTGTCAGTTGGCGGATTTAAAAAAAAATTACGCATGAACATAAAGGGAGAGTGTATATTATAAATTTCAGCGCCCTAGCTCAAATTTTGGATTTTCAAAAAAAGTTTTAAAATTATTTTATTTAATTGTGGGCGTGTCAGTGGGCGGATTTTGAAAATTTTATCTCCCGAGCAGTTTTAGGAGTCATAGATCATATAAATTCAGCTTTCTGGCTCAAAATTCGATTTTTTCCAAAATTTTGTTTTTTTTTGAGTTTGTGGGCGTGTCTGTGGGCGGATTTCAAAAATTCGTAATCTTGATTATTTCGGGACCCTACAGAGTATATGGTTAAAATTTCAGCTCTCTAGACTCAGTTTAAAGGCCTAATTTTTGCCGACGAACGGACGGACGGACGGACGGACATGGCTAGATCGACATTACTATCGATGCTGATCATAAATATAGTAACTTTTAGGGGTTTACGGGTAATATTAAGGTATATGTTACAAACTATGCGTCAAAATTAATATACCCTAAGAATAGCGTATAAAAAGGAGTCGATGAGGAGATCGGTTGTGTAAGCCCTGAAACGGCGTTGTAAATCCAGCCTCCACTTAAAGGGTAGTAATCACACGTTACTGCTGTTCATTCATCCATTCAAAGCTTATTATTGCTCGTCGACTTATGTATGAAAGTCATTAACAATGGGGAGATAGTTTTTTTTCTAAAATTCATAATATATTCGCCTCGAATTAAATGCGAGTTAGATTGATTGGCCCGTCAATATCTTTTGCTATTTTATTTGAGGAAGTAATAACTCAACTTTAATGGAAAACTCGCAAAATTTACAATATTTAATTAAAAGTTCTCAGTGATGCAGAATCCGATGTATGCAAGCTAAAAGTTTCAAAAAGTTCCAGAAGTACTAAACTAAGGAAAAATAACCTTATAGTTGCCTTTCGCTTTTAAGGGTTTAGTTCAAATTCATGTCTATTGTTGCCAAGGATCACCTTAAACTTTTCTCATTATTAACAAGAGGACTTATTCTCAATCGCTTTTCTGGTGTTTTAGTTTGCCTTATTTATATCCCACGCTACACGATTTTTATTTTTCATGGGCAACACAAAATTGTGCACCCTTCCATTTAAAACAACACCTCTTGAGATGTCAAGTGCACTTGTTTCCCTCTCAAAGGAAGAGGATGTTGGCAAAACATATATCTATAGGAGGATCTAGCTCCTCAAATTACCCTGACGTAACCCGGCAATAGCCCGTTAAAAGTACTCCGATGCCGTTTATTATTTTTTAACCCATGATTTCTACTCGATGGATTTTAATGGCTGACTGACATCCGGCTGTGTGTGCGAGTATGTTTGTGGATTCATTGCTTCCGGCGGTAGTATAACCAATTTGAGCTATCAATAAATCATGAAATTTTATCGAACCAGAGTTTTTGTTGGAAGAGCAATCGAAATGTGGATATCAGGAAAATGCACATCCGAGCTATAAGCTGAAAGGACATGCTTCTGAATTCTTTAAGCTGTAGCAATGTGTTACTCCCACTTATACACCAGTGTAATGAGAAAGTATGTACCCCTGAGGATGTTAAAACTTTGTAAGTGGCAATTCAACGATGAGTTGTTCAAACCATTGATGCATTGTCTTCGTTTTAGAGGATGCTTTTCAATGAAGCGTACTGTCAATGCGATCATTGACTGACAATGAGCTCACTTGACATTGTTGCCTTAGGGGCTGGGTGTGTATGAATATATAGCTGCTTATTTTTGAGTATTAATCAATCAAAGATTTCATTGTTCTCCATAATAAGTGTTGAGGACCCCAAAAGAAGTCATTCTATTGAGCTGTCATTCTATTTCATGTCATTCTTTGTAACTGCCCTTTATACTGGAATGGAAGTACTATATACAAACACTATCGACTACATTTTTGACGCCATTCTCCAACTAATTTAAGATGATAAATGAAGTTAATGAATTGTCCCATAAATGCTTCGTTACTCTGTCGTGTAAGACAAAAAACCGAACTGATTCTTGGGAAAGATAAACGGGGAATAATAAAAGGGTACATTTAAAATGTATCCCAAAAGACGTTAGTCGCATTCAATTAGAAAGCCGGGATTGTTATCTTTTCCATAGATAAAATTATAATAATTAATAGTTAAAAAGGACGACCTGGCGTTACTGCTGACTCACGTTGATCTTAGAGGAGGATACTGTAGGAACCCGAAAAAACAAAAACGCTTCACAAGGGACACACAGTAATTTATCAAAATACAAAATCTAATTCAGGCGGTTGCCAAAACATTTATAATTAACGAGGAATTAATTTAGCAGGATCTACCATGTATTTGAGTTCTTAAATAGTTTTCAGTAATAGGGTGTGGTTGCAAGTGCTTCGGAGCAGGAAATATGGGCTTAGCCGTGTGTTCGCGTGCGGTTTGTTAGATAGAGAGTGGATTTTGAGAATTGGATATTGCTTTCAATCTTTAAAAATTTAAATTCAGGTGAACGAGGGTCATTTCTGGAGAAGTTTACTAGAGAAAAGAGGTATTTTTTGATTAACTTTATTTAATGAATGACCATTGTACTACCAGGCACAAATCCTATTTTGGTGTCCGAATTGAAGAAACTAGGTATTTTTGGTGGCCTGTTCCGCTTGTGGAATTGAACTTGCACAATGCCCAGTACACAAATCACCACACTAACTTTTACACCGGATTCTTCTCTATGAATCCGTTTATGGCTGAGAACCCTTGACTATGAGCCAGTTACAAAAAGAATGTAATTATTTGCTCGAAAATAGTTTTGCGAGCAGCTTTTCCAGTCTCCATTTTTTCTTTATTTGCTCCAAAATAGTTTTGCGAGCAGCTTTTCGATCCAACTTGTATTTCTAAATAATTATTATTAGAGTTGTAACAGCCTCCATTTTTTCTTACAGATACTCTCTCACAACCACAAGAAGGAATGCGGTAACTACAACTGGTGCTATTAAGTCACATATTCGTAAGTACAAACAACATCGATTTATCCAACTCGAATAAAGGCTTACTTTCTTTGTACACAATTTACCAAATTTAATATCAGAAGCAAAAGACGATCCAACCTTCAAGCATTGACATACAAATAAGTTATATTAATAGATGCACAAACAATGAAGCATTGTGACTAATGAAGATTGAAACTTCATCTTCCTTTCTTCAGTTTAATTATTGTAGTTTTGATTTATTATTTTCAGTTCTATTGATTTGAGAACGAAAGACTGGAGATAATGATGTGAACGGATATTCTTCTTAAATGAAAGTTTTCAATTTATTTTAGTTTTATCTCGATTTACACATTCGCTTCCCTTTACAAAGGATACATGATTTGTCTAAGAGAACTTTTATGAGCAACTTAATTATGATTAGAAAAGTTCAACGTACTATAGATAGAAAAGTTTGTTATTGTTTTTCCAAATGCATTCTGGGGAGTATTTAGATTCACCCAAAGGGTATGCGATGAAACTTGAGATTTTAAGGAATTCAACGAAGGAATTCACATTGACTGTGGTTATGGTTTGCTGGTATAGCTTAATTGCTAAGTTCTCAAAATGTTCAATTAACTTGTTCCGGGAATTGAGGAGAAATTCGGGAGAAGATAAAACACTGGAGGGCATTGAGTGGGGAATAATTACTTCATTTCAACTGAGACGAACAAGCAGTTTAAATAAATTTAAAAGATGAATACAGATCCCAAAGACATTTTACGGGTTAAAAAAAATGTAAAGGCTGTGTTGTATGGGGATTGAGGAATTGTTTTGAATGTAATTAAGATAGAATGAGAATTAAAATGCCTTAACAGGCACTTTCAAAATCGTTGCTATTAAGATTGTTATGGTTGTGGTCAAAGATCAAAAATACGGCAGCTCAATAAGTTATAATTTAACGTACTTTAATACCACCTGCAAAATTATAAAGGGACATACCATCTTTCAAGCAGTATCTTCATAATACATATTATGAAAAAGTTGACAACGACTCGAAGCAATAAATTCCCTAAGACTCTGCCCATCCAAATTTTCAAGAACCGAACATCTTCGCCAGAGTATAACTCACAATTTATGTTCCTTCTTCAAACTCTTCTCCAGAAAACCTAGGCTAAGCCTCCTGTATCATCCACAGCTTACGAATGGCTAAACTGACTTTAAAAGCAATCTCTATAATAAATAAACATTCATTGGTCACATCGTGGCACTATGTGTATACGTTATGCGAATTACGTATACATACTCGTACGTTCACATACGCACAACAAAATAAATATCCTCTGCAAAATGGAACACCTCTTCGCCTGGATCGACCTCTGGGTTCAAGCCATTGAGATGGAATTGCTCCCAAAAGTCATATTCCTACTCCACCTATTCTATATCTTATCCATTGTCGTTTAGTTTTTTCTGACACATAATTCAGTGACAGCAGCAGCACCATTTTTAACTCAAGGACTTTCAGACTAAGCATTCTCTTGTACCTTGGCTGTTGCTGCGATATCCTTCATGCTAAAAAAAGGAAACTGAAATCAAAACAATGAAAAGTATGGAGAGAAACAAAAACTCGCACCAAATAAAATATTTCGCCCGAATCTATCCCTATCCATGAAGTACGACTAAAGGTATCCTTGATGCTGTCTTGCAATAGTCGTATCGGAAAGGCAGTACTCGAGAGTGCGAAGTGAAATGAGAAATACTTTTGTCCTGCTGCTTTTTTTTCTGTTTTGTTTCATGTTTGCATTAACCAAGAGGAATAGTTGGAGATTTTTTTCCATTTCATTGATTCCTAGGGACCTACGCTACCCTTCTTCATAAAGAAAATTCCAGTCTACAAGTGTATATAAGTTATTTTTCATATTCTCTATTTGAAATATGAGTTTTCTTTTTGTACTGCGCGCCATGTTATGAAATTATAATGCAATTGGGTTTGAGAAAATACAGAAAAAAATAAAGGCAAATAAAAATTATTTCCTGGAAATAAATTCACAAATTCAACTCGATGACAGATATTTGTCAGAAGCTCTTGAAAACAAATCAGATAAATGGAAAGAAAATAGTGACAAATTGTATTTGTTTAACATGTTTATTCTCTTATAGCCAGATAGTCAATAACCTGATCAACCCTTCTCGTAAAATGTTTGCTTTAAGTAGTTTCATGTTGAAACATTTGAAATTGTAATTTATTCTTCAGAATATAGCATCCCAGGGAAGGTATACATTTAAAACTAATGTTCATATGTAAAGATACCTCTCCCTTCTGGATTACGAATTTATCAGCAATATCGCTTACGACAATTCTGACGTGACATTTCGTGACATTTGTATAGAGGCTGCTAAACCGCAGAAAAAATGTAAAGAATAAGTATCTTATGGAAAAAGTATCGCGGGATTCTTCAAGAAATCCATTGTGTTGGTTGCTTTTGAAATTGCATTTGATAAACAACCAAGAGATCAGTTATGGGTTGCACAAATACAATGAGTCATCAATCACATGTCATTGGCTTTTGAAGTGATCTGTTGTGTTTTTCCTTCCGGTGCTTAAAATAAATTGTAAACTCTTTTTTCAATATAAAATAAAAAAAAAACAAAAAAAAAAAATAAAATAAAAATATTAGCTAAAGAAAATTTAAGAAAACTTTATGGAAAACCCAGGAACTTTTTTTTTTAAATATAGAAATATTTATTTACTCTTTTTAGAGATAGCAATCAAACTGTAGGTGTAAAAAAATATACACACAATTAAAAATTGTTATGTATAACATGGATCAATGTGTATGTGGATCAGTGTGTAATTTCACACATCTAGCGGGACTTTATTTCTGTTGCGTTTAAATATATTAATTGTATTGTTGTTTACTTGTTTAATAGACTAATATATTAAGTTGTGGGTGGCGACGGTGTAGAGGTTATTGTGTTGGCTTGTGACCCGTGCGGTGCAGGTTCAATCCCCACGGGGAACAACAACATACGCTACATGCATCTACACCAAAAGAAGGATTTCTGCCTGCTAGTACAATGGACCGTTACCGAGTCTGAGTGCCCTGGGATTTGGATTTCCTTTTTTTAAAAAAAATAAATATATATTAAGTTTCTGGAAGTCATGAGTTATATACCTGACCCACCCCAACCTTACTTCCTCCAACGTAGTACCTTAAAACATCCCAAAGAATTTGTATGCAACTAAAAAAAATGTATTTATTTTATATTTACCTATTATTTTTTTTTTATATGTTTATTTCTTTATTAAAAATTATTCGATCTCATCATCTGAGCTGCTGGTACCTACATTGAACTTCGGCGGCGATAGCAGTTTCGCTTGGCGTTTTAGTGCACACCAGTTCCATTATTTTTCCTTTTTGAACTCTAGGTGTACAATCGTGGAATGCCTTTGAAGGTCGTCCAGGATTCAATCTCATGCTTGATGTAGGAACTAGATCATAGAAGCCCAACGGCAATTTGATATCCTCATCCATCCATTTCGCATTATTCTTCCGAAACCTTTGCATTTCTCGTTTACTTTGTTCCCACCTTGCATGCATTTGGAACTAACTACTCACATAAGTTTTTGGGATTCTGGGAATTTTGTCGAAGTCCAAAAGACCGAAGCTTTCCATTATGTGAATCGAAATCTGCCTATTTCGATTGGCTTTCGTCGAGCTCTTCGACACACATCCAAAATTGCCTGATGTTTCATATTAATAAGTTCCTAGCTAAAAAAAAATTGGGGTGGGCACTCAGAAGCAGAAAAGGTTAATGGATTCTGATAGGCAAAACACAGGAGGGGGTACTAAACAACATTTCACGACGGGTACATGCGGGGACAATTTTAAAACGCTTCACAAAGATGTAAAAAAACAGACAAAAGCCTTTAAACAAAATTACCATTTCTTCAATTTTTTATGTGACCACAAATTTCTACCTTACCCTTTTGAGAATCTATAAAAAAGAGGAATACATGTATACCGTTAGTGCCACTTATTACTTGAATCACGCGCGATCAATTTGACTCTTAAAATGCAACTGAGCTGCATTATTTTTTTGCTTTAAAAAGTTCGCTGTTTGTAATGTTGCCCAACCTAAAATAACGGTTTCATACAATCTGTTTTGTTAGAATGTTATTGCCTGGAGTTCTAGCCGTCGTGTCATATCAAAACATTTTCAAACGGGCGACATTGAATTTTCAATTAAGTCACGCTAGATTTGCGAAATTGCACACTGTCAGCCGATGGGGATGTGGACTTCGTAACGTGCCACAGGTGTGATCGCAAGATATATTGATGGATATATTGATGGACTCTTCGAAAAAGCATATAGAAAAATGACAACGGGCAAAAAGGAGAAATGGAATCGTCCAATTTGTAGAAGAGAACTTTTTGCACCCTTCATGCACAAAACGACTCCAGATGAAATTATACGAAATCCAAGCGAATGCAAAAAATAAGGAAAGAAATGACCGATATAAAATCAAGTTGTGAATTTCTTGCAAACAATTCATATGATGAGATGAAACAGCATAGGTATGAGCTCGAACAATGATTTCCTATATAAACTCTCAAATAAGATTAACGAATTAAAACAAAGTAACATGAGAAAAGACGAACAAATCACAATGGAAACGAATCTCAATGCGGTTGAACAACAATTATAAAAAAGCAATATTAAAATAAGAAATATTCCACAAATGCAAAATGAGAATCTGGTTGAAATAGTCCAAGCATTGGGCAAAACAATCGATGGTACTGTTTGCACGGCCGAAATCACTGATGAGTATAGAACCAGCAAAAGAAATTCGGAAAAGTTAACACAAATTATCTCCTTCGCCAGCCAAACGTGTAAATCAAATCTAATAATGAAGGCAAAGGCCAAACGCAATATACCAGTGACAGAAATTATTACAAACAAAAGCAATGGCCAGACTGTAACAGCAAACGAAAGACTGCAGTTTATGTAAACAATCATCTAACACCAACAAATAAGCACCTTCTTTGGTGAGCCAAAATTAAAGCGAGAAAATGCAATTGGAAATTTGTGTGGAAGAGCACCGACAAAATACTGCAAAAAAGTCATGAGAACGGTGTAACCACACGCATTGGGACGTGCAACGATATAGAAAAAATATGCGACTAGTTTACGTTCGTATGTTTGAAAAAAAGAAGAAGAAATAGCAAACGAATATTTTCGATGGAAAACGAATACACGTGTTGATCTAAGACGAAATACTTTCAGTCCTATTGAATACATATAAGTCAGTATCACGACACGAGGCAAGAAATATTTTCAGCCGACGTTGAAATTGATCTTGCTGATCATTATGCTACAAAAGGCAGATAAATAAGTTGTTCAGGAGGAAAGATCGCAATGATATTCCTTGTGTTCGAATCTCCCAGACAGCAGAGAACAGACAGACAGTACTGACTGCTGGAATAAGTCCAGAAAGTGTCGCTTCAAACGACGATTTTTTCGTGGTCGAGGACCCACAGGAGAAAGTGGATTTGCTGGGCGCTTGTTTCGAGGCCGTGTATATGGTGAACAATCCTGTTCGCCGTAACCACGACATTGAGAATAGGGCTCTAGTGAGCCATTTCTATCTGCGCACCGAACTTGAGAATTGGCGATCTGAGAATAACGGTTTCTCCGTGTTCACTGATGAAAACCATGCTAATGCAGTTGTCGCCAATGGCCGAGATGCATCGCACTTGTTCGTGTCGAAGAATGATCTTCTGTGCATCTTCGAGTCACTAAAGAATAAAAAGTCGGCGGGGATGGATGGTGTCCCAAACGTCGTATTGAGACACCTGCCTTTGGAGGCTGTAGATATTTTCACCACGCTGTTTAACAATGCGCTGAATAATGCACATTATCCGGCGCATTTGAAGTTAGCTGTGGTACACCCTATCCCGAAAAAAGGTAAAGATAGGACGAACCCTGCCAATCTCCGGTCAATTAGCTTGCTTCCGAATATTAGCAAGGTCTTTGAAAAGGTTGTCAATAGAGCCCTGTTAAAGTGGGTCGAGGACAATAACATAATTCCGGACAACCAGTTTGGTTTCAGGGCGAGGTATGACACTATTCATGCCGCGTCGAAACTGGTTTCCGACATTCAGTGGAATAAATGCAAGAACCAATGCACGGGTGCTTGTCTGGTTGATTTTGAGAAGGCTTTCGACACCGTGTGGTTAGAGGGACTTTTCTACAAGTTGACCAGGCGGGGGATGCATAAACCTGTGCTATATGTAATTTATAATATGTTTATGGGAAAGAAGTTCGTTGTCAAATGTGGCAACGTGACTTCGAGCAGAGTCTTTGAAATTAAAAACGGTTTACAGCAGGGGGCGGTCAATTCTCCGATCCTGTTTAACATTTACACGAGTGATCTGGTAGGTTCACTCAGACATGCTATAGCGTATGCCGATGATTTGGTGGCATACAGATCAGGTCCTAAAATCGAGGTCATTAATATCCTTTTGCAGCGTGACTTCGATCAAATTAAGCGATATTGCGACGACTGGAAGTTGAAAATCAACTTTCAGAAGACGGAAACAATCTTGTTCAGAACTCCATTGGCTGGGGCCTCTAGGGATACCAGAAAAAAATGGAAGAAATTGGCCATTATTGGACAGGATGGGCAGCCATTGGCGGTGAGAAGCGAACGCCCGAATCCAACTATATAAAATACTATCCCAACAAGGTCCTATACGATGGGGCTCAGTTGAATAGGATTGACAATTTCCTCATTAAGGTCACTCGAAGGCACGTTGCAAGGGCGATGGCCAGCGACAATAGTCTGATATTTGGGGCTTACTACCCCAATGAAATGTACATTGAGAGTACGCCCCGTCTGGCTTTATCCCGCCAGAGGCATTTATCCATATTGATGCAAAAGGGCTGGTACAGACGAGGGATGGTATTCCGGTCTTATACCATCGCTACCGCAGCGCGAGAGATAAGCGGCTCCTCCACGACGGGGACGTCGCCAATGCTCATGAGCTCCTCCGTTTTAGTACCGCAATATCGGAGAGGGATAGATTCGACACGGAAAAGCAATTCGCCGAATTTTGGTGGCTCGTTGAGGGGGGAGGGGTCAACATGCCCTCCCAGGACGGTGCGTTACTCTAGGTAACTTCCTTTTAGGTTATAAGTTAGATTAAGTCAGCTAGGGCGTTTTTGGGAGAGGCCGGGCTCGCCAACGTGTGGTGGTGCTTCCGGGAGTTGAATGACGCTGTAAAGCTTCAGTCGGCTCACGGCGGCGCGTGTGCACGTTGACGACTGCCAGGCGCTCGGAAAGCAATTGGGATTTTGACCACTTGTTGCGCAAGGCAACGAGTGCTCAGAATCCTAATTATAGTTAGAATACGTTAAGTAGTTTAAGTAAGTAGAATAGGTAGTTTGTAATTTGTTTTATATAAAATCTCAATAATGATACCGAGTTTTAGTAAATTTTCTCGAGGAGTATATTAAGTAAGATTAGTTCGTAAAATAGTTCGTAGGCCGAAAGGCAATAATTCTAAGATATAGTTAAGTTTAGAGCGTTCGCATAAGGACCAATAAATAAGAATAAGTATCCTGTTAATATTAAGTTAGGTTTAATCATTTTTGTCTAGTATGTAAGTAGATATTTATCAATGAATAAAAAAAAATGAATTTCAAAGTCAAAAAGTACGCTACAAAAGGCTTAAATAAACTATCATTAATTGTCCCATATTACAAGTTACAAGTAATTCCCACTTTTAAGAACTATTAACGAAAAGCACAAGTACGACCAAGTGCATTCACAAGATCCATCTTATACAGTGTGTTTCTTTATTCATTCGAAATATTCGGATTTTTCCGAATATTCCGAATAATTCATTTCATTGTTTCATTATTCATTCTGGAATAATTAGAATGCATTCTTTTTATTCCTAGAGCAAGGTAGAATGAAAGGAATATTCTCTCGTTTGACAGATGCAGTTAATCAAAAAAACAAATGGAGAAAAAGCAAGCTGCAAGCTGCAATCAATCAAATAACTTAGCATTTATTGCAAATTCATTGTCAATTTTGTCTTGTAATGTGTGTTATTTCAAGTTAATTATTTTTTAAGTTTATATTTTTAATTTCATTTAACAATTTCCAGGGTGAAATCCATTTTTAAATTGGGCTCCTTTGGACATGAAATGCCCAATAGATGTTTGTGACAAGAAGATGTGATGAGCAGAATTGCCGCTTATACCATTTATACTACATGCAGAACCATACTACGAAGGTGCTTGTTTTTGAATTTCTACTAAATCCTTACTCTAAAAAACTACATTTTGAATGTTTTACTTTTTTTCCCTCCGACTTTACATATATATACATAAAATATGCATAGTAAAAATTGTAATCAACTTAAACTAGATTTCCGAATTGAGAATAAAGAATTAAAAAAAAAAAAATAACTAAATAACTAAATAACAACACGAAAGTATAATGTGTTTCACAAAAACAATAACAATATCTTAGCAATAAAAAATATATTAGGTTTTTCCTGAGCCAAAGTCTTATATTACTGTATTAGGTACTTCGTTAAGAAATACAGCAGTGGGCACTTAAATTTAAACAAGAACAAGTCTTTTTCCGTTATTTAATATTCCTAATATTGTGACCACCTGTACAGTACATCCGATAAAAATAGAAGTGTTCACCTGTTGAATAATTTGGTATTATTTGGTTGTCAAAAAAATGGATTGCTATCAAATAGACAGTCACAGACACAGTTCAGTTTTACAAATTCGTCGCTGGCAAACAAATTTCGAGGATTCATTCACTGTTTTCGTTTGTAAAACAACATTTAAAAAAACGAATTGTGGAAAATAAATAATAGCTATGTATTAAATAAATACAATCATTGGAACTTCGCTTCCGTAAATCTTATGAACAAAAAGTTGTCACAAACATAGAGATGGGCTACAGTCCGCTTGGGCGAACTGTTGGATACACTATTCTTATTCCTATCCCTCATAAGTGGGTGTGACAAAAGTCTAAGTATGGTTGAATTGTTAAGAACGCTCTACATATTTTCTTATATAACACTTAAGCGATTTTATCGAAAAAAACGAATCTTTTGTAAAAAAAACGCTCCCTAGCTCAAGCTTTGGTTTTTCAATAAAATTACTTTATTCAATTGTGGGCATGTCAGTAAGTGGATTTAAAAAAAATAACACATGAGCTAGAGAGTATATAATATAAATTTCAGCTCCCTAGCTAAAACTTTGAATTTTCAAAAAAGTTTTTTTTTTAAATTGTGGGCGTTTCAGTAGGCGGATTTAAATATAAAATTATAGGGCCCCTAGAGAGTATATATTATAAATATCAGCTCCCTAGCTCAAATTTTGGTTTTTCAATAAATTTGTTTTATTTAATTGTAAAAAATTTCAGCTTTCTAGCTCAAAATTCGATTTTTTCGAAAATTTTGGTTTTTTGAGTTTGTGGGCGTGTCTGTGGGCGGATTTCAAAAATTCGTAAACTTGATTATTTCGGGACCCTAGAGAGTATATGGTTAAAATTTCAGCTCTCTAGGCCCAGTTTAAAGGCCTACTTTTTGCCGACAGACGGACGGACAGACAGACGGACATGGCTAGATCGACATTACTATCAATGCTGATCATAAATATAGTAACTTTTAGGGGTCTACGGGCAATATTAAGATATGTTACAAACTATGCGTCAAAATTAATATACCCTTAGAATAGGGTATAAAAAGGCATGAGCTCAGACAAAAATAACTCAAAAAGTTCATAAGCTACTTTCGTTTCATTTATTCATTAACAACAAAACAAAATCAAAATTAAATTTTAACTTAAGCCAAACAAAAAATCAAGAAGGGATTATATACGAGTATAAGAATTAAAAATGAAAAATTGAGAATCGCGTTGTTGTGGCGAAAATGTGTTTTTGTTTTTAAAACAAGCTAATATGCACAATTTCCTATAAATATATTTAATACTACTAAGTACGAACAAACAAAAACAATGCATTAATTGCGAAATTATGCAAAAAAAAGTGAAAATGTATGCAAATTTCTGCATCAAGAGCTGCACAAGCCCTTTCGGTGAACATGTCAACATTTTTTTTGTTGATGCTTTAATGGAGTATTACCTTAAATTAAATAGAAAAAAATATTGATTGCAGGTACTAAATTTTGTACTTGCTCTTGATTTAAGTGACAACGCTGGTCATGAACAAATGGTTGCCATTCTATTCGGTCCATTTCTGTTTCTTTATTTATTTCATTCTGGATAATCCGGATACGAAATTCAGAAATTCTGTCTTTTCTATTCCTTATCCGGAAAAAAATAAAGAAACACACTGATAAAGTCTAAAAAAGTTCCCATAAAACGGATATTATAGCCTTGTTTGTTTACTAAACTTTTAAGATGCCGTCTTATAAAATATTTTTCAGTTACTTTCCGACTCTATCTATCATATCTGCACTATGCACACATGGCGCTCTGATAAACAAAGAATTTAACTACTTTGTCTGTGATTTATTAATGGCTGGTACAAAATTTACTTTTCCACCCCACAACCACCCTGCAATTGTATCTCGTACAAATATTAGCTCAACTACTGAGATATCCATGTCTCTTTACATAAAAAAACAAAATGTCCATTAAAAAAAAAAACAAACGAATATGTTTGTAGTTGGTGAAAAGTTCTACATGCCAGCCAATTGTCGCCTCGAAAGAAATTTGGCGCCAAAAGACATGGGAAAGCGAAAAGCTTCCCCACCGAATTCGCTTGGAAAAGACAGCTGATTCTAGAATTCGCTTGGTAGGTAGTTACTAGTCGGCGTCGTCGAAGTGTTACAAGAAAAGTTTTCACCATCATCGTGCTGGTGTCTGAATCTGAAGTCTACCAGTATCTACACATTGTGTAGATGCATAACTAAGCAACTGCTCTGAAAGATTTCCTCTGTTTTGTGTACATTATTTTTGTTATTTGTCAGTTGAATTTGTTTCATGTGTCGGTCGGTTGGTGTGTGGTTGAATGCGATCTTAGGTTGTATTTTGCATTAGTAATATCTATTCGGCAAACACACTCGCTAGTTCCTAAAACTCCTTCCGAACAAGATGTGAAGATCTAGTGGTTGTGCCTGCAAAATAAAGTTTATTTCTTCTTGGCCGTGTTTATTTTGCGCCTCTGTCGACGTTCGTGTGTTTTTCGTTTATTCAACTATCCGGTTACGAAAATAAATTTTTCGCTATTTAATCAGATGTATTTTTCTCATAAGAACGAATGCAATATAAATCGGTTGTGCTAGAAATTCCAACAAAGTAAAATTTTCTTTTCGAGGTGATAACTAAAAATTGAATATAAATATACTTACCACCTACCCTTGTGTATATGGCTTGGACGTGTAAACGGTAGTTTTTTTTTCAAAGGTTAATAGTCCCCTCATTTTGGTGTGCGAAGAAAAAGGACGGTCCTGGGCTTGACGGTAATTGAGCGTTTTGATGGTCTCAGTGATAAATGCGGTCTATCGTTTGCTAAACAAAATTTTTAAAATGTGTCCTTGTCCGGTATCAAGCCAGAATTGAAATTTATTCTTCAATGGTTTTTGCTTACATATCAAGGGGATGGCTAATAAATAATTATTGCTACCTGGAAGTGCCCGATTCGAGAAGATTCGTGTTTGTGACTTGTGCTTGTGAGTGTTGATGGTGGCACTACTGCGGAAGCAGTAGCAGTGCTCATTATGTGGCGCATTAAAAAAAATTAAAAAGCGCATGCAAATCGATAACAATTAGTAAAGAATTATTACAAAATTTAAATACAATGTGTAGGTACATAGGTTCATAGCAAATTAAATGGAATACGATTAATTGAACGTTCTTGGTAAGTTTTATTTTGAGATTTATATTGAAGCCAAGTGCACATACAAATCTGCATACTTAGTTTTTATATTTATTTTCCCAATAATGTTTAATTTTTTTTATGAAAATGAATACTTTTAGCGCCATAAATGATACATCTACTCCCTATGTATGCCTTTGTTTGTTAATTTTATTTCCTTTGTATTTTTATTAGAAATTATTGAAATTGTGATTGCACACCGATAAAATATCAAATGAGAAAAAAAGGGATGTTAACTAAACGAAAATAACCTGCGGGATGTTGATTTAATTAACCGTTGATAATAATCTCAAATTTCATACCTAACTATCCACAGGCCGTTTGTGTATCCAATTAGAAATGACGAAAGGTTTCCATGTTAAAGTTCATTCATGCAAATTGGTAGTGGGTGAAGTTTTGTATAACGTATGTATGTATAGGTACCATGTAGGATGGCTTTGTATAAATTTTACGAGAGAATGCCGTAAAAGATAAACCGATTCGCCATAAGCTTTGGGCGGAAGTACATATCTATTTATTTTTACTATTGCCTATTTCTTTTAGGTAAAGGTAAAGTTTGTTCGGGATAGGGCCTGTGAACATTTTAGCTGGCGGCGCGGAAAATTATCAATTTATATTGTATTTTTGTTGGCGCGCAAAATTATAAACTGAAATTGTTTTTTTGTTGAGGAAAAGGGTACTTATAATTTGATTTATCCTGATATGGACTAGAAATAGAAAGTCCCATCAATATTGGAGTCTTTAATTGCTTCGCATAAGCAGAACTTCGTGGAAGATTGCGCCTTAGATGGCACACATAATTGGAAATCTATCTTAACTGACTGAATATGCAAACTCTAGGCGGCTGGTTAGGTACATATCGAGCTAACCGAAGAGGTTTTTTCATTTGGTGAGAAGGTCTAAGGCGGACACTATGCGTTCAAGCTCCAAAAAGGAGGAGCAATATCTATATTCAATCCAAATAAAATACTGCAATAAATAGAGGATTTGCGTTTGGTACGAATTCTCTGACTGTCACCACGGATGTCACATTTTTTTGAGGTGCACGAACCAGTTTCTTAAAAATCAAGGAGATAAAACAATCGGCAGTTCTGAAAAATTGATTATTGCGAAAAATGGGTGTGTCATGAACACTCGCGACAGAAGTGAAACTTCCTGGGTAAAATTAAAAATAATTAAATTTTTATTGGTTGACGGGAAAGGAAGCATTTCAATTACTCATCAATCACTTTTCAATAACGAACATTGTATTTCATAATAATTTTTTCACAATCAATTTTCGTACTTTTTTCACATCACGTTTTTGTCCTTTCTGCACTCAACTTAGGCATATTTATCAATAAATAATCAATTTTAAAGATGAAAACAGATGATACACATCCTTGAAATTATTAAGGAGAGAAACATTTACAGAAGATATTGGCAAAGATATGGTCAATCTTACTTTAAATATCGAGTTTCGGGTCCTAATAAATTATTATGTGAACTTATTTCTGAACATCGAAACAACGAATGGAATAAAAAATTAAGTTCACCTGAGAAAAACGCCAAACCTTTTTGGAATATTGCAAAGGCATTAAAAAACAAGAATAGGCAACTTCCCTTCTTGACAGATACAACAAATTTATACTGCACTGATTTAGATAAAGCAAACGCCCTTGCGTGCAGATTTAGCCATTATCACTCTGTCGCATCTAATTAAGGGGATGCAAAAACAAATATTTTTGTTAATAACACTATTCAAATTTTTTTGGCAAGTCATACCAATCAACCATCTTAAAGTGACTATATCACGGTAAAAGACACCGATTTATTAATTAACGACTTACGAATACGTAAGGCTGAAGGCTTTGACTCAATTAAAAATATCTACATTAAACAAATGCCCAACTGGACAACAGTTCTAACATTTATCATAAATGTCTGCATAAAGATAGAATATTTTCCTGATAAACGGAAATTGGCCAAAGTAGTGGTTGTCTGCTGAGTAACCTCAGCAAAATCTATGAAAAAGTGTTAAAGGAAAAAATTGTCAAGCACATTTCCCACAATAATTTGTATCCAGAGGAACAATTTGGCTTTAGACCTTTTCATAGCACAACTCATCAAGTGCTTAGGATTTGCAACCATATCAAAAGTCATCGTTCAGTAGGCAAATCTACTGGAATGATTCTACTCGATATCGAAAAGGCTTTTGATACCATTTGGCATGACCGACTTATATCCAAAATGATAAATTTTAAATTTCCCGCTTATATCTGTAAAATTGTCCGCAGTTTTTTGTCAAATCGTTGTTTTAAAGTTCACGTCAATAGTGGTATCTCCAACCTAGTGTACTTTTATTCAGGAGTTCCCCAAAGCTCAGTTCTTGAGCCTATTTTATATAACCTGTATACATCGGACTTTCCGCGTCTTCCACATTTTCGCATTTCACATTTAGATTGAGAGGAATCTAAACAATGCGATGGAAATACTATAAGGGTATTAGAATAAATGGAAAGTAAAATTTAATGAGGAGAAAATAAAAGCTTTCTCCCCAGTGGCCGCTTACAAGTAAATGGGAAAGACATTAGTTGGGAGCCTGCTGCAAAATATTTAGGAGTATATTTAGTTACCAAGTTGATACTTAGTACTCATATTGCAAATAGCCTCAACAAAATTGCGATTGGGATTAAAATGTTGTGACCTCTTATCAATAGAAAGTCACTGCTCTCAAATGAAAATAAAATAATTATCCATAAGGTAATTTTTCAGGCGATTCTGTTATATGGATGCCAAGCATGGGGAAATTTTGCAATGTGCCATATTAAAAAACTACAGACATCTCAAAATAAGTTGTTAAAAATGATGCTTAATTTACCGTGGTACCACTCAACATTGGACATTCACGATAAAGCGAATGTTGAATTGATCTTAGATAGAATTCAAAGACTTAACTTACGTTTCCTAGACCGCTGTGAATTTGCTGACAATCCTCTTGTAAATAATTTAAATACCTTATAGTGGAGATGTACGCAATTATTTCTTCCATTTTGTGTTTATTCGTAGCTTGTATAACTATATTAACTTATTTGTATAATAAATCATTAATTATTGATTTATTTATTTGTTTAACTATTTATTTATTTATTTTTTTATCAGATTATTTATTTGATTATTTATTTATTTATAATATTGATTTACTTATATATTTGTTTATTGTAATTTATTTATATCTGTGTTAATTTTCTTCTTTATTTATTAACCTAATCGATTATTTATTTACTTATTTATTTACACATTTATTTTTTCATTTATTAATATATTGATTTACTTATTTATTATTTATCTATTTTAATTCATTTATATCTGTGATCATTTTAATAATAAATTTTTAATTAGTACCTGGTTTGCCGTCTTTCCTTAGTCAAAAATTGCTTCATAAATTTATTAAACATCAATATCTATTACGTATTACGTATTTTTTTCTTTTTTCGTTAATTGGAGTTTTTTTCGTATTTTCCTTCAGTATTGTATAATTTTTCGTTTTTCCAATTTAAATCACTAATGTTATGTAGATAATATTTCAGAAGAAAGATACAAATTATCATATCTCTGTATACTGTAAATGTGTGGTAACCATACCTTTGTAAATTTATATGCCCTACTTTTCTTCGATATACGAAGCCAAGCGAGACACCACCGCAATAGCAAATAATAGCATTAGCGAATTGACAACTTCAAAGTTTCAGTGTGAACGCATCCTGAAACCGATTATCAAACTGTCAATGTCAAAATATTCAGTAAAATCCAGATTTTCATCATGGTTAAGTACAGGAAGGAACAACTTTTACAAATAATTAAAATTTACTACCGAAATTACGAGTCAGTGGTCGCAACTTGAAGAGCGTTAACGCCAATTTTCGGCGGTAATTCTCGTCCCAGTAGACAAGCAATTCATAGTCTAGTGAAAAAAAATTGAGTCAGAATATTCGCTGTTTAATGTTGCCGTGGCAGTGAGACTACGTTTTGCAAGAGGTGTGGAGAATATTGCTGCCATAGATGCGTCCGTCGCAAATCAGCCAAATCAGTCAATTTCACGGCGTTCAAAAGAATTGGGCCTCTCCCAGACCACGTTATGGCGAATTACCCTTGCAAGGTCAAGCTACTCAAGAAATAAAGCCACTTGATCATATGAAGCGACGTATGTTCTCGAATTGGGCTCTGGACATGATGGAAGAAAATGAAGCATTTCATCGCAAAATCATCTTCAGCGATGAAGCGCATTTTTGGATAAAAGGCTTCGTTAAGAAGCAAAATATGCGTTACTGGACGGGTGACAACCCTCATGTGCTTCATGAAACAACACATCATCCGCAGAAAGTCACTGTTTTGTTTGGTGCGGTTTTCATGTCGGTGGCGTCATTGGACCGTATTTTTCGACATCAGTGATATGTGGTTCCAACAAGACGGTGCCGGAAGCCACACAGCGGGTGCAACAATCGAGTTATTGAAGTCTCAATTTAGTGAACGTGTTATCTCGAGAAACGGACCTGTCAATTGGCCGCCGAGATCGTGTTATGTAACGCCGCTAGACTTTTTTTATGGGGCTACATTAAATCAACGTTTAACGTATCGACCGCTGCATACGTTCCCCTGGTGGACATATGAACGAAGTCGGATTCCATTGATAAATGTTTTGATAGTAATGTGAGGAAATACATTTTTTTGAGATATCTCAAGTAGTTAGCATTTTATTTGAAAAAGAAGTTGTCAATTCCCTAATGAAAGACCCTTTATTTGAATATTCGGTTTATTGTCACAAGAGTGAAAAATTCAATATAATAAAAGGAAATTCATCAAATATTAACCTGACCTGGCAACCTTACCTGCAGACGTTTTCTTTAAGTTTAAAAATTGCTCCAAATCAGGGGTTGGTGTCGTGGATCCTCTCGGCCTGATGACTACACAATCGCATACTTACATTTAACATTCTGCTTAATTTTGGAGAGTAATGGCCGACGACCCGAGGGCAACATAACTTAAAAATTAAATCCACAAAATTTCACATCGAGAATTATTGATGGACGTATTACTGTGGAGTCTTGATTCTGTTAATCGAGTAATAAACTCCGCTAGCCACGTCCCTTCTTAGAAATCTGATATTCCAAAGAGCAACCACTTATTACGTTAGAGTATTAAGCCCAAGGGGCAATCTACATAATTATTTATTTATATTTACGAAACATGTTTTCGGAGATTATTAGTCGCGGATCCGGGAAAACATTTTCGTGTAGCTCCACGCATGAAGATAGGGACATTGTCAGTTGAAAAAAGTTAAGCATACAAAATGTTGGTAACACAATTTTGGGGACAGTTTTTTGATATTATGCTACGTCGCTGCTATGTAAGGATAGCTTCCCGTGATCTTTCCTTTCTGTCTCTTGCGCATTGGTCCAAGCTGTGTTGTGTGCAGACTTGAGTGAAAAAGTTGCAATAATGGAAAGGACATTGAACGTCCCAGAAACTTGTCCAGGGAATTATCAAGAAATCAATGTATTAATAGGTTATTTTAAACGTGTTTGGAACTAAGTTAATAAATTAATGGTAAGTAGCACCTAAAGTTATGCAATGAAATACGCCAAAGCTAGGTAGTCGAATTTATGGAGGGAAACAACAAATTTAAAACTCCTCCATTTTGGTGCATTTTGATGAGTACAATAATTTAATACATTGGGCTCTACTGGGACTACTTTGGACATCTTGTGCTTTAGAAAATATTTATATCGGTTTAATTCTTGGTAGAAACATGGCAATAAATGCAAGTAGGGTGACCAGACTTATGCTGACGGAAAAGAGGACACCTTCAAAAATCTCAAAATAAATATCGAACAAAAAACCATTGATTACTATTGCTTCAGTTCTTGTGAGCGCCCCAAAATGTGTTGAACGATATTCGAATCTGGCAAAATGCATTTTTAGAAACTATGACAGTTTTAAGAACGAATGTCTTCCAATAAGAAACTGTGTAACTTTTTTGCAACAACTAGAAGTTGGCCACAACTATATAAAATTGTTTTTTCCTCAGTTCTCATTCAGACTGCTTCGTAAATTATTTATTATTATATAGATATTATGTTTGTTATAAATGTTCTTCGACTCTCGATGGATTGTCAGTCAATCTTTTTAACTTCTAAGTTGAAATACAAAGTATTCAGAAATGAGGACAGAAATTCGATGTTGTTTGTAAAACGTTTAAAAAATTCTGGCAAATGAAATTCCCCTCAAAAAAATAAGTAATTTTTGGCATTAAAGAAAATAAACGTCACTTTATCATTCACATGTAGTATTCACCGAGAAATTTGAGAGCGGATTCATTTTGTGTGTTTTTTTGGGGGAAGGTTGATGTGCATTCGCTCATCTGTGATATTAGCCTAAATCTTTTTCTCCTTGGTTTGCTACGGAAAGTCAATTACAAGAAGCGCAGAAAGCGATACCTATATTGTTCGTTTGTTTCCCTTTGTCGCATCACATAAAACAGTTCGAAGATTAATACGTGCAGAAGAATATGGTGTTGTGATTCAGGAAAGGGCGAGTTAAGAGTCAACATTTTGGAAATGCTTTTATGATATTTTTCACAATAAAACTTTCTGCTGCTCTCATTGTCCAACCTCGGAAATTAACGTGTGTTGAATAAAATTGTTATTGTGATTTCGTTTCCCAGCAAAAACTGTGAAACTGAGAAAAACCAAAATGGGCAATAACGCTTGTTTAAAAAAAAGATACCGGGCAAACTTTTTTTTTAAAGGCTTGTCCTCTTTAAAGAGTAGGTCCAGTCAGCCTTATTGCAAGAAATAATTATTTAAAAGCTGAAAGACGAGCTTAAAAGATCACTGCACCGCCCCTCGCTAAACATCGCTTGTCGTAAAAGGCGTTAATTACAGGGTGGCGCACGAATCGTGCTACAAAAATAAAACGTAATTACTTTTTATCTGTGTCGGCTTATTTTTTTTATATTTGGCAGGTTACTATTTAGATTTATTAAAATGAATGCTAGGGATACCGAAAAGAGGATTTGGATAGCGCAGCGATACCATTCTTTGCAGTCCTTCGTTTCCGTCCAAAGGGAATTTAGGCGGGAGTTTGGCAGCACTCTCCGAGTAGATGGACCATTATGAGGCTGGTAAACATGTTTTCCGAATCTGGAAACATCGCACAAAGACTGTACCATCGAGATCCCTATTTTCGGGTTCAAGAAACAATCGCGGCTGTAGCATTATCAATTCAGGCAAATCCAAGCGTTTCGACTCGAAACTTATCGGCGCAAATTGGAGTAAGCAGGCGGTCATTACACCGGATAATTCATGATGACTTAAACCCTCTGGATTTGCCTATTGCCTGGAATTTTGCTAAGAAATGATTCAAAGACCGAAGAAGACAAAGCTTGATAAATTGCTTGTTTATCTCTTATGAGGCCCATTTTGTACTAAACGGCATAGTAAATAAGCAAAATTGCCGTATATGGAGTGAATCTAATCCAGAAATGCTCCATGAGATGATACTGCACCCAGAACGAGCCCCTGTGTGGTGTGGTGTTTCATCAAATTGCATTTTGGGGCCATACCTCTTTGAAGAAAATGGTGTAACAGTAACTATCAATGGGGGCCGTTATTAAAAGATGTTGAAGGCGTTTTTTTAGCCAAAAGTGCGCCGAAAATGTATCCGTTTAAATAGCATTTGGATCCAGTAATATGGAGCAACTGCACAAATAGCCAGACTGGTTATGGCGGAGCTCCAACGAAAATTCCAAAAGAAATTAATATTCAGAAACTCCCCTTTCCGCTGGCGCCCAGGGTCATTTACGGTCTATCATCTTCAAAAACAATTAATTATATAAAATAAAACTGAATTTTCTATAAAACAAAAAAAAGAAATACATTGATTAAAAGAAAGTTACAAAAATTACCTTTGCGTCTTAATGAAAAAAATGCCTCAATTTTGTGTGAATTAAGAGTGCCAGTTTATCCCTTCTCTGTGCCCTCTATTAACAAAAAAGAAAAGATGGAATATTTTCTTAAGATTATAAGGGTTGTTTTCGACCTAACATCAAGTAGAAATTGTATTTGTTTTTGTTTCATTTTTTTTGTTTGTAGTCTCTTTCGAATTTGTTACCGTTTCAAGCACATTTGAAATATGTTGAAATCAATGCACATCAATTCCAATATAGTGTTTTTGTTTTCATTTTTTTTTTTTTGAAAAAAACCAATAGTTATAACCAAACACGCTCTATCCAACGCTTTATATATCTTGTAAAGGGACAGAATAACACGTTTTACCCTTATGTTTCCATTAAAAAGAAATGAAACTTTGTATGGACCATAACAAGTGAAACTTTATGTATTTATTGAATACTAATGCTCTCGGAGCGGATACCGGCTGACGGTAAGGTTCGCAAAGGCGAATATATATGAAGGTTAAATAAATTCCATTCAATGGTTCAAAGCGTTCAATCTACAAATGTCTACTGTGTAAGAGAATGGTCCAAGCACTTATTTTTTAAGCAATAATAAAAAAAAAAACGTTTTTATTGACAACCTAACGGCGGCGCAGCGCGTGGCATATGGAACTGGAGGAAATATGGTGTCACGTAAGTCGTTTGTTATAAAGAAATTATTCAACCAAGAATCTGTTCTAGAGATAAAAGGTCCGTTCGCGAACTAATATGCAAACGTAAATTTATATAAACTTTCGTGCAAAACTACAAAACGCGTTCGCGTACTGAGAAAATTTTAAAAAGATGAACGAAAGAAAAGTGTTTTTTTTTTTTTTTTTTGTCGGGATGTGTGAAACTTTCTGCACTGGAGCACTCAGACTCAATACTGGTCCATTGTACTGCCAGGCAGACACACCACATTTTACTGTGGGAATTTACTCGTTTTTCTAAGAAAAACGAGAAGGCGCTTCAATGATAAGGAGCTTAGGTTTACAGCACTCACCATATCCGCACCAAATACCTGCCACCTGATACGAGCAAAAGCAGGACAATCACAGACGAAATGTTCCGCAGTGTCGTCGCTTTCTCCACAGGCTTCGCAGTTGGTGGTGTCGCTTAGGCCTAGCACCTTAAGGTGTTTGGCAAAAGCGTAGTGTCCCGTAAGAACGCCAGTCTTTTCTGTTGAGAGACAACAAGAATGCCGCGGATTTCCCACAGACGTCGGGGAGCATTTGCTTAGTCTGTCTGCACCCTGGAGAGTCATGGCGTCAACGGCGATTGTGTTCATAGGAAACCCAACCGTCAATGGAAGCCCTGACCGAGGACGCAGGCAGACAGATCGCTGGTTCAGGTCCTGAGAGGTCCACTCTGAGCCTTGTCTAGCAAGTTCATCGGAGATCTCATTTCCCGTGATCCCGTTATGACCCGGGACCCAGACAAGTTTAAGTGAATTCAGCCTTCCGACCGAATTCAGAGATATCTTGCATTCACGTACTATTTTGGAGGTAGTTAAGGGTTTGAGTAAGGCCTTAAGCGCAGCCTGACTGTCGCTACAGACGCAGATACTTCGCCCCCTCCACCTGTTCCTCGTAACATAGTCCATGGCCATTAGGATAGCATAAGTCTCTGTTTGGAAGACTGACGCATGTTTGCCTAACGGAAAGAAAAGTCTAACGCTATCGCTCTCCACGAAGACACCAGCACCAGATCTTTGATCGGTTTTGGAGCCATCCGTAAAGATTCGACTGCATTCCCTTCCAGGTTCAGAGTCCGGCCAGAGCCAGTCCTGGACGCGAGGAAAGTCGACCTCGTAT
The DNA here is from genome assembly GCA_949715645.1 of Portevinia maculata. Classification (NCBI taxonomy): domain Eukaryota; kingdom Metazoa; phylum Arthropoda; class Insecta; order Diptera; family Syrphidae; genus Portevinia; species Portevinia maculata. The sequence goes on along the minus strand of OX454526.1, from coordinate 284,399,213 downwards.
TTGCGCTTTAGCCGAAGTTCCGGTGTCATCGCATCAGACGGCATATCCATAAGACAGGAGTCGAAGGACAACCGTTGCGCAAGTTCATCAAAACTCCAGTACGAGTTATACCAAAAGCCACCTCTTGTAAGACGTGAGATAGCCTTGATTGTACAGCCCATGATGTAAACATCAAGGGGCGGAAGGTTCAATAGTGCATCTAGGCCGGAGCCAGGCGTGCTGGGGAAGGCCCCCGTGCAGCCGAGACATACCTGCCTTTGGAGTTTGGCAAAAGCAGCAGTGACGTATTTACGTGAAAGCTTATTCCACCAAACAACCGATGCGTATGCTATAAATGGTCTTATCATAGCCGTATAAATCCATAGGACTCTTTTCGGTGATAAGCCCCATGTCTTGCCGAAAATGCCTTTGCACTGCCAGAAAATAGACAGCGCCTTGGCAGTCTTCAGCTCAACATGTTTGGACCAAAGAAGTTTGCTATCCAGGATGACTCCCAGATACTTTGCTTCATTGGAGAGTTGGATTGTGACGCCTTTTAGCACTGGCTGAGTCAACCCGACCAGCTTCCTCCTTCTCGTAAAGAGAACAACCTCAGTTTTAAGAGGATTGACCGAGAGCCCATTCCTAGTGCACCATTCGTCGATCACGTCAAGGGCCGCCTGCGCCTTGGCGCATACAGTCGCTAGGCATGATCCAACAGAAAGCACGGCAACATCATCCGCGTACGCCTGAGCGTAAATATTAGAACTGTTGAGTGCGTTCAACAGAGAGTCGACCAGCATACACCACAGCAGTGGAGACATGACGCCGCCTTGCGGGCAGCCTCTGTTTACCCCCGCCATAACATAGCGGCCACAATCCGCATCAGCAACCAACGTTCTATTCATTAGCATTGCTTTAATCCACAACACCAATGGTTCGTCTACTCCGTGTTGTCTGGCGGAGCTGCACATGCTATCAAAAGTCGCATTGTCAAAAGCACCCTCAATATCGATGAAAATGCCCATCGCGTATTCTTTTCTGTCAAGCGCGCCTTCAATTCTACCAACTAGATTTTGGAGCGCAGTCTCGCAGGATTTTCCGCGTTGATAGGCATGTTGCATCGGAGATAGTGGGTGCAATCGCAAAGCACCTTTGCGCACGTGAAGCTCGACCAGCCTTTCCAAGCTTTTCAGCAAGAAAGAAGTCAGACTGATTGGTCTGAAGCTCTTGGCGAGCGAGTAGTCACTTCTGCCAATTTTTGGTATGAATGCCACTCTAACTGTACGCCAGGGTGTTGGAATGTATGCCAGTGCTAGGACAGCGGTGAAGATTTTCTTCATAGTCGGTAGCAGCTGGTTTGTACATTGTTGCAGCATGGCTGGGTATATTCCGTCCGTACCAGGCGACTTGAAGCCGTCAAAAGACGCAAATGCGTATTTAATGGCCTCGTCCGTCACCACGGCCTTCGCAATATACCAGCTACGCCGAGTTGTTTGTCTTGGCTCACTCATAGTCTCGGTAATCGGGGCTGGTTGTGAACCAATTGTAATCTGGTTACCCGGAAAGTGAGACTCCAGCAGATAACTAAGAGTTTCCGCTTTCGTCTCAGTGAAGGTGCCATCAAGTTTTCTAAGTGAGTCCAGTTTGGCTGGTTTGCCCTTTTTCAGAACTTTAACCAACCTACTAGTTTCACCCAGCTTTTCAATCTTTTCGCAGAAATTCTTATAAGAAGCACTTTTCGATACCCGAATTAGCCTCTTATATTCCTTCTGCTTCGATCGGTAGAGATTCCAGTCTGTCTCCAAATCAGTCTTGAGTGACCTATTTAGAAGCTTTCTAGCTTCTCTACGAATTCTTTGCAGTTCCGAGCTCCACCAGGGAACCGGTGTTCTGCCAGGGGGTTTGCTTACTGGGCACGTCAGTTCAAAACAGCTAGTAATGGCACTATTCAGGTCTTGAACAGCTTCCTCTACCTTTTGTCTCGTCCTGAGTTTGGTTGGAGTTTTGAGAGTTTTCCCTAATTCCTCCCTGAAGCGTATCCAGTTGGTTTTTCTCGGATTCCTCCTCTCCTGCAAAGTTATGGCTTCGCATTCGATTTGGAATTCGATATATCTATGGTCTGAGAGGGACACCTCCGAAGAGACCCTCCAGTTAGTAACCGCCTTAAAGTATCTATTTGATAAAGTTAGGTCGATCACTTCCTGTCTTCTTGACGTCACAAAAGTTGGTTGCGAGCCAACATTGTTGATAGTAAGATCAGATGATAGAATGAAATCCAGGAGATGGTTTCCTCGCATGTTGCATTTGCTGCTGCCCCAAACAGTGTTTTGAGCATTGGCATCACAGCATATAACTAGGCCCATCTTCCTGGTGTCGCAATAGTCAATGAGTTCAGCAATTGCCCTCGGTGGTGGAGGCACTACCGAATCATAGGGGAGATAAGCTGACGCCACGATGAAGGTCTTCCAATTTCCATTCGTTTCGTAGCTAATGGCTGCAGCAACCAAATCTTGGCCACAAAATTGTCCAAGCTTAGTCGCTGAGAAAAGGTTCGACACAGCAAGACAAGCCCTTGGTCTCTCGGACCGCTCGTCACAGAGTATCGTAGTGCCACGGACACCTCCAAGGCCACAGATGCGATTTTTCCACACCCATGGCTCCTGTATGGATATTATGTGGGCTTTTGTATTCAACACAGAAAGCTTCTTACTGATGAGTGCAGTAGCAGCCTTGGAGTGTTGAAGGTTAATCTGAGTAAATCCAATCATTGGAAATACATCAGTCATACTAGTGGAAGGGCACGCAGAAGGTGCGCGCGCAGTTCCACCGACAGGAGTGCTTGAGGTCTTCTTCCTCCGTTTGTTCCTGTTCGAGCTATTGGAAGGGGAGGCAGCGTTGGTTTCAGTCAGCTGGCTGGTTTCGGTTGGGGTAACCTCTGCCGACCTGCATCTCTTTTCCGTCGCCGCCGGGGAAGGGCAGTTCTCAGCGCTTGCGCCTTCAACTGGCGGTGCAGTTTCTTCGCGCCGCACGATAGCCGCCTTTCTCCTTTTCCTCTTTCGCTGGCTCTTAGATGGACGCTGACCAGTGGACGCCGCCTCTGTGGCCCGTTTCACCTGTTCGGTTTCGCAGGCCTCGTCGGCAGCATCACACCTATCGGCTGTCTGTCTATTGGTCTGAAGATTAAGCGTATCAGGTTGAACCTCTCCGCCACTTTCTTCATGTTTCCAGCCCAGTCTACCGAACGTGTCGGAGATAGAGCTGCAGGAATCTTCGGAAGCAAACCTTTTCGCAACTCGAAGGTCAACGCCTGTACAGGCGGGGGGTATATGTATGTCGGTTGGGGCCTCCAGAATCCGTGCCCCGACCGTGGTCGAAAAGACCACGGGTGGATTTTCGCCCATGCGAGTACCACCTGGAGTATTTGAATCATTAAGTTGTTCCTGCATACTTGTTTTTTGGTTTGGTTCGCGATAGAGCTTTGACGGTGTATAAAACGCCGCTATGACTCTAAAACCTCGGATCACGAACGTATCGTACCGAGGTCCCCCTATCCACCACCTGGGGACGCGCCTGGTGGGTAACCAACCCGACAGGAAAAGTGTACTTTCGTTCATTTTTCTTCACACAGAATTTCAGCTGGTAAGAAAATGAAAACTATCAAATGATGAAATGCTTTGAGTTTGCCAGGAAAAAAAAAGCTGTTGCTTCTTTTCATGCCAAAATAAGAAGTTTTTAACCTATTTACACAAAAACGTTCGCGTACTTTTTTTAGAAATGAGAGGATTCTCTCTCGATTTTGGAGATTTGACACTTTTCATTTTTCTACACATAAAGTACGCGAACGGACCTAAAGTAATTTTGCGAGACGCTTGATTGTGAGTAGCAAAAACCGCAAAACGCACAAAATTGTCAAAGGCGAACGATTTTATTCACAATAATAAGATTTCAAAACTGAGTCAGGGCGTTGACCGAGGCGGGTGACCTCTTGGTAGCTCAATAGCAGTGCTCATATATCCGGATAACTGACATCCCTTCCAGAAGTTGTTTTGGCGCCTCGGATATGGACCCCCTTTAATTTAGATCACGTCCCGAAACGTCAACCGAGTTGCGAATTGAGAGTATGTACCTTGAGCGCACGCACGTGCTGCTAAAAAAACTAGAATTTGACAAACAAAGTAAACATGATCACATATGCCAAAACGACAATATTGGAATGGTTAGTACAGCTATCACAAAAGCATGCACATATAGGGCTGCGGATTCTTTGTTGATTCTAGGCCGAGAAGTGATCGCTTGTAGTCCGCATCCAAGGCACGTTTGACAATACGATGTCATGATGAAAATCGGTAAGGACAACATCTTTGGCGCAAACCCACCTGCCGCTCTCAAGTTGTTCAAATTGCCAACCAAACCGACCACGTGATAATCGACTTGAGACACGCATCGAACATGTTGAACGTGCCCTCATTCTGAGCTGCAAACATCGACTTTGGCCATTTTCTTCTTGCGGCTAGTCTCAGAGCTCAACTGTCTCCAACGAAAGAAGATGCGAACAGCATAGAAAAAGAAATTCAACATGGGAGGCCTTAGCAGAACTGGAGTAGCCAAAGTCCACATAGAGCGCTTAAAGAGCGATTTTCGGGTGTGACCTCATCTCCCATAGACGCCCACAATATCTATCAAGGAGAGAAAATAGGAAAAGACACCGGAAAATGGTGCTAGAATGTGCACATCTGCAAACGCTGCAATGCAAAACAAGGCAAGCAATGGAAGAGTATCGAGCAAGGCGAGTGGAGGAGGAGAGGATCCTAGTAGAAAGAAGCGGGCATACACATTCTCCCAGATCAAGGAGATAGAAGTTTCTCGCGATCGAAACAACATGCAGAGGTTTTTTTACAAAGCAACTGGCCGCTCGCTTTAGAACCAGAATGCATTTGACTACGAATCAATGATGTCACGATGATAATAATTATTTGTTGCCTTATAATTCGGAGCCATTTGAGTTAGTAGGACTACAGATGCCGATGTTTTGTTAAAATCCGTTGCACCGAGTCGTAATAAATTATCGATTGGAAATGGATGGATTACCAGGAATACTTTCTCTGATTAATTTTGAATAGCCCGCAATTTGGCCATTTGTCATATAATTTGCTTGACATATTTGGTGACAGATGACAAGTTAAAATGTTGCCATTAATACAAATGGAACGATACACCATCTGTTAAATTGGTTCAGTGATATGAGCTACTGGCAATAGTTAGCGACATGAGTGAGTAATCGAAAAGTTACTCCCGCGCAGTACAAGTGCAAATATTAATTCTCTAGCTCGGAATGTGGCCAAAAGCCCAGGTTTATCGATTTCAAGTCAGTCTCAGGAGTTAGGCACATCGAACCATGATCCATGAATTTATTTGGCTGGAACTTGAAGGTGTGAGAGATGTGGCACACAAGTTGCAAAATAGTTATACGAGTCTACTTCTATTCCTTTATGACGAGGTAATAATCAGAATTAAAAGAATCGTTACCCTTTCATTTTATGGCACCCCCACTGGCCTTTGGAGTTCGCCGGTTCGCCTTCAATAGACATCGACAGGCGTCCTAGCTTTGGATCACTTTTTTACTAAGGCAGATCAAATGCTAGTGTTATTGCGTTTGTACGATTCCGGCCTGACTTTGTTTTTGCGATTTCGACGCGTGCATTCCAGGTTTTTTTCCTGTATGAGTCAACATTCTTGCTGTTGTCGATTAAATGCAGTCGAAAATGTGCCAAAATGTGATGGGAGATTTTATACAAAAGAGCCTCGATGTGCAACAGAGGTCGTATAGATAATATCACTGATTTATTTTGTTGTTCATTGTTAATGGTAACCCTCCGATTGAAATAAAAATTAAATAAATTAAAAGTTTTTTTTATAAGTCAAAATGAGACCTTTTATTTCATCCCTGTATTCACAGATGCTAAGTATCAGCTACTCATTGCGGTGAAACCAAACTAATGTAGAGGGCTCTACAGGTACACACAATCAATGGGCGCGCTCAATTTGCAAGGCAACTGAGAGTTATCTACTTGTTAAACCTCTGCCAAAGGATGGTCACATAAGTTATTCGATCAATGAGGAAGGGCAAAATAGTAGGGAATTTTTTATAGAGGTATGCCACTTTTTTTTTTTAAATAAAACAAAAAATGTTGGCTTTATTAGCTCGCAAATTTCATGGCATTTAATGTTTAAAAATAATTTCTGGCATATGGAATCCACGACTGCGCCTTATGAACGTAATCCTGTCGGTCCAATTTTGCACCACTTTTTCGAGCGTCGAATATTGGCTTCTAAGTGATCAATCGTTGCTGGCTTATCAGCACAGACCAGAGATTTGACGTACCCCCACACAAACTAGTCCAAATGTGTCAAATCACACGAACGAGGTGGCCAACTCACAGGTTCATTTCTTGAGATGTTTCGGTCACCAAACGTTTGGCTCAACAAAGTCATGGTTGCACGGGCTGTGTGGCATGTTGCACCGTCTTGTTGGAACCATTTCTCCTCCAAATGATTTCCAATGACATAAGGAATGAAAAAATCACAAATTATTTGCCTGTAGCGTTCGCCATCAGTGTGATGTTGGCACCTGTTTCGGATTTAAAGGCAAATGGGCCGATGACGACTTCGGCATGTAACCACACTAAACAGTAATTTTTTCGGGATGTAATGGAGTCCCAAGAGGCTCATGAGGATCGTGCTCACTCCAAAAACGACGGAACGAGCCTAATGGCTGAAGATGATTTGACTCAAAATCTGGTTCAAATTCCAGTTGATTCACAGAACACACGACGCAATTGATGGTCCTCTTCCTCTGGCTTTAATTCTTGCACCAGTTGGATCTTATATGGATGTAGGCCAAGATCTTTCCTCAAAATTTTTCGAGTATAAATTCCGGTCCTCTCTCACACTCACTTCTACAGCGACGATGGCTTCTTCTGAACGCACCAGTACGGGCTGTCTACGAAAAAAGAAGGTCCGCCCAGACTAACTAACATGAAAACAAACTAGGAATCCTTTAGAAACTACTGTGAAAGTAAAATCGATCTCAAAGTGTCTCTTCGAACATCCCACGAACTTGAAGACGAAGTCCATCAATTTATTAACGTCATACAATGCTCAGCCTGGAAAAATACTCCCCATAAACGGAAAATAACCACAAATTGCGAAATAAAATATCCCTTGGAAATCACTCAATTCTTAAAGAAGAAAAGGAGAGCGCGCAAAAGATGGCAACAATTTCGCGCTCCACAGGATAAAACCATTCTTAACTACTTTTATAGTAAACTGAAGAGAGAAATTCGAGACTTTAAAGGCATTATAAAACCAAAAACCCAAGCTCCGCCCATCAGGAAAATCAATGGAGAATGGGCGAAGAGTGACAAGGAAAATGTCGAAATATTTGCCGAACATCTGGAAGAAACATTTAAACCATTTGATGGTCAAGCGTTGCTCGAATTTCCTGTCCTAACCGTATCACGTGACAATTATAGAATGAAAAGTGTATCGCTACCCGAACTACGCTTCGAAATAGAAAAACTAAATTTAAGCAAAGCACCTGGATATGACCTAATCACAGGACGGGTTATTAAAAAGTTACCTAAGAAAGCTTTAATCAAGTTTGCCTATATCTTATAAATGCATCGTTCAGGTTATTGTACGTTCCACGACAATGGAAGGTAGCTGAAGTTATAATCGTTCCAAAGCCCGGTAAACCACTAAATGACAAAAAATCATATAGGCCAATATCGCGCTTACCGATAATGTCGAAGGTATTCGAAAAACTTTTGTTAAAGCGCCTACATCCGATTATCGAAGAACGTCGATTAATACCTGATCACCAATTCGGATTCAGGACTAAGCATTCTACAATCGACCAGATTTACAGAATAACCAATGTAATTGAAAAAGCCCTAGTGGAGAAAAAAATATGTTCTAGTGTTTTTCTCGACGTCTCTCAGGCCTTTGATAAAGTATGGCATACGGGCTTGAAACATCAGCTAAGACAAGCTTTTCCGAAGCAGTTATCTGATATCCTTAGTTGTTACTTATCAGACAGACTCTTTCGTGTAAAACACGGAAATGATTGCTCTGAATTTAAAGTAATCGCGGCAGGAGTTCCCCAAGGAAGCGTTCTTGGACTGATCATATTTCTAATATACACTGGTGATACTCCGCAAGAAGAAGGCACAACAGTAGCCACGTTTGCAGGCGATACAGCTATATTAGCGGTCAGTAATACCATTGAATAAACTCCAACGTTTTATTGACAAAGTTTGTGATTGGACAAAGACTTGGCGTATTGCTCTCAACGAGGCCAAATCAACGCACGTGAATTTTACCTATAGAAATGTAGACAACTTACCCATTTTCATTGATTCGGTACGAATTCCGTACGCAAACGAGGCAAAATATTTGAGAATGGCACTCGATGAGAAATTAATATGGAAACCGCACGTCAAGAAGAAACGCGAAGAGCTCGCCATTCGATGTAAACAAATGCACTGGCTGCTTGGTAGATTTTCCCAACTCAGCATGCAGAAGAAGCTGCTTTTATACAACTTTGTTGTTGTACCAAATCCAGTAATATCAAAATTTTACAAACGTTTCAAAACAAAGTGCTAAGAAAAATAGTTAATGCACCATGGTTTATCAGAAACACTGATATCCACAGAGACCTAAGTATGGCTACCGTCGAAGATGAAATAAAACATTTTGCCCGCAAACAACAGACACGCCTTCACGGTCATTGCAATAACACCATGCTACAAATTCCGCGTGCTTATGGCGGTATTAGCAGGTGCCTCCACTGTTAAGCTGCATGCAAAACGCGTATTTAACACATTAAATAAAACTACTAGATAGGAATAACCTAGTTGTAGTATGAAGGTTTCGAAGGGAGGTGGTTTTTGTTTTCTTACATATCTCAAGTGAGAAAGAGTCGCATGTAAGATTTTCCACCTACCCCTATTATTTGTCCGAGCCTAGTTCTGGTTCCAAGTCTCGTGCTTTTAACCAGGATAGGTAACTCTTAGCTTGCTGAGAGTAACGTTAATATTACTATGGCTTGGGAGTAATATTAGAAACTCTATAAACAAAAAAAAAAACAAAAACAAAAAAAACAGTACGGGCTCGATTTGGATGAATATTATCACAAAGAGTAAATGTGGTCATGAATCGATCCATACTATTGCGTATTAGCAGTATTAGCTCAGATGGACTATTATGCGCACCGTAAACTTGACGAAGCGCTCTATAAGTTTGCCGAACAGAGTGCGAATGTCCATGATCAATAAACGTTGTTCTGGTGTAAGTCTTTCCATGGTTATTTGGCAACGTATATTGAAAAAAAGTCAAACACAATTTATTAGTATGACAGCTAGTTTGACAGTTATCCCTATAAGAAGTTTTATACCTCTATAAAAAACACGCTATAGTTGCCTTGCAAATTGAACGCGCCCAATGTTTCACCTACATTGACCGTTTGTATGATATTTAACGTTCTTGTCTAGTAACATTCTACATGATTTGGTTTTCGTCTTGCCAAACAAGCTCAAAGAGGAACAAATGTATTGGGTCATGTCTAAATTTAGTCAGAAAAGAAAATGTATTTAAATATCATTTCATTTCATTCGCATATGGAATTAAAAACAAAGTAAGAATTTGCATTTTGCGCCTAATCAGAATCTTTTTTTTTAATTTGTTGTACCTACCTACCAATGTATTATAAGGGATGAGTTATGAATATGAATTCAATCGTTATCGTTCAGTCACGTAGCAGTCTTTTTCTAAAAAAAAAAACTCTTTCGCTCTTCTCTTTGCGCTCTTTTTTCATAGTTAAAGTCGTTACTCTCCATCGTATCATTATCACTTTAAAAGAACTGGGAACTTCCCTGAGAAAAATAAAATTGAATTTTCTCGATTTCTCGAGTGGGAAAACCTCACCCGAACAGTATGAAATAAATACTGTCACACTTCACACTTGAAATATTATTTTACTGTAAGGACCATCTGTCTCAGAAAATATTTTGTTTTATTTGCACTTAAGAAATTAATCATCGTTTCGATATGACACTGAATAATTTACTCAAGAAGGAGGGAGAATAGTTCCATTAATCTACACTGTCTTACTCAATGAGATGCAGAAAATTCAATTGAATTATGATGAATATGAATATGAAGAAAGGTCCTTCATTCATGGAAAAACTGAATGACGCATCTATGGAAACTGGTATAGCTGAAATGAAGGATGCAATAGATGCAAACCTATTCAAAAGTTTGCATTAGAATGTATTTCAATTCATCGTTTGGCTATGGATGTCACCATCAAGCTCTAACAAATAAATACCAGACACTTTTTCAAACAGTTCAAAAATCACATCTTCGCTCAGTCAGCAGTTTTCAAACAGGTACAATACTTTATTGGCGCCACTGCAACTGAAACTTAAAAAAAATTTCTAAAACGAAATGAAAGATGATTATTCATTTTGACCGAAGAAGAATGGTATCGAATCACGATCATATCCATTGCATTATTCCACTTACCCTAAAAGGATCAGCAGCTCCTTTATTTGATTTAAATGGTAACATGCTCCCCACTCATGCACTCGTACGTGACTGTATTTATAAAGTTTCTTTGGTTACAATAAACTCGCAATTTGCGGATGAAAAATAAAAGTAAAATAGTGACTACCACAAAACTAGGACACTCTATGCCAGTCCTGTTGGCAAAAATATTAATCTAAAACAAAAAAAATACAATTTAAGCCCCCATTTATCATGATTTGCTCTATGGCTCCGTTGTTGACCTACACGTTTTGTATAAATTTATTTCTTGCATGTACAAAAGTAAAACGCAACATCTTATGCCGAGAAATATGAGGTTAATCTAACTCTGACTGTGATGGAAATAGTGGCAGCTGCTTTGTCTAGTTCAAAGGGAGAGATTGCAAGATACATTTCTCTTGTTATAGTTTTTAATGAACTTGTTTGAAATTCTCGTCGACATAATACTCGTAGTTTTCTTGTTGCAGAAATAGGTGTTCAAGTTGTGGTTTTGAAAAGAGATTGTTCTAAAAGAAATCTTAGTTGTTGTGGTTGTAAGTGGTTGTGGGATTATGACTATGAATACTATTAAGGTTATTGCAATGAAATTAGTATGAAAGGAAGTTAATTACATCAAAACAAGAGAGAAAGCAGCAACTTGTTTAGACGTCCAAACAAAGTCGGTGGGATGCAACATCAATTTGATAGGTTAGGTAAGGTTTGGAGGGTTGTATGCACAATTGTGCAAGTCTCATACAGAGGCACAAAAGGCCCATTGTGAGTACCCTTTTAGTACATGGTAGGACATGCAGCTGACAAAACCGTTTGGATCTATTTATTATTCGATAAATATACACTGTTGAATACCCTATACAGTTTCTTATCACTCCAAAGCGGGATTGGAATTGAGTTGAGAGTCCTTATTCATTTTGGATTTTTTTTTTCTTGATCAAAATTTGGTAAAAACATAGGGACGGCCTACAGTCCGCTTGTTGGCTACCCTATTCTTATTCCTATTCCTCATAAGTGGGCGTGACAAAAGTCTTAGTATGGTTGAATTATTAAGCACGCTATATAACAAAGTATGTAATATAACATTTAAAGGATTTTATCGAAAAAAACAAAGCTTTTGCAAGAAAAAACGCTCCCTAGCTCAAACTTGGGATTTTCAATAAAATTGTTTTATGTACGAGTAATTGTGTGCGTGTCAGTAGGCGGATTTAAAAAAAAAATCGCATGAGCATTAAGGGCCGTAAGGGAGTATAAATTATAAATTTCAGCTCCCTAGCTCAAACTTTGACTTTTCAATAAAATTGTTTTATTTACATAATTGTGGGCGTGTCAGTGGGCGGATCATATATAAAAAATTTCAGCTTTCTAGCTCAAAATTCGATTTTTTCGAACAATTTGCTTTTTTTTAGTTTGTGGGCGTGTTTGTCTGTTGGCGGATTTCAAAAATTCGAAACTTGATTATTTCGGGACCCTAGAGTATGGTTAAAATTTCAGCTCTCTAGGCCCAGTTTAAAGGCCTAATTTTTGCCGATAGACGGACGGACGGAAGGACATGGCTAGATCGACATTACTATCGATGCTGATCATAGATATATTAACTTTTAGGGGTCTACGGGCCATATTAAGGTATGTTACAAACTATGCGTCAAAATTAATATACCCTTAGAATAGGGTATAAAAATCTTATTTAGGCGAGCTTTTAAGAATGACTTTTTGTAAACGTATTTTGCTATTACTGTTTTTAAGGAATTAATCAGACAAACAAAGCTTTTATTTGAAACGCTCCAAAATAAGTGGGATTCGCAAAAAACGTTGTACCTATGCACGAACTGTTAAGAAGGATAATGTCTACATATTTGGTAACGACTGTTTTTTTTTCTTTTTTAATGGTAATATCAATGTTTTGGGCAGAAATGTCCACACTGAATGATAGTGGCAAAAAACGTGATATGGGCAAGTCCCAATCGTTAAAGGATTCTTCAGGATTCTATCGAAATAACTAAGTTTTTGTCAAATAAGCCCCTACAAGTTAGGCAAACAATGTTGTATGGGTGAATTGTTACGGAGGATATTGTCTACATATTTTGGTATGACTATATTTTTATGTTTCTTATGGAAATGTTTTGGTCAGAAACGCCCGCAAAAAATGAGTGTGGCAATAAACGATCTATGGGCAAGACCCAATCGTTAAAGGAGATTTTGTCAACAAAGTTTGCGAAGAAAACGACCTCCATTTCTTTGATGGAAAGTTTTTTTTTAAATAGTGGGTTTGCCAGTGTGTGGATCTGCAAAATCTTTACACTAAACTAACCCATAAAGGGAATATGTTCCGAAAAGCTGCTTTCTAGCTGGAATTTAAGGGTCTCAAAGTACTTGCCGGAGGGACGAACACGGCTTGATCGACATAACTATCGACGCTGATCGGGAACAAACTTGTAGGGCTCTACGAGCGAAATAAAGCCATATTACGAATTTAATATACCCTTAGGAAAGGGGAATAAAAACGCCAGTAAAGTTTTATAAAAAATCTTCAACCTGTTCAGCATTTGTCTGCAACTTCTAATCCAATACATTCCTTCGATGATGATAGTAGTACTCCCACTTTTTCATATTTGTTTCTAAATTCACGACTATCTCCTACTTCGGCCGTGATGCTAGAATGTCAACGTATGTTGAACTCATTAAATTTTGATCTATACAGCTTAATTCATTGAGGTGAAAACAACAGGGTAGGATTTTATGCTTCCGAAAATCAATGCTGTTTCCTATCATTGAAGCGTAATCCAAATAACAGTCCGTTATGCCTGAAACACACTTCAATCGAAGAAACCATTCCATTCCCGGTATATGTGTAAATGACAAACTTGGCTGCAATAACAACATATTCGAAGCCGCCAATAACGCTGTGAAATGTCTAGGTTTCCTCAATCGATGCAAGAAATACTTTACCCCATCTGATTGAGCGACTTTTTGTAAGGCCCTTATTCGGCCTCAGCTTGACTACAATGCTCATATCCTTGCCCCTACTAGATAAAATACAAAAACATGCGGTAAGCTAATAGGTGATTCTATACACCCGCTGGGTCACCGTAGAGGTCATTTTATCGGTACTTTTTTCATCAATGTTTTGATGAGATAGCTAACTGCATTCCGCCCCTTCAACAATTCAGCCGCAACACTCGTCATGCATTGAATGACCATCAATTTACTCTTCAGCCTACCTTCGAACATAATGTAAGACAAAGAAAGCTACAATTTGTTAGGCCTTTATTCGGCCTAAGCTTGACTACAATGCTCATATCCTTGCCCCTACTAGATAGCATACAAAAACATGCGGTAAAGCTATTAGGTGATCGAAATATAGGTGATTCTATACACCCGCTGGGTCACCGTAGAGGTAATTTTATCGGTACTTTTTTCATCAATGTTTGGATGAGATAGCTAACTGCATTCCGCCCCTTTAACAATTCAGCCGCAACACTCGTCATGCATTGAATGCCCATCAATTTACTCTTCAGCCTACCTTCGAACATAATGTAAGAGAAAGAAATTTCTTCTTAAGCCGAACAATATGCATGTGGATGTTTTGCCTCTCTCTGTTTTCCCTTCTCACTGCGAGCCTTAATTGTTTAAAACCTACGTGCACCAGTATCTATCTTCTATCTGTGCGTTAGCATCATAAGGGTATCCAAACCCTTATGTCCTTGTGACATATAAAAAAAACTAAAAAAAACCTGTTCAATATTTGCAGCGTAAAATCAATGTCGGCACAAACGTTAAAAATTCACTTTAAAAATGAATTTTGACTTCCATTTCCGCTTCTTTAATTAAATTCCATTTATACTGCGATTTTTGCTCTCCCACTCGCTGCTGGTCGGCATTTTATTTGGATTTTAAAATAAATCTGAATAATGTTGGCATATAAAAGAAATTAGTTTATTATAAATCATTTAAGCCATGGCCTTTTGGTTTTGATCATTCGTTTTAGATAAATCCACTTACCGCCATTCAAATTACAAACTCAATTTCAGTTCGTCCGCCAAAAAAAATTCCCATTCGCCTAGGTTACAATTACACCAAACTAAACAACAATTCACTTTTACAGCTCACAAAGTAAACAAACTCTGCCTTCTGCCAGTGCCAGTCGATTCATCTCGCCTTATCGTCTAGTTGTATTCCCTTTGGCCATTCAAAAAACGCTGATTCCGTCAAATTGGTTAATTTCGAAAATCGTCTTTCTTTGAGAACTGACGACTATATCGGACTGAGATCGAGGTTTTCAGCAACAGAACACAGAGAAGCGAGTAACTGTTTCCCGGGGCAGTGATTGTATATTTTCCTTTCGCGGACTTCCTTTTTTAATCGAAATTGTTGGTCTGCGGTGCGGCTTTATTTCATTGCGAAATCCCACACATCTACACTTTGGCTTTCTTTCTTTCAATCGAGTTATGGGATTCTCTTTTTTTGACTCGCTATTCGTTTGAAGGTTTATGCAACCGACGCGACGTTACTTCGGCGAGGGTGCGACAATCGAATAATTCCTTTTTGAACAAATAATCCTGACAAATAAACCCGCTTGATGCTTACTTAGGCTTATTTATCTTAATGAGAGTTCGGAATGAATTAAGTTCTTATAAAAATTTCTTTTGATGGAAATATGTTTCTTTACGAGTTGAATTCAAAATCAGGAAGATGACCTTCTGAAGGTAGTCAACGATTTAAAGTAAATTCAATGCGATAGATAGAGAGACATTTTAAGGCCTTTGGGGCTGATATTCATTATAATGGAGAGAAAGTGAACATTCATTAAAGGTAATCCTGTGAGTGGTTTCGAAATGAACAATTTGTTATCTTACTACCTTGCAAAATTATGTCGATTATCGTATCGCTTTAAGTTTATGGTATACCTTTCCGCAAAAGATTAAGGGGTGACAGAAAAAGCGATCTAAACTTTTGCTGGTTGACATTTTGATATGATATGAGCATTGACAAGGGAAGCTGGTATTGCTAGAAAACAAGTTTGAGAATGTTGTTAAGGAAAGTGGTCTTACTTTAATAAGGTACTGCATAAAGTGTGTGTATATATACTTATATAAAAATAAGTTTCGAGAATAATACATTTTTAAATTCACATATGGGCTCGCTTTCCTTTGTCGATTCATATTGGATTGTCATAAACTTATGGGAATATTTGCTATCTTGCGTTCTTCCTTAAAGTTTTCGTCTGTATTTTAGGAAGTATTATTATTATATAAAGTCGGTCAACATCAACTCAAAACACTTTAAATAGATAGATAAATTCTTTATGCCGCATGTTAAATAAAGTGTTTGCTTAAGAATTAGGAAGTGACAATCCCGATATGACATTTCATATGATTTGAACGAAACACTAGTGTGGTGTGTGCGACACAGGAGGTCCACACGATCAATTTCGCAGCGCGATATGAACATAATAATCAATAAAAAAGTGGAGAGGTAAATGATGAATAGGTTTCAAAAAGCGGGTCTGCTATTAACATTATAAATAATAATAATTCTAATAATAATGATTCTTCTCCTCATTCATTGTTTATATTGTTTACTATTTATTGCTATGTTTACATTTATTGCTATTATAAAACATAGGGACGGGCTATAGTCCGCTTGGCCGAACTGTTGGATACTCTATTCTTATTCATATCCCTCATAAGTGGGGTTGACAAAAGTCTAAGTATGGTTGAATTGTTAAGAACGCTCTACATATTTTGTTATATAACATTTAAAGGATTCTATCGAAAAAATCAAAGCTTTTGTAAAAAAGCGCTCCCTAACTCAAACTTTGGTTTTTCAATAAAATTGTTTTATTTAATTGTGGGCGTGTCAGTGGCGGATTTTGAAAATTTTATCTCCCGAGCAGTTTTAGGAGTCATAGATCATATATAAAATTTTTGGAAAAAAAGTTTTTTGAGTTGTCTGTGGGCGGATTTCAAAACTTCGTAAACTTGATTATTTCGGGACCCTAGAGAGTATATGGTTAAAATTTCAGCTCTCTAGGGCCAGTTTAAAGGCCTACTTTTTGCCGACAGACGGACGGACGGATGGACGGACATGGCTAGATCGACATTACTATCAATGCTGATCATAAATATAGTAACTTTTAGGGGTCTACGGGCAATATTATGGTATGTTACAAACTATGCGTCAAAATTAATACATATACCCTTAGAATAGGGTATAAAAACCATAAGCTGCTCTTTGATAAAATATCAATTAAAATATCCGATAATTTGAATTAAATGGATTGCGACCATAACAAATCCGTATGGTTTCAATCTTTTCATTTAAACAAAAAAACAGCTACACCGAATTCAGTGTAATTTTGCGCAGTTCATATTTAGGTAAATACGTACTTACGTACTAAGTACATACACACAAACACACACATAGAACTCCTAAAAAACATTTGAAAAAAATATTGTTACCATCAAATCATAAAATATGTTGTAAATCACATAAAATTAATTTCTCACCACTTTCAAAAACTTACCCAGTAACTGGAAAGTAAATAAATATTAAAAAATTACAAAAATATTAAAAACTGGCTGACCCATGCTCGCCTTGCTTCGCCAGTCTGCCACTTCTCAAATTTAAAACAAAATACTTGCTGATAAGAACTGATAAAAAAAAGTCGAGAGTGTCCCTTCTCATTATATGGATATACTCTCAGTGTGACTCCCTCTCAATCTCAATTACATTTCATACCCTATCTTTCTTAATCCCATGCGCCACAAAAAACAACAACACAAACTACTAAAGGTGCATAAAAAAAAGAAAGAAAAAAGCACACAGCACAAAAGGTACAGAGAGAAAAAAAAAACAAAAACAGATTTGTGCCGCACACACACAAAATTTTCCTCCACTCAACGCTGGGATAAACCAACGATCTAGCTTCAATCAAACATTTTACTTTTTTTGAATTGTATAAAATTTATAGTTTAATGCTTATTGTTCAACTTCAGGATAACCTACAAGGATGATTTATATCTTAAAATCTCTGTACATAATTGAACTTTATATTAAAAAAAATCCTACTTCATTTGGATGAGTCATTCCAAAGCTAGGAGCTAGAAAGCATTCGAGAGTTACAACTTTCCTTAGATATCAGCTTAGATCTCCGCTTCCGGACAGCGGATAATGGTAAAACATACCCTATCTTGTAATCTAGACAATTTTCAATGCGACTGTGAAAACAGGAATCAATTTCGTGCAGTACTTTTTTAATCAAATTCGGTCAAATACCAAATCAAATCTTTCCTCTTTATAATATTAGTATAGATAAAATAAGTAGTCATTTTGTTTATCTAGATAATACAAGGTGAAATATAAGGTGCAGTTAAGGGCTTCAAAAGACCCAATATAGCAAAGAAACATAGTGGTTGACAGATAAAGCTTTTGCAGTAAAAAGTGTTGAATTAAAAACTTTGCTAGAAATTCGCAAAGATAAAGTGCGCTCAAAATTCAAGCAAAGTGTGTGGAGGGCCTGTTTCTGTGTGGAGTTGGAATAAAATTGATGATATGAACCACGAACTGCGACGAACTTGTTTTAAAAGAGGCACAACCATCTTCAAATAAGCCACTCAGAGAGGAAGAAATGCTCAGCGAATCCGTACCTGTACAACCGCGGCGACACTGGGCCTATTGTGATGTCCTCATTTTGGTTTTATCCTCGCTCATGAGGCCGGATCTCTTGATAAATTCGGCTAGGTCTTTCGGAAAGTTGACAGTTGTGTCAACTGTTCGTAGGGTTTACCTGGGAGGCGAAGACGTGTTTTTGTTAGGCGGTCACAGTGGCATAGAATATGCTTTGCTGTTTCTTCTTATTAATTGCACATTCCACAGATATTGTCTTCAGCTAATTTCATGACCAGAAGGTGTTTCTTTGACTCTACAGTGCCCCTTCAGGAATCCGGTGACTGTATGTATCTGCCCTCTGGGTAGTTGTAGGAGTTGCTTTGTTCTTTTGATGGATAATGTTGGCAGGAATTGTTTGGCCTCTCTATTACCTTCAATATTTTTCCAATAACGCATTTTTTTTTCTTCCAGTCATTTTTAATGCCGCCTTTAATAGAGCAGATTGGTACATCACGGAATGGTCTTGGCATCATGAATGACGTTGCATATCCATTCCTGGCCAGCTCGTCCCCTTTTCAAATTGCCGTCAAAGCCGCTATGGCCAGGCACCCAGATCAGGTGGACTCTAATAGTGCTGGCTTATGCCATGTGTAGCTGGAGGCAGTCCCAGACTAGTTTTGAGGGGATTCTAAAGGCGTTAGCCGCTCTGCTGTCAGAGAGGATGTAAATGAAGTTGTTGTGGAGTTTCTGTTTAGATTCTCCCTGATGAGTTCTTTTACATGAAATTCAGCTTGAAATACGGAGTTGCTTTTCTCCATACTCGCGTATAGAGAGGTCTTAGCGGTTGCTCCGTATACTCCTGCCTTAACTAATTTGGAACCATCCTTGTACTTATTACGCTCCCAGTTCTCTTATTCCGGGAGGGTTACCTTGAAATTGTTATTGAAGTTGTACCTTTTCAGACAGTTGTCGGCAAAGTTTTGATCAGAATAAAAAGCTTTTTTGTAAAGTACCGTTATTAGACAGCAAAAAATGGCCGCGAGTTATAAGCCTACATACCCTAATTACGAAGTCTGAAATAAATCTGTCCACCCATTGTGGTTAGAGCCAGCCAGACGGACAGAGGGACCGACGGAAGCAAATTTCGGCAACACTTTTCTGGACTTCTCTATAGCCGTAATATCATACCTCATACTCATTTCAGAACGATTGCAATATCTTCCTTTTTAGTATAAAGGCTGATCTGAATCAAGAAACGAGTGAAAATAGCCCAAAGAACTGCCAACAAGGGGTTGGGTAAGGAGCGTGAACAAGCTAAACGAATTCTACTTAAATTTTTATGACTTGCGTGCCGAGCACTGACTTGTGGTGTATTTGGAAATATATTTCCGCCGCTGAGATTATTTCGAGAACCAACTTTAAATTATTCTTCCATTTTGTTTTTTTTTTTGGTTAAATATATGCGAAGGCAAAATAGAGGTAGGGCCAAAGTCTCCTGGATTACGCAGCAACAACAAAATCATTGGGTTGGCCTCAGTGACGAAGTGTTTCGAAATCCGGAGGCCTATAGATTCTTTTTGAGGTTAAACCGACGAACCCGACAAGTAGGGATACAGTGAAGTGGAAGCGTTATGATCCCTCTAGTCCATACCATAACCTCGTCGCTGAGAATATGAGGATGGTAAAACACCTACTCCGACATTTCATTCCAATGATATCCCATTAAGTTATTTCAATAACATTAATTCCAGCACCTTAAAGCTTTCTTACGCACAATGTATCAGTATGGATAAACCGTACCAACTGCTTTTTGAGTACCAATAATTTCATAAATAGCAATATCAGGGATAATTTATGCCACTCAGCTGTGCGAGGATTTCATAAAATATTTTCGGAATAAGAAAGTGTTAATTTTCACACGTATGTCTGACAGCAATGGGTTTGGTGTTGATGTCACCTCTTTGGGAGCGATAGAACCGGCCCAGTTTAGACGTTAATATGCTTGACGGAGTTAGTTTATTGCTTATTCCCGAAATTTCCAGAGCAGAATTATTTCCACGTTTTTTTTTTTAGTGTGATAACCTACGTTCATTAATCACTGCCAGCTTTTCCGGTTTTAGATACTTTTGTCACTAAGCTCAGTCAAATACTGGCGTTATTGCATTTGTGTGAACTAAACGTTTTAAGGACGAAGGGCTTTTGTGATAGCGATTACGAACGTTGACTTATATTTCTCTTTTGACGGGATTTGTAGGATCCTCTCTATAAAATTGACAGTAACAAATGGTCTCGATCCATTTTGGGGTCGAGATAGTTTCCTTGACGTTACTCCTGTCATGCGAAGTATCTTTGTGTCAGCTTCACATCTTCTAACATTTTAAACCGAATGTGACAGCCCTCTTTTCAGCTTAGGGATATTTTTTTTTGTCACAGAAAATAGCAGAGTTTTCTCCAACTGTATCAATCCTTGCATTAAGCGATGATTGATGGCTTGCATTTTTCGCACTTAAGAAGCAGTTTTTCACTTTGTGTGGCATAAGTAGGAGTGGATCAGAGAACGGGCTGCTCAGGTACTCAATAAGTGATCATTGCAGATAAGTCATCACATTTTCATGAAGGAATCGTTTGCCTAGAAAAGCCGTTCTGGTTCGTACCGATTTCGTCCTCTTCCAGGCAGTGACAGAACCCATTACAGATTAAAAAAATAGCTTTGAGCGCAGGTATGCTGTCAACAAGATCTCTTAACTTCGTACTTTAAGGCGGTGAGCTCTATACCATCAAACAGCCACAAGTATTATCTGACGATGCACATATAGAGTAAAAAAAAAACCTAAGGAAAGGCTTCAGTCGGATCTCCTATCAAGAGGTATCGACTTTACACATTTTTGTTAGTATATCGAGTGAAACATTCTGAGACTAGCTCTCCAGGTTGTGAAGAACTTCCGATGGAATATTTGAGGCATTTGTGATGATTAAAAAATAAATAAATATGAGGCATTAACGGCCCATATAGGGCCTAAAACCTAGCTTCTCCAACCACTTTCTTGTGAGAAGTTGAAGGGACCTACACTTTTAAGCCGAATCCGAACGGCAAATTTGGGAAGCTTCTCATGACAATAATTGATACTCTTGGATGTTACTCAGACGTTCGCAAGAGGTTGGGCAGTGGAAAAAAACTCTAGATGTTACTTGGCCCGGCGGGTATTAAACCGGGGACATTTCGATTAGTAGTCCGACACACTAACCACTGAGCCACTGCGCCCAATGTGATGATATCCTTTTTTTATAATACCCTCGTCAAAATACCCCAGGGACATATCCAAATTTCTCTGGAAAAAATCTACTCTGATCCCATAACAATACCTGGGTGGCAAAAAGGGTTACAAATCTGGACACCTCTTCGATCACGAAAATAAAAACTCTGAACACCTTTCCACTCGTAGATCCCATAATAGTACCTACCTTAACGGGTAAAAGGGTTTAAAACTCTGGACACTTTTTTGGACTATATTCGAAAGGATATTTTGAAGGTGGAATATTATTACCGAGGATATTATAATATAGGATAATTATGTACAGCGTACACCGTTTGTGATTTTAACCTGTATGCATGCCGCAAAAGACGTTGTTCGGTCCTTGATAGTTCCTAGATACTTAACCTAACGTCAATTGAGTACTCAAGAACAGGTTCACCTGTCTTAGGTTTCAGTCGCCTAGTAGTTGTGAACAGCATCATCTTTGTCTAAGGAGTGTTGATTGACGGCATCATTGTAAGCACTAATTTCTTATGGTCATGGAAAGTTGGTAAGTTACTTCCGCTAACAACGAAACATGCATACTCTGCTCACCCAATGGCAGGATGTCCTTCCCTATTGAGTCTTCTCAGCCATTAGTCGACCAAAAGCTATACAAGTGGAAGACTCTTCATAAGTTGAGGAATTTATAATTGCAAGATACTCTTAAAAAGTTATTCACACAGTTTCCCACCTACTAAAATATAATCAAATTATCTTTAGTCAATACAAAGTTTTCTAAATTGTTTCACTCTCTAAATAATTAAATACAAAACTATCAACAGAAAATAAATCTCTCACAGACATTCACTGCAGTAGCCATTATCCAAGCTGACAATGTCAATTGCTATTTTAAGAATAAACTACTCTTCGTCTTCCATTAGGACGTGCTATAGTCAATCTCTTCGTTGACCATTTGCATCACCAACAGAGCAGCAGAAAACTTGATAATTACATTCGAATATAATTTTAACTTTTGGTTTGATTCAGCAAGGAGTCCCAGGAAATAAAACGGTGGCGGCTCTCACCCTCTTGACTTAAAATTAACCAACAGACAGAAGTTGAAAATACGAGTTACGAAGAATATATACATTTCCTTAACTTCATTACTTTGAAGAACTTTTCAAATTGAAACTTATTCCGATGATATCATTGTATCTGAGAGCGAGCATGTAAATGAGGAATACATTCTTGTAGAAAAAAGCTCAATTTATCGAAGTCAGTTGATAAACTTGCGGAAACCGTAACGACATTGAATTTCCCAATGTACAATGAATGTCGATTGGAAAGCACATTGCAATTACCGTAAAAGCGTCGCATACTGCAGCTTGCTTTGGTTATTATGCTTTCTATCAAGAGTAAAGTCAATCAACGACCAAAGAAATTCAAGAACAAATAATTGCCTTAGCTCGGGTATCATGTCATTAACTCTGCAGCTGCGATTTTTTTTTTCGTTAGTAGACGTTCTTTGAATGCAGCCCTAATTGAGTGTGAAGCGAATTAAATTTCAACGAATCTATTATCTATAATTAAAGGACCGGGCGCTGAAGAAAGTGTGACCTTTTGGAGATCTTGGATTCAATTCAAGAAGCAGTGCTGTGATTGCAAAATTCCTTCTACATGGTATCGACCTTTAATTTAACTGTTTATTTAAAGATTTTGTGAGTATTTTTTTTAAAGAAGTATTCTATATATGTTCGGCCTCAAAAAATGAATACATCCAAAGCCAATTCATAATTTTTTCTGTGATTTTTCTCTTTATTTACACAAATATTTTTAATTGTTCCATTAAAGCGGGGAATTTTTTATGATTTGTCACATTTTTTTAAGGAAATGCTTTTTCAGATATCCTGGTTTCTTACTTTAGCGACTTTCAATAAAGCGGAACAATTTGTATGAAATGTGTAGACAAAACACATAAAGAGTGCCAGCAACCCACCTGCTTGGAGTTACTGTTTGAACACTGCGATATTTTTCTCCATTCCCGTGGACTCATTTCCCTGCACCGTTTTTATTCGACAGTGAGAATTTACTTCACATTAAAAGGGAAACAAAACCACTCAGAGTTTTCGGAATTTATTTCCCACCTTACATGGGAACTAAGTCCATGTTTTATTTCCCACTAGGTGGGAACTAAGTCCATCAGTGGACTTAATTCCCGGGGACTGATTCTGAGACGGTGAAAGTTTCAAATAAGCGGGTTGACTGCAATAAGAAAAGAATGAAAAATCACCTAAATGTTTTAAATTGGTGTTCCACAAGGCTGTGCGCTGTTACCATTTCTATTTCGGAGAAAAATAGTTTTTTTGGGCTTTAACCTACAAATCCGCATTTCTGCCAGAAAAGCCTGAAAAGGAGGTGCACACTGTCCCAAAGGCTCTTCTACACAAGAAATGTTTCAAACGGTATTCTTCCAGAAAGAAGTCTGTCGCAAGCAAAGTTCAAAGTTTGTTCTAAAGAAAAGTATGTCCTGGCTGTTGTTCAAGTGTCTGCTTAGTTTCTTTCTTTCTAGCTTTCTTTAACGACGATGTTATGATTGGGACTAGAAGGAGCATAACCCTTCTGCTTCACTGCATCCCTGCTTGTCCAACTGTGGGGTTGGTCGTTTGGACTTCAAAAAGCATCGGCAAGACTCCCAATTTCGAATCACTTCATTACTGAATCCAATTAATTGCTGGAGTTGGTGCATTTGTTTGATCCAGAAGGTTTTAGGCCTGCCTTTCTTTCGAGATTGTATGGGAACTTTAAATGATATTTCCTTTTTTACGTTGTTCAAAAATGACATGAGCAGGTCGCGATGCTCTGTATGACAAGCCAATACTACATTTCAATTCATTATCTATACTCTATCCAACAAAAATTGTCAGTACAGGGAAGATAGGATGTTTGAATCTCAGTCTGGTTGCAATTACTTACATAAATCGGTCCCTTTTTAAAGCTTTCACAGGGTTGCCGTAGTGTGTATGATAATTCGCAATAACTCAGAGAGCAATTCTATTAGGGTTACCATCTTCCAATTTAAAATAAAAATATCGCGGAACGAAATAAATTCCGTTTATCTTTTTCTTTTTTTGGTAAGATAATAATAGGCGCGTTTTATATACAAATATATAAATTTCGTAACACAACAAAAAAATCAAAACGAAAAATATATCATTCAACTGCGTCCTCGGCAAAAACGTCCATTTCCCACATATTTGGCTCAACAACCTGTTCAACGTGTTCGACACATCGATGCCATTTTTCCTTGTCAACCTTTGTAAGTGCTGTCGTTAGTAAGTCTCTTATTTCAGCCATTTTAAATGATTTGTTTTGGCTTGCTACAAACCCTTTCACTTGAGCCCAAACCAATTCTATTGGATTAAGGTCACAGTGATAACGACGACGTATCTTTCATACTTGGCTTTGTAACGTTTAACGATTTCAAGCAACCCATTGTATGATTGCATCCCTACCTAACTTGAGATCTTCCTTTTGGGAATTCCCGTATTCATTGCCAAAACAGGCATCATTCATCGGAAAAACAAAGACATCATACAAACAGGTACATAATGAGATGAAAGGATGTATTCATGTTTTTTTTTTTTTAAACAGTTTGCGACATAAACTGAATCAGCAAGATTTTCTAAAAACATTTCCCAGTCCTTTCCGCTATATGTATATTGTGAAAGGTAGACACAATCAGGCAATTAGAATACAAAATTATATAACCACGACAGAATGTCATATACCTAAACAGATGGTAAAAAAAACTGCACTTGTGCAGATGTACAATACACATACAATCGAATTAAAACCGAATGGCAACACCCCACATAATAATTCGTTATCAAAAGCACAAAACCCCAAAGTTCTTTGCCAAAATCCATAGAAAAACCCTTAATGATATGCTGCATTGTAGAGATGGTAATACTCTTCTGATGTGCTTCAGTCACACACACTGCTTATTTTGGTGGATGATAATAGCAAGCGAACACAAGACGATCATGCTCATTGCCATTCGGCTGTGTGGGAGACTGGTTGTTGTGGGTTGTATGCGAATTTTAGGAAAATTACAACAACAATTCCTTGGTATGACAGTGGTTTGGTTGTTATTTCAGTGGCAATTCTTGCGTTTGACTGCCGTGAGAGTATCTACAGGCACTACTGGTAGAGAAAAGCTCCTCCATAAGGTCTGTACCGACAATTTTTGTTGGATAAAGTATAGTTATATTATTTTAAACAACTTTTATGGTAGTATCTAAAGACTTGAAAAGGGTCGCATAGTCTTTCCCATTTGATCAGCTATTTCGCAACTCCTTGTTCAAAGCTGATTCACCCTCTGGGACAAAAATTACAAACCACTTGGGTATTTCCGTTACACTGTTCAAAGAAAATAGATTTACCACAAAATACCATTCAGGAATGAAGTCAGGCTGCCTAAAAAGTTGGTAATCCGTAACAAATTTTCAGGAGCCCAAATCTATAGTCAGCAGAAAACTTTTGAAACCCATTTTTTATATCGTTGTTGTAAGGATATTTTTTGTATCCCTGCAAATTCATCATCCAGCAATAACAACACCAGGATAAATCTTCAAATTAAATGCATATTAAAGCAAATAGAAACAGTTCAACCGAGCAGTTTTTAAAATCATGTACAAGAACTTACCCTGGGGATAACTGCGGATGAACATGAACATACTATCTAAGCGATTGCACGCTTTCATGAATAAAGGGGAGGCAAGGCAACTAACCGGTGAATATTAGCATAATCACAAGAAAATGAAACGTGAAAATAATTCTGTTTCGTGAAATTTCGGGTTATATCCGGGAATCAACGTTAAACTTACTCCATTGTACATATCAACCCCAGAATGTGGCCATAAAAGGAAAATTAAATAAATTAGATTCTACTGCGATTTCATGCAAACCGGAGAGGATCTATAGAGAAAGATATTATCTAATAAAATGACACCAATTCCAAACAACTCTCTGTGAGATGCACGCATGAACGCTTTAGCTTTTTTATTCTCAAAACATTTGATAAAGTCTTCGCATCCGCACTAAGTACTTAGTCGCATGATTTACCCTTCACGTAGCCGCCTGTAAAAATCTAATTTTAGTTTTTCTTCTTCGTTTTCATACTCATTGGCAAGTCTTTTGGAGATTGAAAAACAAACAAAAAACTTACTATCAGTCAAGTCGTTTATAGCGACCGCGCTTATAACAACCAGTCGGTTATATTGTAAGAACCATTTTACCTCATTTGGTTTGTTTCTTTGTTAGAAAAAGCTCTTCTACCGCCGAGTATAATGCTGTCGTATACATATAACGACGAGTTGCATAAATTAATCGTTGTCATCGCCTATAACGACGAAGTGAGATTAAATGAAGTATCTAACGCAAAAATGAATACAAATTAAGGTACGAACCTGCATCTGAAAAATGTTTGTTTGTTGCTGACGGCTGTTTTAAATTGCGCCGATGCGTTAGGTTCCTGCATCTGTTTATTTCAGTTGTTTGTGTCTCGGGAAAAGTTTATATCAGTCTTAGGGTTTTTCTTTCCCTGCAATTTCAATTGCTTTGTTGAATGCGGCACAAGAAATTAAAAAAATGCTGGCGTTAATTTACCATGAAACCGATGAAGCTGTATTGAAGTGCTTTGAAAGAAATCAGACCAATTATATTTTATATTGTTTTTTAATATTATTTTTCTGAATACTCTACGTTATCCTGATATAACGACCGCCGTGTCGATTATAACAGCCACATTTGCTCGGTTAAACTTCAGTGTCAAATAAAGGTTTATTTCCTGGATAAACATGCAACCAACACTAAATTCGCCAAATCAATATCCACTCATAGTGCGAATTTCCAGTGGGTCATTACGTAATTCGATTATCGCCTGACGAGATCGTTTTGTCGATACTCTTGCGTTCTGTATCATCAATAACACTAGTCAACAAAATTTTGTAACAAGAAAGGTGCTTCTTAATTTTGAATTACCCGCCTACCCATAGTTAATCGCCATATTTATTTTGATTCCATCAGGTCTCGTTTTTATGTTACAGCTACTCTCTACAAACCTGAAAAAAAAAACGTTTTTATTTCATTGTCGCATTCTAATTTTTTTTTTATTTAAAGAGCGTCGTGTGTTTGTCTGTTTTTTGTGTTAAGTGATTCTTAAATAATGCCAAGAAAGTGTAAAAATGATAAGCTATATGAACAGTATTTCAGCTTTGCAATAGGACAACAAGACAAAGCGTGGGTTCCACACACCTGTTGTACTACATGTGTAGGACTTCTTACTTGATGGGCGAGAAAATCTCGATCTACCTACGCCTTTTGCAATACCTATGATATGGACTGAACCAACGAACCACTTATCTGATTGTTATTTTTGTCTTACTGATACAAAAGGTATTACAATTAAAACAAAAAGTAAAAATAAGTATCCTAACCGATCCTTCATAGTGAAGAACTGCATGTACCAGAACCACCTCAAAGCTCTGACTATAAAAATATCGTCGCAGAGCTGTTATCTACTTATAAGGCTTTGGGCTGCAATATGTCGTTGAAAATGGTGCAGGGAAATAAGTCCACGGGAACTAAGTCCACTGAGGGACTTAGTTCCCACTTCGCGAAGTGGACTTAGTTCCCATGTTAAGTGGGAACTAAGTCCATTTTTTTATGGGAACTTAGTCCACATTCAAATATAAGAAGAGGGAACTAACATCCAACATTTAGAATTAAACAAAAAACTGTAAAGTGCAGTTAGTTATCACACTCTTTAAGGAAAGTCTTAAGCTTATCATGGTGACATAAAGCCAAAGTTTCAAAACCTTACCTCGCACCTACTCCAAATCAAACAGTGACCCCAAGCAGGGGGGTTGCAGGGGGGCAGCATGTCCCCCCATATGCATTACACTATTTATGGAATCTACTTGCGATTTCGTAACTAATCTCATAAACAGTGCAATGCATATGGGGGGGGGGGCATGCTGCCCCCCTGCAACCCCCTTGCTAGGGGTCACTGTTTGATTTAGAGTAGGTGCGAGGTCACGGTACCTATATTACTCTGTCTCAGTTAGAAGTTAATTTCTATTTTGTTAATAAAAATTGCAAAGTACCTACTTGACTCTTTAATTTTATTTTGTTCTTAGTCGACAGTGAGAATTTACTTCACATTAAAAGGGAACTAAAACCACTCAGAGTTTTGGGAATTTATTTCCCACCTTACATGGCAACTAAGTCCACTTCGCGAAAGTGGTTTTATTTCTCACTAAGTGGGAACTAAATGCCTCAGTGGACTTAGTTCCCGTGGACTTATGTCCCTGCACCGTTGAAAATACATTTTCTTTATTCACATTTAGACTTCTTTCCTGAAAATTTGGGCACCGTCAGCGATGAACACTTTGAAAAATTCCACCAAGACATTTCTACCATAGAAAGATGATACCAGGGCAAGTGGAGTCCACGTATGCTAGCGGATTACTGTTGGACATTACAACGAGATATCATAAGGGAATAACGTCGTTTTGTTGCTAAAAACTGAACATTTCTAAAATTCAATAAAGTCAAATTACAAAAAATCCGTTCTTATTGGAATCATTCTAACTTTATTTTTATTATTCTTATAACTGTCCTTAACATAATTAGACAAACGTTTTCATGTTACACGCAAAAAGTGTTATTTTGTTGACTAGTGTAATCATCCATTGTCTGGTCTATGTCACTTCTACCATTAGCTATTTGCTTTCTGTAACTTGATAAATGTCGTCTCAAACCAATTCGCATATTTCGCAGATATTTAAAACATTTTTGAATAATTTTCAAGGTGAACAATTGACCCAAGATCTTTTTTATATGCTAAAGAATGATGTCAATGCAATTAATCATGAAAAACAAAACAAAATTCATTGCTACACTTCTCGGATTTTGTGAAATTTCGAATACAAATAATTGTAGCCGCTGAATATTCAGCGTCTTAGCTAACATTGAAAAGATTCGGGAATTTACTATCCCACAACCATCCACACTCATTCACTCACAGTGGATAAAAAGTAGAATTGTACCGGAAAAATAAATTCGATACTTGCTTTCGTGAATATGCGTCCAAAGGCACATTCTAATTTCACTGTTTATACAGTTGAGAATTGTGTATTAATACAATTGGTTTATACCAGATTTCTGACCTCGCACAACACGATGATGATAAAGTTACCTGGAGCAGCTGATGACGATTTCGTCCGCTTGGACGATTATCTTCATAGAAGTTACGGGATGACCGGCCTGTATTCGAGGTGGACAATCGCTCACAATTTCTGTCCGATTATACATATAAATGGTGTTCAAATTTTGAATGAAAGACATAAATGGTGCGAAATCTATGTATTTACTACTATTGTAAATTAATGTACATTGGTTCCGGTTTATAATTAAAAGGATGTCGTCCAAGTGACCTCCTCTGCCAGCTTGGCAGACTGTCAACCTTTTAGCAACATTTTGAATCACTTTTTCGCATAATGATGGTTCAATAAGTGATATTTGCTCGTTGATGTTGTCTTTGAGGTGTTGAACAGTTTGGGGATTATCGGCATAAACTTTACTCTTCAAGAAACCCCGTAAGAAAAAATCCAGTGGTGTTAAATCGCATGATCTTGGTGGCCAATTCACGTCTGTTCTTCGGGAAATTATGCGATTGTTAAACTTGTCTTTCAAAAGATCGATTGAGTTCGTTGCTGTGTGGCATGTTGCACTATCCTGTTGAAACCACATATTCTGCACATCAATATCTTCCAATTGACACCACAAAAAGATTCTAATCATCGCTCGATATCGAGCTCCATCCACAGTAACTGCATTGTCATATTCATCTTCGAAGAAAAATGGTCCAATTACGCCACTACACCAAACTCCACACCATACTGTAACTTTTTTTGGTTTCATTGGCCTTTCATACAATCCTCTAGGATTTTTTTCAGCCCAAATGGGACTGTTTTGTTTATTGACATAACCGCCAATTTCAAAATGAGCCTCGTCGGTGAAGATAATTTGCTTGAAAAAATTGTCATTTTGTTGTTGCTTCTTTAAGGCCCAATTAACAACTCTTGTGTTAACTGTATTTTGTAAGCCGTTACATGCAGATCTTTGTGCAAACTGTTAAACAAAGTTGTTGGTTTGAGGTTTAATTGCTGTGAACGACGACGAATTAAATTCAGCAACACCTTTGCTAACAGCTCCAATATTTCCACTCGAACGACCACTTCTATAATAGGCTTTACTTCCCTGATCTTGAACCGAACCAGTTTCATCAAATTTATGAACGATAAGTTTAATAGCACGGTTTGACGGAGCATTTTCCCTACCGTATTTTGAACAAAATTTTCTTTCAACTGCTGCAAAACTTTAACCATATTTAAAATAAATTTTAACAATAAAAACACCTTACTCAATAGTGTACCGATTCATTTTAGCTAACGGGAATGTACTTTCTTCGTACCTGAAAAAAACTTCGGTGTAATCTAATAGCTGTGAAAAACAGAGGGACGGGCTACAGTCCGCTTGGGCGAACTGTTGGATACCCTATTCTTATTCCTATCCCTCATAAGTGGGTGTGACAAAAGTCTTAGTATGGTTGAATTGTGAAGAACGCTCTACATATTTTGTTATATAACATTTAAAGGATTTTATCAAAAAAAAACGAAGCTTTTGTAAAAAAACGCTCCCTAGCTCAAACTTTGGTTTTCCAATAAAACTGTTTTATTTAATTTGGGGCGTGTCAGTAGCCGGATTTAAAAAAAAATAACACATGAGCATAAAGGGCCCCTAGAGAGTATATATTATAATTGTTTTATTTAATTGTGGGCATGTCAGTGGGCGGATTTTGAAAATTTTATATCCCGAGCAGTTTTAGGAGTCATAGATCATAATAAAAAATTTCAGCTTTCTAGCTCAAAATTCGATTTTTTGGAAAATTTTGTTTTTTTTTGAGTTTGTGGGCGTGTCTGTGGGCGGATTTCAAAAATTCGTAAATTTGATTATTTCATGACCTTAGAGAGTATATGGTTAAAATTTCAGCTCTCTAGGCCCAGTTTAAAGGCCTAATTTTTGCCGACAGACGGACGGACGGACGGACGAACATGGCTAGATCGACATTACTATCGATGCTGATCATAAATATAGTAACTTTTAGGGGTCTACGGACAATATTAAGGTATGTTACAAACTATGCGTCAAAATTAATATACCCTTAGAATAGGGCATAAAAAGTGGCGGCCAATTTAAAATGATACGTCAATTTGAACACCCTTTATTTATCCAAATTGCGGAGTTTTCGCATCACCGCAATTTCCACCTGCAGCGCGCACTCGTTATGATTGTAATTAGATTTCGTAGCCAAATTGCGTGTATTCTCATTGAATATGTGTGCATGTAGTGCTTGCCATATTCACGTTCGGGCAGACCAGTCCATCAGATTAAAAATTAAAATGTGTACTTTGTGTTTGGCAGGCCACGTCCTGCGGACGGGAATATTATAACAGAAATCCCCTTTTTGGATAAATCAAACATTCCGAATGTAGTTGTTGCTTCTGCAGAACTTCATTGTTAGTTATTTGTCGTGGGTATATGCTTGGGGATGCACTGCACATCCACCAGTCGGTGAACATGAACAATTGAATGAACTTATTATTAATTAGTAATTATTCGGTTTATTGATGAATAAACTGTTTAAATATTTTGTAAATAAATATAAATTGCAGCGGAACACTATGTGAGTACAATGAAAATGGTTATTTAGAGGACTGCAACAAGGTCGCTGCAAAAATGAAAAACAGTTAATTGCAAGACTTGAAGCGCGTGTATTGACATTAAAAATTGTGTGATGGTATTAAAAATGTTTCCCTTTGAATGTGGCTGCTGGGTTAAAGTTTTTATAAAAGGCATATAAATTATTTTTTATTCAATGGCATTTAAGCTTACATTCCTGCCTGACAAGTTTAACTTTGAAGTTAGGTTACATCATTTCGAAAGTGTATTTCTTCAGGTCGGAGATCCAACATCGTATTCTTCAAATTATGCAAATTGTTTAACCAAACAAATAATACAATTCAATATCTTGCCATATTATGAATTGAATTTTGAATGTGTGTTCCACATTTCAGTGCAAATGCCTGAATCTCGAAAAGGGTAATGAGTTCCAAATGCAAAATTAAATTCAAATATGTAACCATAAATATTCCTTTCGCCGATAGACTCACTTTTCTCTATTGATCCCGGCAATAAATTGCAGAAAAATGTGAAGTAAGAGCAGATATTTCGAATACGATTTACACAATTTTTGGTTAAGACGATATCTTTCGTATGTAGAGAGAACGAAAGACGACCCAATCGAAATCGGAATAACAAACAGATGTGGGCAAGGAAACGAAACGAACATCATCCCTGTGCATCTGATAAACATGAGAGT
Source organism: Portevinia maculata (assembly GCA_949715645.1). NCBI lineage: Eukaryota > Metazoa > Arthropoda > Insecta > Diptera > Syrphidae > Portevinia > Portevinia maculata. Next base: position 284,366,282 of record OX454526.1, on the reverse strand, counting down.
TCGTGCAACAACTTCTTCGGCTACTATTATTTAAGATATATGTGAATTCGTTTGAATAACAGAACAAGGCAGTGTACACGGCGATTGAGTTCTGTTTTAAGAAAGGGTGAACTGTTTTGTATTGTTTGTAAAATTAAATGCTCAATTTGTTAAGCCAAAATTATGAGTTTTATGTTTTATATTGTGTTGAATAAAAATATGTCTGAACGCCGAGATGCAAAGGAATTGTTGGGTAGTTTGGGCGATCTGTTGGATACTATATTCATATTCCTATCAATCGAAGTAGACGTGGTGTTGGGTTGAGAGTCTTTGCCAATTTTGAAACATGATATTGGGGCTTTATATTGTTGGTTTTATATTGTTGGTAATTTAACAGCATTCGCTAACCGTAATAGGGGGGTTATTACGGTTAGCGAATCGAACGAAAAAGTAGGCGAATGTGACTGATTCGTATACTGTTAACGATTCGCCAAAATTTCATTCGCCTGAAACGTCAAAATTTAGGCGAATTATGACTTCACTCTATTACGGTTAGCGAACATTCGACCAGGACTTCATTTCTTATGTCAAAATCAGTCGAATGAAATTTCTTTGTGACTGCGGTAGCGATAGACATGATTGAGGCAAGAAAAAGGTAAATTAATACAAAAAAATATATATAGAAGCAACAAAATAAACGTGTTATCATTCTTCACTTCTCCTTCATCTTCATCTTCATCTTCAATTTGAAAAACCGGTCGAGTTGATGGAAGCGAATCCAGACAGGGCAAAGGGCTTGGAACAATTTGGCCCTTCAAAAAAGCCAAAAAGAATACTGAGAGTTATTTGCCGTGGAAATAAATGCATTCGGTCCTCCTGTACGCGAAGAAAATTAATGAAAGAAGGTAATTTTGTAAATATGTTTTTAAGTTTTCTATTAATTTGGAAATGCTCAAGGTTTGGTTTTATTACAAGCTCAAACTAAAGAAAAAAATAGCTTCCAACAAGAAAGAAGTGATTACTTGCCGGTGGTGGGCCTAGTTCATCAGTTTCCCTATTTACTCCAGAAAAAGCTGTAGATGCGCTACTCAATCTTCAACATGCGATCAATCCACCTGGCCGTACTTTCGAGACATATTGGTGCCTCAATTGACCGAAAATGTCAAAAATCATGAAGAGCCGCAAAATATGGCCGAACAACTCTCCTCCGCTTAGTACTAGTCGAGTGAGGAAAGGTAGTACACTAAATGAGGACGCGAAGCTTAAAATTCTCAAAGATCAAACTGCAACTCAAAGGGAACTCCTAATTACAAGCAAGTCGATGCAAACAGCTTTGTTAGACATAGCGAGATACACAATAAAATCCTATGAATTGAAAAAGGAAAAACTTCTGTTATTGGAAGAAAAAGAGAAGCAGACGAATTCTGGACTTACAGATTATCTGTAAGCTCTAAAGGATTTGAGCTGTATCGGATTCCTCGCCTGCTCATTTCCACATTTCTTTCTTCGTCAGAGATAGATATTTAGATATTTTAAAATATCAAAACAATTTGTCTTGTTGACACTTCACAGATGAAATTTTTTTTTTTTTTTAATTTCTTTTGTTGACACTTCACAGGTGACATTAAGATTTCCTCTGGTAGCACTGATTTTTTACTCGTACAGTAATTCGTCTGTGAGGTCGACCCGAGTCGAACGTTCGATTCGCTAACCGTAATAGGGGGGTAAAATTTGATCAAAGATGTCCCTAAAAGTGGGCGTATCAAAAAAATTGCTTGGGCGGGTTATTAAAACAATGTATGGAACCAATATCGCGACATCTTCAAGGAGGTAGTCGAGACCATCTTAGGTTACCAGCCACCCCAGAGAAAAAGCTCGTGGTATGATGATGTATACGTTTACCGGAAGAAGGTGCCAGGAAATGCACATTTGAAAACGCTGCAGCGCAAAACATGGGCAGCGAGGGAAGAGTATCGACGAAGAGAAGGGAGAAGAAGAAGATCCTGAACTAGAAGAGGGCGTACGCAGTCTCCCAGCTCAAGGAAATCGAAGGGTCTCGCCTACGTTACAACATCCGGGGATTTTACATGAAACTGAAGCAACTGGCTGCCGGCTTTAAGACCGGAACTCAGGGTTTTCGAAACAGCGACGGAATCATAGTCATTTCGAACAGCTGCTAAATAGGCATCACGTAGAGAGAGTGACAAGCCATGATGAAAACCCACGACCTGTCAATTAAGAGTAGATTTCACCATCTAGTACAGAAGAGGTTGACCAAGCTATAAGAAAGCTATAGAACAATAAGACTACCGTCTCTGATGGTTTGCCAGCGGAGCTATTCAAATACGGAGGTGATGTTTTGATAGGGCCCATGCACCAAATCATCCACCAACTATGGGTGGAAAGTATGCTCGATGTCTGGCCTATCAGCTCCAAATTGCCCCATATATATGAAAGCGGATTCTATGTCTTAACTATCGAGACAAGAACTATCCAGGCATATCCCTGCTAAATGTCGCATTTTAGATCCTTTTCAATGTACTGTGCGAACGTCTGAAGTCGTTCTGCAACACACTAATCGGCACGTACCAGTCCGACCCGGCACATCGACAATAGACCAAATCTGGAAAAGACAAATGAATTTCAAGTCGAGACCCAACACCTTTTCATCGACTTTAAGACCGTATATGATAGCATTAATCGTGACGAGCTCTACGTGGCGATGACCGAATTCGGGATCCCGCCAAAACCGATCCAGCTGTGTCGAGTCACACTTGAAAGCACACGGTGTAATGGGCAGTTTGGAAGCAGCTCTTCCGAATTAGTTCAAACTTGTACTGGATTTCGGCAAGGAGATGCGTTATCACGTAACTTCTTCAATAATGTAATGGAAAAAATAGTGCGAAGTGCAGGTGTCAACCGGGAAGTCAGTATCTTCCATTCAGCTACTGGGGTGAGCGGAAGATATCGAAATCATCGGCTGTTCCCAGCGTGCCATCCCGTAGGGGCTTTTACGGCGATTGAAGAACAGGCGAAATTGGTTGGTCTTGAAGTAAATGAGGTCCAGGCCAAGTTCATGCTAACAAACGAACATCTGTCCACCGCCTAGGACAAAACGTCACTGTTGAGGAGTTCATCTACCTAGCAGTAAACATCAACTCCACGAATGACACCTTAGTGGAGATCCGACGGAGAATAAGCTTAGGATACCGCTGCTACTTCGGTTAAGCGAAACAAATTGGTTCAAAACGCCGTATTCGAAGGACAAAATGAATGCTCTATTGAACTTCAATCTTGCCAGTCGTGCTTTATGGTGCCGAGTGCTGGACGATAAGTAGAAAAGAGAAACTAATATTAGGTTCTTTTGAACCCTGGCCAATATTTGATCCGGTGTGTGAGGAGGGGCGAATGGAGGAGAAGATACAACCGCGAACTCTATGAACTGTACCAAGATGTGGATGTAGTCCAAAAAGCTAGATCACGTCGACTACATTGAATCGGCCATTGGAGCGAATTGGAAATAATGCTCCCGTCAAGATGATCTTCGACTCCCAGCCCCAGGTTCCAGAAGGCAAGGAAGACCGAACCTCCGTTTTAAAGATCAAGATATCGCGAATGCCAGAGCGCTTGGTCGGGAGAACTGGAAGCATTGTGCATATTACACTCTTAGGTTAGGTTAGGTTTAGGTTGCTGTCGGCAGAAGCCGACACACTTGATCAATTTAGGTCCATTGTGATACCACGTATGTATTATCTACCTCAACTCTGTAGATGGGATTGGCCAACGACACGCGGTAGTTCTCAAACGTCCCACATCTACGTACTAACCGCGCCCAACGTCGTTTAATTACGGTGATCTGACGTGGTACGGTCGTTGGTTTATTATATATTACCCTCTTAGGATAAATTATAAAATCTGGGCGAGTTCATAAATGTCTGACTTTATACAGGGTGGGCCAAATAAGACCAATGTTAAACACGTATAACTCTTGTAATAATCATTTGTTTCAATTAATTTTTTTATACCCTATTCTAAGGGTATATTAATTTTGACGCATAGTTTGTAACATACCTTAATATTGCCCGTAGACCCCTAAAAGTTACTATATTTATGATCAGCATCGATAGTAATGTCGATCTCGCCATGTCCGTCCGTCTGTAGCCAAAAATTAGGCCTTTAAACTGGACCTAGAGAGCTGAAATTTTAACCATATACTCTCTAGGGTCCCGAAATAATCAAGTTTACGAATTTTTGAAATCGGCCCACAGACACGCCCACAAAATCAAAAAAACCAAATTTTGGAAAAAATCGAATTTTGAGCTAGAAAGCTGAAATTTTTTATATATGATCTATGACTCCTAAAACTGCTCGGGATAAAAAATTTTCAAAATCCGCCCACTGACACGCCCACAAATAAATAAAATAATTTTTTTATACCCTATTCTAAGGGTATATTAATTTTTGAAAATCCAAAGTTTCAGCTAGGGAGCTTAAATTTATAGTATATACTCTCTATGGGCCCTTTATGCTCATGTGTAAATATTTTCAAAATCCGCCCACTGACACGCCCACAATTAATTTTTTTTTTTTTTTTTAAAGTTCAAAGTTTGAGCTAGGGAGCTGAAATTTATAATATATACTCTCTAGGGGCCCTTTATTCTCATGTGTTAATTTTTTTTAAATCCGCCTACTGACACGCCCACAATTAAATAAAACAATTTTATTGAAACACCCAAGTTTGAGCTAGGGAGCTTTTTTTTTTTTGATAAAATCCTTTAAATGTTATATAACAAAATATGTAGAGCGTTCTTAACAATTCAACCATACTTAGACTTTTGTCACGCTCACTTATGAGGGATAGGAATAAGAATAGGGTATCCAACAGTTCGCCCAAGCGGACTGTAGCCCGTCCCTATGTTTTTATATATTAAATACATTTTATTCAAATTAAGGCTCTATGTATGAAATATAATACCAGGGCGCAGTTAAATCTGGTGAACTAGGTGTCCAAGGCAGATCTGAATTTTTTGAAATCAATCTTTCGCCAAAATTTCACGCAGCAGTTTTATAGTGTGCGCAGTCGCAATGCTACAACATTGGCCGCAAAAAGTTGTCTGTTATTTGTTCTATAAGAAGCCCTTAAAATTTGTTTTGCTGTTTCATCTTCATTCCAGAAAAATATGGCCTGTTAACTTTTTCGGCCATAATACCGCACCAAACAGTGCATGTGGATAGTTGTAACTGAGGGGCTGGTGTGTTGCGCTTGGATTTTCGGCGGCCCACAATCTTAAGTTTTGTTGTATAGGTATATATAAGGGTGGCGACGGTGTAGAGGTTAGTGTGTTGGCTTGTGACCCGTGCGGTGCAGGTTCAATCCCCATGGGGAACAACAACATACGCCACCCAATCACATGCCTCTACACCAAAAGGAGGATTTCTGCCTGGTAGTACAATGGACCGTTACCGAGTCTGAGTGCTCTGGGATTTGGATTTCCTTTTTACAAAAAAAAAGATAGGTACATATATATAAGAATATATATAAGACGTTATTCGTGTTGTCGGGCGCAGTGTCTCAATGGTTAGTGTGTCGGACTACTAATCGAAAGGTCCCCGGTTCAATACCCAGCGGGGCCACTTAACATCTAGAGTTTTTTTCCACTGCCCCACCTCTTGCGAGCTTCTCAAATTTCCCGTTCGGATTCGGTTCAAAATTGTAGGTCCCTTCCACTTCGCAAAGAAAGTTGTTGGAGAAGCTAGGTTTTAGGCCCTGTAATGGCTAATATTTATTTATTCGTGTTTAATATTGGTTGATCTTACTTTTGGTCCACCTTCTACGAGAATAACAGGAACGACGTGAAAAGGAACACAAGGGAAAACGTCAAAGGAAATTGGAAATTATAAAAATGTTTTGATATAATTAATTCCCTCTTTATCAAAAACTCATTTTCGAATACAAAAAGAGCTTTTTCAATGCAAGTGAACAAAATGCGCCACAATTTAATCGCGATAAAATTATCACAAATAAAACAAATTTACAACATCAACTTAATTTGTTTTGGCAGCCATGTATTCTCTCTGCTGTTTTGCTACTTACATTCGACATGACATTTGTGCTAACTTTGCCCCGCCAGTAACTGGAACTTTCCCTTAAAAGTGGGAAAACTTCTTTGACGATTTATTGCAGTTGGCTTACGTCGATGTGCTTCATGATTTGTCCTTGCCTTTGGCCACGAAATTGGAAAGATCAAAGTTTTTATGAAATATAAGCCAGAATTCGTTTTGGCTTTCGCTTTACTCTTAAAATACTTTCAGTTATAAAATATATAAACGACTGCTGTTCAGTGGTGAGTATGTTCAGCTACTGACCGAGATTCAGATGCCATTAGGTACCTATACGTAAACGATTTTTGGTGACCCACCCCTCGCAAGAGTCTGACAGACATCGAAGTTTATACTTTTCATAAGAAGGTGCTCAAATTCGACATTCCGTATGAACTTTCTTCATTTCAGTGTTGCCTGAAACATAACTTTTTACAAGAGTTGTTGAAGAATTCATTATGAGTTCCATTTTCCAATAAATTTATTTATCAGTTATATATTTCTGCTACATTCTGTCCGGATATCTTGTGTTGTAAATGTTTTTCGTTGGGTTGTGCCTGTTTGCGTGTTTCGGCTTAAACAAGCTTCTTAAGTTTCGAATTCTTGAATTTAAAAACTCATTATCTTGACCCACCTATTAAAAATGATTCTTTATTCGACAGTAGCGACCAGTATTGTGTATCCCGAACCGTTCATCCGAAAAACATTGATAATTAATCATCAGTCTTCACATGCATGGTATGATTTAAGACCAGCTATAACTTATGTAAGAGGCGACGACGACACCTTCAACCTGCAGGGTCTAGCTATTTGTTAGCTTCCCAACACGGTGATAGGTATCCCAAATCAAATAGGTATAGGTACATATAATATCCAATCGGTTATAAAAGCAAATATTTGTCTGATCCTTTAGAGATATATTTGGCAGTCTGTCATTAATATTCATCTTCGTTTAAAATGACCTGTCAAATTTACAACATGTACTCGTATCTATAAATTAGGATACACAAAATTAAGCTAAGTCATAAAAATACCGACACACTTTGTTTAGCTTAAAGTATCTTCATTCAATCAGAATTAAGGTTACGTTGATTTCCGCGAATTCATGGGTACATTTCATAATACAAACAGGATTCCAGACATCACGCTTGAGTGATAAAATCCAAACAAAGCTTTTGGAAAACGCAGAACCAAATGCATTATTTCAAGATGCACGATGTTACCGCGCACCCGAAAGTTAATATTACCATCTCCGTCAATCTTTCTTACATAACGAGGTAAATGGCATCGTTTTTGTATACCATAGAAGTGGAACAAAACAGCTTCAGGGGAGTAATGAATACCTCATTCGAGCTCAACTGAACATGATTTAGTTTCAAGGACCCGTACAACAGCAGCTGGGTTGTGTTTTTTTGTTTCCATCTAATTAGTTCGATATTAAATGCTTTCTTCTGCTTAGTTTTTTTTTTAACGTTCCTGCTTTCGTCGTTATTATTTAACAAAAGAGTTGCTGGCATGTATAAAAAAAGATATAAAAAAATGTATTACTTGCTCAGGCACATGTAAGAGTACGAGAATGAAAAGATTAATGGACCTATTTGATGGCACACACCATTGGCGTGGTTTTATCGGATATAAAAAAGGCTTTTGTAGGCTTGTAGGCGCGTGCAATGACGTATAAAACCGAAAACACTTCCACTCATTGTTCTCCTTAAGAGCGACCTTAAGTTACCGAAGGATTGTTGTGGCACTCAAGTGAAGCGAGGAAAAAGGTTTGTTTTGAGTGAAACGCACAGATACTTAACATAAGGGGCTGAAATAAGTTTTAGGTTTTTGGTTTGTAAAAAATGTATTCTTGCAATTTAATTAAGATGATTACCTTACCAGTGGCTTATAGAGCTTATAGCTCGAAATGCAAACATGTTAGGAATTTGAGTTGCTATATGAAGCTGTTTCACTATGTGTTTTAGACAGCATACATCAAACGTGGGAACCCCAATCAACCGAAACTTCACATAATTAGCTGTCTGGCAAGATTACTGATGGATTATCAAGGTAATTATTATGTTTGTTCTGTTGGCGATTACTTCCAATAAATCCTTCGGGTTTATTTTGACATTAAGAACACGGTGTAGGTGTTACACGCTACCTTTCTTATTTAATTTGAAGAATTGATATTTTTATTTGATTTTGGAGCAAATAAAAGATGTTTTTGTGGGTTTGAACTATGAACATGTCGCCTAATAGTCACAGTAACTATATTATTATTATTTTTGTGTGCTAAACGAACAATTGTTTACTCCAACGAATTGTCTTCATCTGCCAAGATCCTTTCATATAATCGTGCAACGGCACTCTAAATCTTAGATGTCGAAGTGCCTTTTCATCGTCTTGGCAGGACAGAAGTTTAATAAGAAGAAAAATATAGCAGGAAATCAGTCAGGCAGTGTGTCATTGTTGTCGGCGAAAATGGCGTCGTCTTCAATTTTTGTAAGCTTCGGCGGAGGTATGCATAATAAAAGTGTAGCGTAAGGGCTTAAATGTGCCTCTGTCAGAGAGTATGGACTCCTTCAGACGGTTGTATTTTGAAGGCTTAAAAAGCCCTAATAATAGTTATTCGATTCAGTTTTCGTTTTTACAAATTTGCTGGACAACTAAGTCCAGGATGTGTTTCGAGGTTAAACACCGTAAAAGTAATAAGTCAATTGATATTCAGAAATGTGAAAACGATTCGTTTTGTATTGGTGCAGAAGACATTATTCCTTATTGCATATATTGAATGTCTGTTGGGACTTATATAATGGGACTTCTGTTCAAGAAGGCGTTTGCATTTAAAAGTAACAAAACGGGTGGTATGTGGAAAAATCTAGCTCATTCTCAAAAGACCTAGTTAAGGCCCATGAGATAGAGCGTTTGCGATAAATCTTAAATTGGTATGCTTAAGATCTACCTCACTAACGTATTTGTCTTTCATGTTTAAAAAAGAAGTTATTTGAAAACATGAGATTAGTAAAAGGGAGTGCCCCCGAAAAAAACTGAAGATATCTACGTGCTTATAATTTCGAAAAGTCAATTTCCTGATCTAAAAAAATCCTATCTTGATATTTAAAGCTGAGTATCGTCACGACACACCCTTGTCTTCCTGGCCGAGCCCCAAATGATCCCGATGCCCAGAAGTTGACACCGTCACAAGTACCCCGCCAAGCACCGGCCCCACTGTAGCCCATATCACGCGGCCATTAACATCATACCGCTACCAGACAACACCAGTAATACGAAATGATTAGTCCACAATACAGTTACAATTTCCATTAAGAATTTTCATACGGCTCTCACTTCACAAAGACTTTTTGCTACGAATTTGATTTGGGACGACGCGGCGGCCACTCGGTGTTGTTATGGGAACACCACGAACGAGTCTGACCGATGGTCCTCTAGAGGTTTTTATTGAGAACCGCTATATATTTTGGTAGGTATTGTCTTGGAGAAACTGGTATTGGAACCGTCGGCCAGATTGTGGGAGGAACTGGTATTGTTGACATTGTCCGATCAGCCGACTAGACTATTGGAGGGACTGGTATTGTTAACATTGTCTGACTGAAATTTTCTTTTGATACTGAACTGGTCATTAAGAAGGAGAAGGGATTCAAAAAAAGGTCACGGTTTATCAGCACATCTATGACCTTTGAAGGAAGGTGCGTAAGTGCAATTGGTCGATAAGAGAAGAGAGCAGGAAATTCACCTATTTTTGGGGACAGGATGTACAGATGGAGTTTTCTATCGCCCTGAAGAATAGGACAGGTTCTGGGATGTGTTCCTCTAGTGAAAATAAGCCGTATTCTCAATGGTTTCAACAGACGATCTTAAGCTTTAACTACCCATTTGTGTTTTACGTGTTTTTTTTTGCCTCAACGTGTGGCCATACGAGAATTGTTGACGATTAATGTGGACGTTCCAGGAATTTCCGACTCGTTTTCACTTTATTCGTTGCATTATAATAAAATTAAATAAAAAAGAAAAACAATTGAACTACAAAGTATGGCATAATCCCACTCATTATCCCATCATCAAAGTAAGTCTTATATACTGGTTGAATTGTGCCAGCTTCCAGTCGATTCCAACTTAATATACATTTTAATTTGTAACAATTTATTTTTTAAACAATATCACACATTCAATTTATACATTTTCTTTAAAGCATAACGAGTGCCGCACCTGTTCAGTTATCAAAGTTTTTCAATCATACCACTTTCCGCAATGCAAATAATTTCCAACCGGCAACAATATTATTTTCCCATTTAGAGGTTTTAGTAAGCATCCGCTTCAAATATTAGAATTCATAAATAATGCCTTGAACACGCACGCACATCGTCCGCCACATGAAAAATACATTTTTATTTTATTAAGCACTTACACGACAAATAAAAATAACAAAATGAGAATACAACAATATAATGTATTCCACTTAAAATTTGATTTATAATAATACAAAATAAGGACAATGGCGCATTCAATTCATTCAATTTGTTCTGAATCGCGTTTGAAACATCGAACAATTCCCGCAATACCATACAGTATTGACAGTACAACAAAGTATCCACCAAAAGCCAAAAATTGTCCCCGAGGACCTAAATTAAATCCACTGTCCGTTACTACGACAATAGTGAAAATAACCTGCAGCCCGATTGCGACCAATGTGTTGATTCCGAAAATTAATCCAAAGCTGTCCTCAAGCAAGTTTTCAGCAACAATTGAACTGTGAATTGTAAAAAAGAAACATTTTTGTGAATAAAATCTGTGAACGAAAAAAAGAATTATTTTTTTTGTTTTTTTTTTTTTGATTATTTTAATGTGTATGACATTCAAATTGTGTGGGATATAATGGATAATCTACCTCGACACAGTGAGAGAATCAGAAAAAGGTTTGTGGTTATTTCAATTAATTAGATTACTGCATCTTTAAGTTCAATTCATTTAGAGTTAATGTTGCAAAATCTTTGTTTTAAAATGTTGCGGGTCAGACTTTTGCACATTTTATGCAAACAATACATGTGCAGAAGTCTCACATGCGTCACTGCATATATGTTCAGAATTATTCTACGTCGACTGCATGGGCTACATGCCGCTTGGACGAGCTCTTGGATAACCTATTCCTATACCTAAAGTTGTCATGGCAAAAATCTTAGTATGGGTCAATTGTTAAGAAGGACATGGTCTATACATTTTGTTAAACATAATTTTTTAAAGGATTTTATCGAAAAAAACAAAGTTTTAGTAGAAAAACGTCTCTAAAAAGTGGGCATGGCAGAAAACTGCACGAAGGAATTGTTCAAAACGATTTTGCGAAGAATAGAACTTTAATTTTCAATGATTTATCCAAAAAACCGTTTTCTCAAATAGTTGGCGTGTTATAGGGCGGATTTAAAATAAAAATCTTTACACATGCGTATTTTGGGCCTCTCGACAGTATTTTTAAATTTCCGCTTCCTAGCTACTGTTTAAAAACGATAAAACCGTTTTTTTTTTAATTGTGGGCATGTCAGTGGGCGTATTGATTATTTGGGGACTTATTTTTGCCGACGGCTAGATAGATGCTGATCACAAATATAATGCTTGTTGTATTGGGAACTTATCTCAAGCTCCAGCAGTGGAAAATCCGAAAAAACGCTTTGTTCACTTATATGTTCATCTTAAGTTCAAATGTCGAATTTGGAATACATATATAATACTCAACGTTAGGTGGCGTTATTTCTACTCTTTTGTGAAACAGCTGATTTTCAGTGAAATTAAAATGTGTTTTAAGACGTTTATTCACGAAAGTAAGTCTCAAGTTTATTATTCCCGTACATTTCATTTACATTTACATCTAATTTGTACTTTCCAAATCAATTTTCCTTTCTAAATACTATGAGCGAATGAGTGTTGATTGTTGCGCGGTAGTAAATTTATTTAATTTCAATTCAGCTTAGGTGCGTTCAATTTGCAAGGCAACTTCGAGTCCCTATTAGTAAAACCTTTGTGATTGGACGAATATCAAATGTTAATGTCAGCTGTTCACTGAAAATTTACAATTTGAGCAGGTGAAAGAAATCAACCCTAATTCCTCAGTTCGTAGTATTCTAAGGCATCATGCACACGAGCGTCTTGTCACCATTGGGCGCGTTCAATTTGCAAGTCAGCTACTATTTCACCCTTCCTCATTGATCGAGTAACTAGTAGATACGTATGAATAGAATACATTACAATGATACTACGGAAGGGAATCGTTTGTGTATTATTCGGAGGAGAGGAATCTTCGATGTAGGAATAATCTTTTATGCGTCTGATGAGCCGCTCCGAGTGCATCTACGAACTTGACAGCAATAACCTTGCGTTACCTCGGAACTTGAACTTGCCGATTGAAAATCGCTTTTAAACTGTGACATTAGTCAAATCTGCGATATCATTTGACAGTAAAAAGGTCGATTGGTTAGGGACGAAATGTAGGCATGTTTGATTAACATATCTCATTTCTTAAGAAGGGTGCTTCAGGTCACGTAAGATGATTATATATTGAAGATATCGTTTCGTCCATAGCTGTATCTATCAAACCTTCAGAGATACACAGAGACTGGTATGGTAGAAACGCTGTCGTTCATTCATTTTCATTTTACATGATCTGACCTCAAGCAGATAAGGCGGCGCTCCTCTGTGCAACGCGCATGTTCAACTCTCAAAATATTACGGTAACCGTTTTCGTTTTGGTATTTGTAGATTGTTTTCATTGTTTTTGCATGAAAATGTGGAGGTTTTATTTGTTGTTAAGAATGGATAAAGAAACTAGACTTTCGGTTTTTTTCCCATTTTAAGAGAGTAATTTACCACGGGGCCCCATTTGACGCGAAATTCCCCAAATTGAGGAAATATATGTGGCAACGCTGAATGCAGCATGCATAATAACGAACATCGAGTAAACAACGTGCGAGTCTATGAAGAAGTTAACAATGGTGATGGAGGACAGCAAAACGGAAACAAGAAGAGTGACGGGAAAACCAGTGAGAATAGAAATTAAAGGTTTGTAGAACTGAACTAGTGTACGAGTTACGACCCGCGTTGCCGATGTGGCACGATCGCGCTTTTTTGACACGGAAATTTCCTCTTGGCACGGTGGCATTATTAATTAATAAATAGCCCTGTCTAATTGCTAAAAACTCCTTTCTCTGGACAATATCTATAGAAATAGGGCAAGTGATACACTGGCGATCACAAGGATGAGGCCATATATTTTGCAATCGATTTTCAGTCTTTATACCTGTTGGATATTTTATACCCAGAAACTTTTACTACCTCAATCTTGTAGATGTTTTTAAACCCTATTTTAGGCTATATTGATTTTGACTAATAGCTTTCGTGATCAGCATCGAAAGTAATGTCCATCTAGCCATGTCCGTTCATCTTTCTGGGGCGCGAAATAATCAAGTGTAGGTATTTTTAAAACACGCCCACCGATATGACCAGAATATCAAAAATACAAATTTATCGAAAAACTCGAAATTTGAGGTAGAAAGCTGAAATTTGGAATTTATTGTCTTTAGGGGCCCAAAAAGCTCATGTGTTAAGATTTTTAAAATCCACTTGCTGACACGTCCACAGTAGAAAAAAAGAAAGCTTTATCGAAAAATCAAAATTTTAGGATATGGATATAGACTCTCTAGGTGCCCTTAATGCAATATACTAAGTAAATATTTCTAAAATCCGCCACTGACCCGCTCAATTTTTAAACAAAAACAGTTTTTTTGGAAAAATCATTCGCAAAGTATGTAGATAAAGTATAAAGTTTTCTGCCACACTTTTAAGTGGCGTTATTTTTACAAAAACTTTGTTTTTTGATAAAATCTTCCAAATGTTAACAATTCACCAATATAACTTTCTTTATGTTTTTTATCTATATTTTAGTCATTATATTTTTAATAATAATTATTGTTTGTTAATAAATAACTGAAGAGTGTACGTGTTTCCTTTCAACGAGTAGATACACCCAACCCCTTATATTTTGTGAGAATAATTTGCAATGGTTTCCTAATCTGAAACGGATGTTGAATGGCACACATTTAGTAGCATCCAATTTACTTTGTGTTGCAAAATTATAGGCAAAAAGTTGCATAAGTTTGCGCTAAAGGACAACTATAGCAGCAAAAAATTGCAGTTAGTACTGTCAGCTAGTAACCGGTGACCAAAAATAATATCAGTAACATCAATAATAAGTGTCTATGCACTCTATGCACTGAATTGAATAGTGCTTTTACTACCAAGAAAGCACCCAAGTACCCATCGATAACAAACACTACTATACCTATAAAAACTACGCTCGCTGTACGATAATAAATGTGAACAATAAAGGAATTTCTATTCATACATACCTCGCTATTGTTATAACAAAAAAATACACAATGTCAAACAGGACATATACGCTGTATGCGACCCAAACAGAACTGGTAATGGCTGAACAAAGAAGGAATCCACCTTCTAATAGTGTACAAAGCGTCAGGATCCATAGATGCCATTTTTTATAGCGATGACTATTAAAGATTCCAGCGACGAGCGCTCCAGCAGCACCCAGTAGAGTGGCAGCCGCATCTACACCGCCATTGTACGAGCTTTCATGATTCTCATCGATTTCTTTCCAAAGGAACTGTACATACGAAACAACCTGTAAAAGTATACGAAAACATTTATGAGTATGTTAAAATGGACAAAAGTGTTTGTGAAACTATTTCAGTCATAATAATTTGCTAGAAGGTAAAATAAGCAGTATTCGGTGTGAAAAAGGAACTGTCAGTCAGGATCAAATGATGCCCCATTTGACTACACACAATTTAAATTTTGCACATAAATAAATTCCATCTTACCGTGAGAGGGTTGGTTTTTATAATAAGGGATTCTCGTAAAATGGACGTTTGGGAACTAACCGCCAAAGTATAAGGGACGACGAATTTTCAGGGGAACATTCCAGCTTCTGAGGCATATTTGTTCGTATCCTTATCTTTGGATGATTTCCTTTCAGTTGCGTCAGTGGTAATGAAAAGACCTATCTAATGAGTGTTTAGCGAAGGACTATTGACACACGGTGTTAGGGTTCGCTACACAGTCTTAACATTTTAAATTTGAAATGTTGGAATTATGGCAAGTGATGTGTATCTATGGTTTTGTTTTGCTTTTCTGCAAAAGACAGTTATTTGTGGCGGCCGGAGTTTATGTCTGCCCACCATATTTGCGGTGCTGGTTTCGTGGGTAAACGACGTGGGGAATGATACAACATGTCGAGGGCTAACTGGTGTGAGCGGTGATTATCAGAAAATGCCGCACATTTTGTATGTTTTAAGTTGTACATTTTGCGGCGCGAAGGCACAAATATGAGAATATTAAATTTGATGTCATAACAGATGACACTCGCTCATCACGATGTTGAAGGTCGTAAATTAAGTTAAGAGGGGCTGAAAAATATTACTTGGGGCTTAAAGGGTAATAGGCACGTCAAAAATTGGATCAGGAGATAGGGAAATGAACGACTTTAGAAAGTCTCATAAAATGCATTGTCAAAGAATGACACAGAAATCGGATAAGTTGTCCTGATTTCATTAAATCTTGACATGTCCATATAAAATGGAGCAATTATTGTCAAATAATAATAGCCTTTTAAACCTGGAGGATTATTGGCCTTTAAATATGTTGCCTATTGATGGAAAACTCTGGGATAATATTGTTCAACAACAACGTCAGAAATACATAAAATAAAGTCAAATTTTTGGGAACAAAACAGCTGAATCACTGATTAACCTTATTATGGTTGGGTGTTAGACGTAAGTACATACTTTAAAAAATAAATTAATCTCCTTATTTGTTCTTCTTCTATTTCATTAAGGCGGAAAAATGATGAGAATTAAAGGAATCATAACGCTCCCAATTTGCTGCATTCCCACTGCTGCATTTTACAACTGAGACCAATCAAATGCTGGTTATGTTGCATTTCTTCTGTTTTGAGGTAGGATTTACCTAGAAAGCGAAGAAGTGTTTTTGCTGAACAGTGACAGTGGCATAGAATATACTCTGCTATTTTTTCGTCTTTGTAACAAATTCGACATATATTGTGTTTAAGTGACTCTGTTTTTTTACTCTACACTGCCCCGTAAAGAATCTAGTGACTGTATGTAAATGCCCTCTGGACAGTTGCAGTAGTTGCTTAGTTCATTTAATGGAAGAGTTTGATAGACATTTATTGGCCGTTCTGTTACTCTTAGCTTCTTTCCACAAATGAATTGTTTTTTTCTCCCAAACCATTTGTTGATGCAGCTCTTCGCAGAGCTAATACATGCACCCCACAGAATGGTCTTGGCTTCATAAATGATTTTGCAGATCATTTTCTGGGAGCCAATGCGATGGACTGTCGCCCAGATCAATTTGAATTCTGTTGGTGTTGGTTAATGTTATGAGTAGCTTGATGCAATCCCAGACTTTTTTGAGGTTATTTCAAAGGCGTTAATAGCAAGCAGTGCCGCTCTGCTGCCAGACAGGATATAAATGTGTTTGTTGATGGCCTTTCGTGTTTTGTTCTACCTGATGCAGAGTTCTATTGCACGTGTTTCAGATTGATATACGGGGTAACTTTTCGCCCTATTCGCGTAAAGAGAGGTCTTCGTGGTACCTCCACATATTCCTACCCCAATTCCTTCATCCGTTTTGAATCCATTCGTGCACCACACGACCTTTAACAAACGTAGGCTAATTTTACTCAATGTTCTTTCATTGCGGAAGGGTAACCTTAAAGTTGTGACTGAAGTTGTACCTTTTCAGAAAGTTGTTCGTAAAGTTATGCCTAGTAGTTAATTCTGGCCGAGTTCGTGTGCCAGGTCTGAGTGAAATCGTTTGGAGTTCATCTATCCTTCATCTATTCTTCTTTCTGTATGTAGATTTGAAGAGCTTAAATGTTCAGTAGAACCTCAAACGCCGCGGTAGGTGCTGTTCTTATAGCACCTGATGTACACACACATGGGCTGGTCATGCGTCTGCAGTTTGTTGAGCTTAGCCTGTGTAGACATTTCTTTTTTCGTTTGCCACCAGCAGGGTGCCGCATAGGTAACAAATGGTCGATTTTTTAGTTTGTTCAGATCATAACAGAGAAGAGTGTGTACATTAAATGAACACATTTTATATAAAAGACCTCTAACATAACATAACTAAAATATTGTTAAATAAAATGGAGCAATAAAATTTAAAAATTCCAAAGCTACACGATGAAGTTATTCATTTCAGATTTGTTAGCTCTTTGTGTCGTCGAATTCGGAAGGTTATTCAATTTAATTCAAAAAATATATATTCAATTTGCTGCTGTAATAATCTGAAAGTATACGACTCCAATAAACATTAATATTATGTTCTCATAAAAATATGGTTAATAATTGTACGACAAGTATTTTGTATTTTTTTTATTTATTGACAAAGTGATTCAAAATGTTGGTAAAAGGTTGTCAGTCTGCCGAGCTAGCAGAGGAGGCCACTTGGACGACATTGTTTTTCATTATTAATCGGAACCAATGTACATTAATTTCCAATAAAAATAAATACAGATTTGACACGATTTATGTCTTTCATTCAAAATTTGAAATGATACGTCAAATTTGAACACCCTTTATTTTCTGGTCCCTATGGTACAAAAGATCTTAAAGGTTGAAGTGACTTTTCCATCGCGATGGCGAGCCACAAGTTTAAAAAAAAGTACGACAGGTTGTTCGTAAAACGGTCTACTCAATACTCAGATTTTGTATGTCAATTGGTCAAAATCAATTTTCCACTGTCAATCGAATGTGCCTAATTTTACAGGATTTATCCTCTAGACAAATATAGTTCTTCTTTTACGCACCGCACGAGATGGGTATTTTGAAGAACTTTAAAGCTTTTGAAGTAGTTTGATGTGTTCCAATTTGAAATTCCATTTTCTAAATTCCTCTTCTTTTAGGGCCATTGATACCGCGAATTCGACCACATTCGGGTTCTTGGATGTGTTTCTGAATGAGGCAATTTTATTTTCTTGGGATTTCTCAATTTTCTTGATAGCTCATTGATTTCACCATAGCGGGGCGCAGGAATAATTCCCAAAATGAAACCATCAAGGTGAGCTTCCACTCATCGCCTAAACTGCATTTCACCTATGATTTCAAAAATGCTTGGAAGCAGATCCATTTTACGACAGTAATATGTGATAAAGCAGCAATTCTGATTGGGTTTACAAGACCAGGCAAATTTGTAACCATCTTATACGACCCATAAAATAAAGGTGTCGAATATGCAGGTTCGTGGTATAAAAACCCCAATTACGGCTGAGTAAAGATCTCCTAACAGCAGATAACTTTATACATACTCGCAACAAACATCCACTGAAACTCACACACAATTGGTACTTAAATCGAATTATTCTCAACAGCAAGGCAGAATATAGTTGGGATTTGGCTGGCCTGATTTATTGCATGGCAGTAAGTTAATCGGCTATCACTTAAATTAAAATATTTCAATTATCTAAAGTTTGACTTTGTGGAAATTATTCGAATACATATGAACAAAACTCTCAAATCGATTGAACTCAGAGCGTCCTCCTGTAGCTGGAATTATATTGCTGCAACAGTAAAATGAAAACAATGAGTGTGACACTTTCAGCCTGCTTGAACGACCCACTACTTGGAATAGTTTTCCCATGACCAAAGAGCTGAACGTAGGGTATCCCCTTTTTTTCCATTACTCTGGTTCATGGGTTAATTGGTTTTTTTTTTGCCCTGCAGTGCACTGATTCTGATGCTCTCAGTTTCCACGACCACACCACAAGTAATCTTCATCAGAGTGTAAAGCAATCCCCTGGCGTTGTGCATGTATAATGTACATAGTGCTAGGATCTTATTGCGCCAAATGGAATGCTGCTGTAACCGAAGGGGATGCCATAGCCATATACTCACGTTGTTCTTGTGCTTCCCACATAATGATATTCTTCTTCACGAGTCATAAAACTTAGTTCGTTAAATGGATTCCGTTGTGACACGGCACGTGAGATTGAACAGATATAAATCAATGCACTCTCTGACACTGATATACGGGTCAGGTAGAGGTTAAGCAGGAAAAACTGTATTTGAAATGTATTCGAAACGTATTGGATGAAGGAACAAAGTACCTACCAAGAAGTATTACGTGATAAAACTTTGCCGGTGACATCTGAGAGTCTTTTGGTTTTCTGTTTCCGATTTCTGCGCAAAAGTTTCGTTTTAATTATAATTTTTTGTTTTTGCAATAACAAATAAATAACGAAGAATAAGGAAGATTTTTATGCGTTATTTAATGTTTTAAAAATTGGTGTGAGTTATTCGCATTAGGCCGCGTTTCCATTTGCAAGTAAACTCGCGGAAGTCTTGAAGAAGTTTCTTGCAGTCATATGAAGTCTTGCAGTTTCTTCTGCAATAAATATCTTGTACGAAGCTCGCGCATCATATTGTCGCAATTTATTGCAGATTTATTTACACAGGAGAGCCATTAATGTCGCAAGCAATTTGGTTATTTATTTAAAATTGTAAAAACATGGCGAGAAGACGCCAACGTTTAGCTGCAATTACAATTTTATTGTTAAAAAGTAAAAAAAGATCCACTTGAGTTTGAGATTGGATTTTAAGAACACGGGAGCTGGTGTCTACTATAATTAAATTGAACGAACTAAATATAAAAGACGATCAACAATACTCGTATGGCCGCAGTTGATTTGAAAGTTTTTTATTAAAAGTGGTTCCTATTATAAAAAAGCAAGACACTCGATTCCGTGATTCAATATTACCGAAGGAAAGACTCCTCTTGTCGCTGCGATTCTTACCATCTGGGGCCTATTTCATAAAACTATTAGTCTAATAATTATTAGCAAATTTTCTAATATTTTGCGTTTATTAGTAAAATTGTGTTTCATAAATATTTTTCCTACACTAATATCTTATTTGTTCAGCGCTTCACTAATAATTCCTATATCAAACATAAGGGAATTATTAGAACCCGACAATATTTTTATGAAATACAATTTTATTAGCCCATACATTATTAGAGCTAATAACTTCGAAATTATTAGTATTAGACTAATAGTTTTATGAAATAGGCCCCTTGTAAGTACATATTAGTTAACGCATATTATGTATGCTGTATGCATGCAGCAGGTTGACTCTTTAGGTTAGGTAAGGTTAGGTTTATGTGGCTGTCGGCAGACCAATTTAGGTCCATTGTGATACCACGTATATTATCTACCTCAACTCTGTAGATGGGACTGGCCAACGACACGCGGTTGTTCTGAAGCGGTCCCCCATCTACGTACTAACCGCGCCCAACGTCGTTTAATTACGGTGATCTGACGAGAACCGATTAACTCGACGTGGGATGGTCGTTGGTTCTTGATAAGGTTGACTCTTTGATAATCATTTTTTTCTACTAGACTCATACCATTCCCTAATGTATTTATTTAGAACTCCTGTATACACAATTGTTCGGAAGTATGCCAAGCTTTGTACGGTTGTCTACACGAGGAATATTTAAAAGTAAAACACAAATACATTATTATTCAAAATTTTTTTTTTATTCTCAAGTATTTAAGTAAGCTGCACTATTTACATTAATACATGACAATGAAACGAAATATCATGACTTTAGAATTATTGCTCATTATCATTAGATTCAGTATGTTCAGTGGTGTTCACGGATAATTGAACATTTAACGATGGTTCAGTGTCCTTGATGATTAGGTTAATATGTTCATTGGAGACAGCAGGCATCGGGGAGTAAAGATAAACCGAATGTGATGAACTTTCAGGTGAGTATGTCATTCCATCCTCTTCACTTTCAATATCAATAATAGCTCTTTATATTATTCGATGAAGTTTTTTGTTGCCTGTACTACTGAAGCTCTTAAGAACTGAGGTAATATATTCGCCAAATATCTGATCATCGTCATTTGGTTCGGATACAATTTGTTGGCATTTACTCAAAATATCCCCATGTTTTCTTTTTTTCTCATCTATTGCTGCTGGTGTTGTTATTCAAATATTTTTCTTATCTTGAGCTGCACTTGAATGCTTTTAGGTTAGGTTAGGTTAAGGTGGCTGTCAGCTAATAGCCAACACACTTCCTTTTTAAGCGAGGTCATCTGCCTTACAATTCCCTTGGAATGTCTCTATGCCCCGGCACCCAATACAGCTGAATGTTGAAGTGCTCTGCATCTCCTCAAGAGATAAACGGCAGTGTAGGGCTACGATGGAGTTTGCAGAGACTGAGTCTAGGGCTAGACTTTAGCTCGGCTTGACTGTCCGAGAATATACGGATGTCGTTAGCGGATATCACATTTCTCTGCAGCGGGGAACCACCTTGCGACGTACCACTACTGACAGACCTCTTAGCGGATGTATCACCCAGTTTTGGTTGATAATCCTGCTTGAGAGCAAAAGATTGATCAATTCACCGAGCGAGCCGTTCACATTCAGTTCTGTTAGTGCATTTGCGATTGCAGATGTGTTTACGTTGTTGAAGGCGTCTTCTATATCTAGGAAAGCAACCATAGTGTATTCCTTGTGATGAAGGGAGTATTCGATGGTGCGTACAAATGAGTAAAGGGCGGTTTCCACCGATTTACCCTTGGAGTACGCATGTTGGGCTGCAGACAGAAGTTGCGGGTTTATATTCGTACGAAGATGGATATCAGTTAGACGCCCCAGCGTTTTAAGAAGGAATTATGATAGACTAATGTTGCTAGAAAATTTCGTATATTTTGGAGGCCATTAGAACTGGGTCCAGAAAAAACTAAAACTGTGACAATGGCTGCTTGTGCATTGCATAATTTTATATTATCTCGAAATGAGTCCACGCGTCAGCGATAGATTGGAAATACCAATGAAAATGAAATTCACCCTGAACATAATTTAACACATTTGGAAAGAGTATCCGATAATCGTCCAGGAAATGAAGCGCAAGGAATTCGTGAAGCTTTCAAGGAGTATTTTATTTTTCCTTAGCAATATCAGCATATTTAATTATTTTAAAAATTATGTGTATCAATGTATATTTAATAAAAAAGAGATTAATAAATCAGTCTATATAATTTAAAAAAAGATTAATGAATACTTACATACCAATGTTTTAGTACAAAGCGCTCTGCCAACGTCTGAGAAGTTAAGAGCTTCGAAATGACACCAGCTTGATTTATACAGATCATCTTGGCCACTTCCACCCATTCTTTATTTTAATTTTTTAGTTCATTTTGCCACTGGTTAATTAAGTTATGAAGTTTCCGAGACACTTCATTCTCATTTGTGAGGAACCAGCCGCAAGTGCGATATACAGTGGCCGAAATAAGTATAAAGACAGTAATTCTCAAATGAAAATGACGAAAAAACCCAACCTGCAACAGCATCATAAAGAAGCAAGGTTAAGATTTGCAAGAAGTCACATGGCTTGGACCAGGGAGTGGGAATCCGTTATTTTTAGTGATGAAAAGAAATTTAATTTGGATGGTCCGGACGGTTTTAGCTTTTATTGGCGTGATTTGAGGGACGAAAAAGCAATAAAAATTAGTCGGCACTCTGGAGGCGGAAGTTTGATGGTTTGGGGTGCCTTTGGTTTTCATGGTAAAATCCCCTTGATGTTCGTTCAACCTAGAATGAATGGTGAAAAATACAGGGAGATGTTGGAATATGCTTTGGATGCATTTGGAGACATTCCAGCGGGTGAAAATTTTATTTTTCAACAGGACAATGCTCCTATTCATAATGCCAGTACGGTCCGCGAATGGTTTGAAAGGAGTCAAATTCAGTGTTTACCATGGCCTTCGTGTAGTCCTGACCTTAACCCAATCGAAAATTTGTGGGGTATTATGGCAAGAAACCTTTATTCAAATGGGAAGCAGTACAGAAATCTGGAAGAGCTTAAAAGAGGAATAACACAGACATGGTCTGAGATCACCGAAGAAGTCCTACAAAACTTGATAAATTCTATGCCTAATAGAATTTTCCAAGTTATTGAAAATCAAGGAGGTTGTACAAAGTACTAACTTTCAGGTTGATAGGTACAACCAAAAAATTCGGTGTTTAAATGCTTTTAAATATTGACTGTCTTTATACTTATTTCGCAGGAAAATTAAACGTTTTTGGAATTCCCTAAAGGTGAACCTCAAAAACTAGCCTTTGTGGTGATAAATATTTTCTTTTTTCGTTTCATTATTTACTGAATAAAATAAACTTACTATCTACGATAAAATAAACTTATAATTTCTATTATTTTTGTACTTAAATCCAACCGAGCATTGAAGTTGAGTGTGTCTTTATACTTATTTCGGTCACTGTATATGAAACTAGACTCTCAGACATTTCTTGCAGAAGTTTTCTTGTAAATGGAAATGCGGCCTTAGCGACGGTGGTTGCAATTACATGTATGGTTATATGAAAAAGTTTCAGGCGACTCCGCAGATCAAGACTTGAAAGAAGCTGTACGACTGCCGCATGCAAGGAGTTCTATCAGCAAGGAGCTGACCCACAATGCAGTGTTAGGCACCAGGGGTGGAATCGGCTGAGGTGGTTTTTGATAGTTGACAATCAAAATCATCGCGTTTGCTTCATGTAAGGTGATTATTAAATAGCCCGTGTTGTTCCAGGACGAATAAGAATGAAACAATGCACGATTTTAAAATAAAACCAATCCACAAATTAAAATTTTTAATAAATACCTCACTGCACACTTCAAGTCTGTATTACACTGCGTTATGCAAGGTCAAATGGTACAATTCGAAGTAAAAACTGATTAAATCGAAGCTAATTTATGCGAAAAATCAAGTCTTCATGACCAGCGAAAAACACACCACTAGCTTTCATCTAAGCTGTATCCTTTCTTATTACATCGTAAGACTATCCCATTTGTGTGCATGCAAGTCCATGGGTGAACACATATGATTCACATGGTGTCATACAAAGAATATAGAACAAAAAATCCATAAAGAGAAAATTTTTTCTCGCACACAACGCCAACACATTTCTACATTTAACATAACCAGCCCATCAAGGCATCCGTCCGGGAAAAATTTCGAAACGAAAGTCAAATCCAATCGGAACTCAGGTTCCGCTCGATATATCCGTTTCGGAACAAAACAGATAATGCATGCAAATGCGTCCATTGTACTGCATTTGAAATCCATCACAGTGTGAACAACTTTTTGACCACTTGTCGTTGTTTTCTTTCTCAATTTTCAGTACTGTTTTATTATAAATATCTTAAAATAGCTTAAAATAATATGCAGCCCTTTTCTCCGGAAAGCTTCGGCAGAAATTTGTAGTGTATCTGACAAAAATTGTTTTGCTTAACGCGTCATATCGCACTGCGCATTGCAGAGCATTGCATTTGATCGGAGAATTAGTCCCATAAATTAATCTTTCCCAACCTCAATAGGGTCGAACAACCCCGACTGTAAAGTGTGCAAGATTTTCCTTTTGAGTTGTTACTTGGTAATTGCTCTAGTTAATATGATATATTTTTCTTGTATCCCTTTTAAACCTTCGTTTACCTGAGGTTAATGCATTTTACCTTTTTTTAAGTGTAGATACCCTGCAACCACAGTCTATTAGAGAGTCGTAGTTTTGTCCTTTTTTGAAGTTGAACATTTCAACCGCAATACCCGCCAGGCAAGGAATGCTCATCAGTTCACCCTCAAGCCTGTGCTCGGACGTACAGTGAAGTTTAAAGAATTTTTCCTCAGCCGTACAATACGAATGTGGATTACTCTTCAACTCATCGTTTTTCCTTTACATTTTAACCTCTAAAAATTCAAAACCAACGTGCATCCATCCTTTTCTTCTCTTCCTAATTTCCTTAGCGCCCGTAGCTGTATAGCTATTACATTATAAGGGTCACAAAAACTCCCTTTAGTGCGTACATATTATAAAAAAAAATTGCCTAATTAATACCTAATAATCCAATTCCAACAGCCAATAAAATTCTTTTCCGGATACGGAAGTAGATATCTATTCAAAGCGTATTTGCCATAATTTTCACTATCGAATTTAATTAAATTTACTATGGCGTATACGTAACATTTTTAAAGTTTCTTTTTTAGACCGATAAAACCACTTTTCAGGTCTGTTTAGATATACAGATAAGCCCATCAAGGAATATAAGATTAAACCATAAATCGCAACCCTCCTTGCGGCAGCCCGTATAAAATTTGTGAAAAAATCTTTTCCAAAGTACAAATGAAATTTTTGTTTCCATTGTGAGTTATAGTTTGAGGAGGAGGACACTACTTTTTTGTGTACCTCCCCAACACCAAATTCATAAAAAAAACCTTTTGTTTTCTTACCTGCAATTGCCCGCACGTGGCTAAAGCCCACCAGATACTCCATTGCACCACAACCGGGTTTGAATAGGCGCTAATAACATGTTGTCCTAGTAAGTACATTGCATTCCGCCAGGAGAATTTCGGATTCTATGTTACGCATACAAAACGAGAAAGAAAAGAATGGTAAAGGTCATTTAATTTCACATTGATTCACGAAATTCGAAAACAAAAACAAGTCGCAAGACCTGAACGAATGAAAAAAAAACATCTGAACTGCAGCAGGAAAGTTGCTTTTAAAAATTATCTGTGGTTTTATGCATTCTCGTTTGCTTCCTTAAATAATCCTTGGCCATGAGCAAACTAACCTCATTCTCGTTTCCGGTAATTACTTTGTGGCTTGAGGTGTTCAACTCAATTTCAGTATTTCCATTCGTTGTCACTGCCGTCTTTGCCAATTGTGGATAGACCAGTTGTTGTTCTTTTTCAAGGATACACTTGCCATTGGTGGATTCTAGTGGCGGCTGTGATAATTGTAGCTTTGGTTTATCCAGCGGAGAGATGGTAGAGTAGAAGTAGACACTTTGTTGTACCGACGGAAGACTAATGCCAACAAAAAGGGAAATGATTTGAGCTGCAAGGAAATGCAAAAGGGAGTAGAAATGGAAGTTAGTAGCTAGTTAGTATTAAGAACAGATATAAACGGACAGAAGTAATGAGATGTGTCCAAAATTGGTTCCAAATTGGATTCGTTGTCATTTTGGGTTATCATTTAATAAGATCTGTAATTGAGTGTGACAGACTTGAATAAGTTGTAGTAATAGGTGTGTGTAAAGGAGAATTTAGTTTGTTGCAGACATATCTTGAATTATAATTCTACATAGGCATTCTATTTTTATGGCTAAATTGCATAAGATGCTTTAGGAAATGTGGACAAGTTAATGGTGGGTTAGGTTTTAGTGGCTGTCAGCAACTGCCCATAGACTGCCACCAATATCAAGTGACTCGTTATATTGGTTGGCCCATCGGGTAGGACCTTATCGGAAAGTGCCACAGATTTATCAAATGGCATCGAATGTCGATTTCCTTTAACAGTATTTTAATTTGTGTGCATTAGCTTGAGCTCCTGAAGAATGCGGGATAACCACGATATACCACGAAGTTCTGAAGAAAACCAATGGAAAATGCCATGAAAAGAGCCCAAATGGTTATCCACAATGGCGGCGGCCACTATAGAGATAGTAACATTATAAAAATACAAATAAACATTTACAAACGTATTAATTTGTTTGACGTTTTGTTTAGGTTTTTTTAATACCAGCAAACACACTTGGAGTCACCCAAGTAAAGAGTCATATGAATCACGTGCACTTGGATACATTGTGCTTGTATCTTTTCCCCATTTTAAAAAAAGTCGAGTCAATAGAGCAGCTGAGCTTTAATTTTTGCAGTCTTTTGATTGGAAAAGTATCTCGGTCTGGTGGTTTAGTCTCTCCGTTAATAAACAAAATAAGTGCTTGATTTGGCTGCGATTTGTAAGGCTTTGTGTTCTACGTTTACTCAAGGATAGAAAACAAAAGAATTAACTGGTGATTTGCTATTTGTGGGTGCTTTGAAAAGCTTCTCGGAAATTTGAGTCTTAAGTTGTCGGTGCCTTCAACGAGTAAATTTCAACGAAATATGAGGTATAATAATAACTTAAAGGGTCGCTAGAAACAAAGCACCCCAAAACGTTTTACTACTCAACAACTTATAAAAATTCATAAGAAATTAATTTATACAGAAACTAATGAGTTAATTAAATTTTATGATGCAATTATACTAACTTCCAATTGTAATGAAATTCAAATCTCTGTAGTTCATAACGCCTGTAGACACAAAGGCCTGTGCCACAACACCAGCAATGAACTTTCCACTTAACATTGCTGCACGGGTATGTCCCGTGACCCTCTGATACTTCTCCTTATCGACTTTGGCATAAATGTATGTGTAGTAGGCCACCTCGCCGGCCATATAGAATCCATAGAAAACTTGTCCAATCTAAAATGAAAAAGAAAAGTAATGGGGCGAGTAAATAAAATAAAAAAAAAACATCAAAAACTGTTGGAAAAAATCTATATAAATATATAAAAATCAATTGCCGTGCGTGCGTTTTGCAAAAACAGAAGAACGGCTCGACCAATACAGGGAGGGTTTAGAAAATTCGGAAAAACTCAAAGGAAAAACCTGAAAATCGACATTTGCGTTTCGTATATGAATTTTGTATGGAGAATGATTTTTTTAATACCAATACGTTTGAATACAGGCTTAAGGGTGAACTGATGCGCATTCGGTGCTCAGTGGGTATTGTGGATGAAATGTTTTAGAAGTGGAATGCAATGCGACGATGAGTAAGAGAGTCAAGCGATCTCTTGATGCCATTGTGAACAATGAGGTTTATCGTGGGTTTTTGGATCCTATGAAGTTGCACCAAATAGGTTGCAGGTGTAAAATGTCTCGCACCCCGAAAAAAAGGTCACGATTCTTCTAATGGAAGCAGACAGGGCATCAAACTACATAATAATAAGTTGAATGTCTGTCCAAATTTGGGCATACGTAAATAAAAAGGTAGAGGATAAACTGCCTACGGACAAGACATTTTAGCCAAACGAAATTAAATTCCGGAATGGCCACATTCCCCTACGTTTATAAACGGCGTGACTGCGATGGGCAGAGAATAATAATCACTAAGTTGTAGGTGGGTGGCGACGGTGTAGAGGTTAGTGTGTTGGCTTGTTACCCGTGCGGTGCAGGTTCAATCCCCATGGGGAACAACAACATACGCCACCCATTCACATGCCTCTACACCAAAAGGAGAAATTCTGCCTGGTAGTACAATCGACCGTTACCGAGTCTGAGTGCTCTAGGATTTGGAATTCCTTTATTTACAAAAAAAAAAAAAAAAAAAAGTTGTAGCCATCCAATCGAAAATTCCCCGGTTCACTTCCGCTAAAGCCAAGTAACATCTAGAGTTTTTTTCCACTGCCCCACCTCATGCGGACGTCTGACAAACATCCAAGAGTATCAATTGTCATGGGAAGCTTCTTAAATTTGCTGTTCGGATTCGGCTCAAAATTGTAGGTCCCTTCCACTTCGCAAAGAAAGCGATTGGAGAAGCTAATTTATAGGCCCTGTATGTACCGTTAATGATTAATATTTATTTATTTTTTTAAGTTGTATCTAGGTTCAACTAAGTGTTAAAACAGCTGTCTGATGAGGGAGACATGGGCGTATAATGACAAAATTAACTTAACCCACGGCTAATGCTCACATCTACTACAAAATTTCTACACATTATGAAAGGCAAACATAAATAAAACAAAATTCTGAGGTTAACTTCCTTAAGAAAGCCGTGAAGTGAAGATCTGCGTCGGATTTCCAAAACATCTTACTGCAGGTGTAATGCCCGTACTGTAGTTTGCTATGGTCCAGCAATAAAATTGACACCAAAACGACCCGCTATTCGCCAGATGGTACCTCTACCCAAAAATTACAAGAACACACACCAAGATCGTATGTCAAAACCGTATCGCACTGACAGTTGATTTTGTGTAGATTTCCTTTTACGAAACTGTGCGTTTTTAGGGTTCCGTAGCCAAATAGCAAAATAAGGAAACTCTTATAGATTCGTCATGCCTGTCTGTCTCTCCGGGCATGTCACAGCCACTTTTTTCCGAAACTATAAGAACTATACTGTTCAAACTTGGTAAGTAGATGTGTTCTGTGAACCGCATTAAGATTTTCACACAAAAATAGAAAAAAAATCATAGGGACGGGCTACAGTCCGCTTGGGCGAACTGTTGGATACCCTATTCTTATTCCTATCCCTCATAAGTGGGGGTGACAAAAGTCTAAGTATGGTTGAATTGTTAAGAACGCTCAACATATTTTGTTATATAACATTTAAAGGATTTTATCGAAAAAACGAAGCTTTTGTAAAAAACGCTCCCTAGCTCAAACTTTGGTTTTCAATAAAATTGTTTTATTTAATTGTGGGCGTGTCAGTGGGCGGATTTTAAAAAATTTATCTCCCGATCAGTTTTAGGAGTCATAGATCATATATAAACAATTTCAGCTTTCTAGCTCAAAATTCGATTTTTTTTAAAAATTTGTTTTTTTTTTGAGTTTGTGGGCGTGTCTTTGGGTGGATTTCAAAAATTCTTAAACTTGATTATTTCGGGACCCTAGAGAGTATATGGTTAAAATTTCAGCTCTCTAGGTTCAGTTTTAAGGCCTAATTTTTGACGACAGACGGACGGACGGACATGGCTAGATCGACACTACTATTGATGCTGATCATAAATATAGTAACTTTTAGGGGTCTACGGGCAATATTAAGGTATGTTACAAACTATGGGTCAAAATTAATATACCCTTAGAAAAGGGTATAAGCAATAAATTTTGGGGGTTCCCCATACTAAGAACTGAAACTCAAAACATTTTTTTTCACCAAACCCATACGTGTGGGGTATCTATGGATAGGTCTTCACAAATGATATTGAGGTTTCTAATATAATTTTTTTCTAAACTGAATACATAGTAGTAGTTTTTTTTAATACGTCATAAATCGTAAACCGCAATTTACATTTCATTCAATCAACTCAAATATAAAAAAAAACATTTAATTTCATAAACATAAACTTTATGCGTAAACCGTGAACCATTATTTTCTAATAATAAATCTGTAATAGGTGCCTAAGTAAATAGTAATGATAATTCGCGCGGAACCCTTCATGGGCGAGTCCGACTCGCACTTGGCCGCTTTTTGTTTGTTTGTTTGTTTTTCGCGAACTTGTATCTTTTCCGCGAATCGAACATCGGGAAGTTGTTTTTCTCACCACAAATCGGTAATTTCGATGGTGTAAAAGTAAATGGAAAGTGATTCTATCGAAGTTTTTCTTTCGTGTTGCTGTTTGATTCGAAAAAAGAAACTGACATAGGCGCCTGCCAGACAACTAGCACATTCCCTTAGCGGAGGAAGGAAGTTACGTAAGCTGGCTAAGCCAAGCGGACACCACCGAACCGATTGAGCTCAAATCAGGTAATCTTTGGTATTGGCATGAGAGTATTTCTGTGAAGTTTGGTCAAAATCGGTCTTCTTTTTATTAGGCGTAGCAACGCATGCCGGGCACCCTTACATACTTACAGTACGGGGTGGACCTTGGTCTCAACCAACAAGCGTCTCCTGCCAGCACGATCTTTGGCCAGCTGTCTCCAGTTTCGCGGTTAAGGTCCCCTTCTACTTGCTTGCGCCATCTGAATCGCGGTCTTCCTCTAGTGTGCAGTCTTTCGGGTGTGGATTCGAAGATCTTCCGGCCGGAGCATTCACGTCCATTCGCTCTACATGAACCAGCCACCTCAGTCGTTCGACCTTCACTCTTCACTCTAAGTCGATGGCGCTGTACAGCCCGTACAGTTCGTCGTTGTATGTCCTCCATCATTCACCGTCTATGCAGACGGAACCAAAAATTACTTGAAGAATTTTCCTCTCAAAACAACCAAGAATGATCTCATCCGCTTTTGCTAGAGTCCATACTTATGCACCATGCACTCCGGGCACCCGTTATAGGTATTTATTATGTAGTCTACTCGAATATATGTATTGGCCAATATAATTCGTTGGCCCGGGAAAAGCCGGCCGGGTGCAGCCAGTATTCAATAAACTTTTAACCCTTTCCCTCCCATGGTAGCCATGTGGCTACCGCATACATTTTTATTAATAACTATTACAAAACAATTCAAAATTAAAAGAATTCACGTATTGCAATCTGGAAAGATTATTTTCTTCCAGTTTGTTGGAAAAAAACTTAACATTTTTTATCTGGCAACGATGTATTTTGACATATTACTCGTGGGAGGCAACTTCTATTGTTGTGTTGACGGAACGTGACTTTCGATCTTGGATTTGAACAGGTAAATATTAGTACTGATACAAAAAAAATATATTTTTGTGCAAATAATAATGTTTTATGATGAATTTTATGAAATATAAAACAAAATTCAATGACACGTTGCAACAACACGCGAATAACCAATGGTTGCCAAATGGCTACATTGGGGTGGTGTCATGCATTTGAATTTAAAAAGAGAAACGTTTTCCTACCAATGTTGTCATATATGTAGAGTAAATAATATAATTTTTAATCCGTTAAAAGCTTTTTGCTTTGAGTAATGATTATGTTTTTTGACTAGGATCCCTTTTGAGCCATTGGCCATTATATATAAAATCTGTTCCCGTCAAAATTGAAAAGAAAGTAAGTATTTAAAAAGTACTGTTTTGTTTAGTTTTGTACATATACGTATTTCCATTGAATAGAGATCAAGATGTCAAGTAAACGAAATTTGCGAGGCTTTGAGATAGAAATCTGTAAAATTTTAGAAGGTGATTGCTCGGAAGAAGAAGAGGAAATGGATGACGAAACTGAAATGCTAGTCGAATATATTGAAAAGCAATGCGAGAACATTCCAGTTGAGGATATTCAGTTTCTCGAAGAAATTGGTAGGCTTTATATTTTTTATTTATATGTTGTGTACGGTTAGTAATAATTGCTCTTACAATTATTGAAGATGAGAGTGCCATCGAAATAGTTGACATGATGGCAAATCCAGAACCCAATTCATCGACAGATACTTGCAGCAAGAATGTAAATAAGGAACTCAAATGGCGAAAAGTAGAGATTGATGAGGTTGCAAGTCAATGCAATTGTAGTTTTTCTTCTCCCCCCTTATCCAGAGTTAACTCCTTTTCAATATTTTAAGCTTTTCGTTGATGACTCTATTATCGAGGACATTGTTTACCAAAGTATCCTTTATTCCGTTCAAAATGATATTGACAATCCACTCAATACTAATTATAGTGAAATGTGCAAGTTCCTTGGTATGAATTTAATGGCAAGCATTGTACATTTGCCCCAATATCCAATGCATAGGGCAAATTCAACAAGAATTCCACCAATAGCGGATATAATGCCACGTAATAGATTTGATTTGCTAAAGAAAAACTTGCACTTAAATGATAATTCTAAAATGAAAGATCGCACAGCTGAGCAATACGACAAAGTTTTTAAAATTCGTCCTTTTCTGGATAAAATACGAGCAAACTTCCTAAAAGTCGACCCAGAAGAAATGAATTCTATTGATGAAGTGTTGATTCCGACAAAGTGCAGAAATAGCATAAAACAATATATACGCAATAAATCACACAAATGGGGAATCAAAATGTTTGCCAGAGCGGGATCGAGCGGCTTTTTGTATGATTTTGAGATTTATACAGGAAAGTCAACTGAACTTGTAAAAACTAAATTAGGAATTAGTGGAGATGTCGTGATTAGACTGTGTCAAAGTTTACCAAAGCACGCAAATTTTAAAGTATTCACAGATAATTGGTTTACGTCTTATCAATTGCTTTGTGAATTGAAAAAAATTGGCATTTTGGCAACGGGAACTGTTCGTCAAAATCGTCTACCAAAATGTGAATTTTTGACGGAAGTTGAGCTTAAAAAAATGGGTAGAGGGTCATATGATTTTAGGTTGGAAAAGAACAATAATATCTTCGCTCTTAAATGGTATGACAATAAGCAGGTATGTGTAGCATCGTCCCTTTATGGTGCACTTCCTGTTGAACTCGTACGTCGTTGGTCCCTAAAGAAAAAAAAGTTTATTGACGTTCCAAGACCAAGATTAATTTCGGTATATGACAAGTATATGGGAGGAGTGGACTTAAGTGACATGATGGTTGCTTTATATAGGTCCAAAATTGGGACGAAACGTTTCTATTTTAGAATATTTTTCCACATACTCGATGTTGCTTGTGTCAATGGATGGATTTTATACAAAAGGCATTGCCATCAAAATAAATGTCCAAACAAGATCAACTTTGTCGAATTCAAAACACAAATCCCGAACGGAATGTTACATTTTGGACACCTTGTTGATAAAAAAAAAGAGGTAGACCAAGTTCAAGTAATGCAAGCGCCACTTCTTCACCCGTTTCTGTTTCAATCAAAAGACGAAAGCAAATCACACAGAGGCCAATTTCGGATATACAATACGATGGCGTTTGCCATTGGCCGATTCCTATCAAAAATAAAGAAAGATGTAAGAACTGCAATGATATGACCTCGTTTTCACGGACAAAATGTCAAAAATGTAATGTTGCCTTATGTCTCACACAAAACAAAAATTGCTTTTTAAAATTTCACAACAAAGACTGAAAAATATGTTCCTTAGTTAAGGTTTTCGTTATTTGTTATTTAACATTTCATTCAAACTATCTATAAATGTAATTGTTTATGAAGTATGGATTAATTTATATTTTTGTTGTGTATACCTTGAAAAACATTTAATTTTTTAATATACATAATTACGTATCTGAAAAGTCTGAATACAAAAGTAACAAGTCTGAATATACATATAGTTGCTATAATAATTTAGAGTGTAGCATTTTGTTTATGTTTCTTATGTTTTTTTTGAAAATTTTATGTATTTTTCGTTAACATTAATAAAGCAATTGTTTCTATTATTTAAAGGAAAAAGTGTTTTGATTTTGTGGTTAACACCCCAATGTAGCCATATGGCCACCATTTAGCCACGCCCACCCGATGACTCCTACTAAAAAGAAAATGATGCAGTTATATTAAGGATGCCCATAATATCCCTAAAAACGTCAAAGATAATTTTTTACCGACACATAAATAATTTGGGAAGGAAAGGGTTAATGGTATCAAATTTGAATGAGTATACTTTTTCGTTGATTTGTAAGTTTAAGTCCCGTTGTATGTTAAAACATAATTTGAAATATTTTAAAGAAAAACGTTGAAGTTGCTTCATAAAGATATTTTCTCACACATTTCAGTGTTTCATTTGAATAAATTTTCTGCTAATAACCCTGTAAAGAATTGTGAAAACTCCTCATTATTTTTCTTTGTTGAATTAAAATTATGCTGCATTTGCATGCA
This sequence comes from Portevinia maculata, assembly GCA_949715645.1. Taxonomy (NCBI): domain Eukaryota; kingdom Metazoa; phylum Arthropoda; class Insecta; order Diptera; family Syrphidae; genus Portevinia; species Portevinia maculata. Next base: position 284,331,851 of record OX454526.1, on the reverse strand, counting down.
ATTCAAGCAATCTCCATCAGCAGTGGTATAATAATTTTCAATATGGAATTCCAAATTCATTTGCATCCGAAAAGTACATTTTATAAAACAACTGTGCTTTTCGGTCTTGAATGCAGTTTCGTTCTGTGTTTTTAGGGATTTTTTAATTCTTTAAATGCTAATTAAGTCAGCAGATGAATTAAACATCTTTTCTCGCGATATCCTCGGGAAGTTTGGAAATATGTAACAACAAGTGGCATATTTTCTCCATCAGACATGTGTGCATTGCAAGCATTTCTCGCTTCGTGGTATTGAAACGTTGTGCATTATTTACGGGAAAATTGATTTGTTTTCGGAAGCTGCGAGCAATTTGCAGAAAATTTGTCTTAAGGCTTTTCGAACATTTTTGCGCAGCCTTGAACGAAATTTATTTTGTTCCTTTTAACTTCTTAATGGCAAGCGATTATAATAAGTGTTTACAAGAGCGGTGCTAGCTAAGTGAAGCTGAAGGTGAAATGAGTTAAGCATGAGCAGGAGTTGTGAAGAGATAGAAAACCTACCTAATACTTGAGTGACGTGTGAGATGATAATATAATAAAAAATGTGTAAGACGTGCAAAAAATATACAGCTACGTATAACATACAAGTTTTATATATGTATTTCAATGTGTGTAGTGTAGAGTGTGTTGTGTAAACAACAACACTTAAAAATATGTGCTCTTGGCAATTGTATATAATATGGGTACATAAAAAACACGGAACATTATTGATACGTGTGTCCGATTGGGGATTTGTTGTTATGTACTGCCTTGCTTACATTCGGGTTTGGTTAAGAATTATCTTACATTTCCGTTCCATTATTATTATCGTCGATAGAAGATGATGGTTTCCCCTCCGGGTTTTTCTTAGGAATTCCAGAGGACACGCCATCCTGTTGTGTAGACTCCACAATTTATCTTGGCGATTCTTGACACGAAGACATCTTTGGGCATTTTATCAAAGTCCAGGACAAAGATCACATTTGTCTAGAAATTGAGGATTAAACGATGCGAAATCGAAATCAATCATTTCGAGTTCTTGAGAAAAATCGTTTTGAGGAATACTCGTACAGTTTAATTATGCAACAAATTAAATACGTTTTTAAATATATCTAATTCAATAAACAAACTTAGGTGTATTCTCCTACAAGTACAACCGATCGCAAACCATATCATTCAAAAGTAAAGTGTCTTCATCTTTGAGTGGCAAAAAGGTGTTCTGCAAAGAATCACTCCTATGACATGTTTCTTTTTTAATGACTTGCCCCATTGGTTCTATCATATTGCAAATATCATATATATGCCGACGACGTACAAAAGTTTTGACAAAAGTTTAGTTGAAGATGCCTAAGGAAAATTAAATACAGATTTAAGCGCCAAAATTGCCTGGAGCCTGTACCACATAAGAGTAACAATGCAAATTTAATAAGTTATTCTAATTTCTGTACCACAAAGAAAATCGCTACAATTGTTAAAAATGCAAATATTCGTTTTTGTACAAAGCAGTTGTACAAGCGTTCGCGTGGAGTTTAGACTAAGACAATGAGGACACAAATATGTGTAGGTGGCATTACTGCCGCATTAAAGGCGTTCCAAAACGCAATATTACTGTAGTAATGCAGTGTATAATGTTTTAAAACGCATAGTGAATGTATGTATGTACCAGGTACCAGGTACCAAAGGTTTTTGTTCCTCCAATATTCTAGCCGAAAATGGTTTATTCAAATCACAAAGCTATTCAAAAATCTGCCTCAAAAAGACTTGTGCCTCATGGTGGGACAAGGGTAGCGACGGTGTACAGTCCCTGGCCAATTTATTAGACGCACTGTAAAGTTCTATGTACTTTATTTGTACTTGTTTACTTTCGCGTATCAATTGGTTAACACTCTAGTGCAACATGTTAAAAATAAATACAAAATGGAATTATATAGAAAATCTCCTAAATAAAAGCACATTATATGCACGTTTAAATATAACAATATTGCATATAAACTCGTGCAACACATAAAAATATTAAAAAACTATATTGCGTCTAATAATTTGGCCAGGGACTGTAGATGTTAGTGTGTTGGCTGTGACCCTTGCGGTGCAGGTTTAATCCCTATCTGGAACAACAACATACGTCACCCATTAATGGGAAGAAATGAATAACACCTCGATTCTTCCAACCTCTATACCCAAAAGAGGTTTTCTGCCTGGTAGTACAATGGACCGTTCCCGGGTCTGAGTTCTCTGGGAGTTGGATTTTCTTTCAAAAAAAAAGTTGGGACAATCGTCATCTAGGTGGGGCACTTTCGACATGACTTTTTCTACTGGGGTATGCGGAAGTCGCCGAAATCTTGGTAGAAGCTTTTACGGTTATTCAAGAAGGGACGAAATTGGTTGGTCTTAAAATTAATGAGGACAAGACCAAGTTCATGCCGACGGGGGAGTTTCTGATTTGCTTAAAATGCCTTCGAGAGCTTTTTGAAGTATTGTTTCACTGATTAGCAGTTAGTAGTTTTTTCTTAACTTTTTTTATAAGAACCTATCATTCTAAGAATATTTTTGAATGGCTTATTTCAGCTATAAATTTATTATTACATACTAATATTCAACATGGGGCACTTTTGCCAAGTGTGTTTTTGGTAAATTTATTTTTCACAAATCGCCTCTTGTACAAATTTTGTATGATAAGGATTAAAGGGACCATAGCAAGACCACTTAATTACACCCCTTCTGGTTCGCCTATGGGGTTCGCGGGTTTGACATCTATTAATACGGTAATACGGTGGCTGGGCCCGATAGTTCTAGAGTGTGGTTTTTTATAGTTTTACGAAAGCCTAAGGCTAGGATTAGACGATATGCTGAATCAGTATACGTATGTTAACAACCGTATGCTTATTATAAAATCAGTTTGTAGCATATAGGTATACGTTTGTCTGGCGTATGATACCCTATGATACGATTTGTTGAATTTATCCCAAAGCAAAACCGATATAGCTAGTGGCTTTTGATAAACCCGTCGCGCTACCAGCGTTCAGCAAATAAGCCCTTTAAAATTCTTTTGAAAACGATCTTGCATGCCGTGGGTAATACACCGAACTTCTGTCTCTTTGAACAAGATCTAGATACTTTTCCATCTAGTTCCTTCAAAAATATCGCCAAATTGCAGAGAAATACCTTTTATGAAAGTCAAACCAGCCCGCTCCCCGATGTTGCCTTCCTCAAGGTCAACCCATTTCCTTCGTTCAACCTCTTCGCCACTTTGGTAAATTTGTGTGACAGGAAGCTTTTTATTTGACAGCTTATTGGTGACATAATTTGTCAACTCATCATTTGGCTATGTTTAACGGTGGTCCAAGGAATTCCCACACCCTTATGTGATTAGGGCCCTATTCTACCAAACGACTTTGCAACTTTTCATTTAGCACTTTGCAAAATCTTTCGTATAAAACGCAACATTTTGAGGGCACAAAATACAAAGGGGTAAACGAGAAGTTTGTGTAAGTTGTTTATGGGAAAATCACGCTTGTTCGCCCGCTTCTTGAGTATCCGATCGTATTGCAATCGAGAGCATCCATCGTGGCGTTCTCAAATTTGCCCTTCGTGGTCCACTCTGGAACGATGCCTTTTTATATGCCTTACTATAAAGACCGCCTCAAACTCTCAATAGCCTTGAACGCAGACATTCTTTTCATACATCGAGTCATCACTGAATCTATTCACGTAACGGACATACGAACCGACGGACGGAATTAGGGGACAATTTATCCTTAGATACCTTTCGGACTTCTCTATGGTACATCATAATCTGTGTGAATTCGAAATTTTAGTAAGATTGCACTGAAAGTTTAAAATAACAAGCACAGATAGATTCAGCATTGACTGCCCCTGCTAATGGCCCCAAAAGCTTATAGGTGTATCGAGGTCAACTGTAGTTGCAACTCCCAAAAGTAATTTGAAATTTGTTTTTATAAAAGATTGAATGAAAATGTATTAAAAAAACTAAGAAATAAAAAAAATCACACATTGATCCAATAGTCATCGTTTGCCCCTTACCATTTCCTTAAAACCATTTCAGTTCCCTTCACCAATTGCATTTCTCTGTCTTTTGCGAACGTAATAAACGATATTTCATATCTTAAACGTGGATACCAACAATTTCTCTCAACAGTTCCGTGATTAATGTCTCCACAAGGGTTGGTGAGAATCAGACCACTTGGCTATTCAATATTCTTCTGCTCCGCAATCAATTTTCAGGGAATCAATTTATTTTTACTGAATGGTGAAAGAGACACTCTTTCCGTAATATTTTTCCAAACCTAGGAAATGATTAGATTTGGCCGTACATAATGTACCTGTGAACTCTTTTTCCAGGAGGATATGCATGCATGGGATTATATGAAACCTTCCAAGTCCAACCTTGCACGACAATATCCAATTGAGAAAAAAATAAAGAAATCGATTGCTACCAATTGATGTTGTTGCCTTACTCACTTGCAATGACCACATGGCCTCTGTCCACAAAAAGATACTGAACACAATTATCCCGGCACAAGCTGAAGCGATTATTATCGGTTTGTATCTAAATTTTGAATAAGAAAATTGATGACGAAAAAAAGTCATAAAAATCGAAACATACGAAGTTATGGGAAATTGAAAATTTCTTACCTAAGGATATCTGTGAGCAGCATGACTATAACCAGCCAGCCCAGATTCATATAGTTTCCCAGAGGATACAGTTCTTTGTTAACCTGTTCGGATGTAATGTTGTGCCATTCGCCCGATAAAAATTCCGTTGCAAAAGAATCTGATGGTCGCATCTCTCGAAGGAAGCCAAAACTACAAAGTAGCAGGGAAATCTTCAGCCAGGCTTTCATTGTGGCGTCGTCGTCTTATTTATCGCAGATATTGATCTTTGTGAAGAATTTGTATTCCTGGATCCTGAAAATAATCACACGATAAGATATACGATAACAAGGATGTTATAAAATATATATTTCATATTTCAACAAGAAAGGGATGTTTGTACAGAACATACATCTGAATGCGTGTGCGTGGGGTGAAAGGATTCCAATATTTTATGCTGACGCTATGGAGCGAGATGTGAATGAAAAGCTTTCCAGTGAATCAGATGCTATCAGGAAATAAGGAAAATTGAAATTGTGAATTTACAGCTTACGCAGATATAATTACTTAAATCATTTTGACATCGAAATGCAAATTTTGATAGAGGTTTTTCATTTGCATTAAAGTCCCTTGACATCGAGTCGAAAACTCGAACATAGCGAGTGTGATGTAATGCCAAGTGCCAGAAAAATATTGGGTTTTCATGAACATTGTTTGCTGTGATTTGGTTAGATCGAGGGTATGTGGAAAAGAAGGGGTGCTATGTAGCCTGACAAATTGTGGAAGCGAAATAAGACTTATTTCAACAAAATTATTTACATATACCGAGTGGAAATCAATAGCTCTCTAGGAAATGATTCGTAGTTGAGTGTGTTGATTTAGAATTAAAGTCAGTTTGCCATCCCTTCAGTGTGAATTGAAGGAGTTGTCGCGGCGTCAATTGGGAGGTTTAACTTCTGTTTGTTTTTTGTTTTGCGATATGTTGATCATGACTTTAGACTTAACGACAAGTCTTGGATTAAGAGATCAACAAGGTTGCGTTGAAAATACGTTTATATTTCTGTTTTTATTTAAATCGCAAGTTGAATACTGTAAGACGGTACATTTTTTTAAGTGAAGGTGAAACATAACACTGTAAAAGCGCTTTGAGATACTTGCAGATAGATGTTGCTTCTGTAAATTGCATTCTTTCGGAAACATGTTTCTCGGGAGTACTTTCAGAGTTTTCTAATTTCATACAAAATAAAAGTTGAAAGGGGTGCAGTTAGATGATTAGCACTAACTGTCCGCCTAGTTCTAGCCTTATTTACTTAGCGGGCTCACGAGTCATATTGCTGCGATCATATGCAGTTATCCTTACCATCCGCGATGCCTTAATCTATAAAGCGGACGTTCGGTCTTCCCTCTCATTTCGAACTTGGGGCTGCTAATCGATCCTATTTTGTTTTTTTTTTTTTTTTGATAAGAGCACACTCTCTCTCTTTCTCGAATGAGCCCAGTTTCTGCCCTCACTTCTTGCTTATTGTCCAGTTCTCGGCGCCATAAAACAATTTTGACAGTGCCTTAAACAGATTGCTCTTGGTGTTTCGCGTTAAGAGTTTTGGACGCAATATTAGCAGCGGTGTTCCAGGGTAATTCTTCGTTAGATCTTGTGGCAGGCAGGGTTACGGTGTATGCTATCCCTGTGACAACTGGTGGCACGCTGGCTATGCACGGCAGTAGCTCGTCGGATGGGGGGGATCTTGTTGTCACTAACCTACTACCAAAATGATTATCGTGCCTAAGAAAGAGATGCGCACATGAACAAGGATAACTCAAAATGGCCTGGTGTACTGGCGACGAAGATACTTGCTTCGTTACAGGTCTTACCCGCCCTTTAATGCACCTGGTAAAGTGCACCTTGGTTGCTTTGCCTATTTGTGTTTAAGCAGCCCCCTAGATTTCACACGCTCCGATTTAAATCACGACTGATACCACTTCACACCATTAAAAGAAATCTAAAAAGCCATGTTTAAGAAGCGATTGCAACAAAACTTCATGTTTATTGTTGAACAAAAATAACCGATTTCAAAGCATATTCAACATAATTCAATAGACACATAATATGCCCGATATAAGAACATCGTTAAACTCTTATCACTAGCCAGATCAACATTTTCATATTTTAGATATTTTAGATAGTAGGTAGGTAAATAATTAAATATATTTAATAGTTTAATGTTTTAGAATAGATAAGTTTAATTTTGTAAGTGGGAATCAAATATATCAAAAGGTAGATGAAACTTAAATACGCACATACGGCGATATCATAACCAACAAAATGTGCAAAAATTATGTTTAAAAATATAAAAAAAAGTATGTTTTGGGGCTTACCTTGATCAACCGCAAATCAGGAGTGCACTCTGGATCGCTGATGACTTAGCTGTTCTGCAGTATGTTATTTTGTTTTGATGAAATTAAAATCTTTGCACTTTTTAAAAGGTTAGGCACTAGGCAGGTATAAATTAGGTTAGGTAGACTAAGGTAAAATTGAACGTATGTATTTTAAAACATTAGAATTAAATTTTTTTTCTCTTTTTCTTTTTCTTTTCTAGTAAATCTATCTTTTGGAAATTTTTTTTATAATTATCTTTGGGTAGGGGAGTTTTTTTTTTTTTTATTTCTATCACTTTTACACAGGTGCAAGTACGAGTAATATCATGCAGGAACTGTGGGTCAGGCTGAAGAGATTGCAGGGGATCGTTGCAGAGATTCCTTCGACGGAGCGCTAGAACTGCCGTTGTTCAGTTTGTCAACTGCTGACGCTTGGTGTTCCAAATAACGTGGGTTGATCAAGCCGTGCAAGACTCTTTCCACTATTTTCCACTAAATGATGACGGGGAAATGATGCTTGTGGCTCCGTTAATAGTTGAAAGACTCCACTGAATAAGACTTCAGCTTATTAAAGTAGATGTCTTCGGATGGATGTCTTGCACGTGTCTATGGTAGTCGAGAAATTGAGACTAGTAGTCAAATTTTTAGTTTTGAGGTCACGTGCTTACCTTGTTTCTTTATAAAAAAATTCAAAATTCAACAAACAATCGCCCGTTAGTAATTTTACTAATTACGTTGGTTTAAGAGCGCAGATAATTAATTTGTCGTTTTTTTTTTCTCGATACGTTGAGACACACTTCAAGCGATAGTTGACACTCTCTACGGTTGCTGGTAAAATGAGACTGTGTGTAAGCTTAAAATGCCGGAAGAGCCAGTCAGAGCAGTGAAAAACACGTGTACCAACTACAGTGGATACTTGAATGTTTCTCAAGGAAACTGTGGCGCTTTAAGGATGTGACGTAAGCTTAAAATAGCTTACGTTACCTTTTAAAAAACATGAATGTAATATTAAATTTTGCTTCTTTTTTTTGTTATTTTTTTTGGTTTTATATATTGTTGTGTACAAGGGATTGCTACAATCTCCACTAAAGTGTCATTCCTGGAGTAAGCGTTTACTTCCAGCTGGGTAAACTCCTTGACTGTCTGTAGTTTTCTTCTATCGACAGTGACGGTTTGTCCTTGATGGTGTGCAGATGTTAGTTTATTTGTTGATAGCATGCACTTTGCTGTCTTCTCGTTGATTTCAAGACCAATTAGTTTGGTTTGTTCCTGAAAAGATCCTACCACTGAAGATGTCAATGTCGCCGAAGCCAACAGTACTCAAAAAATCTGTTGAAAAATGTGGCTTCCATTTTGAAATCTGCCGTGCGCGCTATCTGCTCCAAACAAATCAGATGAAGTAATATAACAGCGTTTCTCGTCGCCATGCTACAGCTCAGCTTGTTCAGTTTATCCGCGATCCCAAAATTAATGAGTCGGCTGAGCCCCAACTTGAAATTTATTGCTTTTAATGAATAAATTGGAATTATTTCGTTTACGCCTCAGGTCAAGAATTTAGCGCTCTCATCGTCTTTGAATGCTATCGAATATTTGCAGAGAATATTTGGAAGAACTGCTTCGGGGTAAAGTACAAAAAATGGCACGCTATTGGGTGCAGCAATATAATTTACAAAGGGTGCAATTTATCTGAGGATTATCCTACATGAAAAACTGAAAAACCAGCGAAAATCTATTTTGTAAAAATCATGTAATAAATACAAAATAACACAGTAGATATGCTCAGTGCTGTGCACTGCAATAGGGAGATTTTTAATAACTTATGCATTACCTGTATGGTGGCATAAAACAAAACAAAGACTTGCAGAGTTCAAGCACACTAGACTACAAAAACAAGCCTAAGTCTGCCCGACTGGTGCTTTAAGAGCTGCACCTACCGCAGTACTGGACATTTTTTTAACACTGAATTACTTTAGGGAAATGCCTACGAGCTCATTATAGAGGATTGATCAAATTCCCATCAAGTAGACTCTTCCAAGAAATCCATAATAATGAAGTACTCGGAATACCCACACAAAGCTGTATTAAAATTTAACTTAAGATTGAACTTCAAGGTTACATTACCAGGTCGCTTGAATTGGGAATATAATAAACCAACATTTGCTGGCGATTATGGTATGTGGTACACAGGAGCTGTATTATACGGTTCTGGTAAGAATACCTCTACAAACGTCAGTGTGGATCAGTCCGCTTAGGCGAACTGTTGGATACCCTATTCCTATTCCTATCGCTCATAAAATGGTTGTGGCAAAAATATAAGTATGTACCTATTCTTTTTTATCAATTTAATTGAATATTAAGGGTATTTAAGATAGAAAACAGCGACTTAGAAACTTAAGTGCCTCTTTTGTGGGCGAACCATACCTTTGGTAGAAGAGCGAATCAGCAGGTGTCTTAGACTGTTATAGGTACAACAACTTAAGGATTTTATCGAAAAAAAACAAGAATTTTGTAAAAAAAACACCGCTCCTTAAAAGATGACCACAGATAACTCTATATAAAGCATGTGTTAACGACTTTATCTACATACTGTGCGAAGAAGAGGACTTTCATTTACAATGATTTCCTCTATAACAGGTTTTATTTTGAATAATGGCAATGGCTGGATTTAAAAAGTATTTAAACGTGAGCATTAAGGTCTTCTAGATTCCGAATTTTAGCTTCCTAGCTCAAACTTTAACTTTTTGATAAAAATTATGGGCGTTTGCGGATTTCAATAATCTAAACAAACGAGCATTTCCAGCTCCTAAAGACAATATATAAAAAGACTAGCTGACCCAACGAACTTCATCCCGTCCAATATTTGGTGAAAATAGAAAAAAAATCTAGTATTAATTTCTTTAAATTCTATTTGTTTTATTGAAATCTAAAAAAAAAAATAGAACAATGATTGTATTCAATTTAAGGCTACATGATACACAACAATTTCACTTGCACATTATGTATGCATTCGTCGAACAAAAAAAGTATCGAGATAATTCTGCCAATTCTGTCTGTCTGCCTGTCTGTGTGGTTTTCATCAACTGTGGCCTTAACGGCTGCAACGATTTTGTTTAAATTTGATATTTGAGTTAGATTAGTCAAACGGGATAAAACAGCGTACATGTTAAACGCGTTAAAATCTACTCCCGGGGTTATGTGGAAACGACTTGTTAGCTATAGATAATTTTATAGACAAAGATAGACAACTTGCTCTGAAGTAATCTATGTATTATTTAAAAAGCTGGATGGGTTGCGGTCGGGCCGATTTTGTATTTCCCCTCATTGAAGCACTCTGCGATAATCGATATTTTTCGTTTTGTTGTCAGTTGCGAAAACGATCAAAGCGGATGGTTTTTCGACACGGGAACATGTGACATACAGTTGACCGTGTGAAAAATATTCATTTTCCAGATTCAGATGTTGTGCATGTGCATCTCTTCATTCATCTCAAGATGGGGATTGTCTGAATGGACACGAACTCGATGCAAAATGTCTTCTGACATGTCATCCTTGTACTTGTCGCACAATTCACGTGGATTCGATGGAAAACATGTGGAAATAATAATCGTAAGTAATGTGCGTATCTGACTTGGAGATGCGGAAACAGTTGCTTCAGCGATTGTCGTGTCCCAATGCGTATCGTTTTCAAGCAAATTGAGCTCCTGACATGTAGCACGAAATGTTGGCAACACTACACCATTGACAGTTCGACAATAATGTCGGCTCACGAACCATTATAGCAATAGTCGCAAGTAAAAGTATTCATCATTCTTTGGATGAACTGTATAAATACGACCAAGAGCTTCAGTAGAACGCACATCCGGATGACCAGGAACTACATCGCCTTGCTTTCGAAGTTGAAATTTCTTCGATGAAGCATTCCAAGTGTAATAACGCGGCATCTCTGAGTAAAGTAACGTACGTGCAAACGGATCACTTTGGCAAATCGAGAAGAAACTGGTCAATGTAGTCGCTGGTGGGTTTTGAGCACATTCAGCGGCATTTGCTGCAGTGAAATAAACTCGTTGACCGCTCTCTAGATGCCAAATGCGTAACAGTCGGATACCTTTCGTGAATGAGAAATGAGAATATTCGCCAAATCGCCTCATTGCAGCTTACGTATCGACCAACTTGATAGCACGTGATTTCATCATTGGGATCAGGAGCTTGAAGTCCAAAGGCCGCCATGCCGCTGCCTTTCGTTACATATTTGTAGATGTACTTGATATACTTCACTAAATTGCAATACTCCATGTTACAATGCGCCTTGAATGTTTTGGAAAGAAGTGGCAAATACGGAACAACCCAAGAGTTGTCGATTACGAAATTATTTACTTTTACTTTGGCTGTGATTTTTCCACCGCCATCATCAGATGATCGACGCCGATACAGTGGATAACCATCGTTGCCAGTGATGGTCTCATTAGTCAAATTTCGTGGATAACGCTTGGAACACTTGCCGTCGACCATGCACGGTGGTTGTGGGTTAACGGTGCCACACGGTCCATGCATCATGTTTGTAATTACGACATCATGCAGGTCTGGATCGGTTTCGGGATCAGGAATCGCGGCACATACATATGATGTCATCAATTTGGTCTGGTTGCATTCTTTCGACTAACCAAATGAGAATGTGCGTATGCGGCAAGCCTCTTTTTTGATATTCAATCGAATACATCCAACATCGAGTAATTCCAAAGACACTATGCTTAACAATATAGTCCATCAGCGACCGGATTTTTTGCCTGAATACACGTGCGGTGATAGCGTGCCGATCACTTGATGTTTGGCCAGGAAGCAGCAGTTGAACAATTTATATCAACTTTGGATTATACGTGAAGGTGATGAACAGGTCTAGACGGCGGTAATGACGTACATGTCATTGCATCTAGCGCATATTCATGCATATAACGTGTGGGCTGCCAACGAACGTCGCCGGTAAAATGGTCAACCAACCAATATCAGCTGCATTTCCTTCGGTGCAAATTGCATCGCGTAAATGAATGTACTCCTCCATACGTAGTTTTGTTCGATTGAAACTGATAAAATGGAGGCACTCCGCTTCAATTTTGGCATACATATCGACGTAAAATTGCTGAAACAATCGGCGAAATCGAAGCAAATAGTTATTGACATTTTGGCGAAGCATCAAACGATACGCGTAAAAATTCATTGCGCTGACCTTCTTGGTGATTTCCTCACCTAAAATTATATCAGTGATATTAGTGTCATATTGAAATGATAATTATTATTATATCGATACTCACCGGTCAATGGATTCCGGATTTATGGATTGAATGCTGATAAATCGCACCGCACGTCTGCAGAGCACAATAGTATGCGATGGAAAGACTGTGCAAATGAATCAGGTCAAAAGTTGATGCACATAACGCCATCAACAAAAAATTGTCACAACGTAACGTAAACATAAATGTCATCTATCATGAAGATGGCGTTGTAAAATCGCTCCATACAAAATGTATGAGAAAATCAATTTTTTTCATAATTTTTTTTTCGGGGATTTTTCGGGAATTTTCTTGGTTATTCTTCTTGTTTGGCCGGAGACCAATCCGAATTGGTGCGAATCATCGAAATCGGTCCAGGCGTTCTTGAGTTATAAGCGTAATAACTAACGTCACTCTCTTTTTATACCCTATTCTAAGGGTATAGGTATATTAATTTTGACGCATAGTTTGTAACATACCTTAATATTGCCCGTAGACCCCTAAAAGTTACTATATTTATGATCAGCATCGATATTAATGTCGATCTAGCCATGTCCGTCCGTCCGTCCGTCCGTCTGTCGGCAAAAATTAGGCCTTTAAACTGGACCTAGAGAGCTGAAATTTTAACCATATACTCTCTAGGGTCCCGAAATAATCAAGTTTACGAATTTTTGAAATCCGACCACAGACACGCCCACAAACTCAAAAAAACAAAATTTTGGAAAAAATCGAATTTTGAGCTACACGCCCACAAATAAATAAAATAATTTTTGTATACCCTATTCTAAGGGAATATTAATTTTTGAAAATCCAAAGTTTGAGCTAGGGAGCTGAAATTTATAATATATACTCTCTATGTACCCTTTATGCTCATGTGTAAATATTTTAAAAATCCGCCCGTGGGCGTGTCAGTCCACAATTAATTTTGTTTTTTTTTTGAAAATTCAAAGTTTGAGCTAGGGAGCTGAAATTTATAATATTTATTTTTTTTTAAATCCTCCTACTGACACGCCCACAATTAAATAAAACAATTTTATTGAAACACCCAAGTTTGAGCTAGGGAGCGTTTTTTTTTTGATAAAATCCTTTAAATGTTATATAACAAAATATGTAGAGCGTTCTTAACAATTCAACCATACTTAGACTTTTGTCACGCCCACTTATGAGGGATAATAATTAGAATAGGGTATCCAACAGTTCGCCCAAGCGGACTGTAGCCCGTCCCTATGTTATATATTAAGATTTCAGCTTTCTAGCTCAAAATTCGATTTTTTCGATAAATAAGTTTTTTCATAAGTCGAATCGGTTGAATACGGGTAGTTTTTCGGCAGGAAGGAAACATCAGATCATGGGATTACGACATTTTGAAAGATCACATCGGTACTGCCCCTACCAGCTCTAGGGGACGTTGTAGTTAGTTTAAGTACTATGTGTGTAATACTGGTCAAGGTGTTATTGGTTTAAGTCCAAATAGTTATACGTAAAGTTTTTTTTTAACTGGAGAAAGACAAACAAACAGCCAAGAGCATACATTTTCATAAGAAAATCAAATCCGCCGTTTGAAAAGATCCTTTTTATTCGTACATACCAAAAATATAACATTGCACACATTAATGTCTGGAGAATCTTGACTTTAACCCGTGTGTCTATGGGCTGATTACGCCTAAATTAGTTTTATGACTGGTATTCTGCTCGGTCCCATTGATTTTTGCAATCCAGTCTTAAGTTTTAAGACAATGCGCTGGATGGTAAAATAAAATAAAATATAAGGCATTATAGGCCCATACAGGGCATTAAACCCAGCTTCTATAACCATTTGCTTGTGCGAAGTGGAAGGGATCTAAAATTTAAAGCCAAATTTGAGAAGCATCTCATGGCACTTGATACGCTTTGATGTTTGTCAGATGCATTTTCTTTTTCGCAGACCTGTCAGAGGAAAAAAGTTGCATGAGCGGTCTTCACAATTCGGAGAAAAGGGTTAAATCCATTCAAAACGCAAAAGCGTGCAAAGGTCAAAGGTGAATCCCTTTATCCCAAAATGGATTTGAAATAACGCTCAAAAATATAAAAATATCGCTATCATTTTACAAAAACAACTCATCCATTATTTCCATCTTCCTTTTTAATTTTAGACTTAAGGATTTTTCGGGCGTTATTGGCTAACGCCCATGCTGCCCGCTTGTAGAACCATTTGGTCTGCCTAAAAACAAATATATTACTATTCATAAATTTATATTTAAAATAATGACCAAGCAAATACTAACCAATATCCCCCCACAAATACAATCATTTATTTTGCTTGGAGATCCAACCTTATATGGATATCAGAAGTTTATAGTGTTTTCTTCTACGAGGAAAAGTCTTTGCATCTATAAAAACATTTCTAATGCAATAAATCAGTTTTGTTTATTTTTTTGCTGACCTTGACAAAAAAAAACAGAAGTTTCGCCCAAAAAAGATTAATTAAAGCTATTTACGATGAATTACACCATATTTACTGTGGTGAAAAAAATGAAGGATGGAGTTCCGTTTGCAATTGAGACAAAACCACACAATATTAACGATGCTATTAGCTGTAAAAGTTATGGAAGTTGAATAGATTCTATAATGTAGATAGTTGTGAATTGAAGGATATCTATTACGTCGGAAAATCATATTCAATGAATTTGCGGCTTAAACGAAGGTCGTGATTCAGCTTCAGCTTAATTTGATTCGACTATTTTCCACAGCCGTGAGCGATATTTTTGATATGTTTTGAATTGAAATTGTAAACATTTCTGAATCCTTTTTAACTTTGAAAAATTCATTGTGACATCCAATTATTGAAGTGCTGCCGAGTTTAATTTTTGCCTGGGAATGTGAAACTTAGCTCGGCAAATTATGTTTACGGGCGTTGTAGAGTAAACTTTTCTTTGGAAATTGAATGATGCCTATAGCATGAAATATGATATCAATTGCCAGGTGAAGCAGGGAATGTACTTTTGTATAGTAAAGTGGATACGGTATGGCGTTGCAATGAACAATTTTTCCAAAAAGCACAAATGAAATCTACTTGAGACCACTCCAAAGGAAACACACACACGGCTTGTATAATATTTAACACGACGACGGCGATGGAGGAAACACCCACAATAGATTTGAATTTATTTTCCTCTTCTAAAAAATTGATTCAATCCATTCAATAAACGTCATCTTTTGATTGTTTTCCAAGACATATGAAGGCACAATAATTCATCAACTTATTACGGCGTTAATAAGTATGATCTAAAAGGGAACGAATATATCACCATAGAATTATACTCACTCATCTCTTATCCAAACACATCGTATCCTTTTTTTATGAGTAAAGCGGCTTACAAAGGAAAAAGGAATATAAATTGCGTGCCATTATATCGAATTAATTCTCCCGAAATGATTCAACACACTGAGGAGGATGAAGAGCAGTGCTTATCCTAAAAAATATCTCAATATCCTTTCAAGATTTTCACTAAACTACATTTAAAGAAGATTATTTAGTGTAAGGCTGCAAGATAAACTAATAAAATTCTTCATTCGACTTATACCCCGTATCAGGATCGGTTAACCCTCTGATAGTAATGCCGAAGTAAAGCAACCTAAATAAGTATGGATATGGTTTCTTCTCTAGTATTCACAATTTGTTTGTTTTCGATTTAATTTGAATTTAAATCGGTCTATTGAAGCACTTTGAGTATGGAGATCTTTTCGGTTCTAGATAGCTATAGAGGAAAAGGAGAAGGATTATACGAGTGTGGAATACGCATATCAATGAATTACAATAAATTAAGGGGAGTTATATTGACCCTTTTATACACCACACATCTACAAGAATATAGTAATTGGAACAGAACAATTTTATTGAATTGAGCCATCGCAACGATTTTCCTTTGTCAATATAGAGGGCGTGGGTACGCAATGATTTGCAAAAATGTTTCGCTATAATAATAGAGAAACAAGAGCTTTATCTTGAACGTTTTCTAAAGGGTGTTCAAATCATTTTAAATTGGCCGCCACTTTTTTGTACAGCTATTAGATTACACCGAAGTTTTTTTCAGGTACGAAGAAAGTACATTCCCATTAGCTGAAATGGATCGGAACACTATTGAGTAATGTGTTTTTATTGTTAAAGCTTATTGTAAATATGGTAAAAGTTTTGCAGAAGTTGAAAGAAAATTTCATTCAAAATACGGTAGGGAAAATGCTCCGTCAAACCGTGCTTTTAAACTTATCGTTCATAAATTTGAAGAAACTAGTTCGGTTCAAGATCAAAGAGGTGAATCCTATCATCGTATTGATCGTTCGAGTGGAAATATTGCAGCTGTTAGCAGAATTGTTGCTGAAGAACCAAGGACGTCAATTCGTCACCGTTCACAGCAATTAAACCTCAAACCAACAACTCTGTTTAACATTTTGCACAAAGATCTGCATGTAAAGGCTCACAAAATACAGTTAACACAAGAATTAAAGCCAACTGACCACGCATTGCGTCGGCAATTCGTTAATTGGGCCACGGAGAAGCAACAACAAAATGTATGGTGTGGAGTTTGGTGTGGTGGCGTAATTGGTAAATTTTTCTTCGAAGATGAAAATGGCAATGCAGTTACTGTGGATGGAGCTCGATATCAAGCGATGAATAGAAACTTTTTGTGGAGTCAGTTGGAAGATATTAATGTGCGAAATATATGGTTTCAACAGGATGGTGCAACATGCCACACAGCAACGAACTCAATCGATCTTTTGAAAGAGAGGTTTAACAAACGCTTAATTTCCCGAAGAACAGACGTGAATTGGCAACCAAGATCATGCGATTTAAGACCACTGGATTTGTTCTTATGGGGTTTCTTGAAGAGTAAAGTTTATACCGATAATCCTTAAACTGGTGAACACCTCAAAGACAACATCATCGAGCAAATATCACTTATTGAACCATCATTATGCGAAAAAGTGATTCAAAATTTTAGTAAAAGGTTGACATTCTGCCGAGCTAGCAGAGGAGGTCACTTGGACTACATTCTTTTTCATTATTAAGCGGAACCAATGTACATTAATTTCCAATAAAAATAAATACAGATTTCACACAATTTATGTCTCTCATTCAAAATTTAAAATGATACCTCAAATTTGAACACCCTTTAGTACATGTTTAGTTGGACGACGTGAAATAACGTCAAACGAAAGAAGAATAAATTGTCAAAATTTGGCATTATTTCTATTTTAAAAACAAAATAAGACCAGATTTTGGTCATGAGCACCTGCACGTGAGGCCGACAGCCGGCCGGTGTATGAGTCGAAAAGGCGCCCAGAGTTTTAATCCCTTTTAACCGCGAAGCGTGCCACTCAGGTACTGTTATCAGTGCTACTAAATACGTATTCTAAGTTGTGTTCTTAGTGGAACCCAAGCAGGGGAATTGTTTAAGCCGGAAAATAGATTTGCTAAAATTTGGCCTTATTTCCATAACTTTTTTTGGCAATATTTCGAAATAAAGCCAAGTTGGGGTTATTTCGTTTTTGAAAACGAAATAAACCTAGCATCTCCTACGACGACCGGCAAATTTGCAAAGCTTTTCAATCGCCAACTGACGTATGTGGGCGTGGCAACAAATTAAGTATAGACGAATGCTTAGAAGGGTATTGGGTATACTTGTTTTTTTTTTTAAAGAAATCATCCGATATTTCCACTTTGTGGATAAAATTATCCTTTTTAAAATGTGGCCGTTTCAGTGAGTAGGTCAGATGAAACCTTCATAAAAAGGTTTAGCTAAATCCGTTTTACAGTTTAGGCGTTATTGAGCACCAAACATACAATCACTCACATTTATAATATAAGTAGGAAGTTTGATGGTGTTCTTTTCCGTGATTGCTTTAGTGTGAAGATTTGGTCTATTGTTGATCTGCCGGGCTAGAAGCCACACTATTACGTGGCGATTATTGTGTTGAAGAAAGGCTCCAGGCGTTCAGACAGTACGTTGGATAGGATCTAAAGACCGATGATCTTCAAGTGAGAGCCACCATCTTTTCATCGACTTTAAAGCCACATATAACAGCGTTTATTCTCGGGAGGTCTACGTGGGATGACCGGATCAGGGATCATAACAAAACTTATCCAGTTGTGTAGCGTAACGCTGGAAAACGTGCGGTGCAGTATAGAAAAACATCTTCCGAGCTACTCCAAACCTGATCCGGATTCTGGTAAGGATATACACTTGAGCAACAATTGAAATTGGTTGGCCTAGAAGTCAACGAGGACAAAACGAAGAACTTGCTTCTAGCAAACAAACAAACATCTGTCCAGCGGGTAGGACAAAACTTGACTATTGCAGCAACTTCGAGGTTGTAAAGGAGTTGAACTACCTCGGAAGAAACATTAACTCCACGAATGGCACGTTAGTTGTAGATACGAGGAAGAATTAACACAGGCATTCGTTGCAAGTTCAGTTTGGCAACACAAATAGGTCCAACAATCCTTACCCGGAATAACAAGTGCGATATCTAAAAAACACTGATACTGCCAGTTCTGCTTTATGGGGTTAAGTAATAGATGATAAGCAGGAAAGGAGACCTTTTATTGTTTTCTTTTGAAAGAAAACTACTCCATCGGATACTTGATCCTGTGTGCGAAGAGGGCGAAATAGGAGAAGATTTAACCGCGAACTCCATGAGCTGTACCAAGATGTGGATGTAGCCCAAAAAGCTAAAACACGTCGACTGCATTGGCTCGGTCACGCATCGAGCGAATGGACAATAATGATTATTATATTTGACTTCAATGATCTTGGTTTGAGACGACAAGCCAGAGCGCTTGGTTGGGACTACAGGAAGCAGCGTGCCGGGATCGCGGATGATGGAAGCCTGCAGTGTCTCAGACAGAAGCTCTATTCTTTCCACTAGTACGGAGCATTTTAATTAAGTATGTAAGCAAGGATAGTAGGGTGAGTATTTTATCGTATCATATTAATCCATATAGAGTGCTTAGAATTCGTTACTTATTTAAAAAATTAATTCATAGAGTAATTTACGCTTAATGAAATTATAACGCGCTGTGTCAGGGAAGCCAATTTGATATATTGATTTGGACTTCCGTTAAACTGGAAATTCGTTCAATATTATGCTTAGCTTTCAAATTTTATATTCGTTAGTCGTGTGAGGTTTTATATTAGCATGTTCGAAATGATTGAAAGCGGTGACACGTATGATAATCGGGGTGACTATGAAGTAGTATAAGACTGGGCAAAATGTTTGCGGCTTTTGCCAATGTATAGAAGATGTAGTGGTAAGCGAAGAGGATCAGTAAGATACACTATCTTACTGGCAGGAAACGAATGCCATAGGGTTTCTTTCAAGTTTCTGCTTTAGGAGCAGGGCACTAATACCATCAAATGAGAAAAGGTGGTTTTAGAAGATCACACTTATTCTGTCCATCTTTATTATTATTTACTTAAATAATATTCTTAAACAATAAGCTTTCCCAAAATTTTTGTTGGAATCGATATGCAATCATTTGAATCAAAATTGCAATATTAGCTTACTTTATTTTGTGAACAATGTCCCATGAACACGAGCAATTGTTGGGCGGATCAGATGCCACTCATCAATTATTATTCAAGCCAACCATTTAAGTGTGAATGCAATTTATGTGCATTATTGATGCGTCAGCGATTTGTGTCCTCAACACTTAGGTACGGAGGCAATTTATTAATTGGTTGTGCATTGTAGGTGCGTCAGCGATTGCTGATTGTTTGAGGAAATGTGGGTCGTATGGGTAAGGGTAGATTGTGATCTGTAGATACACTACAGTCGGTTAGGTTAATATTGTAATTAATGAAATAAACTAAACTAATATTAGCAAAACCTAAAAAATACCATAACCTCACAGTTAAAGAAGAGAAAGAAGTTAACTGCCTGATGGATGAGTTTTTAAGGCTGAGTCCTTTAGTTGCTTCGTTTTTTTCGTGCAAAAATCTGATTTTTCAATACCAAAGTTGTATTAATATTATTGAATATTATTTTGCCTCTGTTTAACAAATCAAGTATCTGCATTCAGACTGTTGTATGTCACTCGACTTTGTCAAAGAATTCTTTATATTAATTCCCCCTTACCGACTGACACCTAGAATAACAAATTAATCTGCATCACGTCACCTCCTTGATGAAGACTAAAGATTCATTTATTGTCTGCCCAAAAATTTGTTCACAAAAAAAAACCTTAGTAAATGAAAACGTTTGTTAATTTGTGTTTGCCTTAAAGGTTATATGTAACTATTTCGGATAATCCTACCTTAAGAACTTTTTCATCATTAATAACTTGTTTCACCATTGAGTGATCATAAATTCATCAATTCAACTGAATTGCCTACAGACCTCAACACACGCACAAACAGCCAGAGAAGAAAATGGTCCTATGAATTTTTGGAGCATGAAATATGCACGAAACAAAAGGGACCTTGTAGTATAGGTGTACCGAAAAAAAGGTTGACTAAGCTTTCCATATAAAAAATATCGGTTTTCTTATGGAGATTTGTGTTAACTAATTTTGGATAAACCATTATTAATGGCAAAGTTACCATGAAAAATCAGTCAAGGACTCGAACCAAGATGCCACACAAAGAGAGAAAGATTTGCATAATTAATAATCCTTTCATGTCCTAAATTTATGTAGAATGTGACAGAGCTGGTTTTATTGACTGAATACAAAAGGATTTTATTGTTTGGATACTTTCAGTTGATAAAGGACTATTCTCGAATTATTGTGCTACAACTTTGTTTTTAGGAAACAACTAAACGACTCAAGGATTAAAATTTATCGCGGTTAAATGAACATGTACATTCAGCTGAATGTTTTATCAAAGCAATTTAAATGCAGAGATTGATTCATTTTACATGCACAATACAAACACAATCTGTTTTCATTGCAAAAGCCTGCAAAAATCGATATTGACAGCCACAGTAAACTGAGCGATTCTCTGTTCGTCTATCAGGGACAGGGACACATTCATGTCATAGAAAGCCACGTGCTAGGAGCCGTGTTTTCTGGTGATGACATGTATCTGCCAACATCAACAACAAAGAAAAAATATTCAATAACATCAGATAAGTGGTTACACTACATTATTCGAAGAATATTTGAAAACAGATTCAATGTTTGTGGCGTACAGATTGAGCATTCCACATCCACAGTTGTCGTTGTGATGAAATGAGGAATTCCAGTGATACTGGTCATGTCCCAGCTGAATACAAGAATTGTGTAAGTTTTTAATAAAGTGGACAGAATTCACAGGATACGTATTCTGTGTTATTTAGGTGCGGAAATCCCAAGGATATGAGAAAAGTGAGGGCAAAATGAATAGCGGATACATGCTATTGCCTGCCAATAGGTCCCATATTGCAAGTGATGCAGATGACTACATTTTCTGCAGTTTTCAGTGAGGCTAAATGTCAGGAATGTTGGTTTTTTAGTCCTGTAGTGATTGGATTGAAAGTTGATGATGTTGATTGGAGAATGCAGTAGCAGGTGGTGTTACTCAGCTCATTGTATGTTGATTGAAGTTATTTGGTAGCACCCCAAATATGCTTAAGTGGCCAATTATAAAATAGTTTGATGTACAATCAAAAATCAAAGACACTTCTTAGATTAGAGAGCAACAATATCGGAAGTGATATGTGAGTGCAATCGTATCGGCATGAAATAAAATTTTAATGGAGAAAACAGCTCCACCTTCCCCATCACTAGTTTTTCATAAATCGGAGTATGAGTGGATAGATCATTCCCCCATAAATGCATCATCCAGAATAATCTTTTGGGGATAGTGATTTGGAAGTTCTTTCCGAACTGTAATTGAGGTATGGCATAGTCTATGTTCCTTGGTAGAGACCCAAAGGAGTCCAGAATAATAGAGTGGTAAATATTCTTATTGATGAACTGTGAGCCAGCTTTTAAGCGGACAGCGAAACAGGCAGCTGGTTACATGCTTAATATAGCTAGGGGTGTCAGATGAAGTAAAATATCTAGTGCAGCGGACAGAGTTGTTCGGAGTGCTCCGCTAATACAAAAGCTGTTCGTTGGACCTTGCCCAGCTTATCACGATTTATCGCTTTATCCAATGTGGTCCTCAAGACAACCACCCTTAGAATTGGTCTAACGACTGATACATATAGCAAGTGAGTGATGCGAAGCTGTAAGCCCCACTTGTTGTCAATGGCTTTTTTGCAAGAGAAAAGTGCTACTATAGCTGTTGTTTCTTGTATGTTGGGTTATCAGCTTAACTTCCTATCGAAGATTGGACCCAAGAATTTAGCTTCGTCGGAAGAAGTTAAGCTTGTACCATTAATAGACGATGGGTCAATATTTTTTTTTAATAATTTACTTTAAAAGCATTTTTATTACCCTTATCATGTATTGGCTACACAGCGCGGGCGTTAGGGAAATTAGGATTAGAAGAAAAGGAGAGTTGCTGATGCACGTTGGTTTTAAATGTTTGTGGGTTGTAATGTGAAGGAAAAATAGAGCATGGGATTTTGTATTTCCTGGAAAAGATTATAAGTTCGGTTTTGTGGAGGTTTACACCCAGGCCACAACGATTTGTCCATTTCATTAGCTTGTTAAGAGCGTTTTGCAGAAGTTCCTTTAAAGTGTTGAGGTGTTTTCCAGAGACGGCAATAGCAACGTCATCCAGATAGGCATTTACCACGCAGCCCTCCCCTTAAAGGTATACCAGTAGTTCATTCTCCACCTGGAACCTAGGAAGGGAGGAAAGGACGCTTTTGTCTAGGAAAGCAACCATAGTGTATTCCTTGTGATGAAGAAAGTATTCTATGGTGCGTACCAAGGACAAGGAGTTAAGGGCGGCTTTCACCGATTTGCCTTCGCATTTGGGAGTTTTTATTCGTACGAAGATAGAGATCAATCAGTCGCTTCAGCGTTTTAAGGAGAAATGATGATAGACTAATAGGTCTGCGGTGTTTTGGGCTTATATGGTAGTATTTACGAGCTTTGGGTATGAAAACCACTTTCACTTCTCTCCAAGCTATATATACGTTTTTTAGTTCTTATTTCCTTAAAAAAGTATTATAAATTTAGAAATGAATTAAAGCATTATTATGTACAACTTATATTATATTTTTTACTTATAACAATTCACCACGCAACGAAGTAGTTTGCAGGTATATACCTACTTTATTATGCTTTTACAAATCCACCCAGAAACAAAGCAAACCATCTTCGTAACATAGCGTTTCGTTTTTTCAATTTGACAGATTGTTAAACTCCTTTTCCTCCAGTTGTTCCCAACTTCACACTTTATACCATTATATATCCATCCGTGTACAAGCTCCCTGTTTGATTAACATGCAAACACTAATACAGATAGGCAATAGGTGGTATTTTTCAGCAGTTTCTGAGTTTGGGTGACCCCGTCGCTTCTTGTCTTTTGAATTCAGCTTGTGAGTTTTACTCCAATATCACATTTTCGACTATTCTCAAATCGATACGAAACAGACATAATAGGGCTAGGAAGAACTATTTAAAAAGTCTCTACCATTCAGATCTTGAACTCTATTTCACCTTGTTCAATGAATTCAAATCTTTATCCTGCAACTTATATATTGACTATATAAGTAAAATGGAATGCTCTTTAAAATTCCC
Organism: Portevinia maculata; assembly: GCA_949715645.1. Taxonomy (NCBI): domain Eukaryota; kingdom Metazoa; phylum Arthropoda; class Insecta; order Diptera; family Syrphidae; genus Portevinia; species Portevinia maculata. Next base: position 284,307,930 of record OX454526.1, on the reverse strand, counting down.
TAATCTATGGAAAAGTGCTTTTATCACACCTGTATTTAAAAAAGGCGAACGTGGTGATATCACTAATTATAGGCCCATTTCAAAGCTTTCGTGTATCCCTAAGCTTTTTGAACAAATAGTTTGTGAAAATTTAATATTTCTTTGTCGCAATATAATTTGTAATGAACAGCATGGATTTGTAAGAAACAGATCCACTGTCACTAATCTGTTAAGTTTCTTGCATGATTGTTTTAAAGCCTTAGAGAATAAGGACGAAATGGATTCCATATACACTGACTTCTCTAAGGCTTTCGACCAGCTGTCCCATGAAATAATCGAATTTAAGCTCAGGGCTTTTGGTTTCCCACCATGTTTCATAAAATGGGTTAATTCATACCTTAGATCAAGGGTTTATCAAGTGAAATTTAGAGGATGGCTATCTGCATCTTTTACAGCTCAGTCTGGAGTTCCCCAAGGAAGTCACCTCGGACCAATTTGATTTATACTTGCCATTAATGATGTTAAGGCATGTATAAATCACAGTAATATCCTGATCTACGCTGATGATATGCAAATATATAAATCTATCACTAGTCAGCAAGACAGAATGTTTCTTCAATCTGACATTAATAGCTTCGCCAATTGGTGTGATAAAAACGGTTTATCCCTGAACCCAACTAAATGTCAACATATGACATTCTCTAGAAAGAATATCCATTCCACCTTTCAATATTCTCTGTCTCAACATATTCTTTGTAATGTTGATAATTTTATGGATCTTGGGGTTTATTTCGACCCCAAACTGGTTTATGATAAGCACATTAATTCTATTATTAATAAATCTAATTCTATGCTGGGCTTCGTAAAAAGGTGGGCTAAAGAATTTAATGACCCTTACGTTTCTATGTCATTGTACAATTGTTTTGTCCGTCCGATTCTAGAGTATGCCTCTCAAGTTTCGACACCGTTCTACAAAATTCATTCAAATCGAATAGAGGCCATTCAACGTAAATTTATTCGATTTGCACTTAGAGGACTTCCATGGGATGATGCATTTAACCTTCCTTCCTACAGCCAACGTATCAAGCTTCTTCAAATGTTACCCCTTTCTCAACGAAGGCTTAATAGCGATGCCATTTTTTTACATCAGCTTATAACCGGTCAAGTAGATGCACCTGACTTGCTGTCGTCTATTGGCTTTAATTTTCGTGGTGGTGCCCATAATTTACGCAGTGTTGAATTATTGTTTAGCCCCCATCATAGAACGAATTATGGGAGGCATGAGCCTATTAGTCGCATGAGTAGAATCTATAATCTAAATGATCATGTGATTGACTTGCATGTTAGTAAAATTAAGCTGAAAAATATTTTGCGTAATAATACTTTAATGTCTTAAATTGTTTGCATGATTTTCTGTCTGTGTTAGTATTTTATAGGTACATAATTTTTGTATTTTTAATTGTTTTGTCCTTACTAACACCTGCACTAAATGATGAGCCTGTGGGAGCACTTTTAGTGCCGGCAAATTTCTGCTCGTGATAGTTGCTTGCTTTAAGCACTCCACGACACAGAGCTGATAGTGTTATATTCACTGTAAGTCGATGAGTAAATGTTAATCGTTATTGTTATAAACCTTTTTGTTTCATAGCTTAAAAGTCTCGAAAGAGTCTTTCTTTTGCAATATGTTTTCAACTTAGTGATAGTTTCGAAATTTCTGTCGTTTAATCAAATTTATGATTGCGTCCTGATTTTTATCATCCATAAATGTATAATCCGCTCACTAGTTCAGCCAAAAAATTTTCAATTAAGTACTGTTACAAGCAATTAACCTAATTTCATGTATGACCCTTCTGGGGTCTGATACATAATGCAACAAGTCTTGTTGAACGGCTCTGTGAAAGGAATTAACTCCACATGAATTATTTCCTATTGAAGGAACTTCTAGCAATAAATGAAATTTATCCAAACTGTCCCAATCCAAAGTGGAATTAAGTCCAAACATTAAGGAGTTAATTCATCATGAATTAATTTCTAATTAGAAAAGATGAAAAAAGTCCAAAAGTGCTGGAAAACAACATTTGTAGGATAAAGTTGGTGGATTGATGCAAGAGTTGATAGAGTAGTAGACAAGTAGATAACATAAACAATGCAATGTGTATGAAGTATATGAGAGGTTAAGTTACAGGCAAAATTGTAGCTTTCAAAGCGATGCAATGAAATAAGTCCAAATAAGGAAATAACTCCTAGCTTTAAAAGATTTAACAAATCCTTAACTGGATGAAGAAGGTCCCAAAATTTAGGAGCTTTTTCATCTGTGATAACTCTTAAACTTTATATGGGCATTTTTGGGACTTTTTTAGTTTTTGCTTGAATTAATTTCTTTGCAGCTAGTTCATAGAGCCGAGTTGAACAAATATAATTTAATATTAAATGGAATTGAATTCCAGTTGTTTAACAAGGCTTGTTTTATTGCGTTACAGGGCTTAAGGGCCTCAAATTTATTACAATTAGTTCCATATTGGTATCTCATTAAATTGAAACGAAGACATAATACTCCAGATGATCGAAGGAACGTATGGATATTCTTCTGGCGCATAAATATCATCTCATCCCCAACATGGATGCTCATAAATATTTGCAAGTCTACTTGCTCTAAATCACTTGCCATTATTTTTCCCGCAATTCCTTTCTTTTCATTTCACTCATTGGCCTAAGTAACGATGCTTTTGGAGCTTTCTCAACACATACCGTAATACTTATTCGCATTAGGATATGTGTTGGTTTTGGATGAAATAATTTATTCAGTCATTGCCATGCTATCACGTAATATTGTGACTTCTTTTCTCATTGTGCTGACATTACAGAATCTTTTTTATTTTCGGCTAGCTACAGTGTGAAGATACTTGTATCTGAACAATTGGAATCTGGTTCCTTTTTTTATACCCTATTCTAGGGGTATATTAATTTTGACGTATAGTTTGTAACATACCTTAATATTGCCCGTAGACCCCTAAAAGTTACTATATTTATGATCAGCATCGATAGTAATGTCGATCTAGCCATGTCCGTCCGTCGGCAAAAATTAGGCCTTTAAACTGGACCTAGAGAGCTGAAATTTTAACCATATACTCTCTAGGGTCCCGAAATAATCAAGTTTACGAATTTTTGAAATCCGCCCACAGACACGCCCACAAACTCAAAAAAACAAAATTTTGGAAAAAATCGAATTTTGAGCTAGGAAGCTGAAATTTTTTATATATGATCTATGACTCCTAAAACTGCTCGGGATATAAAATTTTCAAAATCCGCCCACTGCCACGCCCACAAAAAAATAAAACAATTTTATTGAAAAACCAAAATTTGAGCTAGGGAGCTGACATTTTTAATATATACTCTCTAGGGGCCCTTTAAGCTCATGTATAAATATTTTCAAAATCCGCCCACTGACACGCCCACAAATAAATAATTTTTTTTTTTTGAAAATCCAAAGTTTGAGCTAGGGATCTGAAATTTATAATATATACTCTCTAGGGGCCCTTTAAGCTCATGTATAAATATTTTCAAAATCCGCCCACTGACACGCCCACAAATAAATAAAACAATTTTTTTGAAAATCCAAAGTTTGAGCTAGGGAGCTGAAATTTATAATATATACTCTCTAGGGGCCCTTTATGCTCATGTGTTAATTTTTTTTTAAATCCGCCTACTGACACGCCCACAATTAAATAAAACAATTTTATTGAAACACCCAAGTTTGAGCTAGGGAGCGTTTTTTTTTGATAAAATCCTTTAAATGTTATATAACAAAATATGTAGAGCGTTCTTAACAATTTAACCATACTTAGACTTTTGTCACGCCCACTTATGAGGGATAGGAATAAGAATAGGGTATCCAACAGTTCGCCCAAGCGGACTGTAGCCCGTCCCTATGTTTTCGTATCCATTTCGTTTTCATCGTATTTTTATGTCTCGCTTTCTTAAGAATGCTTTTGCTGTATAAATAAACAAACGAAATTGAATTGTTCTGAAAGGAGCAAAACGACAATTGCGAGAAAAGTAAATGTCAATAATAATTATTATTATTATTGAATTGAATGGTAGTGAAGGATTTGCTTTTTTTTTTATAGAATATATCCTCAAAAGGACGAAAGCATTTTTATTTGAATTGCGGATAATTACACCCTTTCAGGAAAATCTTGATGTTCTGTTTTGAAGTGAAACTTCTCATTGGAGGATATTGAAATTCAGATCGTCAACCTTTTCTGTGATGAAAATAGTTGGGGTAACAAATTGCCTTGGATAGAGTGGACCGTTGCCTCTGTGTATCGGAGAAGAGTGAATCGTTTTTCTTTATTTCTTCATATCTGCCTGTGGTTGTATTAACTACGTTCAGGTGGTGATCACTGAACACAGCGGTTGGTTTTCAACAGTTTGTCAGCTGAGGCATGTACATTCAAGTTGATAGTGAAATATCCCAGATTGTTCGTAAAAAATCCTTTTTCTATGTACTTTATCTCTTTTTGCAAGCTTATCCTATATATCTATGTGCATTACTTTTGATACAAATTGTTTCTTATCCAATAAAAATGTGTTTTCGTTGGCTCCAAAGATGTACAATTAATTTGCTTCCATGAAATTGAAGACCTGATTATTGCGTTGCTCCTTATTTCTTTTTTTATTTTTAACATCATTTACTAATGAAAATATTCTCTCAGTATCAACATAAGAATATGGCAAAATCATAAATGTCCGAGCTACTGATTTTGAAAAATTCTTTCAATTGTTATATGGCTCTTTCTGTCATTAACGGTTATCCAGATTTGTTGTACATCCAAATTTGACGAATCCAATTTTTCCTTTTCATTGAAATGCTTTGGCAATTTCTTCCATTCCAAGGCAAATAGTTGTTTCATAAAAGTTAAACAATTTAGCTTGATTTCGTTAGTTTCTGACCTGTTTGTATTTTAAAAACTGAGAGCAATATTTGGCCACCAAATTCAATCTTAACATATAACATTGAAGTGGTATTTTTAATAATAATATAAGTATAAGAATAAGTGAAACCTCAAAGCTTTTATAATTAAAATAAATCGTTCGCCTTCTTTCAGAGTGGATTACGGGACTCACAAAACGGACCTAAATTAATATCATTTGATGTAAGTAATTAATTACTCTGGCTTTATATAATGTTGCGAAATTCCGACTTACAACTGCCTGCATTTTTTTAAAATAAATGAATTAAGATATTTTTGGACTTTGAATAAGTTGGACTTATCGTTGTTAAAATCTTTATAATATGTAACTTGTGTAACGATGAAAGGAAATCACTTTAATAGCTTAAATGCCCCTTTATCTATCGGACATATTAAAAGTCGCAAAGAATCCCTTAAAAAGGGATAAATCTCTAAAAATGGCATCTACAGTGATGGCTTACCATTTACCAATGTATTTTGTGTGTATTGCTTAGTGCAAGTATTTATTTTCATCCTTACATCGATAATTTTATGATAACTCTTAACTTAAGCGGATCAGAACAAAAAGCGATTATGATATTGAAGAAAATACGATGTTTGTAATTGAAAAGTGATTGATGAGATATTGAAATGCTCCCATTCTCGCCAAATGAAAAATTGAATTATTATCAATTCCATCCAAGAATTTCCCTTCTGTCGCGAGCTTTCATGACACATCCTATTTTTTTTTTTAACTGAGAAAAAGTGTGCCCAAATTCAAGCAAAATGGAAGGCCTTTGTCGGGAGTTGAAACAAACCAATTTGAACAGGTACAAAATCATCTTTAAAAACATAGGGACGGGCTACAGTCCGCTTGGGCGAACTGTTGGATACCCTATTCTTATTCCTATCTCTCATAAGTGGGCGTGACAAAAGTCTAAGTATGGTTAAATTGTTAAGAACGCTCTACATATTTTGTTATATAACATTTAAAGGATTTTATCAAAAAAAAACGCTCCCTAGCTCAAACTTGGGTGTTTCAATAAAATTGTTTTATTTAATTGTGGGCGTGTCAGTAGGCGGATTTAAAAAAAAATTAACACATGAGCATAAAGGGCCCCTAGAGAGTATATATTATAAATTTCAGCTCCCTAGCTCAAACTTTGGATTTTCAAAAAAATTGTTTTATTTATTTGTGGGCGTGTCAGTGGGCGGATTTTGAAAATATTTATACATGAGCTTAAAGGGCCCCTAGAGAGTATATATTATAAATTTCAGATCCCTAGCTCAAACTTTGGATTTTCAAAAAAAAAAAATTATTTATTTGTGGGCGTGTCAGTGGGCGGATTTTGAAAATATTTATACATGAGCTTAAAGGGCCCCTAGAGAGTATATATTAAAAATGTCAGCTCCCTAGCTCAAATTTTGGTTTTTCAATAAAATTGTTTTATTTTTTTGTGGGCGTGGCAGTGGGCGGATTTTGAAAATTTTATATCCCGAGCAGTTTTAGGAGTCATAGATCATATATAAAAAATTTCAGCTTCCTAGCTCAAAATTCGATTTTTTCCAAAATTTTGTTTTTTTGAGTTTGTGGGCGTGTCTGTGGGCGGATTTCAAAAATTCGTAAACTTGATTATTTCGGGACCCTAGAGAGTATATGGTTAAAATTTCAGCTCTCTAGGTCCAGTTTAAAGGCCTAATTTTTGCCGACGGACGGACGGACGGACATGGCTAGATCGACATTACTATCGATGCTGATCATAAATATAGTAACTTTTAGGGGTCTACGGGCAATATTAAGGTATGTTACAAACTATGCGTCAAAATTAATATACCCCTAGAATAGGGTATAAAAACATAGCCGCTCAGAGAAGGCTGACATGCTTCAGTTCACTATTAATGCTTAAGGGCAGATTCTTGTCGATCATGATAAAAAAGAGAGAGATGGCAACAGTATTTTGAAAGATTTTTAAACGATTTTTTTTTTGGATATTCTTTCCGTTTATAATAATGAACAATTGCTCCCCATAACTGTGAAAGAAATTGGAAAACAGGTCAAAGACTCCAAAAAGCCGTTCGGCAGGGCAATTACCCTCTGAGATCTATAAAAGATGAGAGACATCGACTTCAGAAGGACCATGTTTCCCATCGCCGAACTAATGAGAGGCATCCCAACAGGCACGTCCCTCGAAGAGAGATCTCTGAGCGCTGAGAGAAATTTTAACTGGGACAAAAAATCTCTGCGTTTTTTCCGGAGATTTCTGAGAAAAAAATTGTATTTACTCATTTGTTCGTTTTTTGCTCAGAGCGCTCAGAATTACATTTCGCGTGGGACGCGTTTGAAGAGACCTCTAACGATCGCTTAACTCGTTACTCGATCAATAATCAAATTTCAAATTTTGAACCCGGAAGGCACACGGCATGTGCCACTTAAACTCCATCCATGCCGAAGAAGTACCAGGTAACATGAAGCAACAAGAATAATCAACAAAAATAAACTTAGTGTGCACAGAAACTAGTGTGCACCGATATACACTTCGAACACTTCGAACGGCCAGTTTCAGTTTCGTACAAAAACCGAAACAAACTGTGTATATGATATACTGTTAGCGTCTCGATAGTACATCATATGCTGAGTGTGTAATTCTTTGTGTTATTATGAAAAGGGCACGAACCTTTTGCTGGATATGCCGATAAGGCAAATATTAACTAGAAAGCTTTTTGATGATTTTCGAATTATATTTATTATAGACCCGGAGTTTTTAAGAGACACAACTGACTGTTTTATTGTTGCTACTCGTAGCGCGTACAACAGCTTTCGCCTCTCATATCCCACACGTACGTAGCAGGACACTGCTGCCGGGATTTCTGCTAATTGCCGCAATGGCCGAAGCAAGGGCAAATCTTACTGTACCATGTCAGCTACTACCTGCCCGCCTGAATCTAGTCTTATCGGTATCGAGTACCACAGTACTTTAAACGTGCCTTATGCCGAACCAATTTAGTGAAAGTTGTGTTCTTCCTTTGTAAGAGGGAACAGACGATACGCAAAGCTTATGTCACATACAATGAAGATCGTTCAGCGGAAAATAATACTGCTTTCTAATGACCAGTAGAGGTTCAGGGTAGGTTCATGAGGCACACATGCAATTCAATTTTTAAATATCGGTGCCGTGACATAAGGCCATGCGATATGCTTGCGAAAGCCGACCATAATTTTTGAGACATAATACAATATTAAAAAAAGTGGTCTGGGTGCGACCCGCAAGTTCCACACGACTAACTTCCCAGTGGGATCAATATGATTTATGCGATTAGTGGGAAATTTTGAAATGTGGTCAACCATAAGAATAAGATATGGTTAAGAATTATTTAATATTAAAAATCCCTTTTAATATTGTTCATGGAAATTCAATGTTGTTAATAACAGCGAAGTGTGATATATATTAATGCAACCATTGTTATGAACATGAAGACCTGTAAATTTGCATATATACGAAATAAGGGAGCACAATGTAATAATGATTTGCTCAATGACAAATGACAATAAATAGTACAAATAAAGGCAAATTATTTTAGTTATTTATTTACTAACAAAAAACGGCTGGACCGATTTCGCTGGAAACTTAATCAGTTCTGAGTTACGTAATTACGCCCCCATGTCAATATCATCGTTGGTTCTGGAGATAATCGTGGCGAAAGATAATTCCGAACGCACATACGTACATACGCACATACGTACATACGCACATACGTACATACACACAGCCAGACATCTCTATAAAAACGTTGGATTTGAATTCTGGTGACCTTGAAACGTGGAGATATGTCAAAATTCGCGATTCACAAAATCGGCCCCATTACAAGAACTTCCTCTGGGAAGTTAAAAAAATGGTACCGGTGGCTTGATATTATGGCCATGGACAAATCTAAGTTTTAAAAAAGACAAAATGTCCTCCAATTTACTACAAATCCAACAGTGACTGCAAGCAGGGGGGTTGCAGGGGTCACTCAAACACATTGTATTGTTTATGGGATCTACGAGTACCATAAATATCACAAGTAGATTCCATAAACAGTGCCATGTGTATGAGTGGCCTTGCTGCTGCATATAGTGTTGGTTGATTTTGAAAAAGTCTATGATAGACAACCAAAATATCTACCATTAGCGCTATGACAACGAGGAGATCCAGAGGCCTACGTACAGAGGATCATGGACTTGTATGAGTTAGCAAAGACAAGAAAGATATTCGCCGCCGGAGTTACCGAGGTCGTAACAAACGTCGGTGTACACCAGGGATTATCTGTTTGAAGGAAAAGTGACGGATTTCAAAGTGCATCCTTTTATTCTTTGCCAGCGATTGAGCCATCATAAGCGAAGATCATACCATGAATCTGCAACGAGCATTTGATGTATGGAAGGATGTTTTCGAGAAGAAAGGGTCTTGTGTTAGTCCGGAATTTCACGATCTGAAATCTTTGATCAATAGCAAAGCAACCGGTGTAAGCATGTAGTTGATGAAGTTGCTGGAAAACTAAGCCATCTTGTGTGACCGAAAATGCCCACGAAGCTGAAGGAGAGATGTGCGTCCGGCGCTCACATGCAGTACAAAAAGTTTGAGGGCCAATAAACGGCAGCTGAGATAAAGATGCTTCGCTTGACAGCAGGAGTAACAAAGCTTGATCAATTCAAAGATCCAAGGAAATTCAAAGATCCAAGGAAATTCAAAGATCCAATGAAATTCAAAGATCCAAGGAAATTCAAAGATCCAAGGCGCGACTTGCTCAATTGGTACTTTTATGTTCAAAAGAGTGATTTGTACCCTTTACAAAAAGCAATATCAAACAGCGTTCCTATACAGTCGCGAGCAAGTTCATAAGGCTCCTGTTGCATAAATACAACAACACCAGCATTTGATTGGCCTCCGCAACGAAGTAATCTGAAATCGGGAGGCCTACCAATACTTTATGTTTTTTTTTTCAAACCGGTGAAGTCGAAGGTTTATTATCCTGTTAATCCTATTTCTAACCTCGTCATTTAAGTAAAAGTTAAAGGAAAAGATTTGTGTGTTCCAATTTATTTTTTAAAAAACGGTTAAGGAGTTAAAAATGTAAGGCCTCGTGTAGGACCAACAATGTGTATCATTTGGAAACTGTCATTTCATATGCCTATGAAAAACTTAAAATTATTATCTACTTCTTATCTCAGGCTGGGTGTAGTAGCTCAGTGGTTAGTGCTTTGGACTACTGAATTAAGAGTTCTAAGTTGAAATCACCTCAGTAACACCATAATTTATTTTTTGACTGCTCCACCTATTGCGAAATTCTGTCAAACATCCAAGAATACAGTTTTTCATGAAAAGCCTCTCTAATTTCTATTCGTTCCATTTCCAGTTCCATTCGCGCCAACATTAAAACTTTGCGCACTCAAATTGTTGGAGAAACTGTGTGACGCTTATTATTATTTGGTTCTTATCTCAGGGTTATTGCTATGTTAATACTCTAATTTACTGACTTCCTTAGAAAATACTCCCTTACACAAACTTACGCAAACAAAAAAAAGCACGATTATTTCTCCTTTGAATCCAGTGAAGAAAAGCAAAACAAATGGAATAAATTCCTGAAGGGAAATAAATTGACCCACTTACTTCAGACGCAAGCGACAGACAGAGTTTACTCACCCTTAAAATATAGGCGTCAGTAAATGTAACTACACCATACACAATATTCAAAGCACATTCGACTTTGCACTTATATAGCAGCTTCCTGGTTAACGTTGAAATGCTGGTCATCAGTCTATTCGCATGCGGACAAAGGACATTTTATCTAAATCTATTTCATTTCAATCTCAGTTGTTTTTCTACTGAAATGCACACTCAACTACCACAACAATCGCAAGTATTCCTATGCCCCCATTATCCTTGCATTAAGACCGATTTATTTTAATGCGATTCTTTCAGTCAGGATTGCGATGTGCTTTGTTTTACACTTTACTCACGAAATGCTTTATATGTATTTATAATGCAAGTATCTCGTAATGTGACCAGTTAATCTAAAGTGCAGAACACAACAAACGCAATTTTTATACTCGTGCTTCGCGTGAATATTATGTGAAAGCATCGCAATTTCCGTACTAATTCCAGTTAAATTAAGATGCATCTATATTTTTGAATTAATTACTGCTAAACGCTGGAAAAGTGTGGAGATATTTTCCATTTCCAAATAATGTCTCATAAATCTCGTTTTGTGTTAGAAAAGAATATAATTTGGAAGACGTTCCTAAGGAGGAGTGAACAACTTGGTTTGCGGAATGAAGTGTCTTGTCGTCGGAAAATTTTATTCCGCAAATATGCAAATGCATTTCTTCTTCGTAAATGCAAACGGAAAGTGTTGCCGAATAATTGGAGTGCCGAAGAATTTTCGTATTACTTGCACCCATTAGCAATACAAAGTGATAGTTTGCCGTGCTTTTACCCGGAGTGTTCGAAGTGTACAGGCAAATCAACTACCTGTATGCGGTACCTATACATATTTTATAGCCCATTCTAAAGGTATATTCGTTTTGATATGTAGTTTATGACGTGGCTTGATATTGGATAAAGGATATATTTGTTTAGAGGTATGATCTTAACAAATATATCCTTTTGATCAGCTTCGAATGTCCGTCGGTCACGCACCAACTTTGAGGCGTTCGATTAAGAGCATAAAAGCTAAAATTTGTAACGCAATACTCTTTAGGGCCCCTTTAATAGATAGTCAAGTTTTAGAATTTCTTAAATCCGAAATTTTTTTTAAAACCCGTTCTATCGAAAAGGTTGATAGGATTGAAGTGGAGAGTACGATAACGTTGGTACCGCAAAATGATAACAGATTATTGTAGAGGGATAAATTACAAGCATTTTTGAATTTTCGTTAAAACTGATCCTTCCGTCAAATGAAAAATAAAATTACATAAAGTGCCTTGATATACTAAAGCTTAGTTCAGACGATTGCCAGACCTGACAATATTGTCAGATCTACTACCAATGGTCTGAAAATGAGCTGTCAATAGCGAACTACCTTACAATGCTACACGGTTGTCAGATTTTGTTCCAAACTCATTGTCAGATGATTGGGCTGGCAATATTTTGTCTGGCAATGTTGTCAAGTTAAAAATTGTCAGTTTACACGGCTGTCACAAGTTTGTTAACAAACGAATTGGCAGATCCGTTGACAGGCATTATCGGATAAATTGAAAATTGTTTCATTCTGCATCAGTGAAGTGAATTTGAAAAACGTGAAATAATAAAAAATAAATAAATCGAAATGGAACAAAAAGATGCACTTGTGATTGTTTTGGCCGCATACTTATTCGAAAGTAGCGAGGAGGATGAATCGCCACATAAACTTCGGCTTGTTTGGACAAATTGATAGCTGAAGAGCCAGAATTGTATCTCAATTTTTTGCGTATGAAGTCTAAACAATTCGATTATGTGCTAGCTTTGCTGACTCCACATATCCAAAAGCAAGAAATGAATATGCGCGGGAGCATTTCAGCGGCTGAGCGGCTTGTGTCAACTTTACGATATCTAGCTAGGAGAACTTTATTTGCTTCCGAAAACATTATTGGCTTAACTTCGATATCAAAGGGATTGATTCGTTGGCACCTGATTTTCTTTTACCATATTTGTCAAGGTTGCTGTTAAATGTTATGCGGATATTCGACCATTTGCCCTTGCAGTCGATGAGGGTCATATGGATGGCGTCCGCGACTTCCTGTCATAAGGCTTCTTTCGGCGGCTTATATTCTGCGCATTCAACATCCCACAAACTGGGTCGCGTCACGATTTCCTGAATTAAATTTAAAATTTGATCCTGGGACCACTCACTCTCAAATTTTTCGATACGATTTTTGAATCTTTTTTTTTACAGTTTTAGACTTTGTCGGTGACTGCGAAAGTTGTAGAAGTTCAACCAGCCGAAATGCTGGATCGTTTTCTACGTCGACATATTCAGTCATTTTCACAAAAAAAAAATAAATTCAAAAATCAAAAAAAGTAGCAAAGAAACTTCGTTTTCTCGGTTCAATTGTGAGAAATAATTATCTGACAATAAAGAAATTGTGAGACGTCATAAGCACAGCATATCTGACAATAGCAAATAAGTCTGCAAATGTCAAATGCTTCATTGTCAGATGGCCCTCTGACAATGATCTCACAATATGTTTTCAGCAAATATTGTCAGACAAAATTGTAAGTTCACACGGTTGTAAGGCATTCATGACAATTTTTTCACGACAATATTGTCAGATATGGCAATCGTGTTAACATAGCTTAAAGCTTTGATTAGATTGCAAGCTAAGTGGGCAAATGTTTGGTCATATTTGATAGAAATCAGTCGAATATGTTAATGTACGCTTTATGACCACAAATGAGCAGGCTGATTTTGACAGATAAGCATGCCATTTGGTCACATAACGCAGTCAAAAGCTACCCACGTATGTAATAAAAATACCAAAGTAACCCTATCATGTTTACTGCATTTTTGAATTGAGATATTCAAGCTTATGCTGTCGAAATGCGAAAAACTACAAGCCCTTATTTTGGTAAAGGGTTCTGAGTATGATTTTGAAAACTTGGGAGAAAATTTGCTTGTTAAATTTTGCTTGTTTCTAGCGGCCAAGCGGTGAGACTTATCCAAAAGTCATTTAGGGCGGGCTTGCAGCCCTAGCAATCACCTTTCTAACGACAAAATCATCATCACTCTGATCAAAAAACCAGTTTTTAAAATCGTAGTCAGAAGCGCCTACGGTTTGTGGTTTTTCACTTTTAGCGCGCAAACAAAAAAGTGTAAATGGCAGATCTGTGTCCCTGGCAAACACCTTTAACATAAAGTTCAATATGGTTCTTTAGAGACAGAAACGTAGAAGTCATGATCAAAAACCCATTTTTCCAAAATCGTTATCAGATCCCCTTACTAAAAAGTGCTTGTGGCTTTTTTCTTCTAGCAGGACAGGTCTGTATCCACGGACATGGCGCGGTTTCCAGAGAATTTTAAAAAAATACATTTTTTTAGGGTTTTAAGGACTTTTTCGGGGTTTCAAGCCCTTTTTGGTAAAAAAATCTTTTTTTCGGTTTGTGGATCTTTTTGGGGTTTTAGGGATCTCTTAGGAAAGTAAAATAATGTCAAATAAATTGGTGTCCGTATTTGCTATTGATGCCATTATTCCATTTTTAGTAATCAACATGTTTTTCAATAAAATCATTTTTTAATCATCGACTACTTTTTTGTGCGACATTCTCAAATTGGCCATCGCTAACAATTGTAAAAAATCGAAATTTTGCCCCAACCTTCAACTCATTTTAGCGCCGTGTTGTTTCAATCTTAACAAACTTCAATGACAAAATACAAAATAATTCTGAGTGAAGTTTTTTTTTTGGTTTACAGATAAAGTCTCGAATCAGTAAGTTGCAGAAAAACCACACCTACTGATTTCTTTCCAAAAGTGTGAAATTAACTTCTAAATTGGCTTTTAGTGTTCACTGCTCCTATCATTTGTTCATACTTCGCCGTCATAATTCTGGGTAATTTTCTTCTCCACGTGCCTGCCGTATCGTGTACGGGTGATGGTTATTTAAAAAATAGCTTCGTAGACTTGACATTAATATAGTAAAAGCCCCCGAAAATGTGCAAAAGGAGTCATATACAAAAAAAAAATTTAAAAAATGTCAGTTTCCTAAGTCAAGTAGCTTTAGAGTTCGGTGAGTTTTTTCTCCCACTTCGGGTTGCGGCGTAGTAAAGTCCGCTCAAAAGAAATTGAAAAAATTTTTCATGCAAATAAAAAATGGTTTTCTTATAAAGACTAATTTAAAAAAAAAATTGGTTTTCTTAAAGTGGGCTGTACAAAAAGAAGTTGTTTACAATGTGGCATAGTCTACATATTTAGTTATTCCTGTTTTCTTCGTTTTTTGAAGAACTCATCGAAAAAAAACGAAATTATTGCCAAAAACGCTCCCAAAAAGTATAAAAAAGTCCATAGGCTTTAAGGTATTCTCAGTATAACAGGTGTTATGCGTGGTACCTCTTGAAGCTGTTATTGGCCTCTTACCTTTACAAATCTTCTTTAGGAAGTCGGCTGCTAGATGCGCTATTAAGATGCAGCTTAATTTCAAGTATAAATCACATGTCCTCGTGGTTCACCTGAAAACACTTAACTCAATCCCCATTTTTGATATGGCTTACACCATCCTTGACTCTATAGTTAGGGAATACAGTTTTTGGGAAATTATTTGAGGTAGAAATTTTGTACCGTTCTAAATGAGCCAAAGGTGTTTCAGCAATGGACCCGAGGTCTGGCATGGTGCACCAACAAATCGAAAATAGAATCTGGATTTAGGGTCATTGGACCAGCAACAAATTCTCGATACTCAAGCCAGAAGTTCATGCCATTGAGATCTGCGTTGTTTTAAATTCAATAAAGAGAATTAGAGACGCTGGGATACATACCTTTTCAGATAATAGACTGATCTTTGACTGTTAAAAACTGATACGATGCATAGAAAAACGTAGCCAAAAACAACAAGGTCAAACTCGGATGGGTACCTGACAAGCAAGGTATGGCAGGCAATGAATCTGCAGACGAACTAGTCAGAGTTCGATCCGAATCTGTGTTCTTTGGACCAGAACCTTATTGCAGAGTCAATTGGGCCGCTGCTTTACGACTAAATAAGGACTGGGAACAACAGCTTCGCCTTAAACATTGGGAAAGTGTTCCTGGTTTAAGACAATCCAAACGTTTAACTAAACTTTACTCCTATAAGGAAATTCTTATGCTATATAAAGATGATATTACAAAGCTAGTGGGCTTTCTCAATGGCTACTCCGGCTTGAGATATCATCTCAACTAAATGAATCTTTGTGCGGAAACAGAATGTAGGTTCTGTATGGAGGACGAGGAAACCTCTGAACATATTTTCTGTGAATGCTCTCCAAAGGTTGAGAGTTGAAACGACACATCTTTCACAGGGAGATAAGTTCACAGGTGGAGCTACAAAACTCTGCCACTAAAGACGTATTATCCTTCACAAAAGAGGTCACTCGTCGTTAAAGATGAAGCACCCGTTTGATACAAAAGATCTTTTAGATCGTAGTCTAAGCCAATAGGGCAAGGGTTTTATAATAAATAGAAAACAAATATATCAGACGTATGCAAGAGGTGGGGCAGTGGACATTTTTTTTCGATTTTACTTGAACCGGAGACTTTTGGATTAGTAGTCAAATGCAAAACCACTAAATTACTGCACTAAAATAGTGCACTGTGCGTAGCTTTTCAAATGTTTTGAATGTTTTTTTAAATCGCAATTTAATTTTTTTCCAAACTGCCGGGAATAGTGTCAGTATGCTTTGCACTTAGAAGACAAGAGCACAACCATGAATCTAAAATTATAGTTTTGTTTATATTTTATTTCTACACTGTTATTTGCCGTCTTGCATCCGGTACTTACCGAAATGCGATTGTTAATTGCTTAAATTGGTTTTGAATGGAACTCCTTTATTGCAGGTGGCAATGGTGCGATGGTAGTGTATTCACTAAGTGATTGGCAGGTTGTGCGTTCAAATCCCGACCAGGGCCACGATTTTTATAAATTGAATACACACAACAAAAACAGATCTCCCTAAAGCAATTTAGGCGTCACCTGTGGAGAAAAAATCCCATCGCACCAAGCATCTTTCCTATCCATCTATTCTTTCATACAGTAAGTAGCACCCAAAAACAGGCAATGAATCATTTGCTGTGTGCTACTTGCAGCAACAAACAAAATGCCTGCGCTGTGGTTACCATTATAAGGGTACTGCTCCACTATAGAAAAAAGAAATCCCTTTAGCACACGCAAATTATATAAAAAAAAATAAAAATAAAAAAAAACTGACTACAAAATTCTAAAAATTTGTATATAGAACGCGAGAAACTTTTTCCCATTAAATTTTTATTTAACAAATTTATACATTGAATGCATTTCGGGCTAACATGCATCATCTGCAAAACGTATGTTTAAATTTGTTGAATAAAAATTCGCGTTTTTTTTTCAATTTTTTTTTTGAATTTTGTAGGCAATAAGGAAACTACATTTTTTTTTTCTTGGCCTAAGAAACTCGGCTCCTTACATTTTTGAGAATAATTTCAGTAGTTTTTCATTAAAGCTGCCTACTTATAAGTTCTTCGAAGAAGCGTTCTCAGCAAGTTCGTACACTTTTTCCCGACAAATTTATTTATTCTGACATGCAAATCTTTAATTTTGCATCCCCTAAAATCGCCATGTTGGTTGACATCCACCTTTCTGCAACTAAAATGTGTTCATTGATGTGAAATGCGAATAAAATACTGACCTGACTATATTTTTTTATTTGTAGATACCTCTGTTTTAAAATTATAAAAAGACAGTTTGTCAACAATGTCGAAGCAGACTTGGATAAATAATGAAGAATAATAATTTCATATTTCATGTACAAGGATTAATTTTGTTAACTAAAAAAAACAATATAGTTTTTTAAGGACCATATATGTATTAAATTCGATTTTTATACAGTTATACATATAGCACAGTGCATGCATATAAAGAGCTGCATCTGGCAAACTCAATTCTCGCAAACGATGATGAGAACGTTTTATCATTCTATATCTGTCCTATGTGTGCGTGTAATACTTCAGTTGAGTTAAATAAATTGTATTAATAAAGTCTAATTCTGTTATCAAACATAGATATTTGTATATAGCTATGAGCGATTGCGAAAGTAGAAAGGCGAATGGCGAAAGGAGTGCTCATACGTGTTGGGTGTGAAATGCAATTAATTTAAATTATGCGAATTTTGGACGACATGAAAAATAAATTTCCGGGTCAGAAGCTGGTGCTTACGATGCTACGAATACCGTGTATATTTCAGAATATATGTTTGAATATCTTATTTTCAAATAACTGCAGAATGTATTTTCCCGATTGAAATAAATGGCTATTTGATGGCCGGCACCAATAAAAAATTAAGACTTTGCAAGGGACTCGCAAAGAGAAAGTCGGAAAGAAAGTTCTTCTTCGGCTGCTGATAGAAACCAGGCTGTCCACGAACTCCGAAAACCAGCTTGAACAGGGGCACAACCATTTGCGAAATTGCCGCTCAGAGAAGGAGGAATATCCAGGAAATCCGTTCGCCAAAGTTAATCAACAATGCTCAAGAGCTGATTCTTGTGACTTACGAAAAAATACTACGCAGGCTACAGCAAAATTGTGAAGGACTTCTAAATGAACAATTTCCTCGGATATATTTTCCGAGAACCGTTCCTAACAATGAAGAAGTTCACGACAGTACTGTCGAAGAAGTTAGGAAGGCGGTCAAAGACTCCTAAAAACGAAAAGTAGTTCGGCCCGACGTTCTGGAAAAAGATGGGAGACATCGGGTCCGAATGGCTCATGATTCTCATCTCCAAACTTATGAGATGCGATCCAATGCCTTACCACTGGAGGAAAAGTTGTCTTCTTCCTTTCTACAATGGAAAAGGCGATACTCGAGACTGTGACACTAACTGCTCAATCAAGCTAATATAATACACCATGAAGATCGTTGAGCGGGTAATAGATAGCCGAAAGAGGAAAACAATACGGCTATCTGAAGACGACTGCGGTTTTATCGCAGGTAAATCAACCACAGATGCAATTCAAAGTATAAGGATCATGAATGAAAAACACCGTGATTCCCTAAAGGATTTGCATATGGTGTTGGTTGATTTTGAAAAGGCCTTTGATAGACAACCAAGTGATCTGTTATTGGTGACGCTTAGACAACGAGGAGTTCCAGAAACCTACATACAGATGATCAGGGACATTTATGAGGGAGCAAAAACAAGAGTAAGATGCCCCGTTGGCGTCACCGAGCATTTCACAATCAAAGGCGGTGTACACCTGGGAAGCGTCTTAAGTCCCTTGACACTTATTACAGTCCTTGACTATCTGCTTGAAGGAAAAGTGGCGGCCCCCAAAGTGCATCAAGTATTCTTTGCTCCATCCATCATAAGCAAGGATCAACCGTCTGTGTGCGAGCACTTAATATATGGGTGGAAGTTTTGAAGTGGAATGGGTATCGTATTAGTTCGAAAAAAAAACAATAAACTTGTTCTCTAATCCATTCCAACCTATTCCAAAAATTTATATGAATGGAAGAGTGATTTCCAAGTGCGAGAAATTCAAATATCTGTCATCTATGATCAACAGCAAAGCAAACTGTGATGACGACATTAAGCATCGCGTATTCGTAGTGTGGATGAACTGGCGAATAAATTAAGCCATCTTCTCTGATCGAAAAATGCCCCCAAGCTAAAAGAAAGGGCATACACCGCAGTTGTGCGTACAGCGCTCACAAACGGTTCACAATGTTGGAGAGCGTACAAAAAATATTAGGGCAAATTAACAGCAGCTGAGATGAAGATTCTTCGCATGACAGCGGGAGTAAGAAAGATTGATCGAATAAGAAGTTCCAAGATCGGAGGAAGCCTTCCCGTACAAGAAATTATCTCGAAGAAAATAGAGCGCGACCGTCGCAGTAGGTGCTGTCATGTTCAAAGGAGAGATCCTACAAACCCTCTCAAAAAAGCAATATCAATCAACGTTCCAATACTAACGCGAGAGACAGGCAGACCTAAATACTCCAGAATCACACAAATGCATCAACACCAGCATTTGATTGGCCTCATCGACGAAGTGATTCAGAATCGGGAGGCCTGCCGTTATTTTCTGAGGTGGAATCGACGAACCCTACAGGCGGACCAGTAGGGATGTAGTTAAGTGGGAGGGTTATGATCCCATTAATCCTAATCATAGCCTCACCGTCATTAAGGGAGAATAAGGCCGATAAAAAATTAGGTGTAGAGCTTAAATTTGTAGTTCCTTTCACTCACAAGCAAAAGGAAATTTAGCCCACCTAATAAAACTCCACATTAAATTCGTTATTGGTAAGGACCAATGACATTTTATGTATTTTGCTCAAAATCAAACTAAGCACTGCCTTAAAAAAACAGCCTATGGATACAACTTTCGGAACAAAAACGACCTTGCAGAAAGCGTTCTCATTTTTATTGCAAACATCAAATTCGTTCTTGCATACCTAACATACTCATTCATAATTATGAAAGCCTTTTAGCAGAAATTTAAATCCTTCAGTCACTTTTTAAGCAAAGCGGCCAAACCCTGAATTACAACTCAAATGAAAATGATTAATTACATTTATTGATTTTCAATTTTCATTTTCCAGTTGCACAACGAATAAAGAAATTTATGATCGCAATCTGAGTTTGCTTTTTTTCACACATACACACTATTGCGTCGACATGGCTGCTTAAGTTGTTTCCTAAAGAAATCCTCCAAGAATGAGCTATGATTCATGACTGCCATTGGAGAGGAAGTAGAATACTACTTCCCGATTTTTTTGTGTGTTTCGTACAAACAAGTGAAATGTAAAGGCCCGTCGGGTGAATGAAAAATCTCCCGCGAGGAACAATGACTTTTGTTTGATAAATGTTTTTTTGAGTTAGTTCAGCATAAAAACTGTTATGTGCTTGAACCTTATAATTTGAACACCATTTTTCTTCGTTGCCTTGTTTCCTTTTGGGGAAACAACGATGTTAAATTCGCATTCTATTTAGTTTTAATTACTGGTTCAGTTAATTGCTCAGGTGATTTGCTATGAATTGTTATCTGGAGTTACAATAAAATGGAAATATAAACGAAAAGAATATTGTGTTTCTTTGAAACGAAGTGATTTTTTTTAGATTTCTTGGTGGTAATGATGTCTTTATCATTCATTGTAAAATTAAGTGAATACCTTCAACTGAAAGGAACTTTGAATAAATTTTAAATGAGCATCATTTGCTTATTTCTGGATGTCCTTGGAAGGTAATTCCATTCAGAAAAAAAACAATGTTTTATATAATGAGACAGATTAAATTGTCAGACGTGAAGGTTCTGTACTTTGAAGGATATATGGGAGAATTTCGATTTTCTATCGTATTACATGGTGAATCCTTATTTATGGGAGTGTAAAATTTGCCGCAGTTTAAATTGTAGCGGTTGAAAGGGAATTCAAGAAGTTTTAAGATCTGAGCGAAGTATATTATTTCACTAATTTTATGCTTGAGGATGTATAGGTAAGTACCACACAATACACACAAAATTAAATCATTCAAAATAATATGATACGCTTTGGATGTCAAGGGTTAACTGTTGAGCTGTTTAAAATTGAACTTATAAAATGAGAAACAGCCTGGTTTCTCTTCTTAGATATCAACGATAAAATTAATCTTTACAGAAAGTATCAGATACGAAGCAAGCTGTGATGACAATATTAAACCTCCAGAAGCGTAGGGTGACAGAAAAATGCCCACTAAACTAGAAGGAATGCTCTACACCTCACATACGGTTCACAATGCTGGACAGCGTACAAAAAGTATGAGGGCAAATTAACGGCAGCTGATAGATAAATAAAGATAGATAAAGATGCTTCGCATGACAGCAGGAGTAACAAAGATTGATCGACTAAGAAGTACCGAGATCCGAGGAAGCCTCCACGTCAGAGAACCTATCTCGAAGAAAATGGAAAGACACTACGAACCCTGTCAAAAAGGCAATATCAATCAACGTTCCAATACAAACGCTAAAGAGAGGCAGCTAGCTAGCTCATTGCCTCACCGCCATTAAGGGAGAAGAATATGAATCAGAACAAAATGTGAATGCAAAAGGACGACGACTTTCATTTGTATCAAATGCTAACTCACGAGAGTATGCGGCTTTCAACAACTCATGAGCGCCAGCGTGGATCATTTGGTTTTTGCATAGGTAAGCACACCCGTGAGTTTATCGGAATCCGAATTATGTAGGGTAAAGGCGGGTGATATGGTGTACCGGGTAAAATGTTGCACCTTTAATTTTTCCTAAGCGAACTGATGTTAATATACTTAATATACAATATTCTCTTCAGATTATCGCGAGAATTCAAAGAGCGAAGACGTTGTCGCGCTGTGTTAACTAGCGTTTCCAGAAAAAAAAGTCGGACTTGCCCATGAAGGGTTCCGTAGAAGCAAGTCACATCATATAAAAGATCTTGTAGTTCGTTGTAACTTTGAACGGTTTACGCATAAGGTTTATGTTTATGAAATTACATATTTGCACATTTTCCCACTTTGGAAGTGTCTCTCGCGCAAACTATTCAGTTTAGAAAAAAATGATATTAGAAACCTCAATATCATTTTTGAAGACCTATCCATAGATGCCCCACACGTATGGGTTTGATGAAAAAAATGTTGAGTTTCAGTTCTAAGTATTGGGAACCCCTAAAATTTTCTATTTTTGTGTGAAAATCTTAATGCGGTTCACAGAATACATATACTTACCAAGTTTCAACAGTATAGCTCTTATAGTTTCGGAAAAAAAGTGGCTGTGACATTCGCGGACAGACAGACATGACGAATCTATAAGGGTTCCGTTTTTTTCCATTTGGCTACGGAACCCTAAAAAAGGGAAAAAAGTTGAGTATTATTTTTTTTGAATTTGAAAAAAAATGCACTGTTTTTTGTGATTAAGTGTTACGTTAAGTTATTGGCGATTGTCTGCCTTTCTTATACGAAAATGCAGTGAAAGTAAATTAGGATATTGCTAGCTAAAACATTGGTTATACCAATATTGAATTATGGATGTGAGATATATTGCAACTGCGACTATAATAGCAAAAGAAAACTAAATGTTGCATATAATAGTGTAGCGAGATACATATACGGGCTAAAAATATATGATAGGATATCGTCCTTTTCAAAAGCTATCTATAATGTTTCATTTGATAATCTCATTCGGTATAGAACTTTGATTTTGCTGTTTAGGATAATGCAAACACATCAACCTTCTTATCTATTTGACAGATTGCGAATGTCCTCATCGATTAGGTCGCAACAAATTTTAAAATTTCGTTTCACGTGTTTAACGTCTGAACGCCAGTTCTTCATTAACGCTTCTCGTTTATGGAACAATTTACCTCGAATTATACGACGTATCAGAGACATGCAAGTATGCAAATAAATAAATAAATAAATTTATATTGCAAAAAAAAGTTAATGTCACGGCGTGTCTGTGGAAAGAACAATAAACAAAAACGTTAGTTTTTTTTTATACGGGAACATTTGAATTGAGGGTGATATGGCACATGTACCATTTTCGAAGAAGGGATCACGTTAGACTGAAACGCTTTCTTCATCCTTCGATGAAGGCCTAAATGTTTCGTATCGTAATGCATTTGGTATCTGCACTGGATGTGGCGAGGATTACTACATTACCAAAAAAAAGGTGACTGGTTACAGTGCATACTAAGACCAGTTAAGAATATCACTGCAACGCCCCAAAGACCATCTATTGCCATTATACGGTAACCCCTCGTTTAACGTGGTATTTCCACAACGCGATTTACAAATTGCGGCAAACCCTCTTTTTTTTTTTTTTTTTTTTAAAAAGGAAATCCAAATCCCAGAGCACTCAGACTCGGTAACGGTCCACCAGTCAGAAATCCTCCTTTTGGTGTAGAGGCATGTGATTGGGTGGCGTATGTTGTTGTTCCCCATGGGGATTGAACCTGCACCGCACGGGTCACAAGCCAACACACTAACCTCTACACCATCGCCACCCGGCAAACCCTCTTATAGCGCGTACTTTAACAACGCGGTTTCGCTATAACGCTATTTTCGGCCTTTTACAATTCGAAACATGTATATACACTACCGTGTTCCAGGGAATTCCCATTAAACTCATTCACGTGTTCCATTATATTATTTGGTATGTTGTATGAATGACTTATGAAAATTCCTTTCAATATTGGCTTTTCACCCGTCCGTCTGGTTTATTTTTGCCTCTTTTTCGTGTCTGGTAGGTACAAGGTGGCGCAAAATTTGCCACGCGATGTTCGTTGGCTGTATTTTTTTTATCCAGAAAAAAATCGCAACAATTATCCCACGTTTTTTTTGTAACTGTTTACTTCACAAATGTCAATGTAGAATTGACATTTGCCGCCATTTGCCAAAAGTATGTCATCTCCGATAGGGTGATGACTTTGCATCTTTAGCGGGAATATTTTGTTTTTGTACTCAATCAAAGTACTTCTATACGCGGACGACCTTGTCATGCCGGCAGATAACCCCTCTTCTCTTCAACTTCAAATCAACAAGCTTCAGAGGTATTGCAGCTTCTGGAACCTTAGGATAAATTCTCTTAAAACAAAGATAATGGTGTTTGAAGCTCGGAAATGTAAAAGATCCAGAGAAGAAAATTGGTTTCTGGGCAGTGAATGCATAGAGGTTGTGCAGGAGTTCAAATATCTCGGAGTCCTGTTATCGGCAAATGCCAGCTTTACGAAGCACGTACAATTAAAGAGCAAGGAAGCGAAAATTGCTCTTAGCGTTATGTGGCCGAATTTCTTCGCCAGATGAAAATATCGTGTTTTTGAAGCAACTGTCAACACCTGTATGTGCTACGGTGTTGAAACTTTCGGCCATATCTACTTCGACGATTTTGAACAAGTTCAAAGATCCTTTTTCAAACGTCTATTTCGTTTACCGAATTCAACTCCAACATATGCGATCCACGTAGAGTCTGGTATTTCCCCCGTGTATATCAAAAACCTAAAGGCTAATTCCGATTTTTTGCTAAAAAATTTGAAAAAATCCGGGGTTAGTCTCCACAAGTCTATCATGACTAACCTTTTGCGCACACAAGCGTCACCGTTTAAAGAATGGGTTGCACTTGCACGCTCTTATGGCCTCCCTCTCAATCTGTCCGAATCCAATCTAGATAATTGGCAGGAGCTGTTCTCAAATGTAATTTCAAAAGTTGACGAACAAATTTATATTCAACATTTGAATCGTGCATTGGCATCCACAACAAGGGTTACATACAGAAAATTAAACCATCGCCTTCAAGCTGATAATTATTTTAAAATCGATCTCCCTGTGAAAGCTATAAGCACTATTTTTAGAGCAAGAGTGGAAATTCTTAGCTTAAATTATTTGCCTCATCGGTCAGACCTACCGCTCTTGTGTGACTTCTGCAACAGATCCGAGCGAGATGATGTTTTCCAATTAATAGCTATATGCATAATCTTTCAGGAGATCCGAAGGCTTTACTTTCAACATAGTGTCCTTTCTAGAGCACAAGCGATACGAATATTAAATGGATCGGCAGGGTGGATAAACCTCTCAAAATTCTGTGATCATGCTCTTACCTATCGAAATAGTTTTAGAGGTATCATCATCTCAGTTGTTTAAGCTTTTCAACCTTTTACTTAATTTAAGTGCTATAATTTGTGAAATTTGTTAAATCATGAACTACCAATCATATATTTTAAGCTTTATTTTATATTAAATGAAATGCCATTATCTGGCAGACGGCAACATGCCATGTCCATAGATTCTTTGTTAACGTATGTAAACAAAACTGCTTGAAATAAAGAATATTTAATAAATAAATAATAATATTTTGTTTTTGTTATGAAAGGAATAGTTACATAGCTGTTTTTTGTGCATTTATCTAAAAAATTAAGATGTATTTTTTTTGTGGAAAACGTAACCCCAGCTTAAGTACTCGTATGTGGCCCAAGTATCGTGTCACGCGATTTTGTATAACCCGCCGATTCTTGAGAATCTAGCGCTGGTTAACTGTAGGTACTCAAATGAATTCAATAAGATCGACTAGAATAATTATAACGATTATTAAAGCCAGTTGGTTGGTAAAACTAAAGAATAGCTTTTGTGTTGGTGAATGACTGAATGTATTATAATGATGATAATAGTTTGTTTGGGTGAACTTGGCTAAAGCTTTCTTGTTCAGCAATGGATAAATAAGAAATTGAAGATTGGAAGTTCACTATTTTTACGTCCTCTATTTCTTGATTATGTTCGCCCCCAGGTATCATCGCGGAAGAACTTGACCAATCCCCACATGGATTCGATGGAATTTATCCAACTCTATAAAAATAAATCGAAAAAACCCAAATAATCGTTGCCCAGCTTAAACCATTAGATGTAGATCTTGAAGTTCAGTACGATGGTTCTATATATTCTCAAAACAAGAGAACAGGAGGGATATTTAAAAAATTGTGCTCTAGAGGATGAAAAGGGGTTGCAAACTTTTTGTTTGTTTGACTTCACTTGATATCACTTCTTTTACAAACTGCTATCACACTTGGTGGACAGCTTGATCCGTACATAAGGGCATGTTTACGGTGAACCAGCTAGCTTTTCGTTTACCACATAGTGAACTCCCTTCCTGCTACAACAAATCTTAAACAGATTTTATCAGAATGCATTTTTATACCCTATTCTAAGGTTATATTAATTTTGACGCATAGTTTGTAACATACCTTAATATTGCCCGTAGACCCCTAAAAGTTACTATATTTATGATCAGCATCGATAGTAATGTCGATCTAGCCATGTCCGTCCGTCCGTCCGTCCGTCCGTCCGTCTGTCGGCAAAAATTAGGCTTTTAAACTGGACCTAGAGAGCTGAAATTTTAACCATATACTCTCTAGGGTCCCGAAATAATCAAGTTTACGAATTTTTGAAATCCGCCCACAGACACGCCCACAAACTCAAAAAAACAAAATTTTGGAAAAAATCGAATTTTGAGCTAGAAAGCTGAAATTTTTTATATATGATCTATGACTCCTAAAAATGCTCGGGATAAAAAAATTTCAAAATCCGCCCACTGACACGCCCACAAATAAATAAAATAATTTTTTTATACCCTATTCTAAGGGTAGGTATATTAATTTTTGAAAATCCAAAGTTTGAGCTAGGGAGCTGAATTTATAATATATACTCTCTATGGGCCCTTTATGCTCATGTGTAAATATTTTCAAAATCCGCCGACTGACACGCCCACAATTTTTTTTTTTTTTTTTGAAAATTCAAAGTTTGAGCTATGGAGCTGAAATTTATAATATATACTCTCTAGGGCCCTTTATTCTCGTGTGTTAATTTTTTTTAAATCCGCCTACTGACACGCCCACAATTAAATAAAACAATTTTATTGAAACACCCAAGTTTGAGCTAGGGAGCGTTTTTTTTTTGATAAAATCCTTTAAATGTTATATAACAAAATATGTAGAGCGTTCTTAACAATTCAACCATACTAAGACTTTTGTCACGCCCACTTATGAGGGATAGGAATAAGAATAGGGTATCCAACAGTTCGCCCAAGCGGACTGTAGCCCGTCCCTATGTTTTATTCTTGTTCCCTGGTGTTTAAGTGTATTGTTGTCATTTAAAATACTTAGGTTCATTTCGCGGCACCACCGGTGCGATGCCGTATACCCAACACTGTATGTTTTGAAAAAGTAAGCACATGAAATCTCAAAAACACACCCACCCATTTGGGCCATAAGTCCATTGTGAACTTTTTCCCTGTGGACTTATGATACTGCGTGAAAAGTTCAACCATTGTCGATCCGCCGGGCCGGAAGCCACACTATTACGTGCCGATTAGTGAATTGCAGAACGGCTTCAAAAGTTCAGACAGTACGTTGAACAGGATCCTTTGTGCGACATTAAGCAGGACTATATCTCGGTAGTTCTGGCAAGATATATGATTGTCTTTGTTGTATGGGGTATATTGTATATGGATCTGAAAATGCATCCATCGGGCATGCTTTCGTGCACCTTAGTTAATTTTTGTTCGCGCCTTGCCATATTTCAGTTCATAAGTTGAAGATACGCAAATATCATATTTTATTTCTATTAAACCAAAGCAAAAGCTATGCCTCGAATAATACACACACAAGACACAAACACTAGCCTGCTTTGAATACCAGCCCAAGGCAGAGAGCGAAATATGGCATTTATATTTATTTGCAGTATACACAGCTAACAAAAAAATTAATTATCAGCTGGTAAGCTATCAGAGCCGGCGGTTTTGTTGTTTTGTAGCTTTTTAAAGCTTTGCCAACGATTTCAATACAGGGTGGCGGAACCGGTTTTTCATTGACTGGACGTGGGTTCTCTTCTTGCCATATCACTCTGTCTACATGATGCCCATTTAGTAGCTGTTGGATCGTCTGCTGAAATATATATATACTTTTCCTTGCGCTTCGGTGACTAGATTTCTGTCGCTATCTCGAAGAGCATGCGTTCCATTCTTAGATCCAGCAGTCAGTTGCCTCACTTTCTTGTAAGAGCTCTTGATGTTTTTTTGATCGCGAGAGACTGTGTATGTGTACGTCCTTTCCTTTCTACGCAAGACCTCCTTCTCTTCCCTTCTCCTAGCCTGATACTCTTCCCACGCTGCTATCCTTTTCGCTGCAGAGCGGTTTTAAATGTACATTTTCTGTCACCCTCTTCTGGTAAACGGTGGTCACGGCAACCTACATGATAATGTTGCTATATCGGTACCACATATTGATGATTCTTGCGGCTGGGGAATGAACAGAAGAGGCGCTCGCTCAGCTGCTCTTTGCAGACTCTAGCTACTACAAGTTGCTCAGGTGTCCAACGTCAAATATCTTCTTTTGAGCACTTTGCGACTCCTTCACGTTGGACAGTTGAGCTCTTAATTTAGCCGCAACAAGAAAATAATTGTGGGCGCAGAGGTTAGTGTATTGAACTACTAATCTTAAGGTCTCAGGTTCAAATCCCGCCGGGCCAGGTAACATCTAAACGTTTTCTTTCCACTGCCCCACCTCTTGCGAACGTCTGACAAACACCCAAGATTGTCAATTGTCATGAAAAGCTTCTCAAATTTGGCATTCAGATTCACTTTGATCCAGCAAATGGTTGAAGAAGCCAGGTTTTAGGCCCTGTATGGGCCCTTAATGCCTATTTTTTTTTTTTTATAATTAGCGTGCGCTAACGGGGTTTCTTTTCTGTAATTGATACAGTAGTACCCTTATAGTGTGTATACACAGCGCATGCATTTTTCAATTCAACACCTACAAATGCAATGTCTTTATGGACGTATTTCATTGCCTATTAGGTGGTAAAACTAGGAAAAACAAGAATAATAGGAAAGATAGGTTTGCGCATTGGGTAGGGTTCTTTCCCCACGGGTGGCGTCTAAATCCTCTCACCGATAAGCACATTTTTTTTTTTTTTTTTATTAATAATAATAGAGTTTCAATATTTCTCAACCTCTATGAAGTTGGAAAATACCTATCCCAGGCTTTGCCAAGGGATTAGGCTCTGTTGTGATCTGCAGAAGATTATTTCCAGAAGGATATTATTTTTTGTTTTTTTTTTGAGTTCTTATAGCATTTCTAATTCAGGTTTTTTTCTTGGATTGAGTATTTTTGCATTAAAACTGTTCACTATTTTGATAAAACTGTTTAACTTTTTTCACAAAAATTGGTTTTTCGAAGTTGCGAAAATTCATTAAATATTGTGGAAATCGCTACATCATATTTTCGTCGTCCGTACTCGTTACAGTATCTCGGAATAACATATCTGTCTTGGAACCTTCTTCTTGTGCTGACAGTTTTTTGTGTTGGTATCTTGAAGGTGGTGTCATCTTCGAACTGTGATACTACCTCCAGCTTATGTAGTCTTTCTATGTTAAGTAGTCTCGTCCTGCTATCGATTTGATGCCAATCAATACACCATTTTTTGTATCCTTATAACCGTTGCTTTTAGATTTTGTTGTTGTGGTGCATTTCCCCACGCTAAAATGCCGTATCTCAGGTGCGATTCAACCAGCCCAAAGTAGCATTGTCGGAGAACATCAGGTGTGCATAAGTAACTGAGATGAAATAGTGCATAAGCTGATTGATGAAGTTTGATTGTAAGAGTATGCAAGTGTTGGCTCCATTTCAGGTTATAGTCAACGATTACACCAAGGTATTTGTATGTGGATACATTCTCGATTGTTGTTGAGCAGTTATCCTCATTTTGTAATTTTGATTGATTTCCTGCTATGTGTAGACATTCATCGGTGTGCATTTTAATGGTGATTTTATATTTTAATAAATGTGGTGGTCGTATCTCGTATGTGCATAACTTTTGTTTTTTGTGCATTCATGATCAGTCCATGGTCATGACACCATGCTAGGATTGCATTAAAGTCATTTTGCATCATTTTTTCCGCTGCTTCCACGTTTTTATGGCTAACTACAATGGCTGTGTCATCTGCATATGCATAACCGGTGCTATGTTTCAGAATTGATAGCAAGTCATTCACATATATTATAAAAAGGAGAGGGATTAACTTGGATCCTTGTGGTACTCCGTATTTCGCATTCTCATCTTCACTGAAGTATTCTTACTTTTAAATTCATTTTTATTAATTATTAGCTTATATCAACTTACATACTAGACAAAAATGATTAAATCTAACTTAAAATTAACAGGATACTTATTCTAGATTATTGATCCTTATGCGGACGCCCTAAACTTAACTATATCTTATAATTATTGCCTTTCGGCCTAAAAACTATTTTACGAACTAATCTTACATATGTGTTCCTCGAGAAAATTAAATAAAACTCGGCATCATTATTTAAATTTTATATTTTTATATAAAACAAATTACCAACTACCTATTCTACTTACTTAAACTACCTAACATATTCTAACTATAATTAGGATTCTGAACACTCGTTGCCTTGCGCAACAAGTGGTCAAAATTCTAATTGCTTTCCGGGTGCCTGGCAGTCGTCAACGTGCACACGCGCCGCCGTGAGCCGACTGAAGCCTTGCAGCGTCAGCCAACTCCCGGAAGCACCACCACACGTTGGCGAGCCCGGCCTCTCCCAAAAACGCCCTAGCTAACTTAATCTAACTTATAAGCTAAGAGGATGTTACCTAGAGTAACGCACCGTCCTGGGAGGGCATGTTGACCCCTCCCCCCTCAACAAGCCACCAAAATTCGGCGAATTGCTTTTCCGTGTCGAATCTATCCCTCTCCGATATTGCGGTACTAAAACGGAGGAGCTCATGAGCATTGGCGACGTCCCCGTCATGGAGGAGCCGCTTATCTCTCGCGCTGCGGTAGCGATGGTATAAGACCGGAATACCATCCCTCGTCTGCACCAGCCCTTTTGCATCAATATGGATAAATGCCTCTGGCGGGATAAAGCCAGACCGGAGCGTACTCTTTATGTACATTTCATTGGGGTAGTAAGCCCCAAATATCAGACTATTGTCGCTGGCCATCGCCCTTGCAACGTGCCTTCGAGTCACCTTAATGAGGAAATTGTCAATCCTATTCAACTGAGCCCCATCGTATAGGACCTTGTTGGGATAGTATTTTATATAGTTGGATTCAGGCGTTCGGAACAACCGGAGACAGGTCCTAAGACATTGTCTCTCCAAAACCCGAATCTTTTCCATATAACTAGGCGCTATATTAAACCACAATGGACAACCATAAGCGATGATCGGCCTTATAAGGGCCACGTAGCAAATGACCTTCACTCTAGAGTCAAGTTGACTGCTATGAAACAGTCTCCTTGTCAGAGCATAAGCCTTCTTGGCCCCAGCAAGACAAGCAACTATATGTCTATCGAAATACAGATACTGGTCAAGCCAGATACCCAGATATCTAACTACGCTTCTCACCGCCAATGGCTGCCCATTCTGTCCAATAATGGCCAATTTCTTCCAGTTTTTTCTGGTATCCCTAGAGGCCCCAGCCAATGGAGTTCTGAACAAGATAGTTTCAGTCTTCTGAAAGTTGATTTTCAACTTCCAGTCGTCGCAATATCGCTTAATTTGATCGAAGTCACGCTGCAAAAGGATATTAATGACCTCGATTTTAGGACCTGATCTGTATGCCACCAAATCGTCGGCATACGCTATAGCATGTCTGAGTGAACCCACCAGATCACTCGTGTAAATGTTAAACAGGATCGGAGAATTGACCGCCCCCTGCTGTAAACCGTTTTTAATTTGAAAGACTCTGCTCGAAGTCACGTTGCCACATTTGACAACGAACTTCTTTCCCATAAGCATATTATAAATTACATATAGCAAAGGTTTGTGCATCCCCCGCCTGGTCAACTTGTAGAAAAGTCCCTCTAACCATACGGTGTCGAAAGCCTTCTCAAAATCAACCAGACAAGCACCCGTGCATTGGTTCTTGCATTTATTCCACTGAATGTCGGAAACCAGTTTCGACGCGGCATGAATAGTGTCATGCCTCGCCCTAAAACCAAACTGGTTGTCCGGGATTATGTTATTGTCCTCGACCCACTTTAACAGGGCTCTATTTACAACCTTTTCAAAGACCTTGCTAATATTCGGAAGCAAGCTAATTGACCGGAGATTGGCAGGGTTCGTCCTATCTTTACCTTTTTTCGGGATAGGGTGTACCACAGCTACCTTCCAATGCGCCGGATAATGTGCATTATTCAGCGCATTGTTAAACAGCGTGGTGAAAATATCTACAGCCTCCAGAGGCAGGTGTCTCAATACGACGTTTGGGACACCATCCATCCCCGCCGACTTTTTATTCTTTAGCGACTCGAAGATGCACAGAAGATCATCCTTCGACACGAACAAGTGCGATGCATCTCGGCCATTGGCGACAACTGCATTAGCATGGTTTTCATCAGTGAACACGGTGAATCCGTTATTCTCAGATCGCCAATTCTCAAGTTCGGTGCGCAGATCGAAGTGGCTCACCAGAGCCCTATTCTCAATGTCGTGGTTACGGCGAACAGGATTGTTCACCGTATACACGGCCTCGAAACAAGCGCCCAGCAAATCCACTTTCTCCTGTGGGTCCTCGACCACGAAAAAATCGTCGTTTGAAGCGACACTTTCTGGACTTATTCCAGCAGTCAGTACTGTCTGTCTGTTCTCTGCTGTCTGGGAGATTCGAACACAAGGAATATCATTGTGATCTTTCCTCCTGAACAACTTATTTATCTGTGGGAACATATTCGGACTACAGGTTTTAATAGCCCGAATTTTATTGCCCCAATACAGACTTACAGATTTTCTGTAATTTTCTTTTATCAGCTGTTTCAGGATTCGGATCTCTGACTTCAGCATCCTTACCTCCGGGTCGTCGCGATCAGTAAATTGCCTGTACAGCCGTTTAAGCCTCGAGAGCAGTCTACTTTTCTGTCGGTATAGTGCGTCGATTGTAGGGTTTCTGTACTTTTCTGTCTGGTCGTCGTCGGAACGTCCTACCCGAGGAATAGTTCGTTCCATAGTTCGTTTGATGGCGTCGTCCATTTGCAATAAATGCCGATCAATGTCATCATTTGTCATGTTACTGTTTGTCGGTGGGTCGATCCCACTCGAACGTATATCTCGCTTTAACAATCTGGAGAAGCGCGACCATTGTGCCCTCCGATAATCGAATGAACACACTGCTTCGTACTCCTCCAGCAGCGTTTGCTCGTTCGGGATCCGTATTGCGGCGGCGAGTCCGTAGTGATCACTATCGTACTCAAACGCACGCAAACAGTTCCGCGTGTTTTGATCTATGTTCTTCAGTTGAAGTCTTGCGTCCGTTAAGGCCAAGTCCAGGAAAGCACCGCTTCTTGGGAAAGAAGGGATATCCGTCGCGTACAACTCGAGGTTGTACTCAATCATATTGAGGCGCCACCAGTCGTGAAACTGGTTGCCCCTGGGATTTGCAGTAACATTTCCCCATGCCGCATGTTTGGCATTAATATCTCCGGCTAAGAAGTAATAATTCTCCTCCGAGTTCAGCTGCAGACCACGAAAAAGTGTCTCGAGCTCTGTCATAAATTGGTTTGGTGGAGGTGCAGCAGGTGCGTAAAGCGACACCACATAAATTCTCCTCCGGCTATGGAGAGGAATGCATATGATGCATGCCTCCAACAACTGGAACCTACGCACGTCCCCGCTATATATAACCCTATGGCGCAGGCCTTTTCGAATTAAGATTCCAACCCCACCTCCTTGAGTGGAGTGAGGCCGGTCTCTTCTTATTACATGATAGTCTTTGTATCCCAATTTGTGCTTCTGATTTAGCTTAGTTTCGCTAACCAAAAGCACATCCGGGTTTTCGGTTTTCAACAAATTGGCAAGTGACGTTCTTTTCTCGATCCTGACTAGTGAATTAACATTCACAGCAAGGATCTTTAAGTTTCCCTCATCCAGCGCAGCCATTAGATTTATGGCACACCAGACCCCACAAACAGCTCCGAATAGATAAAGTCAATTCGGGCCGCTTGTTCATTTAATTGTTTCTGGAACTTGTCGATCTTTCCGTGCAGAGACAGAAGGATCGATTTTAAGTCCAGATCCACCTCTGGTGCCTTTTGGGCTACCTTTGGTTGGTTTGATGTCATGTGGGCTTGACCCGGTCCAGCTGCCATTTGGGCAAAGGACACGTTGGGTGCCACAAAATTTGCGAACGAGCGGCTCTTCTGACGCCTATCATCTTCAGACTGCTGTTTGCGGGCCTGGACTCTCTTTTTCAATTCTTGGTACTTTGGACAACCCCTGAAGTTGGCGGGATGCCCAGAGTTCCTGCAGAGCACACAGGAGAGTACACTCCGGTCTTCGACTCTCTCCTTACCTAGAGAGCATTCACCATGTATGTGGTCCTTATCGCACTTCACGCATCTAAACTGCATGTTGCAGTTAGCTGCGGCGTGCCCGAACCTTTGGCAGCGCATACATTGAAGTATGCGATCTGACCTCTTTATTTTCTCCCACCTAACAGCATGGTAGTACAGGAAGCGGATATTTCGCAGCCTGTCGATTTTGCTGTCGGGAGTTAGCTGGACTAAGAAGAATGGTAAGTGACGGTTACCACCCCTTGCCACAGCCGAAGAAAACGGCTTGACCCCCACGAACTTGAGGTCGTCACTTTCAAAAAGTTTGAGCTCTTTTTCTAGCTCCTCCGTTTTTATTGAGGGATCAATTCCCTTCAACACAACGGTTTTAAGTTTTTGCTCCCTTGGGGTGTACGTAAAGTACTCGGTCTTAACCTCTCCCAAGGCGGCACGAACCCTATGGTACTCCTCTATTTTTTCACATAAAATTATGTGTTTGTTGGCTGATAGCCTTTTCACATGAAAATTTTTTGTGATAAGTTTACATAACCTAATGCTGTCTACTATTTCAAAATTACTCACATTTATTGGCGGAATTTTTACCTTTGTCTTTTGTTGCTGCTGCTTTGATTGCTGTTGTTGTTGTTGTTGCTGCTGTTGTTGTTGTTGTTGGTGTTGTTGTTGCTGGTGTTGTCGTTGTTGTTGCTTCTCCTGAAGTTGTTGCTGAACTTGCTGCTTGACCACAGCTTGTTGTTGCTGTTGCTGCAGCTTCTTACTGCGCAACTGTTCGCGCTTCTCCAGTAGCTCTTTTATAAGCTTGTCCAGCTGCGCCTCCTCGTCCACTTCTTCGTCAATTTGGAGGACTTCCTCGTCATCAACCTGAAGGCCGCTGAAGGAATTTCCTTCTCCGATATACCTCCCATTTCCACCTTCAAACTCATAAGAGCTGGAATTTTCACCATCCTCATCGGTTCCAGGCGCCGATGATACCACATTATGGCCTGCCAAGTTAACCCTTCTCTTGGCCGAAAGATTCGGCTTCTGCTTTAACTTGCGTCGCCTCTTTTCAACCTTTCGGAACTCCTCGTTTACAGCTTCTGGTGTCGCTGTAGTGGAAGCTTTCGTTGCTGTTGCTGCATCTGCAGCTTTGTTTTCTGCCACCTTTATTGCTGCTATTAACGTTGCCGTTGCTGGAGTTGCCTGCGAGACCACCCGCCTGGTCAACGACCGACCCGCTGTTGTATTTGTTTGTGTTGTTGTTGCCATTTTATTTATATTTGCAGCTACTGCCCTTGGCATACATACTGCTGCTGCTGCAGCTGTTGTTGTTGTTGCTGCTGACGTTATAGCTGCTGCTGTTATTGCTGCTGCTGTTGCTGATGTTGTTGGTCTTACGGTCGTTGTTACCGCAAATGTTTTTTTAGCCGGCTCGCGTGTTTGCACCACACGTCGCAACGGTACACCCACACCCGTACGCGGGACCACCGTTTTTCCGGGGTCCATCGCCACACCGTACGGCACTTTTTGTTAACACCTGTTTTTTTACACTTTTTTTATTGTCTCTATCAACGTTTTTCCAATAAACTATAAAAATTAATTCCTTCCTGCTGGGAATCGAACCCACGCTTCTGACGTCAGAGTCAGACACTCAGACTACTAAGCTAATCAACTATTAGAATTTCGATAGGCAAATTACCACTATTTCTTGTCTAACTTTTTTGCTCTAAATCTTCCGTAACTAGCCGTCCTGTCTCTTCGAGAGTTGCGGAACGACTGCACTGAAGTATTCTCTGATTCGAACTGTGTACTTCCATTCTTTTAAATAGTTTTCAAACCATGTTAGGATAGGTCCCCTTACTGCAACCTTTTCTAATTGCTTCAAAATATTTTTGTGGCATAATGTATCAAACGCCTTCTTAAAATCAATGAAGAGTGCAATTACATTGTCATTTTTTTCAATGCTGAAATTGATTTTGTTTGTGAAATCTCCGAGTAGTCGATTAATGCATTTCTTTTTCTTGAAACCAAATTGATTTTTTTCTAGGATCTTATATTTTTCAACGTAGATACTCATATAACCTTTTGGTAACAACTTCTTCTAGAATCTTATCTACGGTTGAAAGGATGCATATAGGCCTATAATTCGAAATTTCATTTTTCTTTCCACTCTTATAGATTGGTCGAGCGATTGATGTTTTCAGCATTGTTGGCACTGTAGATTGCTCTAAGCTCATCTTTACTATTCTCGTTATGATTGGAGCCATAACCATCGAGCATTTTTTAAGATCTTTAGGTCTTATCCCATCTATACCCGCCGACTTATTTTCATCTAATGAGTTTATAATGTTCTGTATTTCTCTGTCAGTGACTTCCTCCAAATACATTGACCGCTGAACACTATTTGATGGACCATTATAACATTTATATTCGCATTTGTGAATCGTATTGTCTATTTCGAGTGATATTTGTTTTGCAAATTTGTTTGCCAAGTTACCGAAGTTTTTCTCCCTTGCAAAGTTTTTAGATAAAATATCATCTAAATTGGCGGATTTTCTACCTAATACTGCGTTGACGATTTTCCAGGTTTCTTTCGGATTATTGCTCTTTAAAAAAGTTAGACTTTGTCGTGATAATTTTTTTTATTTAAATCGTTTCGAAATTGTTTAAATTCTCTTTCATACAATATATTTCTTCTATTGTTTCTGTACCTCCTGTACAATCGATCTCTTTCCAAACATGCGTTTCTAATTTCATATGTCATCCAGTTATGCTTATTCTTTCTTATTTTGATTTTATTTATAATTACTTTTGAAGATGTCATGATATTTATAAAAGTATTTCTAAAATGTTCATAGAGTTCGTTGCCTTCAGTGATTTGATTCATCTGTTCCCAATTGTACTCGTTTAATTTTCTTGTGAGATCACTTCTAACGACATAGTCTTGTTTTTCATTTTTTGTAATTTCATCCGTATTATTGTATAAAAGCGCACAGTACAGGCCATAATGATCCGATACATTTATTTCAGCAACCCCAGACCTAATTTTATTTCTTGCTCGTACCATACAATGATCAATTAGAGTTTTACTATTTCTAGCCACTTCCACTCTGTTTACTGAGTGTATTGTATTTAAAAGACCTCTCGATGATATCATAGAAAGATAGTTGCTTACAACAGGATCATGCAAGTTGTTAATATTTATATTTACATCTCCTATTAACAGTAATGCATTTTTCTTGTCGATCTCATCTATGTGGTCACTTAATTCAGCAATGAAGTGATTTGCATTCAGTATTGGTGGTCTATACACTGTGAGTAATGTAGCTTCGATATTTCCTCTACGCACGATTTGGTTGGCAATTCGACCATTTGTAGATCAAAACTACCATTAATCAATCTGATTCTGCACATATTGTGGTGATAGTAGCACTCTTTGCAAGTCATGCTAACATTGATATTATTATGTTAATGTGTAGCTTGGCATATAACACGTGTATAATATGTATACTATGTACATCTACCTGTACATTCATAATCATAACTCATATATCATATCTCAGGTGCACATGATGTATTAATATGTGAAGAACAAGCAAAACAATACACCAAAAGTCGACGAGTTCAGTTCAAAAGTCCAGAGGATTTCAGCTGCTTTAACTTGATTTAACTCCCCACCACTACACATCATGTCACAATGTGTATCCATGTAGTAGTTGTTGACATATAAAAAACAAGTTTAAAAAATGTAAGATATTATTTGCCCAGGATCAGAGTATAAAAAAAACCGTAATTTACAAAAGTACCTGCTCGTATACGTGACACTCATCACTCACACACTCGCATCTCGTGGAAGAATAAGGAGAATTGATTCAAAGTAAGTAAAAAGAACAAACCACCTCAAGCCATTAGTTCTATTTCTACCATCTTCAAGGATAAAAAATAAGTTATGAAAGGAAATTGCTTATGGTACTGGCTGACGATTTCTTTTTGAGAATAAAGATGAGAAAAGTTGA
Organism: Portevinia maculata; assembly: GCA_949715645.1. Classification (NCBI taxonomy): domain Eukaryota; kingdom Metazoa; phylum Arthropoda; class Insecta; order Diptera; family Syrphidae; genus Portevinia; species Portevinia maculata. Next base: position 284,269,466 of record OX454526.1, on the reverse strand, counting down.
ATGACGCAGCTTTAAGAACTTTATGTGGTTGATGTGATGACGATGTTGATGATGAATTGGAAGTCTGACCTGAATGAAGTTTATGGATGTGTGTGTGCTTGTGCCTGATGGTAACTGGTAAGTGACAGACCTGTTCGAGATCGGGTTGGCTTTGGCTCCGTTGCAAGTCATACAGTTCACTTCCTTTCTTAACTTGTATTTTTGGCATCAAACGAAATTGGTTCTTAAATTGCAGGGTAGATGAAGTTAATGCAACGGAAATTGAATGAGTTTATTTTTTCATTTTTTAATTCGTGCAGTTGGAGGTATTACTGGCTTACCGGAGGATGTATATTTTTTAAGTCAGTACTTATACGTTGTTGGAGAATGGGTACCGATTGGGATTGTTAAACATGCACCATTTAGAAGGTGATAGCCATTGAAGGAGAAATAACCTATAAACACGAGGGGCTTAAAAAAATAATCGCATCAACAGTGAATAGACATCGCGTTAATTCTTTCTTTATAAGAAACTATAAGAAAAGGCTACGGTCTGATTTTTAGTTGGTACTGTCATTTTCTAAGGAAAGAACAAACCAGGCAGGCCTTAAAGCTCCTGGAACACACGAATTCAACAACACAAGCCAGCCCCATAATCGGATCTGTAGGGTATTCTTGATATATGCACTTCACCGGAAAGACTGAACTCTTCAATTGTAGACAAAGGCGATGAATATGCCCTTGCCGATTAAAGTGCAAATATTTTAACCGTTCTTAATAATTTGCGCAGTTTTGCCTCTTATCTATTCTCAACAGACTATCTAGGAATTTGTCGTTTACCAGTATTTCAAAAGCCTTGCTTAATTCGACGAACATGAATGAAATGTGATGGCTATTATTGAAGCCCGTGTGTATTGAGGTTGAGAGTTCTCCATGACCTTTTTCAAAATCAGACAAAATCTGATGCAGAATTTTTGTCAAGAACTCAATCGCTTGACCATCACTTCTTCTACCTACGTATTTTCTTATATGATGTTTTCATCAATTTGAAAAGCTATGAACTTTATCATAATTGGATTTAGGTTAATTTGACAAGGACAACCGAAAGTGCAAGTAAAAAGAACGACACACACACATAATGCGAATATTTAAAATTTTTCTTTGGCCAACCCTTACAATTTTATAAAACACGCAACTTGTTTTCTGTATTCTATTTTATTTTTGTTGTGAAAAAGATAAGTTCAAAAAAACCTCCCTCATAAAGCGAAAAAGCTTTCCAAGGCCTTTTTAACAAATTGTGACAGCAAATTATTAATTAAACTCCGCTTTTCTCTCCTTTCGAGCACTATCATTATTCCACTCTGCATGCTAAATACTCTGTGTAAAGTAATTCAAAAAGATTTCCATTCATCGGATGGAAAATAATTTCAAGTATGTGTGACGGACCGTGTATCCTCTTTATATCCTGAATAGTAGTGAACAAAGTAAAAAAAACAAATCTATCTAAAGCTTAAAACATTGAATCGTGCATATACAATGAGTATGAGAACCCTTCTCTGCAACGTTAAAACGAGTAAATTACTTTTAATATTTTCCTTCTGGCAACATAACCCCAGTCTATACCAGTGCTGCGGGGCATTTTACTTAGAATCTCCATCAACCAAACCGAAAATTCCCTTTTTTTCCCATAAACCTTTTTGCTCTTTTTATTTTCCATAGAAAAACAAACCTAAAATTTCCATTAAGTAAGTACATGGACCTCTTAATTAATTCTTATTTACAAAACGAAACAACATAAATGAATATGAAATTAAGACAACAAATAATAAATAATAAATAATAAAAACAAATAATAAATGCATATTTTAAGTGCATATTTTCATATTTTTCGTAAGATTTCGAGTCGAAAATTGTGACAAAAAACCTGGGTCGATAAGTTGGTTTAATAAATAATGCATCATGTGCACCGACCTTATTCCCACTCGATATTTAGATCCTGAATGTAAACGTAGTAATAGTCGACAAAATGATCGGGTCCATTGAAAACAAGTGGGTACCATTGTCTCTTTCTTTGAACTGTTGCGCTGTTGCAGCTTTATTCTCTTGCAGAATTCACATTAATTAACGGACGCGGCGCCCTATATGGTTAAGGCAGCTCGAGGATTAAAACTATTTTATCCGAAATTAATTCATGTCACTTGCTTAGCCCATGCATAACATCGAGTTGCGGAGGAAATAAGGTGTCATTTTAAAAATGTAGATGTTTTAGTTTCAAATGGAAAAAAAAATATTTTTAAAGGCACCAAGTCGAATTGATTTCCTTAAGAACAAATTTCCTTCAACACCTCTTCCACCCCAGCCTATAGTTACTAGGTGGGGAACGTGGCTAGAAGCAATTACGTATTACGCAAAATAATTTGAAAATAGTTGCCAATAGTTTCGACGAATAAAAAATTAGATTTTTTGAAAAAATTAAGGGTATTCTACAATGAAAAGTTTAAATAATGTATTAAGTCTGAGCAACAATAACGAAATCTATTTTAATAATCTTACAATAGATTAAATTTGTTGTTTAAAAAACGCTCCCCTTACGTCAGCTGCCGTAGAACGTTCATTTTCTCTATACAAAAGTTTTCAAAGTCCAAATAGGCAAAGTTTTGTGTTTGAAAACTTTATACAAAGTTTCCTTATTTATGTGAACAAAACATATGAAAATAGTATGTAAGTTTCTGTTACGTTTTTTCGTTTTTGGAAGATATGTATATATTGTTAACGTTTTATACAAAAATATTTTTTGTTTTTTTTTTTACTTTTAATGTTATCTTTGTTTTTGATAAATAAAAGACTGAATTGAATTCTTAACTAATAAAAACTGAATAAAAATTCTTTTTTTGGGAAAAATAAGGTAAAACAATGTTTTTTTAAGTGTATATTTTCCATTTTTTACTGCATATTTTCCATTTTTAAGGGCATATTTTAAGCGCATATTTCCGATTTTTAAGTGCATGAAAATCCCAGCCCTACATATAACCAATGCGCAATTTTTTGTCATTATGTAACGAGTCTATATTAATCAAATTTTTCAGTTAACCCTTTTTTTAGTTAAACGGGTTTCGGTAAGGACGAGTAGCTTATATAAAAATTGTAAAAAATGCCCTGTGTTAAGTTTTTTGTTCCAGTTCACCAATTTTGCCAGTTAATCATTCTTATATTAGTAAAGGTACGGTGAAAAGATATCGGGTTTTTCAATAGGAACGGTAAACCACGCCAAATTTTTCATGTTTTTTTAACATTTATACTCGTATTTAGTTGGCAAATCATCATGGAGAAGTACACACTTGAACAACGTTTGCAAGTTATTCAAATTTATTACCAAAATTCGAGTTCGATCACCGCAACTTTAAGAGCATTACGGCCATTTTATCGACGACATCATTTCTCAACATTTGGGCATCTCTGTGATGTCATTGTTGCGAATTTTGCGAAAAGATCTTGACCTACATCCATATAAGATCAAATTGGCACAAGAACTAAAGCCCCTTGACCATCTGAAGCGTCGCCGATTCGTGGATTGGGAACAACTTGAAAATGATCCGGATTTTCATCGAAAAATCATCTTTAGCGATGAGGCTCATTTTTGGAAATGGACCAGTCGATTGGCCGCCTCGATCATGCGATTTAACGCCTTTAGACTATTTTCTTTGGGGCTATGTGAAGTCATTAGTCTATACCAATAAACAGGCGACGTTACAAGAGCTAAGAGCAAATATTGAACGTGAAATTGCTGCGATTTCAGTCAATTTATGTGAAAAAGTCGTGGAAAATTGGATTCAACGATCGGACTTTTGCAAACGTGCCCGTGGTGATCATGGGAAGGAAATTGAATTTCATACATAATTGCCACTAAATGTACTTGAACGCATAATCAATTTTTTTTGGATATCTTAATCCGTTTTTGTTTTATTTAAAAAAAAAAAGTCCGAGCGCCCTTAATGACGCATGTCACGGCTCACTCAGACCAACAGTTTGGGTTCATTGTGTTCATTTTCGGATTCTTTGAAATTTGGCGACCTGAAAAGCGACAAAAGAAACCGCTGTTTTAATTACTTTACTTTACTTGACGGACTCCCGACCTGTGGAGAGTCTCTGTCTGACACACTGCAGCTTTCTATCCTCTGCGATCCCGGGCACGCTGCTTCAAGTTCTCCAGGCCAAGCGCTGATAGAACCAGAACCGGATTTATATGTAAATCCCAGGATTGTTTTAAGCTCTATATCCAGTAGATCCTACAGCTCCTCCAAGAAATAGCTGCCAAGAATCTTCATTCATTTTGTTCTAAGGGCATGGCACTCGCATAGTACTCGTAGGTGACGTAAAGGTTCTATTTCTTCAATGTCCCTGCAGCTCCTGCAGTAATCGTTGTGCAGTATGCCCAGCCGCTAAGAGGTGGCGACGGTGTAGAGGTTAGTGTGTTGTCTTGTTACCCGTGCGGTGTAGGTTCAATCTCCATTGGGAACAACAACATTTGCCACCCATTATTGGAGACTAACGAATGACACCTTGTTTTCTTCAAACCCTACACCAAAAGAAGAGGATTTCTGCCTGATAGAACAACGGACCGTTACCGAGTCTGAGTGCTCTTAGTTTTGGAGTTCCTATTTAATAAAAAAAAAAAAAAATGCCTCCGCGTTTAGGGCCACTAGACGGTGTCCTGTGAAGACTGCTGTCAGTGTGCGGCTTCGCCCGATCATGGTCTTAGATCTCCCTTTGTTTACCGTTGGCCAGAGCTCCCTTGTGTGTCTGCATGTATCGAGGTTGGTCTTCAGTCTCAATATTTCTTGATAGTGTGCTGAGCGAAGTTTTTATCGATATTGGTGTCAGAGATTCATTCATCTCCGATCCATGCCTTGCTAGGCCATCCGCTTTCTCATTACCCAAGATGTCCTTATGCCCCGTACCCGGCATAGGGTTACCGTATTGACGGTTGATATCTCGTCTAGGTATTTTTTGCATTGTAGCACTGCTCTTGGCTTGACTACTGCTGACTCTACGGCCTTTATAACCGCTTGGGCGTCAGAGTACATGGTGATGTGTTTTTCAGCTTGTTGGCGCCTCTTCACCTCCTTGGCAGCCTGATTGATCGCAGCTGTCGCTGCCTGGAACACGCTGCATTCATTTCTGAGTCGTAACGATTCACTTAGCTCCAGAGTCTCACAGAAGATGCCTGCACCTGTACCCACGTCCATCTTGGATCCGTTGGTTTCTATAGCTATATTCCGTGACCGTTTTTTTGTCCATTAACTTCTTTCGAGGATTCTAGTAGCGAATCTTCTTTTGAAGACGAATGTGGATGGTTAGTAGTCACTAGTTGTTTTCTTTTTCGAAGCAGTTCATTGGGTCTCCACGAGGTCATGTCCGTATGGTTTGAAGGACTACTATCTCGACTTTCTGAGTCTGGTTGCCGTTTTAACTGCCTTGCTGTTGCAGTATATATCCAGGAGTATGAGATTAAGTAGTACCTCTATAGCTGCAGTGGGAGTTCCTCAAGGACCCAGTTATCCAAATGCAAGCTGTCCTTTAGATTTTGGTGAGGGTTGAGAGATAGCGTTTCTTTTCGGTTGCTTTCCACTATGCAGCGGTATGGCCGCCAGCGCTGTGTTTAGCCCGTGTACGACATACGACTTGAATCCCCATATATTGCCAAACGTTTGTCTCCATGCATATAATGCCACATATGCTCGTTTGACCCGATCTTCTGTACATTCCTTACAGATGAGTTTGGATTCTGGTATGACACATAGTTACCTTGCTGTATTGGATAATTGCATGTCCACTCGAATTACCCTTCGCGATTTAAAGGCATTTTGTGCTCATTGCGTTGGAGAAAACAAAAAGACAGAAGAAAAACTTAGGTCATAAACGCACTGAGCTATTTCTTTCGTCACCTTTAAACAAGTTTCGTTAGTCTTATAAATATCAACGATATCTTAATAGGTTGGAATTTTCGTTATAATCTCTTTTTTTGATTAAATTCTTTAAACAAAACATATTCCCATAAAATCATAAGGTTTTCCCTTTCTTCCTTTTGAGGTCGAAATTCCCACAAAAAGAATTTTTCCCACGATCATTTAACACTGGTCCACAGTCTCTAGCATCATTTCCAAAGCTTGTATGCTATCCAATTATAATAAGGCTTTTAACTTGAATAAAAATAAATACAGATGCTGTGCAGCAGCACGTTTGTGCAAACATCGTCTCAATTCATGGCCTATATAGGTTGCAACGATGGATGCTATATAAGATAATACAAAAGTCGCAAGCATTTTTTACCTCCAGCTTGGCATGTAGTTAACTATCAGGGTTTGATAAAAGCGTGCTTATGCTATGATGAAAGTTTCAAATGACGAAGGGTGCCTATTAACATTTCCTAAAACAAATTATTATAAAGAGGTTGGCTCTTTCGTTCCATTTTTAGAAAGGGAACCATCTCGCTAATGCCATGTAATAATTCTAATAAACAACCGCACTCACCTTGATTCTTGTCGATTTTTCATCTAATTGCAGTTTTTCATTCACTCTTCTTGTTGTGCGGTTTGGTTCTCTTTATTGGAGTTGAGTAAATCACGATGAGGTGCTGATAGTATCCTGAATCCTGATTGTGAAAGTATTTTTCGTTGTAAGAAATTCGTTGGACGATGGTCAATGGATGAAACATTGAGTAAATTTGCATTTGTTGGTCTGGTGTATGCAAAACGACGCTCACATAAATACAAGCTTATAAGAACACCAAACAAAGCTTTTAGTTCAAACTCAAAACGTAGCTGGATTCGTGTAAAACCAAATTAAGCAGCAATAAACATCGTTATTCTTTGTTAAATAAGGATCTAAGAGTAACTTTTGCAAGAGAATATTTGCATGTGTGTCTAAGAAGATGTTGACACTTCTTTAGAAATATGCAAATTAAATAGAGTAAGGTTGGAACTTTTAAGAGACTGCGTTCTTGTTTTAAAATGTCGTTCTTTAATCTGGTACCTAGTTTTATTCAATCGTTTCATTGCAGTTACAAGTCCTTAGGCATAAACCGTAACTTTTCGAAAGAGGAAATAAGCAAACGTTTATAATGGTGAAACTAATACTATGCGCATATGATGTTGCCATCAAAACAACTCGAAGAGGCGGACATTTAAGCGAGAAAAGCCTGAGTTTAAAGGATAAAGCTACAGAAAAACCAACTTACTAAAGTTAGTCCAATCTCCCAATTCGGACAGTCGGTTGTGATTATAATAACTTATGACCACATGTGCCTGTTGTCGCTTCGTTCATAGCATTATCTCTTTTTTTATAAGTTTTCATTGAACGAAGATAAATGAATGTATTCAAATTGATGTAGGTGCATGGGTACCACAAGGTTCAGTCTTGGGTCCCATTCTATTTTTAGTCTATATCAACTCAATCTTCCACCTCAATCTAAAAGGCTTACCTACTGCTTTTGCTGACGATGTTGGGTTATCGTATGGCGTGAACAGTCCCTTAGATCTTATCGCTAACATAAATAGTGATGTACATATTCTTAGACAATGGTTCGCTGAACACAAACTTGTAATAAGTCCTAAGACTAAATTAATGTTCTTTAATCTATCTGCGTCCATTAATCCAAAACCGGATATATACTTTCATGCACCGAATTGCAAAAAATTTAAATTATATCAATGTAAATGTGCAACCAGTGTGTTTGGTCAATTATTTTGTAATAGTGTAGTGATGGTTGTTTTTTGATAGAGAATGTAGACGAATTTATGTACTTAGGACTCTTAATTGACTCTAATATGAAATTTTCATCTCACATTACTGCATTGAAAAAGTATTTTATCTCCACACTTAGGCATTTCTATTACCTTCGTAACATATGTTCAACTAAGCTCCTAACCACAATTTATTATGGGCTTTTTAATTATAAGCTTCAATACGGTATAAATTGCTGGGGAGGTGGCTATCAAAACAAAATTCAGCCATTGCTAGTCTTGCAAAAGAATGTTGTCCGGAAAATTTGTCGTAAACCTGCTAGGCATCCTAGTTTTCCTTTGTTTTGTCAATTAGGGATTCTTCCTGTTCGTCACTTATACTGTTTTAAGGTTCTAAAAGCGTTCTTTATGAAGTCTGGTAACCGAAACTTCCGTATAATCCCAAACTATAACCTACGAAATAACTCACTTAATATGTTACAAGTGCCAAACTATCGAACCACCGCATATAGAAATTCTTATTTAGTTATATGTAATCGTTTATTTAATGTCCTCCCGGAAGAAATCAGATGTGTTCACAAGTCCGAATGTTTTCTTAAGCGCGTAAAGAATTGGCTGTTTTCTCATCATTATTATAGTCTAGACTCTCTTACTTCTAATATTTTGATCTAACTGTTGTCTCAACTTTTGATGTTAGCATATAGATTACAAAAATTGTGCATCCTTTATGAAGTGATAACAAATTGTTACCATACTAAATGAATTAAATCTGCTGAAAATTGCTTTTTCTATATTTTTTTGTTCAATACCCCACCCCATATGATTGTATTTTTTTTTTTGAAGTGGCATTCAACAGTATTTGATCTCACTCTGAATAAAATATCGAATGCCACCATATTTGTTTTACCTTACTTTGTAATTCCTTACATATTGAAATTTTTATATGGATTTGTATTATATTATCTATATTTATAAGTAAGTAATAAAAAAAAAAAAAAAAAATTATATTTGGATGCATTGAGCAACAAAATCCTGACTTAACTCGTAACACTATGCGGAGTTGAATGCGTTTTTTTAAAGGGCCTTATGAATTTTAATTTAATTAATTTAATTTTTAAAGGGCCTTATGAATTTTACGGTGTTACATTCTTATGATACATTAAAAAATCCAAGGATATAGTCAATTATAGAAACAGCTTTGTTTCCACAAAAATTACATACATTTTGAATTTAGACCTTAATAATGAGTAGGTACCATATTAAGTATATGAATGTTGCTGTACTTCTATCGGCTTCTAAAACAAATAATTAACTCAACTCAACTTCAAAAACGGAACTAGTCCTTTCTACTAGAAGACTCAAAATACCGCATTTCAATCTCTCGAAACTTGACGGAGTGGAACTGTCCCTTTCAGATAGTTTTTGTGCGTAAACCTGTACAGCAAATAGAATCGGAATCTCAATATAAGAGATGGAATAAAGAAGGTATATAACGCCTTCTTCATTTGAAAAAAAAAAAAATAGGAAAAAACCTGGAGCCTAAAACCCCCCATTTTACACTGTATATATGCAGTTGTGGTGAGCCGCATGCTTCCATTGCCCCCACTTTCAATGTTTTCCGCGATGATGATGTCGCCCGTCTAAAGGACGACTCACCCTGCAGAGGCGTCCTATTGGCCATCAACAATGGCCTTGACTCATCTCCAATAGCTACTTCATCTTCATCTTCTTCTTCTAAAGTCGACTTCGTCTCAATTAAAATTGCTTTCCCCAGAAGGTCTTTATTCGTTATGTGCTTTTATATCCCACCGGCCCAATCTATCGAATCGTACCAATTTGCTGTCGATGTGATTGACCAATTGGCCGACTCGTCAGACTCCCGTGACGACATCATCATTTTCGGCGATTTTAATCTACCTCATCTGCACTGGATTCCGTCAGATGATGGATCATTTTTCCTGGCTTCTAATCCGAACTCAAATAAAGAATGCCTTTTATAGATCGTCTAACAGATTTAAGCCTATGTGAAGTTAGTGGCATCTCCAATTATATGGGGTAGGCAACTAGACCTTATTTTCTCTACCGATCCCATTAATTCCTCTGTCACGCTTTCTCCCCTATCTCTATCGACTATTGATAATTTTCACCCCCCACTTCTTCTTACTTTTTTCCATGACTCTCCACCACAGCCGACGCCCGCGACAAATCTCTCCTCTTACGATTTTCAAAAAGCGAATTTCCACAAAATTAACGCCTATCTAAGCAGAGCCTCTTTTGACTTCGCCAACCTCTCTCTAAATGATGCCCTGTCCGTTTTTTACACTGAACTATTTAATTCCATTTCTCTTTATGTTCCCTTCTCTCGCCATAAGACAACTTTTTCATCACCCCCATGGTATAACCGCAAACTTCGGTCTTTACGTAACAAGATAAATAAACTATGGGCATTTTTCCTTCGTAATAATTCTCCTTCTATAGCTACTCTACATAATTATCTCGGCTCATATCTTCGGTTTACCCAGCTTTACAACTCTCTCTACCAGCAATATCTTAATAAGGCACAAGCCAATCTTATTACCGACCCTAAGTCATTTTTCCGATTTGTTAACTACAAAAAAAAATCATCTGATGGTTACCCCGCATCCCTCTCCTACGAAAATATATCCTCAAGCGATCCGCATACTATTGCGAACTTCTTCGCAAACTTTTTTAAGCAATCTTTCGCCGACAGCTCTTTCGTACCTGATCCCTCTTATTTTAATTATCTACTTAATTTCTCCTTTGGTCCCTTTCTTTCTCTTCGACCCTGCAGTAATTGAAAACAAGCTTCAAAAACTCAATGATGATTTCTCACCTGGGCCAGATGGTCTTCCCGCTATATTTCTTAAGAAATGCAGCTCCAATATTTCCCTCCCCCTTTCTCACCTTTTCCGGCTTTCACTTTCACATGGAGAATTCCCTCAGATTTGGAAGTGTTCATTTATAACACCGATACACAAAAAGGACTAAAGAGCGAAATAACCAATTACCGCCCTATAGCTAAACTCTCACATATACCCAAGCTCCTCGAAAGTATCGTGCACGAAGATCTTAGCTTTCACTGCAAATCTCTTATCTCCCAAAACCAACATGGCTTTCTTAAAGGCAGATCAACTTCCACAAACCTCGTGGAATTCGTGTCCTCTGCCCTCTCAACCCTGGAAAATGGCAACGAATTCGACGTTATTGCAACCGATTTCAGTAAGGCGTTTGAAAAGATATCTCACAAATTAGTCCTTTTTAAACTGTCTTCACTCGGCTTCGAACCCATATTGTTAAAATGGAACAGGTCCATCTTATCGGCGCCTTTTTTGGCCACCTCTGGGGTTCCACAAGGTAGTCATCTTGGTCCCCTTTTCTTTATCCTAACCATAAACGACCTTGATCGATTCATTAAGCGTTCCGTCCTTTCGCTCTACGCTGATGATACCAAGTTTTGTATGCCCATATCTTCACCGCAAGACTCTTGTCTTCTACAACAAGATCTGGATACTTTTTCCACCTGGTGCATCAAAAACGGCTTAGAGCTCAATATCGCCAAATGCCAGTCTATTACTTTCTCACGCAAGATGAACAAGTCCCTTCCCCGTCCTTACCTTCTCCATGGTCAACCTATATCCCGCGTTCAATCTCTTCGTGACCTTGGCATTCTGTGCGATAGGGAGCTTAATTTCCGATTACATTTTGACGAGATAATTCTTAAAGCTAACTCATTACTTGGCTTTGTTAAACGGTGGTCCAAAGAATTCTCTAACCCTTACGTGACCAGATCTCTTTACACTACCTTTGTTCGGGGTTACAGGGGGCAGCATGGCCCCCCATATGCATTACACTGTTTATGGAATCTACTTGCGATTTCGTAACTAATCCCATAAACAGTGCAATGCATATGGGGGGCATGCTGCCCCCCTGCAACCCCCCTGCTTGGGGTCACTGTTTGATTTGGAGTAGGTGCGAGGTCACGGTACCTATATTACTCTGTCTCACATAAAATTCAATTTCTCTTTTGTTAAGAAAAAGTTCAAAGTTTGGCTCTTTAATTTTATTTTGTTCTTAGTCGACAGTGAGAATTTACTTCATATTAAAAGGGAACTAAAACCACCCAGAGTTTTGGGAATTTATTTCCCACTTTACATGGTAACTAAGACCACTTCGTGAAAGTGGTTTTATTTCTCACTATGTGGGAACTAAGTCCCTCAGTGGACTTAGTTCCCGTGGACTTATTTCCCTGCACCTTAAATCACACGATCTCGGCCGCCAATAGACGGGTCGGTTTCTCGATATAACACGTTCAACAGCTCGATTGTTGCACCCGCTGTGTTGGAACCACATATCACAGATGTCCAATTCATGAAATTGCTCAAAAAAAATATTGTTTCAACATGTCTCTGTATCGAATACCATTTACCATAACGTGAAGGTCATTTTCATCCACGAAAAAAACGGTTCAATGACACCACCGGCATGAAAACCGCACCAAACAGTGACTTTTTGCGGATGATGTGCTGTTTCATGAAGCACATGAGTGCTCTCACATGTCCAGCAACGCATATTTTGCTTATTGACGAATCCGTTTAACCAAAAATGCGCTTCATCGCTGAAGACGATTTTGCGATGAAATTCTTCATTTTCTTCCATCGTGTCTAGAGCCCAATTCGAGAACTTGCGTCCCTTTATCTTGTAAGGGTTTAGGCCAAGATCTTTACGCAAATTTCGCCATAATGTGATCTTCGAGAGGCCCAATTCTTGAGAACGCCGTGAAATTGACTGATTTGGCTGGTTTGCGACGGACGCCTCTACGGCAGCAATATTCTCCAGACCTCGAGCAAAACGTAGTCTGACTGTCACGGCAACATAAAGCAGCGAATATTCTTAATCAAACTTTTTCACTAGACTAGGCGTTAACGCTCTTAAAGTTGCGACTACCGACTCGGAATTTCGGTAGTAAATTTTAATCTATATATATATAAGAAAGTGTCCGAAGCGATGTAACCGCATAACTCGAGATTGGCCGAACCGATTTTGATGATTTATACTTTGTTGGAAAGGTATGTTCTCAGCACGGGTTTTAGAAAAAAAATCTAAATTTCAAAATGGCTTATTTTGACCACCCAGCGTGTTACGACAGGTTTTTTCTATTTTTTTTAATTTTTTTTTTTTTTTCATTTTGTATTTATTTATTTTGGCAACAACCAAATAAAGAATCACATTTGAATGTAACATATCGTATCACAATTGAACTGTCAGATAGACACGCAACGTAACGCCATCTATTATCGATCAATGGAGAAGCCAATTTTGTTTCATGTTTGGTGGCGCTGTCGGATTCGGATTTCTTCATTGCGATTTTGTGAGTTTTTGTGAATTAAAATTGATATGAGAATATATCTATATCTATTTATATATATATGTATACAAAAATCAATCCATATTTGCGTTTGTTGCCGGTGTTTGGCCAAACGCGTTAACCGATTCCAATGAAATTTTTTTTTTAAAGAAAGGTGACGTCTATACGAAGGATGTTATGTATGTGCGATGTCTGTATCTGCATCGGTGTGTAAATTATGTGTTTCTTAAAAAATACAAAAAAATGACAATGTATTTATACACTGTGTGTTTCATATGTAGGTATCATGTGCTTTGAAAAAAAAACCAATTTAAGTGAAATAATAAAAAGTTTTTTTGTGTAATATTTTCTATATATAAAAATCAATCCATATTTGTGTTTGTTGCCGGTGTTTGGCCAAACGCGTTAACCGATTCCAATGAAATTTTTTTCCATGAAAGGCGACTTCTGCACGAAGGTTGTTATGTTTGGCTATATCTGCATCGGTGTGTGAGATATGGGCATTTGAGTGAGTACACATGCATATGTGCGTATGCGTGTAAATTACGACGCAGATACAGAGACCGTACAGACTACAGACGTCACTTATTTTGTTATCCGAACAAGCATATGCAAGAGGGAGACCACACGAACGTTTCAAGCTTATTGTGGAATTTGTGCGCACTTTCATTCTTGACATATCGTGTGTTCAATATTTTATTCAAATAACTCTTATTGAAATTTTTTGCATTTTTTTGTGAATCGGACATCGGAAAGTTGCTTTTCCAACATTGATAACAATCGGTGTGGAAGTGAATGAAAAGTGATTCAATCGAAGTTTTTTATTTTCGCTTTGTTGTTTGATTCGCAGAAGTAAGGTGACATAGGCGCCTGCCAGACAAGAAGCACCTACCCTAAACGGAACAACGAAGTTGTGTGAGCGGCCTAAGCCATGCGGAGAAAAACGTGCAGTCCCTTTCACCGGTTGAGCTCAAATCAGGCAATATTCGGTATTGGCCTGAGAGTGTTTCTGTGAACTTTGGTCAAAATCGGTCTTCTTTTTTTAGGCGCAGCAACATTCGCCGGATACCCGCTATAGACAATTATAACTCGAACATATTGGCCAATAGAATTCTCGGGCACGGACAAAGCCGGGCAGGTGCAGCTAGTTATTTATATACGTTGTTCCTTCTTGTACTACACCATGATGAAAATGATGATTTTACTGAATATTTTAACAGTGACAGTTTGGTAATCGGTTTAAGGGTGCGTTCACACTGAAAGTTTGAAGTTATGAAGTCGCTAGACGCTAATGAAAGACTCTTTATAAAACGAATCCCAAATACTACAGAAGTCAGAGTAGGAAACGGTTCATTGTACTACCGGCAATCTTCTTTTTGGTGTAGAGGTTTGAGAAAACAAGGTGTCATTCATTTCTCTCCATTAATAGGTGAGGTATGTTTTTGTTCCACATGGGTATTAAACCTGTACCGCACGGGTCACAAGCCAACGCACTGACCTCTACACCGTCGCCACCCTCTACCAACGCATTACATATGACCAAATATCCCACGAAGCATACATGACTTCTCAGACAGTCAGGCGGCACTTCAGGCACTGTCGTCCAACACAATAGACTCTCTGACTGTAAAAAACTGCTGCTGCGCCTTACAAAAGCTAGCTAAATACAACAAAGTTAAACTCGGATGGGTGCCTGGCCACCGAGGTTTTGTAGGGAATGAAGCTGCAGATAAGCTTGCCAGAGCTGGCTCTGAAGCCGCTTTTGTCGGTCCAGAACCGTACTGCAGTGTCAACTGGACTACTGCTCTATTGCTTGTCAAAGATTGGGAGCAACAGACTCGCCTTGAACATTGGGTAAGCGCCCCTGGTCTGAGACAGTCTAAACGCTTGATTAAGCCCTACTCCTATAAGGAAATCCTTACTCTAAATAAGGAAAGCATTAGACTGCTGGTTGACTTTCTCACTGGCCACTGCGGTCTGAGATATCATCTCAACAAGATGAACCTATGTCCAACGCCAGAATGTAGATTCTGCATGGAGGACGAGGAGACCTCAGAACACATACTCTGTGAATGCCCGGCTCTACATTGGTTGAGACGACGCCTTCTCCACAGAGAGATGTTATCACTGGCAGAGCTTCGCAACTCTACCACCAAAGACGTGCTGAGTTTCATTAGGGAAGTCAGTCGCCTTTTGGCGTAAAGACAACCTTGTGGCACAAAAGATCTTTTCAGGTCGCAGTGCCTGCCCTTGGGCAAGGGTTTATTAAAAAAAAAAAAAAAAAAAAAAAAAAATCCCACGAAGCATTTCGAACGGAGTCAAGTACCTATCAGTTCTCTCCTCTGCTGTGGCGTCTTTCATCCAGCACCATAAGATAAAATTGGTAGAGTCAAGTTTCGGTGGAGTGGTGGGCATAGGCACTTTGACCAAATTTCGATCAATAGCATTTTAGGGACATTTTTAAACTGAGAATCGAATAGCTTAGAACAGTGATAGGGATTCTGTCGTGACACTGTCTTCTGAGGAAGCATCCCAAACAACTTGTAGGCATGGATACGTGCAGATTCTGTGGGGATCTGCAAACCAAGGAAGCCAATACACATAATACTGTCTGAGTGTCAGGGGAAAGGGCCTAATAGGAGGAGATTTCTAAGAAAATACTTCTTCCAGGAAATGAAGAAATTAGGCTGCATAGACCACAGGAAGCTAATTTCATTCTGCGAGGAGATAAAATGTTTTTCGAGTGAAAGTGTTTTGGTTCTTCCTTTGAAGTTTTTTTTTTCCCAGAGATCGCGATAGGCCCGTTTTGCTGCCTAGTGCTGTATGCGGTTGCGTACCAATTTTTAACCTACTCAACGGCTCCCAAGCTAGTATATTATGAGACATTGCAGCCCTCTATAATCTGCGATCCTGGGCACGTGGCTTCCAGTTATGCAGACTAAGCTCTCAAGTAGTCGCTTTGTCTTTGAAACGGCTGAGATTTGGAGCATTATTAACAATTTGCTCAATGTGATCGAGGCAATGCAATGCGAAGAAGTTCGAAGGGAGTCCAGTATCAGTTCTCCCCTCGCCGTGCCGCCTTTACTTCTATCACCATATGATAAAGTTGGCACAATGAAGGTTCGGTAGAGAGAGCATGCTTTTTGTCCTTCCGACATTTGTCCGGATTTTCAATTTCGTCGATTTTTTTTGTTAGTTCCCCTATTTCTAAGCAAAGTTTACGAGGAAGTTATTTGCAAAAAAGTTGAGTTGTTTTTTTAAGGTCTCTGATCAGGTACGCTCTGGCATTGATCATATTTCTAGACTTCTCCAAAGCATTCGATTTAGAAAGCCCCCACCCACTTCCGGACGAATTAAAAAATCAATTCGCTTTTGATCGATATGCATTTCCGAGCCGGCGAACCTACGTTCTTCGGTTTTTTTTTATTAGCTCTGCCAACTTCTTCTATCATGGGTCGTGGAACTCTCTTTGTCATTCAGCATTTGCTGGAAATGCTTTTTAAATAACCTACTTATAGCTATAGCAAACTATCTTTTTAACATCTCTCATCTTCTTCTTATTTTCCTTTACGGCGAGGTTACATCGGCAGGCTTCCCGGTTTCGGATCCCGGGATGTCCCTTTTTAACTATTTCGACGCGTGTATGCTCATGTTATTGATTTTTTCGATCGTGCTTTTACGAAACCGTTGATCTCCAGTCGTGCCAACCCACGGATATGCTATGCATGCACACTTGCGTGAGAATTTCAATATTAGATCCGTCGCTAAGCTCAATTGGATGTAAAAATTGCCTGGATGTGATTTGTCTGCTTTTACTACATGCGCTGTTGTTTGGGCGGTGCTGCAGGGTTCTTCTAAGTCCGTCCCCGCACAGAAACTTTTAACACCTCTCCTTAATTTATGAAGTATCACAAGGTTGTTAAACCTTTCATCAGCATTCATAAGGTATTGAACTGCTCTGTATCTGGTAAAGCGCATTGGACCATGTTAATTGCTAGCATTAACTAAACTGACTCCTAAAAGTCCAAACAGAAGAAGCAACGTAACTTTTTTTTTCCAAAACAATATGACCTATCATAGGACAGCCACCCTCTTGGTTGTGTTTTGTATATCAGAATATCGGAAACTCATACCTGTCCAAAGAGATCCACCAATATCCGTTTACAGATTGGTTGTGGTGCTGGAAGCCCACAAGTTTTATAAATAAATCTTAATCTAATATAATTTAATGTCTAAGCTTTCAGATAAATCAATTTGTGTGTATCGCATGGATGCGATAAAGCACACCCCCAAACGAAAGACCTTCATGTAGAAAATATTATAAACTTTCTCCTACTTTAATACAGTACCTGTCGATCTCCCTAATCCAAGTTGTATTAAAAATGTTTTCAATGCTTTCACCATCATGTCAATACAAACGAATGACTTTCCTTCACTTTATGCCTGCCAAATAGCCTATTGAAAAAGTACATTTTTCAACAATCATCACCCTGGATCATCCTCTTGACTGAATTTGATTTATCGTTGAACGCCATATGCCAGAAAAACTTTGAGTAAGCCCCTAAAAATGAATCCCTTGATCCATTTCAATACTTGAACGAGACACGTTTTTTCGAGAGGCGATAGTTGGGGCACCCCTCGCCCGGGCCATAGCCCATAGCACATAGAAAGGTTGAATATTCAGAAAGAATTTTTGTTTTCCTTAAAAAAAAAAAATATGAAGGATTAATTGAGATAGCAACCAGTGACGCGAAGTGAGAAATAGATTTTTGCCCATCTTCTTCCATTCCACTTTCTTGGTATGCATTAAAGTCAAACGAGGACGCATACTTAATCAAAACATGACAGCAAAATCCGTAACAACAAATAAATACCTACATAAAATAAGAACTTCATTTACAAAATTCAAGTCGGCAATAAATAAAAAGGAAGAGGAAACAAAACAACAAACAACACAAACCACGTTTGATTTATCTTGTGGAAGGTTGAGAACACTTTTTTTTGAATAAACCCAACACTTAGCATTGAATCGAATTATGTTGTCCCTTCCAATGACGAAATTGAATAAATTATTGTCGTTTGAAATCGAATACGCCTTTGAATAGATAAATGCCCTTAATGTAGCCGAAATGTATCACCAAAAGGGGTTTCATTTATAAAAATTGTATTGTAGAATTCATCAGAAGGTCAATAAAAGATTTTACCACCCAATGGTCGCACTTGTCTTTGTTCTATTACCCAAATTCAATGTTCCGTTAGTTGATCATATTAATGAAATATGTCTTACATTTAAAAGAAAAAATAATTTCCATCATCATCTTTTCATCTGGCGGAGGGTTCGGTTTTTTCTGATACTGCTTATAGCTCGGATGCAGTGGACTGAGGAAGAAGTTGAAACGCTTCAAAATCCACAGGTGAAATAATAAAATCAAAAGTCTACCCTTGCGTATTTTTGCTTTGAACAAATCGCTGATATTTATAAAATAAAAATTAAATTACAGTCGAACCTCGTCTCACTTGGGTTTCCGTCTGACTCGAATTTGCCGACCCTATTATCGCAAAGCTTTCACATTTTTAAGTTGTGTTAGAAATTTGTACATAGAACGCTTCCACTGAAGCTGGCGGCAGAATATACTCCGCAACAAAATGGTGTAATTGGGTATTCAGACGAAAGCGTAACAACGATGGATCAATTGCCAAATACAAAGCGTGGTGGCAAAGGGTTGCGAACAACGCTATGGCATTGATTATGAGGAAGTGTTTGCACCTGTTGCTCGTCATAACGAGCTATTCGTGCGTGTGCTGAAAAACAGCTTTACGTTGATCAAATGGACGTAGTATCTGCTTATGTCCAAGGAGATCTGAACGAGATTATATATATGGAACAACCGGATTTGTTTAAAAGTAATGTCAACAAGGTATGTAAGCTCTTAAAACCTCTTTATGGTCTTAAACAATTTGGCAGACAGTGGTACCAAAAGCTAGCAAACCATCTGGAATCAACGCATATGACAAAATTGGATGACCAGCCGTGCATTCACATATCAGGCAGAAATAAAGCGGAGGTAGTAGTTGTAATATTTGTCGACGATTTATTAACGACGATTATTAAAATTGATGTAAATGAACTGAAACGTGTCAAACAACTTATGAAAGATAAGTTCAAGACGAAAGACTTAGGCCAAGTTAACACCACTTTGGGAATAAACGTCACAATCAATAGCTCTATAAAGGAAAACTCGATCAAAAGAAATTCATATGTGAACTTTTGCAGAAGTTTCGAAGGATTGCCAGCTGGCTACAAAACCAATCGATTACAAAACTAAGGTCGGCAAGGATATGAGCCCGAAAACTCCTGAAGATATTAAAGACATGGAAGCCATACCTTATCGCGAACTTATCGGAAGTTTAATATATTAAGCTAATGGAACAAGGCCCGACATCTCGTTTGATGTAAGTTGTTTAAGACGTTTTTTGGAAAATCCCAGGAGAGATCACTGGGTGGTAGCAAAGCGAGTGCATCGGTATCTGAAGGGACTCGGGAGTACTGTGTTCGATATCGACAACAGAAATCCGATATGATGGGATATGTTGACTCGGATTGGGTAGGAGATCTCGATGACAGAAAATCATGTTCAGGGTTCATAATCCAGATGACCGCGGACCGATCAGTTGGCAGTCGAAAAAACATTCGACCATGGAAGCAGAATATATGGCGCTTTCAGAAATAACTAAAGAAACTTTATTTTTGAGATATATTTTCAGATATTGGTTTAGGTGAATTTGTGATGAAGCCTACAGTTATTTACTGCAATAATCAAAGTCTCATTCAACTATCAAACAGCATCAGTCATCACGGTTAAAGCAAACACGTAGACATCCGCTACCATTTCGAGAGGCACAAGAAAGAGGCGATATCAAAATTCAGTGCAAGGAAACCGGTGATATGGCAGCCTATATTTTAACGAAGGGATTGCCAAAAAATAAAAACGACAAAATTATTTGAATTTTTTTTTTGCAGTTCATTATTATTTTTTTTTTCGAATCAAACTTTTATTAACGTACATTTTGTTGCGACTTAGTTGATAGGAATAGTGTTTGAAATTTGCACTATTTGGGATGTATGAAATAGCCTTTTATATATATGAATTATTTAAAACACTAATACAATCATATATAATTTAGCAGTCTGTATACGTTACAATGATTCATTCTTCTTCAAAGATTCATTCTTCTTCTACTCGTCATCCGAAACACTTGCTTCGTTATTGAGGCG
This sequence comes from Portevinia maculata, assembly GCA_949715645.1. Classification (NCBI taxonomy): domain Eukaryota; kingdom Metazoa; phylum Arthropoda; class Insecta; order Diptera; family Syrphidae; genus Portevinia; species Portevinia maculata. Next base: position 284,249,083 of record OX454526.1, on the reverse strand, counting down.
ATAACACTAAGGAAAGATGTCGCTTTTCTCACAATGTGGGATCCAACATGACCAGCTTAGGGAAGCTAAAGCCGTCGGATTATAAAGCCATGCCAAGCCAAGCGGTCTAGCTTAATTTCCCTTAGAAGCCAACGAAGAAAATTTCAAGATATCACTGCTTGACTTTTGTATGTTATTTATAGTACACGACGGATATATGAAACTCTGAAAATCCAAGCTGTTTAAGACATGAGCCAAAACTGACCCTCTTACCATCCCAACCAACCGAAACCACCAATACTCGAAGTCCTGCAGATTATTTTGAAGCACTCTATATCTGCGTCAGATAACCTGAAGGTTTTCCTAAAAGAGGAACATATCGGCATCAGAATTGTTTAGGAACCATAGGTAAACGAGCCAAATATAAAGGGCCTAAACAACAGCAAATACAACCTGTACTACAATCGCAACAATATCAATCACGGTAAGCCCAGAACCTGCATTCTAGCTAAACAAACATATTAAAGTTTTCTTATGCCCAAATTTTAGATCTTTAGCATCCGTCACAGATGAAAATACTGGTTACCCTACCGAGATTGCCTCAATATATATGCTTTAATGGCAGCCTGGTTGTCAGTCACTATATCCTCTAATTTAGTACATACTAGAATGAGCTATCACTGCTAGCTGAGTTCAAGAACACCCTAATCTGGGTTCTAGGGCACAGTAACGTTTATGGAAAAGAATATGCCGACGAACTGGAAAGGCAAGGCTCAGCGAAAACACTCCATCACCTTAGAATAGCTTATGAAAGCCAACCTTAGATGGAGTAGCATCTCCTTTGACTACATACCTTGCCGTGTTGGAGATGAGGGCTTATTATCAACCTCGAACTCCTTCGGGTGCCTTGAAAGGTCCTGTCGTATTTAGTGCGTTACTGGATATATTATAGGCTAATGGTTTCCAGGAAAAGTCTTTGGAGCTAGTATTTTGGAGTTGGAGGTAGTAATGACATATACAAATATCCTTAACCTCGTGTCGTACTGGGATTTTTTATATAGCTATACAACGAATGCTTTAAGTTATAGAAAACTTGTGAGACACATTTATAACCTTTACATTTTTGTTTTTCTTTTCTTAACCATACGTATGAAAGTTGATTTATTTATTTAAAACTCTATTTCAGGCGGGTAGACGGCCTTCAGTCAAACCATTTAGACTTAGGACAAATGGAACAGGAAAAATATTGAATTATGAATAAAAAGTCTTTTTAACTACCAACTAAGTCTTTTTAACCAAAAAGTCTTTTTAAGTACCAACTAAGTCCTCCTCTGAGCACTGTCTACCAAGTTCATCAGAGATCTCATTCAACTTTCCGGGAGAATTTAGAGAGATCTTGCATTCACGAACTATTTTGGAGGTGGTGAAAATGTTGAGCCAGGCGGTGGAGTGAAATAACGCCAAACGAAATAAGGCCGAATTTGTTCATTCTGCATTATTTCGCTTTGCGAACATAGGGACGGGCTACAACCGCTTGGGCGAACTGTTGGATACCCTATTCTTATTCCTATCCCTCATAAGTGGGCGTGGCAAAAGTCTAAGTATGGTTGAATTGTTAAGAACGCTCTACATATTTTGTTATATAACATTTAAAGGATTTTATCAAAAAAAACGCTCCCTAGCTCAAACTTGGGTGTTTCAATAAAATTGTTTTATTTAATTGTGGGCGTGTCAGTAGGCGGATTTAAAAAAAATTAACACATGAGCATAAAGGGCACCTAGAGAGTATATATTATAAATTTCAGCTCCCTAGCTCACTTTGAATTTTCAAAAAAAAAATAAAAATAATAATAGTGGGCGGATTTTGAAAATATTTACACATGAGCATAAAGGGCACATAGAGAGTATATATTATAAATTTCAGCTCCCTAGCTCAAACTTTGGATTTTCAAAAAAATTGTTTTATTTATTTGTGTTCGTGTCAGTGGGCGGATTTTGAATTTTTTTTATCCCGAGCAGTTTTAGCAGTCATAGATCATATATAAAAAATTTCAGCTTTCTAGCTCAAAATTCGATTTTTTCCAAAATTTTGTTTTTTTGAGTTTGTGGGCGTGGGCGGATTTCAAAAATTCGTAAACTTGATTATTTCGGGACCCTAGAGAGTATATGGTTAAAATTTCAGCTCTCTAGGTCCAGTTTAAAGGCCTAAAAGCTGTTCTTTGTTAATTCAGTTGCTAATAAGTGCGGTTTTAAAAAAAGCAAATATTTATTACTCAATTTTAATGTTATTGAAAATCCCTCGAACTCGAACTAATTTTGATCTCCCATGAAAATTCGACTGTATGTGCTTCAGAACATTCTTTTTCTTTCGACACTTTATTTATTAAGACATGTTAGGTGTGTGTTCCGCATAAGCGATCTATATTGTTATAGATGCTGTAATAGGTAGATATTTACAATAAAAATGACATTTGCGAAATTAGAAATGTTTTAGTAATAGGGTTGACATGAATTATTTTGAAGCATACAATTTGTTTTAAGATTATGTATATTTTTGCTAAAACGATGTTACACTTAAAAGAATTGTTTTTGAGCAGTCCTTAACAAATCTTCTGTAACACAGCAAAAATCATAATTCATTTTGAAATACGGTTTAGTTTTTATACCCTCTTCTAAGGGTATATTAATTTTGACGCATAGTTTGTAACATACCTTAATATTGCCCGTAGACCCCTAAAAAATACTATATTTATGTTCAGCATCGATAGTAATGTCGATCTAGCCATGTCCGTCCGTCCGTCCGTCCGTCCGTTTGTCGGCAAAAATTATGCCTTTAAACTGGACCTAGAGAGCTGAAATTTTAACCATATACTCTCTAGGGTCCCGAAATAATCAAGTTTACGAATTTTTCAAATCCCCCACAGACACGCCCACAAACTCAAAAAAAACAAAATTTTGGAAAAAATCGAATTTTGAGCTAGAAAGCTGATATTTTTTATATATGATCTATGACTCCTAAAACTGCTCGGGATACAAAATTTTCAAAATCCGCCCACTGCCACGCCCACAAATAAATAAAACAATTTTTTTGAAAATCCAAAGTTTGAGTTAGGGAGCTGAAATTTATAATATATACTCTCTATGGGCCCTTTATGCTCATATGTAAATATTTTCAAAATCCGCCCACTGACACGCCCACAATATTTTTTTTTTTTTTTTGAAAATTCAAAGTTTGAGCTAGGGAGCTTAAATTTATAATATATACTCTCTAGGGGCCCTTTATTCTCATGTGTTAATTTTTTTTAAATCCGCCTACTGACACGCCCACAATTAAATAAAACAATTTTATTGAAACACCCAAGGTTGAGCTAGGGAGCGTTTTTTTTTGATAAAATCCTTTAAATGTTATATAACAAAATATGTAGAGCGTTCTTAACAATTCAACCATACTTAGACTTTTGTCACCCCAACTTACGAGGGATAGGAATAAGAATAGGGTATCCAACAGTTCGCCCAAACGTCTATAGCCCGTCCCTATTTTTTTTCCTACATTTTGACTGCTTCGTTGGAGTCGTATCTACTATCGTTGCAGATGCTTATTTGTATAGCACGCTATTTCTGTCAACTTATTCCGTTTGCTATGGCGAAACATTTCATTTTGGCAAAATTTCGATGCTAGAACTGTCTAGTATTAATCATTAACGAAATTCTTCAAAATGATGAAGAAAAAGTACGACCACAAGGACCTACCATAAATCAATTTGAACTTCCACAGAGCATTGTACCACCGTTTCCGTTTCAATGGCAACCCTAAGCATGTTGGCCGCCTGACATTTCAATGAACTAAATTGGCTTATTTTCTCCGTTCAATCTGCAAAGCAACGAAGCTGAGTGAAAACAAGAAAAAAACATAAAAACTAAGCGATGGTTTTTTATTTATTATTTTTATGTGCACAACCACCGCAGCTACAATGTCGTGATGATGGTACCAGTCATAATGAAACAAAATCATTTCACAGCAACGATGGAAATCGGTAATGGGGTGGAAAATTTAGTTGAAAATATAAAGAATAATATATAATGTACGAGTATAACCGTTAGGAAAATAAGAAATTAACAAAATATGGAAGGACCTTAATACGTTAGTAAATTTCGCTTGCAATTTAATAATCAGTCGAAATTTTGTCCTCCGTCCGATAATGCGGAACTTTGTCATCTTTTCTCCCATCAGATGTAGGACATCATTTAAAAGGATGGGGATGAAACAATTGTCTGGAAAAATGGAGAGCACTGTAATAAAGTCTATGGGAGATAATTTAATCTAAAAAATCGGGAGATTCATATCTTGAATTTATTTAACGTTTTTTTGCGGTAATATTGATGTGTTTGATGCCTACAAAATTGGAAGGTTTATTCAGCATAAAACCTCATTTAATAGGTGCATATATATAAGAAGGCAGACTGTTGTTTTCAGTACTCGCCTCAAAATCAAGTTACGGTAAACGGGGACACATTCGGCAGGCTCGTTTCCACTAAGAGCGTAGGGGTGTAAACCAATGATTTAAACGCTGAACGGATCTTCCTGCGAATATACTTGAAGTACTTGATATTTTGAAGTTTGCAAAAAAAAAAAAATATAAGTAGCTGTGTGTTTTTAGCTGCTGGCTGTTATGTTCCTCTTCAAGTAAGTAAGCAATTTTTCATATTATTTTTTTGTAAATAAATGAGACATTTTAAAAACAATATTGTTAAGCAGTAGTTTTAAAGTTGGTTGGTGGTTGGTTGAAACCGTCCCTCGATGAGGATGCACTTAGACCAGAAGTAGGTCCATTGTGCTGCCGATGTGTAGGTGGGTGGGTCACCCTCTTACTCAGGGAACCATTTGCTCCTCTGAATGAAGGAGCTAATCCTTGCTGTGCAGGCGTTGTTAAGATCGTTTAGATCATTGAAAAGGTATTCACCCAATGTAGCCTTCCTAATGTTGGCGAGTGCAGGACACGTGCAAAGGAAGTGACTGATGGTCTCCTCTTCTTCCTCGTCCCTACAGCTTCTGCAGAAGTCATTGTAGGGAATGCCCAACCTTTTTGCATGTCTTCCTATAGCACAGTGCCCGGTGAGGGCGTTTACTAATTTGGAGAGGGTTCCCCTCTTACGCCTTAGAAGTCCGATGGACCTGGATTTATTTAGTGTCGGCCAGAGTAGCCTTGTGGTGTTGCACTGGTCGAGTTGGTGCCAACGATGGTTGGCTTCGCTCACCACATTGGTGTCTATGAGGTTTTTAACATAATACGTTGGCGCCTCGATGTCGGTGACGCTTATGCTGTTTAAACCAGAAGAGCCTCGTCGGGCCAGTTTTAAAGTTAGAGAAGCCAAATCTTTTCCACTTTCATTACTTTTTAAAAAATAAATTGGAGAAGAAAATTTGATACATCGGGGCACATTCGTTCTTCGTGCATAGGTCACATTCGGCACCCGGTATTGTAGTGAAAAATTAGGTCGCAAATTATATACATATAATATACAAATATATTATATTTAAATTTATTTTGGCGTTGATATGGTTTGAACTACAAGAAAAAGACCAACAGAATAAACATAAATGAAACTGCAATATAAAAGCGATTTTTTATGTGAAACATGGTCGAGAAACTTAAACTTCAGCTTCTGTAAACCACGTTCCCCCAACGTTGGGTTTTTTGTATTTTCTTCCCTTTTATTTATAAAATTAACATTTCAATGAATTTTAATTGGTTTAATTCTTGTCTTTTGATCCTAAAAGATTCTGTGCCGAAAGTGGCCAGGGCAATGACAAAATTGCCTCGTGTTGGGGCTGCTTTTCAATGCAAACGAACACATTGATCACAACGACAGCAACAGCATTCGCAGCTTTAGGAAAAATCCTAAACTACTGTGCAAAATCTACCAATCTTGCGACGATGATTACAGTGGAAGTCGCTATCAAGAAGAGCTACTGGTTCTTGGCGCGCAGCTCAGTATGAAACTCTGCTGGGTTCCAATTCACACAAGTGTTTCAGCCGGATACCAAGAAATCTAGTGGGCTGTCCAGACAGGATTCATATCTCGAACCAAACCACGCCGACACTCAGTGAAGATTCCCCCCGGTAACCTTAGACACACAATAGGGAACAGAATAAATATCGACTAATCAAATATGACCCACGCTCGAATACTGCGCCATAACCAGGAAAATCTTATTCGCTATTGGCTTTCATAAAAAGCAACTTGGATGATTTTCGCGACCCATTTATAATAAAAACGCTCTTTTCCTCTTTAGTATGCTCTTTATTAGAGTACTGCTGCGTAATCTCTGACCCTTGCTATGAGGTTCATTCATCTCGAATTGAACGCGTCCAGAAAACTTTTACTCGCCTTGCACTCCTAAGAACTAACTTAGGTTCTGAGCTACCACCTTACAAAACTCGTTGGCTATTGCTTGATCTAAGTACTCTTTTTGTCAGAAGGAAATTACAGTCTTTGATGTTTTTGAACGACATTTGTTTGCAACAGAATTCAGTGTTCTGAACTGTTATTATCTTTACCGTTCTACGCGCCTTCTAGAATTTTAAGAGAAATTCCTTAATTTTTCCCTTAGCCACATACTATTGGTTAACTAAGCCTTTAACTCGTTGCATTTATTTATTAAATTCTCTTGCCTGTCACATTGATTTGAGGTCAAGTTGCGATTCCTTTAAGCAAACTGCTCATGTAATTTTAAATGCCAAATTGGTGTAAATCATTATTAATTTATTTTATTTATCTTTCTTTAATATATAATTTATTATGCTTTTAAATATCCATAAATACAATACATATGTTATGTCTTTTAATTTTTCTAATAATCAGTAAAGGTTTTTTTTTTGTACCTGGTAGATAAATAAATAAATAATAAAAAATGTGGCCAAAGACTAACCGAGAGATTACTAGAAATGGACAAACAAGCTTTGGCCTTTCTCTACATCTGACAAAACCAGCGCAAATACCATGCTAAGAGAATAAAACTCAGCACGGATGAATTATGTAGAGTTTCTGGCGATGAGTAAGCGAAGGAGGATACTCCTGCCTTTCTATGCCATTGCCCAGTACTCTGCCGCACCAGAAATGGATTCCTTGGAAAATTACTTTTTAGATGAACTCCACGGCAGGACCGTTTCTGACTTCCTGAAGTTTGTAAATGCCTCAGGGTAGCTTACTCATCCGAAGATTAGCATAGATTTTCAAGTTTATTAATTTAAAACCCCAAAGGCATCACAATAAATCTACACCGATCTAAGCGTGACGAGTGTAGGTTTCTCATGCTTCGTCAACCCATTTACCTTACTTAACCTGCTTTTGGATTTTTTTAATTGCTTAATTTAATTTTGTTTTGAATTATTATAATAAAATACTGAATTTAATATTAAAGACTGTTTAAAGGGTTTTTTTAATTAAAAACATACGAAGATTCAAGTTAAAATATGTGCTTTGAAATGCGTATTGTTTATATATTTTAAGGTGCATATTTGAAGTGCATTATTCGAGTTTTTTGGTGCATATAAATTCGAGCCCTACTTATTAGTGTTGTTTATCGTGCAAAATTTACGTTATCGTAGTAATTTAAGTGGTAAAAATACTGTCGCGTGATGGAGAAAGGGAAAAAGTAAAATTTCGTGGAAAAGTATTTCACAATAATATAATCCTCCTATGTTTTTTTTTTCTTAATACACTATCAGTTCTGTGTCGTGGAGTGCTTAAAGCAAGCAACTATCACGAGCAGAAATTTGCCGGCACTAAAAGTGCTCCCACAGGCTCATCATTTAGTGTAGGTGTTAGTAAGGACAAAACAATTAAAAATACAATAATTATGTACTCATAAAATACTAACACAAACACAAATCATGCAAATAAATTAAGACATTAAGGTATTATCTATCACGCAAAATATTTTTCAGCTTAATTTTACTAACATGCAAGTCAATCACATGATCATTTATATTATAGATTCTACTCATGCGACTAATAGGCTCATGCCTCCCATAATTCGTTCTATGATGGGGGCTAAAAAATAAATCAACACTACGTAAATTATGGGCACCACACCGAAAATTAAAGCCAATAGATGACAGCAAGTCAGGTGCATCTATTTGACCGGATATAAGCTGCAGTAAAAAAATGATATCGCTATTAAGCCTTCGTTGAGAAAGGTTTAACATTTGAAGAAGCTTAATACGCTGACTGTAAGGAGGAAGGTTAAAAGGATCATCCCATGGAAGTCCTCTAAGTGCAAATCGAATAAATTTACGTTGAATGGCCTCTATTCGATTTGAATGAATGTTGTAGAACGGCGTCCAAACTTGTGAAGCATACTCTAGAATCGGACGGACAAAACAATTGTACAATGACATAGTAACGTATGGGTCATTAAATTCTTTCGCCCACCTTTTTACGAAGAACAGCATAGAATTAGATTTATTAACAATAAAATTGATATGCTTGGCAAAAACCAGTTTGGGATCGAAATAAACCCCAAGATCCTTAAAATTATCAACATTACAAAGAATATGTTGAGACAAAGAATATTGAAAGGTGGAAGGTATATTCTTTCTAGAGAATGTCATATGTTGACATTTAGTAGGGTTCAGGGATAAACCGTTTTTATGACACCAATTGGCGAAGCTATTAATGTCAGATTGAAGTAAAATTCTATCTTGCTGACTAGTGATAGATTTAAATATTTTCATATCATCAGCGTAGATCAGGATATTACTGTGATTTATACATGCTTTAACATCATTAATGGCTAGTATAAATAGAATTGGTCCGAGGTGACTACCTTGGGGAACTCCAGACTGAGCTGAAAAAGAAACAGATAGCGATCCTCTAAATTTGACTTGATAAACCCTTGATCTAAGGTATGAATTAACCCATTTTATGAAACTTGGTGGGAAACCAAAAGCCCTGAGCTTAAACTCGATTATTTCATGGGACAGCTGGTCGAAAGCTTTAGAGAAGTCAGTGTATATGCAATCCATTTCGTCCTTATTCTCTAAGGCATTAGAACAATCATGCAAGAAACTTAACAGATTAGTGACAGTGGATCTGTTTCTTACAAATCCATGCTGTTCATTTCCAACTAAATTGCGACAAAGAAATATTAACTTTTCGCAAACAATTTATTCAAAAAGCTTAGGGATACACGAAAGCTTTGAAATAGGCCTATAATTAGTTATATCACCACGTTCGCCTTTTTTAAATACAGATGTGATAAAAGCACTTTTCCATAGATAAGGGAATTTACCAGTACTAATGGCCAATTCAAACAGATATTTAAGATATGGAGCAATTGTATGACTACATTTTTTAAGAACGATCGGTGCAATGCCATCAGGACCTGATGAATAATCATTCTTCAGAGAAGAAATAAATTTTAACATTGTTTCCAAGTCAAATGAGAAGCTACTAAAACTTATTTGGGAACAGCTAGTTAGATAACTAAAATATTGCTCATCTATGTGAAGAGGGGTCACCCTAAACGACTTACTGAAATAATCGGCAAACATATTGCTTGCATCTAGCGAATCAGCAGTTGTAGAGCTATTGTAAGTAAGTTTCGATGGATAACCATCGGTTTTTTCTTAGAATTAACAAATCCCCAAAAAAGTTTGGGGTCCAATTTTAGAGAGCATTCCATTTTACTTATGTAGTCAATATATAAGTTGCAGGATAAAGATTTGAACTTGAATAATGTGAGATAGAGTTCAAGATCTGAATGGCAGAGACTTTTTAAATAGTTCTTAAAAGCCCTATTACAAGTACGTCTGTTTCGTATCAATTTGAGCTCTTTCGTATACCAGGGATGGGACGTTTTCATATTCCTAGAGGATTTGATAGGAATCACTTTTTTCATGCAGTTATCCATCAAATAATAAAAAGCACCGACTGCATCTTCAATATTAGATAACGCAGTAAGATTAAAATTAAGGCTATTAATTTTATCAGAAAGCCTTTGAAAATTAACTTTCCGAAAGTCAAAAGATTGCGAACGGTCATACGAATTACTGTTTTCGTACAGATGTGCGCCCAGTTCAATAAATACATCCATGGGTGGATGATTGTTATCTATGTTAGTTGTACTGAAGTGGGATTCCAGAACAACAGTACTAACAGAGGCAGAAGAGAAAACAAGATCGAGAGTTCGATTTTTGAAATTTTTTACACAGCTTGTTTGCTGTAAGTCAAGAGACAAAATGTTGTCTAATAAAGCGAGCTCTTGTTGGGCAGAGTCAAAGGATGGAATGAGATGAGAATCATCATCAGAGGGTACCCATCCAATATGTGGCAGATTGAAGTCGCCTATAAGTAAAACAGTGCTGTCACAACAAGATATGTCAAAAATATGGTTAAGTGCCATAGAAAGTTCAGAATACAAAGAACATAGACGAGACGATGGAATGTACGCATTAACAACATATAAATATTTGTTCTTAAGTGTAATTTTTACACAGATAATTTCGACATTTAGTGGAAATGGAAAGTCAATCTTTCGTGACTCAAAGTTGGAACGAACAGCAATCAGGACACCTCCTCCAAGCGCTTTCAGGTCATTTTTATGTTACATGTTATCATGTGTAAGCAACAGATTAATGTCGGCACTTCGACTCCTACTTTGTCAAGAGCGCTTACTTCAACATTTGAAGCTTACTTCAGATTGAAAATAGCAACTACGAGAGGGGACGAAAAATTGGTTTTAAAAAGAGAAAATTGTTTCAAAGTACGAAAGGGAAAAATATCAATCAAGATATAGACATTTGTATGTTGGGATAATTTTGAACTGGGTCGCAAGGTTTTCAGGAATTTCAAAAGAAGTTATCAGTTTTCCAAACATGCAAATGCTGACTCGTCTTCCAACGCTGAAGTTCTGGCTCCTGACAAAGTCGAAGTCCAAGTTAAAGTGTTGATCTGTATGTACCATTAGGAAAACTTCAAAACAAGTTGTTAAACTCACCACGCGAATTTGGTGTGTAAATCGAGATGGTACACATGGAAAACTTATAATTATGTCATTGTGACAATTAATCTGTCGCAATCCCCAGAAAAAACAAAGGTCCGTCGTATCCAACAACTGATTGGTTTACCATCATTAACGCAAGTAATATTTGGGGCGTTCATGAAACGTGAGTCGTTTACCTACACTTTTACGGAAATTGTAAACCTGCCACGTTGCATGTAATTATTATAATTGTAAATGGTTTTTGGGTTTTTGCTTTGCTTTGTTTTTGTAACATATTCACAACTTTATAACAAATGGAATGACTGAATATCTTACTCATTAATTAAATTCATTAATATAGAATATTTTTTAATATTAACTAATATCTTGTTCAACGAAAAACCTTTAAAAATATTTTTATTTCTTTTGTTTCAAATATAACGTTGTGATTAAAATTATGGGCATTTTGATTCGATGTGGAGGGAAAAACCACAATAAAGATATACTTACACTGGTGTTAAAGTGTTTCAAATCACAGCAGCCGTCTCTTGGCTATCTCAGTGGTAGTCGCTGTTGCTGTGGTAATGTGTTTCAGCATTTACAAATTTCGTCCACGTAACTAGTTATTTCCATTGGTGGTAGAAGGCAAACTCTGTTCGTCATCTGCCGTAGTATATCCACGTACAATTTTGTTTCTTTTCTATCCACAAGAGAAAATTATGCATGTGTTTGTGTGCATGTGCCGTCGATGTAGGCCCACTTCCGCCAACAAGCAGAGCTACGAATAAAAAACAGTTCGCGTTTAATAAAGTCAAATCGGTCTTAGATTTCCTAGTTTTTAGTTAGTTAGTTATGAAAAATTTATTTTAATTCATATACCTAAATAACCGTTTATTATTTTATTTTTTACTGAAGTTTATAATGATCTACTAGGACTAAGATTTACTAGAGCTAAGCGTCTACATGTAGCAGAAAGCTGTAAAAGAAAGTTGTAGCTTAAAATACTTGGGAGAGTATAATAAGAATGTTGCATCCACTTAACCTCTAACTCAAATATTTTTTTTAAATCCCGTCTAAATCTTGAGCATAAAATGAACTAAATTTTGATCTTCGTGGTTAAATGAGGCTATCACTATTTTGATTTTTTCTATTCTTTTTTTGTGACCTCAGTGAAATTAAAAAAAAATACAGAATTTGTACACGATTTACACAGCCATGAACCAATTTCAATGTTGAAACGAGCACCCGCAGGCAGAAACTCATCTGAATTATTGACATCCCCTGTTTTGTTGGGACAGCTATCCTTCGTGAAGTATGCATTCCCACCACAACCATCCGCAGTATCCCGGTTTTCATATTTGAAATTTGTTACTCTTACTACGACAACAGATTCGAGCTGTCAAAATAGTTTGCAGTAAAAATTAACGAATCCAACAAATAGATCCGTGCCAAGCCAAAAATAGCTATACTATATCCAACAAAAATTGTCAGTACAGGGAAGATAGGATGTTTGTCTCTCAGTCTGGTTGCAATGACTTACATAAATCGGTTCCTCTTTAAAGCTCTCACAGGGTTGACGTAGTGTGTATGATAATTCGCCATAACTCAGAGAGCAATTCTATTAGGGTTACCATCTTCCAATTTAAAATAAAAATATTGCGGAACGAAATAAATTCCGTTTATCTTTTTCCTTTTCTGGTAAGATAATAATAGGCGCGTTTTTTACGGGTATCTCCAGTAGACCAACAAAATATATAAATTTCGTAACACAAAAAAAAATCAAAACGAAAAATATATCACTGTAATCCAATTTATTCATTATAAATATTGTAAAACATAAAATACTAATTTCTAATATCACTACTCAACTAATCCGATGAGTAATTACTCCTGCTGCTCTCGTTATTTAGGTCTATTACTTATTAACCTTTCAACTGCATCCTCGGCAAAAGCGTCCATTTCCCACATATTTGGCTCAACAACCTGTTCAACGTGTTCGACACATCGATGCCATTTTTCCTTGTCAACCTTTCTAAGTGCTGTCGTTAGTAAGTCTCTTATTTCAGCCATTTTAAATGACTTGTTTTGGCTTGCTACAAACCCTTTCGCTTGAGCCCAAACTAATTCTATTGGATTAAGATCACAGTGATAAGGCGGCAAGCGAAGCACTTTATGTCCCGCATTTTGAGCCATTTCATCCACGACGTACTCGTATGTTTCATACTTGGCTTTATAACGTTTAACGATTTCAAGCAACCCATTGTATGATTGCATCCCTTCCTAACTTGAGATCTACCTTTTGGGAATTCCCGTATTCATTGGCGAAACAGGCATCATTCATCGGAAAAACAAAGACATCATACAAACAGGTATATAATGAGATGAAAGGATGTATTTATGTTTTTTTTTATACAGTTTGCGACATAAACTCAATCAGCAAGATTTTCTAAAAACATTTCCAAGTCCTTTCCGCTATATATATATTGTGAAAGGTAGACACAATCAGACAATTAGAATACAAAATTATATAACCACGACGCAATGTCATATACCTAAACAGATGGTAAAAAAAACTGCACTTGTGCAGCTGTACAATAGAAATACAATCAAATTAAAACCGAATGGCAACACCCCACGTAATAATTCGTTCTCAAAAGCACCAAAACCGAAAGTTCTTTGACAAAATCCATAGAAAAACCCTTAAGCACGGGGAGCACGTCTGTAGATTATGTTCAAAGTGGACACTCGTCGTATAGTCGACATTAGAGCCTTGAGTTGTAATTGGTTTCGTACGGTTGCATGAGACTGTGTATTAACGTCTGTGTGCAGAAATACATTTATATATTTGATAAGTACGCTTACGTGGCACTTTATTGTAAAAGAAATAGGGGAATGCCATTCCTTTTTCTATCATTTGATCTAATTTTTAACTCAACTACAAATCCATCTTTACTCATGAGTCGAAAACCGCCATCGAGATTTTAACGCCACTCTGCGAACGAAGCATAAAAGGTATGAATCGTACCAACATAATAAGAACGATCCAACCAAAAATTCATTCAAGATTATTCAATGTTCATTCAACCTATCCGCAGCAGGATTTACTCGTACCTTCTGCTTTTATCCGCAGTGGTCCGCAGTTGGAGCTACTTCACTACGGATAGCTTTCCCAACAAAACAAGGGAGGTATGTATTCAAATTTTGTTAGGTACATTCAACAAATATAAAAAGTATTTATTGAATGAACCTTACTCCAAAAATCAGCTTTTTTATGAGGTCTATAACCTTTAACAGAAATTATTTAAATTTGAAAACTTGATTCGCTATTCATTAAAAGCTCACAGCGAAATATAGTACATATATGTATTTCCTGTATGACAGTTAATTTATTTTTAAATGGTATAACAAAGCTTTATACAGTGGTTGCAATATTGGATAGGTAAGTTGTCCGGTGTAGATATTTGCTTCAGAGGGAAGTTTTTTTTTGTTTTATACGATACAGCTTTTTGTTATAGAATTCCGAACAGAAGCAGTGTATAAATTAAAGCTATTGATACCTACCCTAATTAGAATGTGAATAGCAAATGAATATAAGGTAAAATAATGTTTGACGAATCCCACAGGCGGACCAGTAGGGATGCAGTAAGGTTGGAGGGTTAGGATTCCCATTACATCGAAGTAGAAGGAAGAAGTAGAACAATGTGCATGCATGTGTATGATTGATCATCTGTTTATCACGCAACACATTCCCATGTGAGTGTCCATTCTACTTGCCATATTAGTAACGCACAATCGACAACTTGGAGTGATATGATGGATGAGTACTAAGGTAGCAGGTTATGTGCGAACAATCATTCACCCCTATCTTTGAAAACGCCGGGGTGAACGTTTAACTCAAATCCACCACCTGGAGAATACTTTTGAAATGAAAGTTTCACTAGTCGGTGAGGTGAATGCGTTTGCAACATTGTAGAAAACGTTCGAAGTGAAACTTCCCATACAAACTTCAACGCAGCTTAACCGATGCGTATCGGGATATTTAAATTTGTAAATTCATCGTTTATTTATGAAAAATGCAACTGCAAATTTATTTAATTGAATGTATGAGTTAACACGTCTATTTACAGAAAAAATTAGGTTAAATACACGCGGAAGCAATAAAATAAATATGACAACTTTAATTTACCTAAATGCTTCGAAATCAAATCAGGTGGTGGATAGTTGGTGAGTGTTGCTTTATCCCTTTGTCTCACATTGAACTGACAAATCTATAACAGCATTGAACTGAAATGTGACAGAAAGCGGTGTTGTTGACTTCCGATCGGTAACACAGTTTTTACGGCGTTTTCTAAGATACATGTGTGTGGAAGGTGAAAGTGAAACACGTAAGTGAAGTGAATCTCAGATACGTCATTTTCTGCGATTGGGGTAATTGTTGCTGGCGTTAAATGAATAAACTCTTCATGTAGAGGCTGTCCAAACTTTTGTAACAAAAAATACAAATATACCCTTGCTTCCAAAAGATATCTTGCTCCATCGACGATCGAGACAAGATTAATTTACACACAGCATCGTCGTTGTCGCATGCCAAAGATACACATTTACCCACCCGTGAAAAAGGGATATTGGCATGGGTGCTAAACCTCTCAGATATTTATGAATCAAAAGTCAAGACCTTTTTTCTTCTGTGGTATTCTTCTTTTTTTGCATGCGAATTACAGGTAGATTTTATATGTACGTAAGTTTTTTATGACCTTTACGACTATGAATAGTCTATGAAAATTTTCTGAACGTGAAATAAAATGGAAAAACGATAAAGTAGAGACAAGCATTAAACATTTCATTTCATCAAAAATGTTCTATGTGAGAAAAAATCCCATAAGGGAAATGTTTGGGTGGCTTCTTTTGTTTATGGACAGCCTATACCCCTCTCCTTATCGATGATAGGGTTGATGTATCGTTAGTCACCTTACAACTGCTGGGGGATAACTGATTTGCTGTGATTCAATTTGCGAATGCTTTACTTTCCCAAAGCAGAGCCTTGCTTACATTGCTAAACTCTTAAACGACACAGGTCTGATATTATGGATCACATCCTATAAAAATAAACTAGAAATTTACATTTTACAGTGGGTATATGGGAATAGGAAGGAAATAAGGATTCAAATTTGGACTAAGTGATAAGCGGTCGCTGTATCTGGCATGACGTGCAGCCAGTACGATAAAAGTTAGTTCGGCTTGTGTTTTCCTAAGAAGATAATCGTTTTGTGTAAACATTGCCATTTGGACATAAAAAAAGAGCAGAGACTGTTTGAAACCTTTTTTTATTCCTTTCCCCCAAAGTGGTCGTAGCATTAGTTGTGAGATTCTGGGTCTACAACAAATATTAAGATCGCAGACCCCTAAAAGTAACTATATTCGTGACCAGCATCGAAAGTTATGTAGACCTAATCATGTCGGTACGTCCTTCATCAATTTTGAGGCCTTGGTATTTGGAACATCCCTAAGGAACCGAAATGATTTTTCAAATTGATTTATTGACACGCCCACTGTATATATAAATCCGTCTCAACCCCCAGCTTGGGCTCACTGTTGAATGTGGAGTAGGTGGAGTACTTTAAATACATTTTTTTTTTGATTTGGAGCCAAATCTAGCCGACATTTTTAAATCCATTTTTGTTGGTCTTTTTGTTTAAATATAAAACGGCCGGAGCGAATGTACGTACACACACGCTAACACACAAACACATATATCTTCTAAAAACAATTAAACCTTCAAATTGTAAAATAAGTTGTAAAAACCGATTTTAATTTTCTGTTCAATTAGAATAACTACACGTCTACACCAATGCTGAAAAGTCAATCAGCCCTGTGAAAACTAAAACAAACGTTGGACCGAATTCAGTTTAATTTCATTCAGGTCATCTTGCGTCAATACACCTCGATTGGGAACAAAAAGCAGTCGACTTATTGCGGGTGGCATAGTAGTGTATTCGCTTACTGGGTCGTGCGTTCGAATCCCGGCCAAGTCCATGACTTTATATCGAATACATGAAATCGTAATCTGCCTAAGAAACTTAGACATGGAGAAAAACCCTACAACTGCACCCAAATACCTCTTTCCTATCTCTCTATTCTTTCTTATAGTAAGTAGCACCGAAAAGCATGCAATGAAATACGATATTCCCAGGTGCTGCTTGCTGTTAAACTTAATTTTTTACACACACACGCACAAAAAACATTTGAGAACATACTGTGGACCTGCAATTTTAAAAAAAATGTGGCAAATTACGATTTTCATTTTTGCCCCAATTACAATAACTTACCCAATACTGGGAAGGTAAAAACTGTTATAACGAAATATGAAGAAAATGTCATTCTGAACAATTTGCTCATACAAAGCGTCCACTTTTGGCGATGTTTTGACCAAAGTTTCAAATTTTGGTTATTTTGTTGGAAACAGCTTTTTAGCTAAAATTTGAATATCTCAAAATGTGAGATTGACAGACGAATGGATGTATAAATTTAAGTTTTAATGCTGATTACAAATATTTGTACATACTTTTAGGGACCTACAACCAATATTAAGGCATGTTAGACATTGATTTCTTCTTTGCCTTTACGGCTTTATGGCAACTTCCCAGCTACTTTTTTGTCTATAATTTGTGTACGCTGAAAGGGTTTTTCTGTGAAATGTTATAGTACCCTTATAGCGTATGAAGTACAGCGCAGTCGGTGTTTGTTGCTGCAAGTAGCAAATAGCAATGGTTCATTGCATGTTTTTAGGTGCTACTCACTACTTGTTTTGACAGAATAGAAGGATAGGATAGCAGTTTTGGTGGTTTTGTAGGGTTTTTCCTCGACGGATGTGCCTAATTATAATAACTAGGGGTCGCCCATGGTCGAAATTCGACCAATTTATTCTATAAAGTGAAAAAAAATAAGTCGACGGTTATACATATTAATCGGAAAATAAAATTTTTCGACATTGATTTCACATGATATAAATTTTTTCCGGCATCTTC
Organism: Portevinia maculata; assembly: GCA_949715645.1. Classification (NCBI taxonomy): domain Eukaryota; kingdom Metazoa; phylum Arthropoda; class Insecta; order Diptera; family Syrphidae; genus Portevinia; species Portevinia maculata. The sequence goes on along the minus strand of OX454526.1, from coordinate 284,231,092 downwards.
GAGTAACTTTCAGTAAGCATTTTCAAGTAACTTCAAGCATGTCCAAGTAAATTCAAGTATGTTCAAGCATAATCAAGTAACCACGCAGCAATGTTGTTGTTATTGTTGTTGTAATTTCATCCAATTCGCTTCATTTTACCTGCTGTAATTCATAATGTCTGTTATATATGTGGATAATTTTTGTATTGTGCACTTCTATGTATTGCCCCCTACCCAAATATATAGTGTTGGCATATCTATGGCATATAATAGCAAAAATGGGTGGAAACACGTTATAGGCAACTCCGTATTAATATACATATAGTTCAAGTAAGTTCAAGCATTTTCAAGTAACTTCAAGCATTTTCAAGTAACTTCAAGCATTTTCAAGTAACTTCAAGAATTTTCAAGTAACTTCAAGCATTTTTAGGTAACTTCAAGCATTTTCAAGTAACTTCAAGCATGTCCAAGTAATTTCAAGTATGTTCAAGCATTATCAAGTAACTTCAAGTTTTCAAGCATTTTCAAGTCACTTAAAGTAACTTCAAGCATTTTCAAGTAACTTCAAGTATTTTCAAGCATTTTGAAGTAACTTCAAGTAACTTCAAGCATTTTCATGTACCTTCAAGCATTTTCAAGTAACTTCAAGCATGTTCAAGTAACTTCAAGTATTTTCAAGCATTATCAAATGCATAACATGCACAGCAATGTTGTTGTTGGTAACTTCAAGTAACTTGAAGTATTTTCAAGTATTTTCAAGTAACTTCAAGCATTTTCGAGTAACTTGATGATATAAAATTTTTCCGTTCCGATTGGCAGATTATTGCCTCACACAGCAATGTTGTTGTTGTAATTTCATCCAATTCGCTTCATTTTACCTGCTGTAATTCATAATGTGTGTTACATATATATGTTGATAATTTTTGTATTGTGCACTTCTATGTATTGCCCCCTACCCAAATATATATAGTGTTGGCATATCTATGTGACGTATAATAACAAAAAAGGGGGGAAACACGTTATAGACAACTCCGTATTAATATATAGATTCCCCAACGACGATCAATAATTATGTGATATGTAGAAAATGTCCTTCTTAACAACTCGCACATGAAAAAGGTTTTAGCTATGTCCTCTTTTTGCGGCGCATTGACCCAAATAATAAATTGTTGGTAATTCATTTTTTTAGCTTTTCCATATGTTTTTTTTGTTTTTAATTTTTGGCGCCTTGAATTGTGGTGAGTTTTTGAAAATGATAAGATTATCGAATGAGATTAACTTTCCAATTAATTTGTAATATTCAATTTGGGAGACGAAAATATGTCTAAACTGAATTTAGGTAATTGAAATAGATAAGATATTAAGATTGAAGTGTTTTAAACGAACACGTCAAACTATGTATATTGCGTCTTTGTGCGGCAGAGTTAGTTATTTTCAGTTATCTTTGTTTTGGGATCTTGATCTACGTAGTAAGTTTATGTAAAAGGCTAGTTCGATTTAGCAATTTCTTTTATATATATATATACTTATATAAATACCCCTTCCCACATGGCTAATATTACAACCTGAAAGATCTATTATATCTTAAGGGTTCCAATATTCCAAAAGGCGCACTTCTCTGAAGGTTAGCACGTCCTTGGTAGCAGAGTTGGCGTTGACGCTCTTAAAGTTGCGACCACCGACTCGGAATTTCGGTAGAAAATTTTAAATATTTGTAAACGTTGTTCCTTCGTGTTCTTCACCATTTTGAAAATGTTGATTTTACTTTTACTATTAAGTTGTTGAAAATGAATGGTTTGAATTTAATTTCTTCAACTCTGAAAAGATTTTGTTTAACAAAGACTAACATTAACCCTGTTTTGTTGGGAAAGCTATCCATAGTGAAATTTCTAATCCAATCCATTCCTTTGCTGATGACAGTACCCTCAGCTTCTCATATTCGTTTCTTGGGTCACGCCCCTCATCTTCGGGTGTGGAACTGGAACGGCAACGTATGTTAAGCTCATTAAATTCCGATCTTAACAGCATAACTCACTGGGGTAAAACCAATAGAGTGGAATTTAATGCTTCCAAAACTCAATGCTGTCTCCTGTCATTAAAGCAAAACCCACACACACTGCCATTATCTATGAATGGCACTTACATCGCTGAAACCGAAAGACTTTCCATTCTCGGTATTTGTGTTAATGACAACCTTCGTTGGAATGACCACATATTCGATGTCGCCAAGAACGCCGCGAAATGTCTAGGCTTCCTTAAGCGTTGTAAGAAATATTTCACCCCTTCTGATCTGGCTACAATTTATAAGGCGTTTATTCGCCCGAAACTCGAGTACAACGCTCATATCTGGTCCGGTGCACCAATAACTTATTTGGAGCTACTTGACAGGATCCAAAAACGCGCGATAAAACTCATTGGCGACCGAGACATCGCGAGATCGATTGACTCTCTTAGTCATCGTCGTAATGTCTCCTGCCTGTCGTTATTTTATCGTTATTTCCACCATAAGTGCTCAAACGAAATAGCCAGTTGCATTCCTCCCCTTGAACATTTCAACCGCAATACCCGCCATGCAGGGAATGCTCATCAGTTCACCCTCAAGCCTGTGTTCGGACGTACAGTGAAGTTCAAAGAATCTTTCCTCAGCCGTACAACACGAATGTGGAATGCTCTTCCCCGCTCCATTTTTCCTACACATTATAACCTACAGACATTCAAAACCAACGTGCATCGGCATCTCTCCTTTTCCTCTCACCCTAATTTCCTTAACGCCCGCGCTGTGTAGCTAATACATTATAAGGGTCCCAACAAATCCCTTTAGTGCGCGCTAATTATAAAAAAAAAAAAAAAAAAAAAAAAAAAAAAAAAAAAAAAAAAAAATAGGAACTCCCACGAAAACCATCCGCAGCAACCTGGATTTTTTATTTGAAATTTGGTTCTCTTACTACGATAACAACTCCGAACTGTCAAATTAATTTCCGGAAAAAATTAACAAATGCAACAAATAGATCCGTGCCAAGCCAAAACTAACTAAAATTTTTAGGAATTAAAAAAATGTAACATTTTTATTCAACTGAAATGGATAATTCTGCTCTTTTTCTTTTTTGCACATTTTTTTCGCGAAATGATATCAGCTGTTTTATAAACAATACCACCAAAGTGAGGGGAGCACGTCCGAGTTGAAAATGGTTTCGTACGGCTGCATAAGACTGTTTGTACGTCTGCGTTTTTTTTTTATAAAAAAAGGAAATACAAATCCCAAAGCACTCCGGAACGGTCCATTGTACTACCAGGCAGAAATCCTCCTTTTGGTGTAGAGGCTGCAGATTGGATATTGAACCTGCACCGCACGGGTCACAAGCCAACATACTAACCTCTACACCGTCGCCACCCACTACGCGTACTAGGTACTATGTCGTGAAATAAATGGAGGAATGCCATTTCTTTTCCTATCGTTTCTACATATTTTCAAATCAACTCCAAATCGAAAAGCTGCATCGAGATTTCAACGCCACTCTACGAACGAAGCATAAAATGTATCAACCGTGGGAACTTAGCATCTTTAGTGAAACACTTTGCAATTTTACTTTGCAGGAAATTATTTGTGTGAAAAGCCTTTAACCCTTCGTAGCGCAATAACTCAGTTTTTGTTCAAATTTACAAAAAAGACGTAAGTCATAAAAACAAATAAAGGAAAAATAATAAAAAAAATACATTTAAATTTTTTTATATGTTTAATAACAATAATCAAATGTTGCAGATGTGCAACACTGCGCCCAGGCTTTAACATTTTTAGGACATTATGAGTTGTGAAAATTTTTAAAGCAGTTGTTTGTTTTATTATTGCAAAGGCCTACACCACACTTTTCACATAACGTTTGTTTAAAACCAGTGCAATTGGGCATTTTGCATCGTATTCTTTTGTCACCCCATATTGGCCAATGGCTAGTTTGGTCTAGTCGAACCTCTCTTGGTGATGCGTTTTGAGCAAGGCCTTTCTTTTTTTTTTCCTGCAATCCTTGTTCAACATCAGATGTTCTTCTGCTAGCCCTTTGTTTGATGCCCACCTTGCAAAGTGCTTCAGCTACTTCCACCCGAAAGTCCGCGGCACTCAAAGAATCTGGTCGGCCAGCTTGTTTGTTGACACGACGATATAGTAGCCACGCATTTGCCATCACCATATCTATAAGATGGTAAAACAACCGCATATACCAAAATTTACTTCTTAGCAATATTTTATGCCTTGCAATAATGCTGTCCATTAGGTCTACCCCTCCCATATGGCGGTTGTACTCGGCTACCACATACGGTCGTTCAACTGACACATGCACTTTATCGGCCTTATCATAGCGTTGAACAGTGGATATAGGTATTTTACGTAAAAAATTTGAAAAAATGAAACGATACGATCTGCCATAGCACTGACAATAAATGTAAAATGCTTACCTGCAAAATTTGAGGCAAGTGATACGATTTTATTGTCTTTCCAAGCAGTTGTTGAAATTTGAATACCGTTGTGGTCCCCAACATATCTCTCCAGTGTTACATTTGAAAAACGTTTATTGAGCATTTCAACAAGCGGTCTTATTTTGAAAAGCCTATCACTTCCCGGCTCCGTATAGGGCAACATATTTGAGTTGTCGTTAAAGTGTAAGGTTTGCCGCAAACGCTCAAACTTTTTCAATGGCATAATGTCTCTAATTATCGATATTCCAAGCTTATCGGACCAGTAATTCCTTACATTTAATATGCGTACAATTGACGTATATAAAACAACGCCAATAAATTGACGAATATCTGCGCTTTCAATATTTATCGGCTTACTCGGATCTTTTTGAACGCTATAGATATTTGTTTGATCACGTATATGGTCTACAATTTCTTCAGTAAACAAGTAAGAGAAAAACTGGTATGGGGTTTCCAATTGCAAAAGCTCATTAGGTAGATCCTCGTTTCCAAGAAACTGTAATTGCTCTTCATTGAGTTCAATGTTTTTTTTTTCCACATTACATTAACTTTTAGTGGCTTTGCTTCCGAAGCATTTACAATTCCACGGGACGTTGATGGTTGGGTTGGAAGAGGCTGAACAGAAGGTGTTGGCTGCAATAGAATTTCTGGTTGTGGATCGTCAGAATTATTATCTGATGAGCTTTATTCAAGGGGAACAAATGTTGGATCCTCATCACATTCATCTGCTGAAAAATCAAGCTCATCTTCACTTTCGAACCATGAATTGACTAGTTCGACAAGCTCCTGGTCATTTAGAAACATATTCCGATGTGGGCGCATTCTACAAGTCGAAAACAATTTGAGGTTATCTTCGCCATACCGGGCTAAGTATACATGGATTTTGGGTTAGTTTACGCGCAATGTTGCAGAAATGCAACAATACGACTTTTACTCACTACGACACTTTTTGATTGTAAAACGAGAACGGAACGCTAAATCTGAATAGAAAATATACTTACCTTAGATATCAAATAGTTTTTGTTCCAATAAACTAGTTTTTTATATATATTTTTTCAACTTTGGAAATCAGACACACTTCGACTTTGCCGAAAAAATCACTTTGACAGATGAGAGCAAGAAGCACATATAACGTAAATTACTCAAAAAGCGCTCATACGTAAGAGAGGAATGTTTCAAATCTGCAACATTGCTCCAATTTACAAAAAATCAAAACATTTAATTTGTATAAGGCCAAATGTGGTATGTTGCAGAATGGCAATACAGTGAAATGAAGGGTTAAGTGACAACTGATTGGTGAAATATAAATATTTATAAAAAAAACCTGTAACAGTATTTATATTCATTTGTGATCTGTCACTGGTCAAAACATCATTCATTATTGAACCCGGTTTGCACAAACTGAAATCAATTGTTTGAATTAATACTCGATGCATCCACATTTTTATCTATGATTTAAAGGATAGTTTCAAAAATAAAGGACAAAATCCTTCCTCTATTAAAAATAAAAAAAATACACATCAGAGGTTAAAAGAAATGAATGTCCTATCAAATAAAGGATGTATGGTCGCCGTAAGCAATCTGGATGACGTTGTGTCTTGCTTTTTTTTTGTGTAAACGTGCAGGTTTGCAAAAAAATCATTTTTAAAGATAACCAGATTTTTGTAATTCTCTCAAAATTGAAGTGGATAACACTTGCGAGTTTTTAAAGCGAAGTAGATAATATGAAGAGTTTGTTAATATTGCAAAGTTAAAGTTGTGAGCAGATTTTATAAATTTTGCAAAAATTTAAGCAGATTACTTCAATTGAAGCAAAAGCGGTATCGCTTCTACTTCCCTTCACTATGGGACAGATTCAATGACTTTATTGCTCAACTCCCGGCCGATTAATTCTCTAGAAGTCTAGATGTATTCGGATTCTTGGACTATGCTAATATCAGTTAGTTTTTATTTCAGTAGGTATACATTTTTCATTTCCTCATAAGTCTATGTTTTTGCACCTAATAGTAGTTAGATACTTTTTTTGCTCGAAAGAAGGTTTAAGGCTTAAAGTTTCTTCTTTCCGTAAAAAATCTGTTCAAAAAAGAAACGCAGAGTAGCTGTTGATTTATTGAGTAAATGCATGCACAGTGTCACAAAACCTTCAACGTATTTGGCGCACTTTGTTAAAGGTAGACGCTTTTAAAAACTGCAAAAGACCGAAATGCACTGCCGACAATTTAGTCCGTGAACTTTACACCACCTCATGAGTTCAAATTCAAAGGAAACGTACGTCATTGAATTTTATTTCCCGTAATTACATAATAAAATAGTCATGTTGCTCTGATTTGCTGAATCAAATTTATTGAAATGTCAAAAACCCCATTAGAGTGGTGTTTTGCCACATAAAATAAACTACTATGCCATAACTATTGGCACATGGACTAATTCCAAAAACTCTTTTTTTTGTTTATAAACAGCGCCGTGTTAGATTTATTTTCCACCGTTGTGCATGAAAAAGAAATTCAGGCGGCTTACACAAAGGAACTTACCACTATAGTCAGCCTTCCGTGAGGTTGAACCATTTGACGAGCTGCTTTCCTTTTCGGTGGAGGGTTATGCACGAATATAATATAGAGAAATATTTATTATTTTTTGTGCATAAGCTCAGGTTACATTCTATCAACATCCTGCAATTTTCTTTTTTGCTCATCGATTTTTATGTAAGCGAATGTTTCTCATGATTGATGTTGCAATGTTCAAACTTGGAAAACATCGTGTGTCCTTTTCAAGTGACATTTATGTACGATCTATGATTTCCCAATTTTCATGGCCAAACGACCCCAATTAGATGAAACTCAAATTTGCACAACGGTCCTCCACAAATCGCATCTAAGCAGCAAGGTATTCAATGAATAAACGTGTCCAAACCCCAGGTTATGCCGTGCAATAGACCGACCATTATCTTTAAACCGAAATTGGAAATCATCAGGCTTATGGTTTGGCAGATTGAACGCTTTGCGCTTATAGAGGATGTGAAAGGTGTCGAATCGTAGCAATGAGTGGTAACCCATGTTCGCAGGAACTGCCAACGCTCACATCCTATAGAATGATGGGGTGCTTCAATTTTCAAAATAATTTCCAATCATGCTCCGGCATCCATTTGTGATTCACACATCACAATGGGTGATGGTTTATGGTTGCTGGTGTAATTACGTGATTCAGCAATACCAAAGCTTAAGTGCTTAAGGATGAATTTGAAGACAGTGAATGAATTCGTAATGCATGTAAGCAAATTTCACCATTTCAGTGGAAACTCTAAAACGCTATCAATAAATTTTCCATGACACACAAATAATAGCTTGTACTTCAGCAATCAATGCGTGTAACCTGAACCTAAGGTTCAGTGGCGCAGAAGAATGACGGTTTATTTGTGACATACACAATTGTTCGGATAAATATAATTTCAAACAATCATGTTGTCACGAAGAAGACTGACGCAACGCTGATAGGAAACGGGATTTTATTTCACTATATTGGAAACTTTCCACAAACACACATAAAGTTTGAGCTACGTTTTTATCGCTTTTGGATTTCAAAGAAGCACCACTAGCTGAAGTTTACCTACCAGTACCATTGTCAAGCGCAAGGATACCAGACAATAACGCTGAAAACTAGTTCAACAAGCAAAACGTATACCAATTAACAAACAAATATCAACCGTCACATGAAAAGGCATGAATAAATAACAACAGCGCATTAGTTTGGATTTTGCTGATAGTCCTGATAGTTGTTTTTCCTTCAGGGACATTCATACATATAAGGGGACTATGAATAAGGGTTTCATGAGCGAGGAAATAAAATGAAAATATATTCCTTTTAAAGTGTTTCTTTCTGTCTATAAAAGTTTGTTATAGATTGACTAAAAATACGCCGTTAGTAAAGGGTAAAGCATTGATTTATGGGTATCAATACAAAACAATTGGAAATACTACGGACTCTTTTAAGGCTGCTGATTAAACTGAGGGCAGCAATGGTGCAGTGGTTATTAGTTAGATGGGTAAGCGAAGAGTACCTTTTTTTAGTTCGAAAGAAACAATCTGATTCGCACTCACTATGCGACAACAAAAAAGTAGTTAGTTAGAAGGAAGTTATAATAAAGTATTAAAATATATCACGCCATTTAAAGGGTTTTCCGATAAGGGGTTTTATTTTGATTTATCACGAAAATACCTTTTTTATAATATTTGATTTGATTCTCATTTTAATCGATAGAAGTTCGATAGTTCGATAGCGCAATCCATTCACGGTTACAGCTACATCCGCTTGATACTACTATGATACCTCCTACCTAAAAAACCGCAGCAGATAGTCTTTTATTTTGAATACGCTTGCGCTATTGGCTGCAACTGGGCCCTCAAAAATCTTTTGTCACAAAAGTGATGCTTCAACCTAATAGACGAGCGACCTCCTTAGTGAAGGCTAGTACGTCTTTACTGGCAGAGCTTCCGAGTACCACGGGTAAACGTATTTCCCTGTAAAAGATACGTGGTCTCAGTCAGTGAAGTGGAGGGAAATTATTTGAATTAGAAACATTGGACCGTTCTAAATGGGCCAATGCTGTTCTGGCGCTAGAACCGAGAGGTCTGGGCTTATATAACGACCGATGGAAAATGGAATTTAGAGTTGGAGCTCGTGTCTTTGGACCCAAAAACAAAGTCTCCATGCTTATGAGAATGTGTCCCAGGGTATTCCAGCCAGAAATCCATGCCATTTAGATCCGCGCTGATTCAAATTAAAAACATAGGGACGGACTACAGTCCGCTTGGGCGAACTGTTGGATACCCTATTCTTATTCCTATCCCTCATAAGTGGCCGTGACAAAAGTTTAAGTATGGTTGAATTGTTAAGAACGCTCTTCATATTTTGTTAACATTTAAAGGATTTTATCGAAAAAAACGCTCCCTAGCTCAAACTTGGGTGTTTCAATGAAATTGTTTTATTTAATTGTGGGCGTGTCAGTAGGCGGATTTAAAAAAAATTAACACATGAGCATAAAGGGCCCCCTAGAGAGTATATATTATAAATTTCCGCTGCCTAGCCTTAAACTTTGAATTTTCAAAAAAAGGTTTTTTTTTTTTAAATTGTGGGCGTGTTAGTGGGTGGATTTTGAAAATATTTACACATGAGCTTAAAGGGCCCCTAGAGAGTATATATTATAAATGTAAGCTCCCTAGCTCAAATTTTGGTTTTTCAATAAAATTGTTTTATTTATTTGTGGGCGTGGTAGTGGGCGAATTTTGAAAATTTTATATCCCGAGCAGTTTTAGGTACTTGGTAAGTTGCTTGGCCACCAAGGCATCGAACCTGCAGACGAATGACCTGGAACTGGACCAGAATCTGCGTTCCTAGGAACAGAACCTTTTTGCAGAGTCTAATAGGCTACTTTTTGGTCCTGTGTGCGAGGAGGGCTAATGGAGGAGAAGATACACTCGCGAACTCTATGAGCTGTACCAGGATGTGGATGTAGTCCAAAAAGCCAACATACGTCGACTAAATTGTCTCGGCCACATCGAGCGAATGGACAATAATGCTCGAGCTAAGAGGATCTTCGAATCCCAGCCCCCAGGTTCGAGAAGACAATGAAGACCGAACCTCCGTTTCAAAGACCAAGCAATCGCGGATGCCAGAGCGCTTGGTGTGGACAACTGAAAGTAGCGTGCCCGGGATCGTAGAGGATGGAAGGCTGCAGTGTCTAATTCAGAGACTCTTCACGGGTCGGGAGCCCGTTAAGTAGGTTAGGTTAGGTTTATGTGGCTGTCGGCAGAAGCCGACACACTTAGACCAATTTAGGTCCATTGTGATACCACGTATATTATCTACCTCAACTCTGTAGATGGGACTGGCCAACGACACGCGGTTGTTCTCAAACGGTCCCCCATCTACGTACTAACCGCGCCCAACGTCGTTTAATTACGGTGATCTGACGAGAACCGATTAACTCGACGTGGTAAGGTCGTTGGTTAAGTAAGTAAGTAAGTAATACGCTACTGCTTTAAGGCATTTCAAAGATTTAAATGAGCCTAATCTCTCAAGTTTGTTTTCTTTTTCGGTGGCAACCCGGATAAATTTCATGCATTTCCAAAACTCAAATTTGCAAAGAAATTCCGCTGCTGATTGTCGACAGGTTTAACCCTAGGAACTTGGGCAGCCAAATTTTAGATTTTTAGTACGATATTTCTTTCTTTAAAAATAAAACCCGAAAACTTCTTGACAACTATAAAGTTGGATTTCCTAGTGGAACGAAGCCATTTCCATGCCGATTCCGGTGAGTAAAATTGTTTGTTAGTGAAGCTTCATTAAGAAGAATACTTGATCTTGTCGGATCAAAACAATTCTTTGCATTTTTTTGTATCCTTCTTTCTTGAATTTTCGTGACTATGAATCATTTTAACAGCTATACAACAAAGTAGAAATAAAGCAGTTTCCTCTGCAGGGACGGGCTAAGGATGGAGCTGCAGTGTCCCCAAAATACTCTCCCACCAGTGTGCGTGCAAATCCGTGAGTTGAGACGACTGAAGCTCAGCAGTGTCGTTAAAGGACGATCCAACATTATATAATCAATAACTAGACCATGCAGGTGTCGAAATCGTAAAAACAAAAAGGCCTTATAACTCCTGGATTATACAAATGCCAAAACACTGGCAGTTAAATTGGATCTTATATGCTGCAAACAGCTGAGATAAGCCTCGATGTTCTTGTAGATGGAGCGTATGGAAGTAATATTCCAGTCGCCCGTCATGCTTTTTTTGTACCCGCTCTTTGTTGGTTATTTGGTGCATATGCCCAACAAAAACATCACCTCCGCGTTGAGCTTAGAAGATCTACTAGCTCGCAGGAGGTACCAACGAACCCATGAGCGTAGAACGAACTACTACTGAAGTAATGAAAATATTGCAGGTAAACCTTGACCACTATGAGGCATCTCAAGCCCTTCAATTATAAACCACCCGTGGTGAACTAGACGTACACTTTGCAATCATATGTATGGACAGCGGATGTCAGGGGCAAACTGCAATTTAGACCTGCGCCAAATTCCAAGACACAGATGAGAGCCCTGATAGATTCTGCGTTTAGCCCAAAATTGACGGATACTTTATTTATATCTATTGCGCTCTACGGAGTCTTAAGATCGAATCAAAGTTAATCATAGATGCTATGGGCCATCGGGTATCAGGTTGTTATAGCCGGTGACTTTAAGGCGTGGGCAACGGCATGAAACTTCTCAAGGTCAAACAGGAGAGGAAGCAGACTGCTACTAGCTTTGATAATCCTAGATGATGTGCTTTTAACTAACGACAATGAAGAGAACACACGTTGGGCTCAATCATCGACCTTCTTCTTCTTTTGGGTAGTAAGCAGTTTTTTTCTGAACATTTGAGCTCTTTACCAAGAAAGTTGTAAGAATCGGCGTTTGCTCCTCTAGCTTTTACATTTTTGTAAGTTTGAAAGCAAAGTTGTGCCATGTTAAAACATGTTAAGTCAGGGCAGGCAAGTTAATAACTTAAGTTTATCGTCCTTGAACGTTAAAACAAAATTGGGAATTTCGAATTTTTAATCTAAGATGGAAGTTTTAAAATGCCCCATCTGCCATGTGATACTTTCTTACAATTTTAATCTAACACCGCTGTTGCCCATAAAACTCCCGTCGTTGTCCTCCAACTACGTATTTCCACAACCCGCCAATTGGTCTGTGAGACCGGGTGTGTTAAAAAAATCGAATAACTTTATTATCCGTTAATGTTTTTTGTTGCAATTTCGAGTAGCTGCCGCATTGCACGTTTTGTATTAATCGCGTATTTTACATATAGATGATGTACCTGGGACATCGGGTCCTTCAAGAATTGATCGGTGCTATGAGTGTTGAAGGAAAAAAAAACAGAAAAACCAAGTACTCTTGCCACAAATATCAAAAATATTTGTGGTTTGAACACGTAGTGCCGTATTGCAGCACCTGTTTACCTGCTGGAATTTAGTTTTTGAGATGTTTTTTTTTGTTATTTTTTGTTTGGAAGAATACCAATTTTTGTTTATTTTGTAAAAGTTCCGAATGTCGAAAGACTAAAAAACGTTATTTTCCTTAATGGACATGTGATCTTTTATTTTTTTCTTAATTTTAAAAAATGTATTACTAAAAACTTTGTTATTTTTAATGCGCTAATAAAAAAATGTTGTTAATTTATTTATTGAAACAAAAGAACTTAAATTGATTAAATATCTTTATTGCATAAATTAAAAAGAAAAAACATGAACTATTAGTAACACGTTTCGAAAAATCTTCAGTTGAAAACCCCGGTGCGTGAGACCGGCGTCACCATTGATCAAAGTCAAATTTGCGTCACCATTGACGGGTTAAAAATTGTATTAGATTCTTCAACTTCTTGTTACCGCTGTCAGTAAGCAATTGACCCACATTTTGTAAGTTTACCCCTGTTCAGTCTTTTCACCTAGCCAACCGACCCACCCAAGCGGCCACAAATTATTATATCAATATTATGTATACTGGTACGTAAGGATCTTATAGTTTATTCTGAGCCCACGCTGCAATTTATCTCCTGTCACAGTTTTTAACACCAAGTAAATGAAAACAGTCAGCCGCGCGCTATTAGGAAAATAAAAGTTGGCCATAACTAAATGAAGCCTTGACATTATTTTCATAGTGGTGTGTTTTCGCCGGCCAAAAGGACAAGAAGTGAAGAAAGACAACTCCGTATTTTGATTGACATTCCCGCATAGAACGAGCGTGTTAATAATGATATTTTCCTGATTTTCCTCTTCTATTCTAATCCTGCCTTATGTGTGTGTGTGTGTTTTTGAAAATGTATGTTCATGTTTGTTTGATGCAAGCATCTTGGTTACAAATAAAATGTCTTCTGCGGCAGGATTTTCTGTGGGGTTTCCTTTTTGCACCAAAATTACTGCAAAATTAGAAAGGTGAACTTTCTCAAGAAGTCTTTTTCAGTCCTTAACAAAGGCATTTCATCCATAAAGTCCTTGTGTGCAATTGAAGATGTTATTTTTTATTAAATAAATTACCCAATGGCAAAACAGTAGCACAGAAGTCGCAAGGAAGCAGCAAAATTACAGCAGAAACAGGAAGCAAAGAAAGGAAAATTAAAGTGGAGTGGAAAACAAATTGGCGGATTTTCTTGTCAAAGACCATGAGGAATACAAAATGATAGCCATTGATGGTGATTGTGGTGGTGGTGGTGCTGGTTGTGGAAACGACGATGAAGAATGGATACAATATCTTTCTTTGGTATGTGAAAGTACTTTTTACAAGGATTTCCCTGGGAACGTTTATGTTCAATATTTTACTTTTGCAATAAGTGTCCAATTTAATTGTAGGCAATTATCTATATTTGTACACTTCCTTTACTTATAGCCATGCAATTGCGCAATGGTTGTATCTACGATACCTACTTCGCGTAAGGTATGGTCATGGTTATGGATCTTTTTTTTTTTTAGTGGAAAAGGTCACGTAAGATATTGTAAAGGACTATTCGTACGCGGAAAAAAGACAACGGAAGAATGCTGGGGCTTGGGACACACAAAACTCACAGCGAGGACCTTGAAACAAGGCATTTATTACTTGTACACAATTAAAGGCGTGCTCGTTCGTTTGATTGACTGCACTTTAGAGTATTATGCCCTTCAAGTTACTTATCTAACTTTTTTTTTAAGTCAAATTAAAATTTCTTGGCACAATGTTGGATTGGTTTTGATATACTCGTAAATGAATATATTTGACATTAGCTGTGCAGAAACTCCGACAAACCAACTTAAACTAAGGCACAACCATTTTCAAAATAGCCGTTCAGAGAAGGAGAAATGCTCAGGAAATCTTATCGCAAAGAAGTTCATTGACTATGCTCAAGGGCTGCTACTTGTGACTGATGAAAAAAGAGCACACTGGTTGTAAAGGACCTCTAAATGAACAATTTCCTTGGATATATTTACTTTCGAAAAACTGTTCATAACAATGAAGAAGTACTAGGCGTATTATTGTCGAAGAAGTTATTAAGGTGGTCAAGAACTGCAAAAACCGAAAAGTGGTTGGGCCGGACGAGATTAGCTCTATGTTCTGGAAAAAGATGGGAGACATCCGGTCCAAATGGCTGTTTATTCCTATCTCCGAACTCATGAGAAGCTATCCAATGTCTAGCCAGTCGAGTGAAGTTATCGTTTTCCTTTGAACATAGGAAAAAGCGATACGCGAGACAGTGATCTGTATTTTATATAATATATAAAATTCTAGTGTCACAGTTTTACTGTTTATACTCCTCCGAAACGGCTTGACCAATTTTGATGAAATTTTATATGTATATTCCGTAGGTATGAGAATAGGTTAATAACTAATTTTTTTACCACTAAGTGATATTGGTGGTCTACCACAAACATTTTTTTTTTAATTGTTTATTTTTTTTATGATTTACCATTCAAAAATACATATAACCCTTAATTTTCAAACATCTACCACCAACCCCCATTTTTTAATAGCAATATTAGTACTGTAATAACCTTCAACTGTCAGTGATCGATAACTGATTTATCATTTATTAGTTTGTTTATTATTCCGTGCGTGCAAAATCTTAAGGGGAACAATTTAAAATAAAAGAGAAATATATACGTGTCTTATGATTGTGAAAGGGGCAGCAAGACGCAAAGGGACCAATTTGGGCCGTCGAACGAATAGAATGACAGACATGCGAAATAAAAGAGCCCAAAGATTAGACGAATGAGTCCAACAAGATAATGCAGATGTGCGTTTGAGCATGGCACAATTTCGTGAATCACGAGAGGCACGAGCTGAACGAGATCAACTAAGACAATTGGATTGAACGGGTTACTTATCGGTACGGATCCAGACTCTAACCTGTTCCTGAAGTCAATTTGAACATTTAATTCATGTTTCCAAATGACATCGTTCGGAGCATAAGAAATAGTTAAAAATAATGCTGCAATTGGTCAACAATTCCATTCAAAATTCAAAATCAAAGGCCAAGTTTATCACAAAGTGGGCTCATTGCTGCCAATGCCGAATGAACCACATAATTTTTTACAAATTTACTTTATGGGCGGTGGGGACTCCGAAAACGCACTCGCCAATCGCGTGGATGCACGTTGCGGCTACAAAAACCTCAATTCACCATATGCCAGACGCATCGTCGGCGAGCTGGAAGCTCTATAGATATTTTCACCAAGCTATCTCTTTCTGAAGTCCGGAATCCCTGTCTTAAACAATAGAAACAAATTGAATGATAAAATTGCAGAAATTTGCACAAATCGTATGGAGTAATCATTGTGATTGTTAATGAACTGAATATGAAAGTGCAAACAGAAGCTACTGAAGGGTAAAAAGTAACAAATTATAGAGAAAAAACGTGAGAAAGTACGAGTATGTTAAAGCAAAACAAACAATAAACATAGGGACGGGCTACAGTCCGCTTGGCGAACTTTTGGATATCCTATTCTTATTCCCATCAGACACCTATAGAGTCTATAAATTTCAATTTCCTAGCTCAAACTTTGACTTTCCAATAAAATTGTTTTATTTAATTGTTTTATTTAATTGTGGGCTGATTTTAGAAATTTTATATCCCGAGCAGTTTTATGAGTCAAAGTTCATAAAAAATGTCAGCTTTCTAGCTAAAAAATCGATTTTTTCGATAAATTGGTTTTTTTTGTTGAGTTTGAGTTTTTAGCGTGTCTGTGGGCGGATTTCAAAAATTCTTCAACTTGATTATTTCGGTGACCTGGAGAGTATATATGGTCAAAGGCTTAATTTTTGCCGACAGACAAATGGACATGGCTAGATCGACATTACTATCGATAAATATAGTAACTTTTAGGGGTCAATATCAAACTTCGCGTCAAAATTAGTATACCCTTAGAATAGGGTATAAAAACAGTTAATATGTTGACTGAAAACCCTGTTCATATGTAAAATGTTTGTTTAGAAAACTTTTTAACTTATTTGCTTCCAAACAAAAATATTTGTTTGTCGCAACGCGATTGTCACGGTTTCACTTTTATTTTTCGTTCAGAATCTTAATATATTGTTAGATTTTTAGTAATCCAAAACGTGGTTTGGATACTCCTTCTTAGTTTCGAAACTTTTTTTTTGTTAAAATTGGATTTGTTATAAAGTTTTTTTTTTAAATATTCGCGCGAAGAACGTATTTCCCGCCATGCGAATTCGCCATTGTTTTCCTTCATTTCATTCAGCTGTTGGTTTTTTTGTGTTCATTTGCCACTGACGTTGTCGTGAGGTACTCTATTGAATGAGCACAATGAATTGTTCAAATTATTCAAATCAGACATGCACAAATTACAAACTGACAATCACGGTATTGTCATCAATCCTGATAAAACACCAGCTGGAGAGATCATGCGTGGATTTCATGCACATGTTATTGACGACTTTGCTGGAATCATGGTTATCGTCCGTACAGCGACGCGACAAATCGTGTTTTGAAGAAGAAATAATAATCTTGAGTTCATTGCTGATACACACCGTTGATAGGACGCCTCCCAATATCCGCTAATGTTCTGAAAGGCACTAAACGTCCACAGCGCTCAATTCCTCTATCAGTCATGGACCACATCCCCACACACTTACAATAAGTTAGTTATTTTCCATTTCCCTACCAAAATATTCACTAGAAATAATTTATATGGCAAAACAACGTTTGCCGGGTCAGCTAGTTTTTTTATAAAAAAAAAATTCAAATCCCAGAGCACTCACACCCCACAGATACAATTTAATGACAAGGATAAAAAAAATATTAGGCATAAACAGGGCTCAAAACCTAGCTTATGCAACCATTTGCTTGTGCGAAGTGGAAGGGTACCACAATTTAAAGCTGAATCTAAACGGCAAGTTTGAGGAGTTTCTCATGACAATTGATACTCTTGGATGTTTGTTAGACGTTCGCAAGTGAAGTACAAGGACAATGATGGAAAAGCTTCGCGAATCCTTAAAAGGTACACATGTGGTGTTGATTAAATTTAAAAAAGTCCTAATAGGCAACCAAGAGATCTGTTATGTGTGGCGCTGAGTAAACGAGGAGTTCCGGAAACCTACGTACAGATAGATGATCACGAACATGTATAGGTAAGTAAAGACAAGAGTAAGCTGCCCCGTTAGAGGCACTGACCAGTTCGCAATTAAAGTCGATATACGCCAGGGAAGCGTCTTAAGTCTCTTGATTATCTGCTTGAAGGAAAATCGATGGCCTACAAATTGCATCAGCTATTCTTTGCCGACGATTGAGGCGACGTGTGGGCCGATATTTTGAAGGGGTATGTGTATCGTATTAGTCCGAAAAAACCAGAATACTTATGCTGCCCGTTCTCTGATGCACACCAACCTATTCCATTTATTAACAATACATGTATGGAAAAGTGATTCCAAAATACAAAAAGTTTAACTATCTGGGATCTATAATCAATGGCAAGCTTAGGGTGGACGAAGTGACGGGATAGCTCCCCCAACTTCTATGACCGAAAAATGCCTCCTAAGGTGAATGGAAGCCTCTACACCGCGGTTGCGTGCCCGGCACTTTAATGTGTTTCTCAATGTTGGACAGCAAACAAAAAGTGTGGGGACAAATTAATGGCAGCTGATATGAAGATGATTCGCATGACAGCAGGAGTAACAAAGCTTTATCGAATAAATTGTTCAAAGATGCAAAGAAGCCCTCACATCAAATAACCTATCTCAAAGCAGATGGAGCGCGACTGAGTGGGTTGGTACTGTCATGTTCAAAGGAGAGATCTCACGAATCCCGTCAAAAAGGCAATATCAATCAACATTCCTATACAATCGCGAAAGGGAAGTGGGCCTTAAATCTCCTGTATCATATGGATCACCACACCAGCATTTGATTGGCCTCAGTGATGAAGTGATTCAATATCGGGAGGCCTGCCGATATTTAGGTCAAACCGGAGAACGCCACATGCGGACCAGTAGGAATGCAGTCAGATCACGACCTCGTCGTTATAGAAAACAGAAATAAAAATATGCATCGGACATTGCCTATAAAATTGCCATATTTACAGGATAAGCAGTACAACGATTCTCCCTCAAGCAGTCAAAACATAGTCTCACAGACTATTTATGGGTGAACTTTAAACAACCGGAAACACACAGCACTTAAATCCACCCTTCAGTGATAAACCTTTCAATCTCCTTTATTCACAGATAATATACTGTTTATTCTTAAATAATAGCAAACACTCCTTTTGTCTGTTCACGCATCAATCAGAACCAGTTAACCCTTTTAAACAAATGATGACTTCTTTCACATCTTAACTTTGATGAACGACGTTGAAGCAGTCAACAGTTCAGTGTGAAGGTTTGTTCGAGTTGATCCAGCTTAACAGATATTTAAGATTTTTTTTTTTTAAATATTGGTTTCGTTTCTAAATCAATTGGTGAGGTATTTTATTTATGGAATTTAATCTTATCAAATTAATAATCATAAAATGAATCTCTTGACATATTGAATCTGGTTCGATTAGAAATTAATTGTTGTTATTAAGAGGATTATTTGATTTCTTTCTTCATTTTTATTATACAAAACTTTTTTTTTCAAAAACAATGTGCATTCAATATCGCACAATTCAAATGAGTCAAGCATTTTTGAAAAGACAGCAACAAATGAGACTGGTTTCTATTATTATAAATTATTTGCTACATTTATGAACGTTGCTTAGAAAATCTCGTTTTGCATTTACATTTTCAGTTATAGATGTGATTGCTTTCAAGACAAGTAATCACCAAAAACATGGGCTAGAAGCATAAGTGGGACACAATCATGATCGTCGAATGTTGAACAAATAAACGATCAGTGACAACTGAATTCTCAATGTGCGCGCATGCTGTGCAATCGAACATAAAGTGTTAAATAATAAATGCCAACCAAAAAAGGCATATTTGTCTTAGAACAGTGGCGATAATTGATCATTACCATTTGCAAACAATATTAATATAGTCACCCAGAAATAGTGAAGTTAAAATAAATTTGCATTTGTTTTTTTTAAATGTGCGGATTATTTTATTTTTTTATTTAAATTGAAGAATGAGTTAAAAATCGTGCTATTGTGTTAAATACGTCCAAGGGAAATATATTTTCAATCTCGATAGTGAAATTATAAAAGGATTTTTCTGCAATTCTAACAACAAAACCAAAAACTTAAAAAACAAAAGAGTTGAGTAATAAACTCGAGTTTGTTAAATTTGTCTATAGGTACGTACAAGTATTTTCTTCTTAACTGCTTCAAATATTATAGAAAACTTGTTTATAAAAAAATTTAAAATTGTTTAAAACAGTCCGTTGGAATGCTGACCGACGGGTAACTGGTTAAAATCGCTCCTGGAGCGCATACAAGTTTTTTCATTGCCCACTTCTTGCGTAAATCTGACAAACATCAACGAGAATAAATTGGTATAAGAAACTTGCCAAAATTGCAGCTCGGAATTGGCGTTAAATTATTGGTAAAATATATGACTTCGTATTCAAAAATGGTTGGAGAAGCTTTTAAGTTTTTTTCAATTATAATTGCGTTGTATTGTCAACAAAATAAATAAATATTAGGCCTGTACGGCATATACTGGTCTTAAGACCTAGCTTCTACAACCACGTTCTTGTGCGAAGTGAAAAGGACCTAAAGTTTTAAGCCGAACGGCAAATTTGAGAAGCACACCATGACCATTTTTTACGTTTGTCAGACGTTCGCAAGAGGTGGGTCAGTGAAAAAATATTCTATATGTTACTTTGTCCCGCCGGGATTTGAACCGGGGACCTTTCGATAAGTATTCCGACAGATTAACCACTGAGCCCGACAATTTCAATATCTGCGTTAAAAGTAGTGCATAGCCAGCTGCTATGACGTGTTGCACAAAGTGCCTTTTCAACTTCGTATACTGGTTTGCCTCTCGAAATTCCCTAAGCGTTGATAAGGTTTGTTGAAAAGAATGCCAAAATATTGACGCAGGCGCTATCTGAGAGCACGCGTTTATCCTTTCTGAATCAAAAAAGTTGGGTGATGTGAATTTAAGGCAAACGAAATAAAGACAAATTAAAAATTCAGCCTATTTTCTCGTTAAAAATCGTAAAAACGCCCGATTGGCTTTTTTCAACTTTGAAACAAAATAAGGCCAAGTTTCAAATGGAAATAACTACAAATGATGGTCTTAGAACAATTCGGTTTACCCCTTACTTTTTCTAGACTTTTGTCCCAATCAATGAAATTATTTCCTACTTTTATCACACGTAGGTGACGCGTTATGAATTTATTCGGCGAACTCCACAGGCGGACCAATAGGGATTTTTTTTTTTTTTATAATTTGCGTGCGCTAAAGGGATTTTTTTTTTCCGTAGTGACACAGTACCCTTATAATGGTAAAACCACTGCGCAGGCATTTAGTTTGTTGCGCAAGTAGCTCCCAGCAATTCATTGCCTATTTTTGGGTGCTACTTACTGAAAGAATAGAAGGATAGGAAAGAGGTTTGGTGCGATGGGATTTTTTTTTCTCAACAGGTGGCGCCTAAATTGCTTTAGATAGATCAGTTTTTGTTGTGTGTATTCAATTTATATAAATCATGGCCCTGGTCGGGATTGCTACCTGTAAGTGAAGTGGGAGGGTCATTATCCTTTTACTCCAGATCATAACCTCGTCGATAAAGAAAAACATAGGGACGTGCTACAGTCCGCTTGGGCGAACTGTTGGATACCCTATTCTTATTCCTATCCCTCATAAGTGGGCGTGACAAAAGTCTAAGTATGGTTGAATTGTTAAGAACGCTCAAAATAAAACGCTCCCTAGCTCAAACTTGGGTGTTTCAATAAAATTGTTTTATTTAATTGTGGGCGTGTCAGTAGGCGGATTTAAAAAAAATTAACACATGAGAATAAAGGGCTACTAGAGAGTATATATTATAAATTTCAGCTCCCTAGCTCAAACTTTGAATTTTCAAAAAAAAAAAAAAATAATTGTGGGCGTGTCAGTGGGCGGATTTTGAAAATATTTACACATGAGCATAAAGGGCCCATAGAGAGTATATACTATAAATTTCAGCTCCCTAGCTGAAACTTTGGATTTTCAAAAATTAATATACCCTTAGAATAGGGTAAAAAAAAATTATTTTATTTATTTGTGGGCGTGTCAGTGGGCGGATTTTGAAAATTTTTTATCCCGAGCAGTTTTAGGAGTCATAGATCATATATAAAAAATTTCAGCTTTCTAGCTCAAAATTCGATTTTTTCCAAAATTTGGTTTTTTTGAGTTTGTGGGCGTGTCTGTGGGCGGATTTCAAAAATTCGTAAACTTGATTATTTCGGGACCCTAGAAAGTATATGGTTAAAATTTCAGCTCTCTAGGTCCAGTTTAAAGGCCTAATTTTTGGCTACAGACGGACGGACGGACGGACGGACGGACGGACGGACGGACATGGCTAGATCGACATTACTATCGATGCTGATCATAAATATAGTAACTTTTAGGGGTCTACGGGCAATATTAAGGTATGTTACAAACTATGCGTCAAAATTAATATACCCTTAGAATAGGGTATAAAGAAGAAGAAAGGGTCGCGTTGTGCACTAAACATAAAAAAATCGTATCATGATCACGATTTGAACGAGCCTCGCGGGACTGTCACAGTTGATAAAATACGATAAATTAAATAAAGGTTTTTTTTTGTTATACCTGCAGATGGGAATAACTTCAAATCGTGCTGTGATTTTTGACATTATTGATAGGGAGTTTTTTTTTTGTAAGATCTCCCAAGAGGGATAACTGTAAGTCGTGTTGCTATTGTTTGACATATCATTATAAATCGATTCACACCGGAAGAACGGGCTTTTGAGAAGCTTAAAGCTGACACTAATTGACTCAATAACATTCATGACACTCGATAATACCCACAAAAGTTCACTGCTTGGTGTGGTCTTCACGCTGACAGCATCCTCGATCCTTATTTTATTTAAAATAAATATGAAAAACATAGGGACGGGCTACAGTCCGCTTGGGCGAACTGTTGGGTACCCTATTCTTATTCCTATGAGACACCTATAGAGTCTATAGTATAAATTTCAGCTCCCTAGCTCAAACTTTGGTTTTTCAAAAAAAAAAAAATTAATTGTGCGCGTGTCAGTGGGCGGATTTTAGAAAGGTTATCTCCCGAGCAGTTTTAGGAATCAAAGATCATATATAAAAAATTTCAGCTTTCTACCTCAAAATTCGATTTTTTCGAAAATTTTGTTTTTTTTTGAGTTGTGTGGGCGGATTTCAAAAATTCTTAAACATGATTATTTCGGGCCCATAGAGCGTATATGGTTAAAATTTCAGCTCTCTAGGTCCAGTTTAAAGGCCTAATTTTTTCCGACGGACGGACGGACGGATGGACAATGGACATGGCTAGATCAACATTACTATCGATGCTGATCGTAAATATAGTAAATTTTAGGGGTCTACGGGCAATATTAGGTTATGTTACAAACTATGCGTTAAAATTAATATACACTTAGAATAGGGTATACATACGAATTGGACCAATAAATTTGCCAAAAAGATCGTGCGATTTGATGTTCTCCGTTGCTTCTTGTTCGGCTATGTCAAGTCGTAAATGAAGTGTGTTCGAAGCCAATACTAAGCTCGTTATTGCAAAGATAGGTACCCAAATAATCGGAAGAGTGCCCCAAAATTGAACCGATAGGAGCCCTTTTTCAGAGAGAGCCATTTACCTGATCGTGTTGAACCGTGCTCGAAACGTACTGTGAAAAACTATTCTTCATGATGATAACCGTGAAATAATTGTTAACAATAAAATATGAAAAAGTCTCACTAGGAAAACACAAACATGATAGTGTAATATTGAAAAAATATTTGTAAAAAAATAAGGAAAGTTTACAGTCCATTAGGCGAATTGTTGGATACCATATTAGAATTCCTGTCCCTCAAAGTGGCTTGGAATCGGATTGAGAGTGCTTGTAAATATTAAAACATTTTTTGTTCCAACAGAATGACCAAAAATCTGACGAAACTTTTATATTTATTTTTAAAATTTAGTAGACATTATGTTTTTCTTTTTAGCTTCAATTTGGGCAAGGACAGATTGCAGTGTAGTGGCGGCTTGAAGACCTGTATGTGAGGCCGAAAGCCGTCCTATGCATGTGTCAAGGAGATGTCCAGAGTTTAAAACCCTTTTAAACCACGAAGCTTGCCACCCAAGCACTGTTATATATGTAGTTATATACAAAATACGCAACATACTAAAATGTTCCATAAACAGAGTGGCGTCTGTTTTCAAAAAATCGTCAAACAAAGCTTTCTTTGAAGCATTATGTACTCAATTAGTGCTTCAAAGAGTTCTTTATTATGTTCATGTTTATGCACTTGTTCACAGCTGTTTTTTTTTTTTATTTTCAAGTGTAGTGCGTCACATATTCGAATATGAACATAACAAATTAACGCTACTTTCATTCATTAACTTGTAAAAACCAATTAAAAGCGAATAAGAATTGCCAAAATTGCCTTATACAAGGTGGCGCAAAAATAACCTTCCGATGTCCGAAAGTCACCGACCGATTATTGCTCAAATAAATAGTCACCAATATTCCGCGTTCTGGAGCAGTGTAGCGTAACATTGTTTATTAACGTGTATTTCGCATGTGTTTACTCCACAAATGTCAAAACAGAACTGACATTAGGGGCCAATCGCAAAAATTTATAGCATTTTCTGATAGGAGGATTACTTTTGCGCCACCTTGTATGTTTTCTGAGGCGTATTTCGATTTTTAAAATGAAATAACGTATTTCACTTGCATACTTAACGTGCTCCCGACCCGTGGAGAGTCTCTGCCTGGGACACTGTAGCCTTCCATCCTCTGCGATCCCGGGCATGCTGCTTCCAGTTGTCCAGACCAAGCGCTCTTATGCTTGGTCTTCCGAGTTAGCGGTTTTGAACAAAATTGCTTTCCCAAGCCAAAGTAGCAACGGTTTCCTACGGTCAGTCTTCGTCGGATCTCCACTAAGGTGTCATTTGTGGAGATGATGTTTACTCCTAGGTAGGTGAATTCCCTTACTACCTCGAAGTTGCTGCTATTAACAGTGACGTTTTGTCCTATCCGTTAGACAGATGTTTGTTGAAAGCAAGTACTTCGTTTTGTCCTCTTTGACTTAAAGGCCAACCAATTTTGGCTATTCTTCAATCGATAAGAAAGCCTCTAATATGGTACGTTGAGATCGGCCAATGATGTCGATATCATCTGCCTATCACAGTAGTTGGAGGGATCTGTCGAAGAAAGTGCCTTCCTTTATTATACCTGCCCTGAGCACTATCTGCTCCAGAAGTCCTTGCAGGAATCCGGTAAAGGTTTGAAATAGTTCCGACGAGGTGTTTCACCGCGTATTTTCCAGCGTCACGAGACACAACTGGATCAGATTTGCCGGAATTATGAATTTGGCCTTCGGGACGTAGAGCTCCTGGCGATGAATGATTTCATATGCGGCTTTAAGGTCGATGAAAAGATCATGAGGCTCAACTTGAAATTCATTTGCATTTTTCAGGATTTCCCTAAGTGTGAAAATTGAAATTGAAGCCACACTGGTTGCAGAACGGCTTCAGACGTCCACAGTGTACTTTGGATAGGATTTTATATGTAACACTTAGCAGGGATATGCCTCGATAGTTCTTGCAAGACATATGGTCACCTTTCTTGTAGATGGGGCATATGTAGCTGATAGTACAGTCATCGGCCATGCTTTCTTCCACCCATACTTGGTTATATGGTGCATGCGCCCTACAAAAACATTACCTCCGTATTTGAAATGCTCAGCTGGTCAACCATCAGAGCCGGCAGCCTTGTTATTCTTTAGCCTTTTTAACGATTTCGATGAGTGCATGCTCACGTTATTGACTCTTCTTTGATCTTCCTTTAACGACACCATCGTTCTCCTGCCCTGTCAACACATGCAAACTTACAGGACTGTTTCAAGATGTTGAATGTGTCGCTAGGCCCACATGAATGATATAACTTGCTAGATGTAATTCCTCCCTGCACGGGAATAAAAGCTTTTTATTCGACTGATCCTCAATACTGACCAAGTGATGCGGGAGCAAGCTCAACTGCCACTAACCAGTCAGGGTAAACCCTTAACATCTCACTTGATCAGAAGGTCCGAAAGAAGTGCTCACATTTTCTAGAATAAGTTAATCTAAAATGGAAAGGGCTAAAAATGTGCTTGAAATAAGCTTACGACATTAATCTTTAATACATCATAATGCTGGGCTGAACATCTATACAACATCTTAAAGTGCAGCAGTAAAACTATTAAAGAGTTCGAGTGGGTGAACTGTTGGGTACCATATCCATAATCCATATCCGCTAAGGTGGGTGTGGTATTATGTTGAGAGATTTTCCAACAAGAACTCTTTATTAGAAAACTGCGGTGATATACCAGCCTGTCTCTACTCAAATCATTTTTCGATTCAGCACAAAATATCAAGATATTTTCTTCAAAACTTGTAATACCAATATTTATACTTTTTATTACCCACAGTAGTTGCGACAATTTTTTATTTAATAAAGTTCATTACACCAAATTATCCTTTCTACAATAACAAACATTTTTTTTCCAGAATTTAATTTCATGTGTGGGACCTTCTGTGTTTTGTTCGTATTAAAAGAAACATCTTGCCATCGTATTGCCTCGCATCCGCCATCAACCAAGTTTAATGCATCCAACTGTAATGGCTATTCTCTGACACAGATAGGAGCTACAACCGATTTTCCTTTAAATCAGAACAGCAATTAAAATGAGCGATTTAATGAAAACTCCAAGGATTAGTATCGGAGCTGGAGCCACCATTGCACCGGAGAACAATAACGACAGTACTCTGATGGTGGGTTTGGCTGTATCGGAGCTGAAGAAACGTCCAACTGGCGGTGGCTTTGGAAGCGGTGGAAGCCTCATAGGACGCAAAGAAATAGTACGCTTCGACACGGCTAAGGATTCGCTCTACGACGAGGACGACGACGAGATGAGGGATAAAATACGCGAGGAAATAAGAAGGTAAGTGAGTGCCCACCTATTTTGTATTGTTGTGCAGGAGAATCCTTGGAATACAGCAGATGATTTATTTAATATCTTGCGAAACAGATTAACGTTTCCTTGATGAGACTTTTAAGGGGGTGTGGCATGGCTGGGTGGAAAAAGCAATTTATTTGGTGTTGTACCATTATTCCTTGAGTGAGTGGACATTAATTGATAATGAAGTGGAGTTGGGGTAACATCGTAGCTTTATACCGCTCACCCTGAAAGGGATGTCTGATCCATGTTTGATTTTGGTTTGACTAATGAACACGCAATTCAATTGAGTTGGATAAGAATTCATTTTTATAATGAATCTGTTATCCCACATTCAGCAGTAAAAACTTTATTAAGACCTGAGTTAAGTTTACAACGATGATTAATTGTGGACTTTAACGATACACCATTCCTTCAGTCTGCTTATCTCTATCCTAAGACCGGTTTTACTGCAGGGAAACAACTTTTTTTTCCGGTAAATTAATAAACAAAACTTCCTTATCCATTCATCTAAGGTTGTACTCGTAAGACCACCGTCTGCACTTGATCAGCACCTTGAACGTAACAAAGGATGCCTTCGGTTTGTTTTCTTGGAAAACATTTTTCCTTAAAGGAAATTAAACTAAAAACAGCATAAGCTATCAGCTTAGTATACTCATACACAACTTCGTCGACCTCCCAGACCACCCCTGCTTTGTGGATGCAGTCATCCTTTCATCAATGTTGATGCACCCTCTTGACTGCGACTCGTAACACTGGCCGACATCTTTTGTCGTGTCAGCTAGGCTACAAAATGCTTTTTATCTCATAGCCAGCAGCAGCTTCGTATAGAAAGGAATAGAAACTCGTAAATTGTTATCCTTTACCATTTATGCCGCGGCGGAAGGCATTTTTTATGTTCAACACTTTGCAAAAGGATAAAAAGTCCTAGGGTCGTTTTTCCCCTCCGTCTGTCTGTGTGAATCGTATCCCAGCAAGGATGATAATAGGAAAAAATAATCCGTTTGAGATGGTGGTTAGTAAAAGGAACACCCCCTATCGCAGTATTCTGGGAGAAGAAAAAGGTTAACAACACAACCTGTGGTTGTCAAACGTAAAATACCACCCAGCATCTCTCTTGGTTACCATTTTCCGCATAAACGGGAAGAAGGATATTTTGCTCATTTTTTTTCTGCTTCTTTATGGACTTCTTATTATTATAACAACTACATTCCATTTGTTATTGGATTTGGTACCTATGTAATCTGACGACTTGTACCAGTCTTTGGCTCTTAACAAAGTAGGGTCGTTCTTCACAAGAGACGGTGCATAACTTACGATTTAATTTTGCTATGAAACGAGACGTTACCGTGAACAAAATTCTCCCTCTTTGATAGTTACGATGAGAACCAAGACCCCTTTCATAAAAAACGGGTAAGAAATGAAGAGAGGACTTACATTTTCTTTAAGAGCGTCATGGTGATAGATTGTTTTATGGTTGCGGAAGTGGCCATTGATATTGTTGTCCTTGTTTTTGCTTGAAAGGCACTGTCCGTTTTTATGCCTTTCGATTTGTCGTAAATAAGCGAAGAATTTTACCGCAGATTTTTTGAATTCGAATCCATTCAGGTAATTTTAATCTCATTTGCGGTTTTCCTTGATGCTTTGTGCGCAATTTTATGCATTTGACGAGAGCGAGAGATGAATTGCTAAAAAAAAGATTTGCGCTTTTTGATTCGAGAAAGAGCTATCAATTGAACATCAATTGAATTTTCACGGGCTGAAAGGAGATGTTGAGGAAAAGGAGGGATTTAGTGGGAACTTTGAATGTTTAAAGAAACACAATAAGCTCAATTTCAATCATAGCCGATTGTTCTAAAATTGGCTGTGCTTTTTATAACACTGTAGTTTCATAAGCGCGCAACAAACGTTATAAATGTTACATATAGAAAACACAATAATGGATACACATTTTAAATCGCCGCACGATACATGTCCAAACATGACCAGAGCGCAACAAGGCACGTCCTGCAATTTGACTGTTTACGCATTTGGGACTTGGCTACAACTTGACCTACATATTATTAATTTATCAACATTATACACCAAAGTCTCTGTCGTACACCATACGGTGTATAGTCGTTGAATATTCAAGTTTGACTCTGTGATTTTACGTGCTCTCAAAGAACTTGGAAAGCGCTTTAACAATCGAACAAAAGAAACATTTTATCTAAGCTCTTGAAAGAAGAGATTCTTCTATTCCTGTATGCTAAAAAAAAAAACAAAGTGGCAAGATAATTGAATCAATTTCCATCTGTTGTGGGTCAGATAAATCTTGATCGAATAAGAAGTTCGAAGGTCAGAGCACGCCTTCATGCCAAAAACCTATCGTAAAGCAAATGGAGCGCAACCGTCTCAGTTGGTATTGTCATGTTCAGAGAAGAGTTTCTAGGAACAATGTCAAAAGGGCAAT
The DNA here is from genome assembly GCA_949715645.1 of Portevinia maculata. Classification (NCBI taxonomy): domain Eukaryota; kingdom Metazoa; phylum Arthropoda; class Insecta; order Diptera; family Syrphidae; genus Portevinia; species Portevinia maculata. The sequence goes on along the minus strand of OX454526.1, from coordinate 284,202,056 downwards.
ATCTGTCAACTTCCCTACAATCGTGAAAAAAGCAGACCTAAAAACTCCTATATAACACAACTAGCGACCGGTGCTCGCTTGCTTCGCCAGTCTGCCACTTCTCAAATTGAATATGCTGATAAGAACTGATAAAGAAAACGTCGAGTGTGTCTCTACTTAATATATGGATAAACTCTGAGTGTGACTCCCTCTCAATCTCAATTACATTTCATGATTTCATACCCTAGGTATCTTTCTCAATCCCATGCGATACAAAAAAACAACACAAACTACAAAAGGTGCATAAAAAAAAGAAAAATCGCACAGCACAAAAGGTACAGACACAGAGAGAGAAACTGATTTTTGCCGCACACACAGACAAATTTTCCTCCACTGAACGCTGGGAAAATCCAACGATCTAGCTTCAATCAAACATTTTACTTTTTTGAATTGTATAAAATTTATAGTTCAATGCTTATTGTTCAACTTCAGGATAACCTACAAAGATGATTTATATCTTAAAATCTTTGTACATAATGAACTTTATATTTAAAAAAATCCTATTTCATTTGGATGAGTCATTCCAAAGCTAGGAGCTAGAAAGCATTCGAGAGTTACAACTTTTCTTAGATATCAGCTTAGATCTCCGCTTCTGGACAGCGGATGAAGCAATTTCCAGCGGTAAAAAGTAGCCTATGTCCATTCTCAGGCTCTACACTATCTGTGTTAAATTTCATTTAAATCGGTTCAGCAGTTTTGGCGTTAAAGCGAGACAGACAGACAGACAGACAGACAGAGTTACTCTCGCATTTATAATATTAGTATGGATTGCAACAACACCAACATTTGATTGACCTCAGTGACAAAGTGATTTGAAATAAGAGGGCATGGCGATACTTTGTGAGGTCAAACCGGCGAACCCCATAGGCGGAAAAGTGGGGATGCAGTGGAGTGGGAGGCTTATGATCCCTCTAGTCCGGATCATAATAATAAAAATTGCGATTACTTTGATATGAATTTTTAAAAGAAAGAAACAAATTATCACAGATTACATTTATATTACTTTTTTATATTTTAGAAGAAAATAATATACAACTCCAATATATGAACTTTTCGATTTTATGAACTAGCTCCGCAATCATTAGTTTATATAATCGAGAATTTTGTGTACCGAAACAACGATTTGAAATATATATGCGCAATGAATCAAATGCCTTTGTCTCGGCATATTGCATGTACTTAAACCAACGCCTAGCTTTCGCCTTCGTCAGACGGACGGAGTTCACGGATAGATTGACTCAGTGTTTGGAGATTTATTCTTGTATGGTTAAGTGGTAAATGCTTGAAGATCTTTTGCGGGAAGAGGCAAATACCTCCGTGATCCCTGGCACGCTGCTTCAAATTGCCCAGACCAAGCGCTCTGGCATCCGCTATGGCTTGGTACTTAAAACGGAGGTTCGGTCTTCCTTGCATTCTCGAACCTGGGTGCGGGGAGTCGAAAATCCTCCTCGTTGGAGCATTAATATCCATTCAGTCGATGTGGCCGAGCTAATGTAGTAGACGTATTTTAGCTTTTTGGACTACATCCACATCTTGGTACAGCTCATAGAGTTCGTGGTTATATCTTCTCTTGACAAAATATCGGACGGAGTATTTTTCTTTCAATAGAACCCAATATTAGCCCCACTTGCCTACTTATCGGGCAGCACTCGGCACTATAAAGCAGGACTGGCGTATTAAGGTTCGATATAGCAAGATAGAGCAAAACCGAAGTAGCAGGGGTTTCCTGAGAAAATACTCCGTCGGATCTCCACTAAGGTGTTATGTTCACTCCAAGGTAGGTGAACTACTTACTACCTCGAGTTTCTATTAAGAGTGACGTTTTGTTCTAGGCGGTGGTTTGTAGATAGCATTTATTTGGTCTTGTCCTCATTAACTTCAAGACCAACCAATTTCGCCTGTTTTTCAATTGCCGTAAAAGCATCTAACACGGCTCGCTGAGAACGGCCGAAGATGTCGATATCGTCCGCATACCCCAGTAGTGGGACGCATCTATTGAAAATAATGCCTTTCGTGTTGACACCTGCCCTGCGCCGACACTTTCTCCAGAACAAGATTGAAGAAATCACATGATAGTGCATCTAATTGCCGAAATCCGGTGCAGGTTTGGAATACTTCGGAAGAGCTGCTTCTAAATTGCACATTACACGACGTGTTTTCATGTATCACGCGACATAAGTGAATCAGCTTTGATGGGATTCCATATTCGGCCATCTTCATTTAGAGCTCTGGGCAATGAATATTATCATATGCGGCTTTAAAGTCGATGAAAAGATGGTGAGTTTCGAATTGAAATTCATTGGTCTCTTACAGGACTTGCCTTAGTGTGAAGATTTGGTCTATTGTGGATCTGCTGGCCGGGAAGCCACACTAGTACGGTACCGATGAGTGTGTTGCAGAACGGCTTGAGACGTTCACCCGAATAAAATTTTCAAATTATTGAATTTTATTATTAAAATTCGTGCTATATGAAAAGTGACTCAAAATTGGACCACTCAAAACGTAGTCGTGGTCAACCTTTACATGAGATAAATGCAAATTAAATGGCTTTTACTTTTTAAAATTAATTTTTTATTGGTTTTTAAATGTTAACTTAAATACAGGACGAAAATGATTAAATCTAACTTATAATTAACAGGATACTTATTCTAAATTAATTGTCCTTATGCAGTCGTTCTATACTTAATTATAACCTTATGATTATCGCCTTTCGGCCTAAAAACTATTTTACGAACTAAACTTACATATTATATTCATCGAGAATTTTTTTAAAACTCGCGCATCATTATTTACATTTTATATTGTATATAAAACAAATTACAAACTACGTATTCTACTTACTTCAACGACTTAACGTATTCTAACTATAATAAGGATGATGAGAACTCGTAGCCTTACGCAACAAGTGGTCAAAAGCCCTATTGCTTTCCAAGCGCCTGGCACCCGTCAATATGCACACGCGCCGCCGTGAGTCGACTGAAGCCTTACACCGTCATCCACCTCCCGGAACCACCACCAAAAGTTAACGAGCCCGGCCTCTCCCAGAAACGCCCTAGCTAACTTAGTCTAACTTATAAACTAAGAGGATGTTACCTAGAGTAGCGCACCGTCTTCCGAGGGCATGTTGACCCCTCCCCTCAACGAGCCATTAAAATTTGTCGAATTGCCTCATGAATTCAAATAAAATTTTAACACACTTGCAATTTGCTGTGTCTTTTTTGACAGTATAAATCCACCCGCTTAAAAAATCACCCATTATAAAGGTGTTATGTATCCCTACAATATCTTTAAATAAACCAAGTCAATCATGGCTTGCAAATCAGATTGTATCTTTCTTGTTTTTACTCGTTAAACGTTGTCGCTGGCGCTGATTCTACTCAACAACTAATTATTTTTATGAAAAGGCTAAATTAATAAATTTATTTAAGATAATCACACTGATATTTGAAACTTGCTTCTTATTAACTTTATTTAACAAATAATTACAAAGATTGCAATATCTATAATGATATAAATGTTATTATGATAATTGGTTTTAAAACAATTTAATTGGGTATATGGATGTTGCACGATTGTAATCAATGATCGGAATCAGCATTCAGCTGACGATACCCAGTGTCGTAACTAGGACAAAATGTCAGTTAAATTTACCTTCCCATGATAGCTACGTATTGGTCATGTCAGCCTTGATTTGCTGTACTAAGAAGCACGAATGTTGGAAAAGAAGTAAATATCAGCAAATGCTTTGTTGGAAAGACTAGGTGATGCATTACAGAAATAGTGTCGTCGATAGCCAGGATAACAGATACTTCGAAATAATTAAAGCGGAGGTCAGTCAGAATTTTTCAAGACTAGTCGGGGTGTTAAAGAATGGATGGTGGCGGATGAGCTTTTTATTTCCGAGGTGCGTTTCTGGTACCGGAACATATTGGGTTCAAAGCAAGAGCATGACCCTTCAGGTTTGGAGAGATTGCATAAGAGTGCGGATTCGTCGAAGGAAATCGGCCAATGACAAACGTTATAAAATTAAAGCCGTATCAAATCTAGATGTAAAAACATTAGCCTGATGTGCATATATTCCCTCTAGAAAAGAGGCAGAAACTCATATCAAGGATAAGTTTTGTGACATACTAAATGCAGCCTACGAATACTGTCAAAATCCTGCTCGGTCATTTCAATTCTTAAATTGGTAAGGAAAACATCTTCTGCGGATTAGTTGGTATGTATAGCCTCCATAATACGACACGACACGACAATAGATAACGGCCGCAACGCTTAGCATAGTTCTAGGAGAGGGAGCCATCCAAAAAAAAAAACACTATACAATCCAAAAACAATTAGCTGCCTTTGGAAATGTGTATAAATATTTTCAAAGAAGGGGCGACGCAGTCATTTCAATACAGATATTAACCAGGTGCATTTGAAAGTAAAAATAAAAATACTTTTTATTCAAACTGCATTTTTTAATGCAAGTAAGACAAATCAAATAAAGCTATCTTTGCATAATATAGATACATTGTCACCACCCTTATTTTCACCTATGTAAAGAGTGTAGAAAATGGCTAATGATAAAATGTGATTCTAATGCTTAATGTCTTATGACCTTAAAGTTAATAATAAAATACCTAATATCGTATAACAACGATCTAGCGGTGTCTGGTGTGGCATCCAAGACTGAAGTCAATTGAACTTCAGACACCAACAATAGATCATCGAGATACACAAAAACTCTCTCTCTTACAGTATGTGGGATGACCTTATCCATAAGCCTACACATTGACTGTGGCGCATTGCAAAGCCCAAACGGCATCGAAGTGGTTCATCAAAATGAGGCAATGCTTCACTTCCCTCCTCATTTACTTCAATTAATTCCAATCCATTAATCCATTCTCGTTTCGCTAAATCCTCAATTCTCCAATTCTCCAATTTACCACAACATTTCTCTGGCTTTCTCACCTCACATAACCTCTCTAGTTAAATGAGAATGAGACTACAGTTTGTATTTGAAGTGGTGTGGCAGACTGAAGCACTGAGGCATTGAATCAATTGGAGCGCTAGAAGCAGATGCTTTACTTTGTCCCATATGCTTCACCACCTCATTTACTTCAATTAGTTCCCAATCGAATATATTAATTCATTCTTACATCTCTTTCGCCTCCGTTGACGTCCCTACTTCAATTCACCACCACTGCTCATTCTTCCGCGTAAATAATATATCTCTACTCATGCGTGTGTTCGATTTCGGTGATTAGCAAAGAGCCAATATTCAATAGGGGAGCGGGATGGATAACATATTTCTCTTTTTTTCGTGGCTTTGCTCTTTGATAAAGATTTATTTCACGTCAGGGGTTATGTAAACTGTTTGAAATATTAAAATAATATTCTCATCAAAATTTCTTTGCTCATTGTGTTGAAATTCAGAAATTGAATGATACAGACATTAAACTAGGAAACATGTGTATCTTTTACATTAATGTAAGAACGATACGAGATTAAAGGAGAACTGATAAAAATATAATAGTTAAAAAACAATTCGTTATTTCTCGATTTACCGGTAACCAGAAATATTCATTACGAAAAATTGAGGGTGGACATAATATGCCAGGAAAAAATTGTTACATATTATCCAAGCAAAAATATCTCAAAATGAACGCTTCAGTGACCGACTTTCAACTGAAGTGGAGTGAGTGAAGCACTTAAGTAAAAGGAAACATTTTTTTCACCTCTATTGAGTAGGTACTGGTCATAGGTATATAAAATATTAATATTTTTGTTTGTATTTTTTTACGGTTTTATCTAGCGGAACCCCGCAGGGGGGAGTCATATCGCACTGCTGTGGGTACTGGTCATTGACAACGTCCTAAAGGAAATTAAGTCAATGGGTATAAGTGCCACAGCGTATGCGGACGACGTGGTCATAGTAGTGCAGCGAAAATATTTGAATACTTTAAGTGAGATCACATAAACCGCCTTAAAGAAAATTATCAATTGGGCCAAGGGCTGCGGACTAAATGTCAATCCCTCGAAAACGGAGTTAGTCCTGTTCACGAGAAGACACAAAATACCGCACTTCATTCTCCCGAAACTTGACGGAGAGAAACTGTCCCTTACGAACAGTGCGAAGTATCTGGGTGTAATCCTAGATAGAAAATTAAATTGGAATCTTAACATACGGGAACGAATGAAGAAAGCGTATAATGCCCTCTTTATTTGTAAGAGAACAATAGGCAAAACATGGGGCCTGAAACCCGCCATGGTACACTGGATATATACAGTAGTGGTAATACCCATACTTACATATAGCTCACTTGTGTGGTGGACGGCAACAAATAAAAGAACCATAATTGGAAAACTAGCAACGGCGCAGAGAACGGCAAGCATAGCCATCACTGGTGCAATTCGTACTACTCCTACGGCAGCACTGGACGCCTTCCTGCACTTTATCCCGCTAGACTTAATAATAAAGCAACTTGCTGGCAATAGGCCAGTTTAAGGACTGTAGTTTTGGGCACTGCATGATCTTAACTGATGTGCTACCCGGAAATCCTATACGGACTGATGAGATTTGCCTCTTGGTCGACCATGACATCCCCTATGAGGTGTCATATCCGCGAAGGGAGGAGTGGCAAAGAGATGCAGTCACAATAGCAAGCGACGTTCCTATCTACACTGACGGCTCTAAGACGGGGGAGAGAACGGGTTCTGGCATTTTTTCTGCTGATCCAGACCTGAGAGAAGTCGTATAGACACAAGCAGTGTCTTCCAATCGGAAGTTCTGGCTGTTCTAAGGGCGGCAGAGATAGTGCAGATGGGATCATTGTCGGGAAGAGATATTGCCATCTATATTGACAGTCAGGCGACACTTATGGCACTTGAATCTGCTAACATTAACTCTGAGATAGTCAAAAACTGTCGCACAATGCTAAAGCAGTATGTAGATGAAATCGAGTAAGACTGTGCTGGGTACCGGGACACAGCGGTAAAGAGGGAAATGAGCAAGCCGATGAGCTAGCAAGAAAGGGAGCGGAGCTGGAAAATAGCGGAGGTGTGAATATTAAACCACCCCTGGGCGTCTTTAAGGGAAAAATCAATGAAAAGATCTTAAAAATGGCTGATATCAGATGGCAGAACATAGAGGGACATAGGGTGTCTAGAGCCCTTTGGCCCCATTTGGAAAAGATCTAAGGAAATTCTAAAATTGAGCAGCTAACAGCTTAGAACAGTAATGGGGATTATGTCAGGGCACTGTCTTCTAAGAAAGCATGCTAGACGACTTGGTCTGGGGGATGTGGACACGTGCAGGTTCTGTGGTGATCTACAAGCCGAGGAAGACATAACACACATATTGTGTGAATGCGAGGGCATAGCACGGAATCGTAGGAGGATTCTAGGGCAATACTTCTTCGAGGAACTAGGGAAGCTGAGCGGCATAGACCATAAGAAGCTGGTTAAGTTCTGCAGGAAGATTGGGCTCTGTCTAGGAAGAGTTTTTTAGGTTTTTAGGTTTTTCTCCAATTGAAGTTTTTCAAGTGGTTCCCTAGGGATCGCGATGGGGCCTTCTGGTGCCTAGTGATTTATGCAAATTGCATTCCCCTTTTTAACCTATGACCTATGACCTATCTAGAGAGCACTATAATACAACTAAACAGGTTCCAGCGAACGTCTGACAAACATCCAAGAGTATCAAATTGTCATGAGAAGCTTCTCAAATTTGCCGTTCGGATTCGGCGTAAAACTGTAGGCCCTTCGCATGAAAGTTGTTGGAGAAGCTAGATTGTAAGCCCTGTAGGTTCGAACAACAAATTTGTCTACTGACCAAATTTTAAACGATACAAGCTCTGCAATAATGTTGCAACTTAAGCTGAGTTCTTTCTTTTTTGTGTCAGTTGAGAATTTACCTTCAAGTCCAAGTTTCTATCAACTGTACATAAAGGGAAATTTAAAAAAAAACAATTCTGCCCGAATATGTTACGCTATAGATACTATTGACAAAAAAAAATTGGTTAACAGTTATGAAAATTTCATTAAAGAAATATTGCTTAATATAACGCAATGAAATTCGGTGAGAAGCAAATCCACACATTTGTTTGATATAACTTACTTTCTTAATGAGCTCGCGACCAGTGGAAAGTCCCTGTCTGAGACACTGGACCCTTCCATCCTGAGCGATCCGGGCACGCTGCTTCCCGTTGCCGAGATCAAGCGTTCTGGCATCCGCGATCGCTTGGTCTCTAAAACGGAGGTTCGATTTCTTATCATCTCGAATATGGGTGCTGGGAGTCGAACATCCTCTTCGTTGGAGCATTAATGTCCATTCGGTGGATGTGGCCGAGCTAATGTAGTAAACGTATTTTGCTTTTTGGACTACATCCACATCTTGGTACAGCTCATAGAGTTCGTGGTTATATCTTCTCCTGCATTCGCCCTCCTCGCACACAATATCCGACAGAGTATTTTTCTTTCGAACGAACCCAAATTTAGTTCGCCAGTATCAGAGTTTTATAGAGCTTACACTTGGTCTTCCGAGTTAGGAGTTTTGAACCCATTTATTTCGCCAAGCCGAAGTAGCAACGGTTACCAAGTGTAATTCTCCGCCGGGTCTCCACTCCACTAATGTGTTATTTGTGGAGTTGATGTTTACACCGAAGTAGGTGGACTCCCTTACTACCGCGAAGTTGTTGCTATCAACAGTGACGTTTTGTTCCAGTCGTAATACTTCGTTTTGTTCCCGTTGATTTCAAGGCCAACCAATTTTGCATGCTCTTGAATCGCCATTTAAGCCTTGAACACGGCACGCTGAGATCTGCCGATGATATCGATATCGTTCGCATATCTCTGTATAGTTGGACAGATCTGTTGAAGGTAGTTCTTTCCGTATTGTCACGTGCCCTACGCACTATCTGCTCCAGAATAAGATTGAAGAAGTCATAGCGCATCTCCTTACCGGAATCCGGTTTGGAATAGTTCGAAAAAACTGTGCACTTGCACCACGTGGTTTCCAGCGTCACGCGACACAACTGGATTAGTTTTGCCGGGATCCCGAGTTATGCCATCAAGAGCTCTTCTTCCACAACCACAGTTCGGTTTTCCGCTCATCGAAATTCAGAAATTACCCGTTGGTCAACTATTGCTGAAGAGTATCGATCACACTCTACTTCTCTCTACTGTACCCCAGTCGGCCCAGTCGGTTTTCTGTCCAATCCAGGTGGAACTAGTAAATTTAATTCGATGTCGGTTATGCTGTACCGTGAGCTTCGGTACGCGATCAGCTCATTTTGATATCAGACCACGTTCCACTTACCGCAGACTCACCGTGTCCCTCTAATGCTTCGAAATCAATGAGACATGGAGGAGTTAGAGGGACAGCTGTTCAACCGCTGTTTGGTGATTATTCCGAAGGCTTTCCAGCACCAAGTATCTGTCACCCCTTCCAGAAGAACTTTGGGCATACTGAGCCCTGGGGCCGGGTGTAGGAGTTGGTTTCCTTTTACCTTTAAAAGTCTTTTCTTAACGTAGCTTATGGCATATCGCACACTTCGTTCATCTTCAAGCAACTCAATTGCCCTGGCAACCGTTATTTGCATATTTATTCACAAAACTCACTAATAACTAATAAATAATTAAACTAAAACAAATCCATAACAATAAACTTATTAAAAACACTTACGGGATCACGGAAGCCAAGAATGGCATATCTCACGTCCAGTATGAACAACCATTAAAAGGATAAATAAACCAATAAACCGTTCAAACGCCAAACAAAAAAAAACTATCAAAACATTGCGGCATACTACCAAATGATAACACATAAAAAGTATGACTGCACCACTTTTTTGTAACTCAGAGTATATGGTCACTACCCATTGGATTCGGTGCGAACAGCTCTTGTTGGGCCAAAGACTTCTAACCTATCTCGCCTCCTGTAGGTAAGTACTGATTCTCACACCGAGACATACAATCAGTACGTACGGCACTTTTGTCTGATGATTAGAGTCAGCTTTCGTGCATGGTAACTTCAATTTATGGTTTATTACTTTATGCCATTGAAATCTGAACGAAACAATGTCACAGCTGCACCAGATATTTTACCAGAAATTGTTTAACAATTTTAGAACACAATTTGGAAGAATTCAATCATGTGGTGTCATTTAAAGGTCAAACGATCGCGTGATAAAAACAAAAACTTTGCACTAAGATTATGATATTTTGATATTATGGACAATTTAACGCACAGCCCAACGACTAGCTGAGAATAGATTTAATGACAAACTATCATTTCAATCACAACAACAATCATCAGACAATAGCGATTGACGCGTACCACGAACTCAAAAACATGATTTCAAGGGTTATGGACACTTTAAACAAACAGGTGTTAACTTAATCAATATTCTTACCGAATTTAATTTAATCCGCGCGTCGAAAAACCGTAAGACAAATTCGCACAACGTTCACTGCTGACAGCTATACTTTTATTTACCTGTCACGATCGCGTTTTTTCACAATTTAATAGTCACAACTATTGAATGGCATGGCGGACACAAGATGAGACACTGTAGCCTAGCTGATTTATGTCAAATGGTTGTTTGATTTTTCTTCGTTGTCATGAAGTTCTCTTTATTTACTTAACGAACACAATCCGCTGTCTCTTTCGCTCCCTCTGGCACGCGAATATCCTCACGAACAATCTCACGCAATAACACTGAACTGACTGAATCTATATGAAGCTAGATACTCTCGCGAATTGGTTATTTTTATCGTGAATAACGCGTGGCTATTAGCTAAGCACCGGTAGCAGTAGCGGCAAAACTATACTATATCGCACTTGTTGAACTGATCGAGAATGCGATTGATCGTCTGCATTCGTTTGATCTGTCACACAAGCTTGTTGGACATTTAAACGAATTAATTGTTTTGAATGAGCGGTTCAATAAGGTTAAGGGGTGAAGTGAATTTTTCCTACACGAGTATTTCTAATCGATGGATTGGCAATACACATATGTTTATAGCGATAAGATTTAAAGTCTGGGTATAAGGAAAGAGTGTATTTTTTAGTTTAGACTGACTTGAAGATACTACGATTTATTATCTGAAGTTTTATTGGCTTATTGGTCTGGTGAGTCTGAATGTACGAATATTGTAGCTGAATTTATACCGAACATCAAACCTTATCGGAGGTACATATTACCAAAAGGTATGAATTGTTTAGCGGTTCCACAGTAATCCATATTAACTACACTGTGGGACGAATTGACGTTAGGCTTCGTTATCTTTGGTTATTCCGTGAACATAAGGCTGAGATTAGTATAAACTTTACTGGTTCTCTTAATTGATTAGTGCAAACTGGACACCCTATCTCCGCATAAATTAACTGTTGCATTCGATGATATGGTTAGGCATGTATATAGGCTTCGTCGACACGACTGCATATCCAATTAATATAATATGTAATATAATGTCCTTGAATGTTCGCTTCAGCAGTTCTTGCTGGGGAGAGGGGAGAGGGAGGCAAAAAGGATCACGGGGCAAAAAGTACGAAAGTAGTTCGTGTCCTAGTTTTTAACGACATCTCATTATCAATATAAAGAGCTTACTTAAAACCTAGTTTGCCAACGCATCCCTTAGTTTCAGGGACAGACAAAAGTTAGGCCATTAAACTGGACCTAGAGAGCTGAAATTTTAGCCATATACTCTCTAGGGTCCCGAAATAATCAAATTTAAGAATCTTTTAAATCCGCCCACAAGCCCACAAACTCAAAAAAACAAATTTATCGATTTTTGAGAAATTTTTAATATATGATATATGAAACTGCTCGGGAAATAAAATTTCTAAAATCCGCCCACTGACACGCCCACAATTAAATAAAACAATTTTTTTGAAAAACCAAAGTTTGAGCTAGGGCGCTGAAATTTATAATATAGATTCTCTAGGTGCCCTTTATACTTATGTTTAAATATTGTTTAAATCCGCCTACTAACACGCTCGCAATTAAATAAAACAATTTTATTGAAATATCAAAGTTTGAGCTAGAGAGCGTTTTTTTACAAAAGCTTCGTTTTTTTCCATTAAATCCTTTAAATGTTATAAAACAAAATATGTAGACCGTTCTTAGCAATTCAACCATACTTAGACTTTTGTAACGCCCACTTATGAGGGATAGGAATAAGAATAGGGTATCCAACAGTTGGTCCAAGCGGACTGTAACCCGTCCATATGTTTATACCCTATCCTAAGGGTATATTAATTTTGACGCATAGTTTGTAACATACCTTAATATTGCCCGTAGATCCCTAAAAGTTACTATATTTATGATCAGCATCGATAGTAATGTCGATCTAGCCATGTCCGTCCGTCCGTCCGTCCGTCCGTCTGTCGGCAAAAATTAGGCCTTTAAACTGGGCCTATAGAGCTGAAATTTTAACCATATACTCTCTAGGGTCCCGAAATAATCAAGTTTACGAATTTTTGAAATCCGCCCACAGACACGCCCACAATTAAATAAAACAATTTTATTGAAAACCAAAATTTGAGCTAGGGAGCTGAAATTTATAATATATACTCTCTAGGGGCCCTTTATGCTCATGTGTTAATTTTTTTTAAATCCGCTTACTGACACGCCCACAATTAAATAAAACAATTTTATTGAAAACCCCAAGTTTAAGCTATGGAGCGTTTTTTTCAAAAGCTTCGTTTTTTTCGATTAAATCCTTTAAATGTTATAAAGCAAAATATGTAGAGCGTTCTTAACAATTCAAGCATACTTAGACTTTTGTAACGCCCATTTACTTATAAGAATAGGGCATGCAACAGTTGGCCCAAGCGGACTGTAGCCCGTCCCTATGTTTTTATTTATTATTTGTGTTCTTTGAAGATAGTCCGAACATACGTTTGAAAGACTTTAAGAACCACCACATGAACCAGCGAGGATCAACAGAACGTTAGCGATACTATAAAAAGCAAACAAATGGGAAAGCAAGCAAGATATTTAAGATTCCCAAATCTACCTTTATTTGAAGACTAAACATAGGGACGGGCTACAGTCCGCTTGGGCGAACTGTTGGATACCCTATTCTTATTCCTATCCCTCATAAGTGGGCGTGACAAAAGTCTAAGTATGGTTGAATTGTTAAGAACGCTCTACATATTTTGTTATATAACATTTAAAGGATTTTATCAAAAAAAAAAAAACGCTACCTAGCTCAAACTTGGGTGTTTCAATAAAATTGTTTTATTTAATTGTGGGCGTGTCAGTGGGCGGATTTTAAAAATATCTACACATGAGCATAAAGGACCCATAGAGAGTATATATTATAAATTTCAGCTCCCTAGCTCAAACTTTGGATTTTCAAAAATTAATATACCCTTAGAATAGGGTATACAAAAATTGTTTTATTTATTTGTGGGCGTGTCAGTGGGCGGATTTTGAAATTTTTTTTTCCCGAGCAGTTTTAGGAGTCATAGATCATATATACAAATCGATTTTTTCCAAAATTTTATTTTTTTGAGTTTGTGGGCGTGTCTGTGGGCGGATTTCAAAAATTCGTAAACTTGATTATTTCGGGACCCTAGAGAGTATATGGTTAAAATTTCAGCTCTCTAGGTCCAGTTTAAAGGCCTAATTTTTGGCGACAGACGGACGGACGGACGGACGGACATGGCTAGATCGACATTACTATCGATGCTGATCATAAATATAGTAACTTTTAGGGGTCTACGGGCAATATTAAGGTATGTTACAAACTATGCGTCAAAATTAATATACCCTTAGAATAGGGTATAAAAAGGATACAATAAATGAATTTTATTAAACTTTCATACTTCCAATAAAATTTTTGAAAAATAACCTTGTATTAATTGCTTCTCTAATATCTTTTAAAAATAAACGAATGGTCTATTTTGCCCCACTCAAACGTCCATTTTGCCATGTTTTGTTTTTGGTTATAGCTCTGTATATCCTTTTTTATTTTTTTCAACTTTTATTTGCAAGAAATTCTGTTTGATTCTTAGTAATATTTAAAAAGTTATAAACGTCCAAACGGCTTAAGTTGTCCTAATTGCCCCCTTTACACTACTTCTCATAGAAGTGCCAGATTAACATAATTCTTTTTTCCATTCTATTCCTCTTTTTCATACTTTTCTGCTTCCTTTACATCCCTTCATATCCCTTCCCAGTTTACTAATATGTACTTCTTTTATTCAATTATTGCTTATTGTAGGTGCACAGCCGTTAATGCCTAATATTTATTTAAACTAAAAACAAAATTGATTATAGTATTCCAAGTTTGTTTGTCAAAGCTTTTTATTAATTTCGTCTGCAAACTTATGTGAAAACTTTTGTTCCTAAATGTTCGTTTATTATGCCTTTGCGAAGAAATGGCAACAAACATCGCATGCAAAACAACAGAGGTATTGCATCGCTGCCCTGTATACTAGGTTAGGTCAGGTTATTCAGGACTTTGGCACCGGGTCTATCCCGATAACTTGAAAAAAATCTGAAAGAAAAAAAAAACCTCAAAATGAAAATCTCCAATGAACAAATTCTGAAATGTGTATGGATGGACATGCTGCCACCTGTTTCCACCCTGCTTAGGGTCACTGTTGGATTTTGAGTAACTGCGAGGTTGGAAATATACAAAGTTGAAACTTTAAAAATTTGGAAATCGATTTTCTTCGAGATGTATTTCCTGATTTAGTTATTCGAGATTGTCGTATACATATTCTAGATTTTGTTCAATTCGAGATTTTTGCTTTCGATATTAATGACACTGATTTCCTGATGTTTGTTGCAGTCAGCTGACGCTATCGCTATCGAAGATAAAAATTATCCAGGCATATCCTTCTAAACCGATAAATACCGTCGCAAATATCATTTTCGTATCTGCATGCGTCCGTTTTTAAGAGTCCCAGCCTTCTGGCGTGCTGCCTTAGAATATCCGGACAGGATGACGAATTCAAGATCACCTTGTTCAAGTTGGGCCACAAGGCCTTGGATACCGTATGCCCCACTATGATTCCATCTTTGTATATCTACTCTAGTAGGCGCTGTATACTAAAAGTCTTTAAGAGAATTGTTTGTTCCTTTTTGTAATTTCACTCTCGAGACGTTTCTGATTATGAACAACATGGCTTCGGTCCTGAGAAATCTACTGTAACTATAAGTTGAATTTACATCCCACTGCACGGAGCCAGAGAATGGTCTACAAATAGAGGTTTTTTTATACTGATTTTAGTAAAGCGTTAGATAAAGACACACTTTTTCCTGTTAAAAAACAAACCTATTATCTTATGTAGTTATTCCTCGAATGGATATTGTGATGAATTTTTTCATTCCTAAGTACCTGTACCCAAAATGTGATAGTGCAGTTTTTTGACAAAATACTCCATTCTGTTGTCCCTCAAGGTAGTTACTTCGACCCACTTCTGTTCCTGTTAATTACCAATTATTTATGTTTACATATTAATTACGTACGTAGGTGCAGTGACT
This sequence comes from Portevinia maculata, assembly GCA_949715645.1. Lineage (NCBI taxonomy): Eukaryota > Metazoa > Arthropoda > Insecta > Diptera > Syrphidae > Portevinia > Portevinia maculata. The sequence continues at coordinate 284,186,532 of OX454526.1, read as the reverse complement.
ATGTAGTACGTGCGTTGGACTACTGATCGAAGTGTGTGAGGTTCATATCACGCCTCGGAAAAGTAATCTTAAGTTTTTTCTCCACGGCCCCAACTCTTACGAAAGTAAACAAGAAAGAAAAACATCCAAGAGTATCAATTGTCATGAGAAGCCTATCAAATGTGCCGGTAGGCATAAAAATGTATTTCCCTTCCATTCTTGCCAAAAATATACCTTCGCATTTGCTATATTCGCACTATATACTTCGCATAATGGTTGGAGAAGCAAGGTCTTAGGCGCTGCTTGGTATTTTTGATTTTTTGTTTACACGCAAAGATTTTATCACTTGCGGATGACTGTGAACTGATTCACTCGTATAGTAACCTAAAAGGATATATCTTTAAACGCACCATATTGATATAATATATGAATGGTTAAAAGAAGATTATATGCATTATACTCTTAAGGAATCTAAATGCATCAGGTTCACGAGACATCAAAGCCCAGCTTTCCCTATTTATTTCATCGAAGATAAAAATATCTCTCTCTATCGTCGACGGCTTCTTGCCTTTTGGATATAATAAAACGTTATTCCTATGAATTTAAGGACCCCAACGCAGCTAAAACATTTAACTTATATCCAAACTGATTTAAAGTACTGTGACCGAAGCGAGATAGCAGTTAAATACTGTATATCTCTTCTGCGTTTTGACTGGTAACGTCAACCCCAACTATATTCTAGAATCCATAAACCTTAACACTAGACCGAGAATAACAACAAATTCGTATTTCGATTTCCACATCACAAAGAAAAATGTTAAAGATATTTGTTAAAAAATGTTAAAAAATTATATCAGCGTTCAAAAAATCCTGACTTCAGTAGTAAAAAATAAATAAATAAATTTAAGGCATTAAGGGCCCATACAGGAACTTAAATCTAGCTTCTCCCACCATTAGAACATTTCAACCGCAATACCCGCCATGCAATGCATACTCATCAGTTCACTCTCAAGCTCGTATTCGGACGTTTAGTGAAGTTCAAAGAATCTTTCCGCAGCCGTACAACACGAATGTGGAATACTCTGCCACGCTCTATTTTTCCTTCACATTATAACCGACAAACATTTAAAACTAACGTGCATCGGCATCTCTCCCTTTTCTTCTTATCCTAATTTCCTTAGAGCCCGCGCTGGGTAGCCAATACATGATAAGGGTACAAAAAAAATTCTTAAGTACGTCTCCATTATAAAAAAAGGCTCGTCAGCGTTGGATTCATTTAAATTGTGGGCGTGTCAGTAGGCGAATTTTGAAAATATTTAGACATGAGCATCAAGGGCCCCTGGAGAGTCTATATTATAAATTTCAGCTCCCTAGCACAAACTTCGGTTTTTTGCCGTCCGACCTGAATGAAAATCTGACGCTGACGCTCGATATTTCCAACTATCCCCTACCGAGAGCAAAGATGTTTACACATCAAAAATTTGCTTGTGCGAAGTGAAAGGGACCTACAATTTAAGGCTGCATTAGTACGGCAAATTTGAGAAGCTTCGCATGACAACTGATATTCTTCGATGTTTATCAGACGTTCGCAAGAGGTGGATCAGTGAAAAAAACCTTTAGGTGTTAATTGGCCTGGGCGGGATTTGAACCGGGGATCTTTCGATTAGTAGCCCAATACAGTAACCACCCAGTGAGCCACTGCGCCCACGGGACACTGTTGCGTAGTTGAATACATAAAACAAAATTAAAGGGAGAAGTGTTTTTCATCGGATTTCGGCAAGGAGCATATAAGGCGATTAATGAACAGGCAAAATTGGTTGGTCTTGAAGTTAATGAGGACAAGACCAAGTCAATGCTATCAACAAACAAACAAGCGTATGTTCACCGCTTAGGACAAAAGGTCACTGCTCATTGGAATAGCTTTGAGGTAGTTAAGGAGTTTATCTACATATGTATAAACACCAACTCCATGAATGACACATACGTGGAGATTGGACGGAAAAATGCTAAGCAGACCGCTGCGACATCAGATTAACAAACAAACCCCTGACTCGAAGGGCATGGTCTACAGACCTTTTTCCGCCACTTCTGTTTTATGGCGCCGAGAGCTAGAAAATCAGCAGGAAGGGAGAGTTTATATTGGGCTTGGTTTGGACAGTTGGAAGATGCGTGCCCGCGATCGCAGAGGATGGACGTCTTCAGTGTCTCAGGCAGGGACTCTTCACGGTTTTGAAACCCGTTAAGTAAAGTAAGTAAGGAACAATAAAACAACGCCAGCAATTGTACCATAGTTTGTAGGCAACAATCGATATTAAACTTTTATTTAGTTTCTATCGAAACATTTCACTAGTCCTATTTTTTGCAATATATGAGACTATACTGAATTTTTCTCATACTTCTCCTAGGCATATATAACCGGTCATATCTTAAGGAGATGAGGGAGCAGTTCAACATTCACCTCTGTTAAGCGTCGGTATATCAGGACATTCCGGGCTTTAAGTCTGAAACATGACAAATATTTAGATGGTAACCTGGGTATACCAGCCACTTTATGCAAACTTAACTTTAAGGTATATTCAATGAAAAGGACAAACCTTAAGTTAAATAATGGTGGTACCATATGTATAGCGACGATTCCCTGCTGTCCCATGGCATGCACATTTGAGAATTTTCTTCTAAGGAGAGGTCTAACAATCGCATAATTTCCTGAATTTGCCACCAAGATCATACAATTTAACACCACTGGATTTTTTCTCATGGGGTTACTTGAAGTGTAAAGTTTATGTCGATAATCCTCAAACTGTTTAACACCACAAAGACAACATCCTCCAGCAAATATCACTTATTCAACCATTATTATGCGCAAAAGTAGTGATTCACAATTTTGGTAAAAGGTTGACAGTCAGCCGAGCTAGCAGAGGAGGTCACATGGACGACATTCTTTTTCATTATTAACCGGAACCAATGTACATTAATTTCAAATAAAAATAAAAACAGATTTCACACAATCTATGTCTCTCATTCTAAATTTAAAATGATACCTCGAATTTGAACACCCTTTATAACGATACGAATTGTTTAACTAACGCTGACATCAAAAGTCTCTTTGGCTTTATCAGGACATCAAACTAGTTTTAAGACGCGGGGATATCTATTGAAAGCTGAAAGTGACAGCACTAATGTCCTTGGTTTGTCGATTTTTGCTGACATTCACCTAAATCTTACCTTAACTTGCCTAGTTGGCGGAATAACCAGAGATAACCAAATGTTCGACAGAAGACGATTCCCTCCCTCGTATAAGTCAACATTGCAGAAATCTTGCTCGAAGGAATTTTTAAAATTTCAGATATCCTACACACATGTTTTCGTAGCCTACAAACACAAAATAACGTTGATTGATTTTACTTTCGCCGAAAGAAGAAAAACACACAATTATGCTACAAAAGGTACATCAGGCAAAGCCTGACGCATATTTTATACATATACTTTGTAGACTGTGTTTTAGCTTCAATTAACCCAACCCTAAACAGAGTCCTTAGTACCTTTCACGTATGCAGAACATTTTGAATAAATATTCATTCAATCAGTTTTTTTTTTTTTTTTTTTAAAAAAAAGGAAATCCAAATCCCAGAGCACTCAGACTCGGTAACGGCCCATTGTACTACCAGGCAGAAATCCTCCTTTTTGGTGTAGAGGCATGGGAATGGGTGGCGTATGTTGTTGTTCCCCATGGGGATTGAAACCTGCACCGCACGGGTCACAAGCCAACACACTAACCTCTACACCGTCGCCACCCCTCATTCAATCAGTTAAAAACAAAATTATTTTGATTTATTTATTGATTTTCCGCTAAATAGATGCAAGCAACTTTAAAATGTTGATTCCTAAATAAAACAAATCATTTTTATTTCTCATCAGTCATAACCCTTTATATGAGGGGAGACATAACCAATGACAACGAAATTCCTTACAAGAGCCGCCATTCGACCCACAGAGAGGTCATAAACAAAAGTAATGCAGCACCAACTTTGATCATTGAAAGAAAAGTCAAGAACCAACAAATAGATGAATTGCAAAACTTTCTTCAAAACACGCTTCAATGGCGCTTATCTTTAGTGGACGACGTTTTTTTAAAGTGGGTCCAATTTAATGAAACAAAATTTCCAGAACATAAAATGTGAAACCTTAAATAACCAACAGGTGTCACACAGCCAACAACTTATCACCTTATAGTGCTTTCTGTTCAAAACACCTCACCTTTGCGATACTCAATGCCAAGAAGCTTTAAACTTCAGAGAACTTGAACGTTATGTAGTGAAACCTTATGGCAGGCGGACTACAGAAGGACTTTTCAAGAATAATTGCGAGGGAAAGTTTTCATCTTACTCGTATATATTTGTTTGCTCTTTCAAATTCTTTTAGTTTTGACATCTTAGTGTGAATAGTTTCTTAAAAATACCCTCTGGTGTGGGCTAGTCCATTGAAAATGTCTTAAGTAAATCGATTCCACGTTTACATCTGTTTCTTGTAAGTGCGCAATGTGTGGCTGAGAGAACATGTGAGTGAACGTTTTAGTTTACAAAAGTTTAAAAAAAATGTGTGAAGAAGTTATTTGGGTTTAAAACTTAAAGTAAGAAGTAGCTTTGAATTAGTGAATATGCGGGAAGCCTTAAATGAACTTGTTTGAGAAGATTTTCTATTTGAATTAAACTTACATATTTGATAGCTTCAGAAAATTCTGTCAACTATATTGGAATCAAGGACTTTCATATCATTAGAAATAATCGGTAAAATTACAGCACTCAATCCTCTTCTGGAAACGTATTCTTAATTCTTATTCGTCTTCCATAACGGCAAAGTTATGATCAGGATCAAAGGAACTATAAACCAACCACTTAAATGTTTTTCTACTTTTCAGCCTGTTTAGGCCTGCCTCTGATTATGATTTCGACACTAATTCGCATTTTCATTAAAAATCACATTTCCTTCTTATGACAGCAGTCTGGAGTAATATTTATGTAGTTATTTCCAATCTTAAATGGTTTAAATGGTTTTTTATTTTATTCTGTGGAAACGGCTAAAAAAAGTGAATTTAGTTTATTAAATCTTCTCCTTCAAGAAGGCTTATGATCCCTATAATGGTCTGTATTAGTAGGATCATAAACCGCGCACCTTATAACATTTCTGCAGTTCCGCCGGTTTGCACTCCAAATCTATCAACAGGGCTCCCGGCGTCGGACTTCGTCACCGAGCCAAATGAAATGCGTTTTTTTTTTGCGAGCTGGTTACTGCACCACTATGAAAACCTTGCATTTTGCGCCGTATCGAAAGGGTATACTTTTTAATTTTGTTTTTATTTAGTAGGGGTTAACAAAAATTCGTTCAGTAATGCCTAAATTTTAAATATTAGTGAGCCAACAAAAAAATGATAAGTGACAAAGAAGCATTCAAAGCTTGGCCAAAGTGCTCCACTAATATGGGAGATGATGAAGCTCGCCTCGAATTCGAATACAGACACTGCAACAGGCTCTAGAAGAGAAACTGCACTCATATTCAAGCAAAGTGTTTGGAGGGCCTATATCGTGAGTTAGGAGCAATTTCTGCTTCGGTGGCTGATAGAAACCAGGCTATCCACGAAATCCGACCAACCAGCATGAACAGGACTATGATGACGATAAAATACTATACAGCATAGTGAAGGACTTCTAAGTGAATAGTTTAATCGGATATATTTTCCGATTTTGTTGTTCTCAACAAAGAAGAAGTAGTCGTTCTCAACAACGAAAAAGTACCCGGCATTACTGTCAAAGAAGTAAGGGTTTCGGTCAAAGACTCCAAAAAAAGAAAAGCAGTTGGGTCGGACGAGATACCCTCTGAGTTCTGGGAAAAGATTGGAGACATCGTCTCCAAACTGATGAGAGGCGATCCAATGCCTAACCAGTGGACGGAAATTTATCTTCTTCCTTTGTACAAAGGAAAAGTCGATTTATTTAAAATGCGGAAAATAATACGACTATATGAGGACCTCTTCGGGTTTGTCGCAGGTAAATCAACCACAGATGCAATCCAAAGTATAAAGATCATGAAGAAAAAACATCGTGATTCCTTAAAGGATTTGCTGGTTAATTCTGGAAAAGCATTTGATAGACAACCAAGGGATTTGTTATGGGTGGCGCTAAGATAGAACGGAGTTCCAGAAACGTGCGTACAGATGATCCTGACATGTATAATTCAGTTAAGACAAGAGTAGGATACCACCTGGAGTCAGCGAAGAGTTCGCAATGAAAGTTGGTGTACACCAGGGAAGAGTATTAGGTCCCTTGATATTTATTACTGCCCTTGATTATCTGTTTGAAGGAAAAACGACAGACTTCAAAGTGCATCATCTTTTCTTTGCTGATGATGGAACCATCGTCCCTGCAACAAGTACTTGATGTATGTTTGAACGTTTTGGAGGTAAATGTTTATCGTAAGTCCGAGAAAAACAAATGAGTACTTCGGCTGCCCGTTCTATGATCCTCTCCGACATATTTCAGGCATGAAAATGAATGGAAGAGAGGATCTATGATCAATAGCGTAGGGTGTGGCAGAAAAATGCCATCTAAGCTGAAAGAAATACTGTACACCGCAGTTGTGCTCCCAGTGCTTCACGTCCAAGAACCAATCTCAACACAAAAAAATAAGTTGGTACTGTCATGGTTAAAGGAGAGATTTTGCATTTCAACTTTGGGTATCCTGTGCAAGCGTTTTTTTTCCTCGGTTGGTGTGGTATACAGCGATGAAGAGTTTTCTCCTATATATACACACAAAAGGACGAGCTCGGATCATTGATGATCATAGTGCGTGCTGATCACTGGACTGGGTGAGATTTGTCTGCTCCCGTACATAAATACATATCAAGGGCCTAAACCTAGCTTCTCCAAACATTTGCTTGTGCGATGTGGAAGGGACCTACAATTTAAAGCTGAATCCGAATGGCGAATTTGAGAAGCTTCTCATGACATTTGATGCTCTTGGATGTTTGTCAGACGTTCGCAAGAGGTGGGGTAGTGGAGACAACTTGTCGATATTACTTGGCCCGCAGGATTTGAACCTGAGACCTTTAGATTAGTGGGCCAACACTATAACTTTGCGCTACTGCACCCACGTACATATCCAGAAGATGTAGGAGGGTTACTCTGGCAGGTAGTGTGTGCAGTAATTTTTTCATTTTGTTTTCCTTTTGGGGGGAGGAGAAATGCTTTACGTAAGGAGGCCTTTTTGGCGTTGACCATCCCCGTGTGTCCGACTCTCACCGCATGCTTTCGGGGCATACGGACTAAAACTCCTCCCAACCCTGAGGTTTCTGACACCCCCCCCTGGGACCGCTCTTCGCATTACTTCAAGGGGGCTGTTATCATACACCCTTTCGGACTCACGTGCTTTCCCGGTATTGTTCTTCTTCTCTTTTCTTTCTTCTGAGAATTTCTTCCACAAACTGGCAAATTATTCCCCAATTCAAGTCGCTCGTCAGCATTCTGTCAATAATGTTTTCTGGGTTGAAGGCACCGATGCTGCTTTCCAGGGCTGTGCGTTGGGCTTCCCATCTTCCGCAGGCAACAAATGCGTGATGTTCATCGTCTGGAGAATCGCCGTACTGGGAAGCTGGGGTGTTCGTTTTGCCAATCTTATGGAGAAAGGCATTAAAATGTCCGTGTCCGGTGAGGAATTGAGTGACGAAATAGTTGACCTCACCGTGTTTCCGGTCATTCCATTTAGCCACATTTCTGATCAGCCTCGCTGTCCACCTTCCTCTGCTTTCCGAGGTTGCTTCCGAATATGATGCGTTTCTATTAATGAAGTGTTCCATATGGGTAACAACGTGGAAACGCCCGCCTTATCATAAAATGATTTGTTGCTCTCGTTGATCGAGTTTCGGTTAGTTTTTAATATAAAGGAGCATTTTTCATTTTCAAATGATTCATATAGGTACATACCTAAGTACATATGTCATTTATGAACAAATTAAAATTCAACGTTTTCCTTGGATACCTACCCTTTAACATTAAAAATGTATACATTTTTCAATCATGAGGGTATCTACGAGTGAAACCATCACTAGACTAATTTTTGGTATATATAACACTTCGAGACACAAAAGTTAAATTTTGAGATTCTCATGTCAATGACCATGTGCTCTGCTTGAAAGACGATTATATTTTGAAAGGCAGGAGATTTCAAAACCGTCTGAATATCTCTGCGAAAAAAATACCAACTGTAATAGACTTTCACATGCAGCATTCCCTTTCATAATGAGTTATTCCCATAAATTCTTGTCTAAAGGTTCGCTACAAAAAAAACATCTGCGAATTTCACAAAATACCCTTTTCAACTTGTCCCGCTGCTGCCACTCACAAGTAACACGAAAAAGCTTTTCTCCTACACTAGACCACTACATCATCTATTAACCTCATCCAATATTCACGACAACTACCCACGGTTCAACATCTTATAAAATAATCATGCTCAGTTTGACCAGGTTCCTCGTCGACCAATGACACCCACTCCTATCCTATGTCAGACAAATACCTCCACCCCTCGGGAAAAATAACAACAACCACCCGTTGACACTGTTGCATTCAATTTTGCACACACATTAGTTTGTACCTTGACGCTCGGTTTGTTTATATTCTTACGTATACTTCTTTGGATAGATATTCGCAGATACATGCTGCACCTGCACGCTCCCTCGCTAGTCGGCTGCTCCCACAAAGAGCACATAATATCTCCTCAAACGGCTGAATTTGTTGCTGAATTCACCATCCAGAGAGTAAAAATCAGCTGTGCGGCAATCCCTCTTTTAGGAAAAACAACTCGGCGCATGTGAACCGACACAGCACCACAGTAAAGCAAAAACAATAACTTTTCGCATACAAAGTACACAGAAATTCCTCAGCACCTCTTCAGACTATGATAGCGAACACTGATGCTAACCAACAAATGTGCCATTCGGTTCGGTGCTCGGTATTTTCACGTTTCACCCACATTTATTTTTTTGTAACCTCCGCGACGAGGTAAGAGTGTCAGGTTTTTGTTTTGTTCTATTCCGTTTGTCGGATCAATTAACCGTGAGATCAGGTGAAAGATACCAGAAGTATCTGCACGTTTGGCAAGTGTATCTGAACCACATATAAAGATGCCCTCGGTATCGCGTGTGTTGTGCGTTGATAACAAAAGTATCTGTGCGGTCTAAGTGTATCATGCATCGGTGACGATAGAATATACACAAACCAGTGTTACTTACCTGTGATTTGCGAAAAGGTGTAGGGGTGGTGTCACACCACCCGATTTATCATAATTATCATAAAATGTGAATGTGAATGTCAATGCTTGCACCGTCTCGTTGCAAAGTTTGCCAAAAATAATATTTTCCATCGACAAATTTATTCGCGAAAAAAAGCAAATGCCACCACAACCACACTGCCTTGCTTGCTTCACTTTTATCGTCGCTCCTATCGCCTCCGTTCCATAGAAAAAAAAAACACAATTTAATAGTATTTCTGTTTGTTCCCATCACACCCATGGTAAACAAATAGACTCTCAACGGGAATACCAAACGAATATAAATATGTTGGCCCAAAAATTGCTAACTCAGGTGATAATCGTTCGTGACAAATAAAAAAAAAATACATCAGTTTGAGGGAAAATTATGTTTACCTTGCGACAAATGTTTTTTTTTTTTTTGAAGTTTATTACTGAGTGAAATTTAAATACCGTTCCGTTTTTGCGTACATTTTTGTGTACAAGAAAATCGCATGACTACGGAAAGTTTATAGAGAAAATTGTGGTGTCCCCAAAATGAGTCATAACCTGGGATATACCTACACAAATTTTGCTTGTTTTTGGTTAAGTTTCCAGTCCTTTTTTTTGTAGTTCTGCTTTGGTGGATAATGAAAGAAAAGAAAAATAAAATTCAATTTTGGGGTCATATTGGTTTAATTGCTAGGACATGTTTAATGGCGTTTGCAGGATTAAAAGGAAGGGGACAAAATTCGTCCTGGTTGAAATGGTTGTTGTAAACTTATAACTTATCGTAGTGTACAAATCACTGGGTTCCAGATATATCTTTGGAAACTATTTTGATTCCGAGTCAGCGAACTAGAATTCAATATCGTTAAAACGTTCAAATTTTGAATATTAAAGAAGATACAAATTTCATAGCTGCCCAATCTATTTACACTCTTGAAGTAATAGATATTTTTATTACCACAACATTTTTGCCATAGATCTGTTCATGCAGAAACTTTTCATGAACAGAAAAGCTAAGATAAGGTTTGAGTAAGCTCTTAGCGATATTCGTTACAAAATGGAAGCCCCGGGTTTGGATTTAGGGACTTATTTATATTTAGAAACTGTAAACTGAGGAAAATCCAAATTGTAAAATCAAAAAATACGGATGAATTGCAACACTGAGCGCCTGATGGAGGGCCTTTTTCTATAGCCTTTTTGTACACTTCGACTTCGATTGGGTTTGCTTCCACCAGCTGGACTGAAATGAAAATGCTTTAGCTTCGGGCTCTCGAAAAGCTTTCCATACGCAGCTGGTATTTTTTTGTTGTTTTATGATATATGTTGGATCTAGACTGCCATTTGCTACGAATATCCTCTTTATTTTTGGAAATTTGGACAGTTCCAATATTGAAACTATAATATGAATGTAATAATCATTACACATATCTTTGGGTTGTGGCTTCAATAAAAAAGAACTTTTTGTTAAAGCGCGATAAATTTTCTTTATCCGAAACCACTTGAATTTGACTTTCTATTTGAAATGAGTAAGAAAAAGTGCCCTCTTGCGATTGTGTGACAAACATTTAAGAATTTCAATAAGAAGCTTGTCAAATTTTCCGTTTGGATTCGGCTTAAAATATTAGGTCTTTTCCATTTCACACAAGCAAATGGTTGGAGCAGCTAGTTTTTAGGCTTTGTATGAAGTGTTAATGCCTATTTTTTTAAGCAAAAATGTTCACGTCTGTTTACGAGAATGTGCGTTTAAAAGAACGCATTTTGTATGGGAAATTAGAGGAAGTAGTTGGTTTCTGAAAATACGTCAGTTTAAGGAAATCGCTAATCGGATCTGAGCTTTCACTGTACATCCAACGAATTATTTTGGAGCGTGGTCGCTACTTTTTGCCGAAAGTGCTTATTTCCTTGGTCTTTGATGGACATTCGGTTCCAATTAAGCCCCTTTATTAATTACTATTTTCTGATATTTCCTACTAATGTACTTACAATGAGGAGTGTTGTTTTCCATGTTTGACCGAATGTAGTTATCTACAAGTCTCTGCAGTATTTTTAGGAGGAATGAAGTTAGACTGATTGGTCTAAAGTCTTTTGGAGAACAGTGTGATGCCATAAGCCATTTCGGTATAAAAACCAATTTAACCATTTTCCAAGTAGTGCATATGAAGTGAAGCTGAGTTTAAGGCAGCTGTTGAAACTCGCCAAGAGCCAGGGTATCAGAGTTTCGCAGTGCCCAAAAACTATTACATTTTCTCTATGAAAATTGACTAGGAGGTCGTTCAAGCTTGTAAAATAATTTAAACATTTGCAACAGTATATGCTGGTTTTAAATATAGCTTAGTATTCCTCCTGATCACTTCTATTAAAAAGCGACTGGCTTCATTGATAAATGCGCGTTTGATTCCGATCCTTAGCTCGTTTTTGATGTCATACAAGCAACCTTCGCTTGCTCTGCCACAGGAAGATGACCGCGTTGCTGTTATCCAATGAAGAGTAGATAAGTTGGTTGCAAATCGTTTGATGTTTTTTTTTGGACGAAAGTTTCAAAAAGTAGAAATATATTTTATTTTATAATAAGCGTGCGCTAAAGGGATTTCTTTTTTCTGTAATTGATATAGTACCCTTTTAATGTAATCACAGCGCAGGCATTTTGTTTGTTGCTGCAAGCAGCACCCAGCAAATGAAAGAATAGAAGGATAGGAAAGAAGTTTGGTGCGATAGGGTTTTTTTTCTCCACAGGTGTTGCCTAAATTACTTTAGAGAGATCTGTTTTGTTATGTGTATTCAATTTTAAAAATCATGGCTCTGGTCGGGTTTCGAACGCACGACCTGCCAAGCACTTAGTAAATACACTACCATCGCACCATTGTCACCGCAATATTAAGGGTCTTTCATTAGCGACTTGACAACTTCAAACTTTCAGTGTGAAAGCACCCTTAAACCGATTACCGAACTGTTAATGTCAATATTCAGTAAAATCAATATTTTCATCATGGTTAGGTACACGAAGAACAACGTTTACAAATAATTAAAATTTACTACCGAAATTCCGAGTCGGTGGTCTCAAATATTCGGCCCTAATTCTCGTCTCAATAGACAAGCAATTCATAGTCTAGTGAAGAGGTTTGAGTCAGAATATTCGCTGCTTGATATTGCCGCGCCAGTGGGACTACGTTTTGCCCGAAGCATGGAGAATATTGCTGCCGTAGAGGCGTCAATTTCACGGCGTTCTCAAGAATTGGGAACCCCCGACTCCCTAACAAGATCAAGCTGGCTCAAGAACTAAATCCACTTGATCATATAAGGCGATGTACGTTCTCGAATTGGGCTCTGGGACATGATGGAAGAAAAAGAAGAATTTCATCGCAAAATCATCTTCCGCGATGAAGCGCATTTTTGGTTAAACGGCTTCGTCAATAAGCAAAATATGCGAACCCTCATGCGCTTTATGAAACAGCACTTCATCCGCAAAAGGTCACTGTTTGGTGCGATTTTCATGCCGGTGGCGTCATTATGCCGTTTTTTCGTCGATGAAAATGACCGTCAATTTACTGTAAATATTATTCGCTACAGAGACATGTTGGAACGTTATTTCCTTGAACAATTGCATGAATTGAACATCACTTATATGTGGTCCATCAAGCCGGCGACGTTCGAGGAGGTCAGAGCCAATATTGAAAGAGAAATAACAGCCGTATCGGTCGAAATGTGCTGCCGAGTCATCAAAAATTGGGTTCAACGTATCGACCGCTGCATACGTTCCCGTAGTGGACATATTATGAACATTCATAAATGTTTTGATAGTAATTCAAGTCAATAATTTTTTTTAGATATCTCAAGTAGTTTGCATTTTATTTAAAAAAGAAGTTGTCAAGTCCTTAACGAAAGACCCTTTATATACATAGGTCAGTTCAAAAAAAATCGTTTAAAAGCAATTTGACCTGCTATGTTATATGAAATCATATTTAATGCAAAATTACATAAACTTAAATCTAAATTAAATCTAAAAATGATTTTCAAATGTCTCAATATACATAAATGAATTGAATTGAATTGATATTTCGTACTCTCGTACGTATTGAGGGAGTATCAGGGGTATTCCCTTAATAGGTAAGCTTCTTTTTTATAAGAACAACACACGTACGATCTCCTGGGGACAAACAATACCGAATTATACTCGTATCATATAACTCTGTACTAATTACTTGGACACTATGATATCCAATGGTGGAGATCATCATTGCTAATTTTTCTTGTTCTTCGGAAGATTAACCTCGAATACTTGTATGCATTTCCCTATTCTGTCTAGTTCAATAACTTAGACATTGAGTTCCATGTTACGCCATCTGTCCCAACTGTCTTTTCCAAGTTGAACAGATAACTTTTTTAAAGAGCCAACTGCGTGTATTGTATACCCATTTAACTTAAATTGGAACCGACTTGAGTAGGTATTTGTGAGAGATGTTCCTTAATTGACCTAACAGTAAATATTAATATTATAGGAAAAGTTTGTATGTTATCTATTAGCCTACACATGAATTAATAATTTGCAATTTAAGCAATGCATGTTGAGCGTTGAAACATTCTGCTCCAACGTGACCCAACCGTTCTAAATTATCTGAATTTATTAACAAGATTATGATTGTGTTGTTGTAGATGAACATTCAGAACCCTATAGTCCATTTTCCCTTGGTTTGTTAAAATTATTTTAATCATGTAATAGAATGAGTTAATCAGAGTGGGCTCAGTGGTTATACATTGGACTATCGAGGGGTGCCATTAAAATTTGCTTATCTCTTGCGAAAGCCTGACAAACATCCAAGATTATCAAATGTCATGAGAAGCCGTTCGGTGTCTTCATAAAATTATAGGTTCACTCCACCATTCCATTCCTGCCAAAAAAAATGGATTTAAGTCCCTGTATGGACTGTTAATGCCTAATATGCATTTACTTATTTTTAATCAGAGTTTGAATAGGAATTTTAGTGTTTCTCTTTTCAAATAATATAAAATTACATTTTATAACAGAAACTAGCTGCACCCGCCCGGCTTTGCCCGTGCCCGAGAATTCTATTGGCCAATATGTTCAAGTAGACTTCCTTATTATTGTCTATAGCGGGTATCTGGCGTACCTATTTTGCTGCCCCTAAAAAAAGAAGACCGATTTTGACCAAACTTCACAGAAACACTCTCAGGCCAATACCGAAGATTGCCTGATTTGAGCTCAACCTGTTCCGCTTAGGGTAGGTGCTTTTTGTCTGGCAGGCGTCTATGCTAGCTTACTTGTGCGAATCAAACAACAAAGCGAAAGTAAAAAACTGCGATAGAATCACTTTTCATTCACTTTCACACCGATTGTTTTCAATGTGGGAAAAACAACTTTCCGATGTCCGATTCACAAAAAAAATGCAAAAAATTCAATAAGAGTTATTTGAATAAAACATTGAACAAACGATATCTCAAGAATGAAAGTGCGCACAAACACCACAATAGGCTTGAAACGTTGGTCTGGTATCCCTCTTTCATATGCGCGTTCGGATAACAAAATAGGTGACGTCTGTACAATGGTTTTTTATATGTGCGGTCTCTGTATCTGCATCGGAATTTACACGCATATACACATATGCATGTGTACTCCCATAATTCACACACCGATGCAGATAAAGATATCGCACCTACCAAACATCCTTTGTACACACGTCACCTTTCATGGAAAAAAAATTCATTGGAATCGGTTAACGCGTTTGGTCAAACACCGGCAACAAACTCAAATATGGATTGATTTTTATATATATAGATTAAACTGATTACTGAACTCTAGAGAGTTTTTCAACAAGTAATAATCATTTTATATCATAACTTTTAACACATTCCGGACATTCTCCATCTATTACTTTACTTAACGGGCTTCCGAACCGTGAAGAGTCTCTGCCTGAGACACTGCACCCTTCCAGCCTTTGCGATCCCGGGCACGCTGTTTTCTGTTCTCCACACCAATCACTCCGGCATCCGCGATGGCTTCGTCTTTAAAACTACGATTCGGTATTCCTTGCCTTCACGAACCAAGGGGCTGGGAGTCGAATATCCTCTTGGCTATTCATTATTTTCCATTCTAAATATACGACATCAATATTTCCCTATTCTATCTGTAATCTGTTTATTGTATTTATTTTATTTTTTTGAAATAATTTAGAAATTTTATTTATAAACTATTTATAAAAAGCCATCGTTGTAGCCAGCCCATATGATGCCGTCATTGAATTGATGATTGTTGCAAAAAAAAACTATGTTTAGATACACGTATTGCAAAAAAGTTGTCATCAGTCTATGCCACACTATTCCTTAAATAACAAAAGAACTACAATGCTTGTAAGCAGCCCGTCAAAGAAAAATAAAAATAAAAATAATTATGACATTTTTTGTCATTAAATTAAATGACCTCAGGAAAGACAGGTAAATTTCTGGAAAACAAAACATCAAGGAAAATAATTGGATCATATTTAAAATATACTTGGAATAATATGTTTACAAGCTTCCTTTACCATTGGCTAAGTTATCTGGCAATTTTTACAACACATCCCCTCATTATTCAAGCGTCTTTTGTTCGCCTCTGAAAGAAATTCTTCAATGCTGATTTACATTATGTATTACGGATTCCTTGAAGCTTTAAATGTGTATATACGTTTAATTGAAAAACCCTGTAGGATGTTTGTTTTTGCAATTTAGGTTCGCGTTCATGTTCAAAGTTACGTACACTGCGAGACACATACTCCTACAAATTCGTATTAAATGTTTCTTGTTTGTGAAGTTCAACTCATGTTCATAATTATTTTACAACCTTCCTTTTTTATAATTGGCACTTAGCCTGGGTTTGGGTACCCTTATAATTAAGTAACACTGCGCAAGCATTAAGAAAGGGAGGGATGAGAGCGCAGGGATGTATGTCGATGCACGTTGGCTTCGAATGTTTGTAAATTATAATTCAAAGGCACACCGCTTTGGTAGATTATTCAACATTCGTGTGGTTCGGTTAAGGAAAAACTCCTCTATTTCACTGTACGGCCAAACACATGTTTAAGGGTGAACTGATGCGCATTCCAAGCTTGTTGGGTATTGCGGTTGAAATGTTCTAGGGTTGAAATGCAGGTGAAGATTTGACTGAATGTCAATTGTGTATACAAACGACCTGACTATCATGTCCAATGACCAAAAAAAATCAGGACTGCCAAGGTTGTATATGAGACTAATGGCGTTTTTCATTGAATAAAAGATTTGGTCTTTTGCTCAAAAGATTTGCCCTTCTGCTCAAAGGATCATATATTTTTCGGTTTTGCATGTTTCATTGAAAAAAAAGAGCAAGTCGTGATTTGACCCTAACACGATTATTCTATAATTTACCAATAGATACAAATAGCGTTGCGTAAACGTCAAAGTGAGGAAAACGTGGTCTTGAATTATTTAGAGATAATTTCAGTAGGTTGGATAGATACCGAGTGTGATCCCCCACCCTCACCAATACTAGAATAGTTAACTGATCAGAACCAAAACATGTTTCATTTAAAAAAGCAATTTGAGATTTTAAGAGCATTTCCTTCGATTTTCAATGAAAAACGCTATAAGTAACCACAATGACCTAAGTGGTTTATTTTTGACTTTTAAATTAATTTTTAATGGTTTATAAATATCAACTTACATATTAGACAAAAATGATTAAATCTAACTTAAAATAAACAGGATACTCAGGATACTCTAGATTATTGTTTCTTTCTCTCTAAACAGTGTCATGCCCCGCCCTTAAACCAAACTGGTTGTCCGGAATTATGTTATTGTCCTTGACCCACTTCACCAGGGTTCTATTGAGAACCTTTTAAAAGACCTTGCTAATGTTCGGAAGCAGACTAATCGACCGGAGATTTGCAGGGTTCGTCCTATCTTTACCCTTTTTCGGGATTGGGCGTACCACAGCTACCTTTCAATACGCCAGATAATGTGCATTATTCAACGCATTGTTAAACACCGTGGTAAAAATATCTGCAGCCAGTAGAGGTAGAGGCAGATGTCTCAATACAACGTTTGGGACACCATCTACCCCCCGACTTTGTGTTCTTGTTTGATGGCTGGTCATTTAAAGCATTTATTAATCATTTTCAAAAGCAAATTGTGGTAGTAGCACCGTAAATGTCACAACGAAAAAAGATAAGCAGTAGAATAAAAAAAACATAAAAGAATATACCTAAATAAAAAAACATTAGTTCTCACTTAAAAAATCTACAATAAATAAAGAAATACACAAACAAAATATTGCAAGAGAAAAGAAAAATAATTTACTTAAGCCATTTAAAAAAAAGGATAGGTACCTAAGCAGTTAAAGAATTTACGCTACAAAAATAACAAGCTAGCACAAATTGTCTGCCATTACCAAATTACAATCAATTGCATATGGTCATTAGGCCAATATGGTCATTTGGCATTTTGGTCAAACTTATCTGTCAAAATCAGCATATTTATGTGTGTTGATTGGGTTATTACATCATTTAAGATATGGCCATTACACTGCATGATCCTATTTTGACAGCGAGAACTGTGATCCTTATTGGCTCACTTGGCATACAGTCTAATCCTACCTTAAGAGAGTCAAGACATTTTTCGATATCTTGATCGCGAATGGGTTTTATCGCGCGTTTTTGAATGCTGTCAAGTGCTCTAAATGTGTGTATGGGTCATCAGCCCGGTTATGAAGGTTGCACTCAAGCTTAGGACAGATAGCACCTTGTAAATTTAAGCCTCATCATAAATATTTCTTGCATCGCTTAACATTTCGCAGCGTTCTTGGCCACATGGAATATGTGATCCAAGAAGTGTCATCCATGGACAAAGGCAGACTGTTGACGTTTCGCTTTTAAAGTAAGCTTTAATTTATAATTTAAAAAGTATCTATGGTGCATATATAAAATTATGTGTGTTGTATTTGTCAAACAACCTTGCGTCAGCACGAAATACAAAATTATGTTATTGGATAGGAACACTCTATAATAAAGAAGTTCTGTTTCTTTCTTCAAAGGATTCTATCCAGTTTTCTGAACACAAAAAAACTCCTTCCCTAGACAGTTTATACATGAAGTCCTTGAAGCGTGTCGACTTCATAATAAAACCATCGAGAAAGTCTGCAGTATTCCTATTTCTGTCCTTCAATAAGTGGGCGTGAAAAAAATAAAGTATGGGAGAATTGTCCAGAAAGATTTTCACTTGTTGTTATACAATATTTAAAGGATTTCATTGAAAAAACAGTTTGTGTAAAAAAACGCCGCCTAAAAGTGGGCAAGGCAGAGAGCATTATTATAAAAATATTTACACAGATTGTATTTATTCCGAATTTCAGCTTTCTAGCTCAAACTTTGATTTTTCGAAAAAAATATTTTTTTTTTTCAATTGTGGGCGTGTCAGTGGGACTAAAAACTTTCAACATGAGCATAAAGAGCCCCTGAAGAGTGTATTATATTACAAATTTCAGCTTCCTCGTTCATATATCGCGCCCCTACAGAGTATATGGTTACTAATATAATTATTTTTAGGGGTCTACGGGCAATATTAAGGTATGTTACAAACTTCGCGTCAGAATTAGTACACCCTTAGAATAGGGTACAAACAACAACAACAACACCACCACCCACCACCACATTTGATCAGACTTTAGACCTTTTAATAAATTCGTGCCAATCAATGAACATATTGCAATAGTTTATTGCATTTGAGACGAAACGAATGAGCAACTTCCAACCGCCACCTCTGAATAACCGCACTACCGCAGACACTCATTACATGTTAGAAAGCTCCTCGCAAAATGCAGTCTTCGGATTTCTCGAGGGCACCGCTAAGAAGTGCAGAATCTCTTCCCATTTGTTGATACGAGTATTAGAAAGGGCGCAGCTAGGGTTTATGTCAGTCCTATGCGGCCTGTAGTTCAGCTCTGGAATTTCGGTGCGAATTTCAAAGATAAGACACATTTACATTTACGCAATTTGTTGAATGTCCAACCCTTTTTAATTGCTCACTGACAACATCAGTGATAAATACGAGTATGTTTGTTTAAGATTTCTTAACAGCAATGAAATGAAATAGAGTTTCTTATTTATAATAAATTCCATTGATTAACTTCTGTAGCATTTAAAGAAAAGATCTTAGGTCCATAGATCACTTTAAAAACAATTAAAACTGCTTTAATTGTCTGCAAAATGTTTAAATCGATGCGAGACGATACTTCATTAGCTATCACCCAAATGCTATCGTCTTGACGATAGTATTTTGACGATTCGTGAGTTATGTGATGACGTTGAGACGATGGCCATTTTAAAGAATACACGAGGCAAAACCATCTCCAAAACGATATCGTCCCACGATCATCGTCTAACGTGACGAGGGCCCAGGGAAAAATGATGTATCATGAAGCAAGTATTAGTCAATCGGCTGACTAGGCGGATTTAACAAAGTTTTTGGATTTGTTTGGGTAATGCGGGTAAAAAAAACTAGTTTATAACTTTGAAGAAAGAAATAGCACTACTGTTACATGGGTTTGTCTATTTCTTTTCTTTAATGGCAATGTTATGATCTGGATTTAATGGATCATAACCCTCTCATTTCACTGCATCCTTACTGGTCCCCCTGTGAAGTTCGCCGGTTTTTAAGCAAAACGTTGTATTTTGATTTGTTTCAAAATAATGAAACTAAGAACAGAGCTGGCCTTATCCACTGCTTCTATAAATTTTTTGGCAAACGCTAAAACCCAGATGGTTTTTGAGAAAATTGAAAATTGCAAAAACTACATTTTTATTAAAAAAATCGGTTTTGTTTGTTTTACGTTGTGTTGCGCTGGCCAGCTGGGTTCCGTTTATTTCGGAAAACGGTTGATATAGGCGCCTGCCCGATAACTGAACAAATTGTTGCGATGATTAAACATTTAAGACTTAATGTTCGATTGTTCGACCGTCATATCTCGAAAACTAAGGGAGATAGCGATATAGTGCCTAGAGTTAACCATATCAGTATTGTGTCTTTTTCCGAGAATTTATTACAAACTAAATTAATAAAAAGTAGTTTTCGTAATTTTAAATTTTCTCAAAAAAAAAAAACGAATCCATTTATCCATCTGGTTTGAGCGCTCGCCTAAAATTGGTATGTGCAGTGAATACTAGAATCCAACTGTACTTACTTAATGTGACAATTTTGAAAACAAATCAGTTTAGGTACCTAACATTTTTGAAAATTGTTTTCTTTCAAATTTTGAGTTTGAAAGTATGTAATGTTTTGATTTCTGGCTTTAAAATCAATTATAGTATTTTATTTTGTAGGAAGCGGCAACATAGTTTTCTTTTTACAAAACGCAATAAAACCATTATATGTATCAGATTTTTTTTATCTTGTTTTATAATGTAGGTAAAGTTTTCTTTTATACAGTTTTTAAAGTCATAGTAGGTAGGCACCGCTACCAATTGTAGATTAGCCGGTTTCTGTCGTTGCGTTGGTCATAACCCTAAACAGCAAAGCAGCGGGTATGTGGACAATTTCTTCCCCGATGTTGGTCTCAGGTTTTATAATGTACTTGGATACTAGGATGGTTGACATAAACGGGTGATTTAAAAAAATCCCACAAAGAAAAAATTGGAAGGAGTACTTCACATCCAATTATTGAGATGAGGCGCTCCGGGAAGTGGTTGTTCCCTCAAAACAGCAATCGATGCCCTTGAAGAGTGAGGCGTTGCTGCGTTCTGTTGGAACCGGTCTGAATTTGTCACTTTGACCTTGTTTTCTTCAAAAAAAGAAACAAAAAACAGGCACCAAAATCCCAGCTGAAGAAATTACACACCACATCGTGACTTTAGGTGAATGCAAAGGTATTTGATGCGATTCTCAGGGATTGGTGTCAACCCAGTAGCGCATATTGTGTTTGTTGAGGCATCCACTCAAGTAAAATTATGCTTCACCACTGAAAAAAACAATTGCGTCCGTTGGCACGTTTTCGAGAAGCGTCTCATATAATTACGTTCTTCCGAGAATTGAAATTGCACATTCGCCAACTTGTTAGGATGGAATATGAGGTCGTCGTGAAGAATTGGCTTCATTGAACGATGGGAAATATACACCTGCCGACGCATGTTTGCGAGCAGTTGTATATTTCGCAAGGTTGAAGGTGATCTGATTGACCGAGGGACTCCAGATAATCATCTTGTCACACTCTCGGTTTGTCTGGATGCAATGACCCATTAATCAATTGATTGCCGATCCGGGACAAGTGTTGGGTTATTTTGAAGCGATTTTGTAAGGCGATTTTGTAAGGCGATTTTGTAAGGGTTGCGATCCAACGCATCATGGCGACTCACCTGGAAGAAAACAAAACTTTAGTACCACGCCTGTCGAATGACAGCCTGATAGACGTGCATTTCAAAAGGAGAAGTAATGCCTTTCTTTTTAAATATTTTTATTTTTTATTTTACGTCATTTTTTTTTTAGAGAATTGTCTCTCCCGTCTAAACAGGGGAAAATACCCCCCCCCCCCCCCCCCCCCCTCACCAACCATTATCAGAAATTCTGTTTTGCCTCCCTAAAAGCATCCAATAATATTTTGCAGCGTCAACGTTATCGTACGCTCCCCCATTATCAGCTACTTTGCGTACGTTACACCCATTAGTAACGCCAAACATTTGCATTCCCGCACATAGCTATATTGTGTGTTTTCCCTTCGCAAGACTTGATACATTTCTAATAAGTATCTATCTATTGAAAACGCTTTTGTTTTACACTATCGGAATAAAACGTCAACTCTATTTTGTCAGTTCAGATATCGACGTCATGAATTTAAATTAAAAATAAAACACAATTCGAAATCTTGCATACATTCTGTTCTCTTTGTACCTTTCTGAAAACTAAGAGATGCACTTTGAAAATTATGTAAATTTCTATCGCAGTCACAACGAAAAAATCGTTTTTTTCCATTATTTATATTTGCAATGTCTCCCTCCCGCTGCCCTCCTCTTAATGTCTACGCAAACGATAAGAAAGCAAAGCTTAGAATAAGACAAAGAAATATCTACGAAAAGTGCTTCCCATTTTTTTTTGTATCTCATCTCACACAGTAGGTACTTCACTTGTAGCTTCATCGTTGGCGGTCATCAAATAAATCACAAAAAATATTATTTATCAAGCAATTAATACAAAATGTAAATGTTCGACGTGTTCGCAATTGGTTTGTTTGTGTTTGTTTATTTTAAATCAGTGCATATTCTCGAAAACTAAAAAATAATTTATCACGGACTAGCTCGTTCCTCCCCTCGAAGTGATAATGGATATATTTTTTCTTCGGCGAGAGTCTGTAAATTTATATTTTTGTTTCATTCATTGATGAAATAATTATACAAGTTACTGTTAATAGCGTCTACTTATCGATAGAAAAAATAAATAAAAAGAAGTGTCTGCTTCTAGAAATGATTTAGCATCTAAAAAATGAATATTTATCAACATCGCCGAATTGCTAAAAATAAAAATCAAACAAAAAAAATATTTAAATATATTCTCCTAGTCAAAGTGTTGTTTCTTTCGCATTTCTTCGTTGGATTATTATTTTCTCTTTCATTTATTAATTTCACTGAGTGTTTTTGGTTAAAACTTTTTTTTTTAATTAAACAAAAAATAATAAAAGTAATCGTGACCTGTAATATGAATAGAAATTGTTCCTCCTTAGCATCGGTGCTGTATAAACTCATTTATTTTACTTTGACTGACAATAATCACACGGTTGCCGGGTGATGCTAAACCCACTATGTATCGGCAGCAACAACAACGGCCACACCAACAACTGCAGTTAAAGCATCGACAGCAAGCACAAGAGCAGGATTTCTGTCATCATCAGCCATCGTTAGCGTCCTCACATTATTATTATTTTCGTCATCTAAGTCATCACTTGTATAAGCGAGTGCAGCAGATATACATACTACAATTACAACCGCCAGTATCTAATTCTTCTTCCATAATCTATTGATCTTTGTCAGTATCGATTTACATTTCGTGGATAAAAAATAAAAATATTTAACACGCAAAGATACTCCTGTGGCGAGCGTTCGAGAAAGGACAACGACATCAGCAGTTTTCCATAAGTGGCAGTAGAAGGATCAGAATCGGGTTCTGGGATCAATTCGATAGATAAGGTTTGTATGTTTATTTTGTTCCCACCTTCCTCAGAGTTGAGATAATATTAATTGCACATTTTCATTGTGAATTGTGTTCACAAATTTCTCATTGGAGGCAGTGGAAATCATTTAGTTGTTTGTTTTGAAAAATTGATGTTGCAGTCGTTGGAATATTTGTTTGCGTGCCGTTTTTGTTTGGGCAAACGGGTCAAGAAATTTTTGAATTTATTAACTTCTCGTTGGAGGTAGCCGGTGCAGTTTCACGCACGAACTGTAATGCAAAAAAAAAACTAAAGCCATTGTACGTATGTTTATTTATTTTGAGAGTGTGCTCTTGAGTAAATCATTCTATCTGACGGAGATGACGAAATGCTCGCTTGCTACGAGATGGAATTCGAATGCATGTTATTTTTTCAATTTCATTTTTTTCTTTCCTAACAGCAACTGCAGCAAACAAATATTTTATCCTTGCTGGAGAGGTACAGTAATGCTCCCAGAAGTAATCATAAAATGCCCACGCACTTGATATGACTTTTCTCCACTGCACGCAATATCTATCTTTGAAAGGCGCTTATTAGCTGAAATGCCAGTTCAAGAATATCAAAGGAGTGAGTACTATTTGATCCTTTGATGGCCCATTCCGTGGGATTCCCGCATAATAATGTAATTGACCATGAGAATGATAGTCAAATTCGCTTTGGAACTCTATGCCAATTACGAGTACTTTGCGAGATTGCTTTGATGCTTATTGATTTTTAATGAGAATCACCATGCAGTGTGTCCTAGGCCGAATCGTCCACAACATACAGTATCTGTTTTTCTAGTGAGTGTCTTCTGTCCATCTTCCAGTTTAAACAACACGCAATACCATACCCAATCTCTTGGAAAAGGCCCTGATTACACGAGCGCCAAATTATCGATCCAAGTCTAACTGGCGAACAACGCATGCTGACCAGAAGGGATGCCAAACATTCCTTCGATCCCTTAAATTCTGATCACAGCATCTTCGTTAAAAAAAGACGGGTCGCATTTACACTCTAATAATGCATATCAAAAAGCATGCCTCTGCACCCTCACCAATATGCGTACCAAAAGGGCAAATCCACAGAAGGCGCTCTGTTAAGACTAACTACAGAGATAAAAAACGCCTACCGTTGCAAAGAGATCGCACTTTGTGCCTTTCTGGGCATAGAGGGTGCTTTCGACAACACTGGATATGAATCCATATCAAATGCTTTGTACCATAGAAATATAGATAAACCAACTATTAAATGGATCAAAGCGATGCTGGAAAGTCGCAAAATAACTTCCTCGTCAGGAACGACCTCAGTATCAGTAACAGCCATAAGGGGCTGCCCACAAGGGGGAGTACTCTCACCCCTTCTGTGGTCATTGGTCATCGATGACCTGCTACACAAGATGAGCAGTTTGGGCTACACCACAATTGGGTACGCCGATGATATTGTCATCATAGTTAGGGGCAAAGACTCAAGAGGGGTCACATCAAAAATGAAAAATGCTCTTAAGACAGCCATAGACTGGTGCATTAAGGAAAATCTTTCCATAAATCCCAGTAAAGCCGTCATCGTTCCTTTCACTAAAAGGAGGAAATTAGACCTAGGCCTAATCACAATAAACGACACGGTCGTAGAGTATTCCGACGAAGTCAAGTATCTTGGAGTAATCCTGGACAAGAGACTTAGCTGGAACTCTCACATAAACAACAAAATCAGTAAAGCTAATAGAGCTTTATGGGCCTGTCGTTGCACATATGGTAGAACCTGGGGAATCTCTCCAAAGATCGTCCACTGGATCTACACAGTGATGATAAGACCCATCATAACATACGCCTCCATAGTATGGTGGACAAAATCCACACAAAAGGTCGCAATAGAGAAGCTCAAAAAGGTACAACGGCTTGCGTGCCTTGGTATCTCCGGAGCCATGCGTACCTGTCCAACAGCTGCCATAGAGGCAATAACAGGAATTATACCCCTCCACATATACGTCCTAAAAGTGGCGATCCGCAGTGCAATAAGTCTAATACAGCTAAACGAGATAAGTCTTAATGATCATCCGGAACTTAAGACCCTTCTCGATGAACTGCCAGAACTTAACATGAACTGCGCGGTCACAGACCGCATTCAAAAAACACTATGCTTCAACAAACGGTTTTCCACGGAGATACCCAAAAGAGAAGCATGGGTTAGCAATAACCCACCAAACAGCCATAACGGCATAAAGTGGTATACGGATGGTTCTAAAATGGAAACGGGGGTAGGAGCGGGAATATACGGACCACACTAATGCTTTACGATACCCATGGGAAAAAGTCCCAGCGTATTTCAAGCGGAGCTCCACGCCATTCAAGAATGCGCCAGCCACATTATCTTATCTGGCATAAAAGGTGCAACCATCCATATTTTCACGGACAGTCAAGCAGCTATAAACGCCCTTAGCTCGTATACCATTGACTCCAAATCAGTCATGTACTGCTTCAATACCCTACAAATACTCGGAGCAAGAAACAAGACAAAATTATGGTGGGTTCCGGGTCATGTCGGGGTAGAAGGTAACGAAAAGGCCGACGAACTGGCCAGAAAAGGTTCAGAAACACCTTTCATAGGTCCCGAACCTTTCTGCTGCACTCCTAGATCAGCAGCAACGGCAGCAATTAAAAGCTGGGAACATAGAAAATGTATCTATCATTGGGATAACATCCCAGGTCTAAGACAGGCCAAACGAGCCATTCGGCCCTTCAATCATAATGCCAGCAAATGTCTAAACCTAAGCAGGCATGATATCAAAAACCTAGTAGGTTACCTTACTGGTCACCACGGTTTAAGATATCATCTACACAAAATGAGAATAGCAGATTCTCCTGAGTGCCGACTCTGTCTTGAAGAGGACGAGTCAGCTGAACACATTTTATGTGAATGCCCAGCCCTTAATGGAATTAGAAAGAAGATCTTTCTCAGGGAACAATTGAGCCTCGAGGACATAAAGAATTCTTCTACTGGTAAAATTGTCCGCTTTACACGGAAAGTGGAAATTTTACTAACTTAAACTTTTTCTGGCCCATACGGTACAAAAGATCTTTTAGGTCGAAGTACCCCCCCTTTTATAAATCGCCTTGGCGAGCCAGAATTTAAAAAAAAAAAAAAGTTTACACTCTTGGATGTGCCTCAGAATTTTGCTAGGGTTGGAAAGTGGACAAATTGTTAGGTGTTCTGGGTGGGATTCCAACCTCGAAATCAAGCCTGATCGATTTTCCACCTATCAAAATATTACCAACTTGCAGTAATATTAGCTTTAGCGCCTAACATTTAATTAGCCAAATGAATCTGTTTATGTTACTGTAAAAGTTCGAGCTTTTACCCATATCGGATCAAAGCGTTATTAATGGTTATTAAAAAGATGGTTAAGTTGGTCGATGTGTTTTGGGTGGCATCTACGTTGGTTAAGGCCGTATGCTGCACTCACAACTTTGTTACTTCGATTATGCCCAGATTTGGCAAGTCAAACTATGCCCAGAGGTAACTTTTGGTCTTATTTTATGGCATCGGTTGGCATCAGATCGACAATAATGATAAAGATATTTCAATGTTTGCAAAAAAAGATTTAACATTAAACAACATACAGTGAATCCTGCGGAAGTTGGGCACCTGCGGTGTAAGAATTTTTGGCAGACTTAGGGCGGTGGCCAACTTAAAAGGGTGTGTGTTTTTTCGGATAAAAACAAAAAGACTGGTTTTGTACATTTCTATTATGTATCTATCTTCTATATTATATAAAAATCAATCCATATTTGTGTTTGTTGCCGGTGTTTGGCCAAACGCGTTAACCGATTTCAATGAATTTTTTTTTCCATGAAAGGTGACGTCTGTACGAAGGTTTTTTATGTATGTGTGAGTTATGGGCATTTGAGTGAGTACACATTTTATATGTGCGTATGCGTGTAAATACCGATGCAGATACAGACACCGCAAATATTAAAAAAACCATCGTACAGACGTCACCTATTTTGTAATCCGAACGTGCATATGAAAGAGAGAGACCACACGAACGTTTCAAGCATACTGTGGTGTTTGTGGGTGCAGGGAAATAACTTCACGAGCAATAACTTCACATGGGCAATAACTTCACCTCGAGTGGTCAATAACTTCACTTTTTATACCCTATTCTAAGGGTATATTAATTTTGACGCATAGTTTGTAACATACCTTAATATTGCCCGTAGAGCCCTAAAAGTTACTATATTTATGATCAGCATCGATAGTAATGTCGATCTAGCCATGTCCGCCCGTCCGTCCGTTCGTCGGCAAAAATTAGGCCTTTAAACTGGGCCTAGAGAGCTGAAATTTTAACCATATACTCTCTAGGGTCCCGAAATAATCAAGTATACGAATTTTTGAAATCCGCCCACAGACACCTCCACAAACTGAAAAAAAACAAAATTTTGGAAAAAAATCGAATTTTGAGCTAGAAAGCTATATATAATCTATGGCTCCTAAAACTGCTCAGGATATAAAATTTTCAAAATCCGCCCACTGATACGCCCACAAATAAATAAAACAATTTTATTGAAAAACCAAAATTTGAGCTAGGGAGCTGAAATTTATAATATATACTCTCTAGGGGGCCCTTTATGCTCATTTGTAAATATTTTCAAAATCCGCCCACTGACACGCCCACAATTTAAAAAAAAAACTTTTTTGAAAACTCAAAGTTTGAGCTAGGGAGTTGAAATTTATAGTATATACTCTCTAGGGGCCCTTTATGCTCATGTGTTAATTTGTTTTAAATCCGCCTACTGAGACGCCCACAATTAAATAAAACAATTTTATTGAAACACCCAAGTTTGAGCTAGGGAGCGGTTTTTTCGAAAAAATTCTTTAAATGTTATATAACAAAATATGTAGAGCGTTCTTAACAATTCAACCATACTTAAACTTTTGTCACGGCCACTTATGAGGGATAGGAATAAGAATAGGGTATCCAACAGTTCGCCCAAGCGGACTGTAGCCCGTCCCTATGTTTTTTTGTGAAGTTATTGCCCACTGATGGTGAGCAATAACTTCACCGTAAATTTTGTGAAGTTATTTACCACCTATAATTTGAGAATTTGTCTATTATAACTATTATATGCATTGCACTGTTTATGGGATTAGTTGCGAAATCGCAAGTAGATTCCATAACCAGTTCAATTCCTATGGGGGGCAAGCTGCCCCCCTGCAACCCCCCTGCTTGGGGTCACTGTTTGATTTGGAGTAGGTGCGGGGTACGGTTCTTGAATTATCATTAAATTTTAAGAGAATTTATTTCCCACAAAAATGGGAAGATATTGCTCACCTATTGTGGGCAATAACTTCACAAAAAAATTGCCCACTCGAGGTGAAGTTATTGCCCATGTGAAGTTATTGCCGGTGAAGTTATTTCCCTGCACCGTGTTTGTGCGCACTTTCATTCTTGAAATATCGTGTGTTCAATGTTTTATTCAAATAACTCTTATTGAATTTTTTTGCATTTTCTTTTGTGAATCGACATCGGTAAGTTGCTTTTCCAACGTTGATAACAATCGGAAAGTGAATGAAAAGTGATTCTATCGAAGTTCTTTACTTGCGCTTTGTTGTTTGATTCGCACAAGTAAGCTGACATAGGCGCCTTCCAGACAACAAGCACCTACCCTAAGCGGAACAACGAAATTGCGTGAGCGGCCTAAGCCATGCGGAGAAAAACGTGCAGTCCCTTTCACCGGTTGAGCTCAAATCAGGCAATCTTTGGTATTGGCCTGAGAGTGTTTCTGTGAAGTTTGGTCCAAATCGGTCTTCTTCTAGACAATAATAAGGAAGTCTACATGAACGTATTGGCCAATAGAATTTTCGGGCACGGTCAAGGCCGGGCGTAGCTGCACCCGCCCGGCCTTGACCGTGACCGTTTATATATATTTACTAATTATGCAATTAAAAACAAATAAAATAACATAAAACGGGACGCAAATTCATATAAGTTTAATACATTTATGTTCATCACAACAAATGTATTAAATGTGCAAATGCAACACGCTAAAACATGAATGAATTTCTCGTTATTTTACCCATATGTTTGAACATTTTATGAAGAGCTGTTTACCTAACCCATGGAGATGGACAAAATAGGTATGTAGTTATTTATCCAGGCCAACTTTCGCAGTTTAATTAGTTTGAAAAATTCGAAGACAGCAGGTGGCCAATATACAGGATATTTTGAAAAGTATTTGTATGCGATTTTCCAGGTGCAGTCAAATATTGGCCGACTTACAATGGTGGCCAACTTGACAGGTTTTTTGGAGTAGCAATTTTACTACCCCTTGGGAAATTTTTGTTTTCCAAAACCTCATGTGTAACTTTCTATTAGGGGTAACCAAAACCAACCTATTAATCAGTGAATACATGATACAATTATCGCTCCGACTCAGGGTCAGGTTGCACAGATAAAGATATAACCGCGCGTAGCACACGCACCATACGATTATAATTTAATTGTATTGTTTTCCTAAACCATATTGGTTGGATGGCTTTTGGTATAAACTATTAATTTTATGCGCACACACGATACGAGTACAGTCATCGCAAACAACTAAAAGTTGGAACAAAGATAATTGTATTATGTGTTCCCTGATTCAAACCCAGTTAAGTACCTATTTGTTATGTAAGTACATGTAGTTCGGCTAGGTGAGGGTGAAGTGGCAGTCGGTCGAGAAAGACACACTCTGACCACTATAAAGCCCGTTGTGATAAAACATGGATCTTTTTCCACCCTACTCGTTGAATCAGTGTGAGAATTCAATGTAGCGCAAGGGACTTTGATTGTCAGTGTTGATAAGGTCATTAAGATATTTACTGACTTCATTAAAGCCTTCGATAGAATCAATCACACCATGTTGAAGTTGCTTCTTTCTTACATATTCATTAGGAAATGTATGGTCGAAGTTGATTGTTTTTTCTGGAACGTGGTAACAGAAATTCCTGGTGTCCCACAAAGAAGCCATTTAGGGCCGTTGCTATTTGCACTCTTTGTAGATGAGATTTCTCAGCTTTTCACAAGGTACGAAAGTCTATTTTTTGCAGAAATTTTGAAATGTTTTGTCTTTAACTTCTTGGACTGTTGAATTTTCCAACTTGAGACGAAGCTATTTTTACAATAGTGTTCCAAAAACGATTTAGAGTTTAGTTTGCCTAAATGTAAAGTTTGCACGATTTCTCGTTCCCACAGACCCTTGCTTCACTCATATGTAGCTGGAAGTGTTATTTCTTAAGTTAAGGATCTTGGGGTTATTTCGATAGTATGTTGACCTTCAATTTACCTATCGATTATATTGTCTCTAAAACTTTTTCCCTTCTGGCTTTCATTAAAAGCATTAAAAGGAATTCAGAAGATTTTCGTGATCCATTCGTACTTAAAACTCTTTACTGCTCTCTAATAAAATCCAGATTAGAGCACTGTTGTGTAATTTGAAGTTCTTTTTATGGTGTTCACTCTTCTCGATTGAAACAGATTCAAAAACGCTTCACTCGCCTTGCTCCGAGGAGATTTAAAAGGGACTTTGAGCTTACATCTTATAAGAGTTTCTGCTTATTGTTAGGCCTCAATACTCTCATAGTTAGGAGAAAGATCTATGGTGTTCCTGAAGGATATTGTCTCAAATTGAATTAATTGTAGTGAATTCTTTTTAGTTTGTTTTGTTTTGAATGAACAACCAAATTTCTTACAATTGCTACCACGTGAAGTGGACGGCTGGAGTTACAGCGCTGGTTCACGGTTCGCCACAACCGATCATCAGACTCCTTTTTCCTATGGTACTGGTCTGTGTTTTTCCTTGTATCCCGAAAATCCATTTACTTCCACTGGGATTCGAACTTAGACCAGCGTCTTCTCAGGCAAGCACTCATCCACTGTGCCATTGATGCCACAAGTTTCAGTTCATCCAGTTTTTATTTTGATTTTTCTTGGGCAGTCCAGCGCCTGTAAGTATATTATGTTATTCATTCAGGTTTTTCTTTCTATATCTTATCTTTTTAGTCTACCATTCTATGCACCAAGCAGAAGTCTAAGAGACATGCATTTGTTTTTACCTCCGGTACATAGAACAATTATGGTTCGCCTAAACCGATAACTTGATGCATCTATTTATTTAACTCGGTCATTAAATTCCTGGATTTGCAACGCTCTTACAGTTCTAACTTCAATTTTTCTTAATTAATGTCAATTTATTAGTTTATTAACTTATGTTATTATTAAGTTCTGTATTTTTCTATTTATTGTATGTGCCTTTATTATTTTTAAGTGAAATTTGTTAAGGTGTTCTACCTTGCATAAATAATTAAAAAAATATTTGAATTTATTTTCCATAAAAAAATTGTTATAGAAGTGAGGTCCCAGATGGAGTGTTTGTCTTTGAAATAGAGCGGGGCATTTGAAGAGAAGGTAGGGAATATTATTAATCATCCCCCTCTTCCATGCAAGTCATTTGAATAGACCCCAAGCAAAGTTGCATGCCTGTCTATAAGATCCAGCGATGATGGGTTTCAGATCCAGCTTAAGACAAAACCATTTTGTCGCTAAACAATTATTACCACTTGCTAACCGAAGTTAAGTTTTCTGGACGGCATCCAAATTATACATGAGCTTGCATCATAGAGATATGAATGGCAGCCTGGACCTTTTTAGTTGTAGAAGTGTGGTTCAAATTTTTGAGAGTTCATCAGCCGTACAGTATAGTGAAGCCCTTAAAAATCCACACTTACAAAATTCAATTAAGCTTAATCCCTTATGTATCTCAGTGTTTCATGAGTGAAAGCGTCGTTATTGATTATTTTGTATTATCAGTTACAACATCAATGAGGAGGAAGAAGAAGCAACAAAAGGAATGCATATACATCCAAAGGGAAATGTATCTATAGTTAGATTAATTCTATATTTCACAAAAAGTACTCATCAGACACTTTCAAATTATATTACAGACACCATCAGCGTATTGTCGCAGGGATAAAATTTCACACGCAGTGGTTATTGAATTTTCAGAATAATACATTATAGGTTCTGCATAACTGCTCTCTTGCTTCTCTCGATAAAATAAATGCCATTCACTATACACATTGAAGGTACCCTTTATTCGATGAGGTGTAGCAACTTCAATCCAATTTATCATGGATTTTCTACTTCATAAATTATAACGCAAGTCCTTCATGGAAAATGCTTAAGGCAGATTTACATAATCACATAGATGCGCTCCATAACTCCACTCCCATACGATAGTATGGTGATATGATATCATCCGACCACTACTAAACCCTTGACCATATTGTCTTTCTTTAAGGCAAAAACCGCAACTACTTATAAACTCCGGGAAAGGAAATACCAGCAAGCAAAAGTTTGGCAGTGAAACAACCGAACTAAACACAAAATGTGTTCTGCCACGCTTTTGACGCCGCCGCCAAGGTTACATTATTTAATAAACGTTGCCCACCCTGTCTTACATGCCTTCCCTCTCAACCACAGGATTTATTTTCTTTGGATGAGTTTGTGTGTTCTCCTGTGGGCTATGGATATGGCTTAACGGAAATCATTCGGGCAGATATTTTATTCAACTTAAAAAGGCCGGTTATTTTGTGCGTCCACCAAAAATAAAATTCCGCACTTCTTATTACCAGGCAATCGTAACAAATATCCAACGAAGACAACGAGATTTTGGCTGGTAATTAATATTAACCCTTGTCCGGGCAAAGAATATTACTTACACCAACGGACTTATGTGTCCGATAGACACATTGCTGAAACTATTGGATGAAATATAAATGATACACTTTTTTATACATTTTTAACAGAGCTAATTTAATTTTTGCTTTTTTTTTCTAATTTTTTCCGAAAAATAAATACAAAAATTTAGAGAAAGTGGTGCTGCAGCAAATGAAACTATTTATTTTGGCAAATTGAGCATATTTGCGACCTTGCGCTGTGCTGATTGCACATGTTTTTCCTGCAGATATCACAAATTTGCTTCTGCGTCCTTGAAATTGAAGAAGGGCATATGTAGCATCTTCTTTTTTTTCGTGCTGGGGGCTCCTCTGAAGCTGGACTTGGTTGTGGTAAAAAATGAGACATCGCTTGTAAAGAGGATTTCGTCAAACCAATAGAATTTCTTCGTTCAATATGTGGCCTTCTAAGAGCTTCAGCAACACTGACAAGAAACAATCGTCCTTTTTCGTTCTTTTTTTCATTCCACTTAGGGTATAAGTTTGTCCAGATTATATATGCAGCTACAGAACTGACATCCAGCAAATTTGTAAAGTAAGCGAAAGGCCATCGCTTTGTTCGTCGTTTGGATATGTACGCGTGAACCAACTGGTCAAGCGAATCTACCCCCCCCCCCCCTTTGTTTTATTATAGCTCAATATTATTTCAGGCTTTCGAGAATCTCCAATGCTTATCTCTGGCTTGTTATGAGTCGTTGATAGAACTAAAACACTTTTTTTCTTTTTTTGCACATACGAAACAAGTGTAGCTTTTTTAGAGAATCTAAATATCGATGAATGTTCCTCTCTTTTACGATTCGGAAGAAATTCTTTAGGCACAAATCTTTTATTCTTCCTTACTGTTCCGATTATAATCAAACCATTCGTTAGCATTTTGTAAGCTAATTCTAAGTCAGTAAAATAATTGTCAAATGTAACATTTCTGTGAGATCCATAGAAAGGTTCTGTTATTGATGCTACTACTTGTGCAGCTAGGCCTTTGGCGACAGTATTCCCCTCTTTACCAACGTATGGAATGCCGTTCAGAGGATAAAAGGTTTCTGAATCGCAGGCCCACCAAATTTTCATCCCATATTTGTCTGGTTTAGAAGGCATATATTGTTTGAATGGACAACGTCCTCGAAATGGCACAAGCTGCTCATCCACCGTTATATTTTCGCCTGGACTATATATTTTCTTCAAATTATTATTCATTTTATTGAAAATATCTCTTATAGGTGCTAATTTATCTTTTTGACGTCGATGGGATCTACTTGTTTTGTCATCAAACCTAATGAACCTTAATAAAAATTTAAAGCGCTTCAAACCCATCGTTGCCCTGAAAATTGGAGGACCGTACACATGTTTCCATAAGACATCATAATTGGTCATATTTTGCTTGAGATGACCAGCAGTGAGCAGCAAACCAAAAAATGCATACATCTCAATGCTATCAGTGCTCTTCCAACTTGATTCCACTAAGACTCGAGAAGCTTCTTGGTTTGTAAATTGAACAATTTCCTTTACAATGTCAGCATCCAAATATAAATAAAAAGCGTCCACTGGGTCATAAACCTGTTTTCCTGGTGGGAGATTTACTTTATGCAACGCCTTGAAACTTCTTATTATATTATGTGCCCGAACCCGACCAGAAGGAAAGGAGGTATTTGACCAACTTACTTTGTCTTCCGAAGTGTACATCATACTTTGCTGCTGTTCTTGTGATCTATCCTCAATTTCCGAATCCTCTTCCATATCTTCATCGAGATTGGCGATTTGTTCATCTTCACCTTCACTTGCAAGAGAAGTGTTATCCAATTCCGAGTTAGATTCGGAGTCGGAGCCAACGTCTTCAACATTATCATCATCGGATAAATTTTCTAAAATATTATGTAATTCTTTTTTAGATAATGGTTTACTGTTCGACATATTTGAGAATTTCTGAAACATAAAAAAGTGATGATAAAGCATCCACACATCCAATGCTTTGCAAAATAAATTATTACCTGCCAAGATTCAAGTATCAAAAGTATAAAAAACTGTAACTACATATAGATAGTGAATATTATAATTTTTTTGATTTCTCAATCCAAAATCACTCAAAACGAAAACTTTCTATGAAAGAATGACAGTAAATTTATGATAAAAGAGTTTTATCTTTGAAATAGCAAAGAAAGTGAAAAACAATGCAAAGCCTACTCTCATATATGTATCGGTATTTGGTTGGTTGTATCGAGTGTGTCTTTTGGACACTGAAGCCCGTTTACGTCCCAAAAATGTATTTTTATTTATTTATTTTTTTCTATATATAATCATATTTATTTTTTTTACCGGAAAAACGTTCAATACATCAGCAAAGGAGAAGTCACAAATCGACATGTCTAAATGTGATATAGTTTTTGAAATATCACCAAAAAAACATCAGCAGTGTGTCCATTAGACACACCTTGCCCGGACAAGAGTTAAACGAGTGCCAATCGTTGCGACTACGGATGGTGACATATTTGATGTCAAGAATATCGAAGATACGAGTACTTTTCCTGGCTACAATGGAACTGCGAACATATGTGTCTGAAATGGAAGTCCGTCTTATTGCAGTAAATGCAATGACTGATGCAATAATTCACAACCTGCCCTACTTCTCACAAGGACCAATTAAGCATTTGCATTCAAATTAGCTTACCCAATCCGGATCAGTGAATTAAACGACAACAAAAATTTAAATTTTTAATTAGAATGCCAACAAGTTACTCATGCTTTCGCTCTGTTACTTTAACTGTTACACAAAATCTAAATAACCACATTCAATAGATGGTCTTGGTGTTGGCATTGGTTCCAGTGAAAACCTGCTTCACAGCTTTCCGTTTTATCACGCTCGTAATATGGTTTGATACTCATAGCCTTGCTTGATGCAGCTGCACTGCCAATATCACAGGTATGTTCAAAGAAAACTGATTTAGAAAAAGTATCAGGAAAGTAGATGATCGTCAAATTGACCTTTAACCGAAGCTGCATAATTTATCTCAAACTCATTTTAAATTCGTTGGTGTCTCTTTCCTGTATAGTCCGTTTCCTGTAGGAATGAAAATTTATTCGAACGTTAATTCCTTTGGGTTTATTTTATTTTATTGAATAGCATTGCTGGGCTTCCGTTTTGCTCTATCTCCGTAGACAAACCTAGAATATTAAATTACGCGGACGATGGTCTGCTCCTTGGTTGCAAGAAGGTTTTTTTTACAAATTTATGGAGAGAACTTCGGCATTGCATTGCTAAGACTGAACTTGGACTTTTACTTGAGAACACGAGCAGACTGAAGTATGGATTTCTTTTTTTTTTAAATGCATTGGTGCAGGTGTCTTTTTAAGGACGTCAGCCTTAAGGGAATAGGATTAGATAATACGTAAATCATTACAAAATCGATATCAAAAAGAAACTCGTACGGATAGAATAAAAGAGAAGGAACTGAAATATACCTTCATGGGATTCATGTGTCGGAGATTATCTTTCATATAAACTACCATCATTAACTGGCTATTGAAGGAGTACTATTTCGGTAATAGTATCAGAATCACTTGAACGGGGATAATGCAGCTATTATTACGTTTCAACGGATGGGAATTTCGTGAAGATGGTTCACATTGTCTAGAAAGGTAGGTATATACCTATATCCAAAGAAAAATAAAGGATTTCGACCAGATGTTGGGATAGTGAATTAACTTAGAAAGTTCCGGTTCATACGTGAGTGGAATGGTGCTAGCACGAAACTTGTTCATAAATGTGTGATGGAGAGAGCGGTAACTTGAGTAAGATATTTGCCCAACACATGTTCTGGGAGTAGGTAGGTACGTAACCATAAAGATCTAACCTATGAAGTTTATATTTATTAGAGAATTCCTCAAGTGTATCGAAGAAAGGTTTTCCTAATGTTCGTTGTCTGGGTTCTGGTCCTAGCTAGTGTCATGTAGGCGCACACATAATGGAAAAAAACTTTCTTTTTCGGTTGCAATATTGCAACTGCGCCAGTAGGTGGAACCCAGATCAGGGTAACTTAGGACTGATCGAGTAGGGCTAGCTCATTTCGGTATTCTAGTATTAACTTAGACGATGAAGTTACTGAGGCAATGTCTTTAACCACAGCCTGGCTGCCAATAAGTAAAGCGGTTCCTATGCCTCGGCACTGTGCTTGTGTTTAATTTGAATTAGCGGCAGGCCTCACGAATTGGCAGTAGCTCTGCCTGAAATAAGCTGGCGGTATCCGGAAATCTGTGGGATTTTAAGACGTTTAAGGATTCAGAAAATAAATCCACTTCACAGTCCGTTTTTGAAACGTCAGTGTAGATTATTAGTTCGAAATCCTTAGTCACTTGTCATTTTTGCCATTCTTATAATTACTGTCCTCAAAATGTTTTGTGAAAATTATTCTGGGAATGATGTAGTCTGTTACAGGCGGTACGAGTTCTTTTGGTAGAGAGTCTACGACACACAACTCTCTAAGTCTGATCACGCTTTATGCTTTGATGTTGAGGAGGTGCGGTAAGACTGTTAGGTCATCTGACGGTGTTGACCGTAGAGTGCGCGTGGTACACATAGGTTAGGTTAGGTTTATGTGGCTGTCGGCAGAAGCCGACACACTTAGACCAATTTAGGTCCATTGTGATACCACGTATATTATCTACCTCAACTCTGTAGATGGGACTGGCCAACGACACGCGGTTGTTCTCAAACGGTCCCCCATCTACGTACTAACCGCGCCCAACGTCGTTTAATTTCGGTGATCTAACGAGAACCGATTAACTCGACGTGGTATGGTCGTTGGTGGTACACATGGTAGCTATGCCGTTTATAGCGCCTTGTAAAGTTTGGTTTTATTGTAGCTATTTCTTAGAGACCGCGACCAAACTATTGACCCATATGTGAGGATTGTGTACTGTCGATTTGAGTTGCATGCCTCATTTTTTGCCGAAGGTTTTGTTACAAGCATATGCTTGCCTTCTTTGCCGGGTGTTTATGTTAAGTTTCCCGTTGATTTAAGGATCTATGATACCTCCTAAAAGCCTTGCTCAAGTCGATAAAGAGAAGGATGTGCCGTTTAGGATCAAAATGGGTCTCATCACACATAAACAAGCAATTTATCAAGCTGTTGTCTTCTTCGGTAATTTCAATCATTTTTATGCAAAATTCCAGGCGAATAGGCAAATCCAGAGGGTTTAACTTGCTTGCAATTTGGACTTTGTACTGATACAAGTTTAAGTCATCACGAATTATCCGTTGTAATGACCACCTTCTAACTCAAATTTGCGCCGATAAGTTTCGAGTCAAAAAGCTTGGAGTTGCCTGAATTGACGAAGCTACAGCCGCGATTGTGTCTTGAACCCAAACATAGGGATCTCGATGGTACGATCTTCGTGCGATGGTTCCAGATTCGGCAAACATGTTTACCAGCCTCATAATGGTCCATCTACTCGGGAAAGTGCCGCCAAACTCTCGCCGAAATTCCCTTTGGACGGAAATGAAGGATTGCAAATCATGGTACCGCTGCACAATCCAAATCCTTTTTTCGGTATCCCAAGCATTCATTTTAATAAATCTAAATAGTAACCTGTAACCTAATTACTCACGCAGAAAAAA
This sequence comes from Portevinia maculata, assembly GCA_949715645.1. Lineage (NCBI taxonomy): Eukaryota > Metazoa > Arthropoda > Insecta > Diptera > Syrphidae > Portevinia > Portevinia maculata. Next base: position 284,147,692 of record OX454526.1, on the reverse strand, counting down.
AGTTATTACGTTGCACGATTCGTGCTCCACTCTGTATTTCAAAATTTGTAAAAGTCATCAAAACATGGTCCCAGTAGCGAAGCCCCTAAGATGAGAGATGCTTATAATCCTTGGCTTATTGAAAATAAAACGCTCTTGACAAGTCGCATTTTCATACCTGATTGCATCAAATCAGCAGCGCACCTCAAGCTACGAAGGCCGCATAGATTTTCCTTATGGTATCAGTAATAGCATCGCAACAACTCATGTTTATATTGATTGTAAGCCCTTAGTACCTGAACTTACTAATACAAGTGATAAGGTTTCTGTTTAGTACAACAGGGGAAATATCTGCAGAATTGACCTCCTGCAGAACATAGCTTCAGTTTTTAAAGGATTGAGTCGCACTCGTTTACAATGCTCCCAGTGTTGCATTAGGTCTAAGTCCTCATTGATTCTAGATACAAGGTTTTCTTTAATCCAATCTCACGGGGAATTATATAGCAACACATCATCCGCGTATATTATAACGCTACTTATTATAACGTCGGGAAGATTATTAACGAAAAGCGAGAATAAATTAGCCCAACTACAAAGCCCTGGGGCACTCCGTTATTTGCAATAATTGGATCCGATAATGCAGTTGTTGTTTCAATTACTTGAACTCCATTTCTTAGATATTCATCGATGTTCGGAAAAATGGATCAGCGAAACCAATTATATTTTTTTACTTTGATAAATGTATTGAGTGGTCAATGCTATCAAAAGCCTTGGAAAAGTCAAGGAGGACTGCTTCACCAATCTTTACTTTCGCATAAGATTATTGGCGTTTAGATTATTTGCAATTGATAAACAAAGAAATGCCCCTTTTTCTCATATGGCTTCAAAAAGTAGACCGATGTTAGAGCCTAAATGTTTTAGAATATTCCGAAATGATATCGGGTAGCTATTGAAAAACCCTCCCAAAACAATTTTGGAATTGCTTTTTATCTCCGGAAGACAAAAAGAGTACTCATTTTCCCCACTGGAAAAAGACATTCGGATTTTTTATTATTGTCGGATGCGTTGGAAACACAGGCACCTGTTTTAACTTTTAATTATTATCCGACTTCTTAAGAAAGTACCTACCATAGATGGCCTATATAGTCAGCGTGGGGAGATTCTCTCAATTTGACCCGAAACGAAAAGAAACACATAGGGGCGGGCTACAGTCCGCTTGGGCGAACTGTTGGATACCCTATTCTTATTCCTATATCTCATAAGTGGGCGTGACAAAAATTTAAAGGATTTTATCGAAAAAACTAAGCTTTTGTAAATAAAAACGCTCCCTAGCTCAAACTTTGGTTTTTCAATAAAATTGTTTTATTTAATTGTGGGCGTGTCAGTAGGCGGATTTAAAAAAAAATTAAGTATGAGCATAAAGGGCACCTAGAGAGTATATACTATAAATTTCAGCTCCCTAGCTCAAACTTTGGACTTTCAAAAATAAAAATAAAATAATTGTGGGCGTGTCAGTAGGCGGATTTTGAAAATATTTACACATGAGCATAAAGGGCCCCTAGAGAGTATATATTAAAAATCTCTGCTCCCTAGCTCAAATTTTCGTTTTTCAAAAAAAATATTTTATTTAATTGTGGGCGTGTCAGTGGGCGGATTTTGAAAATTTTATGTCCCAAGCAGTTTTATGGGCCAAAGATCATATATAAAAAATTTCAGCTTTCTAGCTCAAAATTCAATTTTTCCCAAAATTTGTTTTATTTAATTGTGGGCGTGTCAGTGGGCGGATTTTGAAAATTTTATGTCCCAATCAGTTTTATGGGCCATAGATCATATATAAAAAATTTCAGCTCTCTAGCTCAAAATTCGATTTTTTCCAAAATTTTGTTTTTTTGAGTTTGTGGGCGTGTCTGTGGGCGTGTCTGTGGGCGGATTTCAAAAATTCTTAAACTTGATTATTTCGGGACCCTAGAGAGTATATGGTTAAAATTTCAGCTCTCTAGGTCCAGTTTAAAGGCCTAATTTTTGCCGACGGACGGACGGACGGACGGACGGACGGACATGGCTAGATCGACATTACTATCGATGCTGATCATAAATATAGTAACTTTTAGGGGTCTACGGGCAATATTAAGGTATGTTACAAACTATGCGTCAAAATTAATATACCCCTAGAATAGGGTATAAACATAGGGTGGGGCTACAGTCCGCTTGGGCGAACTATTGGATACCCTATTCTTATTCCTATCCCTCATAAGTTGGCGTAACAAAAGTCTAAGTATGGTTGAATTGTTAAGAACGCTCTACTTTGGTTTTTCAATAAAATTATTTTATTTAATTGTGGGCGTGTCAGTGAGCAGATTTTGAAAATATTTGCACATGAGCATAAAGGGCCCCTAGAGAGTATATGGTTAAAAATTCAGCTCTCTAGGTCCAGTTTAAAGACCTAATTTTTGCCGACGGACGGACGGACGGACATGGCTAGATCGACACTACTATCGATGCTGATCATAAATATAGTAACTTTTACAAACTATGAGTCAAAAGCTAGAGTCTGCATGGGCACCGCCATCTTTTTTAATGTGAAGTTAGGAGCAAATTAATTTGAGAGTTTAAAGCAGAGATGGTAGAGTAATCTACCTCACGAAAGAACCAGAATCCGTAGCAGATGTGCATTTTTTTGCACCCAAAAAAACGACATTTCCGGCATTTCTGGACAGGACTATTGCAAATAAACGTCAAATAATGTCTAGTTCATGTTTCACATATATTCACTGACACGGATTTCAAGAGAGGATTAGGGATAGCCCATTTGCGGGTTTAAGCGGACGAGTGAAGTGAAAGTCGATTATCTCATATAGGTCATCTGTGGTACCTACTTTGACTTCCCTACAAGCATCATATATGGTTGTATCGCTTTAGCCTATCACATTAACATACTTTGCAAAATCATGGTTATCCGTGAGAATGCTCATTAGGTACCCGCGGTCTCGCTAGTGATGGCAAAAATTACTCGGACTTTCTGGTCTGTCTGCATCCCGAAGAGGAATGCCACCGAATATTGTGTGTAAGCCCTTGCAAAATATGATGACATATCCCACATAAGTCCAGGTCCCAAGCAACTTCCACCTAGCCTTTACGAGAAAGTTCTCAAACAAGGAGTTCTTGATTTGGACCTATTTCTTAGCATCAACTCTTTGCTATCTCAATGCTTACTTTGATAATCACGCGTGCTCACTTGCTCCCGATCTTTGAACAGTCTGTACTACAGCCATCCATATTCAGCACTATATTATTCCCTCGATGTTCAAAAGGCGGTTACAATGGACCAGTTTTTGAGTCTGATTGCTATCGAAGATGTAAGCAACTTGCGACGAAAATAATACAAAAAATGAAGGATCAGAGTTTTATAGCCCTTGTAGTTGGTTGGGGTTGACTAGGGTAGGTGATGATTTGGGGCATCCGTACCAAAACATCACCTCTGTATTTGAAGATCTCTTCTGTACGTTTTTTAAAGATTTTTTAATCCTAACCAGAACTGCCATTTCCCGGTAAATGCCAACATCATCACACAAAGGGCTCTTTTTCTGGGGTCACTGGTAACGCACTTTGTGCTCGGCCTCGGATAGTTCTTTGGATCTGAAATCGGTTCCATATATTTTTGTAGCTTATGATGGGTAATGGTGAGTGTATCTTTCGCTCAAGCGCTCTTAGTACGCTCTTCATTCGTGATAAGGCGCCAAGCTTTGAAGTTATTTGTAAGAGCGCCTCGTTGCTTCTTCTCGTTGGATATCCCAGCCCTAAATTAGGCTGCAACACCTGGGGCCCGAAGTGATACAGTATAACGATTTTTTATATCCACCTACTATTTCGTTTTATCGAGGAAGTCGATGGAAATGAAGGTCGTGTTCTTGGTAAAGTATGAAATCGAAGTCTTTCTTCTACTTCATACCACTTTTTAGGGTCGTTTTTGACAAAAAAAAACATTTATTTTCTCGATTCTTCTTTTTTTTTTAACGACGAGGTTATGATCTGGTCTAAAGGGATCATAACCCTCCCACCAAACTTCATCCTTACCGGCCGCCCATGAGGTTCGGAATGACATCTAAATATATCAGCCAGGCATCCAGATTTCGAATCACTTCGTCACTGAGCCCAATCAAATCACAACTGAGCACTCCTTTCAGCTTAGGGGGATTTTATCGGTCACAGAAGATGACTTATTTTTCCAGCCCCTTCATCCACCAACGCTAACCAGATGATTGATGTCGTCATTATAGGTTGCTTCGCTATTGATCGGTCATTTATGCTTTTCACACTTGGGGATTACTTTTCAATGCGTATAAATGTCTGGAATAGTTCGAAGCGGGTCAGAGAAAGAGCAGTACAGGCATTTTGTCTTATGATTAAAACTATACCCCCCAAAACATTCTTCAATACATCAAGTGCTCGTTGCACCGACGGTTAATCCGCGCTATGATGGCTCCATCGACAGCAAAAATAACTGATGTACATTGGAGTCTGTCACAGATAATCAAGGAGTGTTATAAATATCCAATTATTATTTTTGTAAAATTGTATTTACTGAACGAGAATAATTGAAAACAATTCATTAACTGGCAACCATCACGCTTTCATGAAAGTTGCTAACGAAACATATTATTTGAACACATACCTATTACCATCAACATGTTTGGAGGATTCGCGTATTTTTAATTATCTACCCTGGTGAGGTTCTGTATTTAATTACACATCCTCGTGAAATCGCACTGCCAGCTGATTGCCTAGGGACAGTTGCGACCCCAAAAGGCATCCTCCTTGATGCCTAACCTCCCGGGTATTTGTGGATTTTTAATATACAAGAGTTATTATGGCGAATATAAAATGGTTTCCTTGTGTCCTCGCACGGAGTGTAACAATAAAAAAAAGCTGCTGCCGCTGCTTTATTCCTTTTTCTCTGTTTTGAAGTTGTTTGTTTTCTTTTGAAAATAAAACAGAAAAATATTAAAATCAAAACATTAGAATTCCGGCCACATAAACATATATCGAAACTTGTTTGCCTCATTTTCCACAAACAAAAACCAACATTCAAATATGCCAATTCACACCATTTGCCTACGAGTATCTATGGCCTCTATCTGACTGTGTATCTACGATTTTGTGCCAGCATTCAAAATTCAAATTTCATTATTCCCCAGATAAATCGAGCAACGGCATGGTACACATACAAATATGAATACTAAGTACCTACCAGTAGCAGTGGCATATGTTGATGAGATATCCAAACCAAGCCAAAGACGGTCCAACATTTTGGCAAAAACTATAGCTTGGGGGAGGATGGCGATTTACAATTGAACTGTTTACCAGCATCGTGCTGTGTTGGTGACTTGCCTCTTAGAAAATTATTAATTTTATCAACAAAATATATCGAAGCACATTGTTCGTGTGATGGCAAATTTTCGGAAGCCATCACGCAATAGCTTACATCAGATTATGGCCAAATTATAAGTAAATGAACTTCTCGGTTGTATGGGTAAGGAGACGAAAATGATAATCCACCATCCCTCGCTAAAAGCAAAAAGTAAATGCCAACTAAACGAAAACAAACTTCTAAAGCTGAAGATACAAATAGGTGGGGCGCGGCGGAACTATTTGCGACTGCGACGACCTTGGTTAATAAGTTGTAGTTGTTGTCTGCGTGTAGATGCAAATTTGAATTGCCATTGTGTCACGAAGGATTTAAGAAGGCAATGTTTAAATCAATAATAATGACTCAAAGTGGTTGAAAAGTGGTCGGTTTGATCCTTAGTTGGGTACGAGTGTGGCAGTCAGAATAAATAATTGTCTGCGAACAATTATGCGCTGGCACCTGGACTTGGGTAATACTTCGTGGTAAACATTGTGAGTGTTTTGTAAACAATTACTGGCTTTGGAAGTTTGTAATTAGCAAAAGCAGCCGACCTAAATGGAATGGGAAAACTTGCTTTTTGTTATAGACATATCAGCAGCTCATCATCACACAGATATGATGCAAAGAAAACCAGTGGAATCTAGTTGTTGCGAAGCAATTAGAAATTTAAATTTGCGCGGGATTATTGATTTTGGTAAGCTCGGTATTAATGCTAGGTGCTTCAGCAGGACGATTTTTAATTGTTGCTACGGGTGTTGCTAATGGGATGTTTGTTTGCTCCCATGCTGTGGTTTCCCATGAATACAATTTGTGAAACGAATAACTTTGGTGTTGTCGTTGTCGTCAGATGTTGGTGGGTAGGACTTGGGGGAAACTCATGAATCCTCATACTAATTTTGGCAAGTTTCAAAAGTCAATGAACATTTGAGAAAAATTAGGCATGCTTGAGAAAAGCCTTCGTATAGATTCTTTACCGAGCTTGCAATAACCCGAAAGGCATTTTAAATTCTTTTGAAGTCTTGAACCCATAAGAAAATGAAATGTTTGGAAAAAATTGCTGGTAGGGATATAATAATCTATAGACCGGGTACTCAAAAAAATATGCTTGAAAGGTTTTACATTTCTTCGACATGATAGAGCTTCACATTTAAAAGCATTTTTTTACATCAAACAAATTAGTAATACCGATGAACAGTTCGTTAGGTTCTTGGTTGAAAGATGTCCTCTAGACGTGTTGAACCAACTTTTCTAACGAAGACTCTTACAGAAGAGCGCGTATGCTTAGGATTTTTCGAACTTGGAGTTTTCTGGTTTCTTTTTGATAGAGTCTTCTTTAAAAGTTGTAAACTCAGATTACATAGACGAATTTCATCTTTGGAAGCTGCTTTTGACCAAAATGTTGTCTGGATTAACATTGTCCAGACAAAAGCGGGAAAAAGAGCCCTAAAAAAACCCTAATGTGGAGAATGCTATTATTAGATGGATAATGTGCGAGCTTAAAGATAGATGCATCAACCCAGAGTTAGGTGCTGAAATAATTGAGGTGTTATCACCCAGAGGAACTCATAAAGGTGGATTTCTATCACCCCTCTATGGGTTCTCATTTTAAACGAGATTCTGATTGAACTAAGATTTAGTGGAGTCAAGGCAGTAGCGTACGCAGACGACTGCCAGCACTGCCAGCGACAGGGATATTCTCATTCACTCTAAGTGAAGATATACAAAACGACTTTTCTAAGATTATTATCTGGACTAGAAACTGTGGACTTGCTATTAACCCACAGTTTAATCGAACAATAATTGAGGGGACTCCAGTAAAAACATCGGAACACTCGAAGTATCTTGGCGTAATTCTAGATAGGAAATTTAACTAGAGCCTTAATATGAAAAAAAGAGCAAAGACGTCAATGATAGCCCTATATGCAAAATCAACGATACCCATCTATACGGATTACTCCAAGATGGATATTGGCCTCAGCGCGATTTTTTTCTGAAGTGCTCAAATTATCCGGCTCGATCAGAATCCCCGACTTACAAGCTGAGGTTCTGGCGGGGACAACTGCTGCTAAACAGGTTGCAATGATGGCAAAACCACAGGTTGATATTACCTTCTTCATTGACAGCCAAGCGGCAATAAAAGCGATTTCTGCCACAGAAATGAAATCAAAGCTTGCAAGTCGCTGTCGCGAAGAGCTACGGGTTCTTGACGCGCAGCTCTGTTGGCTCCCCAGACACAGTAATGTCCTAGGAAATGAAAGAGCCAATGAATTAACGAGAAAAGGTTCATCCCTTGAATTAAGACAGGCTAATACTACAGTAATAGCCCGACCCTGCTACTTTAACAGTTGATTAGCGATAAATCACTAGTTACAGCAAACGAACGATGGAGTGCCCTCGACTCCTGTGTTATAACAAGAAAATATGGCCACTTAATAACAAACAAAACACCGAGATAATCCTTCAAATGAACAAAAAATCTCTGTCCTCTCTCATGGGTTTTATCCCCGGACACGATATGCTGGGCTATCACGCAAAGAAATTAAAACTCAGCACAGATGACCTCTGTAGATGATGCGGGGACGAGGAAGTGAACGAGGATACCCCTCAATTCCTCTGTCTCTGCCCTGCACTCTATGGAATAAGGGTTGATTTGTTTCTCTTGCTCGCAGAGGAAATTTTTAGTGAACAACTGATATTCACATTTTATATTCGTCCAATAACAGCGGATTAACTAGAGTTACTCGTAGATGCTTGCACGTTTAATGCGTGCAATAATGTATTCATCAACATTCTTACATAGCCCGTGCAGGGACCCCAAAAACAGCGCATGTCGCAAGAGCCGTCTAAGGGAGAAATCACATCTACGCACTTTTAACACTCAGGTGATTCAGGCAACACATTTAATATCTTAAAGCAAGTACGCATGTAAATCAGTGAGTTGACGTGCATGTGTCATAAAAAGAAGAACAAGCAATAATTAATAACAGGTGCATGAACTTTCCAAAGTCTTAGAAGAAGCAGACTTTAAAACGCAAAAACGACATTTGATTGGCCCCAGTAAAAATGTGATCCGTGCGCGAGCCTGCGATTATTTATTGAGGTAAAATCGGGGGCCCCACAGGCAGACCAGAAGTCGGACGGTAATGGTCCATTTAATTCTGATCACCAGGGTTAGGATTTTGTTGACCTAAAAAAAATAAAAAAAGGCAAAACAAAACACTTAAAAAGGCAAAAACAAGGCATTTATTAAAAAACACAAGAAAAAGAAACAAAAACACATTTGATTATAATAGCATTGGACTACCAAGAGTTTTTTTTTTTAATTTTCTGGTAATCTTCTGGTAAGCCTTGAAGGAGCTAAATGATCTTTCCACTTCAGCTGAAAAGAGTGCAGCCCATCTAAAGCTTTCAACATTATTTACTTCAATGTTTCCTGGAAGTTTGGAATCCACGTCGCTGTTTATTACAGAATTTATCTGCTCAATTGTTGTTAGCCCTGTGTTTGCATTGAAAACGGCACTAAACTTCTTCAGGACTTCCTTTGCAATGGGCCCTTTTGTTTTTTTTTTTTTAATTTTTCTCAATGTCTTTTCTCAAATACTTCGCCAATTGATGTTCCTTGATGAGAATATTGTTAAGTTAAATTATAAGTACAGACTCTCAAAAATACCTGTTTTTTGTAAGTCTTGAAAACTATGTTTTTTCGGGTCGACTAAAAACCTAAAATTGACTTTGATGTATGCCAGCTGCGCGTGCAATTCTTCATCTCCAATCAATTTCTTTGAAAATGCAACACAGCTTGCATCATCTTCAAGAGCCCTGACGATTTTTTTGATCCTAGCACAATAATCAGCATAATATCTGTGCCTAAAAGGTAAAACATCTTAAGTCGACTTAAGTTGTTTTAGCTGTTTAAGGTTATTTGAATTGTGTTCTCCTTACTCTATTTCTTAAGCCACAACAACTGAAAAAATTTCACATAATGAGGAAGTTATAACTGTTTGTAAAATAGCTTAAGTCATCCACTGTAGTGCCTGCATAAGGTAAAACAGCTTATGTTTATTATTTGAAAAGCCAAAGTAGCTTAAGTACCAATATTTCCCTTCATTTGAAAAATAGTGTAAACAAAATTGTAGTAAAACATCTTATGTCTGCTTTATTTCCCTGATTTAGCTTACAGCAAAAAAACTTATTTGCACCTAAGATTTTTTACCGCGAGAAAAGTGACGACTTCGTTATTCTTAGGTCGACTTAAGTTGATTTACCGAATTACAATTTCCGAGCGCTGCTTAAAGTTTAAAATGGCTCCCCTAAAAAGTGTACAAAAATGACATAAGATGTTTTACCTTTTAGGCACAGATATATGGCTGCCTCTAACCAAGTACCCCAGCGAGTTAAAACCTAGTTTACATGTAAATTCAAAAATATGAATTCAAATTCAGTTTTAAACAAACTTACAGGTTGATGCGGTAGCGGCAGTTCAGGTTCCATCTCCTTAAAAACAGCAATCCGAGATGGACTCTTTAGAAATATTTTTTTCAAGTTCGACACGAATTCGTCAACTTTTGAATAGTGACTGCGTATGCTTTCACAGACTCTATGTACATCGTGAGCGACGCAAGTTACGTGAACGATTTTCGAATACAACACTACTTGCAGAAATTTGCCACTCTTTTTCATATACGCTGCCGCGTCTGTAACGACCAACAAAACCAACAATCGCATCGAATCGTCAAAAAGCTGGGGAATGGTTGTTGAGTTTACTCTCTCCAGAACTTCGGCTGTTAACAGGTACCCTCGCCTATATGCTCTCAAAGGTCCAACAATTACGTTAGTTACACAGTGTCCTGCTTTGTCTGTCGATTCATCGATGGATACAAAAATATTGTCGTCACCAACTTCAGCAGGGATCTTTTGGAGCACTTCGAGATACTCGTAGCAATCTCCGACTTAATTTTTTCTTAGTGTTGACTCGTCAGGCACTTTTTTCTGTGTGTATTTTTCTATAAAAGTCTGAAACTCTGGGCGATTGACTTTATACAACGGTATGTCACATGCTAACAACATTTTCGTCATATCGGCGTAAAACTCATTTTTGTTTGTTCCAGTAACGAAAGATGTAATCGTTTGAGTTTTTGTTGTTTTCTTTAAAGTCATTGCTTGCTGGTGCTTTGCTCTATTAATATGCTGTTCTATAAAATATTTTTTTTCATGGTTGACTTTTATACCACACAATTTGCATAAAAGCACTTTTCCATCAGATGAAAAATAATCTGGTCCATATTTCAATACAAAATTTTTCAATTTTGTTTCCTCTTTGCAAGCCGTTTTAGGCATTTTATCACTATAATTGTCCAGTTATTTTTATTAAAAATACTCCGAGATATAAGCAACCGAATACGTAAAGAAGCGCACTTCGAGCTAATGAGTTAGTTCTATTGTTTTCACCACACCATCAAGTTGAACGTATTCGTAGGACTTTTTTTCTAGGTATTGAAGTTGTATCTATACAAGAGATAACCGAATGTGGTCAGGTCATTCTTTTCTCCGCACAGTCTAGAACGTTCTAAATGTTAATGCATCTATCAAGCATATTTGCCCAGATACACATGCACACATACGAACATTTTGCTACAATTTTGTGTGTGCTTGAGACTGTAAACGGTTTTTAACGAAAGACTCTCAACTGGAAATGAAAATGTTGGCAGTTTTCCTAATGCTAAACCAATTATTAGATATTTTTTAACAAACTTTAAGAAAAAAGCAAAAAAGGCAAAAAAGGCAATTATGGTAAGGGCAAAAAAGTCAAAATAAAATACAAATATTTGGAATCACCAGGGCTTGAAACATATTTGCGTAAAGTCAATTCCATCTTCCGTTTAACCAAAAAAAAGAGGCAAAGTTAGCAAGTTAGATCATTATTTTGACGTCAAGGAAGAAGAAGAAGAAGATGCAGCTTAGTCAAAACGAGGCCCCATTGGCTTCAAATATCTTTAGTATATCAAACCATACATTTTGGGCCGTAACGCCACAATAAACGAATTTGCAACAGCTCCTAGCAGCTTTGCACTTTTGAAAAAGAAGATTGCATGGACCTACGAATTTCAACGAACGCAAAATATGAAGATGTTTCTTTTTTTCTTTCTACAAGTTTCGAGGAAAATATGATCTGAAAATCTGCTCCTCTGACAGAATCACAATTCTTTTACCGAATTATGCCCATCTGTTATAGACTAGCGGAGGCCTTCCTACGTTGTTTCACCTTATCCTACATTCGTAAATAAATAGTTTTGTATTCTGTTGCAGTTGTGGGTAAACTAACGCACCGATTGACCAAACTTAACAGAAACACACTCGGCGAATACCAAAGATTGCCCTAAAAAATCGGTTCGGTGGTTTCGGAGATTATAGCATATTTTACATACATACATAGGTAGAGCAACAAAATCTAACTAGCTGTTCCCAAATAAGTTTTAGTAGTATCTCATTCGATTTGGAAACAATTTTAAAATGTATTTCTTCTCTGAGGAACGACTATTCATCAGGTCCTGATGGCATTGCACCGATTGTTCTTAATAAATGTAGTCATGCAATTGCTCCATATCTTAAGTATCTGTTTGAATTGTCCATTAGTACTGGTAAATTGCCTAAACTATGGAAAAGTGCTTTTATCACACCTATATTTAAAAAAGGCGAACGTGGTGATATCACTAATTATAGGCCTATTTCAAAGCTTTTGTGTATCCCTAAGCTTTTTGAACAAATTGTTTATGAAAAGTTAATATTTCTTTGTCGCAATATAATTTGTAATGACAGCATGGATTTGTAAAAAAACAGATCCACTGTCACTAATCTGTTAAGTTGCTTGTATGGTTGTTCTAATGCCTTAGAGAATAAGTACGAAATGGATTGCTTATACACTGACTTCTCTAAGGCTTTCGACCAGCTGTCCCATGAAATAATCGAATTTAAGCTCAGAGCTTTTGGTTTCCCACCATGTTTCATAAAATGGATCAAGGGTTTATCATGTCAAATTTAGAGGATCGCTATTTGTATCTTTCACAGCTCAGTCTGGAGTTCCCCAAGGAAGTCACATCGGACCAATTCTATTTATACTTGCCATTAATGATGTTAGGGCATGTTTATTTTTGATCTACATCAACTCTATATTTGAACTGCCTTTGGTGGGTAAGGTTAAGGCTTTTGCTGATGATTTGGGTATAGCGTATGAGTCAGTCAACAGCCTCAATTTAGTGTCTGACTTAAATCTTGACGTAAGCCTTTTAAGAATATGGTTTGCTCAACATAAGTTAGTAGTCAGTAACAAAACCAAACTTATGTTTTTTAGTCTCAGTAATGATATGATTCCTGACATCGATATTGTATTTCATGCCTCAAATTGCGTAAAGTTTAAATTGTTTAATTGTAATTGTTTCGACTCAAATTCATTTAACGCTAGTGTTAACTGTAACGCAAATTGCTTTAAGATTGAAACCGTAACCCAATTTAAATATCTAGGTGTTACAATCGACAGAAGTCTGAGTTGGTCTGTGCATATCTCAAATCTTAAGCAATATCTGCTCTCTGTCATTCGCAGTTTTTATCAACTAAGAAGATTTTGTTCTAACAACACATTGAAAACAATTTATTACGGAATATTCCATTCTAAGTTGCAGTATGGTATAAGCTGTTTTGGGGGGCGCTAGCAGATATAAGATACAGCAATTAGCTGTGTTGCAAAAATCAGCTATAAGAAAGATTTGTAACGCTGCCCGTTTAGCTCATTCTATGGAACTTTTTAGAATTACAAACATACTTCCTATTAGACATTTATTTTACTATAGGGTGCTAAAGGTTTTCTTTGTTAGAGGTGGTTATATGCAGAGTCCAATTTTTGACACATACAACTTACGCAGGAATTACCAAACTCAGGTTGCCATCCCGGCCTTTCGCACAACAAATTTTAGGAGCTCGTACTTAATTATATCCAGGAAGTTGTTTAACAGACTCCCTGCAGATATACGAATTATAAGAACTCTTTTCTCCTTCTTGAGTAAAGTAAAATCTTGGCTCCTTGTTTTCGATCACAATGAAGTTGAAGTTTTGCTGCGCTATATTGTTTAGTTTTGCTTGATTATTTATTTATATTTATGAGTTACTTGCTTTAAATGTATAAATGTTTCTTTATTTTCTTTTTTTACTTTCTCTGTTCTCTTGACATTATAAACTATTCAAACTTTTGCCAACTTACTGTACCCTTATAACTTTGATACAACTCTTTTATGTATAAATTTTCAATCCTTTTTATTTTTTTGCCCGCTCTTTTTATTTTAAATTGCTCAGTGCTCACCCCACAAAAGAATAACTACTGGTTAAAGTAACATTATCTCTGTTTCTATAAATAAACATAGGGGCGGGCTACAGTCCGCTTGGGCGAACTGTTGGATACCCTATTCTTATTCCTATATCTCATAAGTGGGCGTGACAAAAATTTAAAGGATTTTATCGAAAAAACTAAGCTTTTGTAAATAAAAACGCTCCCTAGCTCAAACTTTGGTTTTTCAATAAAATTGTTTTATTTAATTGTGGGCGTGTCAGTAGGCGGATTTAAAAAAAATTTAAGTATGAGCATAAAGGGCACCTAGAGAGTATATACTATAAATTTCAGCTCCCTAGCTCAAACTTTAGACTTTCAAAAATAAAAAAAAAAAAAATTGTGGGCGTGTCAGTGGGCGGATTTTGAAAATTTTATATCCCAAGCAGTTTTATGGGCCAAAGATCATATATAAAAAATTTCAGCTTTCTAGCTCAAAATTCAATTTTTCCCAAAATTTGTTTTATTTAATTGTGGGCGTGTCAGTGGGCGGATTTTGAAAATTTTATGTCCCAATCAGTTTTATGGGCCATAGATCATATATAAAAAATTTCAGCTCTCTAGCTCAAAATTCGATTTTTTCCAAAATTTTGTTTTTTTGAGTTTGTGGGCGTGTCTGTGGGCGGATTTCAAAAATTCTTAAACTTGATTATTTCGGGACCCTAGAGAGTATATGGTTAAAATTTCAGCTCTCTAGGTCCAGTTTAAAGGCCTAATTTTTGCCGACGGACGGACGGACGGACGGACGGACGGACATGGCTAGATCGACATTACTATCGATGCTGATCATAAATATAGTAACTTTTAGGGGTCTACGGGCAATATTAAGGTATGTTACAAACTATGCGTCAAAATTAATATACCCCTAGAATAGGGTATAAAAATGTTACTTACTATTCTATTACTGCTATTTTATAGGTTTAATTAAATATATAGTTGCTAAAATTGTTAAATTCATAGCTGTAAACAAGAATAATGAAAAAAAAAAAAAAAAAAAATTATAAATCATAGTAATATCCTGATCTACGCTGATGATATGAAAATAAATAAATCTTTCACTAAATAAATCTATCACTGTCAGCAAGACAGAATTTTTCTTCAATCTGACATTATTAGCTTCGCCAATTGGTGTGATGAAAACGGCTTATCCCTGAAACCTACTAAAAGTCAACATATGACATTCTCTAGAAAGAATATCCCTTCCACCTTTCAATATTTGTTGTCTCAACATATTCTTTGTAATGTTGATAATTTTAAGGATCTTGGGGTTTATTTTGATGCCACACTGGTTTTTGCTATCATATCAATTTTATTGTTAATAAATCTAATTCTATGCCGGGCTTTGTAAAAAGGTGGGCGAAAGAATTTAATGACCCATACGTTTCTATGTCATTGTACAATTGTTTGTCCGTCCGATTCTTGAGTATGCCTCACAAGTTTGGACACCGTTCTACAACATACTCAAATGGAATAGAGGCCATTGAACGTAAATTTATTCGATTTGCACTTACATAGAGGACTTCCATGGGATGATCCATTTAACCTTCCTTCTTATAGTCAATGATGAGCATGTGAGAGCACTTTGATTGCCGGCAAATTTGTTGCTCGTGATACGAGTAGTTGCTTGCTTTAAGCACTAGACGACACAGGAGCTGATAGTGCAATTAAAAAAAAAATCTGTTTTGGGTAAACTGCTGCAACGCTTTTGACCAAACGTAACAGAAACACTCTTGGGTAAAGTCTGAAGATTGCCTGCAAATTGCAGCTTAATCAGTTCAGTGATTTCGGAGTCCATAGCATCGACACAAACATATATTGATTTATATAGATTTTTACCTCACAACATCCTTTCACATCCTAATTGATTGAAAAAATACTAATAAATACGAGATGCGTTACTTTTGTTTCTCTTTCATCAATATCAAAATAAATATGTAATAGAACCGACAACTGAGGTGGGTTTCCTTTTATTTACCGCATCGGCATCCATTAAATGAACAAGCAAACAATTGGGCACCAACATAAAATTTACAAGACATTTCTTTTTTTCGTTTCTTGGCTTCCTCAAAACCTGATAAATGAAAGCCATTTTCCGTCTATATTGCATAAATGAAAAATACACAATATTTTAAAAATGAAGGTTACTGTAAAGGCTCCTGGCTGTTTATTTTGCGTTTTACCCCTACACGTTTTAATTTTTTTCTGGGATTTTTTTTTGCTTAGCTGCCGAAAGTGTGTTAGATATTCACTTCAAGTTGCTGGTTGATTGTTGTCCCCAATTTATGCGGTTAAAACGCAGGACACACATAAACCTCGATTTGTGTTTTCTTTTCTTATTTTGCTTATTTTTTTGTTATGTTGTACCTAAAATGGTTTGTTTTTGGTTAAATAATCAAATTACATCAAAACGATATCGTGAACATAGATATAAGAAATACGTGAAACTTTAATCATTCGTAAGTGTAAACATGAGGCTAACTCTGAGTTAGAAACAAGCAACACACAAAAATTATATTGAATCGCTTTACACGTTGACCATGAAAAAATAACCCTTCTATTGACGAATGGTTAATACCCTTCCAACATAAATCACTTAAGTCACTTGTAACAATTTCAAAATTGCGACAAACTAACATAAATAATGACTTGTATGGGTTCCTCAAGTAGTGCAGCACAGCTCCCCATTGACATTCGTTAAGGCTGTTAGGCTGGATGTACAACATAAGGTTAAACTAAGCTCACTCAAAAGCATAAAGACGTGTGTGTGTCTTTATTTCCCTTATATTTCTAACTGTGACATAAGACCAACTAATTACGAAGTAACGTCTTAGCGCTTTTAGTACAAATAGGGACAAAGCGGCTTCGATTAAACTATGTTTAAACCTTAAACTATTTATTTTGAATATAAAGCAATTGACGAAATGATTGTTGACGCCCTTTTGAGATGAGGTATCGTGAGAGAACTGAAATAAATAAAAAAATATTTGGAGTTTTACGACCTAGCCCTTGCAGCGACGGGCTAAAAATATCACTGCAGCTCCCCCAAGGACCGCGCTTATCGCAAAAGGCGACTAAGGGGAGAAATTACATATAGGCAACTTTACCATCCATGTGACCCTAGCGACAAAATTAACGTCTTGAAACTTCCCCGGAAGTATGCAAGCAACTCCATGGACACTGGTGACGTAAGAGTACGATTAAATAATTATCAATTATAGGAGCATGTACGCGTCGAGATCGTAAAACGATGCAGGCCTAAAAACTCCTGGATCACACAAATGCAGCAACAACAGCATTTGGTTGGTCTCGTTGATGAAGTGATCCCAAATCTGCCTGTCAGTATTCGTTGGGGTCTAAACGGCGAATCCCACAGGCGCACTAGTAGGTCCAATGGGAGGGTTATGATCCCTTAAATTTTGATCATGCACTCGTCGGCATTAAGAAAGAAGAAGAGGGTGGACCGCCTTACGATCAAATTATTGACCCCTCTCTAACATCAACTCTTCGTTTACAATGACGAGAGGTTACCTGATTGGTAACAAAGCTGCATTTCAAAACATACGACTAATGTCTGTATACACCGGGTTGGACCACTGATCGAGGGATCTCAGGTTCAAATCACGCCGGGACCATTGCTGGGCCGTAATGCCGCACGAAAAAATTTGATGTCCAAAGTCGGCGTAAAATTGTTGGCCCCTTGCACTTCGGATAAGAAATTTTTTGGAGAAGCTTAGCCCTGTATTGACCGTTATAGCCTAATGATTATTTTTTATTTCTGCACACACTCTTAAATGGACGCTACGAAGCGTGTCCCGACTATGATGCCAAAATTGTGCTTAGGCATTTCAGTGCTAAGTTAGGTTAGGAAAACATCTTCGGCGAATGAGTTGATTAACACAATTTTCACGACACGACAACAGATAATCGATTTTGCAGCAGCTGTAATACGACTACAAGTAGCACAAGGCTAAGAATCCACACTACAACTTCGTACTCTCCAGGTGGTTAAATCACCAACAAAATCGTCCATATGCTAACCGATGCGAGGCATACAATACACATCTTAAAGGTACATATATTCGGCTGTTCAACCGTCGACTTTCAACATTCTCTTGTTGCGGCTAAATCTAGATGTCGACTTTACAACGAGAAGAAGCTGCCAGAGGCCCAAAACAAGACGTTGAAAGTGTTAGCACACCTGAAGTAGAAACAGTCTACAGGCAGAACCTAAACGAAACACTCCGCTGTGTACTCACCGGCCACATTGGCGAACCATATATGAAGCCGTTATCGCGACGTCGTCAAAGAGGTAACCGAAACCACCGATGTCAAGCAGCCAGCCTGAGGAGCGGCGTTTCCGTTTGGTATGATGATATATTCGAATACCGGAGAAAGGTGGCAACAAGGGCAGAAAAGGAAGAGTATGGAGCCAGGGAAGAAAAGAGAAGAAGATCCTGAATAAAAAGAAAGAGGGCGTACGCAGCTTCCTAACATGACCAGAGTCTCGTAGTCCAGACCAAACCTGGAGCAGCAACTGGAGTGGACGTTAACAAATAATATATAAATATTAGGCATTAACGGCCCATAGAGGGCCTAAAACCTAGTTTCTCAAACCACTTTCTTTGCGAAGTGGCAGGGACCTACAATTTTACGCCGAATCCGAACTGCAAATTTGAGAAGCTTCTCATGACAATTGATACTCTTGGATGTGTGGCAGACGTTCGCAAGAGGTGGGGCAGTGGATCAGTGGAAAAAAAACTCATGACGAGTCAACCCCGTGCAAAAAGCTGCCTTAAAACTGATGCATCGCACAAATGCCTAACCTCTATTAAGTTCAGTCAGCAAAGCCCGCAGCCGGACCACTACGGATGCAGTAAAGTGGGAGGATAAAGCTTCATCCAGTAATCACAATGTGGCCCTATGCTATATAAGCGTAGCACGCTGTAATGCTGTATAAAGCGCAGCTCGCTGAATTGGTATGGCAAAAGTGCCGCATTGAAAATAATGAGTCAAGAGTTGTGGTTCAAGACTGCTTTAATAACCATTTTCCATTTCTATTTATACAAATTTCTTACTACTAAATCATGTTTATACTACGTATTACATTTCCAAATAATAATATGTGAATTCGATCAGTTTGTTCCATATAGTTGAGAGCGATGGTCAAAGTGTAACTAATAACAAACACATGAACTCGAATGAACCTCTACGTAGCATGAACCACTGTCGATACCGATCGAATGCCACTTGACATTTTCTCGAATCTGGGGCGATACGTTGTTACGTAATAGTTTATCGTACTTCGTGTGCCTGCATTGAGTCACGGCACATCACAACAACCTCGCCGCGCCGGTAAAGTAGAATAAGAAAAACGAAAAGATCGATTTTGTTCAGAAAAATTCGGTTTAATTTGATGGGATATTCCGTTGTCCTTATGGAGGTGAGACTGTTCCGTCAATAAATTTAATCGATTAAGATTAGAAACAGATAAACACTTCTCAATCGACTTCGACTTTGACAAGCACGCCGTATGTTTTAGAACCAATGCTTTTTCCTTGGATGGAACACATTAGCACCTCAGCCTTACCTTCGAACTGAACGTTAGACCTAATTCGAAGTTAAAGTGCAAATTCCAGTAACCTTGCGGTTTTCTGTTTTCCAATATTTATAAAAAAAGGAAATCCAAATCCAGGAGCACTCAGACTCGATAACGGCAAAAATCCTCTTTTTGGTGTACCGTTTGGAGAAAACAATGTGTCATGCGTATATCCATATATGGGTGGGTGGCATATGTTGTTGTTCCACTTGGGGATTAAACCTGCACGACACGGGTCACAAGCAAACGTACTAACCTCTACACCGTCGCCACCCTTGATTGATTTTTTCAACACACAAATGCTTATATTTTGAACAAATTCTCTCTCTTATTTACAGCAACTTCTTGTTCCGCTCTCAAAGTTGCCTCTTACAAAGTATTTGAATCGATTTCAATCGCCGAGTTAACGCTCCTGTTAAAGTCCAAGTCGGAGTTGCTATGTTGATATGTTTATACCATACTGAACAACTTATAACACTTACCGAACCATAGGTAGCTTGCTGTCCAACAGCCTCTATCCCGTCGCAGACCGCCTTACATTTGCTTACGGTCAACCAATTTGCAAGCTTACTGAATAAGTAGACACAAATTGCATGCAACAACTCATCGGTTTAAAGATTGGTACATGTGTTATCTGTTCATTAATTATTATTCTTAAAATCATATGAACGATGGTTAGCAACAACTATCACCAAATGCCTAACCCTATTTGCTAAGTTGAATTACTAAAATGCATTTAGCCATTTGCTACTCAGAAGCCCCATCAAATTTGTTTGATGGTCGTTTACTGCCGCACCCAGTTCCTGAAAGCGTGCATGACGTGCTTCGTCGTCCTCATCGTTGTCGTTGTCGTCTGGCCGTTTCAACAAGTGACATTAATTAATAATGAAAGTTTAGTCTTGTTTTTCAGCCCCACTTTTGTTGTGTTTCGTTCACTTTGTTAGGTTTTGTCGTCAAACAGGAGCAGCATCAGGGCAATCGACTACAACGTCATCCCTATAAGTGTTGTCCAGGCTTATCTTATTTTCTGCTGCAGTTACATGTTGACCCCAGTTCCAGTGTGGAGTGAGACATTTGTCTTACCCTGTGACACAGAATGTTATAATCTAGTGTATATTGTGGTATGAGTTTGTGGACATTGTGTTCGTTTTATGGCACTGACCTACATATATGCTCCGGGCCAATAAGTAATGAATTCAATATGCCATGTCAAATAGGTTGAATGTCGAACTAATTATGGATAGGTACGTGGGTGTGTGCATAACTTTGATATGTCGATATTGATGTTGACCGTGTTCAAAAGGAGGGTGATAGATGTCAGGATACCTGTTGACAGTAAGTTTGCATTTCGATGGGATTTATTTTGCAGGTACAATGGGTGTGGCGCTGGTGACAGTGGAATTTATGACTTTCTATTAATTTAACATTCATTAATTAGATATTAGATACTCATATACCAATGTGTTCAGGGGATACAATTTCTCATTTCATTCGCAGTCATGCTATTAAAAATATCAAATTTAATTTAGGTACTTTTAAAAGCGGTGATGTCAGCTAGTGCGTACTAAGATAATTTAACATTCATTTCAATACCAAGGAAGTAATTCCATTAGATGTCATAACAGATTTATGGTTTTTTTATAGCTTTTAGTTATTTATCTACCGAAGGTTAAAAGACTGCCTAGTCTAACCGTAGATTTATATGTTTACCCATTATGACTTAAATGAAACTTTTCCTTCGTTGCGAAGCAAGTTCTCAAGATCAATTTATTGTTTACGTTCGATGTAATAATTTGGCTAGTGGCTTCTTTTTTTGTTTATCTTAACCAGAATTCAAGTAAAGAAATATATTTTTATTCATTTTCGTTGTATATTTGTATAGCCTCAGGCCAAGTATCAATAACAATGTGCTCGTTTCATGGCAATAGGCAATGAAGAAGACTCCATAAAGTTAGTCTTAAGGAATATATTCAAGTGAATTGAGTTTCACTGTGGAGCAATGTCTTTGAAATGGTTTGAGTTCTGTGAATGATGGCATGAAAGGCTATTTTTTTGATTGGAACTTATCTGTACAAAGATACAAGTACCTATTTAGATTCTATACTTATAGATAATGTTCAAACTGTGCTGGGCTTTAAGAAGAGAAAAACATAAAAGAAATAGTAATATTGGGGAATTTTCAAACTCATTTTACATTTAAATTATTGGAAAAAAAGCAAATCTTAATAAATAAAAGAACGATAGGTGTGTTTTATTACTCAAGCGCATATACGCTCATTCACATTTAATCAATTTAATTAAACACAACTTAGTCTATAATATACACTAACTTTAGCTGAGATATATAAATGTATTCAGTTATCGAATGTCAAAACTTTGACATTATCGCCTACTGAACTGCAACATATTCCGAAATTTCACATGCCTGTGAAGTGGGTCAAAAGTGACTTCCTATAGATTTAATTTTTTATTAATAATTTATTTTAGAATCACAAAGTATGATTTATTGAGATTTTTTTCGGCTAGGTATGGAATAAAGGCCCCCAAATGAACTCTTTCTAGAGCGTTTTCCATAACACTTCGTAGGATATCTGGGCTCAGCACCTGCATTTCAGCACGAATATTCCACTTCAGCTGCGGAATAGTGGTGGGTTTATTTACGTACATTTTACCCTTCAAAACAGAAAAAAATCTGGTGCAGTGAAATCCGGAGAACGTGGAGGCCAATTAAATCCTGAATTTTTGGAAATTATTCCGAACTGAAACAACACACTTTTGAGGATCTCCTGGCTTTAATTCTTGCTTAAATTGGATTTTGTATAGAAACAGCTGCAATTCGGTTTTTGGACTCTCCACAACTCTTGCAAGAATGCGTCCCACATTCGCTTCGATTCGGGCACTGCGAGGTCTTCCAGCTCGAGAAAAATCAACTACAGTTCCTTGTTGAGGAAATCTTGCTACCAGTGCCGCAATCATGTGCGCAGAGGGTGGATTTCGGACATTAAAATTACGCCGATAAGCTCTTTGGGTTAAAATAATCGAGTGCTTATTTTCACAATTAGTTTGGTCCTCTCTAAGGCGCTGTAGATCATTTTAGTAAATCTAAAAAGTTTGTTTTATAAGTACCATAAAAAAGAAAAGAAAACAAATTAAAAACAAAAGAGTTATGATTTTTTTCAAATTAGGAACTCACTTTTGGCCCACCCTGCAGAAGTCGCCTCATACAGGCCAATCTCACTTTAGCCTGTATTATCAAAACTTTTCGAAAAACTGCTCCTTTGATAGAAAGCTGAAATGTTGTTTGTGAAAAGGTTGTTGGGAACTTAAAATTTGGAATTATACCTTCTAGGCAACTGAAATGCGCAAGTTCAAGTATTTTTTAAATCAACTTTTTAAAAAAACTTTTTGCTCCAGAAATCAATGATTTTTTTAAAATGAAATTTCTGATTTTAATATTCCTAACTTTTTATTTGATGCAACATGTAATAATTTGTATGCCGCTGGCGGTGTTGGTGTATTATTTAAAAGTGGCATAGTAGCCAAACAAATTAAAAAATATAATTTACAGAGTGCTGACATAATAAGTTATAGTTGCGAAATTTCTAGTACTTGATATTCAATTCAATTTCAATTCAATTCAATTATTTATTTGGCAAAGTACAAATAAGAACACATTGTCTTTTATAGTACATTATGGCTCAATAGATATACATACAATAAAATTAAATCAATTCACATAATGAGCAGAAAAATAAAAATAAAAATAAAAATAAAAATATATATAGATATTGTTTTATATGTGTATATAGATTGCACAAATGTACAGCAAAGACCTTTACTGAAGAATTTTCCATGTTTTTGGAGTCGCAATCGTGCAAAAATATTATTTTGCTCGGTGATTTTAGTATTAATATTTTATCTGACTCATCAGATGCCGATTACTTTTTGTCGACTCTGTCTGTGTTTCGACTCCTTGCTGACTCAACCTACTCGCTTAAGTTCGTGCTTGGACCACATATTTGCAAGGGTTCACCGTAGCAATTTAATAGAGTTTAAAACTGCGTCATATGACCTGAAACTTACGGACCACAATCTAACATGTATTCAATTTGGTTGTAATATGTCGCGTACCAAAGCAGCTGAGTGTCAAACTTATGAAAAAATCAATTAATGAACTTAAAGTGGAAATCCCTATTCGTAGAGATAACTATTTTCGCACTAAATTATTAACCAGTATTGGTAATTCCAAAAAGGAATGGCGAATCGTTGATGAAATTCGCAATAGAAAAGCTTCCAAAGTGGATATAGTTTTGAATGTCAACAACTCAACTATCTCTGAGCCTTTAGAAATTGCCGACTTGTTTATTAATTGTTTTTGTAATATAAGTTCTTGCCTGAACTCAAAACACAATAACATTAATTTTGATACCAACAATGATACGGATAGTCAAACTGAAAGTTTTTTTTGTGAACAATTCACTGCTCTGGAGATTTATAAAATAATTTGTTCCCTTAAAACATCAAATTCTATTTCTTTTGATAATATATCAAGCTCTATGTTAAAAAAAAAATCTCGTTTCAAATTTCCGATGTCTTAAGTATTCTATTTAATAATAGTATGCGGCTAGTTATTTGTCCACAATCCCTTAAAAAAGCAGTAGTAATGCCACTCCACAAAAAAGGTGATAATAATATTTTAAACAACTATCGCCCTATTTCTTTGCTCTCGATTTTTTCAAAAGTATTTGAGAAATTTATTAAATCAAGAATGTTGTCAACTGGCATTTCTAGATAGAATACATTTCTTTAGTGATTGTCAATTTGGTTTTAGGAATGGAATGTCTACTGAGACGGCACTCCTAAAATTAACTGGCGAATTGTACAACAGTCTGAATATATCAGAAATACCGGCTTCCTTGTTTATTGACATCACTAAAGCTTTTGGGTGGATCCCTCAATATTACTTGACAAACTTTTTTATATAGGGTTTAGAGGTTATATATACGATTGGTTTGCCTCTTATTTGAAAAATCGAAGCCAATTGGTTAAGATAAAAAATATTTACAGCGCTCCGAATTATGTACATTGAACTTGGTGTTCCACAAGGTTCAGTTTTGGGTCCTATTTTGTTCCTCATATATGTCAACTCATAGTTTGCTCAACCTTTTAAAGGTAAAGTTACAGCGTTTGCTGATGATACTGCTCTTTCATATTCAAATGCAAGTTTGCTGAATATTTTTGCGGATGTGAACTATGACCTCGATTTACTGAGAAAATGGTTCACAAAACACAAACTCATAATAAGTGATAAAACCAAATTTATGATATTTAATATTAAAAGTAATTTCTGTGATTATTTGCCGATTTATTATCACTCTCCAAGTTGCACTCAATTTTGCTTTACCAATATTAATGATAATTTTATAACTTTCGAAAATTTTAAATCTTGTAGCAATGAGTGTTTCAGGGTGGAGTGTGTTGTCTAATTTAAATATTTAGGTATAGTGTTAGATAACAAGCTATGTTGGAATAATCATACATTTTATCTCAAACAATACCTTAATAAAGTAGTAAGACAACTTTATCATCTTAGTCTATATTGTCCAAAAACAATTATAGAACTCATATATAATGGTCTTTTAAAATCTAAGCTGCAATATGGTATCTCTTGTTGGGGTGGTGCATATTTTAATAAAACTGAACCACTATTGATAAAACAAAAACATGCAATACGGATTATATGCAAAGTAAATCGCAGAACTCCAAGTTTTTCTTTGTTCGAAAACCTTGAAATTCTTCCGCTAAGGCATCTTTACTGCTACAAAGTCTTAAAAATATTTTTCGAAAACTCGGGTTTCTACTTTGTAAGAAACGTAGATAACTATAATTTGCGGGTCAATACTAGAAGTTTGGTAACTGTTCCTATAATTTATAAAACATACTTTAAAAGATTTTACTATGCCACCGCATCACGTTTGTTTAATCACTTCCAGATATTATTAGGTGTGAGAGGGCTAAAAATGTATTTTTGAAAGGTGTTAAGAAATGGTTGTTGTCTTTGGACTATTCAGCTATAAATAGTTTTTTTATGAATATTGTTTATTGAATGCCTGGTGTATGTATTTTTTTTTCTCTTTCATTGTCTTTTAAATTAAATAATTGTATTAGTTTTTTTTTCATTGTTTTCTTTTATGTTATTCCCCATCAACAATTTGTGTCAATTTATTTGATAGATTTCTTGTACATGCAACACTTGTCACTCTGACAATAGATTGTACGTTAAATAAAAATAAAAATAAATAAAAATGAAAGTCCTATTCTTTGCAAAGTAGGTATGTAGATAAAATTATTTTTTTATTTTTTTATAACTCCTTTCTACAAAGTTTTCTTTTGTGCGTGCCCACTTTTAAGGGGCGTTTTTTTTTTAAACAAAAACATTGATTTTTCGATAAAATCAATAAAAGAAAACAGTTGTAGCTACACACATAGCTCTACCTCAACAACTACTAGGCCTAGGAAACTGAACTTTTGTATAGGCGTCTGCTTATATTGTAGTGGTGCCCTAAGAAAGGATTTTTGCATTTCAATCCCACTGCATAATTTCGATAAACACTTTAACTTAGTCGTATTCATTTGAAGCTTTGTATTGTGGTAAAAAAATAATAATCATTTGGCAGCTACTTTTTAAATTAGCCCCTTTTTTAAATTAGCCCTTTACCTCGTTTTAGAGGGCAAATCTCCGTTACTTATCTCTAAAGATAATATGATCAAATGATTAAACGGGTATTCGACGATATTTTGTTTCTATCCCCGTGGGAGATTTTTGGTAGGTTTGAACCTTTAAGGTACCGTTTTAAGAACCTCGACCATTAATTTCATAAATTTGAATTTCTAAAAAAAAGCTTCAAATTATTTTTAGCCAACCCTTCCTCCTGTATTTTTAGCCATCCCTCAGCTTTTTGCTCCATAAGGTTGAAAAGAAACCGGATAAAGCAAAATGTGTTTTTTTATTGCGTGAAGCAAGAGAACATTGTTTCTTATGAGACATACCAAAGAAAACAAACAAAACATACGTTTTTGTTTTGAAGTGTTTCGGTGGTGGTCGTCGAAAGTATATGCCATTGTATACGAGCAACACACATCGAATGCAACAAAACTGTTTCGAACCAGCGTCGTTGGCGATAATTGCAAACTTTCTTATGGCGCAATACACACCAAATGGAACGAAACATAAAAACCAACGCAAAACAGAAAAACAGGTTTCGTTGCCTATATCTGACCTGTTGTTTTTTGCAAAACAAAATTTTGATACCGTTGTTTTTATTTTCTTCTTTCCTTGCACTTTACAGCTTTATTTGCTTCTATGTTTACTCTGGTATTTGTTTTTTCTTACCGTAGAGTTATAAATAATCTTTCAGCAGGAGTTATGCTTTTACGATACTTCGTATCTTGTTTTCTGATAGCATTTTCGATTAATCCCAGCAAATAATGAAAAGTTTCAATCCGCATTCTGGTGAAATTATTTAATTTTTCAGGATAAGTATTTAACTCTGCTATTAAGTTTATTATCACATCCTCAGCATTACGTTTTAGAATATATGGATGCACCCACCACTCTCTGATATTTGCGTCCTTTTCCTCAATTGCTTCAAAAATTGTATGTAAGATTGGCACAACTTCATCGTCTGAGTCCGGCCACATGTTGAACAACACTAAAATCAAGTCGCAAACTCCATTTTGATTTATTTCAACGCACACCAAACGAAACAAAAAATCAAAACGTTTTGTTTTGTCACATTCAGTTTCGCTTGGTGTGTGCTCAAATAAAAAACGTTTTTTTGACTTTCGAATCAAAAACGTTTAGTTTGAGCCGGTGTGTTTTCAGCCTAATGAAGCTAATAGAATTTAAGACGGAATTTCTCTCAAAATCTAGAATTGCACTTTTCAATGAAACATGTTTCGGTTCTGATCAGTTAACTATTCAAGTATTGGTGATTATCTGTCCAGTTTTTGTCCTACCTATTGAAATTATTTCACAAAATCAAAAGCAAGTTTTCCTTACTTTGACGTTTGACGCAGGGCTATTTGTATGTATTGGTAAATTAAAGAGCAAATCTCTCAAAAATTTAAAATCGCATCTTTCGTGTTATGGGAAAATCTAGATTTGCTCTTTTTCTTTAATGAATCGTGGAAAACCGAAAAATATTTGAAATGCCATAACATATACGCAAAACTCTGACAGGTTTATAATGATCAAATACGAAACTATTCGCAAATGATTAGATTAGATTAAATTATGCGTAAATGATTTTTCCTGATCACAACTTTGCTATGGATAGAGGAGTACACAAACGTCGTTTTTCGGTTATTTACTGCCGATTTCGCACAATCAAAAAATGCAGACAACTCTCTAAAACTCCTCCTTATACAAATGTTCGCTCTCTCACTCGAGCCATACATTCTCTTCTGGCTCGCGTCAAGTTTACTCGCAACATTTTCGCCCGCTTTTATCTTGTCTGTAAACCTAATAAGTCGTTAGCTAGTATGTAAGTGTAGTGGTAAAAAGGTGATACCGCTAAGAACTTCACACACTCCTTCAATTGGTTGCTTTTTGAGAAGAACTAGTGAGGTTACTTTTGGAAAATCCTTTTCCATTCCTTCACTATACTCAATCCAACAAAAATTGACTGTACAGGCCTTATGGTGGAGCTTTTTTTCTACCAGTGGTGCCTGTAGATACTCTCACGGCACTCAAACGCAAGAATTTCCACTGAAATAAAAACCAAACCACTGTCATACCAAGGAATAGTTGTTGTAATTTTCCTAAAATTCGCATACAACCCACCACAACCAGTCTCCCACACAGCCGAATGGGAATGAGCATGATCGATGAATGATGCCTGTTTTGCCAATGAATACGGGAATTCCCAAAAGGTAGATCTCAAGTTAGGAAGGGATGCAATGATACAATGGGTTGCTTGAAATCGTTAAACGTTACAAAGCCAAGTATGAAACATACGAGTACGTCGTGGATGAAATGGCTCAAAATGCGGGACATAAAGTGCTTCGCTTGCCGCCTTATCACTGTGACCTTAATCCAGTAGAATTGGTTTGGGCTCAAGTGAAAGGGTTTGTAGCAATTCAAAACAAGTCATTTAAAATGGCTGAAAGAGGAGACTTACTAACGACAGCACTTACAAGGGTTGACAAGGAAAAATGGCATTCGTGTTTGCAACACGTTGAACAGGTTGTTGAGCCAAATATGTGGGAAATGGACGTTTTTGCCGAGGAAGCCGTTGAAAGGTTAATAATAGACCGAAATAACGAGAGCAGTAGCAGTAATTACTCATCGTATTAGTTGAGTAGTGATATTAGAAATTAGTATTTTATGTTTTACAATATTTATAATGAATAAATTTAATTACAATGATATATTTTTCGTTTTGATTTTTTTGTGTTAGGAAATTTATATATTTTGTTGGTCTACTGGACCATTATTATCTTACCAAAAAAAAGAAAAAGATAAACGGAATTTATATATTTTTATTTTAAATTGGAAGATGGTAACCCTAATAGAATTGCTCTCTGAGTTATGGCGAATTATCATGCATACTACGGCAACCCTGTGAGAGCTTTAAAGAGGGACCGATTTATGTAAGTCATTGCAACCAGACTGAGAGACAAACATCATATCTTGCCTGTACTGACAATTTTTGTTGGATATGGTATAATGACGTCACTTTTGGAAAATCCTTTTCCATTCCTTCACTAGTTGGCTTCTTGTTCCTTGTTACTTTTTTTATCTATTGTTTTTTTCTCGCTGCTAACTCGATTCGATGTGTTCTGAGTTGGACTGCTTTAATTTTTTTTCATTTAATTTATAACATAAAAAAATTATTTTCAATTAATAACGTAATAAACAACTTTTGAAAAGCATGTTCATCTAAAAAACCGGAGGTAAGAAAAAACCGGTTAACCAAAACCGACATCCCTAATAGATATGTTCACACAACGACATTCTAACAAGATAAGATTTCAAGGGAATACGATTAATGCCGTGTACTTTTCTTGATGCATTTATTCTGTGCGAGTTTGTTATATTTTGTGGCTCTGCGTCGTACATAGATTTATCCGACATTATTTTTTTTCCTCTCGCCGTAATGAGATGAGGTGAATGAATTTTTTTTCTTCTTATATTTTCCCAACGAGGACTTTAATTTTCGCAGTTATAGAAGGCAGGACTATAAGGCATTTGCTTCTTTAAGAAACTTTACAAAAGCTTTACAAAGAATAAAAACTTCCATAATCTCTTTCCTTATCGAACCCGAAATGGTTAATAGGCAGTGAGCCGAAGAACTGTCAATATATTTATTTTTTTCCCCTCCAATAAACTCTATTACACATTCTAGAAAGAAAACAGATGACATACTATAGTGGGACAAAACTCCACAATCAAAGTGCATATAAGTCACTGTATCACAAACATATCTTTCACAACCAGCACTTAATCGTAGAAACTCGTTAAATTCAACCTCATAGGTGCTTCATCGCAAATTGAAATTTTTAACAGGACATTTTTTCTCATCATTTGGCCTTTATCGCTTTTCGCTTCAACGTATAATCCTTTTAAAAAACGTAACTTAATCACTTTCACTTATTCACCATTGTAATTCCTGAAATTAAGTGTCCACCATAAAATGCACCATCAAACGTAGTGGCAATGAATTCGCTAAATAATTAAAAAGCCTATCGCCTTATCCCACAATGGCAGGAAAAAGAGGTGCAAAAGTAAGGAACAACAAGCAATCCATATTTATAATCCTTTCTCCGCCACTCTTGCGTGAATGGTTACTTATAATTAGTTTACTGTGGCACTCCTTATGGAAAAAACAAAATAAATAGGTACACCGAGCTTACATCTAATTCCGGTTTATTATTCTCCAAAGAGTCATTAACCAAAGTACAATTCCATTCATAACGACAAGACAGGACCTTGTGCACCTGAGGAATGAAAAATTGCATAACCACCTACTAGTGTGACATGAATTAAATTATTTAACCGTGAATTCAATATAAAATTATTTATTCCATTAAAAAACATCACTCTAATCTGTCATTATACGGCAATCTCATTACGTCATTGTGATCGAGATGAGGGCGTAGAGAAGGAACATCTCCCCCTTTATTTCATTATGCGAGACAAGTACTCGTACATCATCCGCTTTAGCAGCGCTCTGTGGTTAATTAAATATCAGATGAAACGCTTTCTGACTTTTCATTTGCGTAATACGGTTCCGTCAATGTGTATTTTTTATTCGCTTTTATAAGTTTCTTAATATTAATGAACGTTTCCCTAGTCATGTCATGTTCGTAATCATGTCGGTTTCCTAAAACTCCGACATGGTCTTTGAAATAAGTTATGCATGTTAGTGTCTTAAGTTGACATGATTCGGAATTAGAGTTTTATGCTTAAGTAACGGGTTAAATGACGAATTCTGAGTTGAAGTTGTAAATGTTAAATTACATTTTTGTCATAAATTAAGTGAGAAATTACAATCATCCGTGGAATGTAAATGCATAGAAGGATTAATTGGGCGACTAAGGTTTATTCGGGGCAGGTCATTTGGAGTTGCAAAGGATTTGTATGTCTATACCAACTCATCTCCTTACGGAGGATTAGGAATTATATTGAAAAGACTTCGTGTACTTACAGTTACAGAGTGTACTGACACTGCGAGCTAAAATATCGTATCCAAAATAGGGTGCTTTTGGCTAAAAGACGAGTCACCTCCCTACTGAAGGCCAATACTTATTTAGTAGAAGCGTTTTGTATCTCTAACTATGAACGTATCTCCTCTAAAAGAAACGTCGTCTCAAGCAATGGAGAGCCGGACATTCACAGAGAATATGTTCAGAGGTTTCCTTGTCCTCCATTCAGAACCTACATTTTGTCCCCGGACACAGATTCATTTTGTTGAGAGGATATCTCAGGCCACAGTGGCCAGTCAGAATGCCCACCAGCTTTCTTATATTATCCTTATTTAGCATAAGGATTTCCTTGCAGGAGTAAGGCTTAATAAATCGTTTGGATTGGCTTAAACCAGGGATACTTTCTCAATGTTTAAGACGAAGCTGTTGTTTCCAGTCTTTAATGAGCCCTAAGGCAGCAGCCCTATTGACTCTGCAATAAGGTTCTGGTCCAAAAAACGCAGATTCGGTTCCAACTCTGTCTAATTCGTCTGTAGATTCATTGCCTGCTATACCTTTGTGTCCAGGTACCCATCCAAGTTTGACTTTGTTGTTTTTGGCTAGATTTGGCAAGGCGTTGTCGCAGTCTTTTAAAGTTAATGAGTTCCTTGTATTCGACGATAGTGCCTGTATTGCTGCTTGACTATCTGAAAAGATATGTGTACGAGCGCCCTTAATTCTCTTTTTCGAATTAAAAACAGCGCAGATCTCAATGGCATGGAATTTCTGCCTGGAATACCGTGGAACACATTTCCATAGGTACCGAGACTTTGGTGTTAGATCCAAAGACACCAGCTCCAACTCCAGATTCCATTTTTGATCCGTCGGTGTATCATACCAGACTTCCTGGTTCCAGCGCCGGAACATATTTGACCCACGTGCAACGGGCCAATATTTCTACCTCAAATACTTTTCCAAAACTGTATTCAATAACCATAGAGTCAGGGATGGTGTAAAACATGTCCAAGTTTGGGATTGAGTAAATTATTTTCAGGTGACCCACGAGGTCGACATATCATTTATACTTCTATTAAAACTGCAGCTTAATAGCGCATCTTGCAGCCGTCTTCCTATTGAAGATTTATAAGTGAGAGCCCGATAGTAGCTTCAAGTGCTACTGTTGGGCAGATGCGCATTGCACCTTTTATACCGAGATAGGCAATACGTTAAAGCTTCTGGAGCTTGTTTGCCGTTGATCGTCAAAGTACTATGGCGGCCTACGTGATAATGGGTATTACCATGATACGAGTAGTATACAACCAGTGTATCATTTGGAGTTCTTCCATACAGGCGCTTACTGGCCCACATGGCTCCAGTAGTGTTTCAGTTAAGTATTTTATCCTAGATGATTCCAAGTTACTTGACTTCATTAGAGTAGCTCATGGTGGTGCCTTTTATAGTGATAGGTTCCAGATTAACCAGCCTCCTTCTAGTAAAAGGCACTAAAATGGTATTGTGAAGATTGATTGATAGTCCTTCCTTTGTGCCCCATTTATAAACGTGCAGCACTGCATTCTGCATGCCACCAGCAATGATTACGCTAAGTTTACCATTAATAATAATCGCCAGGTCATCAGCATAACCTATATCGTTATAGTCTAGTCTGTGTCGACTGACTTATAGACTGTCGATGACAAGTGAGAAGTGACCATAAGAGAGAGTAGAGTACCGTTGTAACTCAACTTTCCAATATGGCTCTGATCCATTGATATGTCGAATTCTCGATACCTTTACTACTGATCGCCCTGGCAGTAGAGTCGTATCCAGTGTTATCGAGAGCACCCGCAATGTCTAAGAAGGCACTTAGGGTAATTTCCTTAGAATGAATTGCTTCCTCTAGATTTTAAAGTTAGTTAGTTAGTTAGTTTTAGTTTAATTGACTATTTATTTCATAAAAATAACTTGTTAACAATTTTAATTTCTTAGTCTATTTTGGATTGGCTTAGGGCCGTCTACCAGATTGACAATATAAAAAAATGTTCTTTTCCGTTAACTTTGTATATAAATTTAAAGATTTCAAGTTTTTTGTATAACTAAAAGTTCTCGTCTATGATACGTTGTCTGTATTGTAGTGCGCTGGTTAAGAAGTTGTATAAAGGTTTCCAGCCTCGGTTACCATTTAAAATGCTCAACATTTCTTCAACCGGATTGTATGGGAATTCTTTGAGGATGGGGCATATAGCGATGAAATGGAACACGTCCTCTCGTTCATTGCGGTTACAAAGATTACACAAAAGTAGGAGTTCTGGGCGATGCGGCATATAGTTTAGACTTAACAGTTCGCCTCTTGCCTTAAAGATAGTCCTCATCATGTCAGTAGAGTAACTTGTCTCAGGAAATACGTTGAATACTGCAAACTACCTATATAATTTAATTTAGTATAGTATGCCCTGTATTGCGGTGACTGGGCCTCATTCACAAATTGTTGGCATATCCTATGACCTGTTTTCTCCCGTAGCTCGTAAAACTTGCGTTTCAGGGGGATCAACTGTTCCTCTGGGGTAACTCGGAGATTTAAGTTGCATTGCATTGCTAAGTTCTCCCAGCTTTGTACACATTTTCCTCCATTAAGCAGCATATGATTGAGAACTATCTTAGGTATTGTGTATTGCCTCATCCCCATGATTTTTACCACATAGTCAAGATGGAGTTTAAGGGTATCCAGAAAAAGGGGCGCTACTCCAGTCTCCAGATGAAGCATATAGTTAGGTGAACTACTTGGTAATTTAAAAACTCTCCTGACAAAGTACCGAAGAAACTTTTCTACAATTTCAAATGAACAATATCCCCACACTTGGGCAGCATAAAACAGGATGGATGCTGCTGTAGCACGGAATATTTTCAGCTTCGATTCATGATTGACGTTTTTATTGCCGATACAACAACCCCAAACTGAGCAAATTGCCCTTTTCGCTTCGGTTAGTTTCCATTGCAGGTGCTTGTTCATATTTAAAGTGGGCGTAATCAAGACACCAAGATATTTGTATTCCCGGACAATTTCAATATGCTCACCTTGGAACTTCCACATTTCATTCCGGGAGTAGGTATCTGCCACCTCCATCTCTGAATATCATTATCTTTGACTTTGATAAGTTTACCGACAAATTCCAAATTTTACAGTAATCATCCAGCCTGTTGATCATTAGGTAGTTGCATTGCGTCCACCGCATCTGCGAGGAAAACGATGTCGTCTGCAAACATGAGGGCTGGTATTTTAGTTTGCCTTAACTCGATGCCTCCCCTAACGTGCTCTGTTATGTCATTTATATATAAAATGAATAGCAGCGTGCTCAACACTCATCCTTGCTTCACTCCCATCGTTGTATTAAATTCCTCCGATAGGTTGCTTCCATTCCAGACACAAGCTACGTTGTTTTCGTACATAGCTCTCAATACCTTGATGACCTTAGTTAAGATATTGTATCTGTAGAGCTTATAAGAAAGAGCTTCGCGGGATATAGAGTCAAAAGCCGAACGAAAATCAACAAAGAAAGCGTACAACTTTCCTTTCCTTTTCTAAATCTCTGCTATGTTTAGGAGCGCGAAATTTGTTTCTATAGTTCAATAGTTTTGTCGAAAGCCGGCTTGAAATTCGTCTATGATCTTCTTGTTTACCACCCACAGCGTAATTCTATTAAAAATCACACCAGCAAACAACTTGGTTGATGTATTTAAAAAAGATATCCCTCGGTAGTTAGCTGGATTGTTGCATTCCCCCTTCTTGTGTAAAGGAAAAATTATCGAGTTTTGAAAACTATCGGGAACATCTGCCGTTTCAAAAATTCGGTTAAATTCCTGGGTGAGTGCTAAAAGAAATTCAGGCGTACAATTTTTATAGAACTCGAAGGAAATACGGTCACTTCCTGGGTTTTGTTCTTTTTGAAAAGGTGGCGATATTTGCACTACATTAAGAAGGGACTCGAAGTGCACTTTTAGCTGCTCTGCTTGTAGACCTGAGGCGATTGTATTTCTTTTCCCATTTACAAGTTTAGCGGCGTTCCAAAAGTCTGCTGATGATCGCGATCTATTCAACAAAGCAACATTCTGTTGGTCAAAGACTATTTTTTTTATACGGCAAAGATCTTCAAAGCTTTTATTTGCTGCTGTGTACAGGACTTTAAAAGAATTATTACTGTTCATCCTTAATAACCCAAGGAAAGCGAACGACGCGTCTCTGGCTCTCATACATTCATTGGCAAACCATTTTTGCTTTCCCTTTTTGCTGATGGGTCTAGGTGGTGGATTTGGCGGACCGGCTTTCATAACTACCATAGTTAGATGCTCTATCCGTGGTGGTCTATCGGTTTCTAGCCTTTAAACAACGCAGTTAAGAGCACCCTTAGTGGATTGGCCTTTTCTTAACGCAACTTGACTTGAGTGTAGGGGGCTAGATATTTCCATCTGTCCTCTAATATAAACATTTATAAGTCTTTCCATGGTTTTAATAACAAGCGATGTAAGACGGATAGGTCAACTTTTAGTAGATACTAAAAGGCTTAATTTTATTTATTATTAAACTGCTTGTTTATTTTGGAAAACGAAGCTTTTAAACTATATTTTTAAATGTTTCTTTTCTTCGTTTTTTTTTTTACTTTTTACCGATACAAGGACTATCCGGGGACTAGCCGGATACCAAGAGACTATCCGGCGATGTGCCAGATATTAAAATAATGGCCGGATACTAAACGGAATTCCATTACATCTCTGAGTAAAAGACAACAGCATAGTAGTTGAAACAAGCTGAATAGATGTCAAAACTCGTAGGTAGTAAAAATGAATGAGAACAAAAAAGAGATCTGAAAAATCCAAAATTATATACATAATGTCCTTAAAATCCTGGTCGTTACAGGGAGAAAAATACTACATCATAAGAACAGAGATGGTGATCTTCTTCCGATGGTTGATGCTACGAAAATCTCTGCAAGTGATAGGAACTATTTGTATTTTACATAAACAACATTCCGTAGGGTAATTTTTAAACAAGTCACGGTAGTTGCAACTGTTCAAATAAAACTATAATGTTCAGTATGACATCCTTAAAATAATGAGCAGTAAATTATGATGAGAAAGATAAAACAAGTATTCGAAGATCCGCATTCCTTAATGCAGGATAAAAAAAAACAACATTCTATCGACAGTGAAGTGCTACTCGATACATCCTGCAAATAATTCATTTAATTCATTTACTTTGAGAAAGTGATATAACTGACGTTCGCAGTTGAAAAACAAAGAATTTTAATTTTAAAGAATTCGGTTTCATTTTCCATCATGAATTGAAGACTTTTCTGAATTTATTTCTAAAAAAGGTTTCTCGAGTAGCACGGTTGAGGGTTAAACAGGTTTCATGCAGGAGTTCAGGGTGTCACTACACGTCGTTGTGTTTAATTATAAGAAACTATGAATTTTTCATTTCATCACAACTCTCGTAGCGGCGCACTGAGTACCTGCATGTGAGGCCGAAAGCCGGCCGGTTTGTGAACTCCAGTCGAACTCTTTTAACCCGCGAAGCGAGAAATCCAAACAAAATTTAACACACATAAAGAGCTCTAGAAAATCTGCTCAAACAGGAAACATGTATATGCAGATTTTTGCGGTTTTCCGACGAGCGTGCATATTTCGTCCTTTTTTAAAAGATCGGGCATACTTCACCGATTTTTGGTTATGTTCAGACTGAAAAGTATATTTTTAACCGATTTTCAACATAAAAGTAAACAGAAAACTAGCATTATGCAGTTTTGATATACCTACTCAATTACGCACAAAAGCTTTATTTTTAGGGTTGAACGATTTGTCGCATGTGCTTTCACTACAACTACAATATGCTCGGATAAAAAGTGAGAGAGTAGTAGAAGTTGTATCTACATAATATATTGAATTCATACCTAGGCACGATCGCGGCGACTGAAATTCAAAATGCAATGTAATCTTACCATCCGAACAAATATATACCCCTATTGCGAGTGTCAATCGACAATTGATAATTGACTATTTTCAATGTGTGCTATTGTGAACGAATCATTTTCATTGATATTCTTGTCCATCGCATTTTTGCAATTGACTGCGATCGACAAAATCCTTTAGAATCGTTCGTTCACCATAGCACACATTGAAAATAGCCAATTATCAATTGTCGATTGACACTCGCAATAGGGGTGATATACTTGGTTTGGCACTTGATTAGCATCAGCTTGTTATTGCGATAACTTTGACGTTGTGCGCTCAGTTGTTGACAATCTAAAGAGCGCAAGAGCTTTTTGCTTCACGTGAAACAAAATTGCATTTCGCCTAGATCAAAAGCGATTTCGAAGAGATCAGTCGCTCAATAACAAAACCGGAAACGCAAGGAGTGGAATTAAACGATAGTGTTGAATTTAATGAAGCTGTTCTGTTTTTAAGAACATCCGTCCACGGAAAGAATTTGTAGGCAAGCTGTACCGTACGCAATGTCGGCAACGTAACCATCAGATAAAGACGAGATATTTTGTACGATTGCAAGGTCAGTGACAATGAGCATGTTCAAAAACTTTCTCCATCTGAGATTGCGATGTTTAAGTATTCTCCAGAGTATTCTATCTACGTCGATCGTTCATTCGTAGAGAAAAATAGATTTATGTATATACTAAGTGAAAGGGGCAAATCATTTTTATACGAAAACCTTAATAAAACATACGGTTGTTATAAAAAATTAAATTTTTGGAGCATAATTCCAAGCACATTTCGTCTATTTTTCGTGTAAAATTTTCATGCATTTTTTGCGATTTTTTTAGCAGATTTTTATGAGCCCTACGCATAAGTATTCTTTATAGGATATGAGGCATATCAACAAAGAAACAGCGGATACAATTCACAAAAAACAGACTTATTGATAGAGGATGAATCAACCAACTCTACTCGCATCCAATCCATCGCGAAATTAGTCATAAGTTTATATGCTACAAAAATGCAATTACTGGTGTCCTCGCTTCACTGATGCACTTGAAGCATAATAATCGTCCGACAGCATCATCCTTATACCGCAAACACCGCCGTTCACTCATAAACCTAATTCGCCCATTCATCCCACAAAAAGAGACTTCAATCTTCGTTTCTTTTGTGGCTTTTTGAAATGTTCCTACACCAAAGTCTGCCAACATGACTAACTCGTTGCAGTGGTCTAAAAATACAAACAATGACATGAAAAACAATACAAACAACTAAAAGCAGAAGCACCGCAATGTTTTGTCTTTGACAAGACTTGGTCGGTCGGTCGGGCGATCCTCTTGTGGTTGTAATGATGACAAAATACATGTTTCATCTTTCAACCCGCAGCAATTATGAATGCATTTTAATGCAGCTCAGTGCTGTTTAATTTCATGCTAATGAAACCGAAAATAAAATCCATCTCCCTGACCGGGAACACATCTGCAATGCGTGCG
This sequence comes from Portevinia maculata, assembly GCA_949715645.1. Taxonomy (NCBI): domain Eukaryota; kingdom Metazoa; phylum Arthropoda; class Insecta; order Diptera; family Syrphidae; genus Portevinia; species Portevinia maculata. The sequence goes on along the minus strand of OX454526.1, from coordinate 284,109,173 downwards.
GTACTTGCTTTTTTTTATGTTTCGAGTACACATGTCGTCGGGTATGGAAGTGATGCGATGACTTTTTCTGTCTCGTATTGTTGAGGGCTAGCTTGTATGGCTTTATAATTAAACTAGTTTTTGTTCTGTTTCATTTACAATGAGTAAGCACTCCAACAATAGATTTTAAAATGTTTTTTTCTTTTCTATTTGTTGGGTAAGAATTTCACGTAGAGTGTAGGACAATCTGACTCACTGCTTTGGCGGCAGTTGTGTCATTAAGTTAAGAGTTTCAATGTCCCTTAGGGAGGATCGTTATAGCAAATGGGTATTTGCCAAGTACATGGTCAGACAAGTTGTGACTCAAAAAGACAAGGTGTTTAGCCTGTCATATGAGGAATGGTGGTGGCCCAAGTCTGACAAATAGGAAAGCTGAATTGACAAACCATTTGTTATAGGTTTCTTGCTACGATAAAAGAATAAGAAACCTATGTAAAGAGGGATCGATTTGAAGGAATTTTTAAATAACAATCGGAAATTTTTAAATTTGCAACCAGATTTATCGGATGGAGGAGAGAAACAGAGTTTTTAAATCAAACTTAAAATGTAGCGAAAGGCTACAGTCCGCTTAGGCGAACTGTTGAATATCCTAAACCCTACCCAATACATATTTCTATCTATTCAAGAGTTGGCATTGGATTGAGAATTCTCGGCCTCCACTTTGGAACATTTCATGGTTCTCGCAAAATGATCAACAGTTGAACATTTGGTCGTATGGCAAAAAGCTTGGTTAAGAAGAATAAGTGATATCCCAAAAAACATTTCTGTTCTTATAAAGCTATTAAAGAGTCTAATGAGGGTATATTCAAAGACTTTACCTCTCGTAATTTTAGTCTATTAAGGTGCTTTAAGTATCTGTAGAGAGCGTTATGAGCTTTAAATGGCCCATCTATCAGAGGAATTTCTCATCCTGTAGAGATACTACAACTCTACTTATAAGAACTGCAAAAGCATCAGAAGGAAACTATTAGTGTTTTTATGAGAGTGAATAACAACTGTCAGAAGAGTGTCACTAAAGAAAAAGAAACATAAGTAATGTTATTATATTTTGTTGCAAAGGGTATTTTTATCATAATCTTTTGACATGAGAGATTTTTTTTCGGAAAATTTGGTTGCGACCAAATATTAATTTATGCACTAAAATAAATATTTTACTTCGAAAAATCAAAGCGCCCCAGAAAAACTTTATTTATTTATTTATTTATTTCATCATCAAATGAAAACATTTACTGTTCTCGGTAGATTACTTAATACAAAATTTCAATACTTAAATTCTACCACCAAAACCTACCGCAAAAATTAATTTATTTTTAAACGAGTCCCTACGAAGATCAAACTCGAATAAACTGCTATGATTATTACATTCTTTAAGGCGTCTGGTAATTGGTTGATTATAACCGTAATTAACTCTATGATATGGAATATAAAATAATAAACGATTTCTAACTAGATACTCTTTGTGGGGCATAAAATCCAATTATTGATAAAAGAAAAGGGCAATCGATATGATTGTTTATTAAATCGCGAATAAACATATCAATATTTCAGCGTAATTTACGCACGGCAACCCTAGTTAAACGTTTTTGCATATTCTCAATTCTATTGAAATGTACTTCATAACATGGATTCCATACATTACTACAGTATTCGAGATTAGAAGAATAGACATTTAAGAGTAAGTGGATCATGGAAGTCTTTAGAATTCCGCAATATAAAACCCAATATTAAATTGCCTTAAGCAACCAAGAAGTCAATATGCTTACAGAAATTTAGTTTTTTGTCAAATATGACTCCTAGGTCATTCTAAGAGGATATAATGGAAAATGGGGAATTATCGATCACGTACGTAAATAAAACTGGGGAGAGGTTACGACAAAAAGATCTTTGATATTTGGAGACAATGAGTCCAAGGTCATTACATTATTATTACACCACATAGAAAGTCTCTCGAGATCTTCTTGCAAAAGAATGCAATCATGCTCAGACTTAATAGGTCGGAACACTTTTAAATTATCGGCAAAAATTAAACGCTGGGAATTCAAAGACAAATCAGGAATTTCATTAATAAATAGAATGAAAAGCAGAGGGCCCAGATGACTTCCCTGAGGGACTCCAGACGTTACATACACCGGTGATGAGTGTTTGTTCTTAATGCGAACATACTGAATACGATCCGTAAGATAGGAGCGAATCCACACTAGAAAATTGGAGTGAAATCCAAACCTATTTAGTTTGGTAATTAATGTATAGTGATTAACGCTGTCAAACGCATTAGCAAAGTCTGTATAAATTACATTACAATGTAACCCTTTCTCAAGGTCATTCAAGACATGTGACCAAAGATTGAGAAATTTGTAGTGGTAGATCTACCACCCACAAATCCATGTTCAAACAGAGAGATAACTCTCCTTAAGAGAGGTGTAAATTTCTCATAAATAAGTTTTTCAAATATCTTGGCTATGGTAGAAATTTGGCATATTGGACGATAATTCCTGCCTTGATCCAGATTTATAAATTGGTGTTATAAACGAGTTCCTCCAAACCTTAAAAAAATGTACAGTCTGCAGAGACAAGTAAAACACTAATCATAGAGGCACGGACAAAAGCATAAGAACACTTTTGAAGTAAAATTGGCGGGATGCCCTCGAAATCAGGTTTTTATCTTATTTTAATAGAGAAAGAGCAATTTAAACCACGTGGATTGAACACTCTTAGTTACCAACATATAAATAATTACTTGACACTAAGCTATCACTTGAGTTTATAGGTGGAATAATACTCAAAATTGAACACACTTTATGAATAATTATTTAATTTATAAGGGTTACAATTAGTACTATACAAAAAGTACCCTATTCTAAAGGAATTATATATTTAAGTTTGACTATTATATAATTTGTAAAACATACCTTAATATTACTCGTAGATCCGAAAAGTTATTATATTTGTGTTCAAAGTATGTAGATAAAGTCGCTTTTAAAAATTTTTTAATACAATTTTTTTTTGCCATACCCAGTATTAAAGATAAAGGCGAAGGATCTTAATATTTTGTTACACAACATTTAAACGATTTTATTTAAAAAAGAAAGTTTTTATAAAAAAAACGATGAATTGTTCAAAACGGCTTTAAATTCATATTTTGCGAATGGTTTTTTCAATAAAACGGTATTTTTTTAAGTAGGCGTGTCAGTGGGCTGATTTAAAAAAAAAAATTACATATGAGGATTATGAGCCTCTAGAGATTATGGTAAGATATATTTCAAATTTCAGCTTTCTAGCTCAAACTTAGATTTTTCAAAATAAATTTTGTTTTTTTTAATTCTGGGCGTGTCAGTGGGGGATCAAAAAACATGAGCATTAAAAAAAACATTTGCATTCATGATATCAATGGAAATAAAAGTCCTAAACTCCCATATTTATAGGGCGGTTTTTTACAGCCATTTTTTTCCCCTGTAATCCTTAAAAACAGTTATGTTGAAATAGATATCTAGAGAATATCCTTTGAATCAATTCATCCATACTAAGATATTTGCCGCGCCCACGTTTTGGAGGATAGGAATAGGGTATCCAGCCTTTTTTTAAAGTTTAATTAACAACTTACTCCCTATTCTAAGGGTATTATAAATCATTGGAAATGAAGATCCTATTCCTCGCTAAGTATGTACAAAAAGTTGTTTTCAATAATTCTTTCATAGGAAGTTTTCTGCCATGTCCACTTTTTAGATGCATTATATTACAAAAACATTACAAAAACACCCTTCCCAATGCACAAACAAATCGTGCCTACCTATCATTTTATTTTTTCCTAGTTTAAGCACCTAATAGTAGGCAATGACATACATCCACAATGGCATTGCATTTGTAGGTGTAGAATTGAAGAATGTATGGGCTGTGTATATACACTAAAGGGTACTTGTGTCTCAATTACGGAAAAAGAAACCCCCTTAGCGCACGCTAATTATAAAATATAACAAAAGACCATAATATCCATCTTAACAATTCATCCTTAGATTTTTGCAATCCTCTTTTTTTGGGGGATAGAAATAGGATATCCAAGAGTTTAACTCTACCAAGTCTAAGCCTAAACTCCTGAAAATGTTGAATGTTGTTCACTTATTGGAACACTATCCAGTCAATCATCCAGCAAAAACAAATGTTATTGGTTTGTAAAAATTGAAATTCTTACTTTAAGTTAACTAACTAAACTAAAAGATTAAAAAACGCCGTATCCCACCCTATGGTATGCGCTTAAAAAGGACAGAAGACATCAATTATAGGGCTTAACTATGCTCCAAAACACTCAAAATTCGTCTTCCGAAACAATTCAAATGTAAATGTGTAACTTGGGTCTCTGATTATCAATTAAAAAAAAAATCATTCCGATTTCTGAATTGCCATGATCTGGACATTGTAACGTCCGTCAGAGTTTTTTTTTGTAATGGAAATATAAGTCCTAAAGCACTCAGACCATTAGGGCGGTCAATTGTTCTACCAGCTATTTTGTGTAGAGGTTTCTGATTTGCGAATATCGTTGTTCTCCGTTAGGGATTGAACCTGCACCGCACGAGTCATGAGCCAACCCCGTTGCCACTCACAGAACCCCTATTACAGTTTACGTTGAGTGTAATTAAAATGAACATCAATTTTAACAAGAAGATAAAACGCCCCTTGTTTTCACATAAACAATTTTTTCAAAAATCATTGGAAATGAAAGTCATATTCCTCACAAAGTGTGTAGACAAACTAGTTTTTAAGGATTCCGCTAGGTATACACCATTTTTTTGCCATGCCGTCTTTTCAGGGCAGTTGTCCTACAAAAACATAATTTATTTGGGAAAATATTTTAAAAAACCTACAAAACAGATAGAATATCTGCTTTAATCTTAGCTTATCTTCAACGACTGAATAAAATTATAAGCAGCGGTCCTATTCAATAAATGTTCTAAAACCATGCCACAATATAAATTTCGAAGTAAGCCTCTTACGCTATACGGTAACTACGGACTTGTCGCTTCGGGTGTCTCAAGTGTCTCTCGCGCAAACTATTCAGTTAAAAAAAAAATGTTATTAGAAACCTCAATATCAGTTTTGAAGATCTATCCATGGATACCCCACACGTATGGGTTCGATGAAAAATGACTTTCAATTCTAAGAATGGGGATGGGGAAAATTTATTGTTTTTTTTTTCGATTTTTGTTCGAAAATCTTAATGCGGTTCACAGAATACATCTACTTACCAAGTTTCAACAGTATAGTTCTTATAGTTTCGGAAAAAAGTGGCTGTGACTTTCCCGGATAGACAGACATGACGAATATATAAGGTTTTTTGCCATTTGGCTACGGAACCCTAAAAAGCGTCATATGTTCTCCGTTCAGTCTAAACGAGGAAATGAAATTTCCAAATTTCGTCGCGAAATGTTGAATTTCGGGTCTGTGTAAACGAACTGTAAGAAGAATGTTGTCTTCATATCTTCCAATAACAACATTTTTGTCAAAAACGGCCCCAAAAAGTTGGCGTGTCAAAAAACTTTGTATAGCCAATTGTTAAGAAAGACTTTGTCCACAAACATTTCGAAGTTCACGACCTTGATTTCTATCGATGTTTTCGATAACATTTTTTTTTAAATAGTCAGCGTGTCACTGTGTAGATTTTAAATATCTTTACACTTAGTCCATCTGAGCCTTAAGAGAGTTTATATTCTATGCTAGGTTCAGTGCTCCGCTGTGAACTAAAACAGAAAAATGCCATGGGGCCATATCAAGTAAAATGAAAATGATGTCGTTTGATCATTGATCGTTTTCATGTTACGATCCACTTGGCGCTAGGACAGAATACATAAATGTTTTTTCTGTCAATGTCAGGAGTACAGTGAATGTTAGGGTATTTTACGGTATGGCTGCTTTTTGGTGGTTCCTTGCAGCAGAATGGCGCGTTAAGATTGTTCTTGTTTTCCATGATGCATTTTTCCTATTGTCATACCTGCGAGTGTTAATATCCTCGAAAATGTAATCAGAGCCACCGTGAATAAATTCAAATAGAATTTGTCCCTCTGTCAGAAATGTAAATCAATTTGTTGTGTGGGAACAGTTTCCCGAAATATAAATGTATTAGCGGTAAGCCTGAACATAATAATATTTCACCATGATTTTTGCAAACTAATCCACACACAAGATTGTCATCAAGAACGGAATGTAGGAGGTAAGAAAAATCCAAACGATTGAATTCAATGAATAACTTTCCTGACAAATAGGTTGACAGAAACGTTTCCTGAATTAATCTTTAACCTCAATTAAAAGTGAATTCCTTTAGAGTAGTATACATTTATTCAAGAAGACGCTTGACACACTTCCAGTCGATTTAATATACACGCGATAGATTCATTCAGGAATGATGAATAAGCAAAATGATTTTGTATTCAAAAATTCTGCGTACATACAATAAAGCGTATCTTCGAGTGGTAGTTTGATTGTTTACCTTTCGGAGGATATCTTGGTCAGAATGCTTTTTGATTTATCGACTAACTACTCATTACGAGTAATCAGTGAAGTGCTACGAAATCGTCAAATATGATAAAAGTCAAACAAACTGTAATTGGCATGGATAGTAATCAAATGTCCCACAAAATCCAAAACAACAATTCAACAAGCCAATTATTGTCACCCAATAAAGAGAATGAATTTTCATTTATGACAATCCGTTGACAGAGGCGGGCATTGTGGAAAAGATATGCCATCATCAGAATAATATTAAATGTCGGAAAAATGTTTCATTGTTTTTTCAACGCCACACGGTTAATCGAATAAGACCGCGGGCAATGCACAGCATCTGTAAAAAGTTTGTGTGGAATTAAATTTTTTATTACTTTTGATTTTATGTTACACTCGAACATACCTACTCGTACTCGTTTGTGTATATCAAGAGTAGGAACGTTTTCGATAATATTGTTTCTATCTGTCAATTACTTTCGACAGACATTGATTAATCATTGAAAATTTAAAATGGCAGCCTGAAGGATTTGTTTAAACCTTTCGAGTTTGATTATTGTTTCCAATAAAGTGGTGGTAGGACTGTTTTTATTTTTATTGAAAGTCAACATTATCAAATGTAACACAAAATGTGATAATGGGATAAAAGCGGATGAATAATATCCAATTTGTGTTTGGAGAAGGAAGTTGATAAAGGTACTAGTCTTTGACACATTGGAAATGCTTTCTACAAGGTGGCGCAAAAGTTGTCATCTGTTTACTTCACAAATGTCAAAGTAAAATTGACATTTGCCACTATTTGCAAAAATTATAGCATCTTCCGATAGGGTTTTCAGCCCTTGGGTGTGCCTTAGGCAATTCTGGTGCCAATGTTCTAAATGATCCACGACGTTTGACATCTATCCTATGTAGTTTTCAGTCGGATTGGTGAACGCCACTGGGTGATGACTTTTGCGCCACCTTGTACAACCCAATCCCAGCCTAGGTTACCTCTTATATTTGTACATCCTGGGGCCGAATTACCGCATCGGTGAACGAGTGAGTGACTTCCATTCGTTATCGAATAATCAAATAAACACATTGGGATGATGTGCATCTCGTATAGAATACAATATTTATTATTACAACGATCATTCTAGGACAATTTGTAATTGGATGAAGAAATGCCGTTTTTCTTCTTTTTATTTTAAAACATGAAATTATCTTAGTCTCCATATTTGGCAATATACTGTTAACCCATTTAGACCCAGCGTTCGATCTTTTTGATTTAACATACTCGTACATACGACAATGGCAAGGAATATTTTAGTATACTGTCTATGATAAGGGCGTGGCGAATTATCGTCGGATTGACAATCCAACGGCGACTTGATATACGGAACTCAGATTGCGCACGAGGTATCCGTTTCGGAACAAGAGAAATAAAGCATACAAATGCGTTCATTTGACCGATTCAGCTATTTGAAATTATTATAGTACAAAAAACTTGTTGACAAATTTAATACAACACTTGGCACCAGACTCGCCCATCACGATCCTTGGAGAACCAATTGGTCTAAAAATTCAAACGCAATACAAAACCTTAACGCTTTTCATCGAGACCCCAATTTCCCTGCAGATTCTGGTCAGTCCCGTATAGTTTATGTGTTCTATTTTTTCTAATTGTTCGAAGAAGTACCTAGGAACCTCATTGAATTTCACACTTCTTTGCATTCACACAGTAAGTGTATTATGTCCTCCTCTGCTTGCAGATCGCCGTAGTATCTTCATGTGTCCATATCTGTCAGTCTGAGTCGCTTTGCGTACTTCATCAGGAGTGTCTAAACATTAGACCTACCAGTGTTCTATGCTGCCCTCTGCTTAATTTAAGGATTTCCCCAGATTTTTTCTGGTCAAAATGTGGCCATAATGCCTTCGTGTCCATGTAGGCTCGACCACCTCAAGTCGGCAGCCTTTCTGATTCGACCTCTTCTAATGCTCTTTATATCGCCCAGAGGTGGTTTCCTCCTGTTCTTGCCAGTTCATCGGGTAGCTCGTTACCTTCTATACCGCAGTGATCTGGCACTCACTGACTATTGACTATTTTGGAATTGATGTTAACTGATTCCAGTGTCTTGAGTGCAGCCTGACTATCAATGTAAATGGCGATATCCCTACCGGATGTTGATTTTGGCGCCTTTCACCACACAAGTGCACCATAAGTGAGTATAGGTCTTGCCACAACCCCTACCGTAGCTCCGGGATCTTTTTTCCGATAAGAACTCGGCAAAACATTGTTATTTTGTTAAAATTTAACGTACAAATGTGTTCCATTTATCGGATAGAAAAATACAGAATCACTGACAAGGAAATGCCAAACTCGAAACTCGGAATCATGTTCGGTATCTTATGCCAAACTCACATAATTCAGTCACCTTGGTTCCATATCTCACAATCAATTGCTTTGTTGAACTTGACGCATGTCACTTCCATTGCAAATGCCGGCTTATCAAATATTAGCAACATCTACTTATTCAATCAAATATATACGAATATACGGCCCCATTATTCGAATACTTAAACAAACGATTTTAAATTCATTACTGACATTTTTTTTTCCTTTGTTTTCTTTCCAGGTATGTATACAGCGCTTACTCGTGAGCTAAATCGACAAATAATGCCCCTAATTATGGTAATTTGCAATTATAAATAACTAAATTTTTTTTAAATTCCTCTGCCTGTTTCATGGCATTAAGCTAGAAATTAAATCAGCTACTGGAGCTTTAACTAGAAGCTGCAGAATTTAATGAAATGACTGCTGTGATTGGCTAACCTGACGCGGGTTTTTGCGGATAAATCAGATTGATTATTCATATAATTGTCCGCATAAAGGATCATGCACGACATTCAATCGGTTTACTTATAAACTAGAAGGAGTAACTGGCACCTGCGGGGTTGTTTCAACTGTCAGAATTTTGACAAACAGAATTTAACAAAAATTAAATTTTTCTTGTAAAATATGAACTTCGAAACCAGATTTTTTGTCCGAACCCGAACACACTTTGAAAGTGACAACCCGGGTTTTTGATGTGCATATGCCCACCACGCCAAAGCAGAACAACAGCTTTCGAATATACATTATGAAATGTCTTCTCAAACCTAAAACCGTGTTAAATATTAATATAATTATCCTGAAACACGCCGTGATTGGATTTATTTTTTCTATCGCCGTGTAAAACTTGAAATTAATATGCTAAGGAGATAGGTAGCTAGTTTAAATAGTTTACCCTTCGAAAATGGAATATAAGAGTCATTTGGAAATACGGCAAAACATCTGTCCAATTATTTTTAGTTTTCTTTCAACGACACAGCGCTAACGATTTCATTGTTGTTTGCCCTTACAGTATTCAAAACAGTACAACGAACAGATCTTGGTTCCATAAAGAAGCAGAGAGCATATACAGCTAGAGGAACACAGATGAGCTATACGAGATATGTAGTCGATTTCCGCAGTGCAGTGTAATAACTTCTGCGGAAATAAGACCTGTGGGTACAAATTAATATGCCTTTAGTACATGGATTCTGGTACTTACGTTACGTAAATTACTCTGCCATCTCTGTTTTTTACTCTTAAAAATATGTTTGCTCCAGAATTCACACACTAGAAAATATCTGCGCCCATGTAAATTCTATTTAAAATCCAACGGGTAAGTGAGCTTCAAATTTGATTTGCATACAAAATCTTATCCGGATAGGCTAAGAGGGGTTTTCAGCTGTATATTCGTTCACAAATTGAGAGAGTCTCTCTCAGTCGACAATCTCATATAGCGCATCTGTGTAGAGGAATACACATTGCGAGTTTTACGATTCTACACAAATCATTAAACGATCTTAGTTCTTTATTTAATACACTAAACTGTTTCTATTTGTTGTACAATAATAATCATGAAATTACACAGACAATAACCTGTTTGTGTACAATATACATTCATATTTATATATGTAAATATATCGTAAACAGTACAATTACGGTTACATTTTATAATTTCTTTCAATGTAACCTAGCCCTAATTTTCTTTAAATTAAAATTAAAAATAAAAACAAAATTTATATAAGAAAAAAAATAAACCTATGAAATCAATGGCAGGATTACACAAGAGAAAAAAATAGGTTTGTTTTGAGATTGAAACAACAATCGCTGTTGCAGTTAACACGACACAACACGCGCATGTCCAATCCACACGACAACCATAATAGCTGCATCAGCAGTTTCCCACGATATGCAGTAGATCCAATGGCAATGACTGGATACCCGATACGAGCGGATGCACGCGCAACGAATGAACCTGGCGACTCAGCAGATTGGACAGTGCAAGGCGAGGCTACCTGCGATAGCTTTTTGGATGAGGTATTTAATGTTAATTCGGATGTGAATGAATATAGTCGCAAATATACAATTTATTATAACGTGGTAAAATAGTCTTTCTTTGAATATACGAACTTGTTGGACCAGCCGAAGGTTGGTGTTCGATTTTTTTTGTAGTCCTCGGAAAGGACATCTTTAACTGGCGCCCGAGCAGGGACCGGCATTAAAACTGTGTCCTTTTTGCCTGTGGATCTGTGCAAGTCAAATACGCTCTATCGAGTGAACGTCACTGTTAACATGGGAACACAGATGACCATTTTTGACAGTAAGCACAAACAGTCTGCATTCACATGGGAACATGCGGACATCCTAGAAGGCTAAAGGATACGGTGGTGACGGTTGATCGTGCCATTAGTAGGTTGCCTGCAACTAAACGGGACTAACACGACACCTCCCGAAAATGCCGGTTCCTAACGAGTAATTCGTGTGATAATCGATTTTTAATAGTAATTTCATTCTCTTTTCGACAGTAATAAAAAAAAAAAAATATGAAGATAATCTTTCTGAAGTGAGTGTGCTTAATTCAAAGTGTTGAATAAAAAACCGAGCGTTGATTAAAAAACTATCACGTACTAACTTAAATAAATAAAGACAACCCAAGCTTCTTAAATTCTGTGCCAAAGTCAAGATAAAACAGTGATTGAGTGCAAAAAATATACATACATGCATAGCACAAATAAATTAATCGCTCGTGCATAAAGAATATATCCATTTGAAAAGCCTAACCACAATAGTGCACAAACCAACTTAAAAACGGTTGCTAAATCTAAAAGATTAGTGTGCGTGAAGTAAATTAAATACTGAGATTATTAAAGAACCAGCTGCGATCGGAGAACCGCGAATTTAGTATACTGTTCCACGTGTTGAGAAATCTTTGCTGAAGGAAAAAAGTTCGATTGTTAGATACCTAAGCTAAAATAAAAAAAAAAAAATTTTATAAATTAAAAATATAAAACCTAAAGATACGTGTGCTGTGCAGGAGGTTAACCAAGGAGATAAAAGTTCAGATAAGTACCACTTCCTTTTTTTTATATTCATTTAAATAAATCATACATCGTGATATGGATGCGATCAGCAGATCTTTGACCGAGTTAACGGGTGCGGTGAACTCTATCCTCGCCCAACTCAAAGCGTTTGAGTCTCGCGTAAAAACGCTCGAAGATGGGCAACCCCAACAACAGCCTCTCTTTGAACAGGCAGAACTTTGTGGTCCTCGAAACGAGTCTGACCTGAGGGAGATAAGTCGGCTCCCTGACTGTGTCAAAGAACTCCAAACCTTTGAGGGTGACCCGACTCGATATATATCATGGGTTCATGTGGTCGAAACCATTTTGAGGGATTTTGAGATCGTGAGATCGAAACCTCTTTATCGTGCTATACTCCAGCACATTAGGCAAAAGATAAGGGGCAGCGCCGACGCAGCCCTAATCTCTTATAATATTTTCGCCGATGATTGGCCAACGATCAAACAGTGTCTTTCGCTGCATTACGCAGACAAAAGGGATATGAGAACCTTGGAGCATCAGCTCAACCAACTCTCACAAAAAGGCACCAAGCTTGACGAGTTTTTTGCCGCAGTTAATCACCAACTGTCGCTCATGATTAATAAAATCAAAACGGAAACGTTTAGCCAAGAAACCGTTACGGCCCTCGTGGAAACATACCGCAACAGGGCATTAGACGTGTTCATTCGAGGTTTGAACGGCGAAATCTCCAAAATGCTCGTCATTCAAAAGCCTAAAACTCTCCCAGAGGCGTACTCGGCATGCTTGGAGATGCAAAATTTAAATTTTCGCAACCATTCAATACACGTTCCTTCAACTTCGGACTCAAACACGATATCCTCGCCGATAAACCAAACCTTTAAACAGGACTCAAAGCCTGCTTTGCCACGAAGGAATTTCCCTCGGTATAGCTTTAATAGGTCAAATCGACAGTCGTATTCTACTCCCAACCGCGAAACTGAAACCCCTCCAAGGCCGAGTGGCCCTAAGCCACACGAAAGGATGGAGGTGGATCAATCAACTCAGTCACGTAATGTTAATTACATGAATCGACCACAGGATGCTAGACAGTTTAAAAGGCGAGCATGGTCGGACAACTACCCTCGGAAACAGCAGAGGATGTTTAACCTGCAAACTTCCAGAGAAGATTTGCCTGAATTCACGAATGAAGAAGATAGATATGCCGAGGCAGCGAACGCAAATCTGGAAGACGAGCCAAATTTTATGTCAGGCGGACATCCAGCGTACCATATATAGGGTACTGCATGAGGGACGGAACCACGCTGAAATTCCTTGTCGACACGGGGGCAAACAAGAATTTCATTGGTCCGTCCGTCTCCGAAAAAACCACCCGCCTACAAAAACCATTTCTAGTACATTCAGCAGCTCGGAAAATTCAAATTAATGAGTGCGTTACCGGAAGATTCTTCGAGCAAGCCGGCAACAACACTGTCTTAACATTCTACGTCTTACCGGGTCTGCTCTCTTTTGACGGTATCATCGGAGATGATACGTTAAAGGAACTAGAGGCGGTAATCGACAGGAAAACGAATGTTTTAAGATTGTTCCCTGATATAGTTATTCCCCTCGGGGAAGAACTATCTAAGGAAGTTAACATTGTCCTTGACGAGAATCTATCAAATGAAACCCAGTCCAAGTTGCGTTGTATTATCAAAAAACATAATTCCCTTTTTAGCCCCATCACCAACCATGAAACAGTTCAGACCACAGTTCTTGCTGAAATTAAAACAAGCACCAATGAACCAATATATACGAAAAGCTACCCCTATCCAGCGCCCCTCAGAAAGGAAGTGGATAGGGAGATCGCTGAACTTCTGAAGGAGGGAATCATTAGACCTTCAAAGAGCCCATACAACTCTCCCATATGGGTGGTACCCAAGAAACCCAAGCCTTCAGGCGAGAAACAGTACCGTATGGTAATCGATTATAAACGGTTGAACGCCGTAACCATATCCGATGCCTACCCTATACCTGATATCAATTCGACGATAGCGAGCCTTGGCAAGGCCAAATACTTCACTACTCTAGACCTTACCTCCGGGTTTCATCAAATTTCGATGAAGCCATCGGACATCCATAAGACAGCTTTTTCCACCATGAATGGGAAATACGAATTCCTCAGACTACCCTTTGGTTTAAAGAACGCACCCGCGATATTCCAGCGTATGATCGATGACGTCTTAAAGGAATTCATAGGCAAAATCTGCTATGTATATATAGATGACATCATCATCTTTGGGGATAGCGAGGAAAGTCACCTAAGAAATATCGAAACCATCTTGACCAGACTGGGGGAGGCAAATCTTAAGGTAAATCTAGAGAAAACGCATTTTATGAAAACACAAGTCGACTTCCTTGGCTACATAATAACTCCGGAAGGCATCCGGCCAGATGGTAAAAAAGTCTCAGCTATCCAAAATCTTCTACCCCCCACAAATCTCAAGGAACTAAAATCGTTTTTAGGCCTTACGTCCTATTACAGGAAATTTATCCACGACTACGCTAATGTGGCCAAACCCCTAACCAATCTCACCAGAGGGGCAAACTCCCAAGTCAAAGCCAACCAGTCCAAAAATATTCCTATAACCCTGAATGAAAAGGAAGCAAGAGCTTTTAACGACCTTAAGACCTTGTTGACTTCTTCAGAGGTCCTGGCTTTCCCTGATTTCACTAATCCCTTTAGCCTCACAACCGACGCCTCGGACTATGCTATAGGAGCAGTTTTATCCCAGGGTGAACCTGGTAACGACAGGCCAATCTCCTATATATCTCGTTCTCTAAGCCAAACCGAGGAGAACTATGCCACGAATGAGAAGGAGATGCTGGCAATTGTCTGGGCCCTTGACAATTTACGGTCGTACCTTTACGGTGCGAAAAGAATCAAAATCTACACCGACCATCAACCCTTGACGTACGCCCTAGGAAACCGCAATTACAACGCGAAGCTGAAGCGCTGGAAGGCGCGCATCGAGGAGTACAACTGCGAGTTGGTTTACAAACCAGGTAAATCGAATCTCGTGGCAGACGCTCTCTCGAGACTCAAAACACATGTAAATCACTTGTCTGACACAGCTAGACCTGTGACAGCACCAAGTTCAAACAATGTGGAGCATGGCTCTGCGACCGATACGGCCAGCGAAAATAACTCACTCGTGGGAGCTGTCGCAGACGGCGCGAAGTCGCAGTCCTCAACGGAATCAGTCATGGAATCGGAAGGTTCAACGGACTCAGCCAGCGAAACCATGCACAGTGCGGAACAAGACGGTTCGGATCTAATCCCACACGTCGAAGCGCCTCTCAATGTCTTCCGAAACCAAATAATTGTAAGGGCAGATAAGGGCCTTGACATATATGAGGAGCCCCATCCCGGCTACTCTCGACATTACGTCGCCGAACCAAATTTAGATGAACCCAAGTTGACACGAATACTTAAGGCAAAGCTAAGGCCGAACTTGGTCAACGGCATCAGAATACCAGAAGCGCACATAGCCATGTTGCAGAGAGTCTATCTAAATAATTTCGTTAACTATAAAATCCGTATTACCCAGAGAATAGTGGAGGACGTCAAGAAAGAGGAAAGGGTATGGCAACTGATTAGCAAGGAGCATAGAAGGGCACATAGAAACGCTAGGGAAAACAAGCTTCAACTTCTAGAACGATATTACTTCCCTAGGATGAACAGTTTAATTACAAAGTATACTAGGACATGTGAAGTCTGCTTGGCGAACAAATACGATAGACACCCCAATAACCCCGAGCTGCAGCCAACTCCCATACCATCATATCCATGCGAAATACTTCATATGGATATTGTAGAAATTCAGAACGAGAAGTTCATCAGCTGCATAGACAAATTTTCAAAATTCGCCAAGCTCTTCCACATTAAGAACAAATCTTCGCTATACCTACGAGACAAGATTACGAAAATTTTACATTATTTTACGGTTCCCAGGGTATTAGTAACTGATAACGAACGAAGCTTTCTCAGCCCAATCATACTCAACTTCATTCGTATGCTAGGTATTAAACTATATCAAACACCAGTTAACCGCAGTGAAGTGAATGGGCAAGTGGAACGACTACACTCCACGATCTTGGAAATTTTCCGATGTCTGAAAGCAGAGTATAAGGGTCTGAGAACGAAGGAGGTAATTCACATTGCTGTGGATAGGTACAATAACACCGTGCACTCGGTCACCAAGAGGAAACCATCCGATGTATTTTTTAATAGAACCGCGAGAATCAATTTTCAAAACTTGGTTAACTTTCGTGCTAAGGTAAATCACGAATTAAGGGGAGAAATTGAGAAAAAACAGAAGTCAAACAATAGGTGGCGTAACACCAAAAAGCTATCTCCCAAAAAATATAAAAAAGGCGATATTATATATACTGCTTATAAAAAAGTACAAGGAAAAAATAAACCTTTATACCGCAAGGAAATTGTGGCAAGGAACAACAAAGTGTCCGTTGTCACTTCCACCGGACGAAAAGTCCACAAAAGTCATATAAAAAATGCGGAATAAAAAAAAAAAAAAAAAAAAAAAAAAAAAAAAAGGGGGAAGGGAAGAGTTAACATACATTTTTAATTTTATCATTGTAACTTCCACCCCATTAAAGATTTAAAAAACTGATACCATACGTAATGTATGAAAATATACCATACACATGTATGATGATGTACCATGCACATGCATGATGAAATGCCATACACATGTATGATGATATACCATACAAACGTATGATAAAGAAAAAAATATAAACGTAGACATTAGATACAATTTATTCATTCTTATAACATAGGCTTAAGTCAAATAAAATTAATTCATACACAAGTATGACGGAAAAACATTACGTGTTGAATATGATTTCGTAATTATTGTAACTAATTAACCTTTACATCCATAGCATAAGGATTTGCTTGCTTGCATTGACCGTCCAGAGTTTTCAAATCTACGACTACAAGGCACCAATAGTCTCCATAAAGGATGGAAAGGCGTGGATAATCGACGGGTATTTCAAGCTCGTTCACGTCATCGATCTGGAGAAATTCGAGAACGTGCTGAACCTAATTACAGATGCAACGGCGAATCTCTCCGCTGGAGGGGAGAACAAATCGATCATTCAACTTCATCTGCGGAAGTCAAAGGAGCGCCTCGACCTACTGAAAGCCAGATCCCCTAGGAAGGCAAGGTCCATCGATTGGATTGGCTCCGCCTGGAAATGGGTAGCAGGTAACCCTGATGCAACCGACTGGAACAACATTCTTCGAAGTCAGGAAAATATAATAGAGAGAAACAACCACTAATATAAAATTAACGATGAACTATTCAGAAGCATGGATAACTTCACCCAGAAAATCAACCAGGTGATCGATCGGGTCAACATGGGGATTAGAGACAAAATCGAGGGCCATTACGAACAGGGCTTATTAAACGAGGTTTTGATCCTGAAAGAAGAAATAAACGAAATTGTACGAGCTTGCCAAATGGCAAAAAATGGAATGGTCAATACGAACATTCTAGATGGAGAAGAAATAAGTAGAATAATTAGCGAACTCGAAACTCTACCTTACGAGAATGAAGTCGAAGCCATAGAGCACGGAACACCATCGATCTACACCAATAATTCAATCTTGTTATACGTTCTTTCAATCCCCAAGGTAAGAAACGAAGACTACAATGTGTTGCTGACTAGGTCATCGATTATTGAGGGGAAACAAGTCAACTTAGAATTTGACAGGATGCTTATTAACCATAAGGAAACGTACGGCTTAGTTGGCAAGTGCTTATCCATAGGTAACTCGACGGTGTGCAGAGAAGAGGCACTAAGGAGAATCCCAGAAGACGACTGCGTATCTAGGCTCCTAAAAGGTGGCGAGGCGGGATGTACCTTTCATTCAAACAGCAACGAGGTCATCGAACTCGTTAAAGATGACACAATCTACCTGACGAACTTCAATGGCACTTTACTCTCTAATAATATTTCAAGGTCTTTATCAGGTACTTACATCATCCAGCTGAGCAACGAAACAATCCAGCTCAAAGACAGGACGTTTACAAGCTCTATATTGAGCCATCTTCAAGCTCTCCCTCCAGCGATGTCGAATATCACCACCAAAGGACATACGATTGATCTGGGATATGTGCATAGCCTGAGCGTCAAAAATATCGAATGGCTAGGTAATTTAACCCATAAAGCGAACATTTCTTTAATTACAGACTCGACTTTATTCCTCCTGATTCTAATCCTTGCCTGGTGGGCATTACGAAGCTTCAATGCTGGGTCAAATATCCCAAGACTAGACCTTCACCTACAAGGACCGCTTCCGGTTGGCAACCAACACCCGGCCACTGACCTTGCATAACTTACCAGATCTACGGGACGTAGATTTTCGAAGAGGGAGGAGTTAACACGATACAACACGCGCATGTCCAATCCACACGACAACCATAATAGCTGCATCAGCAGTTTCCCACGATATGCAGTAGATCCAATGGCAATGACTGGATACCCGATACGAGCGGATGCACGCGCAACGAATGAACCTGGCGACTCAGCAGATTGGACAGTGCAAGGCGAGGCTACCTGCGATAGCTTTTTGGATGAGGTATTTAATGTTAATTCGGATGTGAATGAATATAGTCGCAAATATACAATTTATTATAACGTGGTAAAATAGTCTTTCTTTGAATATACGAACTTGTTGGACCAGCCGAAGGTTGGTGTTCGATTTTTTTTGTAGTCCTCGGAAAGGACATCTTTAACTGTTGCCATTTGCTTCGCAGCTCGTTACAATTTGTTAAATTTAAATATTTTTGTGTGTGATTGTGTGCGAGAAAGCAGATAAAGATTATTTTGATGATGCTTCCGCCTTCTTGTCTCTGGTGTGTTATGTTTATTTTATCCCTAAATGTATCCAATCCCGAGGTTCTTGAGTGTGAGTAAGTATTCTTGCTGATGCTGTACGATAGTCTACAATGTCCAAACTCACCACTTACGGTACAACAGTCAACCTGTGAAAAAAAATCGTCTAAGTATTGTGCATTACGACGCCCTGGTGGCGATGGGCCCCTTATGCCGTGTGACAGCATACGATCGTCGACGGAGTCAGGACTGAAGTCTTCGTAACTTCCATAATGACGCAGAAAATTGCTGCTTCCGGTCGGTGGTGGCGGTGATCGACGACTGAACATTGAATCATAGCCGCGTGAGATACTGCTTCCTCTCAGACTGCCACGCAGTAGTGGTGGCAATGGCATCGGTTCTCGTCGCGACAATGGCGGTGGTGGAAAATCATGCATCCGTGAGCTTTGGTAGCGTCTTTCGAACAGACCGCGTCTGTCATCGAAACGTAGTAGTCATAATCCCTAAAGCCATCCATAATCCTGTAGCGTGGGAATGGCGGAGGTGGTGGCGGTGGTGGATATGGGTCACGTCCGTACATCCGATCTCGATAACCGCCGCGGTCTCCGCCTCCGAACACACGTGTACACTCTTCTGACCAATGACCGGAACGTCCGCAATGATAACATTGCTCCGGATGGCCCATACCCGGCTTTGGTCGCACCCGACTCGTCGACACTTGAACCTTCAATGGCTGGCCATCGACTACGTGTCCTTTCAATTCTTTAATTACATCTTGCACATCGCCGACACAATCCAAATGGACAAAACCATGGTTCCGCACAATGTCACACTCGACGACCGAACCATACTTCTGAAACAGTTCACGCACCTCCGGTGCACAGGTCTTGTCTGTCAGACTGCCGACGAATATTTTTGTTGTTGGCGTATTCGAAGCACGACGACTCTTGGCCGCTTCCACTTTGATAGGATTATCGTGGAGCACGTAACCGTTCAAATTCTGTATAGCGTCGCGACCTTGTTGCTCCGATTCCATATGAACGAACCCATAATTCTTCACGACATCGCATTCGACGATGGTACTGTATTTTTCAAACAACGGACGCAATTCACCAGCTTGAGTTTTCTCATCGAGATTCCCGATGAATAACTTAAACGTGCCAGCGCCTGGCATTTTGTCGTCTGGATCAGACTCGGGCGGATGGCTGATCGGCGCCATTTTGTATAATATTTTATGAATGTGGGGTGAAAGAGAAGACACGTACGAACGCCGTGCGGGTTTGAAAAAAAAAACTATTCTCACTGCCAAGCGAAAAAGGTCAACCGCCGGCTTCCTAAAAATTTTCCCAGCAGATTTTGGGCTATCTCTATATTTGAGTTGATTGAATGAAAAGTAAATTGCGATTTACGATTTATGACGTATTAACATATTTTACCACTTTGGTTAGTTTCAGTTCTTGGGGGTTCCCCACCCCAAAATTTATTGTTTTTTTTCTCTTTTTGTATGAAAATCTTAATGCGGTTCACAGAATATATCTACTTACCAAGTTTCAACAGTATAGTTCTTATAGTTTCGGAAAAAAGTGGCTGTGACATTCCCGGGCAGTCAGACAGACAGACAGAGACATGACGAATCTATAAGGGTTCCGTTTTTTGCCATTTGGCTACGGAACCCTTAAAAACGATAGAAATTTCTTCCATCAGCGCCCAACACAATTTTGGGCTATATATCATTTTACAAATTTTGTGTTAATTTTTGTTTGTTTTAAATTAAAAAAAAATATTTAAATGAAATTACTTTTAAAGTAAAAAGCCTAATTAAAGAATTTGTAACAATATTTTTGTTTGAGATAGAAAAGCGAACTCCTGAAAATTATTCAATTTTAAGAAAAATTCGAAATTTCGGTCCGGGTATCTGCTTAAATCATACGCGTCCCGGATTCAGAGAACTTTCAATCGAAATGCTTCCGCAGATGAGGAGAAATACATCATACTTTGATATTTTGGATGATCAGTGGAATACATTAATATTATTTGACTGGAAAGTTGTGTTTCCGGTTGAGATGTGTTTCCGGTTGAGATAACATTTTTGGGCGAACGGGTCTAATGAAGCAATTTTTAAGGATTTAAGTTTATTTGCAATCCAATTGCTAACACTTCCAGTGAGCAATGCTGTAGTAGAACGAGCGTTTTCATTTATGAATTCAATTAGGACAAAACCGAGATACAGATTGTCAACGGAATCTCTCGATGCTTTGGTGCGCATACGCATCAATTCAGCTGTTAAAAATATTTGTTGTAAAGATTTTATACCAACTTCGGAAATGATCAACAAACTTACATCAGACATTTATACACAGAGTAGTGATGATGATGACAATGAATATTTTATAACCGAAGAAAGCAATAATAATAACGAATTTGTTATGTATTTGTTTAAGTGTTTGTATCATGACGATAATATTCATTGTGATATTTTGTTCTTTTTCTTTGTTTAAGTTTTGTTTTCTTTAATAAACATAATACATCTGTACCTGTTTTATAACAAAATTCAAGAACCGAATTGTTTTCAACGATTTTTGGGCTTCTTTCTAGGCAACGATATTGGGCTACATTTTTTAAGGATTGGGTGGTTAAAGCAAACTAAATTCTGGTAACCCTATTTTTAGGTTGTTCTGCAGCGTTGTGGTACATATGATACTCAAATATTATAAGGGCGGACCATAATGGAATAGTAAGAGCCGTGTCGGTGTCGTATTGCCTTGTCAAAGTTAAAATTAACAAAAAACGAACAATGCAGTTGAATCCATTGATCAAAGTCAGTCATTAAAATAAAAAATGTGCGACGAACGGTTTCATTGGGGACAGACTTGAGGCCCCAATGAGTAAAACGGAGTAAATTCCAACACAATTTGTTTGTTTTTTGGACACAATTTCAAAGTTTAACCCAGTCGTGGTCGTAAAATGTATAAAAAAAAATATCAATTGAACTTTAAATTGTATAAAAAAGAATTTATTGATTTTCCCTTGGCTAACTTTTCCTGTACAAATTCTCAATTAACTCAAAGAAATAATAAAAATCGTTCTAATGATGTGTTCTATTCTATTTCTGTACCTACTTTTCCTTCTTTTACGTATTGCCACAACTAAGCCTTGACTGATTTGCTATACGATTGACACTGCCAAGCCAACGGGTACACGTTTGGACTCTTGTCTCCCAGTTGGTCGACTCATTGAAAACCTTAAAACTTTTCTGCTAGTGTGCATAGGCATACAAATCCGTAGGTTGACACGACTGAAGAACACCGGTAAAATGATGATCAAACGAAATTCACATTAACAGGACACGTGCAAGTCGACATCGTAAAAAGAGGAAGGCCTTAAAACTCCTCCGGGATCAAACAAATGCAATAACATCAGCATTTTATTGGCTTGAGCTAGGAAATGGTCAGAAACCGGCAGGCCTGCCTTTGCTTATTGATGTCCAACCGGTGAACCTTCCAAGCGGACCAGTAGGGATGCAGTAATGTGTTCGGGTTATAATCTCTCTAATCCATATCATAACCTACCCGTGAAGAAAAAGAAAAAAAGAAGAGTAGAACTTATGTAGAACCGAAAAAACCGTTCTAAAACTATTCTTATATAGCCATCAATATAATGGGTGGCATGGCTATGCTTTTTTTTAAATGTTTTAAGCGGCGCCATTGTTGATTACCATTTGCGCTTTTTTGTGTCGTTCTCAATTGCTTTCTCCAAGACTTCACGATATTCTGCGTTCTTCGAGAGAATAGCGTTCTATTGCCAATTCACACAAATTCTAATTCTTTGTGCTTCACAGATGTCAAAACTGAATTGACATTCGACGCCATTTATAAAATCGTTGACAATTTTCGATAGGGTCATACACTCATACCTGGCCGACCCGTTAAAATAAACTGTTCATCTCATGAAGGTTCTTCTCTAATCTGTTTTATTTGCGGCTTCTTTTACTTCAATAATTGCAAGGATACAAGTGACAACTGACAAGGCAGACAAGTTCTGGCAATAATGCCAATTTTGTCATTATAGGTAGGGATGGTATAATTTTATTTATCTTATTTTATTTTTATTTTCCGTTTTACGAAGGAACAGATTTTCAAGGGTTCGCAAACGCTTCTATACTTATACTTGGGCAGAGTTTTATGTCTGTCTCCAACATTCTCATCCAAGATTTCTTCCTTCTATGGAACTTGTTCGTTTGAGTGCGTTACCATTTGTCCTTTAGGGCTCTACCATGGATCTTTTAATAAATTTCCACTCCATCATTACAAAAATAGTTCCATTTGTAATTTCTCGAACATCCGGTTCATAAAAACTTATATCAGATTTTTATATTCCAAAAGCGAACTTTTTAGTATCATAATAAAAGATGTCAGAAGCAATAAATCTCCAACAGACAACGGTTTTGAGCTTTATTTTTTTCTTCTTTAAAACTTTTCTTTAGAAAACTTTCAACAAACATTATTTACTCAGAAATAATTAAAGCAAAAACTGAACTCTGTACTCATCGTCAAAGCAGGTTCTTTATTCCTCATAAAAAATCTTTGCCAACTAACTTTAGCAAACAATGAGCTCTTCACAGCTACCCACATTCAAGTTCATTAATAAACTGCCACATAACCCAACTTTTCGTAAATTTTGAAAGCTATAGATACGACCATACCAGTACAGGACTAAATATGATTATTTGCTACTAACGATAATAAGATTGGCACGAATTTTAATCTGAGGCATTTTGGATTAGCACCTACTGCGTATTTGTAGCCTAATGGTGGAATAAGTGGATGACGGTATAGTGGTGAATACTGTTTGCGCGTTGCTTCAATGAGTTTTGAATCATTAACCCAGTTACTTAAGGTGTTGTAGATTTTATACCTTAAAAATGTGTGCTCAGGTAGTACGCAGTTTTTGAATAGTGAAGTTGCACATAAAAATTCACAAATTTAACATATGAAAAGGCTACAGTTCGGTAGGCAAACTTTTGAATACCCTATCCAATCCATATTCCTATCCCCAAAGTGGATATGACATTGATTGAGAATATTTGTCCATTTTGCAACTTTATTTTATGCTTTTCAAACAAAATCACCATTTTTTTTTAAATATGGTCAAAACGCCCTCAAAAATGGGCGTAAAAAAACACTTTATTTGGGCGACCATTCGTTAGAAATTACATCGTCACATATTTTGCCTTGACTGTTTTTTTTTTGTAAAGGAATTAATCGAAAAAAGGTGTTTTTTTTTTGAAAAACTACCCCACAAAAGTGGGTGTGCCAAAATCTTCATATGGGCGCAATGTATAAAATTGCGTTCTCTACATACTTTGGGAAAATTACGACATTTTTTATGGGTTTGCCTACCTCACCTACTAAGCTATGGGGATTATATTTTGAATGGCTTTCCAAAGCCTATTCGGTACTGGCAAAAGAGCCGACCTGTCATTGGTGGTTAAAGAGCGCAGAGCTAAATAAAAAAACAGGCTAACGAGCCAAAGTCTTTTTACTTATTGGTGAGTTTATTCTAAGAAGCTAAGCCTATTTATACAAAAATTCATTCACTTTAATTACAGTCTAATTTGCATATACATACAAGGATGCATGAGAACAAAATTACATCCTTAAGCAAATACAATTAAATTGAACAAATCTCAATTATTTACTAAAAAAATGCAGCTGTGGAATGGCATATAGACAAAGTGCTTTTGACTTTGTCGTGAAAAGCACCTGCATTGCCATGCATCTCGGTACTTTTCGGTACCTTATACAAAATGTGCTATGGAATTGATATGAATAATATTATAGGTTTTGTTTTGCTATGGATTATGTTCATACATTGAAGGGAATAGAAAACGGACCAAAAAGAGCCTAAAACCTAGCTCCTCCATTAATTTGTTTGTGCCGAGTGAAAGGGACCTTAACTTCTCATAACAATCGATACTCTTAGATGTTTGTCTGACTTTCACAAGAGGTGGGGCAGTGAAAAAAAATTCGGCGTTATTGGGCCCCGGCGTGAACCTGAGACCCCTGAATTAGTATTCCAACGCAAAAACCACTGATCCACTGCGGCCACAAACTCGAATTTAAGGCCTCGAAATTTGTGACGGTCTGACGGACATCGCTAGGTCAACGTAACCCTCGATGCTGACCATATTTGGATTTATTTGGTTGGGCGAATTATTGTGTTCAGACATTTGATTCCTTACCATTTTCTGAACCAAAAAAGTCAGAATGAAATCCAGACTTATGTTAAGTACACAAAAGTGCGATCTATACTTGACACATTTATGTCATAACTTGAGTCTTTACTGAAATTCTGTCTCGTGCAGACTGGGTGTTAAGGTAGGTATGTTACAAACTATAGGTAAAAACTAACATACTGTTCGGGTAGAGTATAAACATGTCCATCTACAAGACTAGTGCCCTGTTTTATACTCTTTTCTGACCTACACAAACATTTAAGCTCGAATTCATTCTGCTAAGGTTTCTGTAAAAAAAAGGTTTCAATTAGGGCCAACCACCTATCTACAGACACTCTTATCTGGCAGCTTTCTAACCTAAGTTGAGTAATCCGTATACGGTAAAATACTGGCCCATATTTATATAATTACCAGAAATAGGTTTCTCTATTTCATTAAAGTAAACTTTCATCCTTTGGATTCCGCTTTCTACATCACATTCAATTAAAAATGTTACTAGGTAGATACCTGGTCCTTAAAATAATCTACCTTTAGCCCCCGCTCAAACGATTAACTTGTAAGACTATTAAAAATCCTTAAGTTTCTTACGTTAACGATATACCGTAATTTATTCCAACAATAAAGTCCGTATTTACTACCCGAACACTTAGTTCAGATTGGAAAAACAATCTAAATAGCCAACTTTCTCAACAGCCTGACTTCCTTTCCATATGCCACGCTGTTATGCACGGCACATCCTTCCATCCATACGGTAAGATAGCGAAAGGCAATAAAAAGAATACCCAAACAAGGTGGGTATCCAATCCCGTATGCAAAAGGAAATGAAAACACATTCACTCCAACTGCACATTGTATTCTGACATTTTAACGTTGAACTTCGTTGCCGGTTTGGTTCCACCGAGGGAAACTGTAAATAAAAAAACCAAAACATCCTTTTTCCTTTTTAATTGCCACTCAAAAGAATGCGGTGTTTCTGTTCATCCATCGTTGTCATTTCTCAAAATATGCTTAGCGACAGGCGAGTGTACGAAATGAGACATCTCCTTGATAAAAATCCCTACAGTGAGCCAGAAATCAGAAAACGCTCTATTTATATATGTTTTCTTGGCCAACATGCAGGGACGAATAGATAGAAGAAAGGACATAGCAGCTAGAGTAGGGAAAAAATGATTGCAATATGCAAATCAATGACGCAGGACATTTGTTTAACTTTTGTTGCATATATACCAGCCGTCGTCGTTGTTGTCCTTTCTCACTGTTGATGTTGCTTTATGCCATTGGAAAATATATTACTTCCGTTTCTATACTGTACGACATGGCTATAGTCAGCCTAAAATATAGCAAAAGTTTGTCAAATGTTTACTGCAGCGAGAAACAGTATTTAATGTTGGGTAGGCACTCTGGCCAGCAGTAGCGGCGGATGCCCTTTTTTGTGTTCCCATATGCTTGTAGGTTGTTCATTTTATAGGACATAAACGACATAAAAGCACCAAAAGGACATAAAAAAAAGCTGAAAGAAAGTGAAAACAATGTGTTGATGTGCTTCTGAGTTTGGTTTATGAAGGAGAATTACACACAGATTACGGGATATAATATCGATTTCCACAACACGGACACATGTACGAAAACCCATACTGGACAAAGCTGGTGCAATTTGGTTTAGTGCTCTAGCTCTTAGCAAGGAATTGAGGATGGATTTTGTTTATTTATTAAGGTATTTTTTGTTGCGATATTTTCTTATTACGGCGTCTGAAGTTGGTCTCAAGAAGGTATACAAGGATATTCTGGGCTCGAGTCAAAATCATAAACAGTATAAATTAAGAGAACTTCATGAAAAATCTGGTGCCTACCTATTTTATTTTATATATCAAATATTTTGCTGCTCTAGTCGTTGGCGTTCGTTATTGTCTACATATATACTTGGGTTTGTTGATTTCTGTAAAAGTTAGTACCTACTAGTTCTTATCCTGCGAAAGAGGACTATAAAAGTGTAGATAAATTGGGAAATAAAACTTTTTTTATGTATTTTATAGAGTCATGAAGATTGAGAATGAATGGAAAAATCGTTCTAGTCATTGAAGGGATTCATAAACATTTCGAGTTTTAAAATGGAAGAGGAATTTTGATGAACGTCAAACTTTTGCACAGTGAATGCTGCAAAAAAACCTTCTATGCAATTTGAACGCGAACTAGCATTGATTAAAAGGTGTATTAAATCGCAACCTCAAGACTCAACTCCCTTAGCTTACATTTAGGCATAAAATTGTCTAGTCAAACAACCCCAATATAAAAAATCAAGAATCGTAGATACAGTGAACTGCCATAGTTCATATACAAACTTAACCGAAAAGATATTGGAACCATACCTAACAACCAACACCAATCATGTATTGGAAATAATTTCTCCGTTTTACTATACAACTATTAAAGCATTTACGATTTTGTCGTTGGTTCCAGCCTCGTTTCCAGTCTTGGTTTTTACTAGCTTAGTAAACAAACCCAGATCACAGTACATAAACACCTGTCACATCCTACCAATATATTTCATTTGTAACCATTAAGCGCGAGGCTACAACGTAATAGGCGACCTATTGAAAAGCTTAGGATCAGTGTATAGTACTTATCGGACACTTTAATGGAAAAATAGACATCTTTTGCGTTTCTTATGCTAGTAAGAACGAATAACACCAAAACGTAAAAAACTCTATATGCATAAAGAAACGTTTAACGAGCAAAATATTTCACTTTTTAACCGCACAATGTGCTAAGCAGAATTTTCGAAAGCTTGTTAAAATAATAAATGGTAGAAGAAGCAAGATCGCCTTAAGCTTACAAGCGAATCAATGAAAATGCCGCTTCTCAAGTCTGGTCAATACAACGCAAATCTCCCAGCCGTATTTTATATAGTTGGATTCAGCGTACGAAACAACAGGAGACATGCCCTAAGACGTTGTCTCTCAAAAACCCGAATTGTTTCCATGTAACTCGGCGCAATATTAAACCATAATGGACAACCATAAGCGATGATCGGCCTTTTAAGTGCCACGTAGCAAATTACCTTCACTCTGGAGTCAAGTTGACTCCAATGAAACAGTCTCCTTGTAAGAGCATAAGCCTTCTTGGCCCCGGCAAGACAAGCAACTATATGTCTATCGAAATACAGATACTGGTCGAGCCAGATACCTAAATATCTAACTACGCTTCTCACCGCCAATGGCTGACCATTCTGTCCAATAATGGCCAAGTTCTCCCAATTTTCAACTTCCAGTCGTCACAATATCCCTTAATTTGATCGAAGTCACACTGATAAAGAATGTTAATGACGTCGATTTTAGGACCTGATCTGTATGCCACTAAATCGTCGATAAATACAATAGCATATCTCAGTGAACCCACCAGATCACTCGTGTAAATGTTAAACAGGATCGGAGAGTTCACCGTACCCTGCTGTAAACCGTTTTCAATGTCAACTACTCTGCTCGAAGTCACTTTATCACATTTGACAACGAACTTCTTTCCCATAAGCATATTTAAAATTACATATAGCAAGGGTTTATGTATCTCCCGCCTGGTCAACTTGTAGAAAAGTCCTTCTAACCATACGGTGTCGAAAGACTCTCAGAACCATCCAGACAAGCACCCGTGCATTTGTTCTTGCATTTATTCCAGAAACCAGTTTCGACGCGGCATGAATAGTGTCATGCCTCGCCCTGAAACCAAACTGGCTGTGCGGAAGTATGTTATTGTCCTCGACCCACTTCAACAGGGTTCTATTGACTTGGCAGGGTTCGTCCTATCTTTACCATTTTTCGGGATAGGGTGTACCACAGCTACGTTCCGATGCGCCGGATAATATGCATTATTCAGCGCATTGTTAAACAGCGTACTGCATATATCTACAGCCTCCAGATGCAGGTGTCTTAAAACGACGTTTGGATTACTATCCACCCCCACCGACTTTTTATTCTTTAATGACTCGAAGATGCACAGAAGATCATCCTTTGACACGAACAAGCACGATACATCTCAGCCATTGGCGATCTGTTTCGTTTATAGAAGCCCAAATCTGGACAGGCATTCAACTTATAATGGGTTGAATGCATTCTCAGATTCCATCACAAGAATTGGTACCCTTCACCCTCGTACTGAATTCATCATTGCGCGCGATTTCAATATTCACAGTTCAAGTTGAATTCGACATTCTGGTCAGACAACACCCGAAGGAAGGTATGTCGAGATCTTTGCTTAGGTAAATAATTTAACTTAGCTTGCAAATGAGTCGACACGAATACCAGACATTAGTAGCCAAACCGCCAACACACTGGACTTGTTGCTAATCTCTCATCCTGAAAAATACGCTATAGACGTATTATCGCCCAAAGTTCCTGGCACTATCATTGAATGGTACTTGCATCGCTGAAACCGAAAGCATTTCCATTCTCGGTATGTGTGTTAATGCAGATTTCGTTGGAATGACCACATATTCGATGACGCCAAGAACTAGGCTTCCTCCAGTGATGTTAGAAATTGTTCACCCCTTCTGAACTGGCTACATTTCATAAGGCATTTATCCGCCCTAAACTTGAGTACAACGCTCATATCTGGTCAGGTGCATTAATAACCTAATGACATCGAGATATCGCGAAATCGCTCTCTTGTCTCCTGCCTATCGCTGTTTTATCGATATTTCCACCACAAGTGCTCAAGCAAAAAAGCTAGCTGCATTACACCGTTAGAACATTTCAACCGCAATAACCGCCATGCCATGCGTGCACATCAGTTCAGTGAAATACAAAGACTCTTTCCTTAGCCATTCAACACGAATGTGGAATGCTCTCCACCGCTCTTTTTTTTGTCTACCCATTATAATTAACAAACATTTAAAAACAACGTATATCGGTTTCTCCTATGTCATCCTTATCCCCATTTCCTTAACGCCCGTACCATGTGACTATAAATATTTCCACATTATAAGGGTACCTAAGAACTCCCTTTAGTGCGCGCAAATTCAATTTCTCGTCGTAGGTAGGAAAATAGCTCGTTTAATTACTCAAAAACTGCAACAAACCTTTGAAATAAGCCTCCTAGGTATTAACGAAGCAGCATCCCAAATAAATCAAACCTTTCCTACCTTGCATCTTCTTGTTTTTCTTAACGACGAGGTTATGATTTGGACCAGGAGGATCATCCACTTTACTGCATACCCTTTGGTTCTCCGGTTTGACCTTAAATTATTGACAATCAGCCCTTTTAAAGGGGTTCCTAGGATCTCTCTTTTGAACATAATAGCTCCATTTGAAAACGGAGAACCTCCCATCAGATCTTAAAAATAAACAACAATTTCTGGGTGATATGCCAGTGGCCATCCTCTTAGAATACATTTTACAATTTAACGTTTAACCTCTTTTGAATTCATTTCAATAATTCTTATTTATATTAATCTCTCGAGTCTTCATACTGTTTACCTCATCCTTTCCACTTGCTCTTGTATAATTCACGCAATATTCACCTTTTTTCTCCTATGACTGTTGGATCGATCTAAAATTTGAATTTGAACAGCTTCATTTAAGGCGTACGAGCCACGAAGCCTTATTCATATATTTTCGGGGCAAATGTATAAAAATTACCATTAGATCCCATCGAAGGAATATGTATATATATTGTTGTTGTTGTGGAAGGCTATTTTTCAACTGGTGGTCCTATCGGTGAGTATATATTTCAGCTGCACACATTTGCAGGTGAATGCTGTACATGTTGTCCTGTCGACAAATAAAATGTTCATCCTTTCTGAGTTTCGAGAATGCTGGGACTGGGAGTTAAGCCCTTACTGATGTTGGTACATTTATGTCATCGTGCTCGTATGTTGACACGTCGTTGCGGGTTTAAATTAAATTACCTGATCCTGCTGCGAAATATGAATTCACTCAGAGGGGCAGATTGAGGATGAGAGGATTTTGCTGCTACCCTCTGACTTGCCGTTTGTCCTTAGTTTCAGCGGTGATGGTGGTTTAGAATGCAAATTTTGTTTTGAGTGAGTTAACTTTGACAAATGTACCTGGAATTATTCTTTGTGTCATTATCTGCAGGAGGCTCTTGAAGGGGCTACAACCATAAATGAGGTGGCTTATTATTTGAGTTTAAATAAAGCTTTCTTTTTTCTTTTTGGTTGTCTATTATACGAGTAGCAAAGAATTTTGTAGATATGTATATGAGGCTGAATTGAGCGATTTTTGATAAAAAAAAAAGTTCTTAAAAGCTATAAATAAATCACAACAATAAAAAAATGGCACTGTGTTTTTTTTAGTCATTTTTGGAACATTTTGAAATTCAATTTTAAGAGGAAAACATTACTTCCCATAACACTTAGCAGGCTGTTTTTTTCTTCCTGTTTAATACTTTTCGTACTCGATTTGGTTGGCTGGCGTGGAATTCAACCGTTGTATTATTTATTTCTTCGCGGTTTACATATATAAAATATCAATATAATAGCATCGATGTATGTGTCAAAGAGATGTTCATAGTTTTTTTTTTACCGCGCGAAGCCAGCCACCCACTCCCAACTTGACATAAGTACACTTAGGTACACCATATCACTTCAAAAAAGCTACACAACGTTTGAATAATTCAAAATACATATTTGGTATGTATTTGTTTGTGTTTATTCTTTTACATGTTCTTTAAACGGTAAATAATAAAAAACCAAACCAAATTTTAAAAAGTAAAGGTTTAAGTCATAGGAAAAACTTAAGGAAAGGCTACAATCCGCTTGGGTGAATTGTTGGATACACATTTCCTATCCCTCATAAAGTGGGCGTGGTGAAAATCTTAGTATGGGTGAATTGTTAACATATTTTGTTACACAATATAAAAAGTCCCCTAAAAGCAAAAACATGTCAGAAAAAATTATGTAAACAAATTGTTCAAAATGACTTTGTCCACATACTTTGCAAAAAAGGACTTTCATATACAATGATTTCTTCAATTTGTCAGTGTGCGGATTTTAAATTTTTTTTAGACATGATCATTAAGGGCGTCTACAGAGGAAGAATAAAAAATTCATCAGCGGATTTTAAAAATTCTTAGACATGATTTTTTCGGGCCCCGAGAGCTATATGTTTCTAATTTCAGCTTTCTAGTTCAATTTGTAGGGCCTATTTTTTGCCGATCACGAAAATAGTAACTTTCATGGGTCTACGGGCAATATTCGGTTATGTTACAAACTATGAGCCAAAATAAATATAACCTTAGAATTGTTGTTACATCACTAAACGGCCGACGATTGCGAAATTATTTGCAGAAGTTCAAGTGACTCTTTTGAGTGTGCAACGGGAGTTTTATTCATCGACTAAACAATGTTAAGCGATGTAATTAGTTCTTGTCTGTAAGCGTCATCTTTTCGTCAGCTGGCTAGGACTAAGCAGCTTACAACGGATAAACGGCTCCAGGAAATACCCCTTCAAAATGAAAATTAAATAACCCCCCAAAATTGGGGACTTATTACACTGTGAAACTATTCCCAAATACAAGGCTCTTATTTTTGCAAATGGCCGCCAATGTCAAATCTGTTTTGATATTTGTGGACTAGGCAGATGTAGAATACAAGTGAACAAGCCATGGAGCGATACACTCCCCAAGAACGAGGAATAATAGTGTCTATTTTTTTGATTAACAATTCGTCTGTAGTGTTGGCGCAGCGCGAATTTCGTCGCCGATTCCACGGCCGTCCGACACCGACCGCACCGTTTGGCCAACAACCTTGAAGAGTATGGGACCACACACGACGTTGCCAAGAGTGGCCGGCCCCGAAGCGCCCGTTGCGCCGAGAAAATCGCCGCTGTTGACGAGGATGTCGAGCTGTCGCCGAAAACATCGACAAAACGCCGTGCCTCGCAATTAGCCATCGGCCGGTCGTCCCTAAGGCGAATTTTGGTCAAAGACTTGCGCATGTTCCCGTACAAAGTCCAGTTTGTGCATCAGCTGCTGCCTGTCGAACGCCAACGCGTGTAACCTACGCCCAAGCCTTCCTCAATCTCGAGGACGAAGTGGACGATTTTTCGACCAAAATCATAATGAGCGATGAGGCTCATTTCCACCTCAGCGAGTACGTGAACAAGCAAAAATATCGCTTCTGGGGCACCGAAAATAGCACGAGTAATGCACGAGGAGCCATTACATCCGCACAAAGTTACTGCATGGTGCGCGTTCACGCTGCAGCAGTCATCGAACCATTTTTTTTCGAGAACGCCGCTGGTCAAACGACAACAGTGGACGGTGCGCGCTATAGGGCCATGTTAACCGAGTTTTTTCTGCCGCAATTGGACGAATTAGGACTGGAGGACATGTGGTTCCAACAGGACGGAGCTAGGGCACACACTGCGCGAGCCACAAGCGATATTCTGAAGGCGGCGTTCACGGGTCGCCTCATCTCTCGTTTTGGCGATTTGCGCTGGCCCCCGATTTAACCGTTCCAGACTTTTTTGTGGGGTTTTTTGAAGTCCCGTGTTTACGTGAACAAGTCTGAGACCTAAGAAGCACTCACGGACAACATTCGACACGAGTGCAAGAATCTGTCGCCCGAAGTTCTCGCCGAAGTGATGAAAAATGCCATAAAACGAGCCCGTATGGCAATCAATTGTGACATCGCCCATTTGGCCGATATAAACTTCTCGACTTGACCAATAAAATTCTATAGGTTCAAATAAACATAATCAAAAAACAGAATCGAAGTTTTTTATTTAGAAAACAAAATGAGAGCCAAACAACATCGGATGACCTCTTTTGGCCCACCTTGTAGTTATGAAATAAGTACCCAAATTTGAACAGTGTTTGAACAGCAACCCCAACCAGGGGGGTTGCAGGGGGGCAGTGCAACGCGTATGGGTGGCATGATGTCCCCTACAACCCCATTGCTGCTCACTGTTTGATTTGGAGTAGGTTCGAGCTTGGGTGTATTATTAAAAACTTTCGAAAAAAGAATTCGGAACTTTGGGGACTTATTTCATCATAAAATAACGACCTACTTCGAAGTATGACATACGTCTCCAAAATCCTATGACATAAATCCCCAATTTTGGGTGTTTATTTTATATGAAAAAAAATCCCCACCTCTTTACAAATTTTTTGGGGGTTATTTCATTTTCTTTTTTGGGGGGGTTATTTCTTGGAGCCGAAACGCGCGGCAATGGTTCCTGAGTTCGAAACCGGTGTTTCGGCAGCAAAACTTTCAGAAAAATATCATAACATTCGAAGGACACCATAAAAAAAGGAAAACTAAGTTTTCAAAATCTAACCGGTATAAAAAGAAAAAGGGGTTCTACGAAGGTGATATTTAATAATAATCAAAAGTTCGCTCAAATATTTGTTGTGGATTTAATGGACGTTTCTCTTAAGCTTAAGGTACTTTGGATGTAGTGACCACTTAGCAATCGTGGAACAGTCGAAAAACTCGCACCAACCCCAGCTTTTGCCATTATTTTAGACGCTTAGTCACAAGAAATGTATGCAAATCGTACAAAATTGCGAATTTCCGCTACTAAAGCGAACGTTTTTGTTGTTGTTCTGGTATTTTTTATCATTGTTGCTATTATTTCTTTAAATTCGCATACCGATTTTATTTTATTTTTTCTGCGGTTTCGTCTTCTTTGCTGTACAGCTTAATTTGCAGCTTTTCCAAAAAATTTACAGATTTTGATGGCTCAAATAAAATCTAAAATTTTTAATGATTAAACCATTTTAATTCAAATTAACAAAACTTATCGATTTTCCACTGATCGAATCAAAATTAAAGCGCAAAAACCAACCTACCTATTCTAGTGGCCCAAAAAAATCCCATTTTCTGCCACCGCCACACCGGCAGGAAGGGAATGTAAAAAAAAGTTACGGTGATATATCAATTATATTTTCGGCAAATAGTTTGTCAATAAATCCTCTCTAAAGCGCTATCAAAAAAAAAAGCTTTTTTTCCAACTCATTTAGAGAAAAAAGTATTTCTTGTTTTTGGAGTACCGAACCTATTCTATCGACCAGAACACATCGAAATGTGCTATTTATTTTGAACGGTATAATAAAAATAATAACGTTATACAAAAAAGAGCCAAAGTTTGATTGAATTGAATTTGGACTGATCCGCTGCAGGGGTATATGTCAACAGTTTTCTTAAACAAAGTGGCTGTGCGAATATTCGCCCAAAACAAAATCACCCAAACTCCAAATATGAAGAATCGCACAAAATGTTCTATAATATTTAAATATACAATATTAATTCAAATCCATGATTAGCCCCATCAGGGGAACTATTCATTGAAATAACTTGATTTAAAAATAATGTAAAAAAAGTTATAGTATTTTGTTGTGAGCGTTGTACCGTTATTCTCAAATACCCACTGATCCGGAAACCTGGAATACCATGTCATAGTGCCTTCAGCCGTTTCCGGTCAATTAAGGATTTGACACATGTCAGAAGTAGTCACGTAAAACCACCCAAGGCCGTGTAGATGACAGAGCGTCCATTTTTTTTTTAATATTTAGGCACCCCCCCCCCCCCCAAAAAAAAAACTGCGCTTGTCGTAAAAGGCGGATAAGGGGAGAAATCACGTCTAGGTAATTACAACATCCAAATAAGCCTAGCGACACATTAAACATCTTAAATCTTTCCCGCAAGTCTGCATGCAAATCCGTGGCTTGACACGACTGGTGGTCACCGGTGTCGTAAAAGGACGATCGAAAAATAATCAATAATGGGTGCATTCACGTGTCGAAATTG
Source organism: Portevinia maculata (assembly GCA_949715645.1). NCBI lineage: Eukaryota > Metazoa > Arthropoda > Insecta > Diptera > Syrphidae > Portevinia > Portevinia maculata. Next base: position 284,073,357 of record OX454526.1, on the reverse strand, counting down.
AAAAAAAGAGGCAGGTCAAAAAACTCTTTGACCACCACATAAATGCAACAATACCAGCGTTTGATTAGCCTCAGTGATAAAGGGATCCGAAACGAGGAAACCTGCCGATATTTGCTGAGGCCGAACCGTCGAACCCCACAGGCGGAACAGTAGTGATGCAGTAAAGTGGTAGAGGTATGATTCCCTTAATACTGATCATAAGCTCGCCATAAGGGATGTAGATTTGGTCCTCTATTTGTACACTCAATTCTTTGCCAGTGTTTTTTAAATTTGATTTGAATATTTGCTTACGTTCAACAACTCTATTTGATGATTGCTTTTTCTGCGACGGTAAGCGCTTGAGAAATACATTCCTTGACATTCATAGCCAGTAAAGCGATGTGGAAGGAATGTTATTTATTTTCTAAGAAAAGGTAGAACTACAAAAAAAAAGGTCCCATCAAGTACTCTTGGGTCTTCATATTGGAAAATGTAATATTGTCAACAGCAGAATAATATTTAGAACTGAGCACCGACATCTTTTGATTGGATGTAGTCACTAGTCACATATTGAATACCGTTTCGAGGAAGTGGATGCAATTTCATTTAATATGTAGAACACTTTATTTCAACTTCATTAAATATTACACCGGGAAAGAATGTTTAATTATTTTGAAGAGTTTGATTTTGAAGGGGAGAACTGTTTCTATCTCCATCCATAGTAAAGTTGATACACACATACCTACTCGTATATCGTCCAAATACTCGCTATCATTTGATTAAAATGTAACTGATGGCATAAAACCCCAATTCAGTTATTTTGCGATTTTAAATCTTTTTTTAGTGAATAAACACTAAAAAACAAAAGAAATAAATTAGAAAATTGAAAATGGAAAACCTAAATAAATACAAATTATTTCGGTATATCTCAATCCTTGGGCTTTTTTCCTCCATCTGAATTTACCGTGGCAAATAAAACGTTAGTCAGATAAAACGTTAGTCCTTTTTGCGTGCCAACTCCCCTGGCACCCAATCAAGTTACCAATAAGACAGACAAGAAAAAAATTGCCCACAGAAACAGAAGGAAAGCAAAACAGTGGTTTGACCGGGTGGAAAAAAGGAAATTGACGAACAATGTAGAAGGGCATTCGAGGGGTACGTACATTAGGAACTCGAACGTGTAGTCAGTCCACCAAAAGGTTTTTTGTTTTTTTTAGCAGTAAACCATGTGGGATTATGTGTTCCATCAATGCAAAGGTGGATTCAGGACTTATCTCTATGCACAGAAATTTGATGCTACTGTTGCTACTCTGGAAGTTTCTATGTTGAAACATCATCCTTCAACAAGGAAAGTGAATTGTTGGAAACTTTTTGAATAATACCAAAGGCTTATAGCTGGGTGCAACGTAGCTCTAGCTAGGCACGGTTGTGTATGTTTTTTTTTTTTTTTGATGTAGAATGTGCAAATATGGATCGTACTCTCGCAACGGAACGGATAAAGTTTGATGTTTCAAGTTATAACTTTTAGGACTAATTTCCTGTTCACTCGATGAGGAACAAAAATACAACGAGTGTGTGTATCTAAATATAAATGTATCTGTGTTTATATGTTTAAACTCATTTTGGTCTACTTGACTGCTGATAAATGAACCAGGCAGCAGTAGGCTTGAGCAGAAAAGATTTGCCACGAGATGTATTCGGTATTTTTGCTATTAAAACGAAATCAGAATCAGAGCTAAATCGTCGTCGAATAAATCTGCTGTCAGTCCTTCTAAAAATGATCGACAAGTTGCGACAGTCACAAATCTGCACTTTTGATAGTTTGTAGTTGAAAAAGATTTATAGTCGACAATATGAACAAAACGTACACTAAAACATCCTTGAGAGATTGCGAATGCACTTCAGAGGGAATATGCTATGATGTCGATGCAATGTTGAGTGTAGTGCTGACTCGTGCAACATGGTCAGATGGTTGTGATGGTCTGCCACTAAAAGTGATTTATCCAAATATCCAACAAGTTTCTCTGTTTGAGTCATACAAGTAAAAATGTTGGTTAGTAACTCAATCTTTGAGATCAAAAAAAACGATTAATACTCACTCCAAAGTCACTCTATTTTCATTGGAACTAAAATCTAAAAAAAGTTTTACGAATACCCCCCAGGGTTATCGTCTTATCGATATGCGACTTCTGTCGCCTTTTTGCGACTGTCATCCCCTTTTTGCGACTTCGGTTGCTGTCATGTCTTTATTTAATAAAGCTTTGATTAGATTGTAGTTGTAGAAGTAGGCACATTTTTGGTCACATTTGTCATATCGGTAACTACGGTACAAATTCGAAAATGTTTCCCAACCTTCAGCTGATGTCACCGCTGTCTGGTTTTCAATCTTAACAAATTAACTTAAATTCTGGGTTTTTTGGTTAACAGAAAGAATAACGAACGAGTTATTACTAAGTGTTCAAAATCGAGGGGAATATCTATCTGCAATACATGTTGGAAAGTATATGAGTGTAGCGGAGGTAGGTAGGCAAGTAAAATTACTATTTTGCCTGCTTCCTGCCATGAAGGAGACCTACTCACCAGTGACCTATACATTTAGTATATCAGAATGGAAATGTCCGGTTGGGCTAACTGTTTGGTACGTATCTACAAAAGTATCCGTTTTCTAATACCAATTTGTTAGTTTTCCAAAAGAATAAAATAATTGGATTTTTGGGTCAAAACTTGTCAAAAAACATTGGGACGGGCTACAGTCCACTTGGGCGAACTGTTGGATACCCTATTCTTATTCCTATCCCTCATAAGTGGGCGTGACAAAAGTCTAAGTATGGTTGAATTGTTAAGAACGCTCTACATATTTTGTTATATAACATTTAAAGGATTTTATCAAAAAATCGCTCCCTAGCTCAAACTTGGGTGTTTCAATAAAATTGTTTTATTTAATTGTGGGCGTGTCAGTAGGCGGATTTAAAAAAAATTAACACATGAGCATAAAGGGCCCCTAGAGAGTATATATTATAAATTTCAGCTCCCTAGCTCACTTTGAATTTTCAAAAAAATAAATAAAAATAATTGTGGGCGTGCCAGTGGGCGGATTTTGAAAATATTTACACATGAGCATAAAGGGCCCATAGCGAGTATATATTATAAATTTCAGCTCCCTGGCTCAAACTTTGGATTTTCAAAAAAATTGTTTTATTTATTTGTGGGCGTGTCAGTGGGCGGATTTTTAAAAAATTTTATCCCGAGCAGTTTTAGGAGTCATACATCATATATAAAAAATTTCAGCTTTCTAGCTCAAAATTCGATTTTTTCCAAAATTTTGTTTTATTGAGTTTGTGGGCGTGTCTGTGGGCGGATTTCAAAAATTCGTAAACTTGATTATTTCGGGACCCTAGAGAGTATATGGTTAAAATTTCAGCTCTCTAGGTCCAGTTTAAATGCCTAATTTTTGCCGACGGACGGACGGACGGACGGACATGGCTAGATCGACATTACTATCGATGCTGATCATAAATATAGTAGGGGTCTACGGGCAATATTAAGGTATGTTACAAACTATGCGTCAAAATTAATATACCCCTAGAATAGGGTATAATTAATTGGGAGTACAAAACAATTTCGTGTGTGAAGACTGTAAAGAAGGACATTGTCTACATATTTTATTTTAATTTTCTATCGTTAAAACAACATTTTGATCAAAAACGTCAAAAACGTCAAAAGTGGTCGTTAGAACTACATTAATAAATTTACTCTGCAGACATCTAAAGAGTTCATGCTTCCGATTTCAGCATTGTAGCTCAAATTAAATCCCTAATAATTGATGTGTTTTCTTAAAAGCTGTAGAATTTGAAACTGAAATAAAACGCACGAAAGGTTAGCAAGTGAGCTGAAGTTATTCTTATTCGATAGACTATTAATTTCATTGCATTAATGACCAAATAGATTTTTGCTCCGCTTTTCCACCACTTTTTCGAACATGTGAGGCCGTATCTCCATAGTATAGCAGAGTAAAATCACATGATCTTGGAAGCCAGGCCATGGGTCCATTTCTCTCATTTCTTATTTATGTACCTGTACCCCTTATCGTTATGGTGTTAGAAACACAGCGCAAGTTTTATTCTTTTTTTCGCTGCAAATAGCACACATCAATGGTTCATTGCATGTTTTTAGGCGCTACTTACTACTTGTTTTGAAAGAAAAGAAGGATAGGATATAAGTTTTGGTGCTTTTGTAGGGTTTTTTCTCCACAGGTGGTGGAGACTAAGGGAGATCAGTATTCTGGTGTGTACTTAATTTAAAGTCATAGCCGTGCTCGGAATTCCAAAGAACCAATCAGTTAGTAAATGCACTACCATCGCACCATTGCCACCCGCAAATGTCCTGCGCGTCATGTTCACACAGTTTTGGAAACAAATTGGCTCCGTAGCGGGCGCCATTGATGGGGAGGTGACATTTCGATTTTATTATTTCTTGAGGAAGTGCCATCAGCCCATAACTGGCACCAAACAGTATATTTTTCGTGGTGCATCGGTTGCTGATGGATCATCTTTGGACTGTCACTGAGACATTAGAGAGCCTCATGACTGACCAAATTTTGACTCTATAAACATGTTCTATTGAACACTGGTTTTGGAACTCAGTTTACACAATCTGTAAAAGCTGCTCGGGCCTTAGTATTTGTATGATGACTTGCCAAACAATACTAAATTTAAGATGCTTTGAGGTCAGATTAGCTATCAGCTGTCTGAGTGTTGTCTTATTGAAAAAAAAAACATAAAAAACACCCTTTACTAAGCAAGGGTTCACTGGCTAGCGCGTTGGACTGCTGACCGGGGGTATCAGGTTCAAGTCAACTCAGTGCGCAGTTACACCTGACATTTTTTCACCGCTTAAGTCCTAAAAATATCTGAAATTCGCTACCATTCTTGCCAAACATTTTGATCTTACCTCATGGAGACTAAACCAGCAGAACAATGGATCTGCTCGGACTGAATAGGAACGACTTGAGATCCCGAGTTGTTCTCGTCACTGGTAGCGAATTCTTCACGACGACGCGGTGTTCTTGTTATCCCTCAATAGAAAAGAATGCCACCATGCTTTCGCCAAGCATCTTAAGATACTAGGTTTAAGCGAAGCCACCAACTGCGAAGCCTGTAGAGAAAGCGGCGAAACTGCGTAACATTTCCTCTGTGAATGTCCTGCTTTTGCTCGTATCAGGTGGCAGGTATTTGAAGCTGATGTGGTAAGTGCTGAAAATCTTAGCTTATCACTGCAGAGCGCCTACTCGCTTTTCTCATAGAAACGAGGAAATTCCAGTAAAAGTGATGTATCTATACCTGGCAGTACAATGGACCAGAATTGAGTCTGAGTGCTCCAGTGTAGAAAATATCGTATACGATATATCTAAAACGCAATTCTTTTATCTGTCATTTAACAACAGTCTGCTGTTATCAATGAATGGCACTTCTATCGCTGACACCGAAATACTCTCCATTTTCGGTGACTGTGACAACCTTCGTTGCGATGAACACATATTCAACGTCGCCTAGAAGGCTGCAATATGTGTACGTTTCCTTTACCGATGCAAAAAAAAAAAATTCTTCACCCCTTCTGATCTGTCCTTAATCAGTAAGGCGTCATGCGCCCAAGACTTGAGTCCAATAGTCGTGTCTGCTCAGCTTCCCCCAAATCTACGTTGGACCTGCTTGGTATAGGAGGATACAAAAACCTGCAATTAAACCGATAGGTGACAGAAATAAGCCGCTATCGAATAATTTACTTCCAAATTGTTTCAATATCTCCTTTCTTTCATTGTTTTAGAGGTGCTTCCATCATCAGCGTACGAATGCAAAAGCCCTTTCAACCATTTTTTTTTTGCGTAATATCCACACTGTTTTGAATGCTCATCAGTTTGCCTAAAAGCCATTTTCGAACGTGCTGTTAAATAAAGAGAATATTTTATAAGCGCAACGCATGTGGAAGTGCTTTGCCGCCTGCTTTTCTCATCGCCTTAATCCATAACTTTTAAAAGTCAATGTGCGCCAGTATCTGGCTTATTTCCTCCTTTGTCTTCCCGTTCGTGCTGTGTTTTGTACATATTAATGGCAGGTGCACAAGTTCATTATGTCGGGGTTTCAAACGACTCCCACTTCCACTCTGAGAAATTGTCTTAAATCTATAATTATTCACACAAAGACGTTCGCCCATATTAACCCGATTTAGTTGAAATTAAGGGATTCTTGAGACGCAATACATATGTTCATCAAATTTTAAAGTTAAGCGGCACTTGTACTCCCAGCTGTCGCTCAACTGACTACCTTATGAACTTCAAACGTTTGAAAAAAAACTAAAGTAATCGTAGCTTTGTTCACCGACGCGCTTAATCAATTTTAAGCTTATCCAATATCTACGATAATTCCCTTAATAATCTTTCAATAAGACTACTGTCGAAAAGACCGCCCCATGATGGCAATAGGAGTTCTTTCAATTACGCCAAAAATGTTCGATGCTCGGGTGGCGGAGTATCATAGACGACTCTAATAACGACCTCGAAATATAATGCGGCATCTTAAACAGACAAGTTCTTAAAATCGCATGTAGGTATCTCCAATACTTTAAATTTAATGTGGCTTAAATGAAATTCATCATCAATCAGCATTATCCTTGTTGTTATGTCACTCTGCAGTTTTGTTTGTACAAATTTAATTCGCTTCATGAGCGTGTGCAATGAGCTATGATTTCCAAATGGATTGCCGCACTCATTGCAGGAGAGAAAAAAAAAAGAAAAGGAGAAAACTCTCTGTTGTATTTACCTAGTGTCATTCCCTTACCTGAACAAGCAATCCCCTGGAAAATATACCACAATGGGAAATATTAATAACATGTTCTTCATTTATGTTGCGCATTACACAACCAACAACCCTCATTGGTTATTTAAAAAAATATTAAATAAAAAACAACATTTTCAATAAATTATTAAACACAAGCACTCCCTGTGTAGCATCCAGAATAAGCTATAAGCTTACCTACACTTCGCATCAATCTTTCAATTGTCATCGATTGCCAAATGATACCGCATGAAACGCTCCATATTGCCCTGTGTTTTACTTTTACTCTCGCAATGGGAATAATTAATCGGCATTTTGCTGCCAATTGTAAATTGGAATTTAAACGCAGTATGTCCTGTGGACTAAAAGGCGGTGCTAACGCGTGATAGATATATGTGCATATGCGACTACTCTCAGTGCTCGTATCTACATATCGCATAATGCAATTTTAATGATTCCTTTGAAAACTGTGTAATTCAAGTAAAGTGGTGAACCTAGTGCAGGAGGAAGGCAGGTATCCATACGTCCTGATGAGGTATAGTCTGAGTGTGCCAATACTACTTGTAGTTCTTTGAATAATTTATTATCCTGGCGTGCCTTGCTGACTGGGTTAGAAAAGTGAAAGCGTTCTCCCCATCGCACTGGTGTCGACTCGGATACGAAGCCTTAGTGCGTTATAAATCTACTCCAGGGCGCTTGTATCCTTTCGGTACCTAATAGTATCAGTGAAGTGTGTATCCTTTCGAAAGCATAGATTTGTTAACTTTGCGAGAGCGTGTTTTGATGTACCTATTAATTTTATTGCCATTTGCAATGAACAAAATTAATTGCAACATCTCGATCGGCATTGCCGGAAGTAATGTCCTGTGGAGAAAGTGAAGTAATTTAAGCGTCAATTGAAGCACGCAACTTGAAGTTGATTAAGTTGTGATCTTTTTTGCTGCGGGGTACCTACCTTTAACCTTCTTGCTAAACCGAATAAATTTTGGCAACTTTTTTGATGAAGTGAGAAATGTGGATACACTCGGAATTCAGGTATGAATAACTATTTGAACGTGCTAGTTAGGTATTGATTTTTTCATATTCTGCGCGATTGTTTATACCCCCAGGCAACTGGGTGCAGCAATTGATTTTTTTATTCTTATTTGCTATGTAAATTGGTAGCTACCTATTTCTGCCGTAGTCAGATGGTGGTAGTGGTAGTTATTGATTTTGCAAAATAATGATGTACTGGCTGAGGGTGAAGAAATGCGCAAGTAGGTAAAACTAGTGTCCTTGGTGTGTTTGATTAAATTGTTAATTTAAAGCAAGTAACAATATTGAATGGGTTGTGAAATGAAAAATGGATGCCTAGTCCCCATTTCGATCCCTGTCGGGGGAGATCTGCTTTAAAGTAATGTTTCTTCTGCAATCAGTCTTCTCCAGACAATCGGCTAAAGCTTTGAAGCTACTTTGTGAAAACTGACATATTTTGGATAGTTTTATTATTGAATTGAAATTGAAAATTAAAATGAGTTTCAGAAACTTACGTACAGACGAACATGGCCATGTAGGAGGGAGCGAAGTCAAAAGTAAGAGTTACCGACAAGTTTATACTCAAAGTCGGTGTACAACACGGAAGAATCCTTAGTCCCTGATACCATGCTTAAACGATAAGTGATTATTATTTACATTATTCAGATGCAGATATGAGGCTCTCATACCGGGGATCAACCCTGCAACGAATTTTGTGTGTATGTGTGGAAGTTTTGGATGGGAATGGGTATCGTTTTATTCCGAAAAGAAAGAATACCTGTGCTGCCCGTTATCTGATCCTCTGTGACATATTCCAGACATTTATATGAATGGAAAAGTGATTCCCACGTGCGAAAAATGCGCCTATCGTATCCCTGTGGGAACCAACTATAATTCAATGTACGGAGACGCACGCTTATGACCTGCTAGTGAGTTCGCTCTTTCTGGTTGGGATAACTCACCTTAATCGAACTCCAGCCCGTCGCTCGAATCCCGGAGGGAAGATCACGTGCGACTACTGTAGCTGCAATATGTTAGGAGTGACTAGTTCAGTTGAGCTCAGCCAGAACCATGGATAAAGATCAGGGTGAAGTGACTGATACAATCGAACCCCAAACTGATCCTAATTAACTGCGCAGCGGAGGAAGGCTTCATGGTTGTTCGAACCCCTGCTTTCTGATCCACGGAAAGTAGAGTCGTTCGCGATGACTGTTTCAATCGAACCTCAAACTATTCTCTATTCTATTGCAGGTTAATCCGATTCGGGTGACTGATACAATGAAACGCTTATAACATTATCACAGCCGCGCAGCCGAATTTTGGTTAAAATCGGTTATCCGAATACCGATCTTACATTTTTTCTGCTTATGCAGAGGAGTTTGGATGTTCTTTTTGCATCATGTTCTGGGCATATTTATTTTGTGGGTGAACATGCACTGATGCTAATCCTGATTTTCTTAGGTTAATTTCCTAAGTGCTAAGTGCAAACCATACTAGCACCAAATACCATCAATTCTTCTATCTCGAATTCTGTACTCGACTAAAGGTCGACTAAAGGACTCACGCTAATGAAAACACAAAACGACCACACACGCTCATGAGTTTTGAAATTCGCACACGCTCTTGAGTCAAAAATGAGCAATAAACCGTTTCTGAGCGCTTGTGAGCATGCGTTTCTCTACATTGCTATAAATTTGTCGACATCGGAAATTACATTAAAATGAATACTTGAGATACCGAAAAGAAAAACTGCACACATAGCCAGACGGGTTATGACGGAGCTCCAACAAAAATTCCCAAACAAATCAATATACAGAAACTCCATTTTCCGCTGGCCCCCAATGTCACCAGACCTGACTGTATTTTTTATTGGGTTATGTCAAGCAAGATGTGTACAAAACGAAACCAAGGAATTTGTTTGAATTGAACTAGTCCATTAAATCAATAATTGAGGCGATACCGAGTTTAACCCTTCAGGCCGCAATTAATTATTTTCGGATCAGGTGTCGCATATGCGTTGAGCATGGAGTCCATTTACGGTCGTCTATCATCTTCAAAGACAATAAAATAAAATTGAATTTTCTATACAATAAAAAAATAAATGAAATACATTAATTAAAAAGAAAGTTATTTGGATTTGTTATTGTCGCACAATTGGTGCGCCACCCTGTATGTTCCACTGAAATAAAAACTTTGAATTATTTGGAGGGGAGTATTCTCGCAACGTCAGCAAAAGTGAGGCATCAGTAAGCCGCAATAAAACATTGTAATGGAAATCCAAAATCGGGCTCTAACTTGCATTGAAAACAGAGGAGGGCATTTTGAGCAACTTTTATGACTGTTTAAATACACAAAATAAAATAAAATTAATTTAAACGCAAACAAAAACATTATTATTCAGAACTGATGGAACTGAAAGCAATAAAACACTTTTCTTTCTTTTATTTAGCTGCTCCAGGTTTTCCCAAGTATCATAAAATCTTTGGATTTCTTCGCAAACTAATTAATGAAATTTGTTTTTATTATTGCTATGTTCGCCAAAGAAAAACAATAAAACCATATTTTTATTCCACATATTTTGAAGGAAAGAGGCCTGAAAGTCTAAATGAACTGGCTTAAAAAAGTAATATCAGGACTCAAATTAGATATTGATTTTATTCAAACGCAATTACAAACAATAAAGAAAATCCTAAAGTCCTTTTTAATGTTTCTGTAGCAATTATTAACCCGGCTACACTGAGTTACACAAAAGTGTCGCAGTCATACTTTTTCAAGTGTTGTTATCTTTTGGTAATATGCCGCTATGTTTCTGCAGAATTTTTTTTAGTGGTTTGCTCGTTCTATGGTTTATTTGCGAATTCGTTTTTTTTTTTCATACTAGTGCGTCAGCTATGTCAATTTGGCTTCTGTGATCCCTTAAGTGTTTAAAAGTTTATTGTTATGGATTTGTTTTAATTGTGGTTGGTAATATTTGTGAAAAAATATCAGACACAGGCCATTTGAGGATGGCCGAAGTCGCATTTTATAGGTTATGAGTATGACGTTTGAGAACGCACAATATGCATATGCGTAATGATGTTTAGTTTATGTAAATACTTTAATGAAAGCTATGTCTCGACGTTGATCCAAATCGGATGACTGCAAAATAAACCTAATGGTATTGTTGTTTAAAGTTTTTTGCACATAATAAATGTCACATTTTTGATTTCATAAATATATATGCATATTGTAGCAATACTAATAATCCTAGGTTTAAGCAATGAATTGTAACCAACTTTGCTAATTTTAAGATATCACTAATAATCCTAGATTTAAGCAATGAAATGTAGGTAATCTACTTTGTTAGTTTTAAGAAATCATTTATCATTTAACTCCCATAAACAATACCAAATGTATGACAGCACGGCAAATCTGAAAAGTTTCGCCATCACTAACTATTCTAAGCAAAAGCTTTCAATACTGGCTTATGTACAAGCTCTAAAAATCTTCCCTACGATTGGGTATAAAAGCAGCTGAACGAATCAGTTCAATTTACTCAGGTTTTGCATCTCGCTTTGCGAAGTTTAGACTAAGCGTCCGAAGAAACGTGCCACAATTGGGTTCGGTAGTGCATGAATTTTCCGTTTTCCTCCTTACGAAGATTACACTAACCGTCTTCGGAAAAAGCGACACATTCCTTGCCTTCGCGGCTCCGCGCTATTTTCAGTGTTGCACAGTATTTTTCCCCACAAACACATTTTGTTAATAAATATCAGCCTATGGTAGAAAAACCGATCAGACTTATCATTTACGATTGCTAACAGACCTTTTGCCTCTTCGCCTATTTAGCGTGTATTGTAGTCTCTGGACAGCATACGCGCGGTAGACGAACAATCAATAGTGACACGACATTTTCTTTTTCCAAATCAAGTGTTCTCTCAGGCTAGTGGGGTCCTACGAACAAAAACGAGAGTCGCCTAGCTCAATATATATTAATGTCCTAACATTTTCTCGACAAATCTATCAAAATCAAAATAAAAAATGTCCATACTGTTGTTTAAATTTTACATTTTTCGAAACGCTGATTTATTCTTAAACTGACTAAAACTAGGCGGATTCGTAGTCCCAATTTCGGGTTGAAGCATACATAGCTTTAATTGACTTTGGGATTGTGATCTAATGAACGTCATAATAACTTTCGATCTTAATGTTTTTGAAAAAAGTGAAAGTTAAAAAAAATAGAAATAGTAATATGAATTCATACCTGGAATCTTTCTATGCAAATTTGTTCCAAATTATAGACTAAGCTTGATTGTCGATTTATTTTTAAATCTCTCCATCGGTTTTTGGAGATAACACCAATTTTCTAATGTGCCGTTACTCGAGTCTTTTGCGAAATTCTGAGTATGCCATGTTCTTACTTTTATTCCAAGTATTAAAAACCCTTAAACCTATCAAAATCATTAGAGCCGGTTTTAAGAAAACTGATTTTTCAAAATGCTAGCAACTGTTATAGAAAAATATTATAAGAAAGTAAACAAAAAAAAAATCTGAAATTAAGTTTACCGTTTTTGAGCTATTGTTGGTAACCTAAAGTAGGTACCGTTAATAGAGTATTTTGGAACAAACTGAGTAAGTCATCTTCTGACACTCAGCCCAAGTATTCAAGTCATTGGAATTAAACCAAACTGTTTTTTTAGACAAGTGAAATTTTCAAAAATTCAAAAAAGTTTTATACGAATAAAAGAGTTATGAAAAAATATTTTAAGAATTTTTATTATGCACGGACAGATGGACCGACGCGACACCGGAAATTCGGGATACACTTTTTTTTAACTTGTCTATAGTCCTAATATCATACCTCATACTCAGTTTCAGTTCAAAATTTCAGCACGATTGCAATATCTTTCTCTTTAGTATACTAAAGTTTACGAGAAAGTTGAAAATAAAGTCATACGAAATATCTACAAAAAAAATCCAACTAGCTATTATCCATGCTATTTTATGACTTATTTCATCTTCTCCCAATTTTGTGCTGTTATTTCGTTTTGCGTTTGGGGGGTTATTTTATTGGGGTTTATTTCCTGCAGCCGTTCAAGTAGTGATTTAATCGCTTGGTATACTACAGGGGCTCAAACCTCCCCCAAAATGTTACACAAAATTTGGAAAATATACCTAGGCCCATTGAGTTTAATTAAAAAAAAAGTTCTCCACAGGGGATACCCCTTAACCACGTAAATTGTCAATTAAAAGTTATATGCCGCACAACACAATGATAATTTCGAAAGAGTTCGAAAATCTCCATTACAACAAAAGTTCTCGATACGGCCCTGGGTAAAAAAAGATGGTTGTATCGAAAGGTGTGTTTGCTTTAACAATCCGACGATTGCATGTAAATTTTGAGGTGATTTCATCAAAATCTTCCAAATTTATGGGACATCTCCCGATTTCGATGTAGATTTCGAGTGATTTTGAGAAATCTCGGATTTGGATTCTATGCGATTAGCCTATTACCGTAAAAAGATTTTTCTCTAAGAATATGGTCAGGAATCATTTCCCAAAGTATTGGACATTTAGTCAGAAACATCCTGTTTACCTATACATGTATGTGAAGATTGAACCTTTTTTTAAATTAAAAAGTAAATTCAAAGCTCAGATCACTTAGGCTCGGTAATGGTTCATTTTACTACCAGGCAGAAATACTCTTTTTGGTGTAGAGGTTGGAGAAAACAAGGTGTCATTCGTTTCTCTCCCCTAATGGCTGGCGTATGTTGTTCCTCTCCATGGGGATTGAACCTACACCGCACGGGTTACAAGTCAGAAGACCAATCTCTACACCCTCGCCCTCTATCAAACATTGAACTTAGGAATGATTACAACAGGAAGTCCTTTGGTTTTTAAGGGGCATGCCCTTGAGGTTGGCCCGCAGTCCAGTCCCTTATTTCACATTTTGTTTGCAATTAAAATTACCTCAAGACCATGAACTCAGAACCGTCTCCACCTTCCTAGCTGTTGTTGCTTTCTTAAACAGCTGGCAGTACCGCAACCATAGGCTAATTTGCATAATAAACGCATTTCGCTTGTGCTTGCGTGTTTTATTGACTTCATTTCGTTATTTTTATACCCTATTCTAGGGGTATATTAATTTTGACGCATAGTTTGTAACATACCTTAATATTGCCCGTAGACCTCTAAAAGTTACTATATTTATGATCAGCATCGATAGTAATGTCGATCTAGCCATGTCCGTCCGTCCGTCGGCAAAAATTAGGCCTTTAAACTGGACCTAGAGAGCTGAAATTTTAACCATATACTCTCTAGGGTCCCGAAATAATCAAGTTTAAGAATTTTTGAAATCCGCCCACAGACACGCCCACAAACTCAAAAAAACAAAATTTTGGAAAAAATCGAATTTTGAGCTAGAGAGCTGAAATTTTTTATATATGATCTATGGCCCATAAAACTGATTGAGACATAAAATTTTCAAAATCCGCCCACTGACACGCCCACAATTAAATAAAACAAATTTTGGGAAAAATTGAATTTTGAGCTAGAAAGCTGAAATTTTTTATATATGATCTTTGGCCCATAAAAATGCTTGGGACATAAAATTTTCAAAATCCGCCCACTGACACGCCCACAATTAAATAAAATATTTTTTTTGAAAAACCAAAATTTGAGCTAGGGAGCTGAAATTTTTAATATATACTCTCTAGGGGCCCTTTATGCTCATGTGTAAATATTTTCAAAATCCGCCTACTGACACGCCCACAATTATTTATTTTTTATTTTTGAAAGTCCAAATTTTGAGCTAGGGAGCTGAAATTTATAGTATATACTCTCTAGGTGCCCTTTATGCTCATACTTAAATTTTTTTTAAATCCGCCTACTGACACGCCCACAATTAAATAAAACAATTTTATTGAAAAACCAAAGTTTGAGCTAGGGAGCGTTAGTTAGTTAGTTAGTTTTTTCGATAAAATCCTTTAAATTTTTGTCACGCCCACTTATGAGATATAGGAATAAGAATAGGGTATCCAACAGTTCGCCCAAGCGGACTGTAGCCCGCCCCTATGTTTTATCTTCAATTCCATAGCATCCAAACAATTAAAATTCAAGCCACAAACTCTTTTCGATGATACAGAACCACAACGAAAACACGTGCTTCAGCAGCTTCTGTGTAGCTCATTATGAGGTAGTTAAATTCGTACAGCGGCCATCGTAAAGCATTTTCCTGTGTTAATTGATTTCATTGTGCGTTTTATTTTATATTTGCTTTTGGATACAAACAATCCACTCCATTTTTATTTCGACCACTATGCGGTTGAGGTTAGGTTAATTGAAAGAGTTAAACTTTTGATTGGATTTTTTTGGATAATAAAAATGCTCCTTAAAACAAAATGTACCCCTTTCCGTCAAAGCCACATAAAACAACCATAATGATTTTCTTTCAACTGATAACACCTCTGGCACCTTTTGGGGATTATTACACTACTGGGTATTGGTAGGTTGAATTGCTTATTATTGGTGGCTTGACTACATAGAGAGGGACAATGTGTTGGGAGAGTCCTTGCACGTGACAGGAATTTTATTAATAGAAACGCTGAATTTGTTCGAAAAACTCAATTATGAACGGTGGACATTTATTTGTTATACATACTTTAGGTCATAAGTCGATTACGGTCAATTGGGGAGTTTGATTAAAACGATAATTGTAGATCAATTGGGAATTGGAACTTTCCGAGCAAAAACCGGGAGTGGGCCGAGCTCAGTTGACCAACTATTTACGCAAGAGTCACGTCTATCGAATGTGCGTTGTGTGATGTAGATTTTTAATACGTTCAAATAAGCAATGAATAACTAAATGAAGGCATCCGATGAATTATGAATTGATAAGGGTCAGAGGGCGGAAAGAATTTTCAACGGGTAATTAATTACTTGAAAGGAGTGTTTTAGAATTCATTATGAAGAGGGTTGGTTATTCTCGGTTTTTTTTTCGAATGTCGATTTTTGTTGTTTTTGAAAGCAGGGTTATGAAGCAAAATTGTTCCTATCATTCACTTAACTCGTGGAACTTGATATGCTTGAGAATGCTGGTAAATTGAAAGCATCTGGAAAGCCTTCACTATGTTTCCAAATAGTTCAATAGTTTTTTCATTAAACCTAATGTTGTACGGCCGAGATGACGTCAGAATTTGTCCGAAAGTAGTCGGGTGTTAGTCAACGAAAACCGCTGTCAATGCGCCGACGACTGTGTTGACAGAAGCATTTTTCCAATTTTTTGATATCAATATAAGAAACTAGGTACTGTTTGGACCTAACACTCAACTTGAAAGGGTGTCGCATTAATACCGCCTACTTGAAATTTGATAAAAAAAAACCCTGCGTTTATTTGAAAAATTCTGATGTTTTTATTTTAATAAAGAGTGTTAACATGGAGCTTGTAGAGCCATAAGCTCAAGCATATGTTTATGTTATTGTTTGTCATTACACTCTCCTTCATTCTACCTTTTACCATTTATTCCCACATCCTCACTCAATCACCTTTTCATTCTTCCACTCATAATTCATTCCTTATCTCTCTTTTACTTCTAGGATTAAGAAAAAGTTCTATTATTGTTAACTAGGTTAAATTTAGTATCATCAGTCTTAAATCGTCTGAATCATAATAAAGACGTGAAAAATAAAATTCGACCCGTCTTTAAATTCAAAGCAGTTATCCCACAAGCTTATGTATGGAACACAATATCCGACATATGCCCGCCTCGTGGCTGATGGCACAGATTGATCCTTCTGACGAAAATTTCAATAACATTTTAGCAAGTTGGTGGCTGAATTTCATCCATGGCATGTCGATTCGCGGCTTACAGTTCAGAAATTATTCTTGGGTTTTTCGAAACCACCTTTCCTTTCAGAAAACTTCAAATAATGAAACCCAATGGTGGTAAAGCGGTGATTCTTGTTGGCCAATTCACATCGTCGTGGTACAAGATAACTTTAACTTCAACTTTCGAATTTAACAACTCCATTGCTTCATTCGTTGTGTAGCAGGTTGGCCCGTCCATCCATTTCAGCAATTTGAGGCCAGGAGAAGTTGTTTATCATCTCACGGAAACGAACGCTGTTGACGTTGAAGGTATTGCCAGCTTCATTCTTAAAGATAAACGATCAAATCAGCCAGAAATGTGCACCAAACAGTGGCAAGATGCATAGGACGTTGGATTCTCAGCTATCCGAATGGGACAATTCTGTTTGTGGACATAACCATCAAGTTCAAAATACGCCTCATCACAGAAGATGAGTTTCTTCGAAAAATCACCATTCAGTTGTTGTTGCTGGAAGCTCCACTGTCCAAGCATTCGGCCCTGCGAATGGTCTACTGGCTTCAAGTATTGTGTCCACTGAAATTTGTAAGAACGCAAAAATAAATCTGTAGCCAAAATTCGCTGCAAACTGCTTCGTGAAAGTCTCAATATTGCTGAGAACGAATCTAGCCTTTTTTCATATTGCAGAAAATAAAATAACTAGACAGGCATTTCAGGATATATTGATTTATGGATCAGTGTCGACCATGGTAAATTTTTAAATGCAAATTTTTTAAAATGTATATATGTATGTAGTTAAAAACGATTATTCCTGATGATTATATTTTGCTTTTGAAAGGCCGGAGCACATCGTAAGCACATGCACATACTAATGTGTCGTTTTCCCTTATCGACGGAATAAGAATATATAATAAAGTACCTGGCGATTGGGTGCTCTAAAGAATGCGTCACTATATTACAACTCCTCTAAATCGATGTTGATTACTTTCCCACGAGATCAGTTCGAAAAAATATGTTGCCAAAAATAAGAACAAATTACAGACATATTCAGAAAACTGAATAACACAAAATCAAGCGGTGTAGATGGCATTCCCAACATCGTGTTAAAACATATATCAATCGGAATCATGCGGCACTAAGCATTATATTTAAGAACTTATTTAAAAACTACTGCTTCTCGAGATGTTGGAAAGGTTTTCCAAGGAAGGATCCTTCTTATCCTTCAACATAAAGGCCAATTAATCGGGAAAGTGTTTGAAGTTGTTATCATTAGATCCATATTATAATCAGTCGAAAAAAGGAAATTATACCGCAAAATCAATTTGGGTTCAAGAGAAACCTTTAAACAGTGCATGCCAATGCTAATCTGAGGTACTCTGTCAGGATTCTATAGAAAATATCGATAGATTAAAACGCGAAAATACTGGTGGCTGTGACTGACGTGTTAGTCTTAATTAGAAACGGCCCTGGTACGTGGTACTTTTCCTGCCGAATTGTTTGAGTGAATGAATCGGCCGAATAAAATTCACCTTTCCGTGCCTACTCGTAGTTATATTACCCCATTTCCAACGGCTACCAGTTTCCATTGAGATAGAGTGTTGAAATTTTAGATTCTGTGTATTTTCGGTCTAATAAGAGGAAATCGAAGAAAAAAATTATTTGGAAAAGCTTTAAGTTTTTCGGAAAATGCACGTTCGCATAAAGAGGTATCAAAACTCTTCAGTTAAGATTTTAACCGTATATAGTTATTCAATATTATTTCAATGTTTTTTTAACACAAATTTAGTTCTATTTATTGAATTCATTGAAAAAATGCATTTCAAAAAATAGTTATATGACATTTTGACATTCTTACAGACAAATATGGTTGGCCGCAAAATTTTCGACACTGAAGGCGTTTTCTATTTTGACGACTGTATGTCTGCCGTTTGTGGGCGCATTGTTTCAGCAGGTTAAGACCTAATTTAGTATGGAGTTAACAAAGATGACGTTTTAAGCCATCGGGGCGCAGTGGTTCAGTCCTTATGCGGTGGCTTACTGAGCGAGGCGTCTCAGTCAAATCTCGCGAAAATCTGACAAACATCTCAGATTTGCAGTTCGGGATCGGCGTTAAATTGTAATCGTGCCAAAAATATAACTTCGCACACACAAATGGTTGGAGAAGTTAGGAGTTAGGCCCTTTTGAGTAATTTCATTGGGGTTTCTGACTATTTGCAACCAGGCTTAGTTTTCGAACGCAGTAAGGAATGCACGACAATCATTCGAAAGTCTAGTTGCGACATTGGCATATCTCTCGATTTTTTGTTTGCAAATGCAATGCATTTTCTGGCCAGTACCCCTTTTTCCGCGAATGCGTATGCCGTAATTGCTTGCAGCGTTATCAAGCAAGTACACTTCAACCATAGTTTTGTTATATTTCTGAATAGCATTTGGCATTTTTTTTTTTTTGGAGGATAGAATACGTGATGTACCGTCAAGTGGTAGGCCATCACCACTTGGTGTGTTTGACTCTCACGGACTAAACTCTCCCCGGTTACGGCCTACAATGCCAAATGGCATTTGGCATTGGAATGTTCACGTATTTCGTTTTTGTTTTAGATCAAACCAGTTCGCTTCTCTTTTTGGTTTTTATATTTAATTATTGTTCTTCGCCAGGATTTGCGTTCAGAAGGCCTGTGAGTTCTTGAGTTGATAAAATTACGTTACAAAGTGTTGAGTTTTGATAACATTAATGGCAACTGGCGCAGATAAATATAAACATACAACAATCCATGAAGAAGATCGTGAAAACTATATTAAAACACAACGCACTCCAGATTAAACCGGTATAACTAACTCGGAACGCAACGCAATCGTGAGATTTTTTGAAGACTCAAATGCTACAACAAGCGAGCGTAGTAAACGCAACACTGTATTTAAAACTCACATATAAAAACTGTAAATAAAAGAAATGAAGTCAAATCTTCAAATCTCAGTTCAAACCATCCTTCAGGAAATACCTATTGAAATTATTTTGAAAAATCTAACTTTCATGCCATTTTTTGAAACATTGAAAAATCTGCCTCAACATTTTAAAAATCTCGAATTTTGAAGAGGCTATTAAAAAAATGTTAAAATAATTTACAAAAAAAACCAAAACCGGCCAATTAGAAATAAATTAGCTCTCAGAGCCAAAAATTAATTCATTCAAATTCTTCGTCAGATAAGATCTACATGCTAAATTTAACACTATCCGGAAATGGGTTAACTTAACTTGGAATTAGTTTAAGGTTTTCTTTTTATTTTTCTTAGAAGCTAAATAATTTCAAGTAGAAAAAAAAACAAAGATCTATCATTGTAAATAAGTTTTCCACTATTTTTCTTATAAACAAAAAGTATAATAAAAAAAATATATATACCTACGAAATGAATATTGTTTGACAAAAAGTTATATTTAAATAAATACAAAAAAGTAGCGAGAACCGATGTCGGTCATTTACCAAAATCAAAGACAATATTATCAAAGTTTTGCTAAAGTTTATTTCAACAATGCATTTTCTATTTCATTAAATCACATCGTGTCCCACATACCTACTGGCGATATTTCATAATTTTATGGCTCTTGATGATGAAATTTCCGCACTCCCAAATCATCAATAAAATTAAATATTAAAACGGAACGAATTCGGAAAAAGGCAATTGAAATAAAAACCCTTTCAAAGGCCACTTTGAAGCATTAATAACGAATTTATTTAAATGTGCCTTTATTTTAAAATTTATCGACAATTAAAAAACACACCACGGCACGTATTGCACAGCTAAAAAGGTCTTAAGCAAAGTTAACAGATTTGGGTACTTGTTAGCTCAATTTCCTTTAAAAGAAAAGTTTCTTTTATACTTATTCTTCTAATAAAATAAGAGAAAACGACTCACATAAAAAATCCATAATTCCTTATACTGTGTAATCACCAACTTCGTAAGCAAGAAAACATTCTTCCAGCTTGTATCGTCAAAGTGGAATTACATAAAAAAAAATGCAGAAAAAAAGCACATCCCTTTGAAGAACCCTAAAAGTATCTAGTGTCATTAAAAAAAATATATCAAATATCCTTGGGGCATTTCAAAATTAAAAGGGCGCTATTTTTCCCACATTATTCCTTACATTTACTGAATCATTTGACGAAGGATAAAAATCGGAACCTAGCAGGTTTGGTGCAGCAGTTTAGTGGAGCGTCCCGTCCCGTAAATCAAACGCAATCACTAGGTGCGCGGCGGCGGAGCGAAATTTGTCGTAAATATAATTCCTGGGGCAATAATCTTGGGAGGTAACGACCTCGAACATTACTAATGATGCTGTGGTAGAAAACTTATGATCCACAGCACCTAGGTGTGCGTATGAAAAGGGTAACGTTTCAATATTTACGACAACAAATTATTCTTATGACTTGGTGATAAATTGCTGTTCCGAGTGTTAAATATTCCTCCCGAAATAATTGTGCCCGGGGCAAAAATTGTATTCCTTACCTCAATTCACAAAATTGCTTAGTGTGGGAAAAAGAGAATCCAACTACATAAATATTAGTCCAACGAAAGGTAGATAATCAGGGGATGTGATATGACCTTAGGGATGTTTTATTTGTTTAATATTTGTAAAACTGTCTACCGTTTTTTTTAAGCTATCAATCAATGAAGGGCTGTAACGCTTGTATACTGAGATGGATTATCTGCCCAAAGGGACATTGCGAATATGAAAACATATTTATTTTTTCCATTTTAAAACGTTTGTTTTTACATACTTATATCTTCCTTGGTGAAAATATGTATTTAATAAAAGGGACATGTTCCGGGGAACTGTTATAACGAGATGTGAACAGAAAGACGGGTATTTGCTGAGTAACTATTTCTCTTTATTGCGTCATATTTATAGATGGTCAGTTCTAACTTATGACAAAACGTAATCATTGTTGTTACTCGTGATGGGAGCGTCGGGACATCTTCGTTGTGTCCATGGACGGGATAAGATATTTTCTGAGTAATCTATTAGTTCAATTCAATGATACATAAATAATTTTATCTTACTTCGCTATAATACATAGATAGCTTAGTCAAAATTTAACAAAATCTGTTCACACATTAAATCTATGTACAATTGAAAAATGTGTACCTTGCATAAAACTCCCCCATTGATGTCCACAGGAAATAACACCCAAGAAAAAACCATCCAAATCGATTTAGAAATAACGCCAACACACAACGCTGTTTTTGTAGTTTTTTCGCTCATATTTTGGGTGCCATTTCCTGTTTCAATTCATTTTTATAATAGACAATCACGCAAAAAAAATCCAATTAGTCTAATGAAAAACAAAGCCGAAAATAGGAACATTTCCCCCAAAAAAAAAAACATCGTGATTCCTTGCAAATTTATGGTTTTGGTTGATTTTTAAAGAACTTTTGATTGACAAACAAGTTATCCGCAATTCGTGGCGCCAAGGAAACGAGAAGTTACAGCAACCTACAAACAGATGATCATGGACATGTGAAGGGAGTAAACGCCCGCTTGAGTCCACCCATGAGTGGAAGTCCCTTAATATTTATTACAGTCCTTGATAATCTATTTGAAGGAACAGTGATGGACTCCAAAATGCATCAGTTATTCTTTGCTGACGATGGATTCGTCATAAACGAGGATCAAACGTAGCTGCAACGAGCACTTCGTGCATGAGTGAATTTTTTGGACGGGAATGGGTATCGTATTAGTCCGAAAAAAAATAGAATTCTCGTGCTGCCCAATCACTGATCCACGCCGACCTATTCTAGACATTTATATAATTGGAAGAGTGATACCCAAGTGCGGAAAGTTAAAAAATCTGGGATATAAATATGATCAATAACAGAGCCACCTTTAGGTGGATGAAGTGCCCATCTTCTGTGACTGACAGAGCGCGACCGAGTCAGTTGGACCTGTGATGTTCAAAGGAGAGATTCTACGAACACCGTCAGTCAGCGTAGCCAACAATCGCGAAAGGGAGATAGGGCTAACAACTCTGGATCACGTAAATGCAGAAACACTAGCATTTGATTGGATTCAATGACGAAGTGGTTCGAAATCGGGAGGCCTGTCGATAGCTTTTGAGTTCAAACCGGCGAAACCCTCAGGCGTACCAGTAGGGATGCAGCGAGGTGGAATAGTTATGATTCATTTAGTTCAGATCATAACCTCGTCGTTAAGAAAGTATGAAAAGGAAACATATCCAAAAATATTTGCGAAATAGTGAAATAGAGTCAAAATATAAGGGAATAGGTAGCGGCCGATGACTGGACTACAAGAACGGCGATTCTATGCATTGCAGGAACTTTCAAGGGATCTCCTTGCTTAGAGCCGCATATAGGATCCTATCCAACGTAAACGTACTATGCGAATGTCTCAAGCTATCGACTATAGACAATAGATAAAATCTTCACGCCTATGCAAATCCAGGAAAAAACAATGAATTTCAAGTCGAGACCCGTAAACAGATCCGTTCAACTTTTCGGATACGCGGACAATATCGACATCATCAGCCGATCTCGGCGTGCCGTATTAGAGGCTTTCATGGTGTTTGAACTTTAAGTCAACTGGCCAAAATGAAGTGCTTGATTTCAACAAACAAACAAACATCTGTCTACCGACAAGGACAAAACGTCACTGTTGAAAGCAGCAATGTGGTTGTGTTGAGATGACATTGCACGAGATATAAAAATGATCCCTTTTCCTCAGTCAACTCAACTAGCCATGGTTATTTACCCTCTTCAAGAAATAGAGAGCGGCCAACGATCGGGCGGTCTGACGAGAAGAGCGTTGAAGTTAGTCAACTCGGAACCACAAAAGATTTATTTCGATTTTTATAGTTGTAAACATGAACTGCACAAATGACACATTAGTTAAGATCCGAAGAAGAACTACGAAGAAGAACTATCCTAGGAAGACTAATAGTGGAAGCCTACAAAACACTGATACTGCTAGTTTTGCTTTATAGCTCCGAGTGGGGCACGATAAGGAGAGAAAGAAGAGGTTAGGTATATTGGACTCTTTCGAAAATAAACTCAACTTTGCATATTTGATTCTGTGTGCGAAGAGGGCGAATGGAAGAGACAACCGGGAGCTCTATGAACTGTATCTATATGTGGATGTAGTTCAAAAATCTAAAACACGTCGACTCCATTGGCTCGGCCACATCCAGCGAATGTTCAATAATGCTCTAACGAAAAGGATCTTCGACTCCAAGCCCCCAGGTTCGAGATGACAAAAAAGACTAAACCACCGTTTTAAAGACCAAGTCATCGCGGATAGAGCCAGAGTACTTGCCCCGCATGGCGAGGAATGGAAGGTTGCAGTCGCTCAAGAAGACTCTCCACGGGTCGGGAATCTCTTAAGCAAGGTAAGGAAGTAATATTTGACATGCAAATGCTATTTTTAGTCGTCTGTCTGGTGAAGCGAATCGATACAAAAATAATCAGCGCTGTCGTGATCGCGTTTGTCCATCGGAATGTGGTTTACTCCAGGAAGCTCTCAGATCAATTTAAAAATTCTGTAGTTAGAAAAAACAAAGTTGTTTATTGAATATATCATAAAGTCCATTTTTACTTACTTACTTACTTACTTAGGTGGCGACACAGTCTGGGGTTAACGTGGGCCTCAACCAATACGCCTCTGCAGTTAGCACGATCTTTGGCTAACTTCCTTCAGTTGCGCACTCCAAGTTGGTTGAGGTCCAATTGCACTTGCGCGCACCTCCTAAGGCGCTCGTTCCTCTACTGCGTTGTCCCTCCGGGTTGGAATCGAAAACTCTTTGGGCCGGAGCGATAGTGTCCATTCGCTCTACATGTCCTAGCCATCTTAGTCGACTGATACGTACTTTTTTGACTAGGTCGATGTCGCTGTACAGCTCGTAGAGTTCGCTGTTAAATTTCCTCCTCCAAAGCCCTCAACGCAAACGGGACCGAAAATCACTCAAAGAATTTTGCGTTCGAAACGATCAAGAAGATCTTCATCCGCTTTTGCTAATGTCCACGCTTCTCCGCCGAAGAGCAGGACTGGGATGATGAGGGTCTTATATAGAGTCTCCTTAGTTTTTCTTGACAAGGCCTTACTAATCAATTGCCGTCTTAAGCCAAAGAAACAGCGGTTGGCAACTGTAATACTTCGTTTGATTTCATCTGTGGTGTCATTATCAGAATTAATAGCGGAGGCGAGGTAGACAAAGTCCCTAACTACCTCAAAATTATAGCTGTCTATCGTGACGTTGTGTCCGATTCGTCGATGGTGTGTTTCCATTCTTGTTGACAGCATATATTTTGTTTTGCCCTCCTTCACCACTATACCCATTTTTGCCACTTCACTGACAGCTCGCTGTGTTCTGCAATGTTGTCAGCATTTGCAAGTAGTTGCACAGACTTTTGGAAAATTGTGTCTCTAGTGTTGGCTTGCGAGTTTCCCACAATTTTCTCAAGTATGATGTTCAAGAAGTCACATGACAGCGCATCACCTTGTCCTAAATCCTTTTTTGACATCAAATGTCTCGGTGAGATTGTTTCCGACCTTTATGGAGCAGCGGGTGTTCTCCATCGTCATTCTGCACAAACTGCATTCTGCACAAACTACAGCAGACTTGATCTTATAGGCAGTATTCAGAAGACTGATGCCTATTTAATTGGCGCAGTTTAGAGGGTCTCCTTTCTTGTGGATCGGGCAAACGATGCTGAGGTTCCATTCATCAGGCATCCTTTTTTCTGACCAAATTTTGGAAACGAGTTGGTGTATGCTCTTCACCAGGTCATCTCCCGCTGCCTTAAAAAGCTTGGCATTTAAACCGTCTGGTCCAGCAGCTTTGTTGGACTTAAGCTTGGATATCGCTATCCTCACTTCGTTTTATTTTTACTACAGATGAATAATTTAAGGATAGAAGATCCATTTCCCAAATATAGTTCAAGCTTTTATTTTATCTCAAACCCAGCAAAATATCTATGATTCGCGGCAATTTGTTTGGCTGTTGAACCACATGTCTGGGGAGCCCTTGGTTGCTTAAGAGATCTTAAATCTTGATACTTGTCTTATTGCCACACCCCAAATACCATTTGATTGGCCTTAATTTTATGATATAAATAATTTATTACCGTCTGACCGACCTCTATACAACGAACAAAATCATACCATTTCGCAATTGAAAATAATAACCCTATTTTGTATTTTACTTTTATTTACAGGTATGTACCTTCAACTGTCATTGCCAAGATAACACCACTTAGGATCATCTAAGTGCACAGTAAGTAAATACAAATATCTCCCCAAAGTGGTAACACAGGATACGCAAGCTTACCGAAAACATTCCAAATGTAGTCCGTCCGTTCTGAGTTATCACAAGTGCACATTATGCTTATGTATTATTCACCAATACCCCCCATGCTGCCCACGTAGAACGAACGCAACCAAAAATTGTGTGTTTTACGTGACATCTTATCGCCTAAGTGTTTTTATATTTCCAGAAGGAGTGGATCCGCTGCGGAAACATAATAATTTCCTTCCAACCCAGCCTATCATATGAGAATATGCCTCCAAGTTTTATTTGCTGAAACAACACTACCACGCAACCACCCTACCCCACATCTAACAATATATGCGGAAATGGTATCCCCGAAAAGGATAACGACGGCAACACTTTGGCGAGCTGTGCATTTGTGTCTGTTTGTGCTCAAAGTCAGGTGCCACTAAATCAGTTGTTTAACTACCCGTTAAATTCGAGTAATGATGGGTAAGGGCATATAGCTTCCTTTTCACACAAATTACCATAACAATTCTTCGTGCGAAGGCATTCGATGGAAGAGAACACACAAAATAGGCAACATCAAACAGTATTAACCTACAAGAACCCTATCAGAGAGCGAGACATTTGTTTATTCAACCAAGAGGGAGCAAGAATTATTGAAGTAGTGGGTGGTGGATACAACTACACCAGGAATCAGGATGCTCTCAAACGCCCGTGACAAACGATTTTGATGATTTCGGTTTTTTTATACTTATTTTAAAAAAGATTTTACGGAATAATTCAGAAGTAAACTATCTCCCGACATGAGTATTCCCACTCATGTGCTCGGTGATTGAAAAAGTATAGATAAGAATTAACCATGTGAATGTGAAAATGGTTGTTCGGCACACAAAAGACACGAAATAATCGTGTGGAATAGATTGCATCATTGGCTCGGGTCCAGCATAAACAAGCAGAGCAAACTTGATTCATTATTGATGTGCCAGAGGTGGTGTTACCTAAAGTCACCGGCAAACAGGTACGAGCAAGTTTCAGTGCTATCATCACATACAGCAACGAAGAACGAAGCTTAATTCAGGTGGAGGATGAGTGACAAGTTAAAAGTCGATAGTTTGCAGAGCTTTTCAATAGTGGATAATCTCCTGAAGATACCGACATACGTAATAAGAGATACTTCTATAGATATTAAACAACACTCAAGTGTGAATTTTGGCACCCCTAGGTGATAAGAAGCACAGGCTAAGCATAGATAGAGTATGCACCTTAATCCGATTTTAATTTGTGGGGAATCGATAGCATGTTTAAATAGAATTTAGGTTGGGTATGATGCTTAAAAGTAGCTGGTCCAACCGCAAAGATATAGGTTCGATTAATATGTTGGCAAATACAGTTGAAGGTGAATTTTGCAACTTAAAGTACAGAGTGGACGCTGATTTCAGTGAGTTAAATAGTTAGTTTGTATCTCCCCAACAAACCATCAGTATATCTTAGGAGTCATCTTCACAATCCTATTCCACGGGATTAAACTGTGTTGTGATAGAATATATTTCTGTAAGCTCTATTCCAAGGTATCTATTATCATTTTGAATGACAGTTTGAAACATACCTTAATGTTGCTCGTAGACCCCTAAAAGTGACCATTTTTGTGATCAGTAGGGCAACCGGATTCATCCACGACCTCGGATTCGGAATTTTGCTACGAACTACGAGGGCGGGTCAATAAGTCCGTGACTTTTTGAATTTCTGACCTCTTTACTGAAACGGCAACACTGCTCCTGTCAACAGGCATCTGTCAGTTGACTCCTGTCAAAATTTAAACTTGCTGCGTCAGTTAGTTTGTGTTTGACAGCTATTTTTATCAGACTACTCACTAATTTGAGGAGAAAATGGAAAAAAGTGAATTTCGTGTGCTTATTAAGCATTATTTCTTGCGAAAAAAAACCATTACCGAGACCAAGGCTAAGCTTGAAAAATACTATGGGGACTCTGCACCATCGATTTCAATGGTAAAAAAGTGGTTTACTGAATTTCGTTGTGGCCGTACAAGCACTGAAGATGCCGAACGTCCTGGACGCCCAGTTGAGGTCTCTACACCCGAAACAATCGAAAAAATTCACGATATGGTGTTGGCCGACCGAAGATTGAAAGTGCGAGAGATTGTGGAAGCCGTAGGGATCTCGCATGGCTCAGTGGTTTCAATTTTGAATGATCACTTGGGCATGAGAAAGCTTTCCGCAAGATGGGTGCCGCGTTTGCTCACAGTCGACCACAAACGCAATCGTGTAACAACTTCACAGGAAGGTTTGGCGTTGTTTAATCGCAATATGGAGGAGTTTTTGCCCCGTTTTGTAACCGTGGACGAAACATGGATCCATCACAACACACCAGAGACCAAACAACAGTCAAAACAGTGGGTTTCTAAGGGTGAATCGGCGCCAAAGAAGGCCAAGGTGGGTTTGTCAGCCAATAAAGTTATGGCGACTGTTTTTTGGGATGCACGCGGGATAATCCACATTGACTACCTTCAAAATGGAAGAACAATCAATGGGGAATATTATGCCAACTTATTGGACCGATTCAATGACGATTTGAAAAAAAACCGACCTCATTTGGCCAAGAAAAAAGTTCTTTTCCACCAAGACAATGCAAGGGTGCACACATGTGCAGTTGCCATGGCAAATCATCCACCCTATTCTCCAGATTTGGCTCCAAGCGACTACTTCTTGTTCCCAAACCTGAAGAAATGGCTTGGTGGAAAAAGATTTGACTCCTATGATGAAGTCATCTCGCAAATAAAGGCCTATTTTGAGGACCTCGACAAATCATTTTTTTTGGAAGGGATAAAAAAATTGGAGAAGCGTTGGACAAAGTTTATAGAGCTCAAGGGAGACTACGTTGAAAAATAAAAATATGTTTTTATCAAAAAATCTGTGTTTTATTCCAAAAGTCACGGACTTATTGACCCGCCCTCGTAAAAAAGATATTCTCACAGAATCCATCATAGTAGAAATATTCGCTAAAAATTTTGAGATTCTTGGAAAATGGTTTGACTGAATCCTAATTAATTAAGATTTTGACATTTCGATTATATGGGAAACAGCAAATGCAATCTGAAGGCTATATTATGTTTATGCAGTAAAAAAAAATAGTGATTAGGCAGATAAATTAAATTTGTATGATGCTTTCCCCAATAAGTTCATAAAATTAGTCCTTTTTCGTTCCACCTGTTTACGAACAGTAACTAAATCTACCTGATAGATGCTTCAAGCTAATAAAACACTACAATTTTTTTCGAATAAAATAATTTGGGTTTTATTTAGATTATAACAATAGTTTTTAATAATGTGTAGTACCTCCCGATCGCTGTGTCACTACAAGAAGCCAGCTATGAAGAGATTTATGCAGTTCTTCCAAGTAATTTAGTGAAATTTGGGCTTGTTTTATGGATTCAAATATTCCTTCCGAGTTGGAGTATTGCTTTCCTCCTTCGTAGCCCTTTTTTGAAATCCATCTCCACACGTTTTCCAAGATGTACAGGTCCGTTGAATATAGTGGCCATGCCAGTAGGTCTACATTTTGACTCTGAATCCAAGTTTTGGTTATTCTTGCGGTATGTATCGGTGCATTATCCTGTTGGAGAATCCATCGTTGTCCACCAAACAATTCGAAAAAATGAGAGAAAGCTCTTTCAAGTATACATTTGTACGTGATTGCAGTCATGCTTTGAAAATCAAGGTTCCTTAAAACTTACTGTTTCCCATATCATTACTTCACCTCCCTTGCTGTGTCTTCTATCCAAGGTTATTTCATCCTTACTCAAATAATGGAAACAATAATTTTATTGGGCAGGTCCATCCAAATTAATCTTATTTTCATATGAACCAACGACCATACCACGTCGAGTTAATCGGTTCTCGTCAGATCACAGTAATTAAACGACGTTGGGCGCGGTTAGTACGTAGATGGGGGACCGTTTGAGAACAACCACGTGTCGTTGGCCAGTCCCATCTACAGAGTTGAGGAAGATAATATACGTGGTATCACAATGGACCTAAATTGGTCTAAGTGTGTCGGCTTCTGCCGACAGCCACATAAACCTAACCTAACCTTCATATGAAAAGACAACGGAATGCCACTCTCGACTCCACCTGATGGGACTTATTGCAAAATCAAGTGGCTGAGTTTTGCGTGCTGCGTTCAGTGGTGGTTTCTTTTTCATTTTTTGTGTCTAATATGGTTGAACTGCTGTATCACGCGATAAACGCGATCTTCTAGCTTCAACTCTCAACTCAATCTTACCGACTATAAAACCGATAGCTTTGCCTTGCTCTTTGTAAGCTCGAATTTGACCTATTTCTTCCCTAATGAATTATTGTTTCTATGCAATTATGCTTTGAACTAAGGTCCCTGGTACTCTTGATTCGTTTATTTTTGATTTAAAATATGATAACGGGTAGATTTAATTAATGTTCGTAAACAGGTGGAACGAAAAAAGGACTAATTTTATGACCTTATTGGGGAAAGCATTATAAAAATTGAATTTATCTACCTAATCTCAATTTTTTTTCTACAACATAAACAAAACATAGCATATAGCCTTCTTTCATATCGCATTTGGTTTTCCCCACATTAAGAAGGATTAAAAATATTTCCTAAAATTAAATCAAGAAAGTACCTACTCGTGAACACGTGGGACGGAGTATTTATGAATGAAAACTATACCTTATTATTTCTTCCATTCATTCACTCAAAATGGCAATAGAGATAAAGTAGAGACAAGCATTAAACATTTCATTTCATCGAAAATGGACTAAAAGAGAAAAAATTCTTTAGTGACATTCTAGGGTAGTTTCCAAGGTTCGCAAACGATAAAATATGATTTGTTCTCTCATGAAAAGTTCACAAAGGAATTTGATTTCTGATTAGATCGCGAACCTTATTTTTCGGTTCGTTTAAAAATAAAATCCGTTTTTACGATCGAATCAAATCTGTTGCGATCTGTAAAATATAGTTCCACGTGCGAACTACTGGAGATCCGTTCGCGAATGGTTCTCATTAGGAAAAAAATCGTTTTACATGAAAATTATATTACATATTTTGATATTGAAAGAACACAGTGAAAAGTATTTTTATTACATATTAAGATTTTGTAATAAATTTGCATTCAGTTTAACTAACAAAACATTATTTATTGGTTCTTTGGATAATTTGTTTCTGTTTTTTGTCAAAAATAAACTGGTAGAGCTAAACTAGAAGAACCTCTGTGCTGCTCAATGTTTTACAATGTTCAATTTTCTAAGCACAAAGTAAGCAAGTTGATTCGTCAGCTTCTTCATTATGAGAAACATATTATTAATGTGTAAACATTTTTGCTCTCGTTGTTGTGTAAATATATTTTTTCTCGATAGGGGCTAGCGTCACCATCATCGTCAGATTTCGTCATCGTCAGATTTCGTCATCGTCAGATTTCGTCATCGTCAGATTTCGTCATCCTCAGATTTTCATTACCACGTGAGTTAATCGCTGCTCGACAGATCACCGTAATTAAACGACGTTTGGCGCGGTTAGTACGTAGATGGATGCCCGTTTGAGAACAACCGCGTGTCGTTGTTTGTTTTTTATT
The DNA here is from genome assembly GCA_949715645.1 of Portevinia maculata. NCBI lineage: Eukaryota > Metazoa > Arthropoda > Insecta > Diptera > Syrphidae > Portevinia > Portevinia maculata. The sequence goes on along the minus strand of OX454526.1, from coordinate 284,041,826 downwards.
AATTATGTATGTTCAATTTTAGAGATTATTATGTCCTTACGAAACACTGGAAAGTTGTGTGGAAGTAGATTTGTTTTAAATAATTGAGGTTGTATAGCTTGTAGTTTGTTGTACATCAGTTGAAGGTTAGAGGAAAAATATCGATTTGTACTTCGGTAACCGATGGCCGATTTAAGAATGTCACTTAAACGACAATCGATGCTATATTTCCCGGTACATCGACACACTTGAGTCGACGGTGTACGTCTCCTACTTCAGCTTTCACAAACCAATTATTTGTTCGGTCAAACATTAAATAAATTTTGTCGTTGACATTAAATATATATCATGGTTTTATTTCAATACAATGCCCAAATCTCTTGTTTATCAAAAGCACAACCTCTGTGATATTTCCACATGCAACACTGACGAGCCTACATGTTTACACATCAACTATACCGTGAGTGCAGCGTGGCTCACACCTTTTTTTAACTCAAATGTCTTTATTTTTCCCATTTCAACCAAAATAATATAACAACTATTGAAAATATAAATTACCGAATTTCAACCAAAATAATAACTATTGAAAATATAAATCGCGAATATTTGCGGATCCTTATCGCGAGCGAACCATATTCTGCCTGAATTTCTTTTTTCCGATCTCTCACGAACGAGAGATACAGACAAAAAAAGGATACAGTTCGTTCGTGAGAGAACTATAAATTTTTAAAGATGGAACATTTTATCGTTTGCGAACTTTATTTTTTTTAGTTCGTGAGAAGATCGATAAAGAACGATAAAGATCCTTATTTTTTCGTTTGCGAGCGATATTTTACGAACCCTGGTAGTTTGCCTTCAAGCAAGAGACTCCGTTTTACGTCCGCAAACGAAGTCAATGACATATGTACTACTCCGCATCCGCATCCGGCTCCGAAATCCAAAACTGATCCGAAAAAAAGGTACAATTCGAGGCTAGATGAGAATCGAGTATCGGTTGGAAGCAAAATAAAAATCAAAAATGTTTGTTCATGCTTATTTTATTTCTTAGAACAATGCATATTTTTATTAGGTATACGGTATACCTACAACCATTTCTGCAACAAATTCTCCTGCGAAAAAAGAAGCAAATAAAAATGTATGTTATTGTTCCGGTAGCAAGAAAATCATCAAAATTCGGTCCACCGTTGGTAAATTCGCTTTCATCGGCTGCCATTTTTGTGATTTTGATAAATCTAAATTCAAAAAAGTTTAATTAAACAATTAATTATGCGGAATAATAAATTCAATTTTAGTTTACTTTTCAAAGAAAATGATATCTGCAGCCAGAGACAGTGTCAGTGACAGATGAACTAATCCGCCATTACAAAAAAAAATCTCTCAACTCTCGCTCTTCTTCCTATTGGTAATGTAGTGATAGTTAATTTACAAATGTGTGGGATAGCTGCGCATCGACAATCCTTCCACTTTCAGGCCTATGACATCGTATTACATATTTTAATATTCTAATTTCCTGTTCGTGTATATAAGGCGCATCTGAGCTCTGAGCATGTGCAAACTTCTATACACAGCTGTGAAAGTGCTATTTTATTCTTGTTTCATTGTCTTCTTCGTTTGCACTTCATTCAGCCAAGGCTAATCATGAGCCGTGCAATATCGGTCATAAGGATAGCCTACTAATTATCTCAAAAGGGCCCATCCCATAGTATCCGCTGCATCCGTTGTTTCGCCGGATCCATCGACGATTACGTACTTAACTAAAGGAACCGTCCCATAGAAATCGTGAGCTACAATTCTAGAATGTGTGAACTTAAATTTTTGGATGCGCATATATTGACGGACGGAAAAGCACGTGGTTTTTAATAATATAACTTCTGAAAAAAAGAGTAGCTTAAAAATACATTTTCCATGTATAAAAATGTTTTAAGAGCAAACAGGCAAACTTTACTCTTTGACAAAATGAGCGAACTTCTTTGCATTTATTGCAATCTAAGATATATAATATATTCTATTTTTATATTCATCCTTTTTTTAAGTTGTTCTTCTTTTTATATACCTTATACAAAACATAACAAGAAAACATAAACACATTTTGAGAGCATATTTATAACGCTTTAAACGGTTTGTTTTAGAGCATAGTTCCGGTTGCCCTAGTTAGCAGCATCGAAAGTTATGTCGATCTAGCCATATCCGTCCGTCCATCGGTCCATCCGTCCATCCATCCATCCGTCTGTCGTCAACTCCTAGGCCCTAAAATTCGAGCTTAAAAGCTGACATTTGGAACATATACACTATACAGTCCCTGGCCAAATTATTAGACGCACTGTAAAGTTCTATGTAAAATCTTAATTATCAGGTGATCTTATTCAGCTTTAATTTGTTTACCAGATACAATGTATATTTTTTCATTATCAACCTTATTATCTCATTCTTGACACAAATAAAACATCATAGTAATAGAAACAATATGTATTTATGAACATAAAAATATTAAAATAATAATTTGGCCAGGGACTGTACTCTCTATGTCCCCAAAAGACTCAAGGGAAAATATGCCTTAACGGAAATTATGCTTTAAACGATGCAGTAAAATAAATTCATGGAAAAAATGGTCTCATGGGAAATAAATTCACAAATGGGAAATACGTTCACCTGAAATTTAACGAAGTTAATTCTAACCTATAATTGATTCACTCGGGTTTGGGTAGATAACGTGCTGCGCTATGGACACTCGGTCGGTATCTGGTGGGAGTTACCGGACCTTGCAGGGCTGTCGATTAACTTTACTATAATAGCCCCGAAGAACCCGTGTATTTCTTTAAGATTGTGGGCCTAGGATCTGTCCATTGTAATTGAATTAGGTTCGTCGGAAGACAACTATCACTTAGACAGCTCCACATTTGCTACTTAGCGATTGGCATTAGAGTGAGTATCAGAAAGCCTGCCATTGGCATTATCAAACCGAAGGAGACTAGCGAGCTTTATCTCACATAAATCATCTGCATAGAAGAAGTATTATCCTATGACAGCAACCTATTTCTGGAAAATGCGGGACATTCGCAGATAAAATGCGATGCAGTTTCTTCCGCTTCCGAGCCGGACTTTCATAAGTCCCAGCTTCCCACTCAATAGTCTTAAGATGCTCATTAAGAAGACTTAAACCAGTAACGAGACCAATTAACGATCTCAATTATTTTCTATATCTGTCCATCAATTTATATAATTGCGCGAGCAGCTTGCCACTAACCCAATACAAAAAGTGTAATTATTTCACCCACCCTCGGTATTCCGTGAAATAAATGAATCTGTTTTGTTGTCACCCTTTGAGAGCTTCATTAATTTTGAAATCATCTCTTGAGTCGTCCCTGATGCTCCTTCTCAAATTCCAAGATTCATTCTTTCTTTATTACTTACGTATATCGAAGTTCTGATCAGTATTTGCTTCTGTTATATTATATTATACCTATGAGAGAGTCTTAAAATGCCACTTATCCTCCTAACCATTTCGAACTTCCTTTGATTTCCATGACCCACATGCAAATGTGCAATTTTATTTTTTCTGTTTTCTTAGTACACAATACTATCTCCTGGCAAATACTTTTCTATCATTTAACCTATGGGTTTTATTATAATTTGCACGTACAAAATAAATGTTTAGCACCCTTTTATTGTCGAGAGTTACACAGCACGGGCATTAAAAAAATGAGCAAGTAGGAAGAACGAGGTGTCAGAGATGTCAAAACAAAAAAGTCCATACTGACTATTATAAAGTTTTCATCAGGATGGTAGAGACTTCACCGTTTCTCAGTTAAAGAGGACAAAACTCTCCAAACTATGTCTCACTCCGCCTGCATCAAAAAACAAGAACAGACAAAAAAAATCGTTCAAACAATCTGTCTGCCGTTTTGGAACATGTCTTTATCTATTCCTAGTCCTAGGTGGTATTGCAACACTATGAAATACGAAAATAAAAATTCCAAACAAGCACTAGGTACTCACACTTTCTCCAACTATCGATTTTTATCATCCAACTGGTGAATAGTACACATTTACTTTCTTCAACAACAACAAAAAAGCATGCCTCCCTAGTTTTTGTGAGTGAATCACGATTTGCAAGCAATCTTTCATGACTTCAAGCAATGTCACACTGACAGACAGGCCAGGCCCGCTCCTGCTTTTGCTGTATTATGACAAAAATATGAAAATAGAATGCATTCCTTCGTACTGCATGTAAATAGAGTTTATTTGACGTACACCCAAAAGGGAAGGACGCATAATTTTGGAGCATTTTTTTTCGACGATTAAGGAACACAGGCGGGACGATAGGGTTGCAACAAAAGGTTATTGTCCAATTTGTCCAAATCATAACCTCGTCCTTAAAGAAATAGAAAGAGAAAAACATTGATCTTGCTCGCTCTGTGCAAGAGACTTATATACGCAGGATGTTGCCTGGTCAGCGGCCCATAATGTTTATGTATATTTGTTTCGGAAATCCTTTAAGAATTTCCCTGCAGGAAATTAAATTATGAAGGCAATGTCGGAGGGCATGTGTGCTTTGTGCAGCACCCTGCTGAGAAAGTGTCTCCTTTTTGTGTGGAGGAGTGCTTCTACAACACTGTGTTGGTACGAATAGAAATCTTATGAAGGAGACCCTTTTATATCTGGCACATCTCACTGTGGTAGTTTTATTTGTATTTCCGGACGAAGTATTACTTCGCCCAGTTGTATAGAAATACATTTTTACAAGAATGATTTTAAGTGTTTCCGCTTTTAGGCGAATTCCGTTCCGGGGATAGTGTCAGGGATGAGCAGAGGCGCACAATCCCCCAGTAAGCGTCATCGAATATTCACAAGGATATTCTGTTTTATTTCTGTTTACGATGGAAATATCTGCTGATGGCATGCAACATTGTGTTGGCAGATAGTTTTGCATAATTTATCTTCCAATTACTATCGTTCTTGCTCTCTTTTACTTTGTTTCTATTTGCATGTTTTATTATAAGAAACTGTATATATGATGATTTTACTCCTTGTTTACTGAGACTGTTGGTAGACTCGAGAAAGCTTTTTGATTTCAATCTCATGCTCTGCCACCGAAAATGAGGATTGGCGATGATGCCGACAGATTTCAATTGAAGACAGATAAGTAAGTATGCGGGTAGGTTGTCCTGGAGTGCAACTTTAAATAATAAACTTCATTCAATTATACTTATGACGAAGGACCTGTCATAAATAAAAAATGCTTGATTGATGGGCATTGACTGAGATTCCCAACCCTGAATTTGAATATCTTCACAGGTAATTCATCATGAAATCCGCAATATGGAATATTTTGTTCATTGATTTTGTACTAAAAATATTCCACAACTTTTTATGAGGAGATAAACCCTCTGAACTAAATATACACTCTTTTTCAATTGATTACGAACAGAAATAAATCTACCTGTTATCATATTTCAAATCAAATATAGAGGCATTAGAGTACCAGGGACCTTAGTTCAAAACATAATTTCATAGAAAGAACAACTATGGGTAAATAAAGAGCCTTATTGCGAAGATCAATTGACAGTTGATAATTGACTATTTTCAGTGTGTGCTATTGTGAACGAACGATTCTAAAGGATTTTGTCAATCGCAGTCAATTAAAAAAATGCGATTGACAAAAATACCAAATGAATCGTTCGTTCACAATAGCACACATTGATAATAGTCTATTATCAATTGTCAATTGATCTTCGCAATAAGGCTGAAAATGCATAAAGGAGGAAATAGGACGAATTCGAGCATACAAGGAACAAGGCAAATCTATCCGTTTTATTGCCAGTAAGATTGAAAGGGAACTAACTGTTGTTCATAGCTATCCCATGGATCCTGAGAACTATGGAAAACTGGAAAGGAAGGGTAAGCAAAGCAACAACAAGTAAGGCTCGAAGGGTGAAACTGAGAGACGCTTCAAATTAGGACTTTCCGGAAGCAAAATCATGGCAGAAACTGAAGTTGAATCTAGTCGATCAAACATTCAGTTCATGTTCATTTCATTTTCATTTATTTCGATAAATATTAAGTTTACAGTGACACATTAATATATGAGTTTTTTATAGGAACTACGATTTTATTTACAAAATTTTCCTGATAATAAAATAATTTATTTGATCATGTTCGAAGCTAGGTTCAATAATTATCATCATTTCACAAACTTTAATATAGTTTAATGCAATTATTAAGTTATTTATAAAGCTATACAAAAGTGATCGTTTAAAAAAAAGGAAAAAAGAAAGAAAGAAAATATAAAAAATTTAGTGAGATATATATATAGGCATGTAGGTACTTATATTTAATTAGAGAAGTGAATAAATAGCGTTCTGCTATCTTGCGTGAGCGATGGGGTAATATTTATTTCAATCCTCTTTGTGAGGAATTCATTGAGGTAATTAGGACATCTATTGTTGATGACATCATGAAGCTTCAGAAGTAACCTGAACCTCAAATACTCATCAAGCTTAATACCAAGGAGAGTATGTTGTAGATGTGATACACTGGAATACTTAGGAACGCAGTATATAAATCAAATACAATCATTTAAAGCAACATTTAGTTTGCGCTTGCATTCACAATCCAGAACTTGTTATACTGAACAGTTGAAAATGCAGTACGGCATAATTAATGACTTAACTAGGTATATTTTCATATTGGTTGATAATTATTCTGAGGAAGATCTCAAGGTTCGCAGTCGATAGTAAATAATATATGTCCAATCTTGGCTGAAATTGCCCTACAGCAGCTAAGGTCACTCTTGATTCTATATCCCAAGTATTTAACATCCTTCACATAATCAATAGTTTCATTACCAATAACAACTGACAGAAAATCTACATGATTATGTTCATCTCTAATGATCAAAGCAGAAGGAATATAAGAGGCTAATTCGGGTATCGAAAAGTGCTTCTTAAAGGAATTTCTGCGAAAAGATTGAAACACTGGGTGAAACTAGTAGGTTGGTTAAAGTTCTGAAAAAGGGCAAACCAGCCAAACTGGACTCACTTAGAAAACTTGATGGCACCTTCACTGAGACGAAAGCGGAAACTCTTAGTTATCTGCTGGAGTCAACCAGCCCCGATTACCGAGACTATGAGTGAGCCAAGACAAATAACTCGGGGTAGCTGGTATATTGCTTCAAGTCGCCTGGTACGGACGGAATATACCCAGCCATGCTGCAACAGTGTACAAACCAGTTGCTACCGACTATGAAAAAAATCTACACCGCTGTCCTAGCACTGGCATACATTCCAACACCCTGGCGTACAGTTAGAGTGGCATTTATACCAAAAATTTGCAGAAGTGACTACTCGCTCGCCAAGAGCTTCAGACCAATCATTCTAACTTCCTTCTTGCTGAAAAGCTTGGAAAGGCTGGTCCAGCTTCACGTGCGCAAAGGTGCTTTGCGATTTCACCCACTATCTCAGATGCAACATGGCTATCAACAGGGAACTTCCTGCGAGACTGCGCTCCAAAATCTAGTTGGTAGAATTGAGGGCGCGCTTGACAGAAAAGAATACGCGATGGGCATTTTCATCGATATTGGGGGTGCTTTTGACAATGCGACTTTTGATAGCCTGGCTCCGGCCTATACGCACTATTTAACCTTCCGCCCCTTGATGTTTACATCATGGGCTGTACAATCAAGGCTATCTCACGTCTTACAAGAGGTGGCTTTTGGTATAACTCGCACTGGAGTTTTGATGAACTTGCGCAACGGTTGTCCTTCGACTCCTGTCTTATGGATATGCCATCTGATGCGATGACACCGGAACTTCGGCTAAAGCGCAAATACGAGGTCGACTTTCCTCGCGTCCAGGACTGGCTCTGGCCGGACTCTGAACCTGGAAGGGAATGCATTCGAATCTTCACGGATGGCTCCAAAACCGATCAAGGATCTGGTGCTGGTGTCTTCGTGGAGAGCGATAACGTTAGACTTTTCTTTCCGTTAGGCAAATATGCGTCAGTCTTCCAAACAGAGACTTATGCTATCCTAATGACCGTGGACTATGTTACGAGGAACAGGTGGAGGGGGCGATGTATTCGCGTCTGTAGCGACAGTCAGGCTGCGCTTAAGGCCTTACTCAAACCCTTAATTACCTCCAAAATAGTACGTGAATGCAAGATATCTCTGAATTCGGTCGGAAGGCTGAATTCACTTAAACTTGTCTGGGTCCCGGGTCATAACGGGATCACGGGAAATGAGATCTCCGATGAACTTGCTAGGCAAGGCTCAGAGGGGGACTTCTCAGGACCTGAACCAGCGATCTGTCTGCCTGAGTCCTCGGTCAGGGCTTCCATTGAAGGTTGGGTTTCCTATGAACACAATCGCCGTTGGCATGACTCTCCAGGGTGCAGTCTGTGGGAAATCCGCGGCATTCTTGTTGCCTCTCAACAGAAAAGACTGCAGACAGACTACTGGCGTTCTTACGGGACACTACGCTTTTGCCAAACACATTAAGGTGCTAGGCCTAAGCGACACCACCAACTGCGAAGCCTGTGGAGAAAGCGACGACACTGCGGAACATTTCCTCTGTGATTATCCTGCTTTTGCTCGTATCAGGTTGCGCAGGTATTTGGTGCGGATATGGTGAGTGCTGTAAACCTAAGCTCCTTATCATGGAAGCGCCTTCTCGTTTTTCTTAGAAAAGTGAGTAAATTCCCAGAGTAAAATGTGGTGTGTCTGCCTGGTAGTACAATGGACCAGTATTGAGTCTGAGTGCTCCAGTGCAGAAAGTTTCACACACCCCGACAAAAAAAAAAAAAAGTTCATCTCTTAAGATTAAGTGTAATACCGTTGGCATTATACCAAGTGAGAATAATATTAAAATCCTCATTAAATCTTGCTATACAGTCTCCGTCAGACCAATTGTACGAAAAATGTAAAGTACCGCATCACGAGCATACAGATGTATTTGGCAATTGCGAATGACTTCGGGTAGGTCATTAAACAATAGTGGACCCAATACTGAGCCCTGGGGTATTCCCGTATTGGTTGTAATCGGTTCTGATATATCGACTTCCGTTTTTATTTGCTGTACTCTATTTCGCAGCTAATTGCACAACAGTTTAAGCGAAGCGGAACCCAAGTAGAAATGTCTCTTCAGTTTAGAGAGAAGGGTAGAGTGATCAATGCAGTCGAAGGCCTTAGACAAATCGAGTAGTACCCTGACACCAAACTTATCAGAGTCCAAGAGCGAATCGAATGTCTGACGTAACTTTAATTACTGCAGATTCACAGCTGTGTTTACTATGAAAACCAGATTGTCATTGTGAAAGTAAATTGTTTTCATTTAAATAGACCTGGATTTCGTCATGTATTCCTTTTTCAAATAATTCACCCAAGGAAGATAGAATACTAATAGCGCTGAATTCAGAAGGGTTGAAAGGTTTTGGCTTTTTGGGAACTAGTATAGTGCTTGCACTTTACCATGCCTCAGGAAATTCACTACTATAGATACAATAATTAAAAATTTGAAGTAGGTATTTCATTATAATAGGGAATATGAGTTTTAAAAATTTGGGCAAGATATCATCAGGGCCAACAGCATTAGATTTGATAGACCTGACGCAGTTTAACAACACGTTAGCACTTATACAATCGAACGAGAAGGAGTTTTCACTTTCAGACCCATCAAAACTATCTTGGGGAATGCGTGAACCTGAAAATGACAGGAGCAGAATATTCGACATCACTTCAGCTCTATACGGGCATTTACTATCATTTTATACCATTTTTTTCAGATTGCTCCATAGCTTATTACAGTTGAGAAAAGGATCAAGCTTTTCTTTTAAATACGCATGCTTATAGCTACGAATGAAAGTATTGACTCTGTTGTTGACTCTCTCCCTTTCCCGAATAAGCGACTTTACGTTATTATTAAACCAGGGACATCTCTTTACTTTTAATTCCTTAGACCTTTAGTAACTAAAGGAACATATCTATCATACAGCCGAGTTAGTAAATTTTTAAACTATAAGACTTTAATATTCAAATCAGTTGAAAAATAAATCGCATTCAAATCCAAGCTCCTAAAATGTCCCCGTATGTCTTCATAGTCAAGGCCACGATACGACCTGTATCTAATTGTACGAGCGATATTTATTTTGTCAACAATAAACTTATACGAGCAAAATATGAAATCGTGGATGGAATCAGAAGTCGGCCACTGTTCCTCACGTGATACAGCATATTAGACTATGAAAAGAAATAAAGGACTAATTTTATGACCTTATTGGGAAAAACAGCATAAAAATTGAACTTATCTACTTAATATCAATTTTTTTTAAACATAAATTTAATATACCCTTCTTCCATATAGCGTTTGGTTTTTCCCAAATTATCGAGGAATTGATAAAACATGTAAAAGTAAATCAAGGAGCTACCTGCCCGTAATCAAGTGAAAAGTGTTAGGAGGCTTAGTGTGATTCTTAAAGAAGTGGGGTGGCAAGAGGACTTGTTAGCGACATCTGTGAGTAGGTTTGGTTAGGTTAAAGTGGCTGCTAGCTGAAAGCCAACACACTTAGACCAATACGGTCTGTTGTGATGCCACATGGATCGGGAGTTTTGACCCCTACTCGCAAAACTCTTTGGAGCTTCTAATAATAAATAATAATAATAATAGATTCTTTATTTCATGAAATATATGTATAATAGTTTGTGTTTGAGAACACGACAATGGCAGAAATAGCCGTCTGCCGGAAATGACATTTCATAGATATTAAAGAAATAATTACATAGAAGTTAAATTGAAAAGGAAAATTGAAAAAGAAAGAAATACTTATTTACAACACAAGATTTAGGGTTTAAGCATAAAAGATTAATTCGTTATGTCTTTAACAATTAGTCGACAGAAAAGATGAAAAAAAAAAAATATATATTTATATAAAATAAAACAAAAAAAAAAATGCAATTTGTACATCAGTATCTAAGTATAAAACTAGATTAAAGGATTGGAATGGATCAGCGAGGGGGTCTACAACAATTTTGATGATTTGCAACATAAAGATTTATAATTTTGAAGTGATTTAGAACACCAAAAAAAATAAAAAATAGCAATTTTAAATGATTTGAAACATAAAAGAAAAAGCTTCTAATGAAGCGCGATAGACTTCTAACATCTGTGTTAGCTAAGTCGCTGAGTTCGTTTAGGAAGAAGGCTCATAGGTAGAGATTTCTTTTATGGGAGAGTGCAGGACACGTGCAGAGGAGATGCGACGTAATCTCCTCCTCCTCCTTATCCCTGCAGCTTCTGCAGAAGTCATTTGAGTAATCGCCAAGCCTTGATGCGTGCTTGCCTATTAGACAGTGTCATGTGATGACACCTACAGCAGAGCCAATGTGCAGTCGGTTAAGTGAGATCAAACTCAAAGAGCGTCACAGATCCAGCTTTGGCCAGATTTGCTTAGCCGCTAGACACGTATCACTACCTGTCCACCTGAGGTTTGTACTCTCGACTGCGGATAGCTTGAACATAAGTTTGCAAGTAGTGAAAGGCATACCTATAAAACCTTTCTCAGGTAGAAGAGGTATGCCCCGGCACCCAACATCTGTGCGTAGAGGAAAGAATATTTCGAACTATTATCTGATGGCATTGAGAAACTTGTGGACTAGTAGACAGAGAGCCGAGGAGCCTCAATATGACACTACTAGAATCATCAGTATTTAAAATTAAACCTCATTAACAGGCAAAAGTGAAAAAAAAAGACGGAGGGTGAATTTTAGTTTTTGTTCAGGTCAGATATTGGTCTAAGAGGGCGCGGTGGCTCAGTGGGAAGTGTGTTGGGCGGCTGCAGGAAATAATCCCCCAATGAAATAACTCCCCAAAATTTTTATGGAGGTGGGGATTTATTTCATATGAAATAAGCCCCCAAAATTGGGGACATATTTCATGGGTTTTTGGTGACTTATTTCATACTTCAAATTGGGGAGTTATTTCATAGTGAAATAAGTCCCCAAATTCAACTATGAAATAAGCCCCCAAATTTGGGGACTCAAAGTGCAATAAGGCCAAGTGCTAAAATAAAACTTCGCAACTACTCCAAATCAAACAGTGACCCCATGCGGCGGGGTTTGAGGGGGGGGGGGCAGCATGCCCCACCATATGCATTGCACTGATTATGAAAATCCCATATGGAAATCCCATAAACACTGCAATGCGTATGGGGGGCATGCTGCATGCTCTGTTTTTCCTACCCACTATAGTTTACAAACGTTTTAAAACAACATACATCGGTTTCTGCTCTATCATCCTTATCCCCATTTCCTTAATGCCCGCACTATATGACTATAAACATGTCCACATTAAAAGGGTACTTAAAATAGCTTTGCTACATACGATCACAGGCCTTACATGTTAGAGTGTTGAAACCTCTTTAATTCACTGCTATGCGGGCACGATTGCCACTGTACTGTATAAGCCATTCCGAAATATTGATGGCCGCTACAAATTCTGTTTTGTTCTATTATGTTATTTTGTTCTAAAGCATATTAGTGTAGTTCACTGATATCGATATCGTTTATACATTAATCAACATAATGGATTTTTTGTGACAACACGAATGCCACAACCAGTCATGTTTATCTAGGTCCATCAACTCAGGGATATTTTTGTGTCGGACTAGTCTTAAGTTGATGTGAAAGCCTCCGTGTCATGCTGCTGGTGACAGTGTCTTTTATACATATTATTACTTCGATAATAAAGGAATAGTAATAGGATTACGAAAGAGGAAGATTCATTCGATGCTCGCCAGTTCTCGCAGACAGACGCGTGTTTTGTTTTGTATAATCAACTGGGGTATAATATTCGGAACTCTCTTGCGTTTTTATAAATGTTACATGATCTGCTTACAACATTAAGATTGCATTGCATCTCCTTTTTTGTGCACAGTAAAAAACAGTTTAGTTCCAAGAGTTATAACCTACCTAGTCCAGATCATAACCTCGTCGTTAAAGAGGAAGAGGCATCCAAAGGCCAGTTAAACTTTTTCATCAAGATGAGAGTACCACAATTATGATTCACTGGCACCAATAACGAATTTAGTGAAGCTTAAATTTGCAGACCCTCTCACTTCTATGGAGTGGCAAATTTCCAGGAACGGGACCACTAATTACAACCCAACAGCAAAATATGATTTAATTTAATGACTCATTCAGCTTAATCATTGGCAAGCTTACAGTTATATCTGTCCTTAAGTAATAGGCCTGTTGTACTTATACGGAGCCCTCCGAGAGCTCCGAGGGATTTTAAGATTGGCACCTTCATTCGCTTTTTTCAACCACTTCGTATGCTTAAGTGTGAGGGAACTGTGCTGTCGCATGCTGTTTGTATATGTGAGTCAGAGAGAGCGAAGAAGTTTTCTTTCGTTTGATGTGGTAGAAAGAGAAAATTTGTGTACGTGTTCCCACCTCCGGTGGGAATGTTGTTCCACTTGATAAAAAAAACTCAGCTGAGACAGTTTAGGGAAATCTCTGAGGTCTTCGTTAGTTGAACTGGTCTGGAGTTTAAGTAGGAGTTGTAGACCGATTTGTGCTAAACAGTTACAATAGCGTTTGCTCCGCTCTACGTTTTCGTTCCGCATTCGACAAATATTTTAGCATTGTAGCAGATCTACAGTGAACCTTAAAAAATACGGTGACAACATGTATCTGCCCTCTGAGCAATAGAAGGAGTTGCTTAGTTCTTTGAAAAGACGGGGCTTGTATACTGTGGTTGGCCTATCTGATGTCAGGTTCACCTCCTTCGTGCTTTGTTTTGGATCCAATCGTGACTCTTTAACACACGCCTCTATGGAAATGTGATTTAGAAATTGTATTATTTCGAGGTGATTCCAAGTGATCACTCCTACCCGGTTCTTTTACCAGGCGGAGTTAGTTTGGAGTTGTTTTCATCCATTGAGGTAAAATGGTTTGTAGTTTCAGTTGAACTTCTAAGCTGTGGAGGATGCTATTCTTATTGCACCCGAAGTACGCAAACAAATTTTTTTTGAAGTTTGTTAATTACACATAGCCTATGTAGATTTTTTTGTTTTGTTTTCTGCCACTAGCTGGGTGCTGCATGTGTAACAATGGGTCTAGAAATCTCCTGTATACGTACATCCACTGTATCATTTTTGGCACCTAGTCCTCAGTCTCCCTGCCTCGTCTATAATCCAGTTTACGTTGGAGTTGCATAAGTAAGTTGTTGTTCAAGGGTTAAATCCAGTGACTCTACTTCACTTGAAAACTATACTAAGTGTCCATTACTATAGAAAGTGGTCCATTTTTAAGTTTGTCCAGATTTCCATCAGGTCACCACATGACTAACCCAACAGTATAGTGCTTCGCATTTGACTTCTACTAATTTTCAAAAGAGCTAGCAGCTTATTTCTCATGATATCATCCAAATTTTTTTTTCAGCGTGTTGAGTAATCATTTGACTTCATTAGCCTCTAAGGTATTTTCGAAATGGCATTTTTACGAAAGCCGTGGAGAAACTTTTCCAACCAAATTCAGCCATTTAAGGGCAACCCACTTATCAACTGTTTTTAGCCTAAGGGCCACACGTAAATATGGCCTTCACAAAACAAGCGATGTTGTAGGTAAACCAACTGAAGGGTCTAAACATTTTATACGTGCTCTGAAAGCTTCAGTATGTGGGCCCGCCTCCCGCATATCTTTGCTTCATAGATTATTTAGGTATCTCATCCAACTTATCCCATGCATGGTATAACTCTCTTCAAATAAGAGCTCCGTTCTTATGCGATCAAATAAATAATCCGCACAAGACCGACTCCATTTTTTGAAGTTGTTTGACACCTTAACATTTTTAAGAATGCATGACATATAGGTACAAATTTAACAGAAATTTATCAAACATGCGGTGCATATCCTTTGAAGTAGTTTTTGTGTGCTATCTTACAATTTGTGGGAAAGGTGGGGTTTGCAATAAACAAAATCCCCCTAGTATAAGCGTTAGTCTTCGTCTTCTCATCCACAACAACCCCACCTTAAAGGTCGACAAAATAAAGTGAAAATTAGAATTCATTGCGGTGCAGATAGGAGTCCTTTATCAGTTTTGCCTCGCAAACACATAGCAAGAAGTCTATGCAATAGAGAGTAGTATGCTGCCAGGCACGTGGGTGGTGGGAATAGAGAAACTGTTTGAAGTACTTTTAGCCAAGGATGAGGAGCCATGAAGTATAACTTGTGGTTTTTACTTAAGAATGGAATTAAGAACGCGATTTAATATTTTATTTGAATTTTGTTTCTGGAAGAAAATCTCACTCGGCTGGCTGTAGCAAGTTAGCAAACAATTTATTTGCCACAAGGAGCTGAAATATACCCTTGCATGACTTCTCAGAAGTAGCCGGGCATTCGACTTTTTCTTTCCATATTAACAATTTTAATCATGCGCCAAGATGAACAGCTAGAGGCTCCTTTATTATCTCTTCTGTTCTTGCCAAGTACAAGGATACTGAAATATTGTTGGAGACTCTCTTCTCATGGTCGATAGAGATAAAAAAAAAAGTGCACATTAAAGGATTTGGTTTATGCGGCCTTTCACTATAGCTCGCAGATAACTCAAGTTAAACGCTGTGCAAATCCTTATCAAAAAAAATATATCCTTAGGTAAGGCAAGGCGATCAAAAAAAAAAAAACTTCAATAGCGATGAACGCCTGTGGATGGTAGGTTTACGTCTTATCCAAGTGTGAGTGAAGTTGTGAAAATGTTTTGTCGGTGGCACGGCAGACTTGGTTAGGATCAAAATGAGAGTGAAGAACCGACACAAATTGAAATTAAGTCAAAATGAAAACGAGTATAATAAATTCAAGTATTTTTCTCTTTCTGTGCTTTATACTCGGTCGCAGTCCTGTTCCTGTGTGCCTTCATTTTCACTTTTCTTTGCAATTTAATTTTCCTATTTCCGAGGAAAAAGAGGTTCTGAATAAATAACGTGGGAGGGGAAAATCATAGAGAGCTCGAAAAATTAAGATAGATCTATCGTTATTGAAAAGGACTACTAAACGGCCGGAGGTTGCAGGATATACTCGATAATAAATAATCGCGTTATGTGGTTTCGTACTATTTATTACGGTTAAAACATATAAAATTTTAGATTGCTGAAATAAATCGATTGGGGTTAGTGGATTCAATCGAAACTGCGAAGGGGTACCTATGAAACATGAGTGGTATTTTGACTGAAATTTAATTGCATAATTGCACTGGACGGGCTTAAGGAAAATTATATTTTAATACTTTGTCAAACCTAATGCATACTATATTCAATTACGGAATTTTTAATACTAGTATAATGTAGATAGGCTTAAAGCTACATAGCGCGGGCAATAAGGAAATGCGGATAAGGATGAGAGAAACCGATGCACGTTGGTTTTGAATGTGTGTAAATTATAATGGGCGGGAAAACAGAGAATGGAGAAGAGTATTCATATTCGTTTTGTACGGCTAAAAAAAAAAATTTTTTTATATATCACTGTATTTCCGAAAATGGGCTTAAGGGTGAACTGATGCGTATTTCTGGTATGGCTGCTATTGGGGTTCAAATAATCTAAGGGTGGAATGCAGTTGGCTATTTCGTTTGGGCACTTCTGCTGAAAATGTCGATAAAACGACGAGGATGACGAAGAGGGTCAAACGATTTGGCGATATCTCGATCTCCAATAAGTTTAATCGCGCGTTTTTGTATTCTGTCGATTAGCCTCAAATACGTGATTGGGTCACTGGTCCCGATATGAACGTTGCTCTCAAGTTTGGGGAGAATAAACCCCCTGAAATATTTCATGCTTGAGGAAATTTGGACATGTCGCAGCGTTCTTCATTTCACAAACATGCCTCAGTACATTTATATGCAGACGACGTTCAACTACACCTAGCGAAGCCTTATTCCAACCTTAATGAACTTGCTTTTTTCATTTGAAACGTATACATGATTGGTCAGTTGCTAATGGATTACTCTTAAACCCATCAAAATCTCATATTATTCCAATACCCAAAAAAAAATTAACCTCAATCTTCTACCTGATTTAATTGTTGCAAATTTAAAGCCGTAGAGACAACTACCAGTCTTGGCTACACAATTAATCGCAATCTGTCTGGCTGCAATCACACCAACGTGGTCATTGGTCGTATCTACGGATGCTTCGCAAGTTATGGCTAAGTGCATATTTTACCTTGCTTGATACACGACGGAAGCTTGTAACTACTCTAATCTTGCCCCTGATAACGTATGCTGAGGTTGTATAAGTTAAGCACACACGCCTCTCAGCAGGAACCGTAGGTGCATTGCACCCTTCACCAAGGTCAGCTGTACTCAAACATCGTACAAGTGCACACACCGCAACAGAAATCGTAGTGGCATTGCACTCGACTCATCAAGGTCAGCTGCACCGTAATAAGAGATGCACAGTTAGGCTAATGATTGCGATATGCGCAATCGCATTTTTGTAATACTAAGCGACGCGCACATCAGCAAATTATGGCAACATGTGCCATTATTATTTTGTGTTAAGTAAGTTAGATTTTAGATTGGGAAAAATAAAGTTTCAGTTTGAAAATAGAACTCGGACAATCGTCTCTTATTATGTGGCGCCCAACTTACCGGAAAAAAACTTCATAGAAGTCGTTTAAGAGAAAAAAACTTCATAGAAGTCGTTGAAGAGGAAAAAAAACTTCATAGAAGTCATTGAAGAGAAAAAAAAAACTTCATAGAAGTCGTTGAAGAGGGAAAAAAAAAACTTCATAGAAGTCGTTGAAGAGAAGAAAAAACTTCATAAAAGTTCTTTAAAAGTGCGGAGTTGTAATAATTAATTCTGAACTATTAATAAATAATTATAAAAATGAACGTAGTGTTAATATAATCTTGAAATAAACGACAAAAAAATAAAGCAAGAAAAGAGACAACTGCAAAACAACAAATGGACGAAGCCATCAAATACCTAAAGGATCGAAACGAGGTCGTCTCGAGCTTAACAGGGGGAGGAGTTAAGCACACACGCCTCTCAGCAGGAACCGTAGGTGCATTGCACCCTTCACCAAGGTCAGCTGTACTCAAACATCGTACAAGTGCACACACCGCAACAGAAATCGTAGTGGCATTGCACTCGACTCATCAAGGTCAGCTGCACCGTAATAAGAGATGCACAGTTAGGCTAATGATTGCGATATGCGCAATCGCATTTTTGTAATACTAAGCGACGCGCACATCAGCAAATTATGGCAACATGTGCCATTATTATTTTGTGTTAAGTAAGTTAGATTTTAGATTGGGAAAAATAAAGTTTCAGTTTGAAAATAGAACTCGGACAATCGTCTCTTATTATGTTATATAGTAGTCAAGACTCGTTATCCCAGCGTAAATTGCAAGTAGCTTTTAACGATGCGGTGCGGTACATCCACGGAATTCGCAGATATGACCATATATCCACACACACTAGGGATTTACTAGGTTGTGATTTACATCAGTTTATCAACGCCAGGAACTGTATTTTCTTACATAAAATTATTAATTATCAAAGTCCGCCTTATTTGTATAACAGGCTTAACTTTACTCGCTCGACCCGAACCACCAATTTAATACCCTATCGCTGTAATTTTCTCAATTCGTCGCGCTTGATTTTTATTCACGCTGTGAGAGTTTAGAACTCCTTATCCTCACATATAAGAGCCATATCGATTTTTTCTATTTTTAAAAATGCAATTCTTCTATACTTTTCCACACACCAACATTAATCGACATATTTCCTCCCATTGGATCTCACTCCTCAATTTAGTTTAAAGAATTTTTTGTATACTAGTTTTAAGCATTAAATGAAATTACATATAATCACGTAGTTACACCTCTAAGTACTTAAAAAGATTTTATCTTAACAACCATTTTAATGAAATAAATGAAATGAAATGAAATGAAATCGTGTCGTCTATCGTCAATCACTTGTGAATTCCACAAAGAAATCTGGTACGAATGCAATGGAATCATACTCCTACTCAACTGTAGACGGCGTTCTTTTCTGATACAGCTGATTATCGGCGAATCTAAAATGTGGTTTAATACTATTATAGTTCGATTTTCGCGGGCAACTTACTCCGGTCTCCATCCATGGTTTCGAGCAGTGGTCTCGGATTCATCACATCAGTCCCCTCGCTCTGCTCTCTTTTCCGTGGATTTAATCATCGAATCTCTTTCCACGTAGTACTTTGAGTTTTGTTCGTATTAGTCTCCTTATTCCTCTTCTGGGCAAAAATAATTAATAATGCTCAAGGCCGGCATCTTGTGGATATGAGAGATATATGATCCCACTAGCTCTTGATGAACTCTTGAGAAGCGATCCAATTGCTGATCGACTAAAAAAAAAATTTCTTTACCTGAAAATGTAGTATTCATCTTTTTAGGCTAACATCACACATAATTGAGATACTTGAGAAGGATTAGATGGCCGATTGCGGACAAAAATGCGGCTATTTTAAGTCCGCGTTTGTTGCTGGTTAATAAGCCATCTTTTTTTTTTTTTTTTTTTTATAATTTGCTTACGCTAAAGGGATTTTTTCTGTTGTTTCAGTACCCTTATAATGCTAAGAACACAGTGTAAGCTACTTGGTATTAGAAAGAATAGAGAGATAGGAAAGAAGTGTTTGGGTGCAGTTGTAGGGTTTTTCTCCACGGGTGGTGTCTCAGTTACTTAGGGAGATTACGATTTCATGTATTCGGTATAAAGTAATGGACTTGGCCGGGATTCGAACGCACGACCTTCCATTCCGTAAGCGAATACACTACTACTGCACCATTGCCACCCGCAAAGTGGATAACGGGAAAACTTGCTTGTATTTAATTAAATAAATTCCTTTAATTCCGCCCAAACGGGATTTTTTAAAGCTTTAATAGGCAACCATCAGATCTGTTATATGTGGCGCTAAGACATCTTACTTACTTACTTAGGTGGCGCTACAGTCCGGGGTGGACCTGGGCCTCAAAAATACGTTAGCACGAAATTTGGCCTTATGACGCTTTGTGAAAGTGACATAATACCAAATGCTAGAATTTGGCCTTATGTCACTTTCAAAAAGCGACATAAGGCCAAATTTCGAGATTTGGGCTTATGACGCTTGGGGTTATATCACGGCACCATACTGTCATATGCGGCCTTAAAATCGATAAAAAGATGTTGGGTATCGATTTGGACTTCTTGGGCTTTCTGCAGGATCTGCCGTAGTGTGAATATCTGATCGGTCGTGGACTTACCGGACCTAAAACCGCTCTGGTAGGGACCAATCAGGTCGTTGACGAATGGTTTCAGGCGTTCACACAGTACAGCAAACATTATCTTATAGGCAGTATTCAGGTGACTGATGCCTATATTATTGGCGCAGTTTAAAGGGTCTCCTTTCTTGTGGATCGGGCAAACGATGCTGAGGATCCATTCGTCAGTCATACTTTCTTCTGACCAAATCTTGGAAACGAGTTGGTGTATGCTCTCCACCAGGTCATCTCCCGCTGCCTTAAAAATCTCGGCATTTAAGCCGTCTGGTCCAGCAGCTTTGTTGGATTTAAGTTTGGATATCGATATCCTCACTTCGTTTTGGTCAAGGGGACGGAAGTCTTGGCTTTCATCGTCCAGGCTGAATGGTTCGTTCTGCTCGACAGCGCAATTTGGCAATTTGTGTCGTCTTCGCCGTTTAACAGTCTGCAGAAATAGTTTTTCCATGTCCTCAGCACCGACTGAGACATCATAGAGCATACAAAATAGTAAAATGCCCTGCCAAAGTCACTAAGAGTCTCCAATCAATGTCACTGGACACAAGGGAATCGAAGTTAGTCCTTTGCAGTCCTCGATTATCTGCTCGATGTAAAAGTAGTGAACTCCAAAGTGCATCAGTTATTCTCTGCTGACGAAGTTGCCATCATCAGCACCGCGCATCAAACGCCCCTGCAACGAGCAGGTGTTTGGGTGCACATTTTGAGATGAAGGCATTTTTAATTAATGTACTTCCTTTTCAGTCTTCTTATTCAGCAACAATCCGTCTTATTGTCACGCTTACTCATCTTAAATACATTAACCTCCCCCAACATATTGTGAAAGTAAATCACTTTCATGTTAAAAGTAATACACGTTGACACGCTGAACCTGGATTATGCTGGTTTGGGTAGGAAACGACCCAACACATTGTCACTGGCACATGCGGCAGACAGGGACATAGAATTTTGTTTTCACCGATGTTTCTATTTTTCTATTCATTTATATTCTCCACAGCCCCGAATTCATAACCATGAAATGAGATTTTACAGACACGACAGAAAGGCAGGCCTACATAACGTCCCTATCTCTCTGGGCTTTTTGTCTATAATAATTCCCTGAATAGATAAATACAAGCAATTATCCTTACGCAAGGAATCCCTTTAAGCATTGAGGAGAATATTTTCCATTCCAAATTACATCTTTGACTCTTTGTCAAGGATGATATTGGAGTAAGTCGTTGAACATAATATTCAAAAGGCTTAAGCTTAGAGCCATTTGACAGAAACAAACATATCTATAGTATACAGTGTCGTAACTTCAGATTTGATTAAATAAATTTTTTGATTACATAAAATCTCGCCTGGCAGTCCGAAATTATAAAACCAATGGCGACGATAGACACACTAAATCTTGCCTTCGAATAACGTGGCACCAAGAAGGAAAGGACAAATTTGCGGCTTTACAAATCGTTAACTTTTATTTCACATTTAGTTCTAGCAGCGTAGAAAATCGATAAGAACTGAGTTGGCCTACCTATTGCGAACGACACGACACGTGCATCTGTTCTGTGGTGAAACGTTTCGCTCATAACAAAAACAAATACTTTTATTATCCTTGGCAATTCAATCAAACAGTAATTAATAATTTTACCAGTATACCATAACCATCGTCCACTGACTGCACAACCAAGGACATGTTTATGTAATTTAGAGCGAAATGGAATTGTGAGTCGTCGCTTAAGCGTTAACAACTGCGCTTCCCTTCGGTTTCATAAGGTAAAAAAGAAAATGAAACTAGGTGACGAATTTAATTGAAAAGACGACAAAGTGGGCGGCGGCGCGCCTCGTTCTCTTTGTTGTGTGTTTCCTGACACGACTCGGTAGAGCGGTTTATGGGATGGAAAACTACTACGAATGCGAACGCGCAGTTGTTGAAACTTTTACGAGAGTCGTTAACTCAAGTTGGACTCGTAAACTTTTGCAAATTGTTTGCCTTAAAGCAAAACGCAAGTAAATTGGATTTCTCTGAATGCCTCTCAGCAATCAATACAATTAATGTCCTTTGCTGATAAGGATAACTTTTCACTTTGTAGAAAATGCATACAAAAAAAAAAAAAAAAATACGAAGGAACCTTGCGTCGTTAATTACATTTGACATCTCGCGCGAATATTAAAAAATCAAACAAAGATTTTCCTTTGCATGCCAAAAAATGTACATAAAAAAGTTTGAACTCCAAGAGGAGACGAAAAATAAAACAAAAGGGATATTGAATAGCCATACCAAAGTTTTAACAATATTCAACACTGCGATACCCCTTTGTTCCTTGAATGGAACGGTGTGCTGCCCATTCACACCCCGCAACCAGATAACAAACTTTATTTATGCCGCTATCTACTCCAAGGAAAGCAGAATCTTCCGTGGACTATAGTGTCCGTTTACCTAAATTTTTGTTGGAAAACAATTTCGTCATTTTTTAAAGGATTTTGAAACCCACACTCACACACAAGACACAAGGTGTGTATGAAAAGCCTATTTTTAGACGAAATAACGTCGCTGTTCTTGGATTCATATCGACTTTTGCACCAGCGTTGTGTTTTCCTCGCGTTTGGGGTTAAATGTCACAACGGGAAGACCGAGTTCAAGTTGCACACACCAAACTGTGAACTGACACAGTGCATAGGGGCGCATTTATTACCGTAATAATACTTTAAGTTTATTACGTCTACGATTACACGAAACATAAAATATTGTGTCGGCGTGTAGCCTTACGGTAAAGGGTTTCGCTGCTTCCTCGCTAAATATTACCGCTTACAAAGGAGTTTGCTTATAAATTGGAACAATCCGACGTAAGAGTGTTTCGCCCCTTGGGGCGAATAAAGGAAACATCTTATTACATTAACAATATTAGTACGATATGACACAACCTATATATATGGTCTTTTGAAGTAAACCTAATTAAGGAACGTTAAGTGTCGTAAGAAAATAGGGTTATTTTTATGGCGACCGTTGTCTTTTTTGAAATTCTTTGATTGCAGGAGACTATGCATTTTATTGATGTTTTCAGTTACTGTGACATCATTAAAAACAAAGGCAGGAATAGTTTCCAAATCCACATTAAACCGATTTAAATGGAACTGGTTTTGACTGTAGATGTCGGCGATAAGGAAACAGCACTCCTCGTCTAATAAGTTTCTGATATAGTCCACAAAACCAAAAACTTGACGTAAAGCTCTATGATTAGATTGATCAAGTGATTTGGGATGAAACATACCTAGTACTACCGAACCCTTGATGGGTGTATAATTCTCCGCCCGACCAAGTTGTCCTTCAATGCGGCTAATTTACAGAGTTTTGTGCAGTTCGGAAAAGTATTGACTGGAACTGCCCTCTTAACCGTTTCAGTATCGGCAACTAAAAAAGTGCCTGCATTTTGTTCAAAATCGGAATCCTAGTCATTTATGTATTGTTTTGAGTAATATTCGGTTTTGAATCGGGAGTGTTTTTGTGAAGTTTGGGCAAAATCGATCCTGCAAGACACTGCAAATTAATCCGAACTTTCTCTTCTTTGCTACACCTAGAGACGGATTGCATCGGCTCCTTTCCAAATGCAGTAGATGCCATTGAGGCGCTTCTGTATTCCTTCACCAGCTCGAACTTTTTTTATCAGCTTCTCCTCCACTCATTGGTCTATCAGTTTTAAATTCTACA
Source organism: Portevinia maculata (assembly GCA_949715645.1). Classification (NCBI taxonomy): domain Eukaryota; kingdom Metazoa; phylum Arthropoda; class Insecta; order Diptera; family Syrphidae; genus Portevinia; species Portevinia maculata. The sequence continues at coordinate 284,017,876 of OX454526.1, read as the reverse complement.
GTTTTGAGGCGATTTGTTAGAATAGTCTCAATATCATTCATTTTAAAGTCTTGAAATCGGTCGAGTAAAGGTATAGACGTAAAATATAAAAACAAGCGTGTTCCCTTGCAAAGTTCTCGTTAATCGCAGAACTACACTTCCACCCAATGCTAAAGATCGGTCTTCAAGAGCTCCTTGTCAAATCACGCATATATTGAGAGCCAGGTAGCGCAATTGTGCGGGCCAAATTTTAAATTCGTATATTTTCGTTGCAGAACTTAAAATATTTGTAATTTTTTCGGATAAGGTTAATTTATTATTAAATTATTTATATACATATATGTATATACATAATATATAATAATAGCGTTGCAGGTGGCAATGGTGCGATGTTAAGGTATTCAATAATTTGCAGGTCGTGCGTTCGAATCCCGACCAGGGCCATGATTTTTATTAATTGAATACACACAACAAAAACAGATCTCCCTAATGCAATTTAGGCGCCACCTGTGGATAAAAAAATCCCATCGCACCAAACTTCTTTCTTATCCTTCTATTCTTTCATACAGTAAGTAGCACCCAAAAATAGGCAATGAATCATTTGCTGGGAGCTACTTACAGCAACAAACAAAATGCCTGCGCTGTGGCTTAAACTATAAGGGTACTGTGTACTACAGAAAAAAGAAATCCCTTTAGCGCACGCAAATTATAAAAAAAAAAAAAAAAATGACTCGTTATTTGTGTGTGTCCTTAATAGAATCACGAACCGCTAGAAGGATTTTTATGAAATTTTGTTTGTGTTTTTTATGGTATCTGGATTGATGTTAACAAACGAAGGTTTATTTACGATTGACAGTGGTGTTGGAAATTGACAAAATGTGAAAAATAGCACTTTACGTGATAAAAGAAAGAATTGTTTCAAAGTAAGCAATATTAACAAAGTATATTGTCAAGAAAATTAATAATTTCAAGAAAAAAAATGGCATTCATACATTTTTGAATGCATTGATTCAATCTAAACCCCCTTAAACGATTTTTCATTCAAAAAAGTATGCTGATATAGGTGCCTTCCAGACAACTAGCACCTAACCTTACTGGAGCAACGAAGTTTCGTGAGCAGGCTTAACCATGCGAAGGAAAGAGTCAACTACTTTTTCCCCCGAAGAGGGCCACCTAAACACTGTTCTATTCGATAAAAGTAAGCTGACATAGCCGCCTGCCAGACAAGGAAACAATGTTCACCGGGTTCCGCCAGTAATAAATAAAAAATATTTGTTCTAAAATATTGAAGAATATGATAGAACACCTATACCTGCTATCGGGTCTTCTCGGCAACTCTAACATCGCTTCCTCCGCACATCCTTGAAATGAATATGGAAAGTGCGAGAAAAAACAGAAATGATGGACTTGGTCCTTGAAAACTTAGCTAAACGAACTAGAACATAGCGATACACGAATAAGAAAATGAGTCAATATTACCCGTACATACACTGCGCGTCATCAGGTTAGCACACCCCTGCTTTTAATAGTTTTAGCTCCTTTCTAATAAAACTAAAAAAGCTCAAATTCTAAAAATCCTAGGGATTATTAACAAATCAATTTTCAACTAAATAAAACAAAAATTAACGTTTCTCTATTTTTAAATATTTTTTTATCATTTTTTTTCCAAATCAACTGAAAAATTAACAATTTAAAATAGGTCATCAGGTTAGCACACATCTCTTTTTTGTAATTTTGTTTAACTTTTTCAAGTAAGAACTTATTTTTAAACTTATATATTAACTTATTTAAACATTTTTTTATAATTTTAATAATGAGTCGATCCTCCCTTGTTGAGAATGAACTCATAGATCCGATTGGGAAGCGATTCGTACAACTTTTCAATATAATTCAAGGAAATGACTGACAAGCACTTTTAATGCCTTCAATTAATTCCTCTTTGGTTGAATATTGCCTGCCAGATTCGTAAACTTTGCGAGCCAGCCATCCCCACACGTTTTCTATTATATTGATGTCCCGTGAGTAAGGCGGCCACTGCAGTAAATCGACGTTTTGTGCTTTAATCCAAGACTTAATCACCCGGGCAGTGTGAATCGGAGCATTATCGTGTTGGAAACGCCATGGCACATTCCCAAACAAATTTTTAAAATGGGGAAAAGCAGTTTCCAGTACGTTTTTATAAGCGTTTGCATTCATATTTGTATGCAAAAATTGCAACTCGCACGTACCTTAGTAGGAGATAGATCCCCAAACCATCACACCGCCCACACAACTATGAAGTCGATCTAACTGATGTTCCTCCTTCCGAAGATCATGGAAATAATAGTTGTATCCATCGGGTACTTCCAAATTAAATTTCTTTTCATCCGAAAAGACAACATAGTGCCATTCAGACTTCCAGGCCATGAGCTCTCGTGCGAAATTTAATCGCATTTTTTTTTGAGCATCGTTAAGTGATGGTTTTTTCTTCAGTTTCAATCTTTTCAAATGTGGAGCATTCCTTATCACCCTTTGAACAGTAGATAAGCTCGCTTCAACACCAACATTTGCCCTGATCTTTGCAGAGGATTCATGAGAGTTGGATGCTTTTCTCAAAATTGCTCTCCTGTCAGCATCGGAAATCACTTTATTATTACCGCCTTTATTATTTCGACCATATCCCGACTTGTTACGTAAAAAATTGTACATAACTTTTCGACTTCTGCCGATTTTTTTTTAATATTTCACTTATTGAAAGCCTGAGCTCTTTATAAGCTTCGATTTTTGCTTCGATTCTGCTTCTCTTTCTTCCATATTAAAAAAATAGATCACTTGAGCAGTAAATAAAATTTGGTGTCAATACGTGTTCAAATTCTGAAGATAAATGAAAAAAAAACTGCATGTGCTAACCTGATGAAGCAAAAATTAAGCTCATATTTCGACTGAAACTAAAAGAAAATAGCAAAAACCATATAACGGTAAATTGTTATTGCATGTTCCCTTTACCAGTGACAGTGCATACAAAAATAAGAAAAATAGAAAACAAAAAAGAAACTGCAAGTTAACAACAACAAAATCAGAAGCAATTATATTAGGCTGATGAATGTGTGCTAACCTGATGACGCGCAGGGTATGTGTTAGACGGTTCTGAAAGGGTTAAGTCTATTGTAGTATTGAGTCAGAAGATTTCTCTTAGGTGCAAGCTGATCCATTCGTGGATGAAGTGTTGGACTTGACTTTCCCTTCATTATTTTGTCGACAAATTTTTGATCGTTCATATTATAAACATGTTTGAACTCCCTAACAGCAAAGTTATTATAATGAAGGAAGGTTAAGGAGAATTTTAGCTGAGGTGAGATTTTAGTCTCAGTGACGACGTAAAAATAAATATTTTTTTTAGCCAGCAGGTACACAAATTGGAAGGCAGCCTTACCCGTTCAAGCAAAAAAAAAGTAATAGAGATGTATATGTTTTGGGGGAAAACCAAGTGTTTTATTTAGTAAAAAAAAAACACTGAAACTATTTTCTACAATGCATCCCAAACATTGAGATCGCATTTCGAGCAAACGCATTGTTTTTGCAAGGTTTTGCAAAGCTTACATTTTTTTTACCACCATAATAGTGTGATCGGCATTGTTATAGGTAGCTCATGTCAGCTGCAGGATGTTTTGCCCTCTAACCGATGTCAGAACTAGTGCGGGACTCTTTTTCTTTTGTTGAAGGCCGGACAACTACTGGTCGTACATATTTCCTTATAAGACACAAGACCTACAGCTATTTCTTAATGAAATTTAGGTAACTGCAGCAACTTTGCCTTTATATAATTTTAATCAACTGGGAGATTTGTCAGCTACGTCTTGTCATGCTACAATATAAAATGCATTCGAAGCAGCCATGCAAACCAAATGAATATTATGACATCGGCCCATGAGATCATCAATTAGCTCGACTCCAGTATGTGGCTATAAGGTTAAAGTATGATTTGCCAACTCCAACATATGAACTTCTTTTCTTTCTTGTCATCAAGACAATAGTGAGGCTTGTGTCCTAGCCGTTTCTATTTCTCTTCGTATTTGCACAGTTTCATCTACGACTGAGTGTAAATTCTGCATTGCGAAAAATGTAAAAATGGGTTGTCGACTTAAGAAACACGGATAATGCAAGGTTTTATACATATTAAATGAGATAGAGATACTATTATGTCCTTTTTTGTAGGTAACATCGTGCTTAATTAATTCTCATGTGAAACTCAGTGAATTTGTGTAGTCTCCGGGCAATACATTGGTCATCCTGAAATTATCAGCAATTCCCCTGCGACCAAATAAATTGAATAAAATTAATTTTCCTTGGGATGTTTTATAAATTTGAAATTCCTGTCATCTGTAGGTTTGCTTCTCCCTCACTTTCAGACCAAATAAACCAGATTTATTAGGTGGCTTTGGTACCTACGCAAATAAGTTGTTTGTTAAGTGATAAGGACACATTCATTTAAAAATGATTATCCGCCAAAAAAAGAGAAAAATGATTTGACTGAGGAAAACTGGGAATAAATCCCAAAGAGCAGAAACGCAGCAATCATGATCTACGCCAACAGCCGGCGACTAGAGGAGCTCACAGCCAATATTGAACGAGAAATAGCGGCCGTATCGGTCGAAATGTGCGGCGGAGTCATCAAAAATAATTGAGTTCAACGTATCGACCGCTGCATACGTTCCCATGGTGGACATATGAATAGTCAAATCCATTCATAAATGTTTTGATAGTAATTCAAGGAAATACATTTTTTTTGAGATATCTCAAGTGGTTTGCATTTTATTTAAAAAAGAAGTTGTCAAGTCCTTAATGAAAGACCCTTTACTTTGAGGAATAGCAGAATGGTGTATTTCCCTGTCGGAATTAATTGCGTTTTGTAGCTTTTGAGTTTAAACAATGTTGATTGTTGAAATTGATGTTTTTTTTTATTTTTTTATGTCATAAGGAATTTTGCCAACTTGCAACTTATCTGTCTACACAGCATTCGGCCTTTATATTTCAACACAAACAAATACAAAATAAAATCAAGATTTTATGTGCCAAATATTTACGACACATCCGTCAATTTTTATTAATTGTTTTCTCCGTGCTCTGGATTCGATTATTATCCTATAAACGTCATCTGCTGACATGAAGACGATGTCGATATGTATCATTAATCTGTTTGCTCTTGAACTAGGTACCTACTTATTTTTGAATTGAATTGACTATGAAAGAATAGTGGATCGGTGGTCAGTGCGAGGGAGTGCTGGTCGCGGGCTCTTAAATTCAAGTCATGCCGGGGCCCATAACACCTGACGTTTTTTTCACTGCCCCACTTCTTGTGATAGTCTGACAAACATTCAAGGGTATTAATTGTTATTTATCAGAAGCTTCTCAAATTTCCATTCAGAGTCGGTTCCAAATTGTAGGTCGCTTCCACTTCGTACTGGAATTGTTTGGAGAAGCAAGTTCTTAGACTCTGTATTTGCCCTTTATGCGTAATATTTTTTATTTTTATGAGAAAATGGTGATATTTAATAAATCAATCGAGGAAGTTTAAATGAAAATTTAAATAATCTTATAATATTTATTATCTGTCATTTTCTTGTGTATTTAACGGGTGCACCATCTTTTATGTTGAAAACCTTTTTAAAATAAAAAAAAAAACGATTTCCATATATCAGGTATTTTTATTTAATTAGGTCCTTTACAATTTATGTAAAGTAGTTTTTGAAGACAACATCAATCAAGTGGCGGTCTCTATTGACCAAAGCAAAATGTGCCCTTTTTGCTGCGTTTTCCATTACTTTTTCGAGCATTTCGGGCTTTATAGCGATGATTTCGGCACGAATTTTTGCCTTGATCTCGTCAATGATCTGAGGCTTGCTGGCGTACACTTTGCTTTTTAAATAACCCCACAAAATCAAGTCCGAAGGGGCATAATCTGGAGATCCAGTGACGGATCAATGTCGCCATTTTTTGACAGCAAACGTCCACGGAATTTCGGTTGCAGAAACTGCATTGTTAGCTTTGCAGTGTGAAATGTCGCACCGTCTTGTTCAAACCAGTAACTTTTAACATTGCTCAACATCCACCGATATCGATTCCCATCGACTGTTTCAGCTTCTCGGAAGAAAAATGACCCAATGATGGTTTGGCGCAAAATCCGGCCCAAACAGTTACTTTTTTGTGATGAAATGGTGTTTCATGGATAACCCGTACCCCTAATGTGGAAATTTAGCTTTTTAATGGCGTCAGAGAGCGTAAAATGAGCCTCGTACGTCAATAAAAATTTGGTTAAAAAATCTTTGTCAGTGTCAACTATTCGAGCGACTATTCGGCCGTATTCCAAGCGACGTGGACGGTCTGTCGGAAATATTTGTTAGGTCAATTGCACTTTCCACGGAAACAAATGCCGCAAAATGGTTCCACTGACACCAAAATACTGAGCGCGGTGACAAAACGACACATGTGGGTTCTCGGCAACCAGTTCATTGGAACGTCTTGGGAGTTGATGAACGGCATGTCGACGATCTAACACTGTCGTGTGCTCAGCTAAATTCGACACTAGACGACGAATAGTGTTGTCAGACGAAGGACGGAGCTTGTTGACCACGATATTTTCGACGATACGCACGTTGAGTAAACACAACCGTCTAACAAAAAATTCTTTTCAATATACTGCGTCACTGGACAATCGGGCTCAGTGGTTAGGCTGTCGGACTACTAATCGAAAGCTCCCCGGTTCAATTCCCTCCGGGATCAAATAAAATCTAGAGTTTTTTCCACTGCGCCACCTCTTGCGAACGTCTGACAAACATCCAAGAGTATCAATTGTCATGAAAAGCTTCTCAAAAATTTGCCGTTCGGATTCGGCGTAAAATTGTAGGTAGCTTCCACTTCGCACAAGAAAGTGGTTGGAGCAGCTAGGTCTTAGGCCCTATATGGGCCGTTAATGCCTAATATTTACTTTTTTTTAATTTATAAGCAAGACATACTAGATATTCATTTGGCATGACACGAAGCTGACATTAAACTTACAAGCCAAATATGGTACCTCCTAAACACGCACAGATGCTTTTGTATACCAATTACTCAATTACATTATATTCTGTGTGAATGGTTATACTTGTCGGTATATATGTAGGTATACGTTTTGTACAAAATTCCTAAAAAACATGTTATTTCCATAAAAAAGGATCACTTACCCGGAATGGTAAAATTGAATTAAAATTCTCTTAGACCGCTAAAATAAAAAGGTCTTCGTAATGTACCACTTGAAAAATGTTGGAAGTGCTTTCATGGAGTTAAATGTATTCCAATTCATGAAAATGATTTCGAATGAAATTTGAAAAATGTCTACCAGCTTCCATTACATAACTTCACCAGTCTTGTATATAAAGACAACACTCTTAACTCCCTCAAATAATTTTTCTTCATTACAACTAAAGTTTAACCATTCAACCCTCTCTTTGCCTTTCTGGAAGAAAGAATAGGAAAATTAAATTATGATCTAAGGATGTCTACGAATGAAAAAAAATCCACTCTCGACTCAAATGTTTGTTCTCGAAACAAAAGTTGTGTGGGAAGTTGGCACTTTGCATGTACAAGGTGGCGCAAAAATAACCTTCCGATGTTTTTTGGCTGTAATTTAAAAAAAATTCACCAATATTCCAAGTCACCAATATTCCGCGTTCTGGAGCAGTGTAGCGTAGCATTGTTTACTAACGTGTATTTCGCATGTGTTTACTACACAAATGTCAAAACAGAACTGACATTAGGGGCCAAGCAAAATTTATAGCATTTTCTGATAGGAGGATTACTTTTGCGCCACCTTGTATATGTACTTAACCTACCTCCAGTATTTCAAACCAACTTGCTCAGAAATGGTACTTCATTTGTTATGTTAAATAGTTACTCGGTTGCGAGTTTTGTTAGAGCAATACTTGCATTTGAGTTTGCGAACTTCTCGTGTGCTTCGATGTGGAGGATGACCAGGTGTTTCCATTTGTAGTCAGGCAACTGTGTGAGTGATTGAAGTTCTATATTTTTTGTTACCTACAGCTGATAAGACTGAACAAAATGTGATTAAACCTACATAAAAACGACTTAAAAATACGGCTGTTGAGTTTCAGCTCTGATCAACTCACAGCTATTTCAGCAAAAAAGTTCTCAGGCTAAAAAGAGGTAGAAATTTGTATGATACAGTTCGGAGCTTCAACTTATCTTTAACATTCTTCATTCAGTCGGATAAGTGACGCACTCTGCGCGATATTAGCAAAAACACAAAACAATAGCCAAGTCATCGACCACGACCTGAAAAGAATACCGGAATTCAAAATAAACTAGATTTTAGAAGGCCGGATTAAAATACAACTGTATTTCAGAAGACGGGATTTTAAAAAAGCTGCTTTTTGATACGCTCCTTAAAAATAACACATTGAACGTTTAGAATCAAGTTTTCGGTAGTCGCTGTTCTTTTGTTGACAGTTCTTCTAAGTCCAATATTTATTTTCGACTCAAGTATGACTTGTAAGCTCTTCAATTGCGCCGACTATCGGATTAAATGTATTAAAAGTCACTTGGTGACTATAGTGAACTCCCATGGCTGGGTAACCTTTCTGCGCTGAGAAAACTCTGGCTACCGATATTTAAATAAATTTATTTTATCTGGCCTATATTAAACATCTTTGCTAAACCCATTATTTCTGAGCAGATGAATCGTGAATCCCTCTCTGCTTGTCAACTTCTCAGAAATTAGTTCGGGAGCTTAAATTATCAAGAAAAGTACACCTGATAACAGTCTGCAACAAAATCCTCCGTTAAATAAGAATATATAGATATTGACGTGCTGAATCAAACCCTGTTTTCTATTAAGCTCTATACCGTACCATTTTCTTTTATTAATTTGTTTGCAAATCTCAAAATATTAGTACCTACTTGTTCTGTGTTTCATTTTGCTTTAATCCATTAAAATCATATCAATGTCATTTGTCAGCACTGAAAAATAATAACTTGCTGTAAGTACTAAATAATAACGGCTGTGTTTTAGGCTATGATAAAAAGAGTAAGAAAAACGCTCGACTGTGACTTGGCAGCACTATGCTGGCTGTCATTTGACATTACGGTTTTTTTCTCCAGTCAAACTAGAGTATATTGAATCTGAAAACTATAAATTCCGATATACTTTTATGATTAAATATATAATTAGATCACCGTGTATGGCGAGAAAATTTCAACTTAAAATAGAAAGTTGACCCCCATAATGGCAAGTGGTTTGGAAATGGCAGCGGTTCAATATTTATTTGTCAAAAAGAAAACTTCACACGAAAGTAAATTTTGGGGTATGTGTCAGTTCACTGGGTGAGAAATATCAAAGCTTTGATATTCAATAGCAAAAGTTGTCGGAGTACGTAGAAAACGGTGTTTGGAAGCACTGATCTATATCCGTTAAGGACTAAGCGGTGATAGTTATCCCGCTTAAGTTAGCGTATGTGAGCATAGTTGCTGTTTTAATTAACATGCAAGTTGAATAAGCGTATAAACGCTTGCGTTAAGAAACACACCTTACATCCACCACTGGCTGAAATAAATGAAAACCCAAGCGACAAACTTCTTTGGGCACTTAATAACTTCAAACCATGTAAATCTGCGGGGCCAGACGGCTTAACCCTAGAATACTAATCTTTTTTTTGTCGCTAAACACTGGGAGGCTACTTCTGAAAAAAAACCTAACGAATCTTTTAAAACCGTTATTTTTACCTTTTAAAAGTATTTATCATACTTAGCAAAACGTTACTCTTTTAGATTTTGAAGTTTTATTATAATTTTAATGATGAACCTTAAATTAACAAAACACATTTTTGAACTTTTCAAATAACTTCACAAAAACAAAAAAAAATTAATATCTTAAAAATTGCATATAAACTTTGCAAAAACCAAACAATAAAAAAAAACGCTCTTATAACAAAAAAAAATCAGAGCTGTTTCACAAGAATTGTGGCCTCCACGTTAATTTAAAAATTAACCTTTTTTAGGAACTTATTTCTTTGTACATCCGAAGCAGTTCGGCGATCTATGTTCTAGGCAATACGTATTGCCGCAATTTGCACATTTGTACACGCTCATGGCTCATGCATCGTTTTTTAGCAGAACAAAAGCTGCATACTGATCTCTTTCCTTTTTTAATGATCGGTTCTTCGGGACAAGGTGCTGAATCCTCATAAGCAGGCAAATTAAGCACTTCGCGTAAGTAGTTCGTCGGACAGTTCTTGTAACCTCTGGCTTTTTTGCTCTTCATTGGCATCCATCTTTAAAACATTCAATTTTCTTAATTTAATTCCATGCAAATAACAGAAATACTACAAAAAAGTATAATTAAAGACTTGAAAAAAACTTACCTTAAACACTAATGCTCGCCTCTCAGGCGACACTGAACTCTATAACTTGGGAATTAAACACTGAAATTTGTATCCACCGCGTCTGGTTCCCAACTGAGTTGGCAAGGAGACAGAATCCCATTGGAGTATATTCTGAGAAAAATGCGAAAAACCGGCTGTGAGCGGTCTCACAGGCGAGGATTAGTGTTCTAGGCTTAGTACCAGCCGAACTACAAATAGTTTCGGTTATCATTTTGCCAGTTCTAGAGTTGATACTGAATATCTGTTTAAACTTGGTCCATATCCCCGGCATCTGGAGAGAAGTAAGAGGGGTTTTTATGCCCCCCAGACCTATTAGTCTATTATCTTTCTTCCTAAAAACTATGGAATGATTGATCGATATTCATTTACGTTCAAACATTGATACGCAACTCTTATTCGGTAAGTACCATTGAGTACTCCCTGCATCATAAGGAGTAAGCAATGGCGGTATTTCTGGGTATAGAAGGTGCTTTTAATAAAGTCAAGGAACCTGTGATCGCGAATGCATTGTCAGTACTAAAGGTGGCCGCTCACACGGTGAGTTTATCAATGTACTGCTGTCCAGCAGGATTATTCACTCAAAACTGGGTGGGACTTCGGTTAGAAGATCTGTCAGCACACTGTTAAATTTCCAACAGCAAACGCATCAATGGAAACAAACGAATAACACATTGTTTTCTCCAACCTGTACACCAAAAAGTGAATTTCCGCCTGGTAGTACAATGGACCGTTACCGAGTCTGAATGCTCTGTAATTGGGGTTTCCTTTTATAATAAAAATATAAAAACGGATAACACCTCCAGGTGGCGTCCTCAACCCAATTCTTTGGAACTTGGTCCTTGGTTGTCAACTAACTACTGATATTCCTGGAAGGGGAATGCTGCAAAGTAATCGCTTATGCGGATTACTATTATATTGCCGTTTCAGGAAAGTCGAACCCCATGAAGAAGCGGAATCAATCAATATTCTTATAAAATAAGGCAGGCCTTAAAACTCCTAGATTGCATAATCGCAACAAGCCCAGCCTCAGTGACGGAGTGATCTGAAACCGAGAGGCTAAACGATACTTTTTAAGGGTAAATCGGGACACCTTCAGATCAACCAGTAGCCACACAGGAAAGTGTGAGGGTTATGATCCCTCTAATACAAACATACTACTTACTTACTTAACGGGCTCCCGTGAGACACTGCAGCCTTCCATCCTCTGCGATCCCGGGCACGCTGTTTCAGGTGTCCAAATCAAGCCCTCTGGCATCCACGATGGCTTCGTCTTTAAAATGGAGCTTCGGTCTTCCCTGCCTTCTTCGAACCTGGGGGCTGGAAGTCAAAGATCCTCTTGGCTGCAGAATTATTGTCCATTCGCTCAAGGTTCCTGAGCCAATGTAGTCGATGTGCAAATACAAACATAACCTTGCTTTAAACAAAATAGAAGATGAAAGCTCAGCGTAAGATATTCAAACTCTGACCGTTCACCGATTTTATTCGCTCAATATTTTTTTCCGCGGCCATCCTGGTCACTCTGATCGCCCAGGTAAGGCTGAAAACACAGCGGATAAAGCAAAACGTTTTTTTTTGTTTCGTGAAACAAGAGAACATTGTTCCTTATGAGAGCGCACACACCAAAGAAAATGAAACAAAAAACAGGTTTTTGTTTCGAAGTGTTTCGGTGGTGGTTGTCGAACATACATGCCATTGTATACGAGCAAAACACACGGAATGCAACAAAACTGTTTCGACCCAGCGTCGTTGACGATAATTGCCTACTTTCTTATGGGGCAACACACACCAAATGAAACGAAACATAAAAACAAAAGCAAAACAAGAAAACGTGCTTCGTTGCCGATAGCTGACCTGTTGTTTTCTGCAAAATATTGTGGGGTTCTTCTTAATACTTTTTTAAAGACGCATGACTTGATCCTTTTCACTACGTGCAGTGGTACCTGTTTTATTTTTAAAATGGTTTATGACTGGTTTTTCTGATTATTTTTGTTAATGATTACACCTAATTATGAACCTGTACAATAACCCTTCAGTCACATATATGAAAGTGTGCCTACTCATTATATGGATATACTCTGGTTTACTCTGTGCGCAAATTTTAACAAATATGGTCGTAGATGGAGAAAAATTGATTTTGTTAATTGAGGCAAGAAGCCCTATCTATAATTATAAGGATAAGGAACATGCTAATAAAGTTACTATTGATAAGCTGTGGATAGAAATAGTATGAGTCCGGCTACATGTTGAACAACACCGAAAGCAAGTCGCGAATTCAATTTTGTTTTATTTCAACACACACCAAATGAAGCAAGAAAACAAAACGCTTTGTTTTGTTACATTCTGTTTCCCTTGGTGTGTGTTGAAATAAAAAATGTTTTTTTGACTATCGAATCAAAAACGTTTTGCTTTATCCGGTGTGTTTTCAGCCTAAGGAAGAAATAAACCATTACATCTAGGGTCTATGTACCGTGCAGAGATTAATGAAAACAAAGTGCTCTGCTGAACGTTTAAAATTGCTTTTGAAAAACCGTGTCCTGCAGTTAATTTTCATATTTCCTTCATAAAGCATAGGTTGCATCATTTTCATCTTATTCACCACACACAGTCAGCACATCAGTGCTGCTCGGGGTCTGCCCTCAAATGACTAAACACTCCCGGATAAGTATCTCGGTCATGTGTAGATATTTCTGCCGCGTATAAATTTGTACGGTTTAAATTTACCAGTTCCTCCAAATTGGTTTTTTATTTTTTGAATTCCATTTTTTGTTTGCCCCTTTTACTCACATGAAATATGAATTTTGTATGCGGCATTGTAACGGTGAATGTTTTACCGTCGTAAGTTATGAATTCATTTCACCCATTGTTCCTTGTTTTGCCATCCGACTGCAGGGTTGTATCATATTTAACCCAGTTTTTCATTTCTGATTGTTGGGAGTATAACGTTTTTTTTGGTTTGGTTTGTTCGTTGCTGGGCTGGCACGGACCTGGACCGTATTGTGCATTGTAAAGGGTTCATTTCGGTTGAGTTGAAGATAACATTTGTCGACAGTAGTCGAAATGATGATGACGGTATAGTAATTTTCAGTTTAAAACCCCAACTGGGTTGCTTTTTAAGCTGAAAACTTATTCCGCATTTTATCTTTAACACTTTTTTTCTTAAGTCTGTGTGTCTGTACCTATTCCGGATTTTTTTATTTATGATTTCCTAGATTATCCCTTTGCTTATTTTTCATATTTTGCCATTACAATGGGAAAATGGTGCTAAGTACATGGTGCTAAGTACATGGTTGATGGAAATGGATTTTACTGAGCTGCCTGGTATGTGGAAGATTATGAGACTTTGTGCGCTTCGTTTTGCGGTTTTCTTGAAGATTTTTAATATTAGCACACCTTTGGTTAAGGAAAGGAAGGGATGTTTGAATATTATTGATTACGTTTATTGTAAACGAAAGTAGGTGTTTTATTTTTAATACAACAGAATTCTGTTTAAGCAGGGCTGCTAAAGGAACGAGCACATTGTCATTAAAAAGGAGATTGTAGGTAAAATGAGACGAAACATTTCGCTTTTGAATAAGGAAAACAAGGGATTTAATTTCAATGGAAGCGAAGATTTTAGTGAATGCAAGATGTGAAATAGGTCACGGTATTCCAGTTATATAGAAAACTTGAAATTCTTATTAGCAAATTTTTGAATTTTCTATTTTCCCCATAATGATGATGATCTCAAAATATCATGGGAAAATATTCAAATAGGTACCTAGGAATGCTGATTGCCATAATAAAAATATCATACATCGCTTCGAGTTAAGTTTTGTAATCCCATCTTATTCAGTAGAAGCGATATTTGCACTGTTTTGCACTGGCTGTTAGACCCTCATCACAAGGGTATTATTTTGTGTAAAATTCTTCAATCTGTTTACCTCCCTACTTTTGTGTTAAATTGAAATTTGTGCCTCCAGTTTCACCCTATAAACACCTCATAAATATTCTTGAAACAAAAGCAAAGGGAAAACAGACTAAGGTACGAGTACCTTCCTCCACTTTCCTAGGTGCAAAATGGACCACGTTAATACACTCTTCAATGTGTATTCAATTCCCAAACAAAGTTTTTGCCAAGACTTTGCTATGCATTTTATAACATTCGAAGTATATTAATATTTCCAAAGGCACCAAACTTAACTTTTTGCTTACCTGGATTTCGTAAACGGCTATTTTTTATGGTTCTAACAAGTTTGGGGATTTGCTACAGAATGTTCTTCGTTAGATTTTTAATCCATTTGCTTTTGTTGCGACAGATGCTATTCCACAAGTATCTGATTCTTTTGTTTCGACATACTTTGAAATCAAAAAAAGATTCATGGTTTATACTTTTATGGAAAACCAACTCAATGTTTTTAAGAAGTTAATCATTGATTAAAGTATTTTATATTTGTGGAGCTTCGAGCTCGTATAATGAACTTAAGCAAACAATATGTTTGTTGATGATTTATAATGCAGTTAAAATAATATAGAGAATGAAGTGCTGTAGCTTTAGATTTTTGAGGGCAGCCGATATTTACTGAGGTAAAATTGATAAAGCGCCACGGGCATGCTGGTGAAGTGGGTGGCTATGATGCCGTAAGTCCAGATCATAACCTAGTCGTTAAAAAAGAAGAGGATAAATATACTAGGTACAACTTCTACTTTTGAGACTGTAAGAAGGAAAAGCTTTGAGATTCAAGTGTACATGGAACTGCCTTTCCGCTTTTTAGCCCCTGGCACTTGTTCTCCATCGCCTGCGACCAAATTATCTCTGTAATTTTCTTACGAACAATCTGTGTTGAACAGTCACTCATATGAAAGTTCTTGACGCTCGGCTAGACTTTTTGCATAACGAAAATTAAAATGGCGGTGAAAGGGTTAATTGGAACCAGAATTTGCCTCCTGGTATTCCTTTCGTTATTGTTTGGCCGCAGTACCTACTGTAAATAAATTCTTAACGAACAATTTCTTTGGATATACTTTCCCAGGGCCGTTTTTAAGGATGAAGAAGTATCCGGCTTTACTGTCGAATCAAAATAAGGAAGGCGGTTGGACCGAACGAGATAGGTACCCTCTGAGTTCTGGAAAATGATCTGATATTGGAACCAAAAGGCTCATAATTCCTATCTCCAATCTGATGGGAGGCGATCGAATGCCTAACCAGTGGAGGGAAAATTTTCGTCTTGTATTGTACAAAGGAAAAGGCGATGTGCGACACTGTGATAATTACCGTTCAATCAAGCTGAAGTCATACAATATGAAGACCTTTGAGCAGGTATTAGATAGCCGATTGTGGAAAATAATACAGCTATCTGATGACCAGTGCAGGTTTGTAGCATGTAAATCAACCACAGGTGCAGTGCAAAGTATAAAGATCCTGTTGGTTGATTTTGGAAAGGCCTTTAATAGACAACTAAGACCCCTGTTATGGGTGGCGTTGAGACAACAAGAAATTCCAGAAACCTACTTACAGACAATCGTGGACATGTATGAGGGAGTAAGGATGAGAGAAGATGCTCCGCTGGAGTCGCCAAGGAGTTCGCAATCAAAGTCGGTGTACCCCAGGGAAGCGTCTTTAGTCCCTTGATTTCACTATTAAAGTCCTTGATTATCTGAAAAAGCTACAGTAGCAATTTTCTCTTGCAGAAAAGTCATTGGCAACAAGTACAGATTACAACTTCGCATCACTCATTGGCTATGTGTATCGGTCGTAAAACTAATTCTTACATACGGGCTATCGTCTGCTGGACTGCCCTCAATAAAGCTTTAAATCGTGATAAGCTAAGCAAAGTCCAACGTACAGTTTGTCTGTGCATTAGCGGACTACATATTCTGCTTCATCTGATACCCATCGACATATTTAGCAGGCAATCAGCGGCCTGTGCCGCTGTCCGCTTGAAGGCTACCTCGCAGTGGGTCAATAGGAATATTGCCCACTCCATTACTCTGAACTCGTTGGTGTCTCTACCAAGAAACATAGCCTACGCCATACTCCAACTACAGTTCGGAACGAACTTTCAAATCACTATTCCTAGCAGATCATTCTGGGAGGGCGATGCATTTACCGAAGATAAATCGATCCATTTCTACACCGATGGATTTAAACTAGCCCATGGTAAAGGAGTTTTCTCACAAAGGCTTGCTGATCATCGTAACGTGTTCCAGGTGGAAATTATGGCGGTAAAAAAAGCCTTGACGTAGCTCAAGAGAAATGTGATATCCACGAAATAGATCCATATCTTCTTAAGCCGCGAATAAGTCCCTGGGATAAGTCTCTACAAACTCCATCTATGGTTATGGCCGATCAGTTTAATATCAATCTCTGTTGGGTGTCGGGGCATAGAGAAATTCCATGTAAAGCAGATGATCTCGCCAAAAAAGAGTCAGATTACCCCTTTTACCTAAAAAGGGTTTTCTAGGTATAAAAATCGCTACATGCAAACTTTTGTTCAAGCTATTTGCAATCGAAAGAACAATCCTGAGGTGGACAAGTAGTAATTCATTTCTAGCGACTAATCATATCTGGCCAAAGCTGGATCTGCGACGCTTTGCTGTCTAGTCTCACTAAAGCGATGGCATTTTAGCTCGACTATAGGTGGCATTACAGGGCATCAAGGCCTTGCATTCATTTAAACGACTTCTGCAGAGGCTGCATGGGCGTAAAGGAAAGACGAGACAACACTTCAACTTCTTTGTACATGTTCTGATCTCTCCCATAAAACCAATCTCTATATAGGAGACTTATTGCTTAATGACCTTCGTGACTTGGCTAACACTTACGTTAAAAGTCTATCGCGCATTATAAGAAGCTCCAACTGGCATAACGAGTAGTGAGAGAAACTCAATAGATGGTATCACAATGTGTTTCTATGTGTGTTGACCAAAAGCTGAAAATCACCTCCACCTAACCTTACCTAACCTAACCCTGATTATCTGCTTAAAGGAAAAGTGACGGACTCTAAAGTGCATTACCTATTCTCTACTGACGATGGTGTTGTCATAAGCGAGGATCACACGTCCCTGCAAAGAACACTTAATGTATAGGTGGACGGAATTTGTATCGTATAAGTCGGAAAAAATAGAATACTTGTGCTGCCCTTACTCTTATCCACTCCGACCTATTCCAAACATTTTTATGAATGGCAGCGTCATTCCCAATTATCTGGGATCTATAATCAATAGCAAAACGTAAGCGTATGGTGGATGAAGTGACCGGAAAACTCAGCCTTCTTCAGTGACCGAAAAATGGCCCCTAAGCTGAAAGGAAGGTTAAACATCTCAGCTGTGCGCCCGCCGCTGACATATGGTTCACAATATTGGACTGCGTACAAAAAACATGAGGCCAATTTAACGGCAGCTAAGATGAAGATGCGAACGTCTGACAAACATCCAAGAGTATCAATTGTCATCAGAAGCTTCTCAAATTTGCCGTTCGGTTTCGGCGTGAAATTGTAGTTCCCTTCCACTTCGCAAAGAAAGTGGTTGGAGAAGCTCGGTATTAGGCCCTCTATGGGCCGTTAATGCTTAATTTTTTTTTAAGATGAAGATGCTTTGTCGGACAGCAGGAGTAACAAAGATTGAGCGAATGAGAAGTTCCAAGATCCGAGGAAGCCTTCCGCTCAAAGAACTTATCTCGAAGAAAATGATACAGTCATGTTTAAAGGTGAGATTCTACGAACCCTGTCAAGAAGGCAATATCAATCAACGTTCCCATACAAACGCAAAAGAGAGGTTTTTAGGTCAAACCGGCAAACCCTGAATTCTGCATTTCCAGGAGGGTCCAAAAAAGTATTTAAATTGTTTTTAACTTTTTTATTTCTTTTATTTATTAATAAAGTGACGTCTAGAACAATTTTAACTGGTTAAGCCCGAACTTTACCTTGACTTGTTCGCCGGTTAGCTCAATTGAACGAAAACTGTCGCTCGGACAACAGTTTAATGGGTAAAAATTCAAGTTCATAATATTGCCTATTTTTGTGCAAGTCACATTTCATATTTCTTCGCTCGAAGGAGGCAGGGAAAGAAAAGAGAACAATTTTTATATCGCCTGATGTAATGTGATAACTTATAAATTGATGTCAAATTAAACAGTCCAATTAGGGAAGGCAAGTGAGGGTGGCATGGATGGTTTTACACCCGGGACTGGGTGAACCCTACCAGCAGACTAGTGAGAATGCATTATGATCACTCTTATCCTTATCATATAACCTCGCTTTGAAGAAAATGAAAAGAAGAAGAAGAAAATGGAGAAGAAGAAGACGAAAAAGAATAAAAAGGAGAAGAAAAAGGAGAATAAGTATTTATCGATGTTTAAATGTTTTCTGCGCAAAAACCTATGTTTTGCTAGGTACAACTTGGTGCTATAATTGGTGTGATCACCGGACACTGTCTCATAGGCAGACATGCAACAAGGCTTGGCGTCCACACAAATGACTTCTGCAGAAGCTGTATGGATGAGGAAGAGGAGGAGACAATTCTCCACCTTCTCTGCACGTGCCCTGCCCTCTCTCAAAGACGTAAACTCCACTTAGGATCCTTCTTCTACAATGATCTTAACGATCTCATTGTCACTGACATAAAAAGTCTATCAAGCTTCATCAAAAGCTCCAACTGGTTCAACGAGTAGGAGGATGATACATCCGTGTGGTATCACAATGGGCCGGTCATTGGCCTAAGTGTGTCGGCCTCTGCCGACTGCCACTACAACCTAACCTAACCTAGGTACAACTTTGACTCCATTGAATTGATTTTAATGCAAATTTAATTTGCGTGTTGTTATTTCATTATTTTTATATTCACTCTCATAACTTTTGTTCAAGTTATTATTTTCCAACGTCTGTAAAGTTGACTCCTTCGCTCGCAATTGGCATTCAATATTAGAGTTAACCAAGTTTGTTTCCAACAATTTGATTTAGGGTGTTGTTTCGGTATATAACTGAGTTAAATTAGAGCGTGTGTCTGTGTATATAGTCTCCTTCTGTTTTTTCCCCAAAAGAAGGGTGTTGGTTTCCTCGAAGTCTATCATCGGGAGATACGGCAATTTCGCGAGTGATTGCTGATTCACATGATGAACCCTTACAAACTCAAACGAAAAAATGGTCGCTCTCAAAAAAATAATAATTATACTAACTAGAAATACCAAGCAAACCGACTGCAGGAATTTTAATTAAGTTAGCGCTCCCATTTGCACATCTCTTCACTATCGATTCTGGAAATTTAATTTACAAGTTTGAAGAAATCGTTGAAACATAAAGAAAAAATCAAAGTTCTCCCCGCCATCCTCTGAAATTAGAAGCCCCAACTTGGTCCGCTTTAAATTAGAAAGTAATTCTCAATATCATTAGCTGTCATCGCCAATAATTGACAGAAATGTTCCGTGTGATATATCCCTGTGTTCCCCGCAACCCAACAAAATAACACCTTTTCTACAACCGCTAAATGCTAACATAGATATTCGCATAAATAAGGCTAATTGAATCTTTGCTTATTAATTTTGCTTTCCTAGCCATTTGCTTTCTCATACCGAGCTGCGAATTTATTACTCGAGAGTGGCGACTCATTAGTTGTCCTCGTGTCTAGGAGCGCAAGCATTATATTTCGTTGTCCTCGAACCATCGTCGAAAGCCAATGATGGCGAAAGTTTCCGAACAGTGTTTATCCAGAAACCAAAGCAATGTTATCTGATTACGTTAATCCATCATGATCAATGTCCAATTTGTGTGATGTGTGTTTTCTGTTACCACCCTAAAATCCACCTTCCATGCACCACAGTAAAGTAACACCAGTTAATTAGAAAAAAAAGAGGAACAACTTTTCGACAGCAAACATTCTCTAACGACGGGCTAAGTACCCACAAAGGATACAAGGGGGAAACAAGCCAAGATAGATGTTAGATAGAGTGGCTTCTCTTTACCCCTTCTGCATTCAAAATCACGTGAAAGGAATCTCCTCGACTTTGGGATACGCGCAACTGTTGCTTCTCTCCATTGTTTCACATAATTCTTTCTTCATTATGATAAAATCTTTTACTTGTACTGGAAAGTGGGAAGTTTTCTTTCCGCTCGTACATATTGAAAGATTGTTGACTATTTAAGTACAGATTACAGGATATACTTTGTTCGGAGATTAAAGACGGATTTTGTTTTGTGTGTCCAAGAATTGCCAGCATTTATTACCAAAACACAAATATATCAATGAAATCATTGTAAGCCGTTTCCCACTGTTAATTGGACAATTTCTTATAATGAATTATGCAGGTGTGACGACTTTGTGGAGCATCACATACATATAACTGAGATACGAAATTGTAACAATGTCTTAATGAGATACACTTCAGATAAGAAATGACTTGAGATACATTAAGTGAGATCCTACCACTTATCTATTAAGAGAACAGTATTAGTAAGTTGTGTCTAATTTTGTTCATTTGGAGAATATCAGTATTAATGACGTTCTTACATATGGATGGTTAATAAACGCGCAGTAGCATGACACGCAAAAAGTATCTACAACGAGTTAAATTACCCATTGCGTGCGGAATGTCACTTGGTTCGGCGATAAATTAGACAATCCATATATATTATGTTTCAGTATATCCGGAGAACGGTTGGTGGTGATATTACATCTGATACAAGTTTATTTATAGTCCTTGCATAAGGGACACACTACGGACAAGGCAACGATTATAGCCGAAAGCAATATGGTTTAAGTGATCCAGGGATTGAGGGCAGATATAAAAATGACAACTGTTTGAAGTAATTTGATATTCGCATTCGGGCATTTAGATTATCAATCTTTGATGGGTTGTCTTATGGATACATGTTTTAGTTTATGGATTCTTTTTTGTGGATATTTTTTTTCTTGAAAAAGATGAAACGCTTTCATGATGAATGATGTCGCGTAGACTGGAATTTGTATTCTTAATGGCAGATTTCAATATTCTAAGTCACGTACAGGGTTTTCCAATATAAGGTTTCTTTTTGATTTATCAAGAAACGTTTATGAAATACAATTTTATTTTAAATTCAATCGTTTTTATTTTTAAATCGAGTTACAATCAAAAGCAATACCAGACAAATGGCCCGTGTTGCCCATCCAGTTTATTTTTTGTGACATTTTATTCTTTGGTGATAGTTATTTCGTATTATATTTTCGCATATTTGCTGCTCTATTTCATTGATAGCGGCACTTTTAGTACACTAGGGAGCAATGATATAAACCATCTCTTTCACAAGGCTCAAAAGAAAGAAGTCGCACAAATGACTCGGCAAAGAAACTTTTCTAGTAAAAAAAAGACGCTGAAATATTTTCTTTTATTATATTTAGAACAAGGGACCATTATTGAGTATGAGTGAATCTGAGTTTGTATTTAAAGTCTATGCGGATCAGCCACCAATGATTCCAGCTTTGGAACTCAATATCGAGCTAACCAATCATGAAATATGGACTATAAGGCTCGCAAAAGTATTCGAAAATTGGAGCTCCAGGGTTTAGTATCTGAGACGCTCCAGTGGTAGCCATATGTATTTCCAAAAAGATTTTTCGTCCTTACTGCTATAAAATTATTTTTCGAATAAAAGAAAGTTGGCTCATTTACTCAATTTCTGTGTATTTTTTTATTTCAATTCAATTCCAACAACTCTCAAAAACACCCTTTAGGTGTCACCTCAGAACAGGGCTTAGGTTTTTTTTTCAAAGATGACGTTCACTGCACGTGGACATAACTCCACGGGACATAAGTCCAAAATTTGATCATGGACCCATGTTCCACTAAAGTGGGTCCATTAGAGACTTATGTCCAGTGGCATTATGGACCTTCGCCGCCGTTCATAAGGTGTCGTCAAAAAGTAAATGACGACAAAGCCAAATTTGTTTTATTAAGATACTGGCTAGTTGGGGATGACACAGCTTATGTATATAAATTCAGTTGAGAAAAGCCTGATTTTAATTAGTTCCTCAAATACGAGGCTATGATTTGAATTAGATGTACCCCACAAGCTACGCTTTTTCGTTTAGGCATTTGTGGTGGAAAATTAATAACCAGAAAAGCATTTGTTTTGCCCCTCTGGACATAAGTCGAGATTAGCAGTTCTCGACTCAAAATAATAAAATGGAATACCTCTAGAGTTCTACAAGCATTCTAAACCCGAATTCCTAAAACATCAGCTTAATTTTTTCAACCGCATTTTTATGGATGATTACCCGAAAGTTTTTTAACTCCACCATTTGCGTTGTTTTTAAAAAATGTGATCCGTGTCTCCCGGAGAATTAAAGAGGTATAGCGGTTTTAAATTCTCTGAGGAAATTATTCGCCCAAATTTTATGTTGTCGTCTGAACATGATCAATGATATTCAAATTGTCAACACTAGGTTTACGAAAAATGTCTGTCAAATACTCTGCATCTGAGCAAAATCGCAACAAAAATACAGATCAAAAACCTTCGTCACAAATTCTGGTGTTCCGCACTGTTGCATACTAAGCCGTGTTCTTTTTTTCATTCTGATGATGTGGAAGTCAAAGTGCTACTTTATGCTGATGATTTAGTTATTCTCACTCAAAGTCCATTATCACTTCAACTTCAAATAAATAAGCTAAAGGAATATTGCGACAAAGGGGATCTTAGGATTAGTACCACAATATCCAAGATAATGGTGTTTAGAAAACAAAATCGTTAGACAGGAGCGAGGGAACATGGACCCTGAATGGTAATAACATCGAAGTACAAAGTAAAAAAAAAAAGGAAATCCAAATACCAGAGCACTCAGACTCGGTAACGGTCCATTGTACTACCAGGCAGAAATCCTCCTTTTTGTGTAGAGGCATGTGAATGGGTGGCGTATGTTGTTGTTCCCCATGGGGATTGAACCTGCACCGCACGGGTCACAAGCCAACACACTTTACTTTTACTTTTAAATTCATTTTTATTAATTATTAGCTTATATCAACTTAAATACTAGACAAAAATGATTAAATCTAACTTAAAATTAACAGGATACTTATTCTAGATTATTGATCCTTATGCGGACGCCCTAAACTTAACTCTATCTTATAATTATTGCCTTTCGGCCTAAAAACTATTTTACGAACTAATCTTACATATTATGTTTTCATCGAGAAAATTGTTAAGAAAACTCGGCATCTTTATCAAATTTTATATTTTTATATAAAAAAAAACAAATTACAAACTACCTACTCTACTTACTTAAACTACTTAACATATTCTAACTATAATTAGGATTCTGATCACTCGTTGCATTACGAAACAAGTGGTCAAAATCCCAATTGCTTTCTGAGCGCCTGGCAGTCGTCAACGTGCACACGCGCCTCCGTGAGCCGACTGATACCTTACAGAATCTATCACCTCCCGGAAGCACCACCACAAGCCGGCGAGCCCGGCCTCTCCCAGAAACGCCCTAGCTAACTTATTCTAACTTATAAACTAAGAGGATGTTACCTAGAGTAACGCACCGTCTTGGGAGGGCATGTTGACCCCTCCCCCCTCAAAAAGCCACCAGAATTCGGCGAATTGTTGTCGAATTTATCCCTCTCCGCTATTGCGGTACTAAAACGGAGGAGCTCATGAGCATTGGCGACGTTTTCGCCGCGGATGAGCCGCTTATCTCTTGCGCTGCGGTAGCGGTGGTATAATACCGGGATACCATCCCTCGTCTGTACCAGCCCTTTTGCATTAATATAAATAAATGCCTCCGGCGGGATAAAGCCAGACCGGAGCGTACTCTCTACAGCAAGGATCTTTAAGTTTCCCTCATCCAGCGTAGCCATTTGATTTATGGCACACCAGACCCTACAAACAACTCCGAATAGATATAGTCAATTCGGGCCGCTTGTTCGTTTAATTGTGCCTGGAACTTATCGATCTTTCCGTGCAGAGACAGAAGGATCGATTTTAAGTCCAGGTCCACCTCTGGTGCCTTTTGGGCTACCTTTGGTGGGTTTGATGTTATTTGGGCAAAGGACACGTTGGGTGCCACAAAATTTGAGAACGAGCGACCCTTTTGACGCCTATTGTCTTCAGACTGCTGTTTGCGGGCCTGGACTCGCTTTTTCAGCTCCTGGTACTTTGGGCAACCCCTGAAGTTGGCGGGATGCCCAGTGTTCCTGCAGACCACACAAGAGAGGACACTCCGGTCCTCAACTCTCTCCTTACCAAGAGGACATTCTCCATGTATGTGGTCCCTATCGCACTTGACACATCTAAACTGCATGTTGCAGTTAGCTGCGACGTGCCCGAACCTTTGGCAGCGCATACATTGAAGTATGCGATCCGACCTTTTAATTTTCTCCCATCTAACAGCGTGGTAGTACAGGAAGCGGATATTTCGCAGCCTGTCAATTTTGCTGTCGGGAGTAAGCTGCACTAAGAAGAATGGTAAGTAACGGTTACCACCTCTTGCCACAGCCGAGGAAAACGGCTTGACCCCCACGAACTTGAGGTCGTCGCTTTCAAAATTTTTGAGCTCTTTTTCTAACTCCTCCGTTTTTATTGAGGGATCAATTCCCTTCAAAACAACGGTTTTAAGCTTTTGCTCCCGTGGGGTGTACGTAAAGTATTCGGTCTTAACCTCTCCCAAGGCGGCACGAACCCTATGGTACTCCTCTATATTTTCACATAAAATTATGTGTTTGCTGGCTGATAGCCTTTTCACATGAAAATTTTTCGTGATTAATTTACATAACCTTATGCTATCTGTAATTTCAAAATTACTCACATTTATAGGTGGGACTCTTACCTTTGCTTGTTTCTTTTGTTGCTGGTGTTGCTGTACCTCTGTCTGCTTTTGCTGCTTTGATTGTTGTGGTTGTTCTTGTTGTTGGTGCTGTTGTTGTTGCCGTTGTTGTTGCTTTTGTTGTTGTTGTTGGTGTTGTTGTTGTTGTAGTCGTTGTTGCTGCTTCTCCTGCAGCTGTTGCTGCACTTGCTGTTTAAGCACAGCTTGTTGTTGCTGTTGCTGCATCTTCTTTCTGCGCAACTGGTCGCGCTTCTCCAGTAGCTCTTTTATGAGCTTGTCCAGCTGCGCCTCCTCGTCCACTTCTTCGTCCATTTGGACGACTTCCTCGTCTTCAACCGGTAGGTCCCTGAAGGAATTTCCTTCTCCGACGTACCGGTCATTGCCACTCTCAAATTCATAAGAGCTGGAATTTTCTGCATCATCATCGGCTCCAGCCGCCGATGATGTCACATTATGGCCTGCCAAGTTAACCCTTCTCTTGGCCGAAAGATTCGGCTTCGGCTTTAACTTGCGTCGCCTCTTCTCAACTTGCCTGAACTCCTCGCTTACAGCTTCTGGTGTCACCGCTGTAGTGTAAGCTTTCGCTGGTGCTTCTGTAGCTTTATTTTCTGCTACCATTGGTGCTGCTTTTATTGCTGTTCTTACCTGCGAGACCACCCGCCTGGTCAACGACCGACACGCTGTTGTTTTTGTTGGTATTGTTGCTGCCAATTCAATTTCATCTGCAGCTACTGCCTTTGGCATATATACTGCTGTTGCTGCCGTTATTGTTGCTGTTGTTGTTGTTGCTGCTGATGTTATAGCTGCTGCTCTTCCTGATGTTTTTGGTCTTGCTGCGGTTGTTGTTGCTGCAGATGATTTTTTAGCCAGCTCGTGTGTTTGCACCACGCGTCGCAACGGCACACCCACACCCGTACGCGGGACCACCGTTTTTCCGGGGTCCATCGCCTACCACCGTACGGCACTTTTTTTTACACTTTTGTTATTTTCTCTATCAAACTTTCTCACATAAATTATAAAATTAAAAATTAAATTTTTCTTGCTGGGAATCGAACCCACGCTTCTGACAACAGAGTCAGACACTCAGTCTACTGAACCAATTGTATATTAGAATTCAACATGACAAATTACTAATATATTGCACTTGATCGCTTATAATCTTCCGTAACTAGCCGTCCTGTCTCTCTACGTGTTGCGGAACGACTGACAAGCCAACACACTAACCTCTACACCGTCGCCACCCTTCGAAGTATCGAAGTACATACGAGTAGTTAACGAAATTAAATACCTTGGCTTTCTGCTTAGGTACTTATAATCTGAACATCAATCCACATATTAGGGAAAATCTGCTACAGCTAAGGTGGCAAATAATACCCTTTGGTCTAAGTTTTTTTTCAAAAAGTTATGTCGATCCAAATTTGAAGTGTTCGATGCTACCATTTACAGTTGTTTTTGCTATGCAAACAAAGTGTTTGGATATAAATACTTAGAGGAGGTAGCAGCAATCCAACAATACATTTTCAAGAAGAGGAACTAAAACTGCCAGTTTTCCATAGACCGAAATCCAATCTCCAGAAACAAATTTTGCAAGTGTCCCTCTGGCGTAGTCAATCACCATTTAAGGAATGCTATGACATAGGCGCTGCATATAACTCTCCTTTAAATCTGTCAAGAGGCAATGCGGATGAATGGAAACAATTATTTTACGGCTATGTCTCTGCTATTGACACAACGATGTACCAAAGTTGCCTTGATCGAGCCAGAGCATCTTCGACGAGATTAATTTTCAAGCAACTCGATTATTCCCTATACTCGGACAATTACTTCAATAGTAGATTCGCAGTTGCGGAAATGCGTTTTTCCTTCAAGATTTACACCGAAACGCTTGAGCTGAACTACAGGCCGCATATGACTGACATAAAACCTAGCTACGAGCTTTGTAATCCCAGTCGACGGGAAGATGTTCTGGAAGATATTCCAAGAAGTCCGAAGACTGTATTTCGCCATGAATGGAGGAGGCGTAGAGGTTGCTCATTCCTTTCGTCTCACATGCCATAAACTATTACAATACGTTCATTGATTGACATAAATTTATGAAAAGTCTGATCGAATTACTGTTTCCACCATCATTATGAAATGGCTGTCCTTTTTGTATTTGTTTTTTTTTTTTAGTTAAACTAAAGCCCTTAATATATAATTTTGCATCTCAGCTAATTGGATCACTCTTATTTTTAAATCAATTTTAAGTTACATTATTCCTTTTCATTAAATCATTCTTATTATTATTTGTTTTGATTTAACTTATCTTAAAGTCCAAGTAAATTAATAAGTATAAGTTTCTCTCAAAAACTTTCAACATTAACTGTCAAATCGGCAGATGGCGTTTACTTTTGTTGCCATGCCTTGTAAACTTTATTGTAAACCTTGTACTTGTTTTTTTTTTGTTAAATGTAAATAAATAATTAAAAAAAATATAAATATCTTTTGCACAAATGAAAGGGACCTCCAGCCTTGCATCAATTCCGAATTTGGAAATACCTTCTAAACAATTTTTACTTTTGGATGTTTGCAAGACTTTCGCAAGAGCTACGACAGAGAATAAACTTTTAGATGTTCACGATTGAGATTCGGATCCCTCACTCAGTAGTCCATCGCACCACATCGGCGTTTTTGAATTATGGTACATCTAAAACGGCACACCGACTGAAGAGCCGGAACAAACAAATTTGTTTCATACACCATGGTGCCGGAAACGAACATCAATCAAGGCTCTGACTCTGACTAATGAGTAGGCATCATTTGCCAGAACAAACAGTTCTCACATTATTGGTTCATTTTGTAAAGCCCTATAAGGCAGTAAATGTGTACATTATATACGAAACTTGTAGTATGCGTATGTCCCTTTCAATAAGTAATGATACATTGGATATAATCTCTGTCCTGCGGCACACAAATTGAAAGGCTGTCTTATGAATCCTTAATTCGTCATTTATCCCATGCGCCCATCTAACCAGCATAGGCTTCTTTCCCTGTTCGTATACATAGGAACTCTTATGTCATGAAAATAAATATAAAACAGCTATTGTACGTCCGACTGAAGTTATGACCATTATAACATCACGTAGTCGTAGGTCTCTTAACTCATGCTCACCGCAATTACCTATCGAAACGTGACAACGATATCCACAGAATTTATATCCTTAAGAGATTAGGAAATAAATCAAGTTGCTCCCCGCAGTGCCTGAGCTTGGTTTATCGGGGGAAATACATTTGCACCGAACTTAAATGGATAAGCCATCATATTAGGATAGTTCTTCAGCGTTAAATTTTGGTGATGCTCTCCTTGGAAAGTTTCCAAAATGTCAACCTAGACTGAGGGATCTTATGACCTTCCCCAAAATGTACACACATGTACAAGAGTATGTTCAAACACACTCACTAATGCCCCAAAATTCCGGAGATAATCTTAACAAGTTATTTGCGAAATGGAGGTTGTTGGGAAAAATGACTGAGGATACTTCACTGTAATGTGAGGGGGGTAGAAAACAAATAAAGGTTCGGGCTGAGGCATGGGCTTGGGCATTCCTGTGAAGGTGTACAAACTCAAACCGGATTGTAAATTGAGGAGTCTCACGTAATTGATTCTGTCAGTAAGATTATGTTAAAGTGGGGATTGTTTCTGACGAAAATATCGATCGGGTTTTGGGACGTTGACGCATATGGCAAAAGGTACATGTAAGGTTTTGAAATTTAATTAAGTGTACAAACAGAGTGATTATGATGGCATTCAAGACATATAGCAAACATGCTCATGCCGTGGAAAATATGGATTTTCAAACGCTTTCTGAGAATTAGTTCGAAGGAGAGATTAGGCCCTGATGATGGGACGTATGCAACAAAAAGGGAGATATATTTATTTAATATTTAGAAACGTAAGGAAATCCTAATGTCCGCTTGGGCGAACGATTGGATACCCTACTCATATTAGTATACACCATAAAATGGTCGTGGCAAAAATCTCAGTATTAGTAAATTGTTAAGAAGGATATTGTCAACATTATTTTGTTATTCATAACTGCTTTGTATGCTCTCTTAAGGATTTTATCGAAAAAAAACAAAGATTTTGTAAAAAACACGTCTCTAATAAGTCGGCATGGCGGACAACTTTGTATGGAGGAATTGCTAAAAACGACTTTATCTACATACCTTGCAAAGAAAAGGACTTTCCTTTCCAATGATTTCTTCAATTGAACACTTTTTTTAAATACTGTACTTTTCAGTGCGCAGATTTTAAAAATCTTTACACATAAGCAATTAAGGCCCCTAAATATATATATACATTCTAGGTTTTAGCTTCCTAGCTCCAACTTTGATTTTTCGATAAAATGGTTTCTTTAAATTTTAAAAATGTGCAATCAATTTTTAGTGACAGAGTTCTAATATATTTTCCGCACAAGAGAAATCATAACTTTGTAAAAGAGATAGCTGCGTGATATATACCCTATTGACAATTATTACTAACCATATCTAAGGCATCTACAATTCTAAGTCGACTCCGATGATCAAATTTGAGAAGCTTCTCATGGCCATTTATACTCTTGGATATTTATCAGACTTTTGCAAGATGTGGACCAGTAAAAAAAAAATATTTAGGTGTTACTTGGCCCGGCGTGATGTGATTCTGAGATCCTTCGATTAGTAATTCAACGCACTAACATCTAAGCGACTAATCCACAAGTGCACTTAACGAACAACAAATAATTACTATTTTTCAGAGGTGGGTACCTAATGATGAATGCGAACCACACAGGCAGACAATTAGGAATGCAGTGAAGTCGGAGGGCTATGAATCTTTTAGTTCAAAACATAACCTTGATCTTCCTTGCCTAAAACTAAAAGAATATTTTTAGTTTCCTGATTCGGCTGTCTGTCTCATTAAAAGCTATTTGTCAAACAGGACTCAGCGTGTGGTAATTCAGGATGATTTAAAACAACTGTGTTTATTGAGAACTGGTGTTCCAAAAGGTTCTATTTTGGGGCCGATTCTCTATTGCATATTTATACATGACTTGCCCTCTGTTAGCATAAAAGTTTCCTTTCATCTCTACGCAGACGATGTACAGATATTTCTTACAAGGAGAATTGGCCTGATTGACGACCTTATTTCTTGCATTTTTTTGTGGGCGCAGTAGCTCAGAGGTTGGTGTCTTGGACTACTAATCTAAAGGTCTCAGACTCAAGTCCCGCCGGGCCAAGTATTATCGCAAAATGTAAATGTACTGATGAGAATGGTGTCATGCCAAACCCAGTCATTACTGGTATGTAAGAAGCAGTATGATACCGAAAAATGTTACTCAATATTTATCATCAATTTAACTGGTTTTTTGTTAAATCCATGAGTACCTAGTTTAAATTTCACATAACTTCGAATGACTTATCTGGTAGGGAACTGCATACACGGAACACTTACAAAGAACTCTGAATATCAAGTAGTCTAACACCAACTTAAACCAGACCTTGGTCGTGCCGATAATTTCTTTCAATACAATTTTATCCTAAAATCGATTCCTTTTCTTAAGAAAAGCTATCATTTGCAGATATGTTGAGATATATATATGTATATGGTGTAGTTATCATCAATCCAGCTAAGTCGCAGTTCATTCCGATCTCTAATAAAACCATTGACACCAATTATCTACCTGATTTATGGCTCTCGAACTCTAAGCTGAATTCTGTAGTAACAGCTACTAGTCTGGGCTATGTAATCAATAGAAATTTATGCGGATACAATCACACCAGTGTCGTGATTGGACGTATCTACGGATGTCTTCGCAAGCTTTGGCTTAGTGCTAGCTTCACACCGACCGAAGTTTGACGAAGGCTGGTCTTAACCTTAATCTTGCCCATGATAACATACGCTGAGGTGGTTTATTGCTCCCTCGAATCTTTATCCCAGAGGAAGCTTCAAGTAGCCTTCAATGGTGCTGTGCGATACATTTATGGCATTCGTAGGTACGATCATATTTCCGAACACTCCAGAAGCCTACTTGGTTGCACTCTTCAACAATACATCAATGCGAGCAACTGTGTATTCTTACATAAAATCATTAAAAATTAATCACCTTCGTATTTACTCAATAAACTTATCTTTTCTCGCTCTGAAAGGACTTTTAACATAAATCTACCTTACTACCGTTATTTAAACTCGTCCCGTGTCTTTTATTCACACTGTTAAATTATGGAACTCAAATTAAGACAATCTGTAGTACTTCTAACTTTAAAAATGCAATCCACCTCTACTTCTCCACAACCTCATCACGTCAATAAATTCCTTTTGCCGATCTCTCCCATTTCGCCACATTTCTTTTTCCATTTATACTCATTCCCTTCTATTTTCCATCTATTTCTTCCGTTGCTGGTTATATTATATTGTTTTAAGTTTTAAGTAGTTATCAAAATCTCTCTGACTGTAAAGTACTAAGTACTATAAAAGATACAAATCTTAATGTACAAACCTCTTTGTTTAATAACAATAAATTGAATTGAATTGAATTGAAATAATATTTAAGTATTGCCTAGGGTACGCTTAGAAAAAGTGTTATAGTTATAGTATAAAAGTGTTTAGTTTTTAGAAGCAGTGCTTTCAAACGGTCAGAGAAATGGTATTTTCTACCTTACTACTGAAAAACTTATAACATTTATACAGTAATCTTATCACAGTTTCAAAGTTGTTTTAGAAGAAAAAGCTACATGAAAAAACCTTTATTTAATTATAAATTAAATTTTTCCTGAGAAGAGAGAAGTGGGCCCGTGTGATCAATAAAGATGTTGTTTACATAATCGATTAAAGAAATACTAACGCAATTTTTTTTTTTTTTTTTTTTTTATAATTTGCTTACGCTAAAGGGATTTTTTTTTCTGTTGTTACAGTACCCTTATAATGCTAAGAACACATTATAAGCTACTTGGTATTAGAAAGAATAGAGAGATAGGAAAGAAGTGTTTGGGTGCAGTTTTAGGGTTTTTCTCCAAGTAAATAAGAAGATAAATAAATAAATAAATAAAAAAATATTTTGAGTTATAATGATAGTCAAAAAAGCGTTATATCACATCCTTCAACAACCGTTGTAATGAGAAAACATTTCTTGCGCCTATCCATACACAGTCATGCTGAAAAGTCAAAATGAATTTCGACTGCAACTTCATAGGTGTGCCTACGTTGCTCTTAGCTTGGAATTCTTAAAAGTTTAATTTATTTAGGGATTAATGCTGTCATTATCCATCAATGGCACTTTCATCGCTGAAACCAAATGACTTTATATTCTCGGTATGTATGTCAATGGCAACCTTCGTTGGGTTGACCACATATTCGATGTTGCCAAGAACGCCGCGAAATGTCTAATTCCTTAAGCGGTGCAAGAAATATTTTACCCCTTCTGATCTGGCTACAATTTATAAGGCGCTTATTTGCCCCAAACCTGAGTACAACGCTCATATCTGGAGCTACTTGACAGAATACAAAAACCCGTGATAAAAATTATATATCTATTAAAGTTTGACTCGCTTAGTCATCGTCGTAATGTCTCCTGTCCATCGTTTGTTTTCGATATTTCCAGCAGAATTGCCCAAACGAAATAGCCAGCTGCATTCTACCCTTAGAAAATGTCAACGCAATTCTCGCCATGACAGGAATGCGCATCAGTTTACCCAGAGAGTTTTCGGACGTACAGTGAAATACAAAGAATCATTCCTTAGCCGTACGACACGAATATGGAATGCTTTTTTCCGATCTGTTTTTCATACCCATTATAATAAACAAACATTTAAAACCAACGTGCATTGGTTTCTCCTCTGTTATCCTTACCCCCATTTCCTTAATGCGCGCACTATGTAACAAAAAAATAAACGTATCGTCATTACAAGGGTACTAAAAATCCCTAACGCGCAAATTATAAAAAAATCGTCAGCTTTCCGACTGAATTAATGTAAGTAACGCTTTCGGTAGGTAACGTGCTGAGCGTGAAATAAAACAAAAACTATGGGCATATCTTCGACTCACGATCTAGAAGGAGGCTTTATCTCGATCGAATCACATTACAGGTTAGGAATAAATTGGAAACTACTCTAAACCAACAATCCATGCAAAGTGGCTCCACAGCAATAAAGATCTCTTTCCGTTTGCCTAATGCATTTACAAGGACAAAAAGGAAATTGCTTCAATATGTCTCATTCGTTTGTCATTCAACATATCAAATCAACAAACCAGTAACAAATTTCTGCATTCTGGTAATTTTTAGTCAGACAATAATGGAAAGAAAATTCTCTCCACACATGTTACACACACGCCACTTGTGTAAGTGGAGTTGTAGAATGTAGAATTCATGTTACTGCAAACCTTTCCGATTGCCTTCATCTTAAAGGATATCTTACAGTCGTTCTGTTGTTTCCCAAACGAATCTCAGAGCTGCAAAAAAAGGAAAACGAAAATACCAAGAAATACTAGAAAACTCCTTATCAAATATTATTTCCCAGACCTGCCCCCCACCCACAACCAACTATACACCATTCGAAGCACAAGCAATAAAAGAAAAGTATTTTCCTTCGACTGAAATCAACATATTATGTTTGTAGGTTATGTGTGCGTCTTCTTCAAATATTACCAAAGTCAGCCGAGAATCGAATGAGGAAAGCAAAGAAAAAAGGAAATCAAATAATGTAACACGTATGTGTGTGTTATTGTTCCTTCCGTTTCCG
Organism: Portevinia maculata; assembly: GCA_949715645.1. Lineage (NCBI taxonomy): Eukaryota > Metazoa > Arthropoda > Insecta > Diptera > Syrphidae > Portevinia > Portevinia maculata. The sequence goes on along the minus strand of OX454526.1, from coordinate 283,983,959 downwards.
TTTCCGTTTACCAGTAGCAGGGACATGCGCTACTATCTAGTGGTAGCAGATTTCAATCAAATCAAATAAATCCATGATATCATTTGCAGTCATTGTGGACAGATTCGCCTGGCTGGTTATGATGAAGATGACGATGATGACTCATATACGAAAAAGTTTAACATGGATTGACAATGAAAAGATGTAAAACGTCCTTAGAGTTAGAATATACAGTTCCAGCTCGCACTGGCACCAACAACTAGAATCGTTTTTATGTTAAACACTGCTCATTTCAATTTCTATTTATCTATGTGTTTTTATGCGGCGCAGCGCGGGGTGAACTATACCCTTATCGTTTTATTAAAGTAAATTGCCCTTGTGGGCCGACGTGATGGCTGTGTTGGAACATTTACGACAATTGTTTAGAAAAAAAGGAAAACCATAATGACGACAGCAAAGAATTACTATGTATGTGTGTGGAATCTTATAGCATACGGTCGTAACTCTTTTATAGTTCGAGAGCTTCGGCTGATTGTTCCTAACTTCTAAATGTTTATGGATAGGAGACCGAAGTGATTTTGGTTTTATGATCGCTATAATGGAATAAGCGCCCTCAGTGGCATATCTGAAAATTTGGAATCGATTAGATAACGTGGGTGAAATTGTTAAGACTCTCTGATTGTCGGCTCATACCACTCAGACAGGAAAGGTCAAACTACTGCTTTTATATCCGTGAGAATAACTACCACTTTATTAAATTATTCCTCACAATATGAGTGCACAAGACCGCAGATAGGTACATACTTTTCCTATTGCTTTAAAGAATTTCAAGGCGATTCCAAAATTTGACATATTAACACAGTATTGAAAAAAGAGTTTACGTCAAACTCTGTCGTTCCATTGAGGTATTTTTCATTTCGGTTCGCCAAAAATACATCTCCATATTTAAAACTGCTCCCGGAAATTACTCGGGATCTGGCCTGTTTTTCTATGATTTTTTCTGACAATCTTTCCGAAATTTCAGGCTTTTTTTCAAAATAGACGAAATAGCTTATTTGAAAGAAGAAGTCATTCGTCTAAGTCAAGGACGTAGCCACAAATTTGGATCGGGAGAGGCTCGGGACACAGTTATACATCAGTTTGAGGAGGAGGGTCTTTCGTCGATATATCTATATTAAAATAGGAAACATTACAACTAAAACCAGGTTTATTATTGATATCATCCATATATTTCCAAGTGTCAATTACGAACAAATATGTTTATCAAATGAAATTGATCGCAGTGAAGACATTCAGATTTTCAATCTTCGAGATTTCGTGGCATGAAGTCATATTGGATTGAGAGAACGGCGAGTGCACTGAGTCTTTCATTACCGGTTGAGCTCTATGTATGTTTTGTTTCTTTTCAGTGTCATAAATGACCTCTCCACACTTGCCGTTGTAACCGGAAAAATTTATTAAAAGATATATGTTGGATTGTTAGAAATCTGCTCGTGTAACAAAAATTCAAAACTTTCATAAGCCCGGCATTTTTCTCGAGTCCTGAAAATTTTTCACACCACAATTTATACTCAACACTCACAGCGGATCATGAACTCGAACATTAAAGTATGGAGCAAGATGATCCGAGTCATCTACTCTTTCAATTGTAGCAAATCCAGGGAGAATTATCTGTAAGCTTGAAGGAATTCCCGTATTATTATTGAGAAATCAGCGTATCGACGCAAAAAATAAAATCAACCAGACGAAAGTACTATTCAACAGAACCTTTGCCTCAACGTGAGTCTCGGAACTCTGAGTTCGATATCGAGTTCTTTTCTCGCTAGCTTTTTAACTGATCTAAAAGTTTCGCCGAATTATACTTCGCCGAATCACACTCTAAATTATTCCGTTCTTCATGAAGCGTATCTTCAATATCGTAAACGCACTTTACTGCTGATGCCATAGCACAGTGTTTTTCAAACTTTTTGAGTTAGTAAAAACATTCTGGCGAAGTCCAGAGACTTCCAGTCTCATTATACGAGATTTGACTTATTCGCGATAAAGTTTTCCCGTGTTGCCAAAAATTTAAAAAAAAATCGTAGTAGGCCTTGCAGTAATTCTCATTTTTTTAATTCTTATGTTACTCGTATGTTATTTAATTTTTTATGTTATGTTATTTAATTTTTTTCAAGTGAGAATATTTAATGATCAAACAATTAAGGGTTGTGTATAACCTGTCGGGAAATATCTTTAGGAGTGAGCATAAAATGAATAAGTTTCTCAAAATACCGTTGCACCCTTGCACATCTGGTACAAGTGGAAGCGGCGAGGCGGAAGCAAGGTGAAACTGAAAAAATCGGCTTTATGACGACAATACCTCAAATATGGTTTTAAAGGTTTTGATAATAAGACTCAGTGTGTGCGGTGAAGTTTTATCTGTTGAAAGTATGAAACCATCAAAGGTTATGCGACATCTCTCAACTAAAGATCCCAAAGAAGCTGATAAGCAGTTCGAATTTTTCGAACGAAACCGGAAACCCCTTAATCAGCAACAAAGTCCTGTGATTCATGCAACAAATTATAAGTCTTATATCAATGTCCTTTATTATTTTTCGATCAAAAATAATATTTATATTTTTGTTTAAATGTTATCCTGATCTATATGTTTAATCATTTTTAGTTTTAGTTATCGAGTGCCAATGAGAAAACATTGTTAGCTAGCTATCAAGTAGCATGCCGTGTAGATAAAGCAGGGAAACCGCATACAATTGCTGAGAATCCTATTTTGCCTGCGGCCCTAAATATGGTGAACTTATGTTGGATAAAAAGGAGGCAGATAAGCTTAATGCATACCACTTTCTGATAATACAATCGAGCGGAGGATAAGTGGCATGGCCGTTGACATTCGAGAACAGTTAATCGAAAGATTAAAGAGGAGCCCAAATTTTGCATTGCAACTGGATGAGTCTACTGATGTTTCAGATTGTGCACAGTTTGTGGTACTTGTTCGTTTTGAAGCAGAGGAAAGCATCGAAGAAGATATTTTATTTTGCAAAGCTCTTCCTGCGAATACTACTGGCCAGTTTTTAGAAAGCTGTCGCGTCTACGAGTTTGATTGGGAAAAAGTGTTTTGCTATTTGTAGCGATGGTACTAAAGTTTTGACGGGCAACAAAAGCGGACTCATTGCAAAATTTAAATTAATAATGCTAAAGGTTTTATTGGCACACTACTTTCTTTAACACCAAATTGTGGCAGCCAAGGTTTTAACTTTTGAATTAAATTATGTGCTTAAAGATGTGATCAAAGTTGTGAAGTCTTTTAAAGGCAAGGCCATGCAAAGTCGCCTGTTTGGGATTATTTGTGATGAAATGGGTTCGCTCCATCAAAAGTAATTAGAGAAGAAACTGTTAAGTTACTTTACAGAACTAGATTCTGAAGGTGAAAATGGACAGAGATGGATACTAAATCCTTTTTTGAATATGTCAGTCCAACTCGCCGATCTACCATCGGTAAAGATGAACGAAAATATTTAGATTTAGCTGCAGATGGCATGCTGAGCATTGAATTCAATTTAAAAACTATTGATCATTACTGGATAAAAAGAAAAGGAGAATATCCAGAGCTGTCAAAAGAGGCCTTAAGATTGTTAGTGCCATTCGCCACTTCATAGCTTTGTGAATTCACGTTCTCTCTCATGTTAAATATAAAAAGTAAGAAAAGAAATAGGCTTCAATTGAAAAATGATTTAATTGTTAGCGTTTCAAAGATAGAACCAAGATTTGAACATTTTTTTTAAAAAAAGAAGCACACCCGTCTCACTAAAAAATGTTTTTTTTTTAAATTTTTTTTGTCACAGAACGTTTAACCTTTTTTTTAATCTTACCAACTTGGGACTGCGATCCCCTTGGGGGTCGCGACCCACAGTTTGAAAACACTGCCTTAGCACTTGCTCCACGATTTCCCAGAAATTTGTTCTAATCTCATGTGAATGATGCTGAATAGTTCGACGAAGTTAGTATGCTGTCATGATGTGCAATGAATCTTGTTTCACAAAGACCAGTGATCCACATCTATTGGGAAATTCTAGAATTCGCAGAATTTCGTATGGGTCCAGGGCCCTATTTCTGGCTATAGCTCTGGTCTTAATGTATAATTTTAGTATACATAGCCTGTAGCTGGTCAAAGAGAAGCAATCGATATATTTTATTCACTTAACTAATATGTCTTTTTATTTGTTTGCAGTGTTGCTAACGCTTAAACTGACACCACTAGGGACCAGTGTACAGAACAACCCCCATAATTACTACTCGTAAGTAATAACCACAACTTTTCGTAGCAAATTAACAGCTATGGCGTTATATCAGTCGTTACTCTTTTCGGCATGTCTTTGAGGAAAATATATGATGTTTATTTGCATTCGAGTTGTTTTTAGAGTGTGTAAGTTTACTTGAATTGTTTGAGAACGAGTTATTATTCATAGATAGATCTTTTCGTGTGCGAGTTTTCAGTGCGACAGTAGTTTAGCGGACAAAAATATAACCGAAGTAATTGAACGTCTTTTTTATTACGAAATTGTTGTGTTTCTGGCAAGCAGAAATGTAGTCAACATTTATACGTTATCGATCGAATGCGATGAAAGGGATACGATGTACCTATTGATCATCGTGTGAAGGGTATACATTTGTAATAGCTTTATCAATCGAACCAGGTCCGCGTTCCACCTACTTCATCATTGCACGGGAACTTGCTGCACCGCCTTGGATTATTTGTTCCACACTTTTCTCAACATATCATCTGTTAAAATAATTAAAATGTTCTAACCTTTTGTAGAATAAGTTTGGAAATAAGGCCGTAATATGTTTAATTTCTGGCCTTTTCCATTCTTAATACTTGTTCATTTACACATCACATCTGACTGTTGTCATTTCCTAAATTTCCGCAAATATGTTAAGCCAAATTCTGCTATTTTTTCCAAAATTCAAATCAAAAAAGTTTCCGACGTAATTTCCGGGAGCCATTTGAAACTCACAAGTCAGCGAGCATGTGCGTGTTTCGTGGCGGGTCGACTCATACGTTTTGCTGCAACCGTGTAATTGGATTTGATTAAAAATTAACGAATATCAGCCGTATATTTAAATGCAATCCCTAATAACAAACAATTACAACAAACTTAATATTTTTTCATGAAAATAAAAAAATAAATAGCTGTGATTTTGAGATCCAAACAACTCACGAGCTATCAATAAACTCATTCATGACTCACAAGAGTTATCGTTTTCTTCAACGTTCACAGATGAGCGCAGAGTGGGTTTTAAAAAATCCGCACACTCGTGTGGAGAGTCGATATAAAAATGCAAACAGGCAAAAGCCCACCTCATGTTGCTCATTTGAAAATTTACACTTACGAGCAGCTTGTGAGTCGGCACTTCCGTACCCTGCTTTAAAGACACCCGTGATCACCAGTCGTCTCAAACCACAGAGTTGTACGTACACTTACGCGATGGTTCGAAGAAACTAACTGTATCACTGGGCTCACCCAAATTTTAAGATTTATGCGATTTCTCGCCTTGGTCGCCTTTTACAGCAAGGCCTTTTTTTTAGCGGCGCTTCTGTTATTTTTTAGGCCCGTCATGCACGCCCCTTTCTCTTTATTATTGCTAAAAAATACTCTTGCGGGTCTATGGCGCCTATACTTATTTACCCAAAACCTCAAGTCTCATTTAACAAGAACTCGAAAGCTTTTATATTTGGTGTCATAAAAACTGCTCATATTACCTTGTCATACATTTAAGTGGAATCAGTCTCCTCCCGATCTTCCCCACGGTTTAGCTTCATATATTGTTCGTGACCTTTGCAATATGCGCCATGGACCTGAATTTGCATTCATATATTGATGAGATTTAAGTAGGTATCAAAGTGACTTCATCTCTTGGCCTTCTCGAGCGGTGGCCCAAAAAATTCCACAAATGAATTGGTGCCAGATCCCGCTATATAAACATACTAGCTGTCCCGCGCTCGCCTTGCTTCGCCAGTCTGCCACTTCCATCAAATTAAAAACAAAATAGGTACCTACTTGCTAATAAGAACTGATAAAGAAAACGTCGAGAGTGTCCCTACTCATTATATGGATATACTCTGATTGTGATTCCCTCTCAATCTCATTTACATTTCTTACCCTATCTTTTTCAATCCCATGCGCCACAAAAAAACAACATAAACTGCAAAAGGTGCATAAGAAAAAGAAAGAAAAAGCACACAGCACAAAAGGTACAGGTACAGGGAGAGAAACAGATTTGTGCCGCACACACACAAATTTCCCTCCACTGAACGTTGGGAAAATCCAACGATCTAGCTTCAATCGAACATTTTCCTTTTTTGTATTGTATACAATTTATAGTTTAATGCTTATTGTTCAACATCAGGATAACCTACAAAGATGATTTATATCTTAAAATCTTTGTACATAATTGTACTTTATATTAAAAAAAATGCTATTTCATTTGGATGAGTCATTCCAAAGCTAGGAGCTAGAAAGTATTCGAGAGTTACAGCTTTTCTTAGATATCAGATTAGATCTCCGCTTCTGGACAGCGGATGAAGCATTTTCCCGCGGTAAAAAGTAGCCTATATCCATTCTCAAGCTCTAGACTGTCTGTGTACCAAATTTCATTTTTTAACTCACCGCGCTTATGGCTCAACGGAACCCATTTCCATAAGAACCAAACAAATAAGGATAACGCCAACTTTTCCGTTTTTAATTTCAACATCACCACTTTCAGCCTCCATTCAAACAAGTTAATAGGAGCCCTTGCTCCTACTGTAATTTGTTTTATGTTCTCTTCTATTGCTTGGCTTTAAGTATTTAAATTGCATTTAAAAGAACAATAAAATCAAAATGTACTTACCAACGGAACACCATTATCATTTTCACCAAATTTAACCAGCATTTTTTTGCTGCATCCCAAACCGCACAGAGCATATTGCCATCGAAAGAGAATATCCTTTCCAATTTGTGAGAAGTAAAACTATTGTTGTACATATTCCCAACACAGAATCGTAAAATGCATGCGTCTTCTAAATTATATCCCAACCGTCTAACGAGTCTATTAAATAAATTAAATTGAGCAAAATAATTGAATAGCTGCATGTGGGCCTGGGCATGTCCCTGCTATATGTATTTCAACTGACATCCACACAAATTCGAAATGCTTTTCACCAATTTTTGTGATTACACTTCTTGCAGACAATATAGGTATGTGGAGAGCCGAGGTAGAACTTTTCCTTGACTCAGTGAGAAAGGCGAAAATGGCAGTACCTAGTGAAGATAAAAACCATCTGAGACTTGGTAAAATTAAATGCATCTCTATAGTAAGTATCCTTATAAATATCTTTGTCGCGTAAATGCAAGTAAGTGAAAAGTTTTGCTCTTTGGTGAAAACCAATAATACTTTAGAAACATTTTTATAAGATCTTTTGTTGGCACACAAAGGAAACGTTGTTTCTTGAAGTTCAGAGTTTTGGTATATTCAAATATTAAAGCGAGGACAGGATTCTCCGGATGGAAATGGAATGAATAGTAGACCAACGAACTAAAAAATGATAAACCGATTCCATACCTATAAATGTAAAAATATTTAAAAATCGTATAATCGTGATCTAGCGACTCTAAAATAATTGTTTGTCTTTTTGTGCATTATCATCGTTTAACAACCATGCGCTTGTAGTTGATTTTAGCTATTTCTCGTTTATTCATAGATAACCTGTGCCAAAACTTATTATTAGAATTGCGCAACTGTATAAACGCTGAAACGCAGAACAAGCGCAACAAGGGATGAGTATTGAGCCTGGCGAAGGGGGACGGAGAAAAAGGTCCCGCATAGAAAGAAGAGGGAATACGCAGTCTCGTAGCTCAAAAAGATCGAAGAGTCTTGCGATCGAAACAAAATCCGGTGGTTTTATAAAAATTATAAGCAAGTGACAATTGGTTTTAATACCGAAACAAAGCAGCATTTCCAGTAGCTGTTCAATTGGCATCATGCAGAAAGAATGATAGGGCAAGAACAGAACACACGCGCAGTACCCAGCAGTTGAAAGGTTGGTACAGCTTTAAAAAAGCTAAGGTACAACAAGGCCACCGGCTGTGATGGTTTACCAGCCGACCTCTTTAAATACAGAGGTAATGTTTTGTTATGGTGCATGCACCAAACCATCAACCAAGAATCTATGGGTGGGAGAAATTATGCCCGATGACTGGATTATTTTATTTCCTTTGATGGAGAGGTCATGATCTGGACTAAAGGGTTCATAACCCTCCAACTTCATTGCACTGGTCCGCCTATGGAGTTCGCCGTGACCTCATAAAATATCGGCAGGGCTCACAATTTCAAATCACTTCATCGCTGAGGCCAATCAAATGCTGGTGTTGTTGCATTTGTGTGAACCAGGCTGCCTCTCCTTATCGATTGATTGATATTGCCTTTTTGACGGGGTTCGCAGGATCTCTCCTTTGAATATGACAGTACCAACTGAGCTGGTCACGCTGCACTTTCTCTGAGATAGCTTCTTTGATGTGAAGTCTTCGTCGGAAGTTGGAATTTCTTATTCAATCAAGTTTTGTTAATCCTGCTGTCATGCCAAGCATCTTCATCTTAGCTGCTGTTAATACTTTTTGTACGCTGTCCAATATTGGGAAATCGCCAGGCACACAACTGCGGTGAAGAGCCTTGCTTTCACCTTAGGGAACCTTTTTCGGTCACATAAGATGGCTGCATTTTTCCGCCCCTTCATCCACCCTACGCTTACGCGATGAATAATGTCGTCATTTGCGGCTATTTTGAAAATGGTTTCGCTCCTGTTCAAGCTGGTTTGTCAGAGTTCGTTTTATCAGCAGACGAATTCTAATTCCCGATACAAGCCGTCCACTAACTTAGCTTGATTTTGAGCGCATTTTCTCTTTGCGAGTCTCTTGCAAGGTCTGTATACCAGTTCGAGGCGAGCTTTTTCAAATTCATTATAAATGGTGCACGTCGACCAAGCTTTGAATGGTGCTTTCTTGCCGCTTATCAGTGCTGTAGCTTCATCTTGCCACCACCATGTTTCTTTGTCGTGTTGAAAAAGACCTAACCTAACTAATATGTCACAACTGGTGCCGTGGCATAACCCCAAGCGTCATAAGCCCAAATTTTGAAATGTGGCCTTATGTCGCATTGTGAAAGTGACATAAGTCCAAATTTTAGCATTTGGTATTATGACACATTGGAATAGCGTCATAAGGCCAATTTGGCTTTATGACACTTTCGCTTGGTGCTGTTTTCAACAATTTGCCCTCGCACCTACCCCAAATCAAACAGTGGCCCCAAGCAGGGGGGTTGCAGGGGGGCAGCATGCCCCCATATGCATTGCACTGTTTATGGGATTAGTTACGAAATCGCTAGTAGATTCCATAAACAGTGTAATCCGTATGGGGGGGGGGGGGCATGCTGCCCCCTGCAACCCCCCTGCTTGGGGTCTCTGTTTGATTTGGAGTAGGTGCGAAGTACGGTTTCGAAAATTTGGCTTTATGTCACTTTCCGGATTTGGTCTTATGACGCTTTGTGAAAGTGACATAATACCAAATGCTGGAATTTGGCCTTATGTCACTTTCAAAAAGCGACATAAGGCCAAATTTCGAGATTTGGGCTTATGACGCTTGGGGTTATGTCACGGCACCGTCACAACTAAATAAGAAATTAAACATAATATTGGGTAGAAAACGAACTCATTAATTTTTCCCTCCGGAACACTTTTTGTGTTGAACTTCTCAGTGCAGAAGTCATTCTTAATACGAGGACATACTCACCTTTCAAAAGATAACTATTTACATTTTTTCTCTTATTGTTAATAGTTGCTAAGCAATTATTATTGTTATTAATTCCAATTTCGATAACATTTACTTCATTCATGTATTAGCTGGTACATTTTTTCTTTCAGCACTTTTAATATTTAAAAGCAAATTTCCCATGTTAACTTTAAAAATGCTATCAAAACCACGTAACTGTAATTCTTCGCATACACAGAATTGAACGAACGGAGAAATAAAGAATTAATGTTGTTTTTAAGATTCACACTGCACCGTTGCAATTCTGGGTATAAGAGGGCAGCGTAAGTTCAAAATTATTGCAGTCAGTTAATAAAGCTCGTGAATATACAACCGAAAAGTAGAAGATACTTTTTTTTATTTAAACATACTGTTAGATTATGTATTTATTACTGATCTCCAGTAGACAGGCTGAACAAATCTTTGGTCGCCAGGATCTGGACACAGTCGTCAAGCGGTCATCAAAGGGAAGCACTTTGTCTACTCCACCCGCTCACCAGTAGACAGGCTGAACGAGAAATTGGTCGCCTGATACAAATCGTCCCCATGTTCCCTGCAATCTGTTTAATTTACCATTGATATACTTTTGTCCAAAACTTAAAAAAAAAAATCCCCCGGATTTCCAGTGTTTCGCCATTTCGTTTCTTGAGCACACAAAATGTCCACTCGCCGTTCAAGCTCGTTGCTAAGAACATAACTTCGATTTCAATTTGGGAATCTGTAAGATTGATTTGATCCCGACGCTTGTTTTATATTCCCAGACATATTTATTGATTCTTAACATTTTTCAATTGTATCAATAATATTGATGTCTTTTTGTTGGCAAGGTGTACGATTTTCTACACTAAAGCACTCAGACCCTATACTGGTCCATTGTTCTGCCAGGATGAAACCCCACTTTAACTGAAATTTCCTCGTTTTACTACTTAAACTTAGCACCTTCAGATACTTCGCAAAAGCGTAATGGCCCGTAATGGCCCGTATTAACAGTAATTTGTCTACAGTCTTTTCTGTTGAGAGACAGGAATGTCGCAGATTTTTGACAGGCGTCGGGAAGAATTCGTTAAGTCAGTCTGCACCCTAGATAGTTATGCCACTTGCGATTATGCTCATAACGCCGATTCGGGTCCTGAGAAGTCTTCCTCTGACCCCCTGTCTAGCACGTTCATCGGAGATCTCATTTGCTGTAATCCCATTATCACCAGGGATCCAGACAAGTCTAGGCGAATTCAGCCTTCCGACCGAATTCAGACAGATTTTGCGTTCACGAAATATTTTATTGGTGGTTAAAGGCCTTGCTCGACTGTCGCTACTGACGAAGATACTCCGCCCCTCCACCTGTTCCTCACAACATAATCCATAGCCATTAGGATATCATTAGTCTCCGTTTTATACTCTTCTATTCACATCAAAATCACAGTTTGAAAATCACAAACCTCTACAAAAACAGAAATGTTATCCAGACACGAAAGTAAAGGAAGGGTAAGGCAAAGAAGAATAAACATCGGAAACCGTAAAAAAATAGTGATGACGATGAGGGAGTGAATGTGTATTGTGTAATGTGTACTGCACACAAACTGGCAGTTTGTGGAATCGGTTGACTTTGGAGTGAACATAGATATCCCTGCTTCACTTCGTCAGTTCGTAATTTATCTTATTTTGTGATTTACTGTGCCTGTTTGGGGTTTTTGTTTTTCAAGTGTGAGCTGAGTTCTGAGTGTTGTGAGTACGCGGTTAAGTTTTGGTTGTGCTCTGCTCGTTTAGTATTATTAGTCATTTTTTCGTGTGATATCATAAGTATTGTGTCTAGTCGTAACTGTTGGGAAATTAATTGTAGTTATCCATAAAATGGCATGTAAGGTCGGATTTATATAACGCCTCAAATCACGCACAATATTTAATTTGTGTGGGCGAGAAACGTGTGGGACAGATAAGAATACCTCGGTAGCTGTAATCGTTTTGGTAAAAATAACCTGGAGTATGTATGATACTTGCCTTGCAAGGACACTTTTAGTAAAGAGAATGAGGTTTTCTAAAGACATTTTTGTAAAACTTTGATAGGAAATTAACTTTAGGAGTTGCACGAATTGGAAAATATACTTTTTTTACGTTTCAATGACCTCTTGGAAATTAATCTTGAAAATATGTTAAATAATTGTTAGCAAAAATAATTTAAAAAGAAATAGGTAAGGTTAGGTAAGATTACTCAAAAATGGCAACGGGGGTGGGGTCAGGCGTCTTTTCCGCACCACTGGGTGTATCAAAATCGGTACGCCTACCCGACCACAGCAGCGTCTTCCAAGCAGAGGTCCTGGCAGTGACAACAGCAGCCCGTGAGTCTGCGGTAAGGGCAATACCACCCGATGGTATTACCTTCTATATCGATAGCCAGACAGCAATAAAAGCCTTAACTGCAGCAGAAATAAAATCAAAGCTTGTGAAATGCTGTCGCGAAGAACTGAAGGCTCTTGGTACCCAGCATAAGGTATCGCTCTGCTGGGTCCCGGGACATGAAGGCATTCCGGGCAACGAGAAAGCGGACGAATTAGCAAGACAAGGTTCGGAAGCTGTGTCAGAACAAGCCGATCCCTCAGATACAGATTCCTGGGGAGACACTTCTTCCACGACCTAGATGAGCTCTCCAGCACACCGATAGACAGAATAATGAAGTTCATCATATCTACAGGATGGTTTGTATCGAACAGCACAGTGAGTAATTAATCTCAGCTGTTTATAGACAGGGTTAAAAATGCGTAAGGGACAAGCCCCCGATGGGCATCACAATGGGTTAGCATTGACCTGAGTGTGGCATTATGCCAACCCACCTACCTAACCTAACCTAGGTTAGGAGAGAGATAAATTCGATACAGAAAAGCAATTGACCCAATTTTGGTGGCTTGTTGAGGGAGAACGGTATGTTACTCTAGGTAACATCCTCTTTTGATTAAGTTAGCTAGGGCGTTTCCTTGAGAGGCCTGGCTCGCCATCTTTTGGTGGAGCTTCCGGTAAGGCTCGGCAAGCGATTGGGATTTTGGCAACTTTTTGCGTACGGCAACGACTGCTCACAATCCTAATTATAGTTAGAATACATTAAGTAGTATAACTAAGTAGAATAAATGTAATGATGCCGAGTTAAAAAAAATGTCTCGATTAATACATAAGGTAAGACTAGTTCCTTAAATAGTTTTTAGGCCGAAAGGCAATAATTTTACGGCTGTAGTTAAGGTAAGGGCGTCCGCATAAGGATAAATAATTTAAAATAAGTACATATCCTGTTAGTTTTAAGTTATATTTATTCACTTTTGTTTAGTATGTAGGATGATATAAGCAAATGATTAATAAAAATGAATTTACTCGTATAAGTCAAAAAAAAAGTCGAGCCTTCCTTTTCGCTTATGGGACATTTTTCAGTCACAGAAGATGGCTGAGTTTTTCCGCCTCTTCATCCACTCTACGCTTACACGATGCTTAATGTCGTCATCACAAATGTTGCTATTGATCGAAGATCGCAGATATTTTAACTTTTCGCACTTGGGAATTACTCTTCCATTCATATGAATGTCTGGAACAGGTCGGAGTGGTCAGAGAAAGGGCAGCACAAGTATTCTGTTATTTTCTCTTTTTTAACTAATATGATACGATACCCTTTCCCCTGATTTGAAAATCTATTCAGTCAAATAATAAATAACATCTGCAAAGCCAACCGCCATCATCTTCTGCCGCTGTCTGGCGTTAATACGTTTGCTTTGCTTTTTCTGAGAATGGGTTAAAATGAGTGTAGAACAAATATAGCAATACCCATATTCTGAAAATTGGGCACATTTAGTATGTATTTGCCTAACCCAACCTTACAAGTCTTACTGAGGTGAGACTAAAATTTTACGAAATGTCAGACGAGTTAATACATATAAAACAAATTTTCTTTACTGCCGTTTTACATTGGATGTCAACGAATTTTATGAACTCTGAAGAATAGGAATAATTCATGTTTTATTATGGATGGTATTAAAGAAACTTTTTTTTTAATTGCATTTTTTTTAGGTTTGTTGTTGTTCAAAAGTCTTTTAACAAAACAACCCAAACTCGGAAAAGCGCAGTCGACGTAAAATGTTTGCTTGTTTATATCGTATGTTTTTCAAATTTCTCGAGATTTTCTTGTTTAATCTCCCTAGCCCGATTGTCAAAAATAGCCTTGAATTTTTGCCATTTCAACCAATCAGCGGCCAGGCCTAAAGTTAGGCTGTGGCGTACTGAGTGCCCCATGGACTCAGCATTGACTATATTTGACATCCCGAGCTGTAGAGAGTCGTATATAGTGTGTTCACAAACCCAACCTTACATGCAAACGGGGCTGGTTTTTCAGATCTATTTTCAATCGTGTGCTTAGTGGATTCAATATTGTATGGTGAATCTCGAGATTTAGGAAAGTTTAATTTTAATCTCGGCTTATTGCTCGGTGGAAACGTATCAGTAGTGGCACAAAGGATAGATAGATACACTACTTTCAAATATTGTTGCACTTCAAAATCTAAAACCAAATTTCTGCAATCCAACGTCGTTGTCGACCGGTTTTAACCTGGAAGGCAACTATATAATGATGTCTACCTACCAGGAACTGTAATCGTATTTTAGTTTTTATAACAAATAATGTGTAATAAATTCTTACTCATTCTCAACATTTTCTTCTCCTTTCAGGTATGTGATTCCATTTGAATTCTTAACTGGCAATGGTAAGTGAGCTCTCTATTGAAGTACCAATTAGAGTTCCAAACTTATGAACATTCATCCATTGAATGGAATGAAACATTTTCTACTCGATTGATTGCAAGACTGGAAAGTCTGACTAACAAATGTAATTGGCATGTCCGTAAGGACATGATAACTTAATCCCTTTCAAAGAATCACATCGATTTACCATTAAAAAGCTTTAAAATCTGGACCCACATCAATATACACACAAAATCACCATCATCATTCAATCGATTGGAAGGAAGGTTAAGAAGCTCTTTTCAGTTGAGAAACCAATTGAAAATGTGCAGATACAAAGATTCGAATGGGGGTACGAATAGTATGCAATATTAAATGCATTTTATGTGATTTAGTCCTACAGGGGTCCATTCAAAATTCGTATTGAAACAAAATCACATCAATACATTTAGTTTCTGCTTTTCAATCAATGTATTGTTTAGGCCCCCCTTTCTTTTTATTAAAAAAAAACATTTCCGTATTTGATCCTTCCTCATCATCCTCTCACAAATAGTAAAACATTTTGTACGTATTCATTGTCATTCAAACAACCTGTGTGCGAATATGTATGGAATATTTGGGTATTCAATGAACTCTAATTTGATGAGGACGATCATGATGGCTATGATGAAGACGAGGATGCGGTTGATAGAGCAGTTGCATGTTATTTGCGGATATATGTAGCTTTGTATGAATATTGAGGAGATTCAGCTCCTCCATCTGACAAGTCCAATGACGAGAGTACGCTACTGCGTCTGTGTATTTAGGAAGGGAAATATTTTCTTTTAGGTTTACATACATTCTTTTTGATTGGGATATATCGAATATTGATGGCGGTAAGGGATGGGTTGTATTCCCAAAATAAAATTATACCCTCATTTCGGTCAGAAATAGTTTTTTTTGGGGGGGAAGATAGATGGGGATTAAGTTTGCGTTCCAACCGAAATGAAGGGCTATTACTTTTTGGATGAGTTACAAATGAAAATGATTTAAGGATGCGGATCGTTCTATTTGTTACTAGGGAATTGCGTTCTGTTCACTGAAATGGGCTCAGGCCTAGTGAAGCATGTAATCTGGTTAAGTGGTAGGTACATATTAGGACACACCTGGTGCTTGAATTGGAGAAATTTATTATTTCGGGTTGTTTTTAAGTCGTGCCATTCTAAATTTCTATTTTCTGTGGAAAGTAGACAAATAATAATAAATAGACTACATATAACGATGGACTCTAAAGGCTACACTTTGTTATCTTATTTATCATTCTCGTACGTTAGAAACCGAAGCATCGGATTTGAATTAAACATTGCTCTTCTTTTGATTCATAAGTAAAGAATTCATTAGATGCTGTTATACCTTTAAAGATCCTTGAAATTCTGCTCGAGACACACTGACCGCAGTAGATTGACTGAGGCCAAATGTAAAGCCATTAACTTTAACCTACATTTAAGGCTACTAGGCTTAAGAATATGTTTTGTGATTTATTCATTTTCTTTGGGTTGCATTGTAACTTGGGATGGACCTGAGCATTAGTGTTTGCCGACAAAATTATTTTTTTTTCAAGTCGTAATACCGCGGAAAACTAGTTTACTGTAAAGACTAAACACAATTAAAAAGAAATAAAATCGGTTCATATCTTTCCGTCGCGCATGTTTGTCGAAATTCGGAGAAATTATATTCTTACGATACTTTTATATCTCACTTAATATGTGAATATTTAAATGTTATAGTTCCATTCGAATTTTACTCGAGCTAAATAATAATGTTTAGAAAAAAGAGTCGGTTAGGGTTTACCGCTGGCGCAACAGCTCTCAAATCAAACAAGTTCTCGCCCTTGTCGTATCAACCTTGGGTTGAAGGATGACCCCAATGGTCTCCCACCTACCACCGGGACGCGCAATTGTTCTGTGAGTCTGCAGTATTTTCTCGTGTTTGATGTGTGCTAAGAGGATTATTTCAAAATTATTGTACAAAATTAATTTGTCTAAATTTCTCAAAATTTAAAGCACATGCGCGGATGGAATACATAAACCGATTTTACATCTTTTTTTAAACCCTTTTTAGTATCCCTAATTTTCATCTTTTCCGCGATATTGACTAAGCAAATGAATTTGTTCGGCCCAGTCTCTAGCAACTTTTAAGCAACTTTAATATCGTAACCTTCTGCATTCCTTCCAAGTAAATCGCTAGTGCCAATGGGAAGGGACCAACAATTTTAAGCCGAATTCGAACGGCAATTTGAGAAGCTTCTCATGACAATGGACAATCACAGATGTTTTTCAGACATTCGCAAGAGGTGGCGCAGTGGAAAAAAAGTCTTAAGGTGTTACTTGGCCCGGCGTGATTTGATTGCAGTTATTAAGGGCAAGCACCCTGCCATACACCCCCTGCTTGGGGTCACTGTTTGATTTGGAGTAGGTGCGAGGTTTTATTTTAGCACTTGGCCTTATTGCACTTTGGGTAAATGGATTCGTATGACCTTATTTCACTTTCAGAAAGCGAAAAAAGAAAGCCTTATTTCGTTTGGCGTTATTTCACGGCACCGCCATGAATATCAAAAGTAGATTCCATAAACAGTGTTATTTGTATGGAGGGGAATGCTGCCCCCTGCAACCCCCTTATTTAGAGTGACTGTTGGATTTGGCAAATTGTTGAAAATAGCACCAGTGGAAAGTGAAATAATGCCAAATTAGCCTTATTTCACTATCACAAAGTAAAATAAAGCCAAACGCTAAAATTTGACCTTATTTTGTTTGGGGTTATTTCACTCCACCGTTTTAAGTCTATAAAAAAGCAATCATTGTATCATTACGCCAATTTTATCCATGAAAATTGGAATTTTTAAAGAGTTTATTATTCCTTAACTTTATGAGAGCGCCACAAAATTTGTTTCACTTTTATACCTGTTAACGAAAAATCATTACAATGTTTGTTTTATATGTACGTACATGTACCTAACTGGTAAAGTTAAATCTTGTCCAATTCGGCAATTCAAACTTTTTTGCTACGGCCCTTGGGTCGTTTCTCGCCTCAATAAATCACTCCCACTTTTAGGGGCATTTTTTAACAAACATTTTGTTTAGAAACAAAAAGCAAATGTTCCAAAGAATATCAACTCTTGATAGAAATATCCAAGAGTTCGCCCAGGCAGACTGTAGCCTTTCCTTATATTTGAGTAACAATTCCACCGAAGTCAGGAAAATCTTTGTTGATAAGATGCTGATCCATTCCATGTACCTATTTTATAATGTCTTGGGTTGGTAAAAATTGCTAAAATTCTGTCTGTAAACGTAAAGTCTGCATCTCGATTTTGGTGCTTGAGTAAGTGAACGATGCTTGAATTGAAATGTGAAATTCGGAGAAATTTCAGAATCACCAAAATTCAACATTCTTTCGAAAATTGAAGATTTTATTCTCCATCTTCTCATAAATAACTTCTCTCAAGGCTAAGTGTGCCATAATAAAGCATCAAAGTCAATACTTGATTAAATGAAATCCATTTCTAAAACACATACACGATGTACGTATGTAGGTACCTACTTTGTACGTCCATTATCGATTACGAATAGTTTAGATTTACCGATCCGACTTAAAGCTGTACACGATGTATCGCTCCTTTAACTTTGATGTGTATCTGTGGATTGATTATGTATACAGGAACCCAGATGCGGTTATTGGTTGTTGTTTTTTTTTCTTTGTGTTGTTGATACATAATTTAACGGCTTCATTGGTTCCAGTATTTTTTTTTATCAAAATCTATTTGGAGGATGAAATTATTGCTTTCCATGGAAATAATATTATACTGTGAAGTTTTTTGGTTGAACATTTATTACTGCGCTGGCCGAAAGACAGGAATTATTTTCGAAATATTTTTTTTTGGTTTTCGATGCTTAATCAATGACGATAATTTGTTTAATTTTTCATTTTGTTTTTTTCTATTTGGTAACTGATTAATTTTTGGTTCAATGGGTGCAAGGCATCTGTCCAGTATTGTGGGAAAAGCATTAAAAATCCGATGAATGTTTTTTTTTTATGGAAACTAACTATTAGAGATGTAACGGATAGTGATTTGGCTAAATACCGGATACCGGATATTCGGCATATACTTTGGCCGGATAGCCGAATATCCGGCGGCCGAATATATTGTCGAGAGCAGAATACATTCATAGGTATGCTTTCTAGTTCAAACACGACACGTGTACAAGTTGTAACTAGTTTGGTTCCGTTATTTGTTTGTACGGCTAGTGTGTTGAATGTGGAGAGTGCTAAGGAGAATCTGTTGTAGAACACACAGTTGGCATAAATTACTGGTCGAACTAAGACACTTATTGTAAGTTTGCGAAATTTTTGTGTTCTTTACATTTTTGTATTCCTTGTTTATTACGTTAGTTATTAATAATGAATAAATATTACGATAGGTACATACTTATTGAACTTTCCTGTAGCAAATAAAGTGAAATGGAACCGCTGAGCAAAAGATCCCCAATTTATTTTACCTATCCGGTATTCGCCGAATACTTACTCTCTATCCGGCAATGCAGCCGGATAGAAAAAAAATGTCCGGATGGCCGGATAACGGATACTAACCGGATATCCGTTACATCTCTACTAACTATTTAACGAAAAATAAAATTATTTATTCTAGTTTGCGGTTAAGTTAACAGAAGCTTGCAAAAGCAAATGCCACAAAGCCAACGGAACTAGAATTATATTTCAATCGATATGATGTCAATGTCTATGGATGTGGATGAGGAAATACGATTGTATCTTTTCCTTCGACTCTGTTTTCAACAGCTACTTAATAATAGAATCAATGAATCTTTATGTTATACTTCCTAAAGAGTGCTATATACCCTTGTCCATAGATGGAGTATCTCTCCATTCGCGCATTATCGCACACCTGGGATTAATAAATCAATTCGTCCCTCGTATATCTGTTAGTTAGTAGATATACGAGTATAACATACAATCTGTTTTATTTATGGAGTCAATGTAAGCTTACTCCTTGAAAGAATGGTGCCGCGCTATATTTATGACGTCAATTGCGTCTACGCCTAATGTGTGCGTAATAATATTTCAAAATCAAATAAGCTGACGCTCATGGTTTATGAATTTGCAGCGGCCGGTGCGTAGTGCAGGTGACTTTTCCCTCAACCCCTTAATGAGATCAAATAAGCTTACATCAACTTTAATACAGTTCGCCAAGGGATGCGTGTTCCTAGGAGGAACTAATACTATTTTGTATTTGTCACCTTCAGGGTTAGGTAGAAGAAATTACGTGGTTAATCAAATCCATTAGCATATTCGTACTACGAGTTGACGGATGTATCGCATACAGTAACGTCATCTGAATTTGTGTGATGAGTTGGGATTACACACTAAATACATTTCACACAAGCCGAAACCACACATGGCACGACAGAACAGATGCTTTCGCTGAGAGTGAGCCGCCCGAGGTCTTTGGGGAAGAGGATACAATTATGGTTATTAATTCGACTGAGAATATCTCGATGATCAAATCCGTCCAACGCGTTAATGGAGTCCTCTCATGGTAAGCTAAGACATCATAATAATGGCGAGCATGTTTTAATGTACATATAAATTATGACTAATTAACAGAGTAGATTCCTTTTAGATGGAACGAAGACCAAGTAGTTGCATAGTGAGAGTATCGTAATAAAACTGATTTTAACAACCGTATAGATGGGGCTACTAAACAAAAGTGCTTAGCAGACATAAAGTGCTTGTTTAACATCTGAAATTGTCGGTCATAGAGCTTTAATTAGCTTGTTATCCAATTGGGGATGTTTATTGTTTTAACGCAATAATGAGCGCAGTGGGATAGACACTAAAATTCATACACGATTGGTGTGCTGTTTAGAGAAATGGAGGTCGGAAGCAGGCGTTTTGCGTAGATTTAAGATGTTAAATCCGAAACTGAAATACATACCTATTAATAATTCTTAGGGAATATGTAAAGGGTTAATAAATAGGGATAAAACAAATTGGTATTTCAATACAAACGCGCCGTTGAAGTTTTTTTCTTTGTCAACTAACAATGTCAAAACGTCAGTAAAAGTTTAAATTTGTATCATGGTAAAGTTCACGGACGAGCAACGTTTGGAAATTATTAAAATTCACTAACGAAGTTCTGAATTGGTGGTCGCAACTATAGCTTACTTTAATTGTCGGTCTTAATAATCGTCCCCAGTCGTTATTCTTTGCTGACGATGGAGCCATCATTGGCGAGAATCAAATGTCCCTGCAACGAGCACTTGTGCCCGTTTTCTGATCCACTCTGACTTATTTCAGACATTTATACGAATGGTAGAGTTGTAACGGAAGTTGACCCTACCTTACGAAAGCGATGAACTGCAGTCTAATCGACCTAGGAATACAGGATTTCCTATAGAAATCGATGGGTCGTAAGGTAGGTTGTCCTGATAGCGAAGTGTGAGCGGGCATGCTTGCACACGCGCCACACTAGCTCGACGGAGGCGTGGGTTCTTACACTCACTGCCGGACGACCGCTCATTTGTCATGCCTTCATTTAATTTGATTGTCAATCGGAACCACGAAACAATGAACCGTAACTTTAGATGGAAATAAACGGCTGGAACCAAAATAAAGAATTGAAATCGAGGTAACCGGAAGGTGTGGTTGGATTCCTAAGACTACTATCCTGGATTAGAATAGAGGCTATCCTTGGCTAACACACCGCTATACTATTTGTGATAGCCCCTAATGTTCACTTATGAACGATTAACTAAACTTCGTTCACATATTCACCAATGTTCCCACCCATGGACAATTGCTTTCCCCTCTAGCACTTTAAAAGATTAGCTCCTAGACATCATAAAATTCATTCAGCCCGAAACAGAAATTAAAATAACAAAATGGAAATTTACCAGCGTTTATGAATATAAACAATATTTATTTAGAAGAAAAGTATTAAATCTATCTACAAAATGTGAATACTTAACCAAAGAAAAAGGAACAAGTTTATGTTGAATAAAAAAAAAAGAAAAGGAATTAAAGGTATGTAATCAATTCTAAAACTATGGGTCTAGACTCTAGAGTAACAATGGAATTGAATCAAAACGAAGTGTTTATCAATTTATTTTCAAAAAAATCACCTCAAATTTAAAGTCACTATAGACACAAAGTAACTCAAGAAAATTTAACTACAATACCAAAAAATAGGTACTCAAAAAAAGATAAGATATTTTCTTGCATATCGATAGGCTGAGTGCCCCACTAATCTTATTCTTGGATGTGTGTACCCAAAATACACGGTGCACACTTGCATGACCAGACCAAAAAAAAAAATCTCTTCTCTTCTCAATGGGCAATAAAAAACTTAATCACACACAAAAAAAAATGCACCGACCAAATGAAATTTTTTTTTGCAATTTAGTTTATAGGTATGTACATAGTTTGTTTGTTGTTGTTGATAAAAAAAGGAAACCAACGATTTTTGACTCACCGCGCTTAAGGATTTATTTTTTTGACGAAATGAAACTTTGAGGTTGGGTTCGATGTCCCCAGATGGTGTGCACAGCATTTGGTTGATCTTAATAGCTAAATGTAATGCTAAGGGGAAAGAAATTAAGAATTTTTTTTTTTAACAATTGAACATTAGGAATATATAGGTACATATTTCTTTTACTTAACTTTTGTGTGTGTTTAGATATACCTAAGCTGTCGAAAATGTCTGCCTGCGATGCGCTATCAAAAGCGGTGGAGGAGAACTGACTGGGTTAGGTGTGCTTGCGTTCGGAGAGAAATAAAGCTCAATCTCCGATACTTGATCAGGTGCGATCGATCACGGTCGAGTAGATTTCACTCTGACTGGCTGGTGTTAATGCTCCTTTTTGTTTTGTTGTTTTTTTTCGCTTGGCTGCTTATTTCGATGCAGGTACTCACGAATCTGGTGTTTTCGGATTTGGTCGAGTGCACCTGTGGCTGATGATACTGCCTTTTGTTTGGTGCTTTTCCGGTGATCCTTTTTGTCGCTACGGCTGATGATAATCTGGATGGATTCACACGATCTAGGTAGATTTGATTGACCGGTGGATTTGATCGGCAGGTGAATTTGATGGATTCGCTATCAACTGGGGATTTTGAGCACTAATCCGAGCAGCCAGCGTCGGCATCGATCGATGGGTCCGTGAAGATTCTGACCGCGTGGGCGATCTTGACGTTGAGGATCGGCGAATAGCGACTCGATTGCCGATCGTAGATTGATCGTGAGTTGCTTGACAAATTATTGAGGTTAGGCTCAATCGACTGGATATCAAGCTGACTTCCAGGCCGGAATTTGCGGGCTTTGTGGGGACGATACAAAATTATTGCGGAGCTCAAAAAAACAGAAATGTGTACATACCTACCGATGGTGGCTAGAGTGAAAATTTAGCGTAATTAGTAAGATGGTATATTTCTTTTTGTTACGGATATAGGGACTACGTTTTTCAGTTTTTATGTGCTTTATTCAATTATTCACACTTCTTGTCTGAACTTTTATTTTATTTTATTTACGAAAGTATGATTGCATACTACCACGTATTTTCCAGGTCAAAAAAAAATTTTGTATGTACCACCATCGCCGAGTATCAAAATGAAAAAGAACAATGAATTCTCGCAGATGAGTATAGGAAGGCCGTCGGGCACTAATTTCCGCCTGTGAAGTTAGCAGTAGTTGCTTTATTTTGGCCCATTTTCTAAACAATGACAGTGGTTTTTGTTGTGGGTAGCATTCAACACACAAAATATGATTTAATTTTTTTTTTTTTTGTTTCGAGAAGAATTGAGTAGTCAACTACAGAGTGATTCCCAAGTGTGAAAATTTCAAATTTGATGACGACATTATCGCGTAAGCGTAGAGTGGATGAAGTGGCGGGAAAACTCGGCCTTCTTCTGTGTATACTCCAGTTCAGGCAATAGTGAAAACTTAGACTCTGTACTACCCTTTCCTGTAATCATTCAGCCATTAGCTTTGATTATTTCTCGGAAAATATTATCCGCTTTTCTTTGACCCATAGGGTAGAGTCGCCAGTGGCTGGCCCCCTAAGGATTTTTTTTCATAAAATATAGCACTGTAACCACAAACACTAACATTTTCGAATAATTCATGAAATAAATTATTCTTTATTAATTTGTTCATCGGTGAAAGAAAAAAAAAGTCGATTTTTTTACCAAAAAATTATTTGTTTAGATTTTTATAAAAAAAAGTCAATTTTTCCACTGGCCGGTCCCTTGTTCCCTATTTCCGGCCAGCTGGTGTCCCATCTTTGGTCACCCAGTAAATAAAGGGCATTATTTCTGTAATAATTTTTATTCAAAGGTTTTATTATTGAAAAGTTAAGAAAAAAATATTTTATATAATTAAAAAAAAATACAAAAAATAAATAAATTATTTTTTTCCAATTTTCTAACTCAAACATTAAAACACAAAATCAAAAAATCCTTAAATTTAATTCAGTTCTAAACATTTTTTAAAAATCATATCTTAGATAAATAGTAAGTATTTTTTAATACAAAATTTTTTTAAAGCATTAAAAATTTGTTTATAATATTTGTTAAAAAAATGTTTTATTATTTGAAGTTTAAGAAATGATAATTTATATATACCGAACAAAAAAAAAACTTAAAAATAAAAAAAATAAATTAGTTTTTCCATTCCTGTGTCTCAAACAATAAAAACAAAAAAATCCTTAAATTTAATTCAGTTCAGATCATTTTTAAAAAATAATATAGATAAATTGTAGGTACTTTTTAATACAATAAAGTTTTTTTAAAACTGAAGTTTCTTATCACATTTTGGACGCTTAAATATCACATTTTGAACATATAAAATCTTTGCCCTCAGCATCTGCAAAAGGCATGGTTAAAAAATTGGTGCATTTAAGATGGAACCAGTTTTCGCATTTGTCACACCCTAAATTCTTTAGCCCTTCTTCTTCTACGTCCGTAGGGACATCTTCATTGCATGAATGACATTTTGGCACAATTTTTTTTCGTTTTGTTGAGTTATTTTTCACTTCACTTCTTTTTTGTCTTTCAAGCTTTCCTTTTTGAACTTCGGCGGCATTAATAGACTTTCCTTCTTTAGTTTTTTGTCGAGCAAGCTTTCTTTTTTCCTCTTCGGCGGCTTTAAAGGCACCTACATCCGCCGGTTGCAGGATGTGGGTGGTGTTTGGAGGAAGTGCATACAATTTTATATTGTTGCTGCTGTAGAAGTCACTAAGCTCAAGTGACATGTGAGAAGCGTCCGTCAACAAAAAATAAAACTGTACGTTGAACATTATTGTTCGAAATCCAAACGTTCAGACCATCTTTCAAATACTGAAGAAATGTTTCTCCCCGCATCCATCCACTGTCTGTTTTGCCAAAAACCCAGTCAGGCTTTTTATTCTGGACTGATTTCAGCCAACTGGGCGATCTCTTGTATGGCAACACAACCAAAGGAGGGAGTGTTCTTCTATCTGCTGAGAAAGTCATCAGCACAGTCAAATTTTCTTTTTCGTTTGCTGCCTTTATTTCATATAAATTTTTTATTCCTTTGGGGCAATTACATTGCCACTTTTTGGAGCCATGCTGAATCCTGTTTCATCTGCGTTAAAATTCTTGAGGAATCCTCAAGAATGTCTAAAGCATCTTCTCGGGCTAGGAATTCCTTAAGCTCTGCAAACCACTTCCTAATCCCTTCCTCAGTTATTTGGGCGCACGCTTTGGAAACAGTTTCAGCGGTTCGCAGGCTTGGATCGGGATGGCGTTGCATGAAACTATAGTACCATTTCTTACCGGGTTTGTTGTTTTTAAAAGGAGTTTTGCGTCATTCTTTTTGGAGAATAGCTTGCACTGTTCTCAAATGGTTTTTAGAGGTTTGTGGAAAGCCACATTTAGCTAGATTCACAAGCCATTTCTTTATTTATTGATCTTCCTCTGCAGAGAGCACAGGGCAGGGACCAAATTTCCCAAGATTATCTGCGGCCCTGTTGAGGACTCGATCCTGAAGGGTCGTCCTTGGGATCTTGAACCTTCTTCCTGCTGCTCTGATTGACAGTTTGTTTAGCCGGATTTCAAATAAAGCTTGCTCTAAATCCGTGTCTTTATATGTTATGACACGCTTCTTAGCTTGCGCCTTCTCATTTGTCTGGGTCATTCTAAGTCGCTTAAGACAATTTTTAAATATCTATTTAAGGATCAAAAAGTGGTAACCTTATAAACATTTGTGTTAACCCTAAGAAAAAACAAGGGGCCGGAGTTAGGACGCGTGTGTCCTATATCCGGCCACCAAGAATTTATCTTAAAAAGGGGGACCGGACCCTGCAAACTTTTGAATTTAAACGATTTTTTTTGCTCCACGATGATCAGAGTAGGTTTATTTCTCATTTTGCATTACTCATTTAAAAAAATAATAAAAATCGAGTTGCCTATCTCCGGCCGGGGCCGGCCGACAATAGGCAACCACGTGCATTTCCGTGCATATCCTATTTCCGGCCCCCTTAAAATCAAGAATAAATACAACAATTTTTGACATTAAAAAACATTTTTTAATGAAAAATAGTATATTTTTTAAGAAAAACAACACTTACAGTTACAGTTACCCACAAAATTTGCTCTCTTAACACTAATTTCGACAGCAATTTCACTAACGATTTTGATACTAAATCACAATAATACCTTCCCGGACTAACAACGCTACGCAAATGTGTTAATTTCTCGAAAGTGGCTGAACAGACGCAATCAAAATTTTGACAGAATGAGAAAGAGGTTTAAGAGAACAATTTAAAACCAAACGCTCAGAAGAGAGAATATGAATTCACTAGTTACAAATAATTTTCTGATAGGTGGCCGGCCACTGGAGGGGGCCGCAATTAGGCGACTCTACCCTATTTGAATGTCACCTCTTCCCCGTACTGTGAAATTTCTAAAACGGACCTTAATGCAATCATCAGGTGATAAGAAAATATTATTCTCATCGACTATTGCTGGCGCTGTTCTAAAATAAAGTGCAAACAAGTCTCCCACTTAATTATTCAATTAACATTTAGCAAGGTGACAGTTTCCTCATCCTATCCCATGAACACGATAGTACCTTCTGCGCATCATTGTCGTCGAGCTTCACAAATGTAACTTAATTTGCACCTGGAGTTTTTTTTTCCTATTTTCTTTGGAGAATACAAAGAGAAAAAAGAGTATCGACCCAGCAAACTACGACTGCCATCCCAAAAACCAGCAGAATCTGTTGCTAATAAAAATGTTCAACTTATTTGGAGCAGCCACAATGTAATTTGTAAGGGCGTCTTTTCACCTCAACCATCTGCACTAAAAAACTGGTGCAGTCCTCAAAAAAGCTACAAATCTCCACCAGGACAACAGTGCGGGTGGTAAAAATAATTATTTTCATTTCTTTTAGCAACCACAACAGCAACGGTTTAGATTATTTTGCGAAATTACAAGTCCTTATGTCAGCAGGGCACATACAGTTGTGTGCATTTGCTTTTCAGCTCAGACATGGACAGATTTGGAACGTGGGACAAGGAAGATTTCCGGCGAAAGGTTGCCTGTGGAACCAGTGAGCAGTTTTTATTTTCTTAGGATATCCAATTCAATGGTAACACAGCAAGCATCAACCACCTTAACTCAATTCCATTCCACTGTTAACTTTTTATTGCCAAAGTGCAGCCAAAAGGTCTGGCGTATAGAACTTCAAAGCAGCACAGTAGGTACAGTTAAACGCTGGTTTTTCCTCTCTAAGGGATAGTGTGGTAGTTGGGCTACAACTGGACTTCCGTAATTGCACTGCTCTGGACAGCACATAAAAAGACGGGAAGCATATTCCACTGGTTCTTAACGAATGTGTACATGTGCAGTAGTTTCGCATGG
Source organism: Portevinia maculata (assembly GCA_949715645.1). NCBI lineage: Eukaryota > Metazoa > Arthropoda > Insecta > Diptera > Syrphidae > Portevinia > Portevinia maculata. The sequence continues at coordinate 283,956,507 of OX454526.1, read as the reverse complement.
TCGTGAGGGGGATCACTATAATGGGGTGCAACAGCATGAATAACCCATAGCATTCATGAAAAGCTTGACGTGAAGCGGCAGAATCCATGAGATGTCACTGTGTTGTGTGTGGCGGTGGTGCAAGTGCGCTGTTGTAGTTACAAACCTGATATCTTATACTTTTGTTCCCAATTACGTTCCATTTATTTGAACGTGAAGCTTTTCATTAGTGAAAGCGAAAGAAAATTTATCACGATTTTGGCATGCCTTGAATAGAGAAGTACATAATGTATGTCCGCCTTTGTAACCAAGGCTTTGCAGGAACATTTTACGCTGCAAGCTTTTTGATGTCATAACTTGTTTTGAGTGCTTAATTTGTTTTTAAAGGTTTTCTTTTCAACTCTAGCATGACACGAAGAAAATGATTTTGAGATTACTTGTTTGCGCGATTATGTCCTTTGGAATGCAAGATGGATGGTTTGCGGAGGTGCAATAACTGTTTTTGGATTAGCTTAATTTAAAAAAAATTGTACAGAAAGCCTCTGGCAAAGTTTTGATTCGAGCATCAAATATCTTAATTGAGTCAAATTCGATCATCCAGAAACCCGAAACGTCACCTATCTGCCAGATTGACAAGTGTCCGGCAGTAATGACTGACTCAAAGTCGAAACCCATTTCTTTTGTTATCAAAATGGGAATATGCTGTCATGCAATAGAGGAAGTTCTTCAAGATTTCAAAGTTCGTTTGTGGCTTAAATGATTGTTGTCTCTTAACCTCACAATGGAACAAATAAATAATATGCATTCGGTAATGCATGAAACTTCAACCATTGGTGTACACCAAGTTTACAATTTGAAGCCGACTCAGAACGGCAAATTTGAGAAGCTTCAGTTGACGCTCTTGGATATTTGTCATATAAGTTATGGTCACATCAAATACATGTAATAAAAATGCTTCGGCGTACGGAAAGTCACTAGGCACACGGTTTCATAGCTGTCAATATGCAAACGGTAGAAGCTGCACTATCAAAACAGTTAGTGCGGCCGCAGCATCACCAAGCATAGCATAACAACCACCAAACGCTTTCCAAGGCACAAATGACCCGCTAAGCTACAGCAAGAAATTCCAGCCAGCAGCAGATTAACGGATCAGCGTTATCTCAATGTTAGTGGTAATGCTGCAAACGGTAGAAGCTGCACTATCAGAACAGTAAGTGTGGCCGCAGCATCACCAAGCATAGCATAGCAAACACCCGTTAAGCTACAGCAAGAAATTCCAGCCAAGCAGCGGATTAACGGATCAGCGTTCATGTCTTCATGTTAGTGGTAATGCTAGTTGTAGTATATAAGTTAGTTCGTTTTGTATTATATAAGTTAGTTATTAAGTGGAGCTGCCAGTGGACGGTTGTAAATATTCCTAAGCTTCCTCATAGAGGAATTTAATAAGAATAAAATATAAATATTCCTAAGCTTCCTCATAGAGGAATTTAATAAAAATAAAATAAGAAATATAATTAGAACAAATTGTGTGTTGTGTTTTATATTGAAAAAGAAATAAAAATTATTTTATATTCGTAAAAGATGGGGCAGTGAAAAAAACACATTAGTTGTTACTGGGCCCTGGCGTGATTTGAACTTAAGGCCGCTCAATCATTAGTCCAACGCAAGAACCACTGAGCCACTGCGCCACGAAACTCATAATAATAAGGAGTAAACTTACTAACAATATAGTGTTTTAAGCGTATATGGGTCTTGGAAGTATTTTTTAGATCTTTTAATAAAACACATTGAGTACGACTTAGATACAATGTATTCAATTGGTTAATAAAAACTCAATTGATTATCGATTATTACTCCTAGAACTTTCCTCTGCGATCCCGGGCACGCTGCTTCCATTTGTCCAGATCAAGCGCTCTTGCATCCGCGATGGCTTTGCCTTTAAAACGGAGTTTCGGGCTCCCGGCGGCGGGGAGTCGATGATCCTCTTGGGTGGAGCATTACTATCCATTCGCCTAATGTGGCCATGCCAATAAGACTTTTGCTTTTTGCACTTCATCCCACATCTTTATACAGTTCAAAGAGTTCACGGTTATATCTTGTCCTCCATCAAATATCACGCTGAGATCGGCCTACGATGTCAATATCGTCCGCGTATCCCAGTTGTTGGAAGGATCTGTTGAAGATAGTGCGCACTATCTGCTCCAGAACAAGAATGAAGAAGTCACATGACAGCGCATCTCCTTGACGGAATTCGGTACAGTATATACTGTACATTGCACCGCATGTTTTCCAGCGTCACGCTTAAAACATGCGTGTAACAATAAATTAAATTCAATTTCAATTTCGTAATCATATATGCCCTTGATATATGTCAACGATTGGGCTGAACTAGAACCGAGAATTCCCTTTCATATACGACGACACTCGAAACAAAAATGAGAGATGAAGACCCAAATACACCTTCGTATGGAATAGACGTCTTAGGCCACAGAAGACTTACAAGACTGTAAAAACGGCACCACCCTGATGTAATGCAAGGAGTGGTTCCAGGGTGTATGCATAGCCTGTCACTTGAAGGTACATAGCGTATTCTCTCCTCAAAAAAAAAAAATAATCTAACTCTATATTGGGCTTTCTTTGCAAAGACTTCCGAAATGTGCATAACCTCAAAGTTGTCTACTGCTCGTTGGACAGATCATATTTAGAATATTCATCGATCTCTTGCAGTATAGTAAAGTAGTATCCTAATAATAATAATAATATTAGTTAAGGTATATTACACTGCGGCCTATTGGTCTATTGTGCCCTCTGCTTGTACCTCGGAGAGGTTCATGCCCTCTTTCAGAGCCCTCTCTATATACTTCTTTTGTGAAGCGCATCGAGGTATTGCTCTGATTTATCCTTGGCAGGTCACACTCCTTGGAGCACAGCATCCAGTCCAGTTTCCTTGATGAATCGGAGAATGAGCCTTGGGTCCATGGTTTGTATGTCCTTGTCTGTTATTTGGTGACTGCCCAAATATCTTATCCTTTTGTGGGCTAGCGTCCCACAGGATTCCAGTATGTGGTCTGGAGTTTCGGCGGTTTCACAGCAGAATCTGCAGAGCCCGTCCTCTGATATACCCATTTTCCTCAGGTGCTCCTTGAGTGAGGAGGCCTGTTAGGATTCTTAGGTTGTTTTTGCTAAGGCTGATACAATCTTTGAATCTCTTTTGGTTGTAATTTCCTAAAAGTTTCTTTGCTTGCCTTAGACCTTGGAGGTTGACAAAGGTCCTTGTTTCTTCCTCCAATTTCCTGAACTCTTCGCGTAGAGTATGTTATCCTTTCCCGCAGAACGGTTCAGATCCTATTAAGGGTTCCTCTGCCCCTTTTCTTGCCAGAGAGTCCGCTGCCTCATTGCCTGTAATGCCAACATGGTCAGGTACCCAGCAGATGGAAATTCTGTTGTTCTTGCCTATTCTATTCAGTCCGTGTAGGCATTCCCACATGAGTTTTGACTTGATGACGGAGGCGTCAAGAGCCTTTATGGCTGCTTGGCTGTCAGACATTATTGCTATGTTGCAATTCCCGTAGTTTTTCTCGAGGTTGATTTGAACGCACCTGTCTATGGCGCATATTTCTGCCTGGAAGATGCTTGTACATTTGCCCATGGATTTGTAGTGTTTAGTTCCTGGTCCAAACACTCTTGCACCAGTTCCCTCCTCGGTCCTCAAGCCGTCCGTGTACCACTTTGTTGTGTGGTTGCTCACTCCATAAGTTGTGGATTAATTGCTGCAGTTCTCCTTATTGCTGAGCTTTATCTGGAAATTCTTCTCGAAAATAAATTTCCTGATGCTGTCGTCCCTAGGTATGGCAAGGAGTGGGAGTTTTTTGAGTCACCGTGTTCTTTCGATCCAGTGAACTTTCCTCTTCCAATTCTCTCCTTTGCCATCCTTAGGATTGTTTTGTCTGCCGCGTTCATCACAATGATGTGTAGAGGGGTTAATTCCAATAGCACTTCCATGGCTGCGGTTGGGCAACTACGCATTGCTCCAGTAATGCACAGGCACGCCAGTCTTTGCACTTTGCTAAGTGTCTCTCTTGTTGTGGCTAGACTGGTTCGTTTCGCCCATGCTACCATTCCGTATGTGATCATTGGTCTCACAATTGCAATGTACATCCATCGCAGGCTGTTTGGGCTGCATCCCCATGCCTTCCCCGCTAGGCTCTTACATATCTTGAGAGCGCGGGTGAAGTAGTATCCTGCTCCAAAGTTAAATTATTACTTTTATGTCGATGGGCACACAAAATGTCACTCGAATATAAGAAAATTATATGTTATACGTAGTACTCAAGGAAAAGTCTCCACTTTTTCATCTCGGAAAATAAATGTCCCGGCACATTTAATCTTTTTGACATTTTTATGAAACAGTATCCTGAAACAATAATCGATTTAAAGGCTTCGATTGAAATGGAATATTTCGTTGAATACCTCGTACAAAACAAATGTGAAAAACTTAATGCAAGGAAAACAACATTTCCCTGAATGAAGAAAAGGAAATTGGCAGGGCTGGTGGAGAAACGTCTGGCAATTTGGAATTTGTAAAAGAGGCAATAAGCTCCTACTGGAGAAAAATAGCTGAAGAAATAGGTAAAACAAGTGAGTTTGTGTGCAATTACGTCGTTGTAACGTTGTACTTCTTATTGTGTTTCCACAATAATCTAAAGCCCATTTAGCGACCCTACGAGTAGTCTCTAATTATTTTCCCCACAGCAAAGATTAATGCTGGCTATTTTTTTTTTATGCAGGGTATAGATTACACAAAAATTCTTGTAATTTATAGATGGCAGTAAATGCCATTTTAATTGAGCGCTTTACTTGGCATATACCAAAGTCAACATAATTAATTAAAAACATAGGGACGGGCTACAGTCCGCTTGGGCGAACTGTTGGATATCCTGTTCTTATTCCTATTCCTCATAAGTGGGTGTGACAAAACGTCGCCTGAGAATTGTTTTGTTCCATACGCCACTTTTGTCGTTTTTGAGTTAGGAACGGATTCTATGGTAATTTTGTGTGCTCTTTTTAAATCTGTGATTCGATTTGCTCTAAGTCTTTCCAATCCCGAGATATCGAACATCGACTTTGTCCCATATCCAACAAAATCAACAGTTTGTAGAATTGTTTTGTGCCATAAACCATTTTTTGGCGTTTGGGACAAATTTTCCATATAATTTATCACAACTTTTTTGTGAGAATTGTTTTGTTCCACGTGCATATCACTGCGACAAGAGATACAGAAAATATTAACAAAGTTGAGAATTGGTTTGTCCTACGTGCACTCGTGTTAAAGAAAAGCTATGTATGTGGAACACAGATCGCAAACAAAATTTTAGTTTTGGTTTGTTCGACCTCCATTACAGTTGTGTAGATACTATACGATATTATGAAGATATGAATTCGGTGCGGTAATGAATAGTGCTGCAAACCCAAAACCTAGTTGCAGACGTATCATCATTGCATACTTATGGGTTCAATAGATGTGTTTAATGAACCTTAGCTGCACAGATAAGTACAGAAAAAATCAGAAAAGTACAAGATTTGGTGTTCCATGAGTAAACATTTTGCCGCAAAGTGTTCTACATTCTGTCAATTTGTGTTACATGATGCTGTGCGGATCAGTTTACGATGTTCTGTACCTAGTTTAGTAAGTAAAATGTGTCAAATTTGAAAATTCAAATTGTACTGATGCCAATTGATTTATTTGTTTGGCATGAGATATCTTATTTCTTAATTTAATGTTACAAATATTCGCATACCTATATATGAAAAAAAATCGAAAGAATAACATGGAACGAGTTCAAATTGTGATCAAATCGACATCAGGCCAAACATTGACGGTACAACGCTCACTCAAAAACCGAAATTCACTAGAAAACAAAGAGGATTATCTATTTGAAATTTCACAGCTGAGAGGAGACCATTATGACTCGAAGCTGTAATTTTCTGATCTGATTTGATCTGACATTTTTCACTCACTAGTTTAATGCTAAACACTTTGAATAATTTTCTTATTATACCCTATTCTAAGGGTATATTAATTTTGACGCATAGTTTGTAACATAGGTACCTTAATATTGCCGTAGACCCCTAAAAGTTTCTATATTTATGATCAGCATCGATAGTAATGTCGATCTAGCCATGTCCGTCCGTCCGTCCGTCCGTCTGTCGGCAAAAATTAGGCCTTTAAACTGGACCTAGAGAGCTCTAGGGTCCCGAAATAATCAAGTTTAAGAATTTTTGAAACAAACAACAACAAACTCAAAAAAACAAATTTAGCGAAAAAATCAAATTTTGAGCTAGAAAGCCGCTAGTTCGCCCAAGCGGACTGTAGCCTGTCCCTATGTTTTTATTGTATTTTTTTAATAAAACTTTGTTAACAAAAAAGATAAAATCGATTTTTCTTTTCAAGTTTTAGCATCCAACTCCATGCTTTCTTGCCTTTCAGATATTTTGGATGAGAATTGCTTTGTGCCATATTCATTTTTTTGTGTTCCACGTGTATGAAAAAAAAAATCACTTTCAAAATGTAGGAGGTGGGACACAAGTCAAAAAAGGAGACTTTTACGTTAATAAACGTGGCTTGTTAACGGTTTAGCAAAACACTTTGAAAATTGGTAGGTGAACTCTTTATAAGACTAACTTCAAATTAAAAAAATAAAAAAAAAATCGTATCACACAGTTTCGGAGTACCAAGTACGCAAACCTTTAAATGCGTTTTTCTCGAAAAAGTGCCAATGGCATATGGAACAAAACAATTCTCAGGCGACAAAAAGTCTTAGTATGTTGAATTGTTAAGAACGCTCTACATATTTTATTATATAATATTTAAAGGATTTTATCCAGAAAAAAACGAAGCTTTTGTAAAAAAACGCTCCCTAGCTCAAACTTTGGTTTTTCAATAAAATGTTTTATTTAATTGTGGGCGTGTCAAGAGGCGGATTTAAAAAAAAATTAACACATGAGCTTAAAGGGCACCTAGAGAGTATATATTATAAATTTAAGCTCCCTAGCTCAAATTTTGGTTTTTCAATAAAATTGTTTTATTTAATTGTGGGCCGATTTTGAAAATTTTATATCCCGAGCTTTCTAGCTCAAAATTAGATTTTTTCCAAAATGTTGTTTTTTTGAGTTTGTGGGCGTGTCTGTGGGCGGATTTCAAAAATTCGTAAACTTGATTATTTCGTGAACCTAGAGAGTATATGGTTAAAATGTCAGCTCTCTGGGCCCAGTTTAGCGGCCTAATTTTTGCCGACGGACGGACGGACAGACATGGCTTGATCGACATTACAATCGATGCTGATCATAAATATAGTAACTTTTAGGGGTTTACGGGCAATTTTTTTTTTTAATACACTATCAGCTCTGTGTCGTGGAGTGCTTAAAGCAAGCAACTATCACGAGCAGAAATTGCCGGCACAAAAAGTGCTCTCACAGGCTCATCATTTAGTGCAGGTGTTAGTAAGGACAAAACAATTAAAAATACAATAATTATGTACCTACAAAATACTAACACAGACACAAAATAATGCAAACAATTTAAGACATTAAAGCATTATTACACAAAATATTTTTTAGCTTAATTTTACTAACATGCAAGTCAATCACATGATCATTTAGATTATAGATTCTACTCATGCGACTAATAGGCTCATGCATCCCATAATTCGTTCTATGATGGGGGCTAAACAATAATTCAACACTGCGCAAATTATGGGCACCACCACGAAAATTAAAGCCAATAGACGACAGCAAGTCAGGTGCATCTATTTGACCGGATATAAGCAGCTGTAAAAAAATGATATCGCTATTAAGCCTTCGTTGAGAAAGGGGCAACATTTGAAGAAGCTTGATACGTTGACTGTAGGGAGGAAGGTTAAATGGATCATCCCATGGAAGTCCTCTAAGTGCAAATCGAATAAATTTACGTTGAATGGCCTCTATTCGATTTGAATGAATGTTGTAGAACGGTGTCCAAACTTGAGAGGCATACTCTAGAATCGGACGGACGAAACAATTGTACAATGACATAGACACGTAAATGTCATTAAATTCTTTGGCCCACCTTTTTACGAAGCCCAGCATAGCATAGAATTAGATTTATTAATAATAGAATTAATATGCTTAGAAAAAAACAGTTTGGGGTCGAAATAAACCCCAAGATCCTTAAAATTATCAACATTACAAAGAATATGTTGAGACAGAGAATATTGAAAGGTGGAAGGGATAGTCTTTCTAGAGAATGGCATATGTTGACATTTAGTTGGGTTCAGGGATAAACCATTTTTATCACACCAATTTGCGAAGCTATTAATGTCAGATTGAAGAAACATTCTGTCTTGCTGACTAGTGATAGATTTATATATTTTCATATCATCAGCGTAGATCAGGATATTACTGTGATTTATACATGCCTTAACATCATTAATGGCAAGTATAAATAAAATTGGTCCGAGGTGACTTCCTTGGGGAACTCCAGACTGAGCTGTGAAATATACAGATAGCGATCCTCTAAATTTCACTTTGATAAACCCTTGATCTAAGGTATGAATTAACCCATTTTATGAAAACTATGCGTCAAAATTAATATACCCTTAGAATAGGGTATAAAAATGTCAAACCATTGAAGAAGATTTATTTATGAATGCAGCAGCTGAAGTCATTGCTGTTGGTTGAATTGAGTGTTCTTTTTCTTGCATTTTTTTTTTTTGTTTTCTGTTGCCTTGAGGTATTTATCGAGATACTCCATTTCCATTAAAGAATCGCTTATTGTTTCAGGATCCAAAATGTCTAATGTCTAATATTTAATGTGCCAGACATTAATTTTGCGAGATAAAAAACTAGAGACTTTTCGTTACTACGTATAACATACAATTTTATTATACTATCTACATAAAAGTAATAATCTAAAGTGCGAGCAGGATACTGCTTTGCTAAACTGATTCGCTAAATTTTATCTTTGTAGACAATTTTGTATGGGAGTTGAAATTTAGCGCGAGCACGATACTGGGCTTTAGATTTGAAAGAGTGCGAAGAAATTCACTAGTTACGCAGTTCGTAAATTATACATGTTTGATGAGATTCCCAAATATGCCACAAGATGCAAATTAGTTGGCCTGCAAACCCTTAGTTTCAGCCCTGCATCTTCTGTAATGTTTATTCGCGTTTCATTAGTTATCATATTTTTTACTAGAATTAGTTTATATATTAAATATTTATTCTCCTCAAAGGTCACTGCGAGTTAGAAGCTTATTTTTCAGTGAAAGGCGTCGGACCAATTATGGTAATAATGAGCATTTAATAAGATGTATAAGCGCATTCAATGAGCTGTGCAACGATATTGACTTTTGCTTATAGTGAGTTGAATTTAAAAACTGTGTTTTTTCATTGATTCTGGATTAATTTTTATTTGAAGTAGATTATACGATTAAAAATTGGTAGTAGATCCTTAGTCGCGCAACCAACAACAGTTGCGTAAGGCGATAATGAAAATAAAACACTTGAGAACTTAGTGTTCTGTGTGCTCTATGATGGAAGAAAAATTGGCAGCACAGAGTCACGTGTCATTACCACCGATTTGCAGTAAAAACTACCGCAAGGAAAAAAGTTCTCTTCCACCAAGAAAATATACCGGCGGCTGCGCACAAATACACAGTCGCAAAACGAAATTACATGAATTAGGTTGCGAATTGCATATTCTATAGATTTAGCCCCCTGCGACTATTTCCTGTTTCCGAATACGAAGAAATGGCTCGGATACGTTAACTACTGTGGATGGTTTTGAATTTTGTCGGGTAGTACAGACAGATGTTGTTAAGGCAGTATTATGTATTAAATCCAAATCATCAGGACTTGATAAAATCCATCCGTTAGTTATTTAAACTATCCTACCCTTTATCCTTCCAGTACTTACCAATATATTTAATAGTATCCTAATGACATCCTGTTTTCCAGTGCCTAGAAAACTGCTAGAATAATACCCGTTCCTAAAAATAAAGGAACTGCACAAACGCCCCCTGAATTCCGCCCTATTGCAATATTACCGTTACTGTCCAAAGTTTTTGAGAAAATTGTTCATGCCCAAATATCATACCATCTGCAGCATAATGCTTTACTTTGCAAACACCAATCTGGATTTAGCAGCATAGTTGCGCAGCGCTGCTTAAAGTAATGGATGATCTAAGGTTGTGCATGGAAAAAGACCAGATCGCACTTTAGCATTATTAGATTTTTCTAAAGCTTTTGACACAGTAAATCATTCAAAACTTATATTTAAACTTTTGAATCAATTTAATTTCTCGTCTTCAGCAGCTTCTTCGATTTACTCGTACTTATCCGGCCGTACCCAAGCAGTTGTGGCAGGCAATGCGATGTCCAATTTTATGCACACACCTATAGGTGTCCCGCAAGGATCTATCCTGGGCCCACTTTTATTTTGCATTTTTATAAATGATCTACTCGACACCATTACCTTTTCTTCTGTTCATATGTATGCCGATGATATTCAGATGTATTTTTGCTTCAAAAAACGTCATACTCAAGACGCCATACTCAAGTTCATTTGTGACCTTAAAAGCATCTTTCAATGGTCACAAAAAAACAACTTATCTTTAAACCCTAAAAAGTCTAAATGCATGCTAATATCCAAAACTGGTATTCCCGTGATTTTTTTAGTTTATATCTAGGGAATGAATGTATAGAAATAGTTGATAGGGCTACAAATTTGGGCATTTGGTTTGATAGCAACTTAAGATTGGATCTTCATATTCGTATTGTTGTAGGAAAAATATATGGATGTCTGCGAAACCTATATATGTCACAGTATTATACCCCCGTCAAACTAGATCAATGTTAGTTAGTTCTCTTATTGTTCCAATTTTATCTTTTGGGTCTGAGGTTGCAATGTACTGCAATGCTGAATCCAGAAGAAAGCTTAATGTTGTCCTTAACAATGTTACTTGTTATGTGTTTGGTTTAAAGCGCCACGATCGTATATCAGTATATAAAACTAAAATTCTGGGCTTAACGCTGGATAAATACTTATACTATTGTACTATAAAATATTTGCATAAAACCATAATATCGCCAAGTACAGAATACCTATTTGAAAAACTTACTTTGTCTAATCTGCCGCGTACTCTAACTATAATCCCTCCGCGTGCAACATGCATTTCAACCGAGCGACAATTTTATGTTCATGCTATTCGCTTATGGAACTCTCTCCCTCTTGTCATAAGATAACTTTGTTTTGTAGACCGTTTTAGTGTATCTCTTTTTTCTTACTTGGCTGGTAGTTTAATGTAGATTTTAGGGCTTTTAATGATTTAATGTTAAATATTTTATTTTGTAACTTGTATTTTTAATACATCTTTGGCAACAAGAAATAACATCATAAGTCGACTTATGTCGAAATTGAGATTTTTACACAATCTGATCGGCAATAAGCGATTTTATCTGTCATATTTTTTTCGTATTTTTATCTCTTACGGTTTATGAACTACACACAAAAGAAAAATGACATAAGTCCATTTCTACACAGCTTGCACAAGGAAAAACAGCATAAGTACAATCCTCTAATTTGTATTTTTTTACTTATGCTCTTATGCCAAAAAAAAACCAAATTAACACACACATAAGTTCATCTATGCTCTTTTTCCAAAACTATAAAATTTTATTTCGCGATCATAAGTTTACTTGTGTCCTTTTACCAAAATAAATTTGTTAGTTATAAGAAGATAAGTTAACTTGTGTAGTTTTTCCTTACTCTTTTTTGTAAAAAGACCGAACATAAGTTAACTTGTGCTGTTATTCCAAAAACCATTACTGTTTATCCCTGGAAATAAGTATACATGTGCCGTTATTCTGAGAGCAAACCCATACTCAGTTGGGACTTATCCTGTTTTCTTCTTATAAACGTTCTGTTCTGGTAGGTTGTCGTGTAGCAGTTTTTTCCGATTTTTGTCTATACACCTAATTTGTGAATTGTCTTCGAAAGTGTTATTTGTGTTAAATGAAGTTCATTGTTTTAACAAACTTAAAAAAAGTGTAAAAATCCTTTAAATTAATAAAAATGGTGTCACGCGGTAGCAGAATGTTATCTTTGGTCTTGGAAAGAGCTGCCGCTCTAAGATCCATAAAAAAAGCGAGTCAGCGAGATAACATTTGTGAAAATATAGAGGGTAAGTGCTTAAGCTTTATAATCATAGGAATATTATTATTGTTATAAGTTGTTTATTAACAGTAAATTGAATTTCATTGGCAATAATTTTGTATATATGAACATTAAAGTAAGTAGCTGCTAAGTTCAAACAACATTAATTTCTAGCTGGTATTGCCAATGTTGACTATCCTTTTATGTTAGAAAGTTCAGAAATTAAAATTTTCGAAGACTCAGATGATTCAGTTAAGGATCCGGATTATGAATTAAGTTCTAGTAACGAAGAAAGTATAGAGCATTGGGGTAAGGTCCTTGAAAATTCTGTTGAGAAAATTTGTCAGGATTCGGTGCAGGTTTCACCACAATATGTAAATCATTTTGATATTGATGGAACAGTTTCTACTGAAGAAAATGAAAATATTGCTAACACTTTAAATAACAAAATAAAAGGGGCTAAAAAATATCGACAGTAGCACAGAAACAGAGGTTTACCTTACAACACTCTTAAATAAGAAAGCATTCTGGCCAAAAAATTAAAACCCATATCGTCATGCCGAAATAATTGCTGTAACAAAATATCTCTTCAAAATCAACAACTATTATTTGCAAATTATTGGGCCTTAGGAAGTAAGAATAAAAGAGTCCTTTATATTTCCTCACTGATTTGTATTAAACCAAAGACTTCCTCAAAAATCAAAAAGTGTGGAATTAAGCACAGGGATCGACAATTTTCTCCGGAATACATAATTCAACTTGCAGGTGAAAATATCAAAGTATGTAAATTTTGCTTTTTGGGTTGTTTTGGCGAATCAAATGAATTTGTAAGATCCGTAATAAGTAAGAAATTAAGTTCACCTTCCACTACTATGCTTAACAAAAGAGGGAGGAACTTAATTTCCGGAATAAGGAACAGAAATCCCTTTAAAGTTTAGGAAATGCAGCAGCCAGATTTCTTTGACTTTGTTGCAACCTCCAAGGACAAATTCACATGACGAAAGGTTAATATTGATGGAGAGAAGTGTTCATGGCGAGAATTTAGAAGGCTCAGATATAAAAAAATGAATTCGGTTCATTATTGTACAAAAACACCTTAGACGCGGATGAACCATTGAAGACAATTAATTTAAGAAAGCGTGGTGCAAATACTATCAACAAATCTGACATTAAAATGATTCAACATATCCCTCCTATTTCAAAAGAAAAAGCTCAAGATCTTCTTTTTTTTATGGACTTTGTAGATCCCCTATTTCATGCATTTTATAGAAGCTTGATTACTAACTGCGAAAACGTTCATCCAAATGTATGTGATAGCGATGTAGATACTCGTACATAATGCTTATGATTAAAAAATTATTTTTTTGTTAATTTTATCTTATCTTTAATTTAATTTGTTTATTTTATCTACTAACAAATATACAACAATGTCTGTGAATTTTTGTAATAAAATAAAAATGTTGGTTGTTTTTTTTAATTATAATTGATCACATTTGTTTTATTTATTGTTGCTTTTTAGTAATTATGATGAAAAAGAAAGTAGATTGTGTCATTCACTGAATTCATTAAAAGTAAGTATTATTTTTATATTTTCAACGATTTTGACTTATTTTTGAAAATTTCAAGAATTTGCTTTGGAAAAAGGACATTAGTCAATCTATGATAGTCCACTATTTTAATTTTTATTTGGAAAAACAACATAACTCAACTTAAAAAAAATAATTTCAACATACTCATTTCGGAAAAAAGGTATAAGTCGACTTAACCGAGATTTGACTAAATGTTTAAAAAAGTAAAAACGACATAAGTCATATTTTTATCAAAATCAACTATGAATGGACAAAAAAGTTATTATTATTAATTAGAAATAAAATCCTTTAGTAATATTACTTATTTTTGCGTTTACACTTCGTCCATAAGTTTTGTCCTTGATTTGTAATCGGAAGCCAAACATTTAAATCGCTCTCCTGAAAAGTTGCAAAAACTGACTTATGTCGTTATTCCTTGTTGCCACAGACATATCAATGCCATAAATTTGTAAACCTTTTTGCTTAAGCTGCTAACCATTCTATTTTTCTCTTTTTCTCAATTGTCCTTTTTATTGTAAGCATTTTGTACCCAACTTATTAAATTATATTAAATTAAATTAAGCTAATTTTTTTTTTTTTTTTTTTTTTTTTTTTTTTTTTTTAATTCCATTCAATTCAATTCAATTTTTATTTTCTTCAATACGTTACAAATACATATATAATTGTGTTACCTGCAAAGCTTATGGCTTATCTGCAGGTGATTGATTTTCACAATTGAATACTATTTGAAAGTTTTAGTTTTTAAAGTGTTAAGTTATACATGAGTTTTCATTCTTTAGATTAATTTACTTTACATACAAAAAATGGTTTCGTTATTTTTGTTTTTTAAATATATGTACATAATTTCAAAAAATGCAATTAAAATTCAAAAAGTGCAATTTGATTTCTTTTCTACGTTTTTTAAAGTTTCGAATATTTTTAAGGTTGTTAGGCAGTGAATTAATTATTGTTGGGATGACAAATGTAAGCCGTCTTCTTCCGTAATTGTTGTAGATTTCCGGTATTTCTAAGAGTTGTTGAGCTCGTCTTCTCGTGTTTTGATTGTGACTTATTGGTTGTTGAAATCGGAAGTCGTCATAATACTCCAAGACTGCTGTCATCTTAAATATGCTGTTTACATCTAAAACTTTAAAATTATTAGTGTTATTATTATAGTTGATAATTTTTATTAATCGTCTTTGAAGGTTCAGAATCTTATCGATATGTGTTTTTGACGCATTTCCCCATGCCAATATGCCATATCTAACTCGTGATTCTGCAAGCGAGTAGTAAACTTGCTTCTGGACATCTACAGTGGTGTATCTCTTCAGATATGTCATCGCAAAAACCGCACTCTTCAGTTGTAGTCTCAGTCGGTGCATGTGCTCGTACCAGGTGAAATGATCGTCTATGATGATTCCCAGATATTTTATGCTTTTAACAATCTGTATTGCTTCTCCTCTTGTTGTTGTTGGGCAGTCTTCATTTTGATGGTAAACGTTTATAGTCGCGGTTGGTTTTTTCGGCGTTCGTATGTGCATCATCTTAGTCTTTTCTGAGTTTATCACCAAACTGTAGTCGTGGCACCATCTCGAAACCTTATCAAACTCCTCCTGCATTATTGCCGTCGCAGTGTCAAGGCATTTGTGCCTCACCACGATAGCAATATCGTCTGCGTATGCGAATGCTGTACCTTTTTCCAACACACGTAGAAGTTCATTGGTGAATAAAATGAACAGCAGTGGACCCAATTTAGAGCCTTGGGGTACACCAAACTGGATCTGTTTTCCACTGCTAGTCACATTAGATACTTTTACCTTAGCCGTTCTGTCTGATAAGTAGTTCTCTATCCATTTCGCTACATTTCCCCTTACTCCGATCCTGTGCAGGCTCTCTAGAAGTTTACCGTGATCAAGCGTATCAAATGCTTTACTAAAGTCAACGAACATAACTAAAACATGGTGGCTTTTGTTTAAGCTTGTAGTAATTAAGTTCGAGAGTTCTCCCAAGAGTCTTCCTGTGCTCTTTCCCTTTTGGAAACCATATTGGTTTGATTGTAGAACTTTTTTTTTGTATGAAATTGGTCAGGCGTCTCACAAAAATCTCCTCGATACATTTTTCGATAATGTGTAAAATTGCTATAGGCCTATAGTTTCCTGTTTCGCTTTTAAGCCCTCCTTTATAAATCGGTCGGATTATAGAAGTTTTCAGTATGCTGGGAACACAGCATTGTTCAAAGCTTCTATTAATAATTGTCTTGACTATTGGTGTAAGACTTACAGCGTTCAGCTTCAATTGAATTAAATTGTAATAATTAATTTGTTAATGATCACATTTACGTCATTATAGATACTTATTGTAATAAATGTTTTAAACCTAATAAAAAATATCAAATATCGAAATATCAAGTATCAAAATATTGGGGCGAAAGAAGATGTCACCGATGAAACAAACGTATATTTTGTGGGCCTCGAGAAATCGTGTCATTTGGAAGACATCAACAAATTGGAGAAACGTTGGACGAAGTGTATTGGGCTAAAAGGAGACTATGTTGAAAATTAATTTTATTTTCCGAAAAGAGTGTTCCTTATTTCAACTTTTAAGGACTTATTGACACACCCTCGTAGAACCAGCCAACACCACAAGCTGATCATTAGGGCTGCAGTAAAGTGGGAGAGTTATAATCCCTTTAATTCTAATCAAAGCATAGAAGAAGAAGAATTCTAAGGTGAGGAAGGTGCCAAGCGCCTTAGACAAACCACATAACAGATTATTCTTTCAAAATATCCAATGTTTACGACAATGGCCTTGATATGAGTTCACTGAGTCAATAACCGAATATCGAACAGCTGCTATCTGCTTTTTTTACTGGTGACACAGAAAACGTTTCGATATTAAAAATACATTTCCTCCCACTATTTTGATGACCTTACATCTTCTCAATACACATCGGCTGCTACAATCATGCCATCTCTCAAAAACAGTATACCGACGTAAACACCTCTCGCCTCTCTAAAAACATTTTTTAAATTAAGAAAACTGACGTCAGATCGTTCTCACTCACTTGTGCATCTCGTCACATCATAGATCATAGATACAAAGTAAATAATAGAATGACAAGTAGATATCCTCCCAAACGGTGTCTAACACCTCGTAGATTCTCCGATGAGATAGGAGAAAGAGGAAATTCAGAAAATCAACAAGAGAAATCAACAGATACGAGTATAAATGAACAAATGAAATTAGCATCGTAAACTGCGGGATAAAAGTCGTTTTTATTTCCAAAAACTTTGATTTAAATTTAAATTTCGATTTTAAATTGTCGGTCGGCCATTTAATTAAAGGCCACCCACCGTGCTCCCGACGAAAATTTAGTTCGAACGTTGGATATTCTTGAAATTGGACGTATATTTCACAGTGACGGTAAATTGAACGGTTCACCCAGCGATAATTTTCCGGAAATTACAGAAATACAATCAAGTTTGAAGTATTTCAAGTGTATCGATGCTTTTAGTGGAAGTGGAACTTTTAGCAAGTGAATGGTGTCCTTTTCGGGTAAACCAGACGTGATACGATTATGGAATACAGTTAATTGACGTTGGAAAGTTTAAACAAACGTGTTATTTCAATATTGGAGGACTCTCAATGGAGAACGCAGATGGACAGATACTAAGAGATAAACTCCCATTAAAACAAAGAAGTGAGTGATGAAGGCTTTCAAGTTTAATTGCAGACTTATATCTAATCCATTAAAGTGTCACGATTTTAACTAGCTACCGCTTGCCGCCATTACTTAATGTGCTTGTTGCTTAACTGTTGCAGAATTTCCCTATTGGATTTTTTGTTGTGCTTAAAATGTATTTACAGAGTTGTCTCACTGTCTCCCACTGCATGGCATCTTCGAGATATTTTTACTTTCTCTCTGTTGTGAGGGAGGATTGTGTTGTGGCTATTTTTCTCTGTCACAGTTTTTGGCACCAAATATAAATTAATTAGCTTCAAGAATTTGGAACACACACGTGAAAATATTTTTGTGGGGTATTTCGTGGACAGGATGATGAAGCTTTATACATTTTTGAAGGTTCATTGTCAGATAAAGTCTAAGCGGCCATTAACAATCATTGCAGCTGTTTTTTCACACAAATTTTTTTGGCGATAATCCCTTGAAAATAATAAATGCCAAGTTCAAATTTAATTGCTGTAAATATACCACAATTTGATCCACACTTAAAAAGATTTCATTAATTTCGCATTCAAAAAGCATCTACTCATCAAAAACCGCATAATCCTCTCGACACACACAACACATTATTGTCACATTTACTGTTCATTACGTAGCACATTTGGCCTTTTGTCAACAGCTATACCCATCAAGGTTAATATACTGCTCACATTCATTGAATCCACCCAAAATGATTGCCGAGAAACGTGCACCACTCACGTGACAACATTCTTAATCCAAAACAACACACAATCTTCTTATGCCACTCGGATCCGTCGTCCTATGTGAACATAATTTCTGCGAGACAACTGCACATCGTAATTGAAGGACGAGAAATGACACTATCATCGGTAATTTCTGACAGCGAGACAGAGATGGAGCCGAGTATGGCTAAGGATATGTGTACGTAGTCAATTCAAAGTTAGAATAACGCTGAATTAGCTCCCTCACGAAGAGTAGTTGTGTTTGACGTCTGCAATAGCACATTAGGGACTAATAGATAGTTTTGTGTGACATTCAATTCTTAGGCGCAGTCAAGAATAATGCCCTCAGAAGGCACACAGATACACTGTTTTGTTATTTATATGCCTGCGGCATCTCGACTAAGTCGATGGTAACTTGTATCAATAAAAAGAAATTGCACTGTGCTGTTGATTAATTTGACATGTGGGAGGTAGGTTGTTTGTTTCCATTGGAGCGATTTTAATAGAAAAAGCTTTATCTTTATGACTCGTTTGCCAGTCAAGTTGAGAAATTCTTGTTTTTACAAATCCCAAGGGCTATGTAATTCACTCAAGTACACTCAGAGACATTTTAAGTTAACGAACTCAATTTAATCTCTTTAAGTGGTCCAAGAACGCATTTGTAATTCAATATTTTTTTCTGCATTAACTTTGTAATACATTTTTTTGTCTTAGTGAACATATTTCAGCAAAACTTGAGAAACATTTTACGAACAATTCCCTATCTTCCAATTATCGGAAAATTCTCATCGAGAATTCACTTTGCTTCCAAATATTACGCCCTTATCCACACATCGTCTACCTAAATCTCTATGACCTATTATTATCAGTCCTATGTTTCGGGCGTATATAATTCATTCGCCCTTCATCATCATACGTTCGCAAAGAACAAACCATGTCGAAGATAGTACCATCACCATTCAATAAGATTTGCTGTATTAGCCGTACACATGCTCTAAGGATCTGTTTTCTGGCACTCGACAACCTGAAAACATTTCGGATTTACAGAAATAATAGTGGAAGCATTGAGCAAACCTACAAATTGAACACAAAGGATGTATCAAACAGATACCAAAGTACCCAGAAGGGAATAAGCTTCGCATCGAATATGGAGATGTAGTCATGACAGCATCTCATTTCTAATAAATCCGATATATCCTTATGGTGTCTGTGTATTTATGTGGGTACTGGGTGGTGTTTCTTCTCTATAGAATGAGCATCGATATGTGAAGTTCCATTGGCTCTGAATGGGGGAATACCTTCGGGGTTAAAAAGATTCAAGGCGAGTTCCGAAAAAAATACATTTATATCGGAAAGCTGGACTGATAAAAGATGGTATTGAAATTTATGCATACCAACAAACTGATCCAAAGGAATGAACAGATATACTTGTCAAAATTATCTCAAAAACGAAAACATTTCGAAAACATATTATACGTATGCTTTCGATCTGTGCAAGCCGGAATACGAAAATCATTGCAATCAGCAGCGTCTCTCAAAACACAGCGCTTGACTTATAGACTAATAGGCAAAATCACATCGTCACAATTTTACCATTGTGAGCCTCAGCCTAGCAACGCCTTTAACATCTTGAAACTGTCCCACAAGTGCGCCTGCAAATCCGTGGGTTGACACGACTGGAGATCACTGGTGTCGTAAAAGGTCGATCAAACAATAATATGTTCAAGCTGGATTCCGAGCAGATTACTCAACTGTCGATCAGATTTTTACCATAGCAGGTATTGCACATTCTTATTTCGAACAAAAAAAAAACTGTTTGGCTTTCTACACAATAGTTCGCAATATTTTACCAACTATTCAGAATTTAAATGTGTATTAATTTAAAGGGTTTTTCAATAAGAGCGCTACAAAAGTTTTTTTAAATAAAACAAAAACGGTTTTGGATATCAATGACATTATTTATTCCTGTGAAAGTACGTTCGCCATTTTGTATGGAACTCGATTTCTTTTGCATCGCCACCACGGGCCCGCTTGCAGAAGTTCAGAAGCTGAACCCAATTTTCGACCGTTTTCAAGCATAAATCGGCTGATACTGCTGCAATTTCACGTTCGATATTCGTACGAAGTTCATCAATCGTCGCTGGCTTGTTAGCATAGACCATAGACTTGACGTAGCCCCACAGGAAATAGTCTAACGGCGTCAAATCGCACGACCGAGGCGGCCAAGCGACTGGACCATTTCGTGAGATAACACGGTTTCCAAACGTGGTTTCCAATAAATTGATTGTGGCATTCGCTGTGTGGCTTGTGGCGCCGTCCTGTTGGAACCACATGTCCTGCAAGTCCATATCATCCAATTGGGGCCACAACGACGTCACAGACGCTTGAGAACGACGTGTGAGAGACACATTTGGGCTTTCTTCAACTAAAGCCTCAGCGGCAGCAATATTCTCGACACTACGGGCACTTCTTTGTCTCACTGGCACGGGAACATTTTGTACTGTGCTTGTGGATTCAAATTTTTTCACTAGACGCTCAATTGTTGATCTGCTAGGACGATTATGACGACCATAAATTGGACGTAGCGCTCTTAAGGTTGATGCCACTGACTCCGAATTTCGGTAGTAAATTTTAATAATTTCGACTCGTTGTTGGCTCGTATATCTTTCTATCATGAAATGGCCTAACTGAAGAGAAATGTCGAAAGAGCGGCAAGAAATTCGGCGTGGTTTGCTGTCCCTGTCGCTCTACTTTTGTAGCGCTCTTATTGAAAAACCCTTTACTTAGGTGTACTTATCTCAAGCAATGGGAGCATTGAAAAATATTTATCTGAAAAAGCCAGCAAGCCATGAACGCAACTTGGGAAATTGTATGAGTAGTACCCAGTCTTGTTTCACCAAGTACGAAGTATGTATTAGATTTTTAAAAGCTACAGCGAAATCAATCATATGTTATTGAGGCACAGTCATGGGGATTTTTTGAATTTGAATCTGCTCAGAAGCTGTAAAGACTATTTGTATAGCGACTCTTTAGGCTGCCAAGATCTACACCAAACTTGATGCTGTACGCAAAAAGTGGATTATACCCACTTTTAAGTACCCCACTAAGGCTACAATTTAACTATATTCTGGAGATGTTTTCATCGGATGGCAATAGAAATTCAAGAAAAGTACCCGAGTTTATGATCGTCCGTTTAAAATATCAAAAGCAACGAAAGCTTTATGGACTTGCCGTCGCATGTACGGTAAACCCTGGGGAATCTCTCCAAAGATCACTCATTGGATTTACACAGTGATGGTCAGACCCATCATTAATAATAATAATGTAAGCATGCACGTGTCGAAATTGTAAAAAAGATGCAGGATTAAGAACTCATTGGCCTCATAGAGGGTATCGGGAGGTCTGTCAATATTCGTTGAGATCGAAACGGCGAACCCCACAGGCGGACCAGTAGGAAAGCAATAAGCTGGAAAGGTTATAATCCCTTTAATCCTGATCATACCCTGACCGCCATTTGAGAAGAAAAAGACACATCTATGCTTGCATTTAAATGTTGAAAATTGATGTTAACAACACGTCATGAGTCGGGGGATTCATTTTTGATTATAAGGTTAGATACCTAACAGAAGAATATATGACTGTCTGTGTCACTTTTTGGTTGTTCCTTACTTATTGAATGTTGATCACTGAAAAATATTTTTAACATCTTTTTCTTGTTGACATTTGTTTAAAACAATTATTTTCGTAAAAAGAAAAAATGTTTTTCAATTTTAGGTAATGTGTTTGCATTTTTTCAGGATCCGTATTTTGTATTACATTAAAAACCTAAATATGTCATACATAACTAATTCAAGTAGTTCCAGAAAATGTGTTAGCGACTTAAATTATTGTTGGCTATAAAATTCAAGATTTAAAATGTAAAATAAATCAAAAAAACAAGTCTTTGATAAAAAATATTTGAAGATTCGTGTTTTCTTTTAAAAACCCGCCACACCTTTCCATGTGTGTAAGTACCAACATCGTACCATGCCTCATCTTAAAGAAAGAGAATTCTATGTCTTGTAAGAATTATCGAGACATATTCCAGATTCCGTTCTGCAACACACTTATCGGCACGTATCAGTGTGGCTTCCGTCCAGGCAGAGTGACAAAGGACTTAAATTTCATACTGAGGCAAATCCCTGAAAATACAAACGAATTTTAAGTCGAGACTCAGCGAGTTTTGATCGACTTTAAGCCCGCGTATGATAGCATTCATCGTCAGAATAAATTATTCCAAAGCGGCACAAGATTTTAACAAGGAGAAACGCTATAATGTGTATTCTATAATCTTGGTCTGAACAAAATAGGGTGCAGGATAAGTTTCAACACCGAAAGCACTATCTACAACAGTCCGCCCGACATCGACATCAGGTGGTAGAGGTTCTTACGGCGATTACGGAAAAGGCAAAATTGGTTGGTCTTGAAGTTAAGAGGACAGGACAATAACCAAACATACATCAGTCGAGGACACAACGTCACTGTTAATACTGATAATAATAACTCCGGGGTAGCTAAGGAATTCATCTACCTTGGAAGTAAGCATCTACTCCATGAATGACACCCAAGCGAAGATGCAAAGTAGAACTACCGCTGCTACTTTCGCTTGGCAACCAAATTGGGTTTAAAACTCTTAACTCGAGGCATAAAATGCAAGCTATACCAAGCCTTAAACCTGACAGTTCTGCATTACTGCTGCGCCGAGTGCTGGACGAAAAGTAGGAAAGGAGTGGGAAATAATGCTCTAGCGAAAGGATCTTGGACTCATCAAAAATCATCCAGACTATCATTCATCTACAATTGGAAACCTCGAGTTTCAAACTCTAATAAACGTAGATAATTTAATTTAGAAATCTTTATCCGCAACAAAAAAATTCCTGAAGAAACAAAGGCTTACGACCAACAGACGAAAGTGAGGTTTTTCTTTTTTGAACAGAAATGCCAGAGATCTGGTTCGCTGAAATTAAAGCTCAGTTCGCAAGATTTTTCCAAATTCAATTGGGCGGCAGGATCCATGGATTGCAAAGTTTTATGAAAAGTCAAAGACGCTGTCTTACAACCACCATCTGCTGATAAGTATGAACATTTGATAAAGGCATTAATCGATTGTTTTTCAGACTCTAACGAGCTGTTAGGTCTTGCTGGAAACCTCATCGAAGAAGATTTCTTAAATAACATCTGGATAAAAGGTCTTCCAAAACAAACTCGTACAAGTAGCGGACACAATTATGGAAACTACTAATACACCTCACGGACAATTTTTATCCAAAATAGAAGACAAGGGAGAATCGAAGAACTTTGTCGACGATTTGACAGGTTAGCGAACACCCACTTTCGCAGCCGACGTTGAACACCTTTACGAAATCGAGACCTGAGCCTATGTCCCTTATCACGCCAAAAGTTTAAAAAAAACTCGCAACGGAATTTGCTGGTTTCATTACGAATTAAAAAAGGGTTTACCACGAAATCTCGAAAGCAATAATCCAGAAAACAAAGATCTCGAAAGTAAAATTCTCGAAAACAAAAGTCTAGAATTGAAAAAATCTCGAAAGCATAATCTGGAAATACAAAAATCTAGAAAAAAAATCTCGAATGCAAAAGATTCGCGAGCGCGTATATTGTAACCATTGTCTCAAAAATTAATATATTCATTCGAGATTACTTACTACTCTTTTTAACAATCACGATTCACTAGCAAGGTGCCCATGCAACTGTAAAAAAGGTACCTCAAATTAGTGTTGTTTGGGATCGTGTGTTATCACAACGCGAGTGCAAATAAAAACAATTAAAAACATAGGGACGGGCTACAGTCCGCTTGCGCGAACTGTTGGATACCCTATTCTTATTCCTATCCCTCATAAGTGGGTGTGACAAAAGTCTTACCTGGTTGAATTGTTAAGAACGCTCTACATATTTTGTTATATAACATTTAAAGGATTTTATCAAAGAAAAAGAAGCTTTTGTATAAAAACGCTCCCTAGCTCAAACTTTGATTTTTCAATAAAATGTTTTATAAAATTGTGGGCGTGTCAGTAGGCGGATTTAGAAAATATTAAGACATGAGCATAAAGGGCCCCCTAGAGAGTATACGAGGGCGGGTCAATAAGTCCGTGACTTTTGGAATAAAACACAGATTTTTTGATAAATTTTTTTTTTATTTTTCAACGTAGTCTCCCTTGAGCTCTATAAACTTTGTCCAACGCTTCTCCAATTGTTTTATCCCTTCCAAAAAAAATTATTTGTCGAGGTCCTCAAAATAGGCCTTTATTTGCGAGATGACTTCATCATTGGAGTCAAATCTTTTTCCACCAAGCCATTTCTTCAGGTTTGGGAACAAGAAGTAGTCGCTTGGAGCCAAATCTGGAGAATAGGGTGGATGAGGGAGCAATTCATAGCCCAATTCATGTTTTTTTGCCATGGCAACTGCACATGTGTGCACCCTTGCATTGTCTTGGTGGAAAAGAACTTTTTTCTTGGCCAAATGAGGTCGGTTTTTTTTCAAATCGTCATTGAATCGGTCCAATAAGTTGGCATAATATTCCCCATTGATTGTTCTTCCCTTTTGAAGGTAGTCAATGTGGATTATACCGCGTGCATCCCAAAAAACAGTCGCCATAACTTTATTGGCTGACAAACCCACCTTGGCCTTCTTTGGCGCCGATTCACCCTTAGAAACCCACTGTTTTGACTGTTGTTTGGTCTCTGGTGTGTTGTGATGGATCCATGTTTCGTCCACGGTTACAAAACGGCGCAAAAACTCCTCCATATTGCGATTAAACAACGCCAAACCTTCCTGTGAAGTTGTTACACGATTGCGTTTGTGGTCGACTGTGAATAAACGCGGCACCCATCTTGCGGAAAGCTTTCTCATGCCCAAGTGATCATTCAAAATTGAAACCACTGAGCCATGCGAGATCCCTACGGCTTCCACAATCTCTCGCACTTTCAATCTTCGGTCGGCCAACACCATATCGTGAATTTTTTCGATTGTTTCGGGTGTAGAGACCTCAACTGGGCGTCCAGGACGTTCGGCATCTTCAGTGCTTGTACGGCCACAACGAAATTCAGTAAACCACTTTTTTACCATTGAAATCGATGGTGCAGAGTCCCCATAGTATTTTTCAAGCTTAGCCTTGGTCTCGGTAATGTTTTTTTTTCGCAAGAAATAATGCTTAATAAGCACACGAAATTCACTTTTTCCCATTTTCTCCTCAAATTAGTGAGTAGTCTGATAAAAATAGCTGTCAAACACAAACTAACTGACGCAGCAAGTTAAAATTTTGACAGGAGTCAACTGACAGATGCCTGTTGACAGGAGCAGTGTTGCCGTTTCAGTAAAGAGGTCAGAAATTCAAAAAGTCACGGACTTATTGACCCGCCCTCGTATATTATAAATTTCAGCTCCCTAGCTCAAACTTTGGATTTGCAAAAAAGTTGATTTTAAATTGTGGGCGTGTCAGTGGGCGGATTTTGAAAATATTTACACATGAGCAAAGGGCCCCTAGAGAGTATATATTATAAATTTCAGCTCCCTAGCTCAAATTTTGGTTTTTCAATAAAATTGTTTTATTTATTTGTGGGCGTGTCAGTGGGCGGATTTTGAAAAATTTATTTCCCGAGCAGTTTTAGGAGTCATAGATCATATATAAAAAAATTAAGCTTTCTAGCTCAAAATTCGATTTTTTCCAAAATTTTGTTTCTTTGAGTTTATGGGCGTGTCTGTGGGCGGATCTCAAAAATTCGTAAACTTGATTATTTGGGGACCCTAGAGAGTAGGTATATGGTTAAAATTTCAGCTCTCTAGGTCCAGTTTAAAGGCCTAATTTTTGCCGACAGACGGACGGACATGGCTAGATCGACATTACTGTCGATGCTGATCATAAATATACATAGTAACTTTAGGGGTCTACGGGCAATATTAAGGTATGTTACAAACTATGCGTCAAAATTAATATACCCTTAGAATAGGGTATAATGAAAGTAAATGAAATCATTACAAACAAAGGAAATATTTATTTCCAAAAGAAATCGGAAGTAATGTCGAAATTCATCATTTTCTATTCTAGACTTTATTTCCAATTATGTAGTAGAACAAAAGAGTAATAATATCGAATAAGATTTTGGAGATCGACTTTATTCTACTTGAGATTTCGCAACTCATCCCATAAACAGTGCAACAATGCATATGGGGGGCATACTGCTCCCCTGCAACCCCCGTGCTTGGGGTCACAGTTTGATTTGGAGTAGGTGCGAGGTTTTCAGGGGTGCAAATCTGAAAACGATAAGCAATCTTTATCTGATTGTGTAAATAAATTAAAACCGAAACAAGGCCGATTCGGCCGAACATGGAAATTCGACGTTATTTCGCTTTCATAATTCGGTGTTACTTTACTCGGCGTTATTTCACGGCACCTTATTTACTATTGGAATTTTTACAATTTTTAACTTCCCAGTGGAAGTTCTTGTAATGGGGCCGATTTTGTGAATCGCGGATTTTGACATATCTTCACGTTTCAAGGTCACCAGGATCCAAATCCAACATTTTTATAGAGATGTCTGGGTGTGTGTATGTACGTATATTCTTATGTGCGTTTGGAATTATTTTTCGCCACGATTATCTCGTGAACCAAAGATGATATTGACATGGGACCGGGTTTATTCGAAGCGTAATTACGTAGCTCAGAACTGATTAAGTTTCGAGCGAAATCGGTCCAGCCGTTTTTTGTTAGTAAATAAATAACTAAAATAATTTGGCTTTCATTGTACTATTGTCATTTTTCATTGAGCAAATCACTATTACATTGTGCTCCGTTATTTCGTATACATGTAAATTTACAGGTCTCCGTGTTGATAATAATGGTTGCATTAATATATATCACACTTCGCTGTAACAACATTTAATTTCCATAAACAATATTAAATTTTTATATATTAAATATTTTTTTAATATTAAATATTTCTTAACCATATTTTATGGTTAACCGCATTTCAAAATTTACCACTAATCGCATAAATCATATTGATGCCACTGGAAAGTTAGTCGTATGGACCTTGCGGGTCGCACCACAGACCAATTTTTTATAATGTTTTTTTTTTTTGTTAAATATTGATTTGTTTTTGTTAATTTACCGAAAAAAATAAATTGCTGAATAAACTAAATATGTAATGAATTTTCTTTAAGTTTAAACTCTTTAAATAGGTAAGAAAAAAATCTCGAATTAACTTTTTTTTTGTGCATTCGAGATTTTTGCATTCTAGATTAAAAATTTGTTTTTTCGAAATTTTTTTGCATTCGAGATTTTTGTCATTCGAGATTACGTCATGATCCCATTAAAAAAAATCAATTCAATGCAAACCACCCTTCAGCTACGACAACTCAACCGCTCCAAAAGAGAAAGCAGTCATTAAACATATACACCGTTTTAATGTCTCGAAAAGACCGCTGCAGACGTTTCTGGTATGCCACCAACAGTCCGACAAAAACTACACAAAATTCCAACATCGCGCTAATGGCTCCAAAATAAAAAAGTATGGAAGCGAACTTTTTCAAATGAATCTAAGCTTTCGCAGGAAATTTGTCTGGAAATTGTCTATAGCTGATGTCGCGGCGTCTATCATCGCTGATTTCCTAGTCGACACAAAAAGGAATTGCATCATAGACAAAAGCACAAAACTTTCAGCTACTGGCATTCCAACTCCAGGTAAATATGGCATCAAATCATTTCATGTACCTACAAGATCCGTTAGTAGGCTTTCTCGAAACGTTGAAGGACTTGAACAGCACGAGTTACGCGGTGGCATCCCATACCACTAATCGCATCATAACATTCGGCACAGTTTTTTTTGCAAAACCTCGACAACTCTCCCCAGAAAAGCTAGCCGCTGCAAAAACCAAATTCGCATATTTCATGGAACAAACGATAAGTCAACGATCAAAAAGCAACTGGGCAAGCCATCTTCATATGGTTAAAAAAAAAACCTAGTCCTTTGAACATTGTCAAGCCACCGAATAGGTATCCCATCCCGAATATTAACGACTTCGCTAACCGTCTACTTGGAAAGACGATTTCCTCCACCATCGACCTTCAACCAGAAGACGTACCCAAAACAGCAATTAAAACCGAGAGCTAATCGCGGTGTACCAGGGTGTAAAACATTTTCAACACCTTTTAGAAGGAAGATCGTTCTCCATATTCACGGACCATAAATCCCATACCTACGCGTTTTAGCAGAAGTCCTACAAGGCATCACCTAACCGACTTCGGTAGTTTGATTTTGTTAGCCAACTTTAGATAACGATATGACACATTCCAGGATCACAGAATCATGTAGCTGATTTCCTTTCCAGGATTAATGCGATTGATACATCAAAACGAAGAACACGAGGATGAGCTGAAAACTTTACTGAAGCAAGGTAACATGTCTAGTTCATTGAAATTAAAACGTTTGGCTTTTCCAGAAAAAAGTTTGCACCTGTTCTATGACACATGAACACCAAAACTTCTTCCCTATGTTCCTGTGCCCAGCAGAGAAATTGTCCTCAGGAAGATTCACATTTTGTCTCACCCCGGCGTGAATTCCACGTTCAAGCTTTTTCAAGAGCGATTTGTTCACCCAAAGATAAAGGCCGACTGTGCAAAATTTATTAAATAATGTGTACAGTGTCAACGGTCCATAAACATGGACATAGTCGGCCCATAACCTACATCATGCGGATACAGATATCTCCTAACTGTCTCCGCATATATCTGCCAACCGATATAAACGTTGGCCGAAAACTATTTCAATGAAAGATGTGAAGCCGGAAACGGTGGCGCAACACATACCTGACGGTTAGATTTGTCGGTATGGTGTATCACTCCAAATCGCAAGTGATTTATTAAGACAGTTCCACTCAACACTTTTTTCCGACCTGAACAGGACTCTTTGAGTAAAGCATTGTAATTCAACAGCCTATCATCCGCAATACAATGGGATTATCGAAGGATGACACCGTTCTCCGATAGCGGTTATTATGTGTCACCAAACAACGGATTGATACAAAGTACAGGGTGTCGCACGAATCGTGCTACAAAAATAAAACGTAATAACTTTTTTTTGCATGAGTAATCGGCTTATTTTTTTTAATTTGGCAGGTAACTATTTAGATTTATTAAAATAAACTATTGGGATACCGAAAAGAGGATTTGGAAATTGCAACGGTACCATGCTTTGCAGTCCTTCATTTCCGTCCAAAGGGAATTTAGGCGGGAGTTTGGCGGCACTCCGCCGAGTAAATGGACCATTATGAGGTTGATAAACATGTTTGCCGAATCTTGAAGCTCGCACGAACGACCGTACCATCGAGATCTCTATGTTCGGGTTCAAGACGCAATCGCGGCTGTAGCATCGTCAATTCAGGCAAATCCAAGCGTTTCCGACTCGAAACTTATCGGGGCAAATTGGAGTTAGCAGACGGTCATCACAACTGAAAATTCCTGATGACTTAAACTTAAACCCACTGGATTTGCCTATTCGCCTGAATTGCCAAAATATTATTGAAATGACCGAAGAAGACAACAGCTTGATAAATTTGCTTGTTTATGTCTGATGAGACCCATTTTGATCTAAGCGGCAATGTAAATAAGCAAAATCGCCGTATATGAAGTGAATGTAATCCAGAAATACTCCATGAGCCGGTACTGCACCCATAACGAGTCACTGTGTGGTGTGCAATTTCATCAAGCTGCATTGTGGGGCCATACTTCTCGAAGTAAAAGTAACTGACAATAGGGACCGTTATTTAAAAATGTTGAAGGACTTTTTCTTACCCAGAACTGCGCTGAAGAAGTATCCGTTTCAACAGCATTTTGTTCCAGCAAGATGAAGCAACTGCACACATAGCGAAAATTCCCAAATAAATTAATATCCAGAAACTCCCCAAGGTCACCTGACCTGACTGCACCAGACTTTTTTTCTATCGGGTTATGTCAAGCAAGAGGAGTACAAAACGAAACCAAGGCATTTGACTGAATTGACGCAGTCCATTAAAACAATAATTCAGGCAATCCCGATCCTTCAGGCCGCAATGAATAATTTTCTGATCAGGTGTCGCATATGCATGGATAAGCATGGAGGTCATTTGCGGTCTATCATCTTTAAAAACAATTAGTTAGGTATATTTAAAAAAAAAATTG
Organism: Portevinia maculata; assembly: GCA_949715645.1. Classification (NCBI taxonomy): domain Eukaryota; kingdom Metazoa; phylum Arthropoda; class Insecta; order Diptera; family Syrphidae; genus Portevinia; species Portevinia maculata. Next base: position 283,926,130 of record OX454526.1, on the reverse strand, counting down.
AATTTTCTATACAATAAAAAAAATAAATGAAATACATTGATTAAAAAAAAAGTTATTTGAATTTCTTGTTGTCGAACAATTGCTGCGCCACCCTGTATTACTATTAGTATTTCTTGGTTTACGGACGTCGTTCAAAAAGGACTTAGATGCCACTTCACTTCAGTATAACTTTTATTCAGAACAATGCATCGCTTACCCGCAGAGTAGAGAGAAAGATTTGCAAAGGGCTATGTACGCGATAATTCCAACTAAAACCAGCTACGATTGTACTTCGAAGCTTATATTAAGTTCTTTGAGGGTGGCGACGGTGTAGAGGTTAGTGTGTTGGCTTGTTACCCCGTGCGGTGCAGGTTCAATCCCCATGGGGAACAACAACATACGCCACCTATTCACATGCGGATTTGGAATTCCTTTTAAAAAAAAAAAAAAAAAAAAAAAAAAAAAAAAAAATTTGAAAGAAAAATAGTCTGTCAGATATTTGATCCTGTGTGCGAGGAGGCCGAATGGAGAAGAAGATACAACCGCGAACTCAATGAAGTGTACCAATATGTGGATGTAGTCCAAAAGCTAAATCAAGTCGACTACATTGGCTCGGTCACATTGAGCGAATGGACAATAATTCCCTAGCCAAGAGTATCTTCGACTCCCTGCCCCCTTTCCAACGAGAAGGCAAAGAAGACCGAACCTCCGTTTTAAAGATCGAGCCATCGCGGATGGCAGAGCGATTTGTCTGGATAACTGGAAGTAGCGTGCCCGGGATGGCAGAGGATGGAAGGCTGCAGTATCTCAGACAGACACTTTTCACAGGTCGGGAGCCCGTTAAGTAAGAAAGTAGTAAAAATATTTCACTTGGTAGATTGAAACCAGTATTCCTCACCATTGATGACGCATCCGAAAACAGAGTATATTCTTCTACAGATTCGACGCCATGCAACCCAGCGAAACACCTAAAACTACAATGCCCATTCAAAGCCAGCGAACAACTCGATCGGGTCGAAAAACTATAATCCCTTCGAGGTTTCGTTATTACGGCGTACTTACTAGCTGGGGAGGACTGTAGGACTCTGGTAATTTAATAAATTTCAAACTATAGATCAATCTTATTACTCACCTTTAAATATTTGGTAATGTACTTATATGCCTGCACATTTTTGCTTTAGTATTCTTAGTGTATGTACAATGTACATAATTATAAGAAGTTTAAAAAGAGAGACAAATATACGTTACTTAGTTAGTAGATGTCAAGATCACCCGCGATTCATTTCTGCTCCAAAAATCATCCATATTATCGTTCATCTACAAAGTAATCCGAAACCTAGAGGCCTGCCGGCGTTCGAACCGGCGTCACCCACAGGCTGACCAGTAGGAATGCAGTAAAGTGGGAGGGTTAAAGTGGCTTTAGTCCCGACCATTACCTCGGGAAGAACGAGATAGATCGCTGACTTTCATCGTGAAATCACATTGCACACTCCTTCCATTTTATTTAGGTAAACATTATAAATAAAAGATGATCTTATGGAAAATATAAAATATCTTTCAATTGAAAAGAAATGTTATTGCCAAAACAGTTTGCCCATCAACCGCACCCAGTAATAATTAATTAGCTACAGTAAAAGTATATAATCCCCCTTATCACAGAATCCGTCGGATTCGGAATTTTGCTATGAACTTTTTTAGTTCTTACTTAGATATTCTTACAGAATCCATCATAGTGGAAATATTTGCTACAAATTTTGAGATTCTTGGAAAATGGTTTGACTGAATCCTAATTAATTAAGATTTTGACATTTATGTGTTTGTTACCACGAAATTTTGGATCCTTCGTAACGGAATTCCGAATACGACGGATTCTGTGATAGGGGTGAATATGTAGTTGTATTGGTCAAGAGAAATTAAGTCATTCTTAAAGACATAAGAGATTCAAAATACAATTACATTCCTTGAACTCTTAAAATTATATCCCAAACATTAAGTTCCAAAACAATGACTAAATAAAAACGACAGAATTTAAGTCAACAAAGAAAACTGTAAAAAACATTTTCCGCGATTTCAATTAAAGTCTACATTTTTTAACATCATGCTCGTAGTTCTCGGGTTTTTTTTTTCAACGCAATGGCGAAAGAATTCCACATCAAAAAATGTTCGCTTGAGTACTTAATCGTCAAGAGAGCAAATTAGGATAGCACAAAGAAACCTCTGAATAGCGCCTTCCGGAAACAACATACCTACTATGAAAGTTCTCAATCCTCAAATATGCTAGTCAAATCTAAATTAAGCAAAATTCAGCTCATTTACATGAAATTTACATTTAAAGCAATTTAATGCATCCCATCGTAGCAATTAATCCACCCGAAGAGAACACAAATTAAATTCGCTCCGATGGTGGATGAAATGATGACGCACGAACACCACAACATAATGCCTTGCAGATTAGACCCCATTCCGATCAATGATATACAAATGAATAAAACAAAAAGAAGAAAAAGCAATTTGAACAAATGATTATTATTTTTATGAGATAAAAAATCAGCAATTAGATATAATAGGATTTCCCAGGAATCTCCAAGGTTCGTTTTAACTTTTCTGCAGTAGGGAAAACAAACAATTTATGCATTAAGCCGCAGCTTTTACCCATAATTTCAGAATGATGGGCACAACGTGTATTATTCTGAAGGATATAATTATTATCCTCTCTGATGGCAAGTAAATTTCAAATAGTCGTTATCTTTTGTTGTCCGAAGTCCGAGCTCAGAGCTTTATTTAAATATTCTCTTAAGTTAAACGTAAGAGTCGTTTGTGTTGTTTATATGATTTTAATTATGCGAAGCTGGCTTAAGACCACCCCACAGGATGAATTGCCCTATGAAGTTTGCAAGTTAAAAGAAAACTCATCAATTAGTTGAGAACAATTAATGCATATGGAAGAGGATATTGTATTCGTATAGCCACAAATTTTAATTAAGTAGCTACGCATGTTAGCAAAGCTACATATATATGTACCTACCTATGTATAATCCAGAGCATTAGCTAATTATATGGGCATGCTAGAGTTAGGTGGTATTTACTGAGTTTGTGAAATATGCCAAACAAATTATGTTTTTCGTGACTCGGACGTTAGGTTAACATTAGGGTTGCAAAGGAACGAATAACATTGGTAATAAATCATTTAGATGCTGTGTTATTACCCCTTATCGATGGTCAGTGTTTTGATGTAGTGCCAGTGGTAAAAGGTGCGCCGAAAATATTTGCAGATACTTGTTGATTTTACTCATAGACTAAGCATTAATATATTTATCGCTGATGTATTTTCTCGTCCAACTTGACGCTGTCTTACAAATGCGAATAACAAGCTAATCCCAGAATGCTTGCCATTTTTTCTTCAAATACTAACACTATAAAAAATATAGCTAACTAAACAACCGCACAGCACATTCGCATGCTAAAATAACAAAAAACTCGTACCGTAAAATTCATAAAGTATCTATCTGCAGATACAGGTTCAAGGAGCTATAACCAGATGACAAACACAAAACCATCAACTCGATCATATGTTCGTGAAAGATTAAAGAGCGGTCGTGTGAGACTATCGGCACCATCTAAACCATCTATAACGAACATTGGTGTTGTGCCAGATGTTGCGATCGTCGTCGAAGACTATGATCAAATTCAGGCAAAGGCAAACCCTGGAAGCAACGTCAATGACAGCGCAGCAATCGCTAGAACTCTTGACAAGGTGGCGAAAAGGAAGATCTATTGGAAGAACCATGATAATTATAACTATGGCGATGATTGTCATGATGGCATGGATGTTTATGATTTCGACGATGACGATTTTGGATACTACTATGACGATGAATCGAGTGTAGACTCGGACTCGAGTTGGACTTCACGGTATGACTTTTAATTATTATAGATACACTTAGCTTCAACTGAATAAGCACAAACATAAAATACGTTGTGCATTTTTGTGCCGTAATACAAGGTGGCGCAAAAATAACCTTCCGATGTTTTTTGGCTGTAATTTAAAAAAAAAAAATGAAAAACTTTGATTCTTCTTGTGGATTATTTTTATTTGGTCTTTTAATTTTTTTTACATCAAATCGAGAATATGATGTCATGTAAATGGCCGCCGCCACAGTTGATTGTCATTTGAGCCCTTTTTATGGCATTTTCCATCACTTTGGCCAAAACTTCCGGCGATAGGTCCTCACATTGTTGACGGATATTGTCTTTAAGAGCTGCAAGAGTCTGAGGCTTGTTGACATAAACCCGCGACTTCAAAAAGCCCCACAAAAAGAAGTCTGCAGCGGTCAAATCAGGCGATCTTGCTGGCCAGTGCAAATCGCCAAAACGGGAGATTAGGCGCCCGGGAAATGCATCCTTCAGCATATCGGTTGTGGCACGTGCAGTGTGTGCCGTTTCACCGTCCTGTTGGAACCACATGTTTTCCAATCCCAATTCATCAAGTTGCGGCAAAAAGAACTCGTTGATCATTGCTTTGTAGCGCTCACCATTCACAGTAACCGTTTGGCCCGCGACGTCTTCGAAGAAAAAAGGTCCGATGACAGCACACCATACAGTGACTTTGAGCGGGTGTAATGGCTCTTCGTGGGTTACACGCGGATTTTCAGTGCCCCAGAAGCGTAAATTTTGCTTATTTACGTACCCGCTAAGATGGAAATGGGCCTCATCACTCATGATTATTTTTGATGAAAAATCATCTTCCTCTTGGTGGTGATTAAGGATGGCTTGAGCGTATGCTAGACGCGATTGGCGGTCAGCAGCTAACAGCTGATGCACCGTCTGGACTTTGTACGGAAACATCTTCAAATCTTGTACCAAAATTCGCTGTAAAGACCGTCGACTGATACCCATTTGCGTGGCACGTCGTCTGGTCGATGTCGACGGCGCTTCCATGACATCTTCGGCTACAGCAGCAATATTCTCTGCAGAACGGCTACTCCGGGGTCTGCCACGCCTGGCAGCATCTCGTGTTGTGCCAGTCTCTTCGAGGGGAGCGGCTAAACGTCGCAGTGTTTCACCAGTAGGCGTTGGACGGGTAGGAAATCTGCGACGAAATTCACGTTGTGCTAAAGTCACCGACCGATTATTGCTCAAATAAATAGTCACCAATATTCCGCGTTCTGGAGCAGTGTAGCGTAACATTGTTTATTAACGTGTATTTCGTATGTGTTTACTACACAAATGTCAAAACAGAACTGACATTAGGGGCCAATCGCAAAATTTATAGCATTTTCTGATAGGAGGATTACTTTTGCGCCACCTTGTATATCATTTGATGATGCTAACTGTTTGCTTATGATGTTGAGAAAATAAATCGGAAAGAATAATTCAAAAAGTACCGCTATTTTTCCCCTGGTTCTCTTGCAAAGCATTCAATATGGAAAAATGCAGTTTTATTTTGCGTCAACTGAATACACAAATATTGAAATTGGAAATAAAAGTTATTGGGATTAAATGAAACAAGTTTTCCTTAAAACTGTTTTTTATTGGTTAATTTTAATAGTGGGTACTGCCGCCTTTATTCGTAATAATTTCGTAAATTCCATCCGGCATGGAATCGTACAGCCTCTTTATGTAGTCCAGTGAAATTTCCCTTCAGGCCAATTTAATAGCTGCAATAAGGGATTCTTTGTCCTCAAACTGAAGGCCAGACTCATAAACTTTTCGTACTAACCAACCCCTTAAGTTTTCTATAAGGTTCAAGTCCGGTGAGTACGGCGGCCATTGAAGCAATTCCACATTCTGCTCCTCTATCCAATTTTTTACTATGCGCGCCGTGTGAATGTTGTCGCTGGCCTTCTGAAAAGTCCAGTTTATGAGTCCAAAACTGCCTGAAAATTTAGGGAAATTTCTTTCCAAAATTCCTTTATAACTTAATGCAGTCATTTTTGAGGTTTCGAAATCAAGCTCAACAGTGCCATAGTAGCTAACTGCTCCCCATACCATAACACCAACTTCTCGACTATGATGCTGCGCTAAAAATCATTCTTCTTTCCTCACATCGTGGAAGTAATAATTAGATAGATAGATAGTTAGATAGATATAGTTTATTTCTTATAAATTCATTGTAAATTCACAATCTTCATTAATTACATAAGTAAAGTAAAGAAATATTTGCGACATTCTGTATTTTTATATACTAAGTATTATGTATTGAATGCCACTTCAATAGGCTTAAATAATTCATGTATAGATTTTTGGGTGGGGTGACCCTATAAGACAATTTGCATTTAATTTAACAAAAAATAAATAGAACAGCAAATTCGACTGAATTATTTAAATTATATCAAAAATACTACAAAAGAAATAATTTTACTTTTAAGGATTTGATTACTTGGCAACAATTTATCAAAACTAAAATTAGACCAGAATATCAGAAAGTATAGATTCCAAATTATTATCGGTCAAATTTAGAAGACAGTGTTTTACATGTTTTAAAAGCATTCGAGGCATTGTTATTGTTTTGATGGAGTAAGGAAGCTTATAAATAAGCGACAAGATAAAACTTAATAAAAATTACGCAATGCAGTAGTGCGGAAGTTTGGTACAGATACCATATTCGAAAAGTTCCCACGTAAATTATAATTTGATATTAAACGATAATGGCGGTTTCCAGACTTCATAAAGAAAGTCTTCAGCACTTTAAAGCAGTACAAATGTCGGACTGGAAGAATTTTGAGGTCGTAGAACAAAGGAAAACTAGGATGTCTGCTAGGTTTACGGCATATTTCCCGTAAAATAAACCCATCAGGGCCATCAAAATTAAACTTCTTCTCATCCGAAAAAACAACGTGACGCCATTCATTTTTCCAACTCATATGGAGTCTAGAGAATTCTTAGCGCATACACTTCCATTTCTCGTTAAGTGGTGGTTTCTTCTGAATTTTCATCCATTTTAGATGTTTGGCACTATTGAAACGCTTGCAGTAACACCGGCTTTCTGCTTTATTTTTGAAGCAGAGTCGCATGAACTGGAAGCACATCTTAAAATTGCTCTTCGATCAACTGCTGCTGTTGCCGTTTTTTCACCTCCTTTCATTTTTTCATTTCTTAAATTAGAATAGACCACAGTAAAACTTCGTCCAATTTTGTCAGTTATAGAACGCCCGGTTAGTCCTTGTTTTTTTAGTAAATCGATTTTAGCTCTTTCAACACTATTTAGAGATTTTGATCTACCCATCTACCTTTGAAATACAATTAATCAAATAAAATTCAGTTAAAGAACTTCAATTGTTGATCTAATGTGTCAAAAATTGAAATTTGAGGTTTTTCTCGCACTTTCCTTCAAAATGATTATTTTTTGCTAAATCATAATTCTCTTCAGATTTGTTAAATATATTATTTCAGTATTAAGATACAAAAATATCATATCTCTGTACTTATGTAAAATGTGTGGTAGCATACCGAATGTAAATAATTATTATGCGAAATAAATCTAGCTATCTATCTATCTATCTAATGTGTCAATCTCCACAGAATACTCATAAGCAGTGAAAATAATGACCTTGTGTCTATTCAGTTGACGCAAAATAAAACTGCATTTTTCCATATTGAATGCATTGCAAGAGAACCGGAGCAAAAATAGCGGTATTTTTTGATTTATTCTTTCTGATTTATTTTCTCAACATCATAAGCAAGCAGTTAGCATCATCAAATGATATATTACGGCACAAGGTTTTGAAAAAGTGGACAACGAATGTTAACAAATTTTTGTGCTTATTCAGTTGAAGCGAAGTATACATTAGGGTGGGCCGAAATTTTTTTTTTTTTTTTTTTAAGTTGTAATACTGCGGAAAAGTTGCTAATAGTAGAGACTAAAAAGGGAAAAAAAAAGAAACAAAATCGGTTAATATCTTCCGGTCGCGCATGAGCTTTAAAATTCGCTGAAATTTGAAAAAAATTGTATGTTTAAGATATATTTTTTTTATTACTAAACTTGGTAACATTTCAATGTAATAGCTATATTCGACTCTTACTCGAACCGACAATGATTTAGAAAAAAAATGGTTCTAATCGGTCAAGGTCTTCCGCTCGCGCAACTACTCTCAAATTTTATAAATTTTCGAACAAAATCACATAAAATACCTGCTACTGATCTAAGGTTTGTTTACTTATTACGAGTACATGGAATAGGAAAAATTGGAGGGTTGGACTTGATTGAAACAAAGAAACTCAATAAATCATTGGAAAGGAAATCGCGTGGCATCCATGATGATATTTCAAAAACCTCGTTCTCACAATCAAATGTAAATGTTGTCGAAACTGAAAATGAAGACCAATATTCTTCTAGTAAAGAAAGCGATAGCGACCAAGATTTTGAAGTGCCCAGAAAAGTTTCCTCTTATAATAAAAAACAGATGAGAATTCAGTTAAAATCTACTGCATTACTGAGCGATCGCTATGGAGTTTCTGATCGCGCTACTGCTGCAATCGCATCGAGTGTTTTGCACGACTTTGGATTAGTTAACGATTCTGACGTCTCCCAGGTTATAGACAAAAACAAAATAAGAAGAGAAAAACAAAATGTTAGGGCTGAACTATGTAGTAAATCTGACGAACTTCCACTGCAAGGTCTCTATTTGGATGGGAGGAAGGACGACACTTTAGTCGTAGATATAGCTCATTCGAAAAGGTTCCGTAGAGTAAAAAAAGAAGAGCATTACTCGCTAATTCAACAACCTGGTTCAGTCTACATCGGACATGTTACGCCCACTTCTGGAAGCTCTTCAAACGTTGTCACTTCTATAATTTCCTATCTGTCTGGTCGTGGTATTTCTCTTGACAAGTTAGTGGTTATAGGGTGTGATGGCACTGCGGTTAATACGGGTTGGAGAAACGGTCTGATTCGCCGAATCGAAATACATTTGGAAAAACCTTTACAATGGGCAGTTTGTCTTCTCCATTTCAATGAACTCCCTTTTCGACATCTGTTTCAATACCTAGATGGTAAATCTACGGGTCCAAAATCTTTGAGAGGGCCAATCGGCGAAAAGCTAAGTGACTGTGAAAAACGTCCAGTCATTGGTTTCAGGAGTATTGACTGTCAAATCCCGGCAATAGACAGAAAGATACTAAGTAAAGATCAACAATATCTACTCGATATTTGTACTGCAATGAAGTCGGGAATCTGTAAAGAGGATTTGGCTGTACGAGATCCTGGCCCCTTGTCACACTCGAGGTGGTTGACAACAGCAAATCGAACTCTCAGATTGTTCTTAAGTGAAGAAAGTCCCACGCCTCAACTTCAAGAAGTAGTTATATTTATTTTGAAGTCATACATGCCAATGTGGTTTAAAATTAAGACAAGTAAATACTTCACAGAGGGACCAAAACTTGTGTATGAATCAATACAATCTTCAAGATACCTACCTGATGTGTTACGTAATATTGTCGACCCTGTGATACAACGAAATGGCTTTTTCGCCCATCCAGAACATTTAATGTTAGCCATGGCACAAGACAATACACAACAGTTAAGAGAGCTCGGACTTCGACGAATTCTAAAGGCGAGACAGATAGATCAAAAAAGAAAAACTATCAGAACTTTCATGCCGCCAAAACTGAATTTCAGCGCTCAAGATTACTCTGAAATTATAAACTGGATGGACTGTGATTTATCTTCTCCCCCATTATTAAAAAATATCAGTGACGAAGAAATTAAATCATATATTCAAAGCGGCACAGTCCCTAATTGGGATATAACATTTAATACATTCCCAGTCCACACACAGGCAGTTGAACGATGTGTGAAAGTCGTTACAGAAGCTTCAGGAAAAGTTTGCGGAGCTGAGTCTAGGGATGGGTTTATCAGAGCGACTCTGCTGTCAAGGTCAACAATGCCAAACTTTGACCATAAATCAAATTTCAAAGTTCCATCAGCTAAGAATGAATGAGACCCTAGATGATAATGATCAAATTGTTTTACATGAGTTTCTTGGCCTTACACAAAAACTTTAAATAAAAAAAATGTATTAACAAATATATAAACAATAATATTGGTCTAAAATAAGTTTTGTTTTAAACATTGTATTCAATAAAGAAAACCAAAGATAGAAACGTGAGCGTTGTTTGTATTTTTATCCTCAAACTGTGGTTTATCTAGTATTTTTTGCGCGACCGGAAGATGTTGATGGATTTAAAAAAATGTAAAAGCATTATTTTCTGTGTTAATAATAGATAACAATTGGAGCTATTACATTCGGTAAGAGGATAATTTAAAAATGTTAAAAATTATCGTAAAAATGTGAATTTTTTCAAATGTTGCCAAACTTTATAGCTCATGCGCGACCGGAAGATATTAACCGATTTTGTTTCTTTTTTTTTCCCTTTTTAGTCTCTACTATTAGCAACTTTTCCGCAGTATTACAACTTAAAAAAAAAAAAAAAAAAATTTCGGCCCACCCTAGTATACATACATAATGTACCTACACTTTTGTTTGTTGTCGGTCGGCCGGAAAAAAGAAAATAGAAATGTATTCGAAATGTATTAAATTTATTCCATTTAAATTTTTAGCCATTTATCAGTTTTGTTAATTAACTTTATTTTAAACCTATTTAAAAATCATTCCAGAGAACGATATTGCAATCGTTCTGATATTTCGAACTTAAGCTGCGATTATAACGTACTGATGGCGGTTTTTGCAAATGACCGGCTTTCGGTTTTCCGGTTTTTTTTTCTAACCGGTTTTCGATTTTTTAGATCAAACAATCGTTCTTAATGTCTTAAGAAGGCATGATGTTAAAATTCCTTCCAGTAATCGCACCTAATCGTCAGACAAATCAGCAATTTTGTTCAAATATTTACTTATGTACTTATGTACTGTTTTTAGGAACTAACTTTGGTTTGTTACCTTTTGTTTCTTAATTCATTATCACTTTGTTCGTGTGATTATGTTGTTACATATATATTTCTTTCCTTTTTATTTAGTTAACTAGTTCAAGAGGTTTAACTCTACGTAATCTTCTAGCTAATTTGTTGTTATTAAGTAGTTGGACTACTTCTAAATAAGAATGGTTGCCTAGCCTAACTTCATGTCTTCTTGCTACATTCCGAACCTCGTCCTCTACCATTTCAATTTTTAGATCCCTATGTAGATCAGCATCAGGGCGCATTAACAATATTGCGTAATACTTTGTTTTTAAAGCATTGTATGCAACTTTGCGCCCAAAGTCAAGCATAAATACTAAGCTGAGTTCGAATGCAGAACTACTTTATTGTTTATGTACACATGTATGTGTTATACGTTTTTATTTGTAATACATGAACCGACTTCAGTTCATTTAATTTTATTTGCCATTTTTTGTTCCAATTAGATATATCATTTACTGTCCTTTGCAGTTGTTCTGTAACTCCCTGTGCGGTTTTTCCTAATGCAAGTACAGCAGTATCGTCTGCAAAAGTGGCCACAGTAGTTCCGTCATTTTGTGGTAGGTCGTTCGTGTATGGGAGCAACAGTACGGCTCCCAACGCACTACCTTGCGGTACTCCAGCTTTGATGTGTTTCAATGCGGAGTACTCATCCTCTTGCTTAATTCTAAATAATCGTTGCATTATATACGAATCTAGTATTTTATAGTAGATACTGTTTTGGAAGATATTTTTGTAGCTTACGGATTAATCCCTTGTGCCAGACTTTATCAAAAGCATTTCATATCAAGGAATGTGATGTACAGGTAGGTTGATGGAAAGGAGGTGGTGGTTGACCTAAGTCCCATGGCAGCAATAGGCACGCTTGCGGATGTGCGGCGTTAGCTCGACGGTGGGGTTGGAAATTGCTGCCTTCCTATACATACATATATTTTCATGCCTGATAGAGTTCATAAAGGTTCACAGATAGTAGAAGAGAGAAAAAAGTGATTTAAGGAAGAATCAAGATAAAAACGAGTGAAATAAAAAGAGCGATAAAAACCGAAAGTAGCTGACGATGTTCCTGGTGTTGCGGAACGTGTTGGACTTGCCCTGCCCCTATGCATCTGGTGAGAGACGAGATGCACCATGACTATCCTGCGTCCATATCTCTTTAGGATAGTCCCATAAGATACCGGCACACGTATCTTAAACAATCACAACCTTAATAGCGGATAATTTAAACACGAATCGACATCATTTTAATATTTTACACAAATGCATTTAAGTATGTAGGTTTATTCATGAAGAAGAAAAAAGTTGTCTTATAAACGAGAAACATCTTTACGAGGGTTATGCATACTTAAATTAATATTTAGAGATAGCAATAATGCACTAGATAATAATTACTCTTAGGTTTTTTTATTGGAGGAATTAGGCTAGATATTTAATTTAATGTAAGCAGATATTTTAAATATGTAGTGGTATATTTATATTTTTAGTTATTTACTTATTTAAGCACAATTTTTTTATGTTTAGAAATTGAAAAAAGATAAAAAAAAAGTTTAAGGATTTTGCCTCAGACATTTATGACCATATTAGTTAAAAAGTAATTACTCACGGTTGTCCAGACGATGGAAAAGATGTGGCCACATGTTTCTGTCATTGGTATAAGATGGTTTTGAAGTTTACACTCGCTGTGCTATATATATGGTAAATTAATTACCCAACACTTATTAGGCAAATACCTAGCTCACTTCAACAAATTTAGTAATACTTATTTGATGTTAATAACTTTAACGTTACGTTAGGGCAAATTTTGTTTTTTTATTTCTTTGGTTAAAAAAAGGAGAGTTGATTCGACACCTCATAAAAACATTTCTGCATGCACATGTATTTCATGACAAGCACTAATTGAACTTTGTGCTTAGGATGATTTATTTATTGCACTTTTCCTTTTTTTTATGCTGTTATTATATTTCCTGCGAACAAAACAGTCGACCTACATCTACATAGAAAAATTGCATAATATTAATATTGTTGTAAATGCAGGCCCCTTCTCCATAATATTTTTCATCTACATATTTTAATATCGAACGCCGTTCCACATCATTGTTGGCACAATTGAATTATGTTGAACATTTCTTTGAACATTTTTAATTGTTTTCTGTTTTTTTTTTTTGTTATTGTTTGAAAGATTCAACTGAATTTTATAACTTTCGAACGAATGCACAAATGCATTTCAGTTGTTGCTCGTGTTTGGTTCATGTTTATTTCGATTACGTGATGTGCAACCTAGGCGGGGGGCGTTCTGCTGAATTGAAACATAAAAAGCGCTGCTAACACCATACAAGGTATTTTTATAGTGCGTCCTGTGCAATTCCCAACCATTATTACGATTGAATGTTGAACATGTGAACAAGTTGAACCTGTGAATGGAAGGCATATTACGGTCTATGACAGGTCTAACAAATTGATTCCTACATTTAAGAGATGCCATCAAAATTGTAAATTATTGCCAATTAGTGGGCATGTTTAATGTCGAGATTGTTTCTTAGTTTTCGTATCCGTACCCTTTTGTGTTTGCATTTGAGCACCAACTTTTATGAGTTAACTCCTCCAGTGATGAAAGAAATTTATGATACTCGACATAATGCTCAAGACATTTCCCCTTATCAAAGGAGGTGGTTAAAAATTATGACCAATGCTCGAGATGATGAACATGAGTTACGTAGGTTAAAGAGTCCGAAATGTTTTATTTTTTTAATATCTTCAAATTCGTGTAACGCACAATTCCTTCAATCTTAATCCCCTTAATCTGCACCTTTTCCCATCCACTGTGAAATCGAATTGTGGCCCTGTGCGACTCATACTGAATGACAAAATTTGTCAATTACTCACCTAATCTAAGCCGCCGCCGCGCCGTCTACAAACAATGGATTGGAAGACAAACAAGGAAATTGACACAAAATCTTCTTCATGCCCGTGATAGCATGCCCGTGGGTTATATCCACACACTCAAGTTGATATTGGGAAATTTTGTTATTTACGCAAGTTAAAACTTTAGGAACAACAAAGGAACTGTATTGCACGAGCGTACAAATTATTGATCTCCAGTTTCCTTTTGATTACAAATTAACACCAAACGTAGATGGACGTACATTAGCCGCGTTTTATTATCCCAATGATCTTGATACGGATCCGATCTGATAATAAAACGATCTGGATCATCAGTGGCAAGTTGTGGCAACAGTTGTTTTTAACACATAACAGACGATACCAGGTATTTCAAGTTTCGATTGGCACTCAGCCATATTGCAAATATAGGGTACAATGTGACGTCACAATATGATCGCTTGTTGTGTCGGGGGTGTTGCCATTTGAATACAAATCAACATACATTTTGCACTAAATTTTTTTTTTTAGAAACTATGTTCAAATGTTATGTTCAAATATGCAACATATTAACAGTATTGTACTGCTAATATTTCCATTAATTTTTGTGTATTATATTACGAAGCAAAACGTCTCAAAAGTCGCAGTGGTAAATTATTCGAATATGAAAATATCCTAATTGATTTTTTGTGTTATTAATAGTGTTTCATATTTTGGTCTGGCAATATTATTGTGTTCCTATAATTTCCTATAATTTAAATAAGCAACGCCACGAAAAAACAGGTAGTGAGTTTTGTAATTACATTTTGGATCATGATTAATGATCCCGATAAATAGCAAGATCCTGTGTTGTTTTTGTTTTACGTATTAAATTGATCCAGATCCAGATCCGCATGGATAATAAAACACAGCTATTATGTATCTACATACACAAAGAGCTTCAAAAGTATTTGCATATTTCGAATCGTAAACCCCTTTTAATGCTTATTTGGTTTGAGATTTGAGTAATCAAAATTGAGATTCGGTCACGGATTCATTCAGTTACGTAAGCATTATGTTGAGCGGAAAATAAAATCATTATCAACTTAATGCATTGATACATGACAATGATAGGGTATATGGTGGTAAAATGCGGGTAGTGCGTTGGATTGTTAGTAGAAAAGAATTAATGTTGCGGTAAGACTGATGCAATGTCGAATGGCAAAAATTCAAACGGTCGAACAATTGTAAAAATGTGTTATATGCTTTCAGCACGGTTCGGGACATTAGCTTAGGGGCTAGCAGAGGCGTGGCGTGAAAAATTTAAATGGGAAGTCGAAGCTTACAAAAAACTGTAAACGTAAAAAAGTGTACATTATATGTACCCTGAAACATAAGCATTTCTTCAACTTGTTTTTAATATCTGATCATACTAAAACGATTTGCTTCTGTTAAGTGGCGAAGCCTCATATTGTTCAAGTTGTTCCTGAACGACTAACTTTCACAGGAAGTTATCTCAATTTGTGCGTTCTCTAAACTATAAACAACATATTTGTCCTCTTCTTCCCCTTGCTGTAATTTTTCATATACCAAGATTCCAACTCGTGCGTTTCCTATTTGAACATTTCCACACAGAAGTGAACCACCTACCAAACAACCGTAGCTTTTTTCCAACTCTTCTTTCCAACTCGTTCAAACGATTCGGCAACGAAATGATACAATGGAAAGTATAAGCACAAAGAAAGAAAGAATTTCACGTGTTGTAGGGGCCATTTCGTTCAAGTCGCTTTCGAACGAGGCGAGCTTGGTATGATGTGTGAAACGAATACAGAAACAAGACAAAACATAGATCGAGCACTGTAACAACCATTTCCTTCAAACCATCTGATCTTGTGTATGTGCTCGTGCAAACGATTCTGCAACGAAATGATACCATTGAAAGTTAGGAACGCACAAGCAAAAAAAATCCTGTTTTGTATCGACCATTTCGTTCAAATCCCTTTTAAACGAGAATGGTTTTCTTTGCTTGAAGTTTGTCGCGTGCAGGGTATATCCATTAATGAGTAGAGACACTCTCGACGTTTTCTTTATCAGTTCTTCTCAGCAAGTAGGTCTGTGTCACAGAATTAAATGAAGGTACTTATCAATTGCTTGTTTATTAAAACGTAATTTATAGTCTTTTTAAGTGATGAAGAATTGGTTTTTGTTTTATAAATAAAATCTAAATGTAAAAACACATTTTGTTCCTTTAGTCTGAAAAATTCGAATTGTTAAATAAACTTGCTTAAAAAGATGTAAAAGTTATTCTTTTATTTAATTTCAAATTTTCTTTTTACTGGTACAAATGAACTTAACAGCTATAAAAACCAAAACTTCACTGATCGACTACACATTTTTGGCACGCGTCGCTACTGCTTCTGTTAAGTAGCAGTATACAGTACATTAATATGTAATTACATTTTGAACAAACAAAAATTGCTCTAAAATGATGTACCTGCACTGAAGCTATTAATGTAAAGCCCAATATATTCAGCTTAAAAACAAACTTAAGGTTCAACTGTATTAAGAAGCTTTCCACTGCTTTTCATTTGATTTTATTAAATTTGGCTTCACGACACTTAATTTGCTCTAAGCCTTTCACCTAAGTGTGGCTGTAATCACAAAAACAGAACATAAATCAAACATAGGGACGGGCTACAGTCCGCTTGGGCGAACTGTTGGATACCCTATTCTTATTCCTATCCCTCATAAGTCGGCGTGACAAAAGTCTAACTATGGTTGAATTGTTAAGAATGCTCTACATATTTTGTTATATAACATTTAAAGGATTTTATCAAACAAAAACGCTCCCTAGCTCAAACTTTGGATTTTCAAAAAAATTGTTTTATTTATTTGTGGGCGTGTCAGTGGGCGGATTTTGAAAAATTTGTATCCCGAGCAGTTTTAGGAGTCATAGATCATATATAAAAAATTTGAGCTTTCTAGCTCAAAATTCGATTTTTTCCAAAATTTTGTTTTTTTTTGAGTTTGTGGGCGGATTTCAAAAATTCGTAAACTTGATTATTTCGGGACCCTAGAGAGTATATGGTTAAAATTTCAGCTCTCTAGGTCCAGTTTAAATGCCTAATTTTTGCCGACGGACGGACGGACGGACATGGCTAGATCGACATTACTATCGATGCTGATCATAAATATAGTAACTTTTAGGGGTCTACGGGCATTATTAAGGTATGTTACAAACTATGCGTCAAAATTAATATACCCCTAGAATAGGGTATAAAAACGATCAATTCCATTTTTTTTTTCGGGGTGCGAGATTTTCTACACTGGAGCCCTCAGACTCAATACTGATCAATTCCATTTACTTCACTTTCACTTTCAAATAATTCCAAGGTCAGTTGGTATTGTTTTCGGAAAAAAATTAAACGCATATTATATGCAAGCGTCCAATAGCAAATTAAAATTCAGTTTGCATATAGGTTTAGGTTTTAGGTTTAGGTGGCTGTCGGCAGAAGCCGACACACTTGGACCAATTTAGGTCTATTGTGATACCACGTATGTATTATCAACCTCAATTCTGTCGATGGGACTGAAAAACGACACGCGGTTGTTCTCAAACTGTTCCCCATCTACGTACTAACCGCTCCCAACGTCGTTTAATGACAGTGATCTGATGAGAACCGATTACTTTTACTTTGAAATTAATTTTTTATTCATTACTACGAGGGCGGGTCAATAAGTCCGTGACTTTTGGAATAAAACACAGATTTTTTGATAAAAAAAAAATTTTATTTTTCAACGTAGTCTCCCTTGAGCTCTATAAACTTTGTCCAACGCTTCTCCAATTTTTTTATCCCTTCCAAAAAAAATGATTTGTCGAGGTCCTCAAAATAGGCCTTTATTTGCGAGATGACTTCATCATTGGAGTCAAATCTTTTTCCACCAAGTCATTTCTTCAGGTTTGGGAACAAGAAGTAGTCGCTCGGAGCCAAATCCGGAGAATAGGGTGGATGAGGGAGCAATTCATAGCCCAATTCATGGTTTTTTGCCATGGCAACTGCACATGTGTGCACCCTTGCATTGTCTTGGTGGAAAAGAACTTTTTTCTTGGCCAAATGAGGTCGGTTTTTTTTCAAATCGTCATTGAATCGGTCCAATAAGTTGGCATAATATTCCCTATTGATTGTTCTTCCCTTTTGAAAGTAGTCAATGTGGATTATCCCGCGTGCATCCCATAAAACAGTCGCCATAACTTTATTGGCTGACAAACCCACCTTGGCCTTCTTTGGCGCCGATTCACCCTTAGAAACCCACTGTTTTGACTGTTGTTTGGTCTCTGGTGTGTTGTGATGGATCCATGTTTCGTCCACGGTTACAAAACGGCGCAAAAACTCCTCCATATTGCGATTAAACAACGCCAAACCTTCCTGTGAAGTTGTTACACGATTGCGTTTGTGGTCGACTGTGAGCAAACGCGGCACCCATCTTGCGGAAAGCTTTCTCATGCCCAAGTGATCATTCAAAATTGAAACCACTGAGCCATGCGAGATCCCTACGGCTTCCACAATCTCTCGCACTTTCAATCTTCGGTCGGCCAACACCATATCGTGAATTTTTTCGATTGTTTCGGGTGTAGAGACCTCAACTGGGCGTCCAGGACGTTCGGCATCTTCAGTGCTTGTACGGCCACAACGAAATTCAGTAAACCACTTTTTTACCATTGAAATCGATGGTGCAGAGTCCCCATAGTATTTTTCAAGCTTAGCCTTGGTCTCGGTAATGTTTTTTTTTCGCAAGAAATAATGCTTAATAAGCACACGAAATTCACTTTTTCCCATTTTCTCCTCAAATTAGTGAGTAGTCTGATAAAAATAGCTGTCAAACACAAACTAACTGACGCAGCAAGTTAAAATTTTGACAGGAGTCAACTGACAGATGCCTGTTGACAGGAGCAGTGTTGCCGTTTCAGTAAAGAGGTCAGAAATTCAAAAAGTCACGGACTTATTGACCCGCCCTCGTATATATCAACTTACATACTAGACAAAAATTATTAAATCTTACTTAAAATTAACATATACTTATTCTCATTTATTGGTCCTTATGCGGACGCTCTAAACTTAACTATAACCTTATAATTACATATTGCCTAACTAATCTTACATATATATTCCTCGAGAAAATTTAATAAAACTCGGTATCATTATTGAGATTTTATATTTTTACTAGCTGAACGTTGTTTTGCCATATAAATTATTTCTAGTGAATATTTTGGTAGGGAAATGAAAAATAACTAACTTATTGTAAGTGTGTGGGGATGTGGTCTATGACGGTGCATGGAAATAACTTCATAATAACTTCATATGGGCAATAACTTCACCTCGAGTGGGCAATACCTTCACTTTTTTTTTGTGAAGTTATTGCCCACTGATGGTGAGCAATAACTTCACTCAAAATTTTGTGAAGTTATTTCCCACCTATAATTTGAGAATTTGTCTATTATAACTAAAGACCCTTGCACCCACCCCAAATCCAACAGTGACGCCAAGCAGGGGGTTGCAGGAGGGCAGCATGCCCCCCATATGCATTGCACTGTTTATGGGATTAGTTGCGAAATCGCAAGTAGATTCCATAAACAGTGCAATGCATATGGGGGCGCATGCTGCCCCCCTGCAACCCCCCTGCTTGGGGTCACTGTTTGATTTGGGGTAGGTGCGAGGTACGTTTCTTGAATTATCATAAAATGTTAAGAGAATTTATTTCCCACTAAAAAGTGAAATTATTGCCCACTCGAGGTGAAGTTATTGCCCAGGTGAAGTTATTGCCCGTGAAGTTATTTCCCTGCACCGTCTATGACTGAAAGAGGAATTGAGCGCTGTCGACGTTTTGTCCCTTTCAGAACATTAGCGGATATTGGAGAGCGTCGTATGAACGGTGTGTATCAGCAATGAACTCAAGATTATTATTTCTTCTTCAAATCACAATTTGTCGCGTCGCTGTACGATAGCCAACCATGATTCCAGCAAAGTCGTCAACTACAGGTGCATGAAATCCACGCATGTGCTCTCCAGCTGGTGTTTTATCACGATTGATGACAATAGCGTGATTGTCATTTTGTAATTTGTGCATGTATGATTTGAATAATTTCAACAATTCATTTGGCTCATTCAATAGAGTAGGTACCTCACGACAACGTCAGTGGCAAATGAACACAAAAAAAAACCAACAGCTGAATGAAATGAAGGAAAACAATGGCGAATTTGCATGGCGGGAAATACGTTCTTTGCGAATATTTCCAAAAAAGTATATAACAAATCCAATTTTAACAAAAAAAAAAAATTTCAGAACTAAGAAGGAGTATTCAAACCACGTTTTGGAATACCTACTAAAAAGTTAACATTATAATATGATTGTGTACTAAACATAAAACTGAAAAAGTGAGAACCGCGTAGTTGTGGCAAAAAATGTTTTTGTTGCGAATATCTCGTAATAAGTTTATATTAAAGCCAATTATAACAAAAACAAATTTCCAGAACTAAGAAGGAGTATTCAAACACTATTTTGGAATACTAAAAAGCTAACAATATATTAAGATTCTGTACGAAAAATAAAAGTGAAACGGTGACAATAGCGTTGTGGCAAAAAAATATTTTTTTTTTGGAACAAGTAAGTTGGAAAGTTTTCTAAACAAACAGTTTAGATATCTAAATACAATCGAATAGCGTTTTTGGTCAAAATAATAACTGTTTTTATGCCCTATTCTAAGGGTATATTAATTTTGACGCGAAGTTTGTAACATACCTTAATATTCCGTAGACCCCTAAAAGTTACTATATTTATGATCAGCATCGATAGTAATGTCGATCTAGCCATGACCGTCCGTCCGTCGGCAAAAATTGGGCCTTTAACCAACCAATACTCTCCAGGTCCCCGAAATAATCAAGTTTAAGAAATTTTGAAATCCGCCCACAGACACGCCCATAAACTTAAAAAACAACAAATTTATCGAAAAAAGGTAGAAAGCTGAAATTTTTTATGATATTTGACTCATAAAACTGCTCGGGAGATAAAATTTCTAAAATCAGCCCACACGCCCACAATTAAATAAAACAATTTGATTGGAAAGTCAAAGTTTGAGCTAGGAAACTGAAATTTGTGATATAGACTCTCTAGGTGTGTGATGGGAATAAGAATAGGATATCCAAAAGTTCGCCAAGCGGACTGTAGCCCGTCCCTATGTTTATTGTTTGTTTTGCTTTAACATACTTTCTCACGTTTTTTCTCTATAATTTGTTACATTTTACCCTTCAATAGCTTCTGTTTGCACTTTCATATCCAGTTCATTAGCAATCACAATGATTATTCCATACGATTTGTGCAAATTTCTACAATTTTATCATTCAATTTGTTTCTGTTGTTTTTTTTTTAAGACAGGGATTCCGCATCCAGCTCGCCGACGATGCGTCTGGCATATGGTGAATTGAGGTTGTTGTAGCCGCAACGTGCATCCACGCGATTGGCGAGTGCGCGTTCGGAGTCCTCACCGCCCATAAAATAAATTTATAAAAATGTAAGTGATTCATTTGGCATTGGCAGCAATGAGCCCACTTTGTGATAAACTTGGCCTTTGATTTTGAATGTTGAATGGAATTGTTGACCATTTGCAGCATTATTTTTTTATTTTTTCTGTTGCTCTGAACGATGTCACTTGACTTCAAGAACAGGTTAGAATCTGGTTCCGTACCGATAAGTAAGCCGTTCAATGGTTCAGGTGGTGTTTCAATTTGCAAAGTTGCACTTTTCCTGATGCGCAACACTTTGAATTTAGCGCTTTACAATGCGGTCAGTCCTTGTACATAGCACCAATCCCCACTTTCGAATGAGCGTTATATTGAATATCGGGCTCTACTCGAATGCTAGACGAAGGAATGAATCGTATGTAAATACTCGATGTACCTGTTGGCGTTGTTGGTCATTTGCTCTGCGTGTGTTAACTACGAACCGGCGCGCTGGTCTTTGTTCCAATCGTCTTTGATTTCGTTCAGGTCGTGCCTCTTGTGATTGTGATTCTCGCAATTGCGCCATGCTCACACGTGCATCTGCATTATCTTGTTGGATTTGTTCGTCTGTTCTTTGGGCTCTTCTATTTCGTATGTCTGTCGTTCTATTCGTTCGACGTCCCAAATTGGCCCCTTTGCCTTTTATTATCTTACCTTCCTTTCACAGTCATAAAATGATTCCCATAAAATTTTGCACACGCTGAGTATAATCGTTTAATAATAAACAAATTAATAAATGATAAATCAGTTATCGACAAGTAAGAGTTGAAGATTATTACAGTACTAATATCACTATTAAAAAATTAGGTTTGGTGGTAGAAGTTTGAAAATTAAAGGTTATATGTATTTTAGAATGACAAATCATAAAAAAAAAAAAATTAAAAATTAAAATTTTTTCCAAAAAAAAAAAAAAAATTGTGGTAGACCACCCTTATCACTTACGGGTATCAAAAATAGTTAACGACCTTTTCTCAAACCTACCGAATATGCACCAGAAATTTCATAAAAATCGGTCAAGCCGTTCCGGAGGAGTTTGGTTACAAACACTGTGACACGAGAATTTTATATATATAGATATAAAACAAATTAGAAACTACCTATTCTATATATTATATTATTATATTATATTATAATTAGGATTCTGAGACGACAACCGATTAACTCGACGTGGTATGGTCGTTGGTTAGTTTGCACATAAAAAAAAAACATCAAAATAAAGATTTATTGTATTGTATATGATGACTCCAGAAGATGACAAGCACTTGGACCTAATGGTCCATTATACTTCAGTACAGCTGCCCGCTCGCCGCTTACTAGCGAATAGCAATAAAGACAGTATCAGAGAATTCGCCAGTGGCCTTGGCAAAGCGAAGTATACTGGCAAGCTCTATATCACCTAACTTATCTTCCTGGACTAATGGTTTACCTAGAGTATTAAGCCTGGTTCTGGCGAAAGCAGGGCATTCACCGATGAAATGAGATGCCGTTTCATCCGCCTCGAGCCAACACTCACATAGGCCTTACGTGGATGGTTTTAAGATGCTCGTTAAGATAGCTGAAACCAGTTACGAGACCAACCAAGGATCTCAAGTCATTCATATTCAATCCAAGCGAATAAAGACTACGCTCTACTGATTCTGCATTCCTTCGAATGCCTGCATGAGTCAAAGTCATGCCGGAATTGGGAATGCTGCTGACGTCGAGCCTAAGTCATTTCACTTTTGTGAACAGATAAGCAGCATCCTATTGATGTTTGTGGGCAAATGAGGGCTGTCGATGAGCCGTTCCTGGCCGAAGCATCATCTTCTGTATAAGCCTGGGTATACCTGTGGGAACCCTGGTAAGTGTTACAGAGTTACACCTTCCCAACGTGTTCAGCATAGCCACTGTTTCCTCAAGAATTTTTGAGGTGAGAATGCCAGCCGAGCAGGTTTTGACAGCGGCTGGGCTATCTGAACAGATGTATAATGTTGAACCTTTTGTTGATAGATTAATCTGACAGTCTCTAAAGTAGACCCCGGCTCCGGAGAGACCGTCAATGACTCACCCATCCGTATAGACGATGACATCGCCCAGCCTAAAACCATTTCAGCCCTCATTCTTCCCTTCCTCTCGTTCATGAAGGAGGACACGAAAACGGCGCTCAAAGATTAGTTTTGAGTACACAGAGCCATGTGCTCCCTCCCCAGTAGTTGTAGGATAATTTCCTTACAGTGACAGAAGGCTGGCAATGCTTTAGATGTCTTCGTCTCGAATTGATTAGTCCAAAGAAGCTTGTTATCCCGGATTAAATCTAGTTTCCCTTAATGGCTGCAATAAAATGCCTTTGCGTTCAAGCTTTGATCCTTGTTTAAAATACTCTTTGAATCCAATCATGGGGCAATTAATTGTATAGTATCGCAGCGCGTCTTTTATGGCGCTCTGGCATCCGCGATGGCTTTTTCTTTAAAACGGAGGTTCGGTCTTCGCTGACTTCTCGAACCAGGGGGCTGGGTGTCGAAGATCCTTTTAGCTTTAGCATTTTTTTCCATTCGCTCAATGTGGCCTACATCCACATCTTGGTACAGCTCATAGAGTTTGCGGTTGTATCTTCTCCTCCATTCGCCCTCCTCGCACACAGGACAAAATATCCTACGGAGTATTTTTCTTTCAAAAGAACTCAATACTTTGAATATATACCCATTCTTACATTGTTCAACGGTCTGAATTTTCGCCTTTGAACCATGATCGATCTACCTGCACCAGTATTTCTTTTCCACTAACAGTCCAACCCACCACCCGCATTTCACCACTCCTCCATCATCATCATGAATAAATGCATAAAGTTGATAACGGTTTTATTTTCCGCTCAACATAATGCTTACACAACTGAATGAGCATGTGACCGAATCTCTATTTCGATTACTCAAACCTAATAAGCATACATCGGGATTACGATTCGAAATATGCTCATATTTCCGGTGCTCTTTGTTTATGTAGATACATAATGTATGTCCTGTCCAGCTATGTATGGTGTTAATGTGTAATCAACAAGGAACTGGATATCAATAATTCGTATACCCGTGCTGTAAGAGTTCCTTCGTTGTCCATGAAATTTTGACTTTCGTTGCGTAAATAACCAAATTCCCCAATATCAACTCGGGTGCGTGGATATTGCTTCCCTCCAAGTATCCCCTCGTCGTCTGGAATACATTTTTGAATATTAATGAGGGTTACTGTATAATGTTTTTGGTGTTGAAATTTATTGTCATCATATACACGCAACGAACTCGTTACAATCACATCCTATTCAAATTATTTTCACGTTCATCTCTGATTTGCACTTCTCATGGAGACAAAGCCAACCATTTCACTCTCGCATGGTGAGCTCATTCCTATGCAGGCACACACTGAGCATCTACTAGAATTTACATAAAGTTAACGAGCTTTAAAGGAAATTAAATGTCGGCTTGCGATATGACACAGTGTGAACTTAAAAAGGCGAAATACAAAATCACCCAAAAAACCTAAAATGACTTAAAAAGTCCAAAACGTTTTTTGGCGATGTGACATTTTTTTCAATTTTGGCGCCTTAGTTTTGGGCTATTTGACACCAAGCCGTGAAAACGCCTCCCTCCGATCTGATGGAAGATATTAATCATCACCTCGGCAAATTCTAGAATAGACCGACCAATTTTTCATCGATTTTAAAGTATCAGCATTCATCTTCAGCAGCTTACAGCCTAGGACGGATTCGAAATCCCGGCAAAACCTACCAATAAAGCCGCGGACGAAGTGTAATGTGCAGTTGGGAACAGCTCTTCCAAACTATGCAGAACAAGTATCGGATCTCGACCTGAGATTATGCTATCATGTTTGTTCTTCATTCAGTTGTGTTCTGGAGCAGATAGT
The DNA here is from genome assembly GCA_949715645.1 of Portevinia maculata. NCBI lineage: Eukaryota > Metazoa > Arthropoda > Insecta > Diptera > Syrphidae > Portevinia > Portevinia maculata. Next base: position 283,900,939 of record OX454526.1, on the reverse strand, counting down.
GTGGAGAGATGGAATGAGTGCAGAAAGCACTATTTTTAACAGATCCCTAGAGATACTGGGCTATGCGGCCGATATCGACATCATTGACGATATCGTCCACAGCTCGTGCTACGGTAGAGACTTTCAAGGTGGTCGATTGGCGAAATTGGTTGGTTTTGAAGTCCAGGCAGACAAAACCGAGATGCACTCAACACACAAAATGATAAGGACAAAGCATCAAGGTTGATAGCAGCTGCTTCGAGTAGGTAAGGTAGTTCACCTTCCTTGTTTACTCCAATTAACTGCACAAAAGTTATCTATGTAGCGAAGGTCTGGCAAAGCATTAAAGTTGATAGCTGCTGCTTCGAGTAGGTAAGGTAGTTCACCTTCCTTGTTTACTCCAATTAGCACAAAAGTTATCTATGTAGAGAAGGTCTGGCGTAGAAACCGCTCTACTTCGGTTGTGCAAAACAAATGGATTCAAGACTTAGATCGGAAGAACAAATGCTAGCTCTAAAAAATACTGACAGTTTTACTTTATGACACAGAGAATTACCCTGCAAAGCTATGGATGGAACAAGTTTAAAAAATGCATGGCATGGACTTGAGCCAAACAAAATAATCACAAATAAAAGGAAAATATGAAAATAGTTTTATGATAACTTTATTTATATTCAATCTCTTTTGTGGTCAACGCAAGCAACTTGACTAATGAATATGACACTTTCTCCACTCAAACTTGGGTCTCATTCTGGATAAAAACTTAACTGGGAAACTAACATACAAGAAAGAGTTCGGAAAGCTACGCTAGCACTCTTCTCTTGCAAAAAAGACATCAGTAATAAATAGGGTCTTCAACCCCGCATTACCAACTGGCTATATATCTCGGTAATAAGACCGATACTTATGTACAGGGTTTTTTTTTTCATATGATATTTTTTTTTATAATAAATTCAAATCCCAGAGCAATCCGACTCGGTAACGCTCCATTGTACTACCAGGCAGAAATCCTCCTTTTGGTGTAGAGGCTGGAGAATGGGTGGCGTATGTTGTTGTTTCCAATGGGGAGGGTAGTTGTTTGGTGGACTGCCTTAGACAAAGCGATAAATCGCAATAAACTAAGCAATGTCCAACGATCAGCGTGTCTCTGCATGACTGGTGCACTGCGCCCTACTCCCTCTGATGCAATGGACATTCTGTTTCACCTGTCCCTACACCCCTTGACATCTTTAGTAAGCAAGCAGCTGCACGTTCCAGTGGTCCGAGAATAAAATCGGCCACTCTTCTATTGTAAAAAAAAAATAGAATCCTCTCTAGCCACATAGACTACACCACTTCTCAGCTCTGTTTTGGCAAAAACTTCAAAGCCAACATCCAAGCCAGGGCCAGGACATTCTGGGAGGAAGGCACCCCTGTCGAAGATGAATCGATCCACTTTTACACCGATGGATCCAAAACTGACGAGGGGGTTGGTCGGGATGTGTTCTCTGACAGGTTGAACCACAGCTTCTCTTTTTGTCACCCTAACCACTGCAGTGTGTTCCAGGCGGAAATCAAGGCGATTAAAGAAGTCCTATCATGGTTGATGAGGAACGTGATATCCGCCATGGACATCCGACTCTTTTCACATAGTCAAGGTACGATAAAATCTCTGGATTCTGTCTCTACAAACTTCATCGTAGTCCTAGACTGCCGATCATCTCTCGCGGAGATGGCGGAGCAGTTAAACATTCACCTATGCTGGGTGCCGAGACACAGAGATATTCAAGGGAATTCTAGGGCTGATGAACTCGCCAGTAAAGGAACCATACTACCTGATGAAGATCCCTTAGGCATTCCAATGCGGGTGGCATTGGTGCGATGGTAGTGTATTCACAAACTGATTGGCAGGTCGTGCGTTCGATTGAATTTACATAAATAGAATTTACATAAGTAGAAATCTCCTAAGCAATTTAGACGCCACCCGTGGAGAAAAAAAATACTAAGCACCAAAAACTTCTTTCCTATCCTCCTATTCTTTCGAATAGTAAGTAGCACATAAGATCATGCAATACAATAATACATTGCTAGGTGCTACAGCTTACTGTTCAACAAAAAATGCATGCGCTGTGTTTAACACTATAAGGGTACTGTACAGTGTACATATACTACTCTCTCTCAAAGACGAAAACTCCATTTGCGATCTTTCAGAGTAGGAAGAAGATAGATCCTTGTGGTATCACAATGCACCTTTTTATTGGTCTAAGTGTGTCGGCTTCTGCTAACCTAACCTAACTTAACACTCAAACTTTTTAACTTCAGCTGAGGAAACAAACTCATATTGAATCACACATGCAACAACAGCAACATTTTATTGGCTTCAGTGATGGAGTGATCTGAAACCAGGAAACTTGCCCATGTTTATTGAAATTGAACTGGTGAACGGACAGTAGGGATGCAGTTAAGTCGGAGTATTATAACCCCCTCAATCCCGATCGCGATCTCACCGTAAAAGAAGAAGAAGTCGATTGCATGGTGATATTTTCTTTTCACATGTGGGAAAGGTCAGTTGGTACGATTATTTTTCTTTAAGTTTTCGGAAGTTATGCGTATTGAATAGCTATTTTATAAAGCCTCATTAGATAAAGGCTTCACTAGATAAAACTGTGATGTGTATTCTAAGCTTTTAACGATAAATCGTCATCCAAATTCTCTTAGCTTGTCTAGTTGCATTATATTATTTATCGGATAGTAGAGGGCTTGTCGATTTAATTGCGGTCGAACCGGTGAACCCTTAGGAATGCAGTAAGATCGGAGCTCAGAGACAGAATACAGGTTTTGTCTGGAAGAGGATGAATCCTCCGAAAAAATTCTTTGTCAGAAATCTTCTTCCAGGAAATGGGTTGTGATGTGATCCGCTGCAGTTCAACTGGAAGGGAGTTAACAACAAGTCGAATTGCAAATACAAAAATAGGAACGCTATCCAAAAGTGTGTAGGAGTCGTGAAAAATTTAAATTCGAATGAGAAAACTAAAACATTTCAAGTAAATAGTCAGCGCTGTTACTATGAATTATATTGTGCAACTGCAATAGGTTTTCGAGGCATAATATTTGTCAAAGCTAAATCCCAATAGATAAACCTTAATTTGGGAGACGCTTGTGAATCTTGGAACATTATATATCAACCTTCTGCAGCATTTCAATTCACGCTTACAATCATAGTTCATGCATGGACATTGCAATTGTAGGTAAAATTAAACTTTTGACCAAACGTTTCTTCATTTCAGTTAACAAGTATAGGTGTGAGGGACATCTTAACCCAGAATAATTTATTCTAATTGTCCCAGCGACGCGTCGGTATCATAACAGCTCATAGAAGAGTTAATGCTGAACCCTAAATATTTCACTTTGCTGGTATATGTTATAATTTTGCCGTCAAGAACAACACTGGGAAAATCTTTAGAGTTATCTTTGGCTCTAGAGCAAATCATAGTAACCATTTTTGATGGATTGAGTAAAAGTTGATTATTTGAAGCCCAGAAAAGTAACATCGGTAAGTTTTTGTTAGTAGCCGCCACACAATCATCCATAAATCCAATATTAGGACATCATCTGCGTACAAATGCATCTTACAATGAACAATGATTTCTGGAAGGTCATTAATGAAAGGGAAAATAATAATGGACCCAAAACTGACCCCTGTGGAACCCCTGAAATAACTGAAGCGGGAAGAGAGTCACCACTTTCAGTTTCAACCGTTTGCACTCTTCTCTATACATTCCCAGCAGTTTGATCGCTCCAGTTGTAAAATGAAATTTATTCTTAAATTTATCAAGAAAAATCGATTGATTTATATAATCGAATGCCTTGGAAAAGCCCAAAAGAACCATTTAACCAAACTTATCAGAATCTAGTAGAGCAATACCTGAATCTGCCGTGTTAAAAGTTACCAAGGATCTAACTTTTAACAGAGCAGGCTCACAGCTATGCTTGTTTCTAAACTCAGACTGCCATTTAGAAATCAAATAACTCAAGTTCAGATAACTTTGTATTTGCTATAAGCGACTATTTTTTCAATCACTTAGGCCTGTAGTCTGAGGAGCAAGTGTTAGTAAGAAAAAAAAGGATCTCGATTATCACGAAGCCTCCACACGATGTATGTATACATTTCGTAAAAAATCGATTATCACGAAGCATCCACACGATGTACGAGTATGTATACATTTCCTAAAAAATCGAAAACGTCCAGAAACAAACACATAAACCAATTACACCGACGAACTCGCTCGAAGCACCTTCCGTTACTAACATCAACGACGTAGCCGAGGACTGGATTTTAATTGCAAACATGTAAAGCTCAACAGAAGGATATCTCAATAAACAAAAATGGAAAACCGAAACAAATCCGAATACACACTCCCAGACATTGCAGAGTGTAAAACTTTGATTCAATTGCAATTCTACAAAATTTCCATTTTCCACAGCCTCTCTGAGACTAAGAGTAAAATCGGAAGTGCACACAGCTCCTGTGGAAGATCGAAAATGCAAATAAGAATTAAAACTACTGCTTCTGTTCCTTATCATTACTATATGAACGGGGGGCGGGGGTCGTTGCCGCCAACGACGACGCTTCTCCCAGGGGCTAATTCAAGTGCTACGACGCATTGCTGTACGGGGACTCATGTCGACAAACTCGAAATCGGAGCAGACTGCAAGAAGGAGTAGCTGGCCAGCATCTGGCATTTGTCCAAATTTCCTAACGCTCTACGTATACGATGTAAATTAACCAGAAAATTGAATCTCATTAAGCGATCTTTGATGGTGTAAGTATTAAGCACGTCCGAATCGGCTGGCCTGGGAAGGGGATGTGCATTTACGCTCATCTTCTTGGGATTTTCTTCCCTCACCGTACTTGTTGATTCCATGGAAGACAAGTGCCTTTATCGCTTGTAATAGTGAAGAAAATTTGTGATTTTATTATGTTTTTCTCTCCTCTTCATTTGGGTGTTCCACTTGAATTGAGGTCATGACTATAAGAACGATTAGTCGGCTAATTCTATTTCAGTATCAGATCTACTTCAGTTGTTTGCTTTTTTTGGTTCGGTGTTTTCCCCTGCACATGCTCACGACTGTGCATACAAAGTGTAAATTATTTTGTAAACACTGTCGGTGGTTGCACGTATGCCTGATTGATGTTTGGAAAATAAGATTTGTCGAAATAACTGGAGTGGTTAGAGGATGGAAATGGGGCTCCCGGTGAGTGCCCTCTAAATGTCATATTTTGACTTACGTTATGCGCTTATTGTTCGCAGAATTCTGTCCAAGGCAGGGATCCATGCTCGTAGTTTCGACTTCAATACATATAAGTCTTCCTCTTGTAAGACTTTTGAAAACTTTCTTGATTCGTTCGGCTTCTGCCGACAGCCACATAAACCTTCTTGATTCGTTACATGTTAATGTTTTGACGTAGGCAACTTAACTCATAAGTCTTTCTGGGAATTGGATCAGATTTATGCAGGTACTGAATGAATGGGGAAGAAAAGTGAGAATTTTTCTCATCCCTAACGGCATTTGAGCAGCACATAAAATAAAAATGTCGTCCGTTAGGAAACGTAATACTTTAGCAGGGTTTAAGTTTGTTGTTTAATGACGAGAACATGATTTGAATAAGAAGGATCATTGACCTTTAAAGTAACGGCAGTCGTACCAGTTTCGAATCACTTCGTCACCAAATACTGCGGTTGTTGCTTTTGTGTAATACAGAGGTCTTAAGGCCTGCCTCACTTTCCGGATTGTAAAAGGAACGTTGATAGATTTTGCCTTTGTAATGGGGTTCGAAGAGATGAACGCAGTGGTCAGTCGTTGGTGTGTCGGCCTACTAATCGAATGGTCCCAGGTTGAAACTCCGCCGGGGCCAAGCAATATCCAGAATTTTTTTCCACTTTCCCACCTAAGCCATCCAACAGTACCTATCAATTGTCATGACAGGCTTCTTAAATTTTCCGTTCGGATTCGGCTTATAATTGTAAGCCCTTCTACTTTGCCCAAGCCAGTGGTTGGAAAAGCTAGTCCTGTATGGGCCATTAACGGCCTAATGTCGTTAATCTCAATGGGCGTTGATTTTTCTTCCTACTTCTTGTATGCCGTCGAACATTGTGAATCGTGTGTGAGAGACGAGCGCACAACTGCGTTGACGAGCCTTCCTTTCAGGTTAGATGACATTTTTCAGTTACGGAGGATAGCTGAGTTTTCTCTCTGCACTTCAAGCGCTATACGCTTATGGGATGATTGATCTCGTCAGCGCCATTGATCATAGTTTCCATTACGTCTTTTTCATTCATATAAATGTCTGGAATAGGTACCTAAGCATGTATTTGAGAACGGGCAGCACAGATATTCTGTCTTTTTCTAACTAATACGATAGCCATTTTTCTCAAAAACATCCATCCATACATCAAGTGCTCGTAGTCCGGACGTTTGATCCGCTGTTATAATGGCTCCATCGTTAGCAAAGAATAATTGATGCACTTTGAGTCTGTCACTTTTCTTTCAAGCATATAATCAAGGGGTGTATAAAACATCGAGGAACTTATTACGCTGCGCTGGTGTATACCGACTTTGATTGGGGACCCATCGGTGACTCAAGCGGGGCACCTCAGTCTAGTCATTGGTCCCTCAAGCATATCCATGGTCATCTGTACGTAGGTTTCTGGAACTCCTCGTTGTCATAGCGCCACCTTTAATAGCTAGGTTAAAAGTGAAAAAGTTTAATTGTATTATCAAGCTTAATATTGGATGAACGAATTTCGAGGATATTTTGGCTGGAGATAGTAGTGGTGATTCGGCAATGTAATATGTTAAATTTATGGGTCTTAAATGATACTATGAATGTAGTTCTTTTACTCTTAACAAGATTCAAGCACAACCCATTCTCAGTGCAAATGGAATATCATAAACAAAGAATGTGAAAAGTAGAGGTCGTAAGTAACTACCCTGTGGAGTGCCTGTATAGTAAAGGAATTCTTCAAATACCGCTGTCCTAGATTTAAAGTTTTATTAATCTTTCTTCGAGAGTCGTTATGTTGTAATTTTGAAGAAGCCTATTAAGAGGATTGCTACTTAAGTTTTAAAAAAAAAAAAGTAAATTGACTGGTTTAAAAATATTCATGAAGGTCAATACACTTTTCATTGCAATTGAACCAATTTTGAACACTTTTTCCACTAAAACCGAGGTAACTCCCTAACATGCATTTTAAACCATCAACCGCGGGAATATGAAAAAGAAAGTGCCTGTCAATTCAGGGCTGTAAGGCGAATGACAAATCAATTTTATCTTTTGAGTGGTTGAAAAGTGATTCATTGTCGTATTTAAGAATAATTCATGTTCGGCGGTTGCCTATCCATATTTCTAAAAAGGCTTCTGGCAAACAAATGGTGGTCTAAAATTCCATTCTACGTTCCGGTACGGTGCATTTTTGCTTCGAAGTGCTACGGGCGAGAACAACTTTAGGCGGACACGTAAACAAAGCATCAGCAAATTTCTTGGTGCTTTTTCGTTGACATTTGCACATCAGTTTACGCAACTTTACAAAAATAAACCTTCCAGTGATGCAAAATGTTTGCGCTAATGAACGTGTGGCAGGGCTGATTGTGAAGTGGATTTGGCTAGTCTTGTAAGACCCATATAGTCGACTGCTGTTAAGTTTCGGGCTCATGTGCGTAGATCCATTCATCGTCCCCTCCCCCCCCCCCCCCCCCTCTTTTGAAGCACCGCTATCGAATGTTCCCAACATTTGTTTGGACCAATCGATATAAGCCTTTTGAACTTTATTAAATTCGTCCCGGTCCCTCGAGCAAACGACGACCACGATTGAATTCGGAAAACTACTGAAAACTAGCGAAACACCACGATGGCCCGTGATGGTGCTTCATCACCTAAAGTCGAAACTAGTTTATCGGCACACTGTTGTCGATCTATTCCATGTCGAAAATCAGAAAAAACATTACACAAAAATGATCACGATTTAATTAATTTTTTTTCGCTAAGATTAATTTTCCAAATCTCTGTTAAAAACACAAATAGCACTCGTATGACAAAACGTTCTGAGCACGTCCACCATCAAAAACGTCGAACATTACGATGTTTATGTCAGATTTGACGTATCTACACCGGTATAAACATATCTCAAAACTTAAGTAGCGCTTCGAGAACTTGCAATTCGTCTTCCGGGGGAGAAGCAACGCGTTCCCTAGTAACTATACGGATCTATTAAAGATACTGCCTACCGCGTTGACACCTGACACTGTGTACTTTCAAATTGAAGAAGTTACATGTAGGTGCATCTCCTTGCTGGTTTGGAATAGTTAAGAAGAGTTACTTTCAACCATTAAAATGCAGTTGAATCAAATTTGTTGGGATTATTAATACGGTATCGCAATGTAGAGCTTCCTGACGATGGATGTTATCATATGCGGCTTTAAAGTGGGCTGATGATGATGATGAGTTTTGTCTTGAAATTCATTGGTACGAGTAATTGAAAGGATTTGCTTCAGTGCAAACATTTTCTATTCTCTTTAACTTCCGTGTCGGAAGTTACATCGAAAACGTCGCGATAAGTGTGTTGCGAAAAAGCTTGAATTCTCCAAACAGTAGGTACGTTGGGAAGGATCTTATATCAAAAGTTTATTCAAGACTTAGGATGACCTTCATTAGGCATGCTTTGTTACATACATACCTAGTTAGTAAATTAGTGCATGCTACCGAAACATTTAAAGAGGTCCTTTGTGTTACAAAATGGAAAAAGGTACAATCTACTCGTAATATTACGCATACGTTGGGGGATAAGAACGTAGATAATACATTGAGCGAACCGTTCCAAGGGCAGCTCGTAACCATTTCATTCATTCAACTGGGGACCACGACACTATTGTGCAGTTCCATTCTTATCGCTGATTTAATGCGAAAATTCAACAAATGGGGTAGGCTTACCATAAATACATTTCTGTAAGTTATCGATCCTAGGTCTCATTTCTACTTTGTTTTACCCAATCTGCATTGTGCTAAAAGTAAATGTCCGATACTTTAAATTAAAACCTCTTAAGAGAATTATATAGACTCATGTCACAGGGCTTCCGCCCTTTATTCCTCTTTTTTATAGATTCTTTGACTTAAGCTTAAGCTCAATGGCACGTTTACTTTTATGTTCTATGTCCCCCATCAGGATTGGGAACATGTCATGTACATAAATATTTATTATTAACGAAGGCATGAGGTACAAATGATTTTCTGTTTAGTTATTTTATAGCTCGTTGTATACACTGCTGGTGCTTGTAATGAACTTCTACATTGATGAACTTATAGACCTGCTGAACAAGATATCCTGGCAACTTTAAGTAGGTAGTACCTTTTTTATATTTTGTCTTTATTTTCTGTTGTACCTACATATCTAAGTCAAATGTAAAAGAGGAATAATTCGCTAATACAAAAGCTACCCAGCTTAGAATACATACTTAAGAGAAAGTTAATTTAAAGGAACCTTGATATGAATTCAGCAATGCATTAACTGGGCAGAAACTTCAAAGCGAGTATGTTGAGAACATATCCAACGTTAGCTGTATTTTTCCTGTCTTCAAATTTACTCGACGTTGCAATTCTTCTAAAGGTGTTTTTGTAATGATTGTTGAGAGATTTTCCTCTGATTTTTGTATTTTCTTATAACCTCCAGTAAATTGTTCCGCAAAGTGATTGTAAGCGGTTTTTTTAACCCGTTATGTACTAATTTCAGACAGTTATCTCGTCGCCCCAAAATCGCTTTGCAGTATGTGCCAAAATTCACTTTTTGAACTAGGTATACAGTCTTCGGTTCTCATGGCGCTCTTTTCAAATTAGTTATCAGTTTTGTTCTATCTGTTTCCATTGTTGAGATATTCAGAACGGTTTCGACGTTTATCCATCAGAATCATTAAATTCAAGTATTGTATTGTAAACGCAAAATTTTGCCATATACGGCAAATGTTCAATAAAGGGTCTTTTAATAGGACTTGACAACTTCTTTTTTAAATAAATCGCAAACTACTTGAGATATCTCAGTATACAATTCTCAGATACAAATCAATTTTGGGAGTTATGTCCCACTTAAGTGAGACATAAGTCCCAAAACAAAAAGTTGGCACTTATGTCCCGGGGACTTATGTCCCTGTGCCGATTTCTGCCTGGTAGTACCATGGACCCTTACCGAGTATGAGTGCTCTGGTATTTGGATTTTTATTAAAATAGAAAAGTAAAAGCCACGGTGATTGTAAAGAGCAAGTTCTGAAACCTAGGAAATAATAATTGTTTCACTGCAAATATTGAATTTCAGGAAAACGTAGAAAGAGCTTTTTAAATAGAAGTCGTTTTGCGTTGTTTTTTTTGTTAAGCATTATTTCACTTTATAATAAACTAGCTGCACCTGCCCGGCTTTGCCCGTGCCCGAGAATTCTATTGGACAATATGTTTGAGTAGACTTCCTTATAATTGTCTATAGCGGGTATCCGGCGTATGTTGCTGCGCCTAAAAAAAGAAGACCGATTTTGACCAAAGTTCACAGAAACACTCTCAGGGCAATACCGAAGATTGCCTGATTTGAGCTCAACCGGTGAAAGGGACTGCACGTTTTTCTCCGCATGGCTTAGGCCGCTCACACAACTTCGTTGTTCCGTTTAGGGTAGGTGCTTGTTGTCTGGCAGGCGCCTATGTCACCTTACTTCTGCGAATCAAACAACAAAGCGAAAATAAAAAACTTCGATTGAATCACTTTTCATTCACTTCCACACCGATTGTTATCAATGTTGGAAAAGCAACTTTCCGATGTCCGATTCACAAAAAAATGCAAAAAATTTCAATAAGAGTTATTTGAATAAAATATTGAACACACGATATCTCAAGAATGAAAGTGCGCACAAATTCCACAATAAGTTTGAAACGTTCGTGTGGTCTCCCTCTTTCATATGCTTGTTCGGATAACAAAATAAGTGAAGTCTGTACGGTCTCTGTATCTGCGTCGTAATTTACACGCATACGCACATATGCATGTGTACTCACTCAAATGCCCATATCTCACACACCGATGCAGATATAGCCAAACATAACAACCTTCGTGCAGACGTCGCCTTTCATGGAAAAAAATTTCATTGGAATCGGTTAACGCGTTTGGCCAAACACCGGCAACAAACACAAATATGGATTGATTTTTATATATAGAAAATATTACACAAACAACTTTTTATTATTTCACTTAAATTGTTTTTTTTTTTCAAAGCACATGATACCTACATATGAAACACACAGTGTATAAATACATTGTCAATTTTTTTTTCTTTTTTAAGAAACACATAATTTACACACCGATGCAGATACAGACACCGCACATACATAACATTCTTCGTATAGACGTCACCTTTCTTTAAAAAAAAATTTCATTGGAATCGGTTAACGCGTTTGGCCAAACACCGGCAACAAACGCAAATATGGATTGATTTTTATATACATATATATATATAAATAGATATAGATATATTCCCATATCAATTTTAATTCACAAAAACTCACAAAATCGCAATAAAGAAATCCGAATCCGACAGCGCCACCAAACATGAAACAAAATTGGCTTCTCCATTGATCGATAATAGATGGCGTTACGTGGCGTGTCTATCTGACAGTTCAATTGTGATACGATATGTTACATTCAAATGTGATTCTTTATTTGGTTGTTGCCAAAATAAATAATTACAAAATGAAAAAAAAAAAAAATTAAAAAAAAATCGAAAAAACCTGTCGTAACACGCTGGGTGGTCAAAATAAGCCATTTTGAAATTTAGATTTTTTTCCTTCTAAAACCCGTGCTGAGAACATACCTTTCCAACAAAGTATAAATCATCAAAATCGCCAATCAAGAGTTATGCGGTTACATCGCTTCGGACACTTTCTTTTATATATATAGATTTGTGAAACCTTAGCATATTTTGTTTTACTCCCCCATATAATTTAGTAATTTTTTTTTAATGTCTAATATTTTCTTGGAAAATTTCTGGCAACACTGGTCGCATTGTCCGCCATTTGGGCAATAATATTTTATTTAAATAAACGTAGACGACTTTAAAGTACCGATGTTGGTACTTAGGTATTATGCTGGCAGTACCGGTTGTCTATTCCCTCGGATTGCATCTGAACCATATTGTTTTGTTTAGTATACTGCTTTTCACAGATTCTTAGCGATAATATTTCGAGAGTAACTATTAATTTCCGAGCAAAATTTGGTATCATGTATCGTAACGCTTATATTTTTACAAACTCAACTCTGATTGGCGACAGTCTCCTAAGATCATTGCCCGTCAAGTTCAAAATGAGTTGACCTACTTCTGTGCGCATTGATCAAAGTCAACTAAACCTAGTCATTACATTTTGCATTTATTTTCACAAACTCATAGATCACTCAAGGACATTTCAGTAGCTACACCACGGCTGGATCCATTCCAAAGCCCTTCATATGTATGTGCCAAGGCAACAGAAGCTCATACTATTTACCTTCCTGTCTGCCGACGTTATTTGCAATTCACTCTCATAAACAATTCGAAGCAAATACTTGGCGAACGTAAATCTGTTTCCACGTATTTTAGTGCCAAGCATCCTCGGCCTACAGGTGACTGCAGCGAGTCCTGCAAATTTATTTAAAAAACCCCATGAGTTAAAGCTATCCCGAGTGCCGTTGAAACAGCTTTTGTTGCACTCTGTTGCACTTCGCAGTTTTTTTTTTTTTTGTACTGCGAAAGCGATTTAACGTTTTATTCCACGTCATTTTAGTTTCCGAATCCAACTTTAACTCCCGGAAAGAATGGCACCAACTCCAACCTACCGAATACAACAGCTATCCAGAGTCCACATAGCTCTGGCTGGAAATTTATTTGCTTAGAGCTCGTTTATCACTTTAATGGCATCAACAGGTTAACTCTTCTTCTCTTGGCCAGAGAATGGTGGCTGATGATTGCGCGTTGTCTGGCTCGTTTACAAATACTCATCATGACATCATGGGGGGCTTGGGCGCACAAAATCCATATGTGCTCAGAGGGTTTGTTCAGAAATCCACTGGCAAATACTTGGGTTATTTATGAGACGCAACCGAGCTCTGGCTTTGCAAAGGCAATCCTGCGTGGTTAGTAAAGTACAAGTGCACTATAGTAAAATGTCAGAATGGTCTCAATGGTGGAAGTTGGATAGCTTTGGTTAATGTGCAAACGCAGCAGTTTGGCAGGGGAATTGGATTCTTCGTAGGACGGAATGTTGATTGTCGGTCTATTTGTTGAAGCGTTAGTTGACTTTTCTGAAGTGAATTTTGTAGGTTTCCTAAGCGACAGGATGTTCTAAATTTCATTGGGCAGATATAAAAGCCATATTAAGATATAGAGAAATAATTTGACAAACAGAAGGATCATATATGTGATGAGTCGTTAGAATATAATTAAACCAAATTGTATTGTTTTGTCGACCATTAGTGGAATTAATTTTCCCTCTTACATAATATGAAACTGTAGTTAAGGTCAGGATTAGGCATGACTGCGTTTTTGAGGTTTGGTTTCATTTGATTGATTTCTCAATTCATTTCGTTCAACTTATCTCTTCCGAGATAAAAATGTTATCTGTTAACCAAAACCTCGACATGGACGTGAAAGACATTTTGAATTCAAAGGCACTTGGATTTTTACATTTGGTTGATATATTGAGGCAGAAGGGGAATAAATCGAAGATTTCAGCCAATTAATATCACCAAACAAAGTGATAATTCGACTCGAGTATCTGAAATCTGATTACAGTAGAGTCTTTATCGCAACCAGTAGGTAACAAGGCACATGACACAAACTACTGTTAACCAATCGATTCGCATCACAAAAAAGGGCCACCGCACCTCGCTACATTGCTTCGAAGGGTCAAGCCAGCGCAAAATCCACACCAAACTGTAATTTTTGACGGATACATCGATTATTTTGCAATCCATGGAACATTCAATTCCAAGCTGAAAATCGAAATACAGTAATTAACGAATTCGCTGAGATGAAAATGTGCTGCATCGCTTGATATGCTTTTGATTCGAACGAACGTCATTTGTTGAATTTTGCAATCGCAACATAAAACGAGAAATTATAAACTCATATAATTTAAATATATATGTAAATATATCCCTTTGACTAGCGACGTATATTTAAATGTAAAAGTATTTCTGACGAATAGAGCTCACGTGATTTCCTGTCTTTACTGTTCAAAAACATGTCCCCATTAAAATTTGATATATGAATGAGCTTTAAGAGCTTCAGTGCCAATTCGAAGTTTAAAGCAATGATTTATTTGCTAAGTTTTTATACCTGCTGTACCTACTTCTTCTTTTTCGTCCTCATAAACGGTGATCAGACTATGATCAGGGTTAAAGGGATCATAACCTTCTCACTTAATTGCATCCCTACTGGTCCGCCTGTGATGTTGGCCGGTTAGACCTCAGAAAATAACGACTGGCCCCCCTCTTTTGAATTACTTCGTCACTGAGGATAATCAAATGCTGGTGTTGCTGTAGGTATTTGGGTGATCCAGAAGTTTTTGATTGATATTGCCTTTTTTACAGGGTTCCTAGGATCTCTGCCTTGAACATCACACTACCATATGAGCCGGGCGCGCTCTATTTTGTATACCCTATTCTAAGGGTATATTAATTTTGACTCATAGTTTGTAACATACCTTAATATTGCCACTAGACCCCTAAAAGTTACTATAGCCGTGTTTCGGTGCTAAGTGTATACCCTGCTCAGCATACTTTTACACGTAAACAATAACAAAAAGCAGTGCTGAAGATAAAGAGGTCAGCAGTCGAGGACTGAGACGAAGTGAACATAGAGTGTTGATGCCATGAAACGACTAGATGGTGGTAAAATAAGTTGGGAGCAAAAATATTCCGATTGTTATGCAGAGATAGTGGTTGTGTTCGTCGATTAAACAAAAAAATACTCATTTCAAAGAAAATTATGCGAAGAAAATTTAAAAAATTGTCAAAAACAATCAGGTGGCAATGGTGCGATGGTAGTGTAAGTGATTGGCACACACACACAACAAAAACAGATCTCCCTAAAGCAATTTAGGCGCCACCTGTGGAGATAAAATCCCATCGCACCAAACTTCTTTCCTATCCTACTATTCTTTAATAAAGTAAGTAGAAGCCAGAAATATGCAATGAATCATTTGCTGAGAGCTACTTACAGCAACAAACAAAATGCCTGCGCTGTGGTTTCCACTATAAGGGTACTGTGTCACAGAAAAAAGAAATCCCTTTAGCGCCCGCAAATTATAAAAAAAAAAAAATCCGTTCTTTTCCTTGCTGTCAAACACAAAGAATTTTATGATGTTCAAAAATCTTTCAAAAAATACTTTTGGACTTGCATCCTTGCTTTAATAATAATCCAAATCGCACTCTTTTAAAGTACAAACACTGCGAACACATCCTTAAAAATAAAAAGTGAATATAGAATACGATCTAGGTGTTTTATTTGTAGAATTATGCTGAGCTGGGTATACACTAGCACCGAAATCCTCCCACAGACACGCCCACAAACTCAAAAAAACAAATTTAACGAAAAAATCGAATTTTGAGCTAGATGACTGAAATTTTTTATATATGATCTGAACTGCTTGGGAGATAAAATTTCTAAAATCCGCCCCCTGACACGCCCACAATTAAATAAAACAATTTTATTGAAGAACTAAAGTTTGAGCTAGGGAGCTGAAATTTATAATATAGACTCTTTAGATGCTCTTAATACTTATGTTTAAATATTTTTTTTAAATCCGCCTACTTAGACGCCCACAACTAAACAAAACAATTTTATTGAAAAACCAAAGTTTAAGCTACGGAGTGTTTTTTTTACAAAAGCTTGGTTTTTTCGATTAAATCCTTTAAATGTTATATACATATAAAATATGTAGAGCGTTCTTAACAATTCAGCCATACTTAGACTTTTGTCACGCCCACTTATGATGGATAGGAATAAGAACGGGGTATTCGCCCAAGCGGACTGTAGCCCGTCCCTATGTTTTCACGAAAGGGTCCTTGACGTGAAGGCTTCCTCTGATCTGGAAACTTCTTATTCGATTATTACTCCTACTGCCAAGCGAAGAATCTTCATCTTAGCTGCTGCCCTCTGCTGCGTTAATTTGCCCTCATTCTTTTTGTACGCTATCCGACATTGTGAGCCGTATGTGAGCGCCGGGCACACAACTGTGGTGTAGAGCTTTCCTTTCAGCTTAGGGAACTTATCCGGTCACAGAAGATGGTTCAGTTTTCCCGCCACTTTATTCACCCTAAGCTTACGCGAGTCATCATCACAGCTTGCTTCGCTATTAATCGTAGATCCCAGATATTTGAATTCGCACTTAGGAATTACTCTTCCATTCATATAAATATCTGGTATAGGTCAGAGTGGATCAGAGAACTTTCAGCACAAGTATTCCGTTTTTTTCGGAGCGATACTAATTCCACCCCAAAACTTTAACCCATACATCAAGTACTCATTGCAGGAATAACTGATGCACTTTTTTAGTCCGTCACTTTTTCTTCAAGCAGATAATAGCTGCTATATTTATTTTGCTAAACGGTCTCCCGACCCTTGAAGAGTCTCTGCCTGAGACACTGAAGCCTCCCATTCTCTGCGATCCCAAGCCCTGGCATCAGCATTAGCTTGTTCTTTACAACGGAGGTTTGCCCTTCCTAGACTTCTAGAATATACTCTTGGCTGGAACATTATTGTCCATTCGCCCAATGTGGCCGAGCCAATGTAGTCGACTTGGTTTAGCTTTTTGGACTACATCCTTATCTTGGTACAGCTTATAGAGTTCGCGGTTGTATCTCCTCCATTCACCTTCCTCGCACATAGGACCGAATATCAGACATGGTATTTTTCTTTCAAATGAACCCAATATTAGCATCCATTTCCTACTTATCGTCCAGCACTCGGCACCATCAAGTAGGACTGGCATTGTAAAGGTCCGATAAAGAATTCATTTTTGTTCTACGAGTGAGGAGTTTGTGTGGCCAAACCTGCGGTTTCCTAAGGTAATTTTCCGTCTTATCTCTACTACGGTATCATTTGTGGATTTGATGTTTTTTCCAAGGTAGGTGAACTCCTTAACAACCTTGAAGTTATTGCTTTCAATAGTGACGTTTTGTCCTAGGCGGTGGACAGATGTTTGTGTGTTTGTTAAAATCATGCATTTAGTCTTGTCCTCATTTATTTCAATTAAGAACAACCAATTTTGCCTGTTCTTCAATCACCGAAAAAGCCTCTAACACGGCACGCTGGGAACGGCCGATGATGTCGATATCGTCCGCATAACCCAGTTGTTGAGCGAATCTATTGAAAATAGTGCCTCCCGTGTTGACACCTACAGGTTTGGAATAATTCGGAAGAGCTGCTTCCAAACTGCACATCACAGCGCGTGTTTTCAAGTGCCACGCGACATAACTGCATCAGTTTTGCCGTAATCCCACATTCGGCCAGCGCCATGTAGAGCTCCTGATGATGAGTGCGATTATATGCAACTTTAAAGTCAATGAAAAGATGGTAAGTCTCGACTTAAAATTCGTGGATCTCTTACAGGATTTGCATCAGTTTGAAAATGTAGTCTTTTGTCGATCTGCCGGGCTGGAAGCCACACGTGCCGATTAGTGTGCTGCAGAACGGCTTGAGACGTTCACACAGTACGTTGGATAGGATTTTATATGCGACATTAATCAGGGATATGCTTCGATAGTTCTTGCAAGCCATTGGATTGGCTTTCTTGTAGATGGGGCATATAAAGATGATAGTCCAGTCATCGGGCATGCTTTCTTCCACCCACACTTGGTTGGTGATTTGGTGCACCTCTTCTATAAATCTGTTTCTCATTGACAGTACGTGGGTTCTCTTCTTGCCCTTTCATTCTCTCTACATGATGCCCATTTAGCAGCTGTTGGAAATGCTGATTAAATACATCTATTATTCCCTGCGCTTCGGTCCCAGTCTTAAAGCCAGCTAATAACTATAGTCAATACTTATGTTATGGTATACTAAAGGTTAAAATTACTGAAACTTAATTTTAATATTTCAAATATATATTTCTTGTTCTAAGTTACAAAGTTACTATTGTAACTTATCTTTGCACTTACATTTGTTGTTAAAATCGATGTTTATTTTAATTGCACTCAACGTAAGCTGTAATAAGGGTTCTGTGAGTGGCAACGGGTGGGCTCATGACTCGTGCGGTGCAGGTTCAATCCCCCACGGAGAACAACGATATTCGCCACTCAGAAAATTCTGCACAAAATAGCTGGTAGAACAGTGGACCATTAGTATGTCTGAGTGCTTTAGGACTTGGATTTCCATTACAAAAAAAAAAACTCTAACGGACGTAACAATGTCCAGACCATGGTAATTCACAAATCGGAATGATTTTTTTTTTAATTGAAAATCATAGACCCAAGTTACACATTTACATTTGAATTGTTTCGAAAGACGTATTTTGAGTGTTTTGGAGCATGGTTAAGCCCTATAATTGATGTCTTCTGTCCTTTTTAAGGGCATACAATATTTTTTTTTTTTTTTATATAATTTGCGTGCGCTAAATGGTGAAACCCTTATAATGGTAAAACCACAGCGAAGGCATTTTTAGTTTGTTGCGCAAGTAGCTCCCAGCAATTCATTGCCTATTTTTGGGTGCTACTTACTGAAGGAATAGAAGGATAGGAAAGAAGTTAAAGATGGGATAAATTGCTTTAGGGAGATCAGTTTTTGTTGTGTGTATTCAATTTATAAAAATCATGGCCCTGGTCGGGATTCGAACGCACGACTTGCCAATCACTTAGTGATACGGCGTTTCTTAATCTTCTAGTTCAGTTAGTTAACTAAAAGTAAGTGTTTCAATTTTTGCAAACCAATAACTATTGTTTTTGCTGGATGATTGACTGAATAGTGTTCCAATAAGTGAACAACATTCAACATTTTCAGGAGCTTAGCATTGCCTCCTATTAGGTGCTTGAACTAGGAAAAACTAAAATGATAGGTACCTACGATTTGTTTGTGCATTGGGAAGGGTGCTGTTGTAATGTTTTTATTATAAAACGTCTCTAAAAACTGGACATGGCAGAAAACATCGTATGAAAGAATTATTGAAAACAACTTTATCTACATACTTTGCGAGGAATAGGAGGTTCATTTCCAATGATTTATAATACCCTAAGTATAGGGATTAAGTAGTTAATTAAACATTAGAAAATGCTTGATACCCTATTCATATCCTCCAAAAATGGGCGCGGCAAATATCTTAGTATGGATGAATTGATTCAAAGGATATTGTCTAGATATCTGTTTCAACATAATTATTTTTAAGAATTTTATCGAGAAAAAAAATTGCTGTAAAAAACTGCCCTATAAATATGGGAGAATAGGACTTTCATTTTCATTGATATCTTCAATAAAAATATTTTTTTAATACTCATGTTTTTTGATCCGCCCACTGACACGCGCTCAATTTATAAAAAATCTAGTTTCGAAAAATCAAAGTTTGAGCTAGGAAGCTGAAATTTGGAATATAATAATCTCTAGGGGCTCATAAGCCTCATATGTAAATTTTTTGGAAATCCGCCCTGACCACATAAAAAAAAACCGTTTCATTGAAGAAATCATTCGCAAAATACTCGTATGTAGTTTAAGTCGTTCTGAACAATTCATTTATATAAGATAAAAGCGATGCTCGAAAGTCGAAAAATTACTGCTTTGTCAGGACAGACTTCAGTATCAGTATCAGCTATAAAAGGCTGTCCACAAGGAGGAGTTTTATCACCCCTACTGTGGTCATTGGTCATAGATGACCTACGTCAAAAACTAAGTAATTTAGGCTACGACATAATAGGGTACGCCGATGACTTGGTCATCATTATTAGGTGCAAAGAATCAAACATAGTTACTTCACGTATGCAAAACGCCCTTAAGATTGCTATAGACTGGTGCGTCAAGGAAAATCTCTCGATAAACCCCAGTAAAGCTATCATAGTTCCTTTCACAAAAAGAAGAAAGCTCAGCTTAGCCCAGATTTCACTGAATGGCACGACCATTGAGTATTCCGACGAAGTCAAATATCTTGGAGTAATTCTGGACAAAAGACTAAACTGGAACTCTCACATCAACAACAAAATCACTAAAGCTAACAGAGCTTTATGGGCCTGTCGACGCACATATTGCAGAACCTGGGGAATCTCTCCAAAGATTGTCCACTGGATCTACACAGTGATGATTTTTTTTTTTTTTTTTTTTTTTTTTTTTTTTACGCTGGGAGGTGGTAATCTTCCAAAGACGAAACCGAGCCCGTACTCAGTAACAGTGTGGTGACTTCTACCCACTAACCCCTTCTCCCGTCTTCCCGTTTTCCCTGCGATACAATCTTCTTGGTATTTCATTGTCGCAGGGCGGGGATTAGCCAGCTTTCCAATTATTGCACCTAGTAGTTAAACCAATCAGCAATTTGTCTTTCTAATTTTACAATTCATATTCTAAGTATTTGTCCATAGAGGATTTAATACTGTTTTTGTTTTATTTTTCGAGCTATGTAGCTAGTTCAAAAGGTTTAATTCTTCTTAACCTCCTAGTCATATTGCTAGTATTTAATAGTTCCTTCATTTCTGAGCTGACGTGATTGAGAAGCCTAAGTTTATGTCTATTAGCTACTTTTTTGACTTCATCTTCAATCATTTCTATTTCTAGATCTCTATGCAGATCAGCGTTTCTTATGTACCATGGTGCATTTACTATATTCCGTAGAACTTTGTTTTGAAATGTTTGAATTTTCTGTAGATTTGTTTTGCATGTGCATGCCCATAGCTGTAGCCCGTAGGTCCATACTGGCTTTAGAATTTGCTTATAAAGCAGTAATTTATTGTAATTTGACAAACAAGAGTATTTCCCTATAAGCCAATACATTTTACTGTAGCGCATATTTAGTTCTTCTCTTTTTTTCTTTACATGTGCTTTCCAGCGCAGTTTTGCGTCTAGTGTCATGCCTAGATATTTGGCTGTGTTTGCGTAATCTACTTCTTTATCATTTATGAACACTGGTATGTGCTGAACATTTTTATTTGTAAAATTTATATGGACCGATTTTAGGTCATTTAGTTTAATTTGCCAATTTTTTGTCCATTTTATTATATTGTTCACTGCCTTCTGTAGTTTTTTTGTCGCTACTTCAACTGTTTCTCCCACAGCAAGTACAGCAGTATCATCTGCAAATGTTGCCACAGTTGTTTCATCACTGTTCGGCAAGTCGCTAGTAAATAAGAGATATAATACAGGACCTAACACACTTCCTTGTGGTACACCAGCTTTTATTTCTCTTAATGTGGAGTAGTCATTTCCTTGCTTAATTCTAAAGAATCTCTCTAATATATAGGACTCTAAAATTTCTGAAAATTGTTTTGGCAGATGCTTTTGCAATTTGTAGATCAGTCCTTTGTGCCATACTTTGTCGAAAGCTTGTGCTACATCGAGAAATATAGTAGAGCATATCTTTTTTTCTTCAAATGCTTTTTCGATTTTATCTGTTATTCTATGCACCTGATCGATCGTGGAGTGTTCATTTCTAAAACCAAATTGATGGTTTGGGATTAGCGATTTTTCTTCGATTATTTTGTTCAGACGTTTAATCAACATCTTTTCAAATAACTTGGACAACATAGGTAGTATAGATATGGGGCGATAGGAGGTGACTTCACTAGGCGGTTTGCCTGGTTTTGGTATCATAATCACCTCCGCGACTTTCCACATGCTAGGTACATACCTTATCCTGAATACAGCATTTATGATCTGTGCTAGTTTCTTTAGGCCTTTTTTTGGGAATTGTTTAAGGATTTCCCCTGATATTAAATCAAATCCCGGGGCTTTTTTAGTACTGATGCCTTTTTTTATTTTATTGGCAATTTCTTTAGCCGTTACCGGTTGGATGTGACTTTCCTCTTCGCACAATTCTACGCTTTCTTGACAGTCTTTATCTTCATATGGTTGAAAGACGCCTTCAAGATATTCAGCAAAGAAATTAGCTTTTTCTTGGTTGTTTTTTGCCCAGTTACCTTCACTGTTTTTAACTGGTGGAATGTGAGCAATTGGCCTTTTCATTTTCTTTGTTGCCTTCCAGAGTGAGTACTCGGTATTAGCATCATTTGTAAGATTGGTAAGGTATTTTTTAAGAGACTCATTTTTAAATTCTCTTATCGATCTTTTAAGCTGGCTGTTTAGATTATTTAGTATTGTTTTGTCTCTGGGCGCTCTTGTTTGTTGCCAACGTTTTCTAGCTCGTCTCTTTTCCGTAATTATATCACATATTACTTTTGGATACGAGTTTTGTTGGATTTTAGTTTTCATTTTAGGTGTTGCAGCCCATG
Organism: Portevinia maculata; assembly: GCA_949715645.1. NCBI lineage: Eukaryota > Metazoa > Arthropoda > Insecta > Diptera > Syrphidae > Portevinia > Portevinia maculata. The sequence goes on along the minus strand of OX454526.1, from coordinate 283,878,503 downwards.
TAGCTCTTTGGATATTGACAGTCAATATTTGAACAGCATCTTCTAATTGATCTTCTGTTTCTATTGTTTCTAAGAGCTGAATACTATCCTCTAGATGCTGTCTGAAGTAGCTCCAATCAGTCAGCTTATTTCCTAGCCTTGCGCTATTTTCTTTAACAGTGATTTTATCGCCAAGTGTTAAAAGTATTGTGGAGTGATCTGAGTCAAGATCTGGTCCTTCTTCTACCTTCATATTGTTAGTCGAGATATTCTTTGTTACGAAGAAGTCGACAAGATCAGGGATTTTGTTTCTATCTGTTGGCCAATACGTAGGTTTTCCCGTTGAGTGATACTTGCCGTTAATTTCGTTTATTGCTTCATAAAGTTCAGTGATGATAAGACCCATTATAACATATATTCCATATTCCATTGTGTGGTGGACAAAATCCACACAAAAGGTCGCAATAGAGAAGCTCATAAAGGAACAGCGGCTTGCGTGCCTTGGTATCTCCGGAGCCATGCGAACCTGTGCAACGGCTGCCATTGAGGTAATAACAGGAATTACACCTCTCCACATATACATTCAAAAAGTGGCGAACCGCAGTGCAATAAGTCAAATAGAGTTAAACGAGATAAGCCTTAACGATCATTCAGAACTTAAGACCCTTCTCGAAGAACTGCCAGAACTCAACATGAACTGCGCGGTCACAGACCGCATTCATAAAACACTATGCTTCAATAAACGGTTCTCCACGGAGATCCCCAAGAGAGAAGCATGGGTTAGTAATAACCCACCTAACAGCCACAACGGCATAAAGTGGTATACGGATGGTTCTAAAATGGAAGCGAGGGGTAGGAGCGGTAATATACGGACCAAACAAACGCTTTACGATACCCATGGGAAAAAGTCCCAGCGTATTTCAAACAGAGCTCCACGCCATTCAAGAGTGCGCTAGCCACATAAATTTATCTGGTATAAAAGGTGCAACCATCCATATATTCACGGATAGTCAAGCAGCTATAAACGCCCTTAGCTCTCATACGATTGACTCCAAATCAGTCATGTACTGCTTCAACACCCTACAGGCACTCGGAACAAATAACAAGACAAAGCTATGGTGGGTTCCGGGTCATGTCGGGGTGGAAGGTAACGAAAAGGCCGACGAACTGGCCAGAATAGGTTCGGAAACACCCTTCATAGGTCCCGAGCCCTTCTGCTGCAATCCTAGATCAGCAGCAACAGCAGCAATAAAAAGCTGGGAACACAGAAAATGTATCCATCTTTGGGAAAGCATCCCAGGTTTAAGACAGACCAAACGAGCCATTCGGCCTTTCAATAAAAATGCCAGCAAATGCCTAAACCTAAGCAGGACGAGTCAGCTGAACACATTTTATGTGAATGTCCGGCCCTAAACAGAATTAGAAAGAAGATCTTTTTCAGGGAGCAAATGTCCCCCGAGGACATAAAAAATTCTTCTACTCGTAGAATTGTCCGCTTTACACGGAAAGTGGAAACTCTATTAGTCTAAATTTTTCTGGCCCATACGGCACAAAAGATCTTTTTAGTGTCGAAGTGAAAAAATAAAAAAAGTTTTCCATGTCCGCTTCTACTGCGCTTTTTTTATAAAAACTTTTTCTTTAAATACAGTAGGTATTGGGACCCTTGGGACTGGGAATTCTGAGCTAGAGCGAGAGGGAAGATATGAGGTTGGAGCTAGAGCGAGAGGTAAGATCTGACCTTGGAGTGACGCGCCGGCCGCCGGTGGTGGTTGTTAGTTTTTGTTATCAGTTTTGTGTGTTTAGAGTGAATAGCTTGGAGATATTGACTTCCATAGTAATTAAACGGTTGATGCGATAAAGAAACCCCGTGGATATTGGAAGCAACGGTGAATAGTGAGTTCAAGATCGTCTTTGTTTATACGACTAAATTGTGTATTGTAGCGATCTTGAGCTCATTTGTTTGTTTAGGACATTGCATTGTATATGGTTTCTTAGTTTGATTAATGTTAGACATTACATGTGTATGGTTTCTTAGTTTGATTATTTAATGTTTTATTTGTTCAGGACAATACATTGTGGGGCGAGATAATATAATATTATCGGCGTCAGATATGGCTCGCTCCCCCTTAAGATTCGCTGACCATATTGCTCTGTGTTACTTTTATCTTACTGACCACATTGTTTGAGAAGAAATTGTGATATTTTCGGAGGTATTTTCATGTATAAAAGGCGAGTGTTGAAGGTACTAAGTAACAGTTTATTTCAAATTAGACATGCAAAGAACATGAATTTCCTTAACCAACTGGGTAAAGTAAAGCCCCTAGAGGGTCTGAAAATGGTAGAATTGGGGAAACGGAGTCGTATCTTGAAGGCGATGCGGTGTCAGACCAAGTATGGACCAAGGATCCTGGTAGAGCTGGAGGCGAAAAAGGTATTTTTGCCTCTCAGATTCAACGCAATGGAGGAGGACACCATTACCCAACTCCCCTTATATGAGATGGAAGTCATCAAAGCGGTTGGAAATTCCTTTGAGTTGGCGTTCCATCCTGTTGCAGAGGAAGACGATGAGGTGCAAGTTCCCTACTCACAACCATTTTTATAAAATAAAAAATAAATTAAAAAAAAAAAAAAAAAGTGAAACAAAGAAATTAACTGTTCTTTTTCTTTTTTATTGGTTTATTCGACTTTTAAGTGCTTTGAGGTGGTTAAAGATTACCCAACCTTTGTGAAAAGATTCAATTTGCGTGGTCGTAAAATTGAATTCCGGATTAGGGATGTAGCAGACAACTTTGAACCATCTAGCTGGATTCAGAATGCAGTGAAAGGGATATTTAAAAAAGTGACTAACGATTTGGATCCTTCTGATATGGTGGGTATAACATTTACAGGGAAGAATTTCGAACACCATGGTCCTGGTTGGATGAGCTATAGAAAGGCATCCGATTTAAAGTGGAGCGAGGTATGGGATTTAATCACTAAAATTTTCCAAAGCAATTCCGAGGGCTTAAGCACGGATACTTTCCGTATAAATCTTACATCGATAAGGCCTCCTAAAGGACAAGGAAATGATCGAAATAAGAAATACAATTCTTTCGATGAAGAATGCAAAATGCGGAGGGGAATCATTGTAATAAGAAACAAAGACAACCTATGTTTACCTCGTGCGTTAGTTGTTGCAATTGCCTTTATTGATAAAGACTCAGAATATGCAAAAATTCGGCGCAATATTGGTAAATCTCAAGATCTTCGAACGGCTAATCTAATAATTTTGACCGGTGTTAGTATACCTTCCGAAGGTTGTGGTATTCCAGAGCTTCGCACTTTTCAAAGTTATTTGAAGAATTATAAGATCACAGTCTACGAATATGAGCAAAAAGGACGAAGTATTATATTCGAAGACAATACATATAACAGTGATAAGAGAATAAATTTACTGTTTTACAAAGGTCACTTCAATGTTATAACATCTTTGACAGCGGCATTTGGTTGTGCTTATTTTTGCGAAATTTGTAGTGTACCATTCAATAATAAAACCGATCATAGATGTGTAAAGTCATGCCCTCAATGTCAGCAATCACCTATATGTCCTCAAAATCTATCCGAAATTGTATGTAAAGATTGCAATAGAAGTTTTAGAGGACAGGAATGTTTTGATAACCATAAGGCTTCGGGGTCAACAGGAAACCGAGCAATTTGTGAAACAGTTAAAAAATGTGTTGATTGTCTGAAAACATATAGAAGAGATAGAGAACATACTTGTAATGAATACTATTGTAAAAATTGTAATAAACACGTTTCCCAAGAACACTTGTGTTATATTCGATGCGACACTAGAAGACCAAAATTAGGCAATGTTCTCTATGTGTTTTATGATTTGGAGAGTCGTCAAGAAACGATTATTGCTGAAAAAGTGATAAAAGACTATGCTGTTCCAGTAAAACTTCATGAACCGAATTTATGTGTTTTCCAGCAAAGATGTGACCTTTGTTTGGATGAGAATAATCTACACTTCTGTCAGAAATGTAAATTCAGACTTAATATAAAAAAGGGTCAGAATGTTATATCCGAGTTCTTAGAGCACCTTTTGAACGCCCGAAAAAGTTTCACAAAAGTTATTGTTTTGGCTCATAATGGGCAGGCATATGATCACCAATTTATTTTAAACTATATCTTGCAAAATACAAAATTTCACCCCGAATTGATTATGAGGGGAACTAAAATAATACTCATGGGATTGGGGAATGTGAAATTCATAGACTCATTGAACTATTTTCCCATGGCTCTATCAGTTCTTCCAAAAGCTTTCGATTTACCGCAAGAGTTAAAAAAGGGGTATTTTCCGCATTTCTTTAATACCATCGAAAATGAAAACTATATTGGTCCACTGCCGCCTGCAGAATATTACAATCCGGATGCCATGAAGATAAATGATCGGGATGTATTCTTTAAATGGTATGAAGAAAATAAACAAAGTGAATTTAATATGCAGCGAGACCTTGTTGCATACTGTGAAAGCGATGTACAGATCTTATCTGAAGCATGTATAAAATTCAGAAAATTTTTCCTTGAGCAGTGTAATGTGGAACCGTTTTTGGAAGCTGTGACTATAGCATCAGCATGCAACTTGGTGTACCGTCGTAATTTTCTTAAACCAAACACTATAGGCTTAATACCTAGAAATGGATACAGACAAACTGATAATCAGTCGATCCAGGCAATTAAATGGCTTATTTTGGAAGAAAGGAGACGGAATTGTTACATTCAACATGCAGCTAAGCAGCGAGAAGCGGTAGTATGTGGTGTGAAAGTTGACGGTTTTTGCAAGGAAACCAAAGAGGTGTTTGAGTTCCACGGTTGTTATTATCATGGCCACTCATGTTTGAAAACGTTTCGCGACATGCCTTTAAGCAAAGATCCGTGCGACACGTTAAATCTACGCTATGAAAAAACCATGGCTAAATCTACACGGCTAAGGCAGTTCGGGTACAAGGCAATTGAAATGTGGGCTTGTGAATTCGAGAAACAATTGAGTACTGATGATGTCAAATATTTAAAAACACATCCTTTAATACAACAAAGCCCATTAAATCATCGCGACGCATTTTATGGGGGCCGTACGGGGAACACATATAATTATTATAAATGTAAGGAAGGTGAAAAAATCAAGTACATAGATGTATGCTCCCTATACCCATGGGTTTGCAAATACGGGAAATATCCAGTGGATCACCCTAAAGTTCACACCACCGATTGTTCTCAAATCGACTTAAAAAACACGAATGGGATTATAAAATGTAAAATAATACCTCCAGAGCAATTGTTACATCCGGTATTGCCTATTAAACAAAATAATAAGCTTATGTTTACATTGTGTAGAACATGCAGCAAACAAATGTCTCAAGACGAACGCTGCGCCCATACTGATGATGAAAGAGCTATACACGGAACCTGGATTATTGATGAGGTCTTAAAAGCAAAGGATAAAGGGTATAAGATAGTAGATATTTTCGAAATATGGGAATATTCTATGATTCAATATAATAAAATGGAAAAATCAGATGGCCTTTTCAGTCAAATGATGAATAAATTCATTAAAATGAAACAGGAAGCATCAGGGTGGCCAGATAAATGTGCTACAATGGAAGAGAAAAAGAAATATGTAGCTGACTTTTTGGGTAATGAAGATGTTAAACTCGATTTTGCACAAATTTGTGATAACCCTGGGAAGAGATCTTTTGCTAAGCTCATACTTAATTCATTTTGGGGTAAATTTGGACAAAGAGAAAATCAATCGAAAACATGTATAATTAATAGTCCATCAGAATTATTCCAAATGCTTACAAATCCAACTATTGAAGTCTGTCACATTCTACCTATAAATGAGGAAAATGTTATAGTAAGTTGGTTGTATAAAGAAGAAGAAGCGGAGACCTTATCAACTGTTAATGTGTGTATTGCAGCTTATACTACCACACAAGCTCGTCTGAAATTGTATAGTTACCTGGAAATATTAGGAGCTAGAGTCTTGTACTACGACACCGATTCTGTAATCTATGTAAGTCGTCAAGGAGAACCTGATCCACAGACTGGTGAATTTATAGGGGATATGACTGACGAGTTACAATGCTATGGGTATGGAAGTAATATTACTGAATTCGTAAGTGGAGGCCCCAAAAATTATTCCTACAAAGTCTTTAGTACAAAAGATGGCACTGAAAAAATCGTGTGTAAAGTAAAAGGAATCAATTTGAATTATTCAGCATCGAAGAAAGTAAATTTTGAGACAATCAAAGAAGCTGTACTTAATGCTGCGAATGCCGATGATATCCAAATTTTATCAAATAATATTCGCCGGACACGAGAGCACGAGGTCATAACAATTGCTGAAACAAAAACATACAAATCCAGGTCAGAAAAACGTAGATTTCTCGAAGACAATAGTTCCCTTCCATATGGTTATAAAAGACGTAAATAAAGAAAAAACATTTGTATTTAAAAAAGAAGAAATTGGTTTTTATTTAATTTCCAGATAAGAATTTGTCCAATAGGTATACATTTTGTAGGGCACAGCATTTGCTATGGAGCGAACATTTTATTTCACAAGGATAGAGTCGCTTCAATTCGTTGAAATTAGGACAGCCAACTTCTTCGATATTCATCACTTCAACATTTTCATCGCAAAGTAACTCCTTTATCCATTGAACTTTTTCAACTCCTTTGACGTACAAAATTGTATTTTTTATTTTCACGCGAAGGTATTTCCGAACTTTCTTAAATTCGGTGAAACCTCCATCCCAAACTAGGCCATGATGATTTTGGTAAAGCCATTGAACTTGTCTTCTTAATGCATATGATAATTGGTCAGAGTTGAATGGTGGTTTGATGATGAAATGATGATGATGGCCATTGTGTAGTATTGCTATTTCTTTAGCGATAAACTTATTATTAGGTCCTTTGAAACCTTGTACGTCAAGTATAAAATACATGGTTTATGCATGAGTGTCTTTTCCCCACAAGAGTTAACTTTGAACTAAGAAATTAGATTTCTCGCGAAACTATTTGACTGAGTGGATTATAATTTACGATGCGATCGTGTAACATTAAACAGTAGGCTGACGTATTTGCTGGGATTGGTTTTGTTCCTGTTGTTTTGAATTCAATGCGAATATCAACTGGACCATTTTTGATTATTTCACTCTGATGTCTGCAATCTATAACGAAAATTGTCGCTTGAGATTTAAATGTATCTCTTGGTAAGAGTGGTTCAGCAACTAGTCGGTTGTAGTAGGTTTTTTGAAAGTCGCAGTACATATTGTATAGTAAACTGTAATTATTTTTATCAAAGGATAAATTTAAATCTTCACAGGGGTAAGCGTCAGAATTTAAGTATGCCTTCACGTTTGTAATATCACAATGATCAAAATAAGTTGGATTTCCTTTTAGTAGATTACGTTTGTTAGTTTGCAATGCAAGGAGAATGTAGCGTGGCTTCTCCATTTGTGAGGTTGTCTTCACATTCCAAATATGATGATTGGTGCTGGGCAAAGTAGGATATTCATACAGATCCCAGTTACGAAAGGCAAGCTTCATAGTTTGACCATTATTAATAGGTTTGTAAAGTTTTAATTTGTAAGAATCAGACAGTGTAATATGAGGAATTTTCCATTGTATTTTAAGTAATTTTATCTTTGCTTTTTCATCATCGTCAGCAATTAATGAATTATCATCTGTGCGTGACCGTGTTAGAATCAAATCATGGCGTCCATTGGGTATTACTCTCTTATAGTCTTCAGCAAAACCCAGTAATTTATTTAGAGGTATACAAAAATTAAAGTAGAAACTATCCAGATTAATTGAAGAGTTGGGCGACCAAGATGCATTCAATAGCATATCGCTTTCGTTTTTGTTTAAAGAAATGTAGTTTTTAATAGTTGATGTTATGCCAACATTACGATTGCTATCAATTTCCACGCCATTTAATTCATAACGTATTTCGTCAAATAAGAAAGCTATTCCGTTGTTTACAAGTTTTGTTTTCGTAACTGCCGATCCATCAGATTTCGATACAGTACCTTCAATATAAATGTAACTTTCTGAAGGCAAAATATTAAGATTTTGATGTTGGACACAAATTTGTATAATGTCATTTTTCTCAAAGTTATTCAGATATGGTGAATAGGTGTGATAATTCAGTTTTGAGATACTCTCCTCAAACTTTGGTTCTTCGAAAATATTCAGCATGTTGTTAGGATTGATTTAATGTTTTAATTTATATCCCAGTGACAATAGAAATTGTTGATTTTCTATAGTAAGTTTTGATGTTCTCTTATCAGAAGATGATAGTATATTGCTAGAGTTAGTAGTGTTACCTGCTCTTTTATAACTTGAGGGGTAATTATATACTATCATTATTGTGGTTTCAAATGCAAGCGAATTGTTATGATTTCGTTTCGAAAGTTTATACGATTTCCGTCCTGATCCAAGAGATTCAATGTTATAGAACTTATCCTCTTAGCGTTCACTGGCAAATAGATGGCATTGTGTGGAACTTCAACTATTTTATATCCTGGACTAACGTTGACTGAAAATTCATGTAGTATATGAGCAGGTTGACTATTGATATATGTTTCGTCAATTAAATTACATTCAACTCGTACAATATTCACTCTATTGATATTAACATACTGGTCAGATACATGCAGAATATTAGGAGCTAGTTTCTTCTTACTGAATCCTAAAAGAGAACCAATAGATCGGTCTTGTGTAAAATCGATTTCCACATTGCTGTACAGTTCACATTTCAAAGTATTATTATTGGCTTTTAATTTGATTATAACTTTTTCAACGCTATTCTCATTGTGTGTGTTCAGAACCTTTTGAATTATTTTATTAATATCCTCAATTTCATAAGAGCCCTCTGTAAATTCAGTCTTGATTTCTCCATTACCACCACCACCACCATCACCACAATGAAATAAATTATTTAATTTATCCACATTAGGTATAGAATTATAGGTCTGCAGATCAACTAAGCCACATACATAATCAGAATTTAGGACAATTGGAGGAAAGTACTCTGCAGTGAGAGTAGATTGGTTTCCGCTTAAAGTGAGTGTTAACGACATAACTATTGGAATAGAAATGAAACACAATATATTGATTTTACTCTATTTATTTATATTTTGCTCAATTAGAAACTTTAAACATAGATGACCACATATAAATGTATTGAAATTTTGACAGCTGTTATAATTATAGTGAATATTTTCACCTAAATATCGTACAACCTCTATGGGTGGTCTTAAGTTACCAAAACTATCGAAATATTTGACAATATTTTTATTCTTAATGTATGCTACCCAATGTGTCCCTGGCCCACTCTCATTGTCCAAATTAATTATACCACATTCCTTGTTATCAGATCTTACTGGTAATTTATCACTCATGTAAACACCCCTGAAGCATGGTATATTCAATTTTCCAAATTTCATAATATCAATATTGGTGAGTGGACGATTAGGTAGCGAATTTAAAAGTTTTTTGAATCGTATGGTTTAAGGAAAAGTCCAAATCCTTTTTTATATGGCTGTAGATAAAGTCCACTACCATGCTTAATTTTAATTCCTTCCATAGTCTGATTGTGACGTTTATTCTCTTCCAATTGTTTCTTGGCTACCTTTGATTCATTTATAGCTTTAACTACGCCCGCAGCTCCTCCAACTACTGATCCAATAGCCGATAGCCCAGCTAAAATAGGTAACAATGGTAAGAAACCACCAATTTTCGGTAGAGGTATTACTCGAGGAATTGTAATGCTCTTTCGTTTATTTTTAATGATCTTTTTAGCTGCTTGTAGAGCAGTTGTTGCAATTATGTTAGGATCTTCGTTTCTAGTGTCTCGAATAGCATTTCTAGCCTCCATAATGGCTTTTTTAAATAAATTATACTTTTTGCGTGGGTTTCTTTTCCTTCTCTTGGCTTTGCTGCAACCCATACCAAGTTTCGTTTTAGCTTTCATCATATTCGTTACTAATATACTATTTATTTTCTCTGCTATCGATGAGTCTTTTGCCTTTACTCTCTGCCAGGCCTTTTCAGTTAAAATTTTGTCTGCAATATGTCGTTCAGGTAGATTTTTATTGTTAGCATATGCAATATCGTGTTCGCGACAAGCTTCATCCAACTGATTAACTCCCCTATCTCCTCTAGCAAGGCGTTCTTTCAATTTAGTCCCTGGCCCACAGAAGTTATATGAGGGAAGATGTAATTCAATTGGTAATTTTTCGATTAAGGAATTCACTAATCCGTACCCTTTGAATGTATCTTTCCAACTGTTGGCTTTCACACTATAATTTATCATTTTATACGACTTTCTTGTTGTATATGTTGAACAATTATGAATTTCTCAACTATAAAACATGATCTTTTATATTGATTAGTTTCATTCAATAGCAGAATGAGGTTCATAAAACAACAACAACGAGATTTTATTAAAGTTAAGAACTTTGATAGTAAAATTAAAGTACGCAGGAAACATGGAGCAATATTTCCTAATAGTATTAGAGGAATAATTGTGGGTCCATCAAATTGTGGAAAAACCAATGTCATGTTGAGCATTCTCCTCGATCCAAATGGTTTAAAATTTGAAAATCTCTACATATACTCAAAGTCTCTGCATCAACCAAAGTATACATACCTGAGAAAGCTAATAGAGTCCATCACGGGTATGGGATATAATGAGTTTTCAAATAATTGTGAAATTATTACGCCTTCTGAAGCAAATCGAAACTCAGTTTTTATATTCGATGATGTGGCTTGTGATAAGCAAAACAATATTCGAGAATATTTCTGCATGGGTCGACATAATGACGTGGATAGTTTCTACTTGTGTCAATCTTATACACATATACCAAAACACTTGATTCGAGACAATGCAAACTATTTAGTTATTTTTAAGCAAGACGAACTTAACCTGAAGCATATATACAACGATCATGTCAACTCTGACATGACATTCAATCAATTCAAGGAATTGTGTAAAAAATGCTGTAAAGATACATATGGGTTTTTGGTTATTAATAAAGATTTTAGATTGAATAAAGGCCGATATAATAATTCATTTAAAGAAACTGTATCTATATAAATCTATTCAGTCATAAATCAGCGGTTTAAATGATTACATACGATTAGAGCATTTGTCCCTGTATTCGACAATTATGGATGTTGATGAAAATTTACTTAAAGATTTAGTAAAAACTAAAAAAGCTTTAAAGAGAAAATATATGTTTCTTCAGTATGGAAAAACTACGAAGGATGCGGAACTTGAGACTACTTTTAAACCAATAGTTGAACCCTTAAAAGAAATCGTGAAAAATGTCAAAAGTGCTCATACTCAAAATGATACTGCTGCTGCAGATATTGCTTACAATAATATAGATATGAAAATAAAGAATCAACAACTACTACGACGACGTTTACAATACCCAGAAGAAGAAAAAAAATCCATTTCTAATGCAAGTTTTGACTTCTCATCTCCAGAATCAAATCAGACAACGAACAATGATAATTCATTTAGGACACCCTACGACAATAGCTTTGATCAAAGCACTCCAGTTAATCGATCATCCCCATCAGATTCGAATCGTGACAAAATCTATGGTCCACATTTCGACGTGGAATCAAATTCAACGAAATTAGGTAGATCAAGTTTTGTAATTAACGAACACAAGAATTTCGTCATTGATGATGAAATCTTCCATGGAACGAATGGCCTTTATGAATTAATATTTCGAAAAAACCCTAGAAAAGATCGATATACCAATGAAGACTTGGATCAATATCTAAAGATATTACAAAAAACAAAAGCACACTTGAAAAACTATGATAGTAACTTACAGGTTAAAGGCAACAGAGGTTATAAGTATAAACATATAATCCAACCTTTACTTCAGCACCTAACGCAGAGAGTCATAAAGAAAATTGGAAAAGCATACAATAGTAATTCAACTGATATGAGTTATTCAAATAAACCCGTCGAATATGTGTATTGGGATAACCCCAATGAACTCGTCAATAGATTAAGGCTTTTAATTGCATCTCAAAGAGCCGGCAATAATAATCTTCAAAATGAGGTTAACTCAATTGTAGAAGAATTACGTGAATCAGATATCATACACTAATAATCAATTCAATCCATTAAAAGCAAGCAAATCAGTATGGCCTCACACCTGAACCGACCGGATAGGAACCGACCGGATAGAAATCGCCCTGCATGGATTTAACCTCAACACTTGGTTCAGGAATTGGCCTATATAAAATCAATTCGCGTTGGAAACGAACATTATCTATATATTAGACATCGTTTAGAGAATAATCTTCATTATTAATAAAATGAGTGTTGACAAGTTCGGACGAAGCTCCAACCAATTTCATAGAACAACCGAGAGTTCGCGAGGACCTGCTGGCGTAGGATTTAGACTACTACCTAATGGTGATTTCGATATTCAGGGAAAATGTCTAAACAATGTTGGAAAACCTGTAAACCCAACACAGGCGGCAAATAAGGAATACGTAGATAGCAACATAGATGTTCAAGATAAAAACATGCTAAATCATCGACGGTATGTAGACAACAATTTCAACGCACTCATGGGGACTATAAATGATGAGGCACTGAAGCTACAAATCATCGAAGATAAACTGGGAAAAATGGGTGCGGATTTGCGGTCATACACCGATGAGCAAAATTTGAAGACTCTTGAATTATTAAACAAAATTAGAAAGTATATGTTGGATATTTTCGAGAAGTATAAAAATAGTGGTGAACCTATTAGAGAGGCAACAACTAGTTTTTCACCAATTTAGTACGCATTCGGAATTCGATTTGAAATCATGTCTGCAGTAAATACGTCTACGATCTTCGATGAGATGTTAACATTTCTAAAAACAAATAACCAAACTCTTCTTGAGGAACATTTCAATGAAATTATTGATTGCATTAGTTTTCTGAGGAACTTTGAAAACGTATCTTCCACCACCTCTGTTCATGGGTGTCATTTTATAAATTGCCCCTGGTCTGCAAATCTCTGTCAAGAAGGACCAGATACTTGCGCATGCTATATGGTTGAAAGCAGATTGATTAGAATTAAGAAATTGATGTTACTTTATCGACGATTGGTCAAATAAAATATCTAATAAAATACAAAACCTCTCCTTGTTTCTATTCACTCGTTTTTAGGATGAGTAAAAGAAAAGTTGTTGGTGAGCTGCACAAGCCAGCCCGAAGGAATTTCACCAGACGAAGAGTTATTATTAAGGGTTTTGATGATCTATGGCAAGCAGATTTGGTTGAAATGATACCATACAGTGATGAGAATGAGGGGTTCAACTATTTACTAACCGTAATTGATACTTTTTCAAAGTATGCTTGGGTCGTTCCTTTGAAACATAAGACTGCATCAGCTACAACACAAGCTATGAGAACAATTTTTACCAATTCAAATCGAGCACCTAAAAATTTGCAAACCGACGATGGTAAAGAATTCTTCAACAAGGCCTTCCAAAATTTGATGAATACCTACAAAATTAATCACTACTCAACGTACAGTACATTAAAAGCATCAATTGTTGAACGCTTTAACCGCACCCTTAAGGAGAAAATGTGGAAAGAATTCAGTTTCAATGGGAACTACAAATGGCTACCCATTTATAAGGATTTGCTGCATGCATATAATCACTCGGTACATAGAACAATAAAAAAACGTCCCGTTGATATAAATAAAAACAATGTCAAAGAATTACTATCAGGAGTTTATAAACGAATAAAAATTGCTGAGAAGGGAAAATACGAAGTTGGCAATAACGTTCGAATAAGCAAGTTTAAACATGCTTTCGAAAAAGGATACACACCAAACTGGACAACTGAAATATTCAAAATAAGAAAAGTTCAGATAACAAACCCTATTACATATCTAATTGAAGATTTTCAAGGTCAGCCTATTAGAGGGAGTTTCTATGCACACGAATTACAAAAGACGAATTTTCCCAACATATTTCTCGTGGAAAAGATTCTTGCAACAAAAGACGAAAAAGTATATGTCAAATGGTTGGGTTTCCCATCCACTAACAATTCATGGATTAATAAAAAACAATTAATTTAATGTTTTTTTTTTTTTTTTTTTTTATTTTATGAAATGGTCATTATATATGCTTGTTTCATCGATTTGAGATTCACTAGTTCCATGTTGGGCTCATGCCTCAATTCCTGATTTGTAAAGAACTCGATTTCACCATTACTTAAAATCCTTTCCTGTTCATATTCTCGATACTCGAAGCATGAAATACTCAAAGATCGTAGCTTATAATTGCTATCATATGTGCAGCGAATAGCTAATTCCTTGTTGTCATCGAGTATTTCTTATTTCGATCATTTCCTTGTCCTTTAGGAGGCCTTATCGATGTAAGATTTATACGGAAAGTATCCGTGCTTAAGCCCTCGGAATTGCTTTGGAAAATTTTAGTGATTAAATCCCATACCTCGCTCCACTTTAAATCGGATGCCTTTCTATAGCTCATCCAACCAGGACCATGGTGTTCGAAATTCTTCCCTGTAAATGTTATACCCACCATATCAGAAGGATCCAAATCGTTAGTCACTTTTTTAAATATCCCTTTCACTGCATTCTGAATCCAGCTAGATGGTTCAAAGTTGTCTGCTACATCCCTAATCCGGAATTCAATTTTACGACCACGCAAATTGAATCTTTTCACAAAGGTTGGGTAATCTTTAACCACCTCAAAGCACTTAAAAGTCGAATAAACCAATAAAAAAAGAAAAAGAACAGTTAATTTCTTTGTTTCACTTTTTTTTTTTTTTTTTAATTTATTTTTTATTTTATAAAAATGGTTGTGAGTAGGGAACTTGCACCTCATCGTCTTCCTCTGCAACAGGATGGAACGCCAACTCAAAGGAATTTCCAACCGCTTTGATGACTTCCATCTCATATAAGGGGAGTTGGGTAATGGTGTCCTCCTCCATTGCGTTGAATCTGAGAGGCAAAAATACCTTTTTCGCCTCCAGCTCTACCAGGATCCTTGGTCCATACTTGGTCTGACACCGCATCGCCTTCAAGATACGACTCCGTTTCCCCAATTCTACCATTTTCAGACCCTCTAGGGGCTTTACTTTACCCAGTTGGTTAAGGAAATTCATGTTCTTTGCATGTCTAATTTGAAATAAACTGTTACTTAGTACCTTCAACACTCGCCTTTTATACATGAAAATACCTCCGAAAATATCACAATTTCTTCTCAAACAATGTGGTCAGTAAGATAAAAGTAACACAGAGCAATATGGTCAGCGAATCTTAAGGGGGAGCGAGCCATATCTGACGCCGATAATATTATATTATCTCGCCCCACAATGTATTGTCCTGAACAAATAAAACATTAAATAATCAAACTAAGAAACCATACACATGTAATGTCTAACATTAATCAAACTAAGAAACCATATACAATGCAATGTCCTAAACAAACAAATGAGCTCAAGATCGCTACAATACACAATTTAGTCGTATAAACAAAGACGATCTTGAACTCACTATTCACCGTTGCTTCCAATATCCACGGGGTTTCTTTATCGCATCAACCGTTTAATTACTATGGAAGTCAATATCTCCAAGCTATTCACTCTAAACACACAAAACTGATAACAAAAACTAACAACCACCACCGGCGGCCGGCGCGTCACTCCAAGGTCAGATCTTACCTCTCGCTCTAGCTCCAACCTCATATCTTCCCTCTCGCTCTAGCTCAGAATTCCCAGTCCCAAGGGTCCCAATACCTACTAAATACATTTCTTTTAAATGTTGTATAACAAAATATTAAGATCCTTCTTAACAATTCGCCCATACTTAAATTTTTGTCCCGCCCACTTAATGAGGGATAGGAATAGGAATAGGGTTTCCAACAGTTCCTCCAAGTGGACCTTTCCCTATGTTTTTCAATATTTTTTTTTTGGAGTATTCTAGGTTTGTGAACAATAAAACACAAGACCGTACTTTGAACAACAAGCATCGTTATTTGTTTGCACTTCATGGCATAAGTATCATATAATGCTTTTTCTCAATTGTAACACGTTACATTTGAGAGCGAAACAACCTATTTTTAGTATATAGGGTTGTGAACGGCGGACGGATTTGACTACATCCACAGAATTTACGTTGCTGATCACAAATAGAGTAATTTATTGGGGTAGGCTTATTAAGGTTATATTAAAGTATTTTACAAACATTGTGCCAAAATAATAATACCCGATGAATAGGGAATAATAATTAATTTGCCAAAAAAGTTTGCCAATAAACAGTTTATAAGGTGTAATCAATATCTATTTTTTTTATGTCGACTGATTGTCGCACATTCAAATCCCGCCCAAGTCCATGATTTAAATTGAATACAATAAAACTTGATCCCCCTAAGCAATTTAGCCACAACCCGTCCCTGTGGAGAAAACCATTGCAATTGCACCAACAACTTCTATCCTATCTTTCTATTATTTCTTATAGTAAGTGTGTTCCTTAACCACAATAAGGGTACGGAAACATTTTCAGAAAAACCGCTTTATCGTAAGCAAATAATAAAACAAAAAAATATGTCTTTATAATAGTTTGAAAAAAAACTGAATAAATTATATGGAACTTTCCCCGAACAGTGTTGGGACATTTATAACATATATATACATACTTATCTATCAAGCATGACTAATATTTTTCACATTTATTTTCTTTTCTTCTTTCAGTGCGTGCAAGCTTGGTGATAGAGATCGAGCCGATAGGCTTGCACGACCACGAATGTCACTACTGGGGAAACCATTAAACTATAATCGTGGCTCACGACGTGATGCCCGTTATAGAAGGCTACAAAGCCGGATCTATAACTTTCTAGAACGCCCCAGAGGAGTACCTGCAATTTTATATCACGTTATGGTGTGAGTATTCAATTTTTAAATTTATTTATTTATTTTATTGAGGTGGAATTGACGAACCCAACAGGCGGACTTGTTGGGATGCCATAAATTGGGAGGGTTACGTTCCCATTAATTCTGATCTTAACCTCGCCGTAAGGACAAGGAAGACGATTTCAAATTTACCTTTGGGTTTTTTAATGCAATAAAATAATATTGAGTTAAATATAATATTAATCTATTAGTATGTTTCCCGTGCAGGGACCGGCAATGAAAATTACTGCTGTCGTAAAAAAGAGACAGGCTTTAAAATTCCTGGATCACAGAAATGCCTCAGTTAAAAAAAAAATTGATCAAAAACCGATAGGCCTTTCGATGTTTATTAAGGTCAAACCGGCGAACGCCACAGCCGGACCAAGTAGCAATGCAATAAAATGGGAGGGTTTTTGTGCTTTAATCCCAATCATAGCTTCGCTGTAAGAAAAAGAGAGGCTAGAGTTGTATATGTACAAATAAGAGGACAGCAACAACAATAAAATGACAACGTCAAGTTTATAGTCCATACAAATTCTACGACTTTGTCATTTGAGATACTGGTCCCAATGGTACCTACCGGAAATTTGGACAGCTGGTCTAATTGGTTGTTTTTGAAAAGTGTCCCGCACTGGCTATTAAAAAACTTTAAAAAAAACCTAAGATATAATATATATGTGGCGTTCAAGCTTAGTAATTTTCTTTTTACTTGGAACTTTGCATAAATATTAAATACTGTAAAATAGTGAAATAAATATTTAGTCATTTCCTAAGATCCTGGAAAATACTAAGTGTGTTGAATATCTTCTTATTACACTGAGGTAGGAAGGATTAAAGTGGCCTCTCTTGAGCACTGTTTTGAGATTACCACTTGGGCCTATAAATTTAGTACAACATTGTTTGATGTTATTGAATCTTATGTCTGAAACGCCTGAGAGGTCATCAAAAATCATTTTACATAGTGCGTAAGTGTAGCTTTGGCTAATGCCGGACATTCGATAGAAAATAAAACTATAATAGTACTTTTACAAGGACAGGAAAAATGTGATATCACCCCAAATGATCATCATTTCGCTTTAAATTTTTCAGCATTTCAAAATATTGCATTTTGTCTCTGCATTGGAAGTTTGTCAAATCGAACAAACCAAATTAAGTCACTCAATATATATTTAAGTTTAGTTTAGTGGAGACTTTTATATTTTGGTGCAACCACTTCTAATTTCAAAGGAACAAAAAACGCGCGCGGCCAAGTTTTTACCGTAGCTGTCACATGAATTTTTCTAAGTTCAGTGGGAACAGTGAAATTAAATTTCAAAATTTCAACGTGAAATGTTGAATTTCGGCTCTCTTAAATTGTATTGTAAGTTGCACTATCGTTTGCGTCTATGTTACTTAGACAGAAGGTATAATGTGAAAATCCGAGTTGGATGCGAGCGTGCCTGCCAGTCAGAAGTGGCCTCTTATAGCCACTGGTCCCGCCACGTTTGTGAGTGTCCGTTTTTTTAAGCTAAAATTGTTGTTGCGTAATCAGGGGTATTATGTCATATTAATTACTTTGAAAAAATTCTGCGGACTATAAACGAAGAAAGAACTAGCACTAATTCTCCCAAAGTAATATAGACGCCAGTCGTGCAAAGGAATAACCGGATTTTATGAAGAAATAAAAAGAATGCTGGACTCATTTCGATTATCGCATACGAAAGAAGAAATAAACATTTAGTCTCTGCATTATATACTTTCACATGTGTCCTAACTTCAAACTAAATGGCAATCCATGATAATGACAACTGTACGGGCTTCGGACAAACCAATATAGACATAGATACATAATAGGTATTTTACATGAAATAAATTCAACTAACAAACTAACTAACTACTAAATGACAAAGGAAAAGCAAAAATGCATCCTTACTAGTTCCATCGAAAGATCGATTAATTAGTTCCGTCAACCGTCGTTGGCGAAGAAGAACATTTTCAAATCAATTTGAGCTACGATCCGAGTATCCTTCGGCGGTGAAGTAAAACAGAGGCAAGGAACAACTGTAAAATTAGCCAGCATATCTGAACTCTGACTTAATTTAATTTTAATGAAAACTGATAAGGATTAAATTAATGGTACACGTCTTTTTTGTCGCTGCTTTTGTGGCTTTTACTCTTTGCCAGGCAGGTATAAAAGATTGAATAAGAGTTTAAAATTTTCTTTTGTCTATCAACGTGGCATCAAAGTATTTTAGAATTCATAATGAATAGCATTTTATCCTTTGCTTCATTTATACTCATTTATAATGGGTTGCGAAGAAGGTTAATTAGCAACACCACTGGCGCCAGTAAACTTTTTCATATTCATTAAGTTATCTTGAGAGGATATTAAGGATTATTTTTGGAAATTTAACAAAAGGAAACACCAAATAAACTAAAAGAGAATGGCGGCTTAGGATCTCCACTTATTCTTCACTGCCAATAGAACCCCTGACCACACAACCCCATACCAAATCCTGTTAACCGAATTGAATATCAGAAAACTTATTTTATTACAAGAAAAAGGACAAACTTATATTTCAAGAGCAATCCCAAATGAATACCGCTTAATGTTGCCGCTACTGAATCCTAATTGTGTTTGCTGATCCCATTTCGCAGGCAAAGGACATGCAATTCTGCCAAATGGATGTTAATGAGTGTATAATGGCAGAACTGGTCGAAACCAAATTGCCTGAGTAGGTCTTTCCTTTCGGTGGGTGAGTTTGCGCTCCCACTTCCCCTGAACTAGAGTTTCGCGTTTAATTGATTCTGCAGGACAAAAGGTTGTCCCTTCTAATACAATTGTGTTCATGAACCATGGTAGCGACACAAACACCAACACCTGCATGCCACTTTGAATATACATTTTGTAGGACAAAATAAAATCGTTATTATTCCCTGTGGATGCCTGTTTGACCGGCGACCACGGACATTTAAATGAAGAACGATTCATTTCGAGCGCCCTTGGGCACCCGTTCGCTAAGCACTATCATCGTGTAAAAAGGGCAGCCTGAAACTTAAATGGATTCTTTTTCGTGTTACATCCTGTATTTAGATTTTCGCCGCTATAGTTTATGTGCGTTTGTTTGCTTTTGGGGATTCGCTAAGGACACTGGTTTTGTCCCCACAGAATCATCGGTGTTCAGTTGGCATTTAGCATAAATTTAACAGAGAGCAATTAAGGAAAACTTATTTGTATGGCCGGTAGATTAGTTCAATTGTAGGTGTGGGGCATTTAACTAGCCATAGCAGAGCTTTGTAGTTGTTTACAAGTGATGTGTGCCCTTCATTATTTAGCCTTTTGTGCCGAGGCAGAGCACAAGGTGGCCAGAATGTTTGCACACATACACGTACTTAGCCCGAATGCGTGTTGTGGGATTTTTTTTAAACCAATTTTTATGGAACGTTTTGGTATTCATAGTTTTTTTCTGCTTCATATCACAAGATTATCCATGTATTGGTTATCAAGTTAGTATGTGTAAGCTTAACATACATGGCTTTCTGTTAGTAGAAACTTGTAAGAAGGATTGCTTACCAGAAAATTTAAACATGGGTCGAATTCGGGAATGTCTTTTTAACTTCCCAGTGGAAGTTCTTGTAATGACGCTGATTTTGTGAATCGCGGATTTTGACATACGAGTATCTCCACGTTTCAAGGTCACCAGAATCCAAATCCATCGTTTTTATAGAGATGTCTGTGTGTGTGTATACGCACATACGTATGTGCTTTCGGAATTATTTTTCGCCACGATTATCTCGAGAACCAAAGATGATATTGACATGGGGACCGGGCTTATTCGAAGCGTAATTACTTAGCTCAGAACTGATTACATTTCCAGCGAAATCGGCCCAGCCGTTTTTTGTTAGTAAATAAATAACTAAAACAAACGCAAACTAGCTGAATTTTGAAATTGATGATTTGTACTATTTATTGTTATTATTATTATTATTATGTATATTATTATAACAGCTAGGGGAAAAAATGGTGGTAGCCACCACACCCCTAATAGTAATAAAAAAAAGACGCCCCGAAAGCAGGGCCAACTCTAAAAAAAGATGTACCCAGGGGCGGAGGTGGTGGCTGGGTAAGAATGACTGGTAGAGGTTGAGACAGAGGCAGGTGATGAGGAGGAAGAAGAGGAAAAGGAGGTGGAAGTGGAGTATGAAGAATAAGATTAGGTGGACGAGGAGGTGGAAGAAGCAGATGAGATGGAAGAGGACGACAAGGCAGGGGGGGTGCCGTCTTCTACCAGAACTTCTATTTCGGATAATAATAATCATAATTGTTATAATAATAATAATAAAATAAATAATAATAATTAATTAAAAAATAAATATTTTTTTTTATTTCTTCCCATTGGGAAGTTAGTCGTGTGGACCTTGCGGGTCGCACCCAGACCACTTTTTTATTTACAATTTGTTGCTTAGCAAAAAACGCCTCAATTATCAAAATTAAAGTTCATGCCTCTAACTGCGAACACAGGGTGGGGGGCATTTGAAGGTTTCGTTTTTTGTCTGGAATACCGATACATTTCTTTGTCTTGACATGTTATCCCGATAAGAGAGACGCTTTGTATGTTCAAACTAGTAAAGTAGATGTTGCTGATAAGTAGGCAACAAAAGGGTTTATGACCTAGTAATGGAGACCTTTACGGTCGAACACATCAGACAATTCACCTTCTACTTTGCGACAACGTGAGTGTCAACAAAAAAAAATCGGCTGAATTAATCGGAGGAAAACATTGGCGAGAATATATACTACAAAGTAAACAATATAATAGGAATGTGTACAAAAAATAAATATCAACCCGTGATAATCGTGTTGTTGTAGCAAACAAATATTTTTGTTTGGAAACAAATTAAGATGAACAATTTTCTATAAATAACTTTTTTAATCTCCTCTTCTCTTCGTGAACGATGAGGGCGAGATCTGGACTAAAGGGATCATAACACTCCCACTTCCCTACATCCCTGCTTGTCCGCCTGTGAGATTTGCCGACAAATACCGATTTGACACATGCGAAAACAACTCAAAATATTTTGTTCCGTCGACAGTATTTTCTATTCCACACGAACATATTGGCCAACATAATTTTTGGGCACAGCGAAGCTGGGCGGGTACAGCTAGGATTAAATAAAAATGAACAAAACTATAAGAAAAAAGTGAAAATACCTGTAAATTGCTTAATCAATAATTGATACGCAAGCCTTTTTGGTCAATATTTTCACTGTTTTTCTTTGCTTTAATACACTTTCTCAGGTTTTTGTCTTTAAATTATTGTTTTTACTCTTTAATTTCTTCTTTTTTTTCATTTAAATATACCAGTTTTCGGCAAGAGTACGATAACTCAGGCGACAAGCAAAAATAACGGTTTTGTGTAGAACAGTTAGATACAAGCATTTTTTACTATGGGAGGGGAGTCTATCACGCCTCATTTGGGCGGGAGGGGCAATTTTCTAAAAAAAAAAAAACACTTCAAATGAAAAAAAACGGTAATACTAACAATTAAGTATTGTACATTTTTTTAAAGCTAAAAGTCGGTTTTATTATACTATTTTTAAATCAAGTGATTTCCATTAATAGTTTTTGAAAAAACTAATTTCAAACTCAAAATTTCGTAAAAAAATTAAAAAACAAGTTTATATTATCTTTATTCCAAATTGTAATACTACATACTAAATTTGTTTACTATTTTTTTTCCTGTTATTAGTTTTTAATCGAATACTGGAAACTAGATGGTTTTAAGTCTTCTAGTTTTCGAGAAAATTTAAAATTACCAAACCTAATTTTTAATTAATTTTTATTTATGGACTTTTTTTTCCTTGGCGTCAATGAATAAATAATGATATCCTTCTAATGAGTAGAGTAAGTAAGTAAGTAACAGTAAGTTATTTGGCGTTACCTATAATGCAAGATTTACGGTACGGCGTATAAACAGTGAGGTTATGCAACCCCCCTGCTTGGGCTCACTGTAGGATTTGGGGTAGGTACGAGGTTAAATGCATGCAAAGTTACTTTTGCATTTAAGGGATCTGGATTTAAAGAACCCGCCTCCTCCCATAGTAAATAATGCTTGTAATTAACTGTTCTACACAAATCTGTCGTTAAACTTTGTCGCCTGAGTTATCGTACTCTCGCCCAGTTATTAACTATTACAGTGTTTTCTCCGTTGGATTTCTGCAATTTTCAACAATTTTTCCTCAATTTTTTTTGTGACGCTGAATAAAGAGATTCGGCAGTTCTAAAACAGATATGCGTTTCTCGAAGAACTCTTTTCCTAGCCGTTTGCCTGGCTAAATATATATAAAAATGTGCTGCCTGATTATGTGGGTCAAAAAAGATGTTCGGAATCGATGTCGATTTCTGATTTATATACAAATTCAAATTTAGACCATGGAATATCTTTGGCTCCTTTAAAGCATTTTACGAATATTTTTGCTCCTGGCTCATAATGTTTGTTGCCTAAGTCACTCTCTGAGGACAGACCTGTTCAAAAATAGTCAGGTCAAAAAATTAATTGTAAATTTGAAGTTATACTTCTTTTGGCACATTGAGAGTTAAATTCTAATTATAACAGAAGCATTGTAGAGGACGCATTCAAATATCGAAAACCACTTCACAATTATTGGACTTTGAAACCCAATTTCTTCGTCGCTATATGCCGGATTTCGCCGAATTTGGGAATACAAAGCGATCAATTTTCAAACTATCAAAAGGTCCTGAAAAATACTTTGAAAAAACATGGAAAAGTATTTGAAAAATGTATTAGATTATCGCCAGAAAAGTATTAAATCAAGTTTGAAGGGCCTTAAACAGGTTTACACAAGTGCCTACACATTTTTCAATTAACCAATGTTCTATATTTGAGTTTTCAAATTGAAAAACTACCTACCGGCGGGTGGCAACGGTGCAGTGGTAGTTTATTCAGTTACTGATTAGAACGTTGCGTTCGAATCCCGTCCAAGTTCATGATTTAAATTAAATACAACAAAACTTGGCCCCCCTAAGCAATTAAGACGCCACCCGTCGAAAAAAACCCTACAATTGCGCCAAAAAATTCTATCCCATCTTCTCAAATACTAAGTAGCACCTAAAAACACGCAATGCAATACTACACTGCTAGGTGCTGCTTACTGTTCAACAAAAAATGCCTGCGCTGTGTTCCAACAGTACGGGTTCTGTAACATAATATACAGAAAAAAAACCCTTAAGCGTTAGCAAATTATGAAAACAAGGGGGACCATCATGATGTAGAGATGTATTAGTGGCAGGGCGGAGGAACAATTTAAACTTGTACCGTGGAAACTGATGGTCAATTTGAGAATGTCGCTATAATTTGACATTAGGTTTTTTTTACCAGGAACCCAAGAATATTATATATTTTTCCATTTTACGAGAGGTCCTGGTAACCCTTAAAACGGTTCTTAAAATCCAAAACGGAATATTTTCCAAAATGTCCTTAGAAACGTTCTGTAGCATATACAGAAAAAACCCCTTTAGCGTTAGCAAATTATAAAAACAAGGGAGACCATGATGTATATATGCATTAGTCCCAGGGCGGAGGACAAATTTTAATTTGAACCGTGGAAATTGATGGCCAATTTGAGAATGCCGCTTTAATTAGGCATTAGGGTATTTTACCAGCAGCTCCTTCGAATCCAAGAAAAGGACAATTCAAGTTCAAGTTTATTTTACGAGAGCCCCTGGGAACCCTAAAAAAGTCTTAAAATCCGCAACGGGTCTTTTTGCAAAATGTCCTCAGAAACCGACCAGTACTTCTGTGTTTAATGTAAATTTCACTAAATTGAAGTTTTAACAATCATATTTCTCATTTCTCATAACGCGTACCCGTATATATTTATATAACCATCAGGTCAAAAGAAGTTATATTGATAATTAAACTGTCCAACAAATTGAATTTTTCCGAATTTAATTTTGCAATTGAAAGCGTTGGAGCAAATACCAAAAATCTTTTTCCAATAAATCTAATGAATTCCAGTTATGTATTTCAAATTTGAATGGATTATGCACTCTGCCATACCAACAACATTGAATCGCAAAAATTAAAACTCATCAAACTGGAAAAATATGCAATGCATATTTTCGGTAACCAGCTTTCCATCGAATTAGATCAGGAAATTGGGAAAATGTTATTATTCAAACAAGCGCATCATGTCCTGGTTACTGGCGTTACTCCCACTAAAAATTAGATCGCAACAAATTTACCGCGAACCAATGTGAAGGAGGAAACGATAGAGAACATAAAAATTGCCCGAGTGCATTTGAAAGCTATAAAATTGTTTTTCATTTGGACGTGAATCTACGTTCGAAGGCAAATCGAATGCTTCTTGCAGAATGGCGTTAGTGTTAGCGTTTCCTTCCGGAAATGAGTAAAAGTATTACACCCTCTCATGCTCACCGCCAGCTCCACATAGCCATCATCCGTGACCCACACAAAAAGGGATTAAAACGCTCTCTTCTGGTGTATAGCCATATGAGTGTTCGATGAAGCTTTCGAATATCTGCTGATTTGCAAAATGGTAACGGATACTGATGTTGGTTATCAAATATATATTGTTTCCGGACTCAATTCCACCCACAATAGTAGTCAGTATCGGAATAATCCAGCATGATTCGAAATGAAATGGATATTCATATAGTGAAGGAAGGCAATTAGTGATCCTGCATTTGCAAAACAACGTCTGACCAAATATTTGAAATGCATTACCATAAGCTTACGTGAATATCGATTTTGTTTTTTGTACACTTACGTCCGCCGGACACCAAATGTCAGCAGCAATTTTCCATGTCACCGAGAAAGCAAAAGTTCTTTTTATGGCCCGTGTCCGGTTTATTGAGTTAAATCGATTTCTGGCTAGCGTTGAGCTTATGTTTTTTATTGGGATCGTTTCAAAAGACGTAACAATCGGGACTTTTAAAACAATTTCGCGAGCATTCTATTCTGAATTAAACTCTTTCAGCTTAGAGCAGGACGCGCAAGGAGTAAAATTCTCATCAAAATTGACTGCTAACAGCTTTCGCATGGATGTAATAAAAGTGATTTATATAAATGTGCATGCAAATCACAGGACCTGATGGGTTGTGTGCGGCTAAGTTCGCCCCATTTCAGGCAAAAAGCTCTGATCAAATTTAACAGATTGGATGGTATTTTGGTTTGGTTGGTCATGCAAGCTGCCATTCTGTATACAAGTTAATTTTATTTGACCGACTGGTTAGGGACATTGATATGGTAATGTGGCAAAGGGATTGCTGTTAAGAGCCATATGACTTTGAGCATTGAATATTTACATTTTTGAAAGTGGAGGAGCATTTAAATAGATTGCTTTAAAAGAAATATAAACTTGGGTGTTGTTAAAATGCTCACATATCTTTGATGGCCATCTCTCTCAGTTGGGAGGATATTTTTTCAATTACATTTATGTACATTTCAATTAAATGGGGATGATAAATTTAGATTGAAGAAGTTCGCAATTTAAAGAAGCACAATACTTCGCAAGGATTGCTGAAGAATACATAATTTAATTGAAGGTCTTCCTACATAATTTATTTGGGACGAAATCAACGCTGACACAATTTCTATTACAGGATACAAATTACTTGGCTTTTCCTTGTTTTTACTGAACACCTACCGTCACCATTATTTGAAATACTTCATACAATATCACAAATTGATTAAATTTATCCAAGAAAAAACCTTCAAATCAGAACTCAAGCACTCACCAATTTGAACGTAATTATCCGTCGAATACTTTGCCGGCAGTGCCATCACAGAAGACGCCGGCTCTTAACCGTATAAAGAATGAATTAAGTCAATTAAAAACTTTTTAATAGACCGTGCAACGAGCTAAGAAATTTAGTGGCGTATTTTCGTAGAATAAAATCAAGCAACTCGTAACCAGCTCAACTTGTCAAACTAAAACCCAAGAAAGCGCTTAAGGATAAATAGAAATAGGCAAAAAGTTTCCGTTATAGTTTTCTTCCCTTTCCCTTGCTTGTCATCGAATATTTATTTGGATGATTACAGGATGTCACTGAATGAATAACTTTTCGGAATTCCTCAACCCCGGTCGGTCCCGGAATTCACCATCTCTTACCAGACGAATTGATTTGCGACATATTTGTCATTCTATGCCAAAGTTTGCTCTAGGCAATTGACCGCTAATAGAGAGAAAGTATTTCCAGTTCTTTTTTGTATCCCTTAAATCCTCCTCATGTACATGAGATCGAAGTTTGGATCCACAAACACGGTTAATTTTATTAGTTCACTGGTTTTAGAATCAATTCTGATTTATGGTCAAAGACTGGAAACGAAATTCCTTTTTGTACATAATCGCATCACTTGGTACCAGGTCAAGTACAAGAATATCGGGTGGTGCGATGATATGGGGTAGTGTGGTGCTACAACTGGGCCTTTTGTTCCTACGTTAATCATTGTTGTCGTTAGCGCACACCCTCTTGCCACTGTGCCGGTGTTCGACGAAACCACTAACTAACCGACACTTGATGGTGACGAGCACGGTAAGAGATTTATTGTTTGCATGTTGTGTTAGACCTAATATCCTTTATGCAAATGCCCCGAGGTGCTATGGATTATCCATATAAATACCGACTATGCGAAGTGAATGTGCTGATACTGGAAAGAAATCGGCCGTATCGAAATGGCGTAGCCAAAGAATAAAGTATTAGATTTTAAATGGTTTTAAGTTTATTATTTCATAAATTCATATGTACAAAACTCCTCATAAAAATTAAATAACATCAATCAATCAAATGGATCATAACCCCTCCATACTTTACTGCATTCCTACTGATCGCCCTGTGGGGTTCGCCCGTGAGACCTTACTGAATAGTGGATGGCATGTAACTGATCACTTCAAAACTGAGGGCAACGAATGTTGGTGTTATTGCACTTATGTATGTGGTCCAATTTTTCCCGCATTGCTTCTTTCTACGATTCCGACAAGGCGTGTCAACTCGCGGATTTGAATGCATACTTGTCCGAGAGTATCATGATCTTAAATGTATCGATAGGCTCACCCTTAGTCTGTTTTTACAACAACGACAATCGCTGTGTTTTGGTCGATTGCTTTTTCATGCAAATTCTGTTTCCTTCACAAATGTCATCTTCATATAGACTGTGTTTCTTTATTTTATCCGCGTAAGCAATAGGAAGGACACAATAGACCAATACGTCGCAGTGTAATATACCCTAACTAATAACTAAGGAATAGGAAAGGCAGAATTTTCAATGTATCTGGAATATCCAGAATGGAATATGTAAAGAAACATAATTGGACCGAATAGAATGACAACCATTTGTCTTATGACCAGCGCTGCTACTTTAATCAAGAGCAAATACAAAATTTAGTACTTACAACTTATAATTTGTTTCTATTTATTGAACTCAAAGGTAAGGTAATACTCCATTAAAGCAATAACAAAAAAACATATATAATACTAGATATATGTATATATGTAAATAACTTTACGAAAATATAATTTAAGTTCACAAAAATAATAACGATATCTTAGTATGTAATAAAAAATTACATTTAGTATTTTTTATTCAACTAACGTGAACACTTGCTGCCAATTTATAGAGAAAAAACCTGAGGAGGTGTGTAAATAAAAACAGTCAACATATTAGCCAAAACGGCTTGTGCAGCTCTGGATGCAGCAATTTGCAGGCATTTTCACTTTTTTTTTGTTTAAAAATATATAAATTTATTGTTTTTGTTTATTTGTCCTTAGTAGTATTAAATGTTTCTATAAGAAATAGTTCATATTAATTTGTTTCCAACCAAAAATATATATTATATATATGAGTCGTTCCGCAACACGTAGAGAGACAGGACGGCTAGTTACGGAAGATTATAAGCGATCAAGTGCAATATATTAGTAATTTGTCATGTTAAATTCTAATATACAATTGGTTCAGTAGACTGAGTGTCTGACTCTGTTGTCAGAAGCGTGGGTTCGATTCCCAGCAAGAAAAATTCAATTTTTAATTTTATAATTTATGTGAGAAAGTTTGATAGAGAAAATAACAAAAGTGTAAAAAAAAGTGCCGTACGGTGGTAGGCGATGGACCCCGGAAAAACGGTGGTCCCGCGTACGGGTGTGGGTGTGCCGTTGCGACGCGTGGTGCAAACACGCGAGCTGGCTAAAAAATCATCTGCAGCAACAACAACCGCAGCAAGACCAACAACATCAGGAAGAGCAGCAGCTATAACATCAGCAGCAACAACAACAACAGCAACAATAACGGCAGCAACAGCAGTATATATGCCAAAGGCAGTAGCTGCAGATGAAATTGAATTGGCAGCAACAATACCAACAAAAACAACAGCGTGTCGGTCGTTGACCAGGCGGGTTGTCTCGCAGGTAACAGCAGCAATAAAAGCAGCACCAATGGTAGCAGAAAATAAAGCTACAGAAGCACCAACGAAAGCTTCCACTACAGCGGTGACACCAGAAGCTGTAAGCGAGGAATTCAGGCAAGTTGAGAAGAGGCGACGCAAGTTGAAGCCGAAGCCGAATCTTTCGGCCAAGAGAAGGGTTAACTTGGCAGGCCATAATGTGACATCATCGGCGGCTGGAGCCGATGATGATGCAGAAAATTCTAGCTCTTATGAATTTGAGAGTGGCAATGACCGGTACGTCGGAGAAGGAAATTCCTTCAGGGACCTACCGGTTGAAGACGAGGAAGTCGTCCAAATGGACGAAGAAGTGGACGAGGAAGCGCAGCTGGACAAGCTCATAAAAGAGCTACTGGAGAAGCGCGACCAGTTGCGCAGAAAGAAGATGCAGCAACAGCAACAACAAGCTGTGCTTAAACAGCAAGTGCAGCAACAGCTGCAGGAGAAGCAGCAACAACGACTACAACAACAACAACACCAACAACAACAACAACAAAAGCAACAACAACGGCAACAACAACAGCACCAACAACAGCACCAACAACAAGAACAACCACAACAATCAAAGCAGCAAAAGCAGACTGAGGTACAGCAACACCAGCAACAAAAGAAACAAGCAAAGGTAAGAGTCCCACCTATAAATGTGAGTAATTTTGAAATTACAGATAGCATAAGGTTATGTAAATTAATCACGAAAAATTTTCATGTGAAAAGGCTATCAGCCAGCAAACACATAATTTTATGTGAAAATATAGAGGAGTACCATAGGGTTCGTGCCGCCTTGGGAGAGGTTAAGACCGAATACTTTACGTACACCCCACGGGAGCAAAAGCTTAAAACCGTTGTTTTGAAAGGAATTGATCCCTCAATAAAAACGGAGGAGTTAGAAAAAGAGCTCAAAAATTTTGAAAGCGACGACCTCAAGTTCGTGGGGGTCAAGCCGTTTTCCTCGGCTGTGGCAAGAGGTGGTAACCGTTACTTACCATTCTTCTTAGTGCAGCTTACTCCCGACAGCAAAATTGACAGGCTGCGAAATATCCGCTTCCTGTACTACCACGCTGTTAGATGGGAGAAAATTAAAAGGTCGGATCGCATACTTCAATGTATGCGCTGCCAAAGGTTCGGGCACGCCGCAGCTAACTGCAACATGCAGTTTAGATGTGTCAAGTGCGATAGGGACCACATACATGGAGAATGTCCTCTTGGTAAGGAGAGAGTTGAGGACCGGAGTATCCTCTCTTGTGTGCTCTGCAGGAACACTGGGCATCCCGCCAACTTCAGGGGTTGCCCAAAGTACCAGGAGCTGAAAAAGCGAGTCCAGGCCCGCAAACAGCAGTCTGAAGACAATAGGCGTCAAAAGGGTCGCTCGTTCTCAAATTTTGTGGCACCCAACGTGTCCTTTGCCCAAATGGCAGCTGGATCGGGTCACGCCCAAATAACATCAAACCCACCAAAGGTAGCCCAAAAGGCACCAGAGGTGGACCTGGACTTAAAATCGATCCTTCTGTCTCTGCACGGAAAGATCGATAAGTTCCAGGCACAATTAAACGAACAAGCGGCCCGAATTGACTATATCTATTCGGAGTTGTTTGTAGGGTCTGGTGTGCCATAAATCAAATGGCTACGCTGGATGAGGGAAACTTAAAGATCCTTGCTGTAGAGAGTACGCTCCGGTCTGGCTTTATCCCGCCGGAGGCATTTATTCATATTAATGCAAAAGGGCTGGTACAGACGAGGGATGGTATCCCGGTATTATACCACCGCTACCGCAGCGCAAGAGATAAGCGGCTCATCCGCGGCGAAAACGTCGCCAGTGCTCATGAGCTCCACCGTTTTAGTACCGCAATAGCGGAGAGGGATAAATTCGACAACAATTCGCCGAATTCTGGTGGCTTTTTGAGGGGGGTGGGGTCAACATGCCCTCCCAAGACGGTGCGTTACTCTAGGTAACATCCTCTTAGTTTATAAGTTAGAATAAGTTAGCTAGGGCGTTTCTGGGAGAGGCCGGGCTCGCCGGCTTGTGGTGGTGCTTCCGGGAGGTGATAGATTCTGTAAGGTATCAGTCGGCTCACGGAGGCGCGTGTGCACGTTGACGACTGCCAGGCGCTCAGAAAGCAATTGGGATTTTGACCACTTGTTTCGTAATGCAACGAGTGATCAGAATCCTAATTATAGTTAGAATATGTTAAGTAGTTTAAGTAAGTAGAGTAGGTAGTTTGTAATTTGTTTTTTTTTATATAAAAATATAAAATTTGATAAAGATGCCGAGTTTTCTTAACAATTTTCTCGATGAAAACATAATATGTAAGATTAGTTCGTAAAATAGTTTTTAGGCCGAAAGGCAATAATTATAAGATAGAGTTAAGTTTAGGGCGTCCGCATAAGGATCAATAATCTAGAATAAGTATCCTGTTAATTTTAAGTTAGATTTAATCATTTTTGTCTAGTATTTAAGTTGATATAAGCTAATAATTAATAAAAATGAATTTAAAAGTAAAAAAGTATATTATATATATATATTTTTACCACAACGACCTCGTTTTTATTTTTTTTTTTTTCTTGTACAGAATCCTATTATATTTTTTACTTTTTCGTATCCAAAAATTGTGTTTGGATACTCTCTTTTTGATATTCTGGAACTTTGTTTCTTCTTTATTATAAACTTTTTACGAAATATTTGCCTAAAATTCGTCTGCGCCATTGAAATTCACCAATTTGTGCCATCAATTAATTTACCTGTTACTTTTTTTTTTTGTTCATTTGGCACTGACTTTGTCGCGAAGTATCCTATGGTCACAATTTTAAGAATATGTATTACATATCGGAAAACGACTTGACCCTATTTAAGTGTCCGCCGCTGTATTTCTCAACGAAGTACGAGTACTTAATACAGTAATATAAGACTTTCGCTCAGTTATTGTTTTTGTGAATAACATTACATTGTCGTGTTGTTATTTACTTATGTAATTTTTGTCTATGTTAAATATGTTAAATCGAAATAGAAATATCAAAACATTAAACAAATTAAAATGTAATTCAAAAAACATGCACATATATAGTATAGTACTGTATTATGTAGTATGAGTGGCAACGCTGCTTATGACATCGTCTTCTCATAAAGATATATGAAGCATTTTATGTCCCCAGGAGACTATTTAAAAAATAATAATAAACACATTAAAATATAAAATAGACAATAAATTTGTTATAAATGCTCACCCATTTAATTGCTTCCATTTTTTGTTTGATATCTGTCAAACGAGAGAATATTCCTTTTATTTTACCTTTCTCTAGGAATCAAAACAATGCATTCCAATTTATCCAGAATGAATAAAGAAAAAACGAAATTGATTATCCGGAATATGCCATTGAATAAAGAAATGTAAATGGCTCATTAGGAATAATCCGAATATTCCGAATATTCCGAATGAATAAAGAAACACACTGAAAAAGTTCCTAGAAAAAGCTGTTGTGGTCCAGCAAAACCAAGTAGTCTATTTATCAGTACAGAGTTAAGAGTCAGTTTGGAGAAATGTTGGTTAAGAGCTATTTAGTTAGGGTCCCTTCAAGGTGAATACAATAAAGTTTTAAGTTGGAAAAAGTTTGTTCCAGGGGAAGAACGGTTTCAGTTATTTCGTTTACAAATTGACTTAATGGTGCCATTTAGTGGGGTGTTAGAATTGGAATGACTTTAGGACCCATATAAGATCATAGGGTAGCATTATTGCGCATCTTGTAAATACCACTTATCCGATTCGCTTATAGAAAACAAAACGATGAGAATATATCTTCTTCCTTGATCGCATGCCGTCTCAAGATGTTGCGATTACTTGTACGAGTGCAAAACAAATAAATAAAAAAGTTTCACCGATATATATTTTTGTCTCTTTTTATACCCTATTCTAAGGGTATATTAATTTTGACGCATAGTTTGTAACATACCTCAATATAGCCCGTAGACCCCTAAAAGTTACTATATTTATGATCAGAATCGATAGTAATGTCGATCTAGCCATGTCCATCCGTCCGTCCGTCCGTCCGTCGGCAAAAATTAGGCCTTTAAACTGGACCTAGAGAGCTGAAATTTTAACCATATACTCTCTAGGGTCCCGAAATAATCAAGTTTACGAATTTTTGAAATCCGCCCACAGACACGCCCACAAACTCAAAAAAACAAAATTTTTGGAAAAAATCGAATTTTGAGCTAGAAAGCTCAAATTTTGTGTATGATCTATGACTCCTAAAACTGGTCGGGATAAAAAAATTTCAAAATCCGCCCACTGACACGCCCACAAATAAATAAAACAATTTTTTTGAAAATCCAAAGTTTGAGCTAGGGAGCTGAAATTTATAATATATACTCTCTATAGGCCCTATATGCTCATGTGTAAATATTTTCAAAATCCGCGCACTGACTGACACGCCCACAATTATTTTTTTTTTTTTTTTTGAAAATTCAAAGTTTGAGCTAGGGAGCTGAAATTTATAATATATACTCTCTAGGGGCCCTTTATGCTCATGTGTTAATTTTTTTTAAATCCGCCTACTGACACGCCCACAATTAAATAAAACAATTTTATTGAAACACCCAAGTTTGAGCTAGGGAGCGTTTTTTTTGATAAAATCCTTTAAATGTTATATAACAAAATATGTAGAGCGTTCTTAACAATTCAACCATACTTAGACTTTTGTCACGCCCACTTATGAGGGATAGGAATAAGAATAGGCTATCCAACAGTTCGCCCAAGCGGACTGTAGCCCGTCCCTAGGTTTTGGTTTCATTTTCCTTTCAAACAATCTTCTAGGATTTTCTTCAGCCCAAATGCGACAGTTTTATTTATTGACAAAACCGCCAATTTCAAAATGGGCCTCATCGGTGAAGATAATTTGCTTGAAAAAATTTTCATTTTGTTGTTGCTTCTCTATGGCCCAATTAACGAATAAGCTTTTATATGCAGATCTTCGTGCAAAATGTTAAACGAAGTTGTTCGTTTGATGTTTAATTGCTGTGAACTACGACGAATTGACGTCCTTGGCTCTTCAGCAACAATTCTGCTAACAGCTGCCATATTTCCACTCGAACGACCACTACGATGATAGGCTTCACTACTCTGATCTTGAACCGAACCAGTTTCTTCAAATTTATGAACGATACGTTTAATAGCACGGTTTGACGGAACATTTTCTCTGCCGTATTTTGAACGAAATTTTCTTTCAACTTCTGCAAAACTTTCATCATATTTAAAATAAGTTTTAATAATAAAAACGCGTTGCTGACCGACATTCCTCCCGCGACACATTCAATCCAAGCTCCCCCACAATATTAGGTTCCCACAATCTAGTTTATTGCTAAATCAATAGAAGTAATAATGGAATTTGCATGGAATTCTTATTTGGACTAAATTATTGTGAATGGAATTACTCGTAAGGGTGATTTGTAAGTAAATCGGAACAGAACGCTTATCCCGCTGTTCAAAAATTCATGCGAAAAGTAATTTATTTTATTCAAACGAATAAAATGGCTGTTTTTTGTGTTCGTTCAAATATATTTTTATTTTTATTTTTTCGAAAAGGACTTGCCAACGTTAAAACCTAGATTTTTTGCTTTTTAGGAATTCTATTTGATTGCACTCCTTAGGCTTGCTATTGGGAAAAATCAATTTTATGGTTAAATAAAAACTTTTGTTAAATTTGTGTTTGAATGAATGAAGTGGTCTCTGCGATTCCATATTCCATGCCGATTTTCATTATGTGACTATTGAATGTGTCCCTAATGGTGTTCTGCATTAATTAATAAAAGTTGAGAATGTGTGGGTAAAAACGGATTCAATTATTATTGCGGAGCATTTCAAATTATCGATTGAATCGTCAATGGAATTCGAAATGAATAATTTGATGTGAATTGTTAAAAAGTCTGTATTTAGATTACAGCAAATTCGCGCGTTATTTTATAACGAAACAATTATTTCTGTTTTTCATTATTAGAAGTTGAAGCATTGGAACGAATACATTCGTACATTATGTTTTTGCTTTTGAAAATATACATATACTCCACTGATATTATCCTACATCTTCTTCTTCATCTTCCTTAAAGGCGAATCTATGATCACGATTAAGGGGGTCTTAATCATGCCACTTTAGGGCATCTCTACTGGCCCGCCTGTGCGGTGCGCCGGTTTGTCCTCAATGAATATTGATAGGCCTCCAGGTTTCGGATTACTTCATTAGCGAAGTCAATCAAACGCTGTGTTACATTTGTTTTTAGGTCCGCCTATTTTTTTAATGATTTCGACACGTACATGCTCCATTATTCATTATTGTTTACTCGTCCTTTGACGATACCGGTAATCTCCAACTCCAACAAAAGTGTATATATGCATAGCCTCTTATAATATTAAGTCTCCAGGACAGATGTCCCAATACGACTTTTGTGACACCAATAACCACTAAACATTTTTTTTTTGTCTTTAGTGGCTCGAAGATACATAGAAGATCATCTGGCTTAGCATGGTTCTCTTCATTGAATATCTGACTCGTTATTGTCAGATCGTCTATTCTCAAGTTCGTTGTGCAGATATAAGTGGCTGGTCAGTGCCCTATTCTTGATCTCGCGGTTACTGTGAATAGGATTGTTGACCGTAAAAATGACTATGAAACCTAAGGAACTCCACTTTCTCCTCTGGGTCCTCGAAAAAAATAAAACGTCGTATGATGGGACAGTTTCTGGACTTATTCCAGCAGTCAGTACTGTCTGTCTGTTGTATGCGAGATTCGGGCACATGGAATATCATTGTGATCCTCCCTCCAAAACATCCTGCATCTCATAGCTAATCTGGAAAACCTCAATTTGAAATTGCTCGCCGGAAGAATGTCGGTCTATCATTTTAATTTTACGTAACTTCAAACCTGTTCTGGGTCATAGGCAACCAATTTCTGGTTACATGCCTTAACGTAATTGCTATTTAGGGTTGGAAGGGGAAGGTTTTGATCCTTTCAAAAGAGAGTAGGGGCAACGTTCGTTTTGCAAAAGTGGTGCGACAATATGATACTGATCCTTATAATAACAATTATACTAATATAATAATAATAGAGAGGGTATTGCATACTACGTCCTTATGACCTATATACATCACCTTTTTATAAGTGAGCTAGCTTTGCTCCCTCTCCCAGAGCTTCCTCGAATTTTAGTTCCTTAATAAATAATTTGAGAATTGCCCCGAACTTAGCCGGGATAGCTCGTGTTCGTTTTTTTACTACGACATTGTGCCATCGGAGAAGTATTTTAAAGTCAAAGTTGAAGAGAATCAAAGCAACAATTGTATTTGACCTTTTAGCATAACATCGATCTGCCTTCTTTATGAATGGCTGATATTGACGCATTTTTAATGCATTGAAGATGATGAAATAATTAAAAATCATACCAACATTAGATATTTCTAATAAAGTCAAATTTTCCTTTTTTCCCAATTTTTTTTGTGCTGTAGTAGTGAACTCATTTAAACCTCTTATAGTTAAAAAGGGTAATACGAAACATAAGCATATCTACAGTCTACTTGGGCAAACCGTTGTATACCCTATTCAGTGACTATTCCCCAAAGTGAGTGAGTTATTTGGCTGAGAGTCATTGTCCCTTTTGGAACACTTTTTGTTTCTAAAAAAATAACCAAAATTTGAAAATTTGGTCAAAACGCACACAAAAGTAACATTTTTGATTAGGCGACTTTTTTAGAAGGGCATTGGCTACATATTTTGCTTATACTGTTACATATTTCATTTTCTAAGCATTTAATCGACAAATTATCGCTTATGTCTCAACAAGTTTATATGAGCGAATTGTTAAGGAGAAAAAACAAGGTTTATGTTAAAAATGGTGCAAATAATGGGAATGGTAAAAATCTGGGCGTAGGCAAATTGTTAGGAAAGCCTTTGTCTATATACTTTGTAAGCAACACGATCTTTATTTCTATCGACATCTTCCAAAAATTGTCCATTTCAGTACCGGCAACTTAAAAATTGCGTGTATTTTGTTAAAAATTGAAATTTAAGTTACCTATTTATTCTAAATTATGAAAAAATATGAGATTTTTGTTTGGAGTAGGTCTCCTAGTATACCCAAAAAAGGAGATATCTTTATATATAAAAATTGAAGTAAGTTGGTATATCTGTTTGAGATTAATAGACTTCGAAACTTCAAAACCGATTGAGCTCAAATTTTTGGGTAAACCTCGGTATTACCCCGGGAGTGTTTCTGTGAACTTTGGTCAAAATCGATTCAGCAGTACATGGTAGAATAATCCGATATCTCTCCTTTTTGCTCTGCCTATAAATCCGTCTCTAGGTTAAACACCGGGTCCTTTTCAAATGCAGTAGATGCCATTGTGACGCTACTGTTATCATTCCATTTAACTACTACAATTCTTCCATCAGTTCAAACTCTTTGATCAGCTTCTCTCTCATTGATCCGTCAGTTGTAAATTCAATAGTCTTGAGGCTCCTTGTTGAAAATGTCTCAGTTCCATTCATTTAAAAGTCTTTTAATCGTTCGAGTAAAGGTAAAGAAGTATAATAGCGAAATAAATAAAACAAGGGAGTTCCCTAGCAAAGTTCTCATTAATCGCAGAACTTCACTTGGACTTAAACATAATGATCGGTTTGTAAGAGAGGTCAGAGATTCTTGGTAAATCACGCATTGAATGAAAGCTAGGTAGCACAATTGTGGGGGTCAATTTTTAAATGCAAATATATTCGGTACAGGACTTAAAATGTTTGTAATTTTTTCATATATATGTTCATTTATTATTAATTGAAAATAAATAAAAAATATTTGTTCTTAAATATTGATGAATATGATAGAAAATCTTAGGTACTATCTTACTATCGGGTCTTCTCGAACTCTAATATCGTGTCTTGCACACTTCACTGTTAGCATAAAAATTTCGCAAACCTTGGAATGAATATAAAAAGTGTAAGAAAACAACACAAATTATTTACTTGGTACTTAAAAACTTAGCTAAGCGAGCTAGAACAAAGCGAAACACGAATAAGAAAATGAGTCAATATAAGCCACACAAATGTGTTATACGGTGCTTAAAGGATTTTTTAAATAGTGCGCTTGTCTTGGGCGGACTTCAAAAAGCTTTACTTTTAATCATTTCGAGCCTCCGGAGAGCATATTTTCCGAATTTTACGTTTTAAGCTCCAATCTTAGGGCCCCAAAATTATTGACGGACTGGCGAATATATCCTACTCGATATTTCGATGCTGATCATAATTAAAGTGACTTTAAAGGGTCGCCCATCAATATAAAGGCATGTTACAAACTATGAGTCAAAATTGTAATACCCTTAGGTATAACTACTAAAAGCAGACACAATGAATCAAACATGGGGCAACCTAGTTTTCATTCATATACTAAACTCATGTAAAAAAACATAGGGGCGGGCTACAGTCCGCTTGGGCGAACTGTTGGATACCCTATTCTTATTCCTATATCTCATAAGTGGGCGTGGCAAAAATTTAAAGGATTTTATCGAAAAAACTAAGCTTTTGTAAATAAAAACGCTCCCTAGCTCAAACTTTGGTTTTTCAATAAAATTGTTTTATTTAATTGTGGGCGTGTCAGTAGGCGGATTTAAAAAAAATTTAAGTATGAGCATAAAGGGCACCTAGAGAGTATATACTATAAATTTCAGCTCCCTAGCTCAAACTTTGGACTTTCAAAAATAAAAAAAAAATAATTGTGGGCGTGTTAGTTATCGGATTTTGAAAATATTTACACATGAGCATAAAGGGCCCCTAGAGAGTATATATTAAAAATTTCAGCTCCCTAGCTCAAATTTTGGTTTTTCAAAAAAAATATTTTATTTAATTGTGGGCGTGTCAGTGGGCGGATTTTGAAAAGTTTATGTCCCAAGCAGTTTTATGGGCCAAAGATCATATATAAAAAATTTCAGCTTTCTAGCTCAAAATTCAATTTTTCCCAAAATTTGTTTTATTTAATTGTGGGCGTGTCAGTGGGCGGATTTTGAAAATGTTATGTCCCAATCAGTTTTATGGGCCATAGATCATATATAAAAAATTTCAGCTCTCTAGCTCAAAATTCGATTTTTTCCAAAATTTTGTTTTTTTGAGTTTGTGGGCGTGTCTGTGGGCGGATTTCAAAAATTCTTAAACTTGATTATTTCGGGTCCCTAGAGAGTATATGGTTAAAATTTCAGCTCTCTAGGTCCAGTTTAAAGGCCTAATTTTTGCCGACGGACGGACGGACGGACGGACATGGCTAGATCGACATTACTATCGATGCTGATCATAAATATAGTAACTTTTAGGGGTCTACGGGCAATATTAAGGTATGTTACAAACTATGCGTCAAAATTAATATACCCCTAGAATAGGGTATAATAACTATATAATCTATTTTTTATTGCATTTTTCATTTATGTCTTATATACCTATATGTATAATGATTTTTTTAAATTAATTTTCGTATTTTCATTAACTTTCAGTTTTTTAATGGTGTTCACGTGCCTGGCCTTAAGCGTGTTCTCCACAATCTCAGATTACGAGGATGACGCAAATTACATACTATTTAGAATGGAGATATTAGTAGTAATCTGGTTTATGCTAGAATTCTTTTTCCGGTAAGTATTTCACCCTTTTTGGAGGGGCTCATTTAAACATAATTTCCGCTCGTTGATTTTGTTTGAGTATCAATGTTCCAATGAACTAAAACAATAAACTCTTGTACACAATCGTAAACTATCCAAACTCACGCACCTACTGACACTTAGATATCCTGTCGCAGGAAATGTATCGTTTTGCATAAATTTCACTCGAATAATACACGAACCGCTTAGCGGCGACACACATCGATTTCAATTCTAAGCAAGTAAGGACTCTTGTACTTTTTGCAAAAAAAAAACTGAAATGCTCTGCCAATGCAATACACTCAAGTTTTAGTGGGACAAAGTGGATATTCTTTGCGTGACTAGGCATCCAGCGAACAGAAAAAAAATCTAATTACGAGAGGAAAATAATAATTGAATATGCTGTCACGCAAAAGCAAGTTTGAGTTTCTAATTGCCGGTAGAGCGACTACATCATATATTAACACGCTAATAGGATGGTGAATGCAGCGATTTTAACTGCAATTGGCATGTGCACTACAATTTCGATACACCACGTCCGACGAGCACGCAGAAGGAAGGGATAAGGGCTTCCTTAAAGTAGCCGCAATGATGCAGGGTTGGCGAACTTTAAGATTGGCAGTGTGTTGGTTAATAAGGTAGCAATCATGCAGCTAAAACCCTGCAGTGTGTTAAGCACTCTTTGCTAGGTTCTATCGAGTTTTGGTTAAGTTCTTCAATCTGATTTCAGATGCACTCGCTCCCCATGGCATGCAATGCGAATATTATTTCTTTTTTTGTGACTTTATTTAGTTTCATGAGACGTTGTAATTTATTTACTTAAGAGGACTTAAGGGGGGTTGTTTTTTTCTTGTCCATAATTGAAGAAATAGGGATGGAATTAAATTATGTGAACCTCGTAATTACCACCTTAATTGAATTACCTTGATGACCAATGTGAAATGCCAGATTCATATCAAAACATAGGGACGGGCTACAGTCCGCTTGGGCGAACTGTTGGATACCCTATTCTTTTCCTATCCCTCATAAGTGGGCGTGACAAAAGTCTAAGTATGGTTAAATTGTTAAGAACGCTCTACATATTTTGTTATATAACATTTAAAGGATTTTATCAAAAAAAAACGCTCCCTAGCTCAAACTTGGGTGTTTCAATAAAATTGTTTTATTTAATTGTGGGCGTGTCAGTAGGCGGATTTAAAAAAAAATTAACACAAGAGCATAAAGGGCCCCTAGAGAGTATATATTATAAATTTCAGCTCCCTAGCTCAAACTTTGGATTTTAAAAAAAATTGTTTTATTTATTTGTGGGCGTGTCAGTGGGCGGATTTTGAAAATATTTATACATGAGCTTATAGGGCCCCTAGAGAGTATATATTAAAAATTTCAGCTCCCTAGCTCAAATTTTGGTTTTTCAATAAAATTGTTTTATTTTTTTGTGGGCGTGGCAGTGGGCGGATTTTGAAAATTTTATATCCCTAGCAGTTTTAGGAGTCATAGATCATATATAAAAAATTTCAGCTTCCTAGCTCAAAAT
Organism: Portevinia maculata; assembly: GCA_949715645.1. Classification (NCBI taxonomy): domain Eukaryota; kingdom Metazoa; phylum Arthropoda; class Insecta; order Diptera; family Syrphidae; genus Portevinia; species Portevinia maculata. The sequence goes on along the minus strand of OX454526.1, from coordinate 283,836,889 downwards.
TCGATTTTTTCCAAAATTTTGTTTTTTTGAGTTTGTGGGCGTGTCTGTTGGCGGATTTCAAAAATTCGTAAACTTGATTATTTCGGGACCATAGAGAGTATATGGTTAAAATTTCAGCTCTCTAAGTCCAGTTTAAAGGCCTAATTTTTGCCGACGGACGGACATGGCTAGATCGACATTACTATCGATGCTGATCATAAATATAGTAACTTTTAGGGGTCTACGGGCAATATTAAGGTATGTTACAAACTATGCGTCAAAATTAATATACCCCTAGAATAGGGTATAAAAATGTACACGCTAACACAAGGAGTAAAATTTGAAATTGTGTTACCGACGCCTAATATAAATATACTTTCTTTTGAAATTTAATTGTTTTTAATTTTATTCAGGTGACTTTAAGACCAATATTCGTGCTTTCAAGAATTCAGCTATCTACACTGCAGTTGCAATCTGTCGGCAGTTAAAAATACGCTGAGTTGTACAATGTACAGCACTGACTTACCCAATCCGAACATTTGAACATACATCTGCAGCGTAACTGCATGAACTATGCAGCCACGTGCATTTTCTACAGTTTGTATTATGGTTACATACTTTCTTAACCGGCTGCCGATCCGTGAAGAATCCCTGCCTTAGAAACTGTACTGTGATATCTATTTAAAATCAAGTTTGCAATCCTCCACTTCTCTCATTTCGGTGATCCATAGTATTGGTTCGTATTGAGGTTTTATCCATCAGCTTTTCCTCAAATAATAACCAAGACACCAATCGTTTTATATATTTAACTTAAATTTAAGGGTCTTTCATTAAGGACTTGACAACTCTTTTTTTAAATAAAAGCAAACTACTTGAGATATCTCAAAAAAAATATTGGCTTGAATTACTATCAAAACATTTATGAATTGAACTCGACTTGGTTCATATGCCCACCACGTGAACGTATGCAGCGGTCGATACGTTGAACCCAATTTTTGATGACTCGGCCGCACATTTCGACCGATACGGGCGCTATTTCTCGTTCAATATTGGCTCTGAGCTCCTCGAACGATCGCCGGCTTGTTGGAAAAAAACCAATGATTTAATGTAGCTTCATCGCTGAAGATGATTTTGCGATGAAATTCTTCATTTGCTTCCATCATGTCCAGAGCAGATGCCAATCAAGTGGCTTTGGTTCTTGAGTCAGCTTGATCTTGTATGGATGTAGGTCAAGATCCTTACGCAAAATTCGCCAATATGTGGTCTGGGAGAGGCCCAATTCTGGAGAACGCCGTGAAATTGACTGATTTGGCTGGTTTGCCACGGACGCCTCTACGGCAGCAATATTCTCCACACTTCAGGCAAAACGTAGTCTCAGTGGTACGGCAACATCAAGCAGTGAATATTCTGACTCAAATTTTTTTACTAGACTCTGAATTGCATGTCTACTGGGACGAGAATTACGGCCAAATTAACGCTCTTAAAGTTGCGACCACCGACCATGACCATGATCATTTTACTGAATATTTTGACATTGGCAGTTCGGTAATCGGTTTAAGGGTGCGTTCACACTGAAAGTTTGAAGTTGCCAAGTCGCTAATGAAAGTCTGAATATTTTGACATTGACAGTTCGGTAATCGGTTTAAGGGTGCATTCACACTGAAAGTTTAAAGTTGTCAAGTCGCTAATGAAAGTAGAAAGGTAGCTTTAAGCACATCTCTGCAAATTGTGCAATAGAAGTTTTAGGAATGTAAACTTATGTCTTTGCTGAAATAAAAATAAATGCAAATTATTTCATTTTTTAAAACCGAAATGTAATTTATTTATTTTTCACCCTATTCCAACCCTGTTAACAATTTTTTTCAAATTATTATTATGAATAGTTTATCCAAAACTTCTAAAAATATTTTCTATTTTGTCATAAGACTTTCTAGAATGCCAAAACCGATAAAACACTCTTTAACAATTGTCATCGGAGTGGACAACCAAAAAACAGAAATTTTTTTAAGTGAAACCTAGCACTGTATTAGACATGCACGTCCTACATTTATAAATAAACCGTCGAGTCGACAAAAAATAGCAATGCACATCAATAAAATCCAAAAATAATCCAGACCTCATCCATCGCCATTGGAGGTTTTCTTTCGTTACAGAAATTTTAACAAATTTTTCACTAACATGCAACTCTTCGGCATCCTTGTCATGTAGCTACAGCACAGCAAAGAAGTCCTTTATATTACTACTCTATCGTTTGGGGCGCAAGCACCTGTATCAACGTAAAACCGTTGCGAAAGTCCTATCCAAAAAAAACGAAATAATAAAAAAGACATTTATCAAAATATATTCCATACCTTCATTGTCCGTTCATCGTCCACCCGCACAAATTTTGCATATGACGTCCGCTTCTTTTACCTGATGCAAATTCAATTAACCCCCAGAACTGAAGTTTTAGTTTTGGTTCCCTCTTTCTTGTACATATGCTCCTGTGCATGGTTCCATAGCTAGAATCAACTCCTTTGTAGTGGTCGAAATTCGGAGGTAAAATTTAATTTTTAGTTCCTCTTGGTTGATTGTTGGTGTATCAACGTTACCTACCTAAGAGCGTTGTTTTTTGTATATTTTTGTTTTCGTGGCATGGAGTCGTCCCTGCGAAACTAGACTAACTATTGCTTAATCGGATTATAACCACTAGATGTGGAGTATATCTTTCATATCTAAAGCGAGGAGCTGGTTGGAAGCATATTGAAGTTGCCGACGACCAAACTAATAAAGTATTCATATGAGTGAAAAGCAAACGAAAAATCGTTAAAATATTTTTAAAAAATGCAGTTTTACGAGTATATTTGAGTCCGGGATAAGGGAAGTGAATTAACCAAGGTTAGTTATATTTTTTTATTTTCGTTTTGATAACTTACATCCTTTTGTTGTTAGAGAGGACATCTAGCGAGTAGCTAATACCTTTGGAAAGTAAATAGAATAAAATCCATTGGGGTAGGTACATGATGTGAATTTTAAAACAGTGGCTTTTGGAAAACCGGATTTCAGTTTATAAAAAGTTTGTGTTTTATTTTTTTACAAAATCCCTTTATTCAAATTGTGTTACGCGCAACTCTTGGTGATTTTTATAACAATACCCCTGCTACATTTACTAAGCGACATCATCTTAGAGCAGACGTAGCCTTTTCATTTAGTCCTCAGGGAGACCCTAGTTTATGTCTTATTCTACCATGTTTCTGGGTCGCAATATACAGGGTGTACCAATAAGAGATTTTATTTTGATTTATCAATCAAACCGTATTTTGTATGAAATATGATTTGATTTTCATTTCAATCGATAGAAGAATTTTCGACATTATAAGGAAAAGAACAAATGTAGGCTTTGAGGTCTTTAATTGGCTTAAAAGCAATTAACCTGGTATTTCACATGGACAAATTTGCACGAAATTAAATCGCACGATCTCGGCGGCCAACTTTGATCAGCTTTTTAAGAAATCACTCAGCAAGGATTTTTTCCCAAAAAGCAATCGCTTAGCCACTTGTTTGGCATATAGTAAACATCGCTTATACATTCGAGTTCTGGTCATACAAATTCATTGATCATAATTCGATGGTGGAATCCATTCCCATTAACATCCGCCTCAATTTCAAAGGTCAATGATCCTTCCTGCTCAAAAACCGCATTAAGCAGTAACACATTGTGGATACAGAGATTATTCTTGCAATTTCGGAGCCCCGAATGCGAAAATTCTTTCTTGGCGACGTTCTGGAACGAAATCGTCACCATTTTTGTACTACTTACTCAACGGGCCCCGACCCAAGAAGATTCTCCGCCTGAGACACTGCATCCTTCCATCCTCTACGATCCTAGTCACGCTGCTCCCAGTGGTATCCACGAAGGCTTCTTCCTTAAAACGAAGGCTTTCTCCAGCTGGGGGTTGGGAGTCGATGATCCTCTTGGCCGGAGCATTATTGTCCATTCGCTCGATGAGCCCGATCCAATCTAGTTGAGCTCAAAGGGTTCGCAGTTGTATCTTCTCCTCCATTCGCCCTCCTCGCACACACGACCAAATATCCGACGGAGTATTTTGATTTGTAAAGAACCTGATAGTAGCTTCCCTTTCCTTCTTATAATTCAGCACTTGTGTCCAAAGAGCTGAACTGGTACGATTAAGGTTCAATAGAGCATGCATTTTGGTTTTCGAGGAAAGGGTTTTGAACCCATTTGTTTTGAAAAACCGATGTCGGTGTCCTAAGGGAATCCTCCGTCGGATCTCCACAAAGGTGTTGTTCGTTGAATCGATTTTTTTTTTTTTTTTTTTAAAGTTCTGGCTCGCCAAGGCGATTAAATATGGGGCACTTCGACCTAAAAAGATCTTTTGTGCCGTGTGGGCCAGAAAAATTTAGACTACTAGAGTTTCCACTTTCCGTGTAAAGCGGACAATTCTACTAGTAGAAGAATTCTTTATGTCCTCGGGGCACATTTGTTCCCTGAAAAAGATCTTCTTTCTAATTCCGTTTAGGGCCGGACATTCACATAAAATGTGTTCAGCTGACTCGTCCTCTTCAAGACAGAGTCGGCACTCAGGAGAGTCTACTATTTTCATTTTGTGTAGATGATATCTTAAACCATGGTGGCGAGTAAGGTAACCTACTAAGTTTTTGATATCATGCCTGCTTAGGTTTAGGCATTTGCTGGCATTTTTATTGAAAGGCCGAACGGCTTGTTTGGTCTGTCTTAAACCTGGGATGCTTTCCCATAGATGGATACATTTTCTGTATTCCCAGCTTTTTATTGCTGCCGTTGCTGCTGATCTAGGAGTGCAGCAGAAGGGTTCGGGACCTATGAAGGGTGTTTCCGAACCTTTTCTGGCCAGTTCGTCGGCCTTTTCGTTACCTTTCACCCCGACATGACCCGGAACCCACCATAGCTTGGTCTTGTTAGTTGTTCCGAGTGCCTGTAGGGTGTTGAAGCAGTACATGACTGATTTGGAGTCAATCGTATGCGAGCTAAGGGCGTTTATAGCTGCTTGACTATCCGTGAATATATGGATGGTTGCACCTTTTATACCAGATAGATTTATGTGGCTAGCGCATTCTTGAATGGCGTGGAGCTCTGCTTGAAATACGCTGGGACTTTTCCCCAAACATGGCATTTGTTTGGTGCGTATATTCCCGCTCCTACCCCCGTTTCCATTTTAGAACCATCAGTATACCACTTTATGCCGTTGTGGCTGTTAGGTGGGTTATTACTAATCCATGCTTCTCTCTTGGGGATCTCCGTGGAGAATCGCTTGTTGAAGCATAGTGTTTTATGGATGCGGTCTGTGACCGCGCAGTTCATGTTGAGTTCTGGCAATTCATCAAGAAGGGTCTTAAGTTCCGGATGATCGTTAAGACTTATCTCGTTTAACTGTATTTGACTTATTGCACTGCGGATCGCCACTTTTTGAATGTATATGTGGAGAGGTGTAATACCTGTTATTGCCTCTATGGCAGCCGTTGGACAGGTTCGCATGGCTCCGGAGATACTAAGGCACGCAAGCCGTTGTACCTTTTTGAGCTTCTCTATTGCGACCTTTTGTGTGGATTTTGTCCACCATACAATGGAGGCGTATGTTATAATGGGTCTTATCATCACTGTGTAGATGATGAATCGATGTTTACTCCAAGGTAAATGAATTTCTTAACTACCTCGAAGTTATTGCTAGCAAATATCATGGCTTGGTTGCTGTTATTGATAACTTGGTCTTGTTCTCAACTTCAAGACCCATCAATTACGTGGTCGTCAAAATTTCAATGCGCTATCGTTCAATCAGTAGATGTTGTTATCTGGTTGTTTTACCTGGCTTTATATTTAAATTGAAACCGTTTTGCCATGGATAAAACCCGCAAATCAGCGGCGGTATTATATTTTTGTGAATCCTAAACATGAGTTAGCTAACGTTTATTTTGAAAAGTGCTCTCCAGGTATATTGGGAATGTCATTTAAAAAAAAAAAACAAAAAAACACATTGTTACGTATGCTACGTATTAAGATAGTTAACGTGGAAAACGCAATTTAATGTACTGCTGTAGATCACTAACAACATGTCTGGAAGAATAGCTATAGGAATCATTCTAGTTATGATGAAGATTCGAAGATGGTTAATTGTAGAAAAGCCTCAATGTGCTGAGCCCAGACGCAAAGTTCTCGCTTTTTCACTGTTTGTTTTGGTCTTAAGTGCCCCAAACCAAACCGAGACAGCGGATTGGAGGACTAAGGTAATTACGAGTATTATAGATGATTGGTGGAACTTCCTAGCATATCCTGGTTCACGAACGTTTGGCAGCATCCGAGAAAGTGCTGCTTGCGGTAGTAATGCCCTATTGCATGAATATTCCACGTGCTATTTTAACTGTAGCCGGTTGTCAAGTATTACTCCTCCTACGTATTGCTTAAATTAATCGGATTATTTGGTGCCCAACCCGAATATTCAAGTATTTCACTATTTTTCGACTGCTTATTCGGACAGTTTCTATTTAGTGATAAGTCGATTCTAGGCCTACGGACACTAGCCAGTTTTTGAAACGAACGATGGCTTCACTGGTTGCTGACTTTATCTCTAGAATATGCATTGCTGTTACTTGAACTATTTGTGACAGAGTTTGCCTAAGCGCTCCGATATACACAATAATCTGTGATACAGGCCGAGTACCGATTCTTCTGGCACTACCGCAGAGATGTTGTAGTTCTTTATCCCTTAGTGAGTTTCATACCTCAGTTTCCTGTTGGTTAAGTTGTTTGTGACTATTTTGTTTTTTTTTATGTTGGCTTGCCGAGTTAATGACGTGTTTGTGTCTTGCGTCTAACGTTCTTTGTGCGTCAACCAGACCTCCTTCCTCAGAGCTCGTGTTGGCACACTTACCAGTGGATCACGGTTGCCCCAATCACTTTCCAACATCATGAACTGGCAACCGCATTAAAAATAAATAAATATAAGGTATTAACGGCCCATAGAGGGTCTAAAACCTAACTTCTCCAACCACTTTCTTTGCGAAGTGGAAGGGACCTACAATTTTACGCCGAATCCGAACGGCAAATTTGAGAAGCTTCTCATGATAATTGATACTCTTGGATGTTTGTCAGACTTTCGCAAGAGGTGGGGCAGTGGAAAAAGAACTCAAGATGATCCCGGCGTGAATTTAATACATTGAATTGAAACGGGGACCTTTCGATTAGTTTTCTTTTTTTTTAAATTTACGTGCGCTAAAGGGTTTATTTTTATTTTTCTGTAATTGATACAGTACCGTTATAGTGTTGCCACAGCGCAGGCATTTTTCGTTGCTGCAAACAAATGATTCATTGCCTATTTTTGGGTGCTGCTTATTACTGAAAGAATAGGAGGATAGGAAAGAAGTTTTTGGTGCAACAATCTTTTGTGGAAATTTAGCATGACCGTTTTGCATCAATGTGGCTGAAATTCGATGATACAGTGGTCAAATTAAACCTTTAAGGCGAGGGTGATCGTGATATTATTGGCATAAACCACAGACTTTAGAAAACTTCAAAGAAAAAAGTTAAACGCTGTTGAATCGCCTTTTCTGGGTTGTCAATTCTAATCATTAAAACGGCAAATTACACGACAGAATTCATCCAGTCATTGAATACTATCTGGGCTGTATGGCATGTGCCACCATCTTGTTAAACCACATATCGTCCACATCCATATTTTGCAATTAAAGCATTTCAAAGAAGAATGGTCCGCCGATGCCTCTTCGAAATCCGCACCAAACAATGGCTCGTTTTGGGTGCATTTATTTTATCAACAATCACTCGTGGCTTTTCTGAAGCTCTAATTCGACAATTTTGATGATTAACAAGGCCATCGAGATGAAAATGAGGCTCATCGCTGAAGATGGTTTTGTTTGAAAAATTGCGAACTGTAGCTGCCAAACATATTTTTTAAATATTGCTCAACAATGAAAACGCGTTGTTCTTCCGTGAAGTGCTCCATTTTTAATAACCCTAAATTGGTAGCTGTTACGCCGTCTCTTTTTAGGGTTCCGTACCCAAATGGCAAAAAACGTAACCCTTATAGATTCGTCATGTCTGTCTGTCTGTCTGTCTGTCCGGGAATGTCACAACCACTTTTTTCCGAATCTATAAGAGCTATACTGTTGAAACTTGGTAAGTAGATGTATTCTTAAGATTTTCAAACAAAAATAGAAAAAAAAAACTATAAATTTTGGGGGTTCCCCATATTTAGAACTGAAACTCAAAAAGTTTTCTTTTATCAAACCCATACGTGTGGGGTATCTATGGATAGGTTTTCAAAATGTTGAGGTTTCTAATATCATTTTTTTCTAAACTGAATAGTTTGCGCGAGAGACACTTCCAAAGTTGTAAAATGTGTGCCCCACTGTAACTTCTAAAATAAGGGAATGATAAAACTAAAAAAAATATATGATATACATTACCATGCAAACTTCCAACGAAAATTGATTTGAACGAGATCTAGTAAGTAGTTTTTTTTTAATACGTCATAAATCGTAAACCGCAATTTACCTTTCATTCAATCAACTCAAATATAAAAAAAAGAAAACATTTAATTTCATAAACATAAACCTTATGCGTAAACCGTGAACCATTATTTTCTAATAATAAATCTGTAATAGGTACCTAAGTAAATAATAAATATAATTCGCGCGGAACCCTTCATGGGCGAGTCCGACTCGCACTTGGACGTTTTTTGTTGGCAACACTTTACCGCACAAATGGCGCGAAATTCACATCTTGCGTGCATTTTGAAACATCCTTTGAAAGTCTGTGGAGTTCGCCTGCTTGACCTTGAAAAGTATCGGCAGATCCCCGGTTTCGGATCACTTTGTAACTAACCATTTATCATGACACTTATATTTTAGTACCTTTATTTTCAAGGCCTTCATAAAATGTATTTTTCTTTGGATTAGATAGGCTAATGCACATAACACTGATCAACTGCATTAATGTCCTTATTACGTACATCTCCTCGATTTTTTTCTTCAAACACTGAAACTCGCCATCAAAACATGTCCACTCAACCTTTGTTTAATTTGTTGCTTCCTCTCCTCGAAATAAACTTTGTTCTTTTCACAAATGCAATTCACATCCATTATTGTTCACATATTTCATGCAATATCCGAATGTAAGTATTTGGATTCAGTATATATTTGCATAAATTATAAATAAAAAAATTAAAATAAAAAAAAAGTCCTTATCAAACTGTTTACTCGAAGGTAAGTCCCAAAATTGCACTTCTCCTCCGCGCAGGTTATACCATCATAGAATACGCTTACGCAATGAATCACTTAGCATACTTTCGGAGCTTTATTCAAAATTAATTCAATAAAATCCCCCCGATCAAATTAGCATGGCAATTCATCCCTTAAAAATCATTATCTCTCCACTTATTTTCTTTCCTGCTTTTAGCCAGAAAACAGTAAACAAGGAAAGATACCTCGAAACGAGATTCTGAAATACATAACGAAGAAATTACTACATAATACAACAACATAAACACACCATTTCAAATTTGAAAAATAAAGATTCAAGCAATAATTTGGCTTTTGGTGGAGGTTTTCCGGATGGTGGTCTAAATCTTGTTTCTTTTCTTTCTCAATCTTCCCTTTCACCACGTCAGACACTTAACAAATGTCCTTTTTATTATTCTCAAGAAGATTGTTAAATCTGTGTGTATAGGGGATCGTGTAGGGGGAATTAAGATTTTATTTATTCAGCAGAATCCTGCTTTAGTAGGGGTATGACTCTCAGAGCTTGATATTCAAAGAAATTGTTGTAAATTATTTTGTTTGGTTTAGCCGGAGCAGATGTATAAATTTGGGGGAGAACTTAAGACATAATGCTAATGTAAGAGTACAAATTTGATTTCATGTCAGTATTTTGGTCATAAAGTGATTTTTAGTCCTGATAAGTTTTTTTTCTGGCATTGGGCATTTAATGGTAATTGTTTTTTTATCGGCAACAAAAAATGTTCGTAAAACTTTCTTTCGGATACGTAAACGCTAGACTTTATCTGACAACTTAGACGTATTGGTATTGTTGCGGTGGAGGATCTGGAAAAAAAGCCACGAATGGTACCTAAATGTCTTAGCCTTTATTGAGGGAAGGGCTACTTTTTTGTCGATGTGAATTGGGTTATGCCTTATCATTCTGTTAATCAAATATCTATTGACAAGCAACTGAGTATGCGATGTGCGTATCCTTTGTGAATCGGTCAACAGATTTTCTTTACTAGTTCTAAGCCACAAATTACTTTGTTGTTGCGAAACTTAACTTCACGAAAACTCTACTCCCTTGCTTTGCTGAAACAAAATATAAATATTTGGATTCAACATAAGCACTTATATTTTACATGAAGATAAAAGTAGCACATGTATGTTGAAAGAAGCCTATTTTGAAAAATAAATGAAACTTTTGGTTCGTATAGGGTACGAAGAAACACGCTATAATTCTACTAGAACTCTACTTCAATTTTCCAAACATTTTACGAACTATTGGGAAAAGATCATATTAATAAATCACCACAGAGAACGTTACGACCTTCACTTGGTGTCAAGTCAACTGAGGAAAGCGTAGCACGCTACACAAATGCGGGATTATGCGATTCCGTTCTCTTTGAAGACGAGCGACGTGTTAAGCGAGCTCTAATTTTTAGAAGAAACACTGGCCTCTGACATACTCCAAATAAATTCATGGGGTTGACACCAGGTGAATATGGCGATTACTGCTGTAAGGAAATAAATTGTGTAATATTATCATGAAGAAATTGTTGACTTTCACAGGCTTCGTGTGATGGTGCTGAAACCTGTTGAAACTACCACGTTCTGTTTCTGAATTGTTTGCGGTCCATGGTGTATTCATTTTAAGATGATAGACGCACACACTCTTATTTATCTAGAAGCCTTGGTTAATTAAGATGAATAGAGACTAAAGGCCCTTTTAGACGATCAGTTATCAGTTCAGTTTTCATTTCAGTTGTCAGTTCAGTTCAAAAAGTAAGTGCATTTAGACGTCAGTCCGGTGTCGCCGATAAATTTTAATGAAATCGACCATATTATCACTCCGTTTCGACATATTGAAAAAAAAAACAGGAACTCTAAAATGTTGATTCATCTGTAAGTGGAATTCTTACAGAAATAAAGTGTTATTTTCATAAGCTATGCTAAGGGTATGTTAATTTTGACTCATAGTTTGCAACATGCCTTAATATTGCCCGTAAACTCTTTAAAGTTACTAATCTCGCGATCAGCAGTGATAGTATGTCGATCTAGCTATGTCCGTCCGTCCATCGTCAAAAGTTAGGCCCTAAAACGTGAGATGGAAAACTGAAATTTTAAACATGTAGGTACTTTATAGCGGCCCGAAATAATCAACCATACGAATTTTAAAAAATCTGCCCACTTACACGAGCCCAATTTAAAAACATAGTTTTATCGAAAAGTCAAAGTTTGAGCTAGGACGCTGAAATTTGGAATATATTCTCTCTTAATTAGTTACTAAATGGGCTCCCGACCAGTGAAGAGTCTTTACCTGAGACAATGCAGCCTTCCATCCTCTGCGATCCCGGGCACGCTTCTACCAGTTGTCCACACCAAGTGCTCTGGATTCCGCAATGGCTTGGTCTTTAAAATGGAGGTTTGGTCTTCCTAGCCTTCTCAAACTTGGGTCTGGGAGTCGAAGATCCTCTTGGCCGTATCAAAATTGCCAATTCTCTGAATGTGGCCAAGCCAATGTAGTCGACGTGACTCAGTTTGTTGGATTACATCCACATCTTATTAAGTTTTACCTACTACCCAGAACTTATGAGCCTTCTGGATGAACTCCCGAAACTTAATATGAACTACGCAGTCATATGCCGCCTTACCATAACACTATGCTTCAATAAACGGTTTTCCACTGAGATTCCCAAAAGAGAAGCATGTTTTAGTAATTGCCGTAGCGGCATAAAGTGGTATACAGATGGTTCTTAAAAGGAATCGAGGGTAGGAATTTACGGATCAAATACTTGCATTACGATACCTATGTTAAAAAGTCTCAGCTGGTATTAAAGGTCATATATTCACGGATAGTCAAGCAGCTATTAATACCCTTAGCTCGCATAACATTGAATCCAAATCAGTACTGTACTGTTTTAAGACCCTTCAAACACTCGGCTTAATAAACAAGACCAAACTGTGAAGGTAAAGGAAATGCCGACGAACTGGCAAGAAAGGGTTCACATACTCCTTTTAAAGGTCCGGAACCCATTTGCTGCACTCCTAGATCAGCAGTAATCCCAGTTTATACAGGCCAAACGAGCAATCCAGGCCGTTAATATATGTGCCGACAAATGTCTAAACTTGAATCGGCATGAGATCAATAACCTACTAGGTTATCTTATGGGTTACGGGTTACGATACCACCTGAACAAACTCAAAATAGTCGACTCTCTAGAGTGCCAGCTATGTCTTGAAGAAGACGAAACTGCTGAACACATTCTGGATGAATGGGCAGCTCTCAATGAAACTAGAAGGAAGACATTCTTTAAGGAACAATTGAGTTCCGAAAACATAAAAAAGTCCTCCGCTAGCAATACGATCCACTATAATAGACCTTAAAGATTTGTTTATAAGATACTAGCTGCACCCGCCCGGCTTAGCCCGTGCCCGAGAATTCTATTGGCCAATATGTTCGAGTCGACTTCCTTATTATTGTCTATATATGTATGTTGGCGTATGTTGCTGCGCCTAAAAAAGAAGTTCGATTTTGGCCAAACTTCACAGAAACACTCTCAGGCCAATACCGAAGATTGCTTGATTTGAGCTCAGCCAGTGAAAGGGACTGCACGTTTTTCTTCGCATGGCTTAGGCCGCTCACACACCTTCGTTGTTCCGCTTAGGATAGGTGCTTGTTGTCTGGCAGGCGCCTATGTCAGCTTACTTGTGCGAATCAAACAAAAAAGAGAAAGTAAAAAACTTCGATAGAATCACTTTTCATTCACTTTCACACCCATTGTTATCAATGTGGGAAAAACAACTTTCCGATGTCCGATTCACAAAAAAAAAAAAATGCAAAAAAATTCAATAAGAGTTATTTGAATAAAACTTTGAAAAAACGATATCTCAAGAATGAAAGTGCGCACAAACACCACAATAGGCTTGAAACGTTAGTGTGGTAACCTTTTTTCATATGCGCGTTCGGATAACAAAATAGGTGACGTCTGTACGATGGTTTTTTATATGTGCGGTATCTGTATCTGCATCGGAATTTACACGCATACGCACATATGCATATGTACTCACTCAAATGCCCATAATTCACACACCCATGCAGATACAAACATCGCACATAGAAAACATCCTTTGTACAGACGTCACCTTTCATGGAAAAAAATTTCATTTTAATCGGTTAACGCGTTTAGCCAAACACCGGCAACAAACTCAAATATGGATTGATTTTTATATATAGATGTATCTTAAAATGCAAGTATGCAAATAAAACAAATAAATAAAAAATAAAAAAAATAAAAAGGTCGCAGTGGCTTTTTCTTCGCTTTGGCGAGCCAGAAGCTAAACAAAAAAAAAAGACCCACTCATAGAGTTCGCGATTGTATCTTCTCCTGAATTCGCCCTCAACCAAATTTCGGACGGAGTATTTTTCTTTCAAAAGATACCAATATATGTAACCTCCCCTTTCCGAATTATCGTCCAGTATTCGGCCCTACTAAGAAGGACTGGCTTCCATAGAGCATGCATTTTGTCTTTTGAGTGAGGAGTTTCGAACTCATTTGTTTTGTCAAACCGAAGTCGCAGCGGTTTTCTAAGGTAATTTTCCATCGGATCTTTACTAAGGTGTCATTCTTGGAGTTGATGTTCACTTCAAGGTAGATGAAATGCTTTACTACCTCAAAGTTACTGATGTCAGCAGTGACGTTTTGTCCCAGTCTGTGTAAAGGTATTTGTTTGTTTGTTGATAGCATGTACTTGATCTTGTCCTCAATAACATATATACTCTCAAGGGGTCCTTAATGCTCATGTGTAAATAGTTTTAAAATCCGCCCACTGGCGTGTCAGACTATTTGAAAAAAAAATCCGTTTTATTGATGTAGCACATACTGTTGTGATGGCTTTCCAATATGATTCTCAAGTCGATCCAAAGGTTGCGGCTCATACACCAAGTTGGTTCAGTTTCTCTTCCAACTGCGCACGCTACCTTATACAAGAGCTTCGTCTACCACGTTGTCCCTTCAGGTGGTATCACTGATTTTTTGAACTGGAGACTCGTTAACCATACGCCGATTATTGCAAGCCAGCTTAATCTATGCGGCTTTTAGGCTAGATCAATATCGTTCTCTTCTTCTACCTTGCATCTTGTCTTCCACACTCTGTTAATACACTTGGGACAGACTATCACCAACAAAATTTTAATTTCAGAGCAATATAAAATTTGTCCATCCTTTCTTGGATGTGCTGGGTCAGCTAGACAAAGTCCTTCACTATCTCCATGTTACATATAGTCAATAGTGGCGTTAAGGAGTAGCCGAAAGACGGGCGTAGTATCGCACTTGATACATCGTCTGGCAAAATCATCGCATTTCGTGATTGTATCAACCACCTCAAACTCCTCTCCTTTCTGTGGAATCGGGACGCGGAATGAGGTTCGATGACACTTACCCCATGACGTTCTTCCTCAGTCACCTCACACTGATCCTAACCCAAAGTTCCCATGTTTGAACCTGATATTGGAACCCCCATGTGATATCATAATTGGCCGATATCACGGTCTAAGTGGATCTGGGCTACGTGCCTAGCCAGCCACCTTACCGAACTTTACCTACTATAACTTTCTTTAAACAAATAATTACGCCTTATGTAGGACAAAGTGCAGGCATTTATTTCAATTCCTCTTCCCTTTGCATTGCATACCCTTAGGCGTTAGTGGTAGGAAAATGTGGAGAGTTTATTTATGAATGAATTGAATATTTGCACACCAATATATGGCATACCCGTATATACCACGAACATATTATGAACTTTTCCTACAATTTTACACTCAGTTAAGCAAACAAATAGCCGCAAAAGCGTTTACCAAATCAATTTTCCTATACAAACACGACCCACGGAATCGTATTTCCAGTTACCACAATTTAACCTGCAGTCATCTTGTGGGATACAATTTAGTATGGCTAGTTTAGTTCCCGCGGTCCTTGTCGTCACAACAAACAAAAACCAACAACAACAGCAACAACAAAAGCAATCATTCTCCACCTGCCATTGTATAATTTGCTTGTGAATGACTTTTACCATTTTAAACTTTGAAAACAAACCAAATAAAAAACTTTAATCACTTCACGTCATAGCACCTCTCTGTTCATTAAATAGTTTTTGTTCTCCACTATTTTGACTTTTTTGAAGCTAAAATAAACCAAATTTATTTCGCGAAATGGTTTCCCGCTTTTAATTAAATTTCGGTTGACCAACACAATTACAAAAAAAAACTACACTTTTATATTTGCTTGACCCAAAAAGAATTCGCATCATATTTACCTTTTAAAGACGTGGCCTTCTGTTTCCCTTCCGGAATTGATTCCCTTCTCCTGAATTTTTGTTTCGTTTATGATTTTTGTTTCTCATTTTTGCTTTAAAATAAACGAACAAAAGGAAAACTCTTAAGAGAAGAGAAAACGCAACGAATTTATGATATCCTTTGTCCAAGTACCACAATAGTACTCCTCCGTCGACAACAGCAGCACACTATGAACCATCCAAAAATCACAGTCGAACAATACGTAACACCAACGCCATGGCCAGAACGACGAGTACATTTATAACTACCGGATGTTAGTTCATTGTAATCCTTATGATCCAATAGTATGTTTTTTTTTATATAAATGCCACCCTCTCGTGTTGAGCCTATTCAACTGAGAGCGACCGTAGTGCCTCCCCTGTACCGCACCAGGCAAATTAAACCTAGGACTTTGAATTGCTGCATTCAGCATTCCGCATGTCTCTTGGCACGGAGTGCGTCTTTGTTTTGATTCGATTGTGTGTGGGCTACTGAGCAGCTTCGACTTCTACCTTCCGCAGAGGAAGGATGCATCTATAGTGACTTGATATAGGTACTACCGTCGGTCGGGGGCGATTTATATTTTTTGTGAAAAGGAAGTTTCAGTTCTAACGCGCGACAATAATGTCGATTTGAAATTTCGGGTTTTTTTTTTATTATTTAATCCCTGTGTAATTAAACAAACAAATTCCTTCTACCGCAGAAATATTTTTATTAAAACAGGTACATGCGACACATAAAAAAAATAAATAGAAAATAAACACAAACACAGTGTGCATGTGCATTGGAAATAATTGCATTTTTTTATACACACCTTGTTTCTTTATAATAATTGCATTATCGTGTTTGTGCTCTATTTTAGCTCGGCAATATATTCCCTGTTCTCGCTTCGGGTCGAGTGTTTAATGAAGTTTCTTCATAAAAAATCAAAATTTTTTCTACTATTATTTCAGACTGTGGTCGTCAGGATGTCGGTCGCGATATCAAGGCTCCGTTGGTCGGTTAAAGTTTTTGAAGCGACCATTTTGTATTATAGGTAAGTTGATTAATATGCTTTTGAGAGCCGTTTAATAATCTAATTTATTTTATTACAGATGTAGTTACAATAGTGGCATCGTTAGTAGTATTAGGTATGGGCACATCCGGTAAAATGTTTGCAACAAGCGCGTTACGTGGCCTTAGATTTTTACAAATTTTAAGAATGGTTCGTATGGATCGTCGTGGTGGCACCTGGAAACTACTGGGAAGTGTCGTCTATGCGCATAGACAAGTGAGTATTCAATTGTGGATTTTATTTTAAAAATATTATTATTGTGTGTTGTATTTCGTTGCTTATTAGGAAGAACTTGTATTTTTGTTCTTATGTCTTAAGCGGTAGGCTTTGACAGTGTGGATAAGGAATGGCAAGCTCAACAAAAATTCGTTTAGCCTTCCCTTTAAACTCACTATTGATGCTGGTGACTGGTACTATCACACTGTATTGATTTTCGGATGCAGACTCTTGATATGTTCTAAGGACAATTTTTGTCGGCTGTAGCTAATATTACCAAAATATCTTTGTGTGATGAAAAGTGAATATTGTTCAAGGAAATTGCATATATGCTATGACTATATAACAGGCTCGTTTTTGTGAAAATTACTTAAATGTGCAGCAAAGTAAAAGCTTCTCATCAAAAAGATTCATAGCCACCGATTTTGAACGTTTTCTGTATGCTTGGGGTTTTGGATACCTTATCCATTTTCTTCCAAAGTGGCCGTGGCATTTGGTTCAGAGTATTTGCCAATTTTTTAATTATTTTTCGTTTTCTAACAAAATTACTAGAAATGTTAAATTTGGTCATAACGCGTCCGAAATTGGGCTTGGCAAACATTTTTGTACCTATATTATCGTTAAGTTTACTTCGATGAAATCGTGTTATATTTAATAGTGGGCGGAATTGATCATTACACTTGATCATGTCGGTCCCCTAGAGAGCATATACGAAATTTCAGCTTTCCAGCTTGAATCTTAAAGCCTCAAAATTGGTGACGGATGGACATGGCTAGAATAAAATGAGGCAGATCAGGAATATAGTCACATTGGGGTCTACGAGCAATTTTAAAGCATTCTCGCCGTACTGCTTCTTTTTCCTTAACAGCGAAGTTATGAACAGGATTGAAGGAACCATAACTATTTTACCGCCTTTCTACTGGTCCGCTTATTGGTTCGCAGTAAAGTGACTATTCGTCCCACATTACGTGGGACAGTCCCACATTTACTTCAACTGTCCCACATCGAAAATTGTCCCACAAATGTCCCACAAAACTAGAAATGTCCCGCACTGTCCCACGAAATGTAACTTAAATTTTTCGTGCCTAGTAGCAATAAAATCATTTTTTGAAAACGAGGCTTCTGAGCTCTGGTTAAAATTTTTCCATAACATGGCGTCTATATTCCACGGCACTATAAAATCAATAAAACAGGAAACCCTAAATGTAATGGAAGTTGCCGGAATTTAAAAAAAAAAAACCTAAAAAATAAGCTTAAAGAACGAATCGCTACTGAATATTTGCCACTAGTGCTAAAAGATGATTTAAGCAAATTAGAAGAAGCGGGTCATATGCAAAAAAGATGGTTCCTAGAATCCTAGCCCATGTACCTACTTAATTTTTACAGTACATCTTTTAAATATATAGATCTTTGGACTGAACAGTTCAGTGATGTAAGTCAGTTCAATTGGGTGTTCCTTAAATCAGAAATTATTTGGGAAAAAGTTCAACAAAATTTAAGTTATTTAAATATACACATTTTCCAAGTCATAAAATTAATGAAAATGATTTGCTCTTACCAAAACTCAAAAAAGTTTGTTGATTACACCCTCTGTTTGCTGGGAACTAATGCGTCGAAGGAAAGAATATTTTCAGTTGTGAATAAATTGTGGACGGTAGAGAAGTTCCAACTCTCTGTCGAGACAATTAAAGCTGCCAACATTTCACAGAAAAGCCGTCGAAAAATAACAGTTTATTGAAAAAAAATGCATTATTCAGAGAAATATATGTAAATAATTTATTATAATATAATTTATATTATAATTTATAATATGTATATTTATAAATTAATGTTTTTTTGTTTCTTGCAAATTTTAATGTTAATGGGCTTTTTTAAAATCACCTTAATTTAACTGCGCTAAGCTAAGCAAATATTTGAGTTCTGAATACACTGTTTTGCCGTTTGGGCGTGCATGCACCCAAATTCTCAAATTGACATAAGGTACCAAATCGTACCAAAATGCAACTAGTGGATTGAAATCAGTTGATATCATTTCATTAGACTATTTTAAATCTCTATAGGCATTCCACCCCACAAGAGAAGATAACTCACACAAATTTTTGCAGATTTAAGCTTAGCGCATTTAAATCAAGTGGATTAAAAAAATTAATTTTTGAAGTGCGGATTAAAGTAAAATCTAGTCATTTTTTTTAACTGAACTGACTTTATTTTTATTGCTTAGCTATGTTATGTTTTTACTTTTTGTTTTTTTTTTTTATTTAATAGTTACTAAGATTTTGTTCCTTTTTTTCGTTTGAAATAAATATTTCTCTTTACATTCTGAAATCTCATTAAATAAAATTGAAACTGTCCCACATTAAACAAAAAATATATGTTTGTATATGATTTTCTGGTGATTTTCTTTACTTTGTCCCACATTTTGACATTTTGGGTTTGGTCACTTTAGTTCGCAGGTTTAACCTGAATAAACATCGGCAGGCCTTAACAAATGAATTTTAGAAACTATTAGTCAACATTAGTTCACCGTAAGGAAGGGGTATCAAAATAAATGTATTTACAGAAGATAACAAATATTAGGCACTCACGGCTCATACCGGATATAAAAGCTAACAACTCAAACCAATTTTGTTTGCGAGGTTTTTCTCGAATCACTTCGTCGCTGATTAAATTCTGCTGTTGTTGTATTTCTGCGATCCAGATTTTTAAGCCTGCCTCTCTTCAGCGATTTTATAAGAACGTTGATTAATATTGCCTTTGTGAATAGTCTCGCAGGGTCTTTCCTTTGAAAATCAGACCACAAACTGAGCCTACCACTCACCATTTTCTTTGAGTTAGGTTCTTTGACGTGAATGCTTCTACGGATCTTAGAACGCCTTTTTCGATTAAGATTTGTTACTAATACTGTCATCTTCATCTCAGTTTCCTATTATTTAACCACATACTTCTTGTACTCTCCAAGATCGTGAACCGTATTTGAGCGCCGGCCGGGTGCACAACTGCGGTGTGGAGTCTTCCTAACTGCTTCGGTTCATTTTCGGTCGAATAAAACGATTGTATTTCCCAACCAATTCATCCAACCTACGCTTACGTGATGATTTTTGTCATCATCCCAGGTTACTGGGCTATTGATCATGGATCCCAGATATTTTAGCTTTTCGAACTTGAGAATCACTCATCCATTCATGTAAATGTCTGGAATTGGTCGCAGTGGACCTGAAAAAGGGGAGCACAAGCACTCGGTATTTTTTTTTTATGGACTAATACGATACCAACTACCCATCACATCTCTTTCATAAATATCCAAGATCCCCCTGTTCAAGCCTGTTTCTCTTAGTTTATTAATAGTGTGGTATCGTTTTTCTAGCTCCCGATAGAGACCCTACACACAGTTTGCTTGAATTTGGCTGCACTTTCTCTCCGCGAGTCTCTTGCAATCATTTACGTGTCAACGAAATCGTGAAAAAGGCAGGCCTATGCATTTGAATGGCCGAAAGAGGGAAGCCTGCCAATGTATATTGATTGGGAGCGTTATGATCCCTCTAGTCAGGATTATAACCTCACCAAAAATAAGAAGAAGAATCTTTTTAGCGAGCTTTTAAGATGCATTTTTCAATTTTATCTAATTTAAACTGTTTTCGAATTTGCATGAATACAATTAATGCTTATATAATATAAGTGACTGGTTTCAGTCTTTAAATATAAGCTTATTTCAGGAGGGCTTGGTGGAAAGTTTCACGGTTCAAATCCCGCCGGAGCCATGTAACACGTTGACATTTACGTTGTAGACAGATAGAGCATAAGTTGACAATAACCAATGGATTGGAGTCAGATATTTTGGGAGCCACAATCCAAAAAATGGGATTAGTCTTACACCTTCAAAAAACTTTCCGTGAAACAGAGCCCAATTTTTTCATTCCTAATAAAGAAGCAGGCAATTCATGTTAATTTTGCCATACATACGTACTTGTACATACAGCTGCGAGAAAAAGTAAACCAGTACCTACCTAAAAAATAGAATTTCCCACATATAAAAAATATATCAAACAGTTATTTTTAAAATTTCCTCACACCTCGGTTAATAGATTTTCCATATCATCGAGGCAGGTTACTCCATGACTTCAATCCTATTGCTCCGAAATTACTGCTTAGCTATTCTTCTAGTTTCTCTGGTATGAGTGCTGATTTACTTATAGTTTTACATAATCCAAAATATTGGATGTAATTTTGAATCTGAAATCAAGAAAATCTGCAGGTTTTGATTGCATTACAAATGTATATCTTAAGAACTTGCCGAAATCGGGAATCAAATATTTACAACTACTATTTAACTGTTGTCTGAAGTCAAGTTACTTTCCTAATGCATGGAAAACAGCTAAGATTATACGAGTACCAATTTTAAAGCCTGGTAAAAGCGCAAACATACCAAGCAACTATAGACCAATAAGTTTGTGAAGCTCGCTAAGTAAATGTTTTGAGCAAATTATCAAAAGTAGAATTGTTTCTCAAATAACAAGTCATAACACTTTACCACTTGAACAATTTGGTTTTATGTCCACCAAGTCCACCAAGTTCATCGAATAACAAAATATGTAAAAACAAATTTTAGCACAGGAAAAAGTACAGGAATGGTACTTCTTGATGTCGAGAAAGCATTCGATACAGTTTGGCATGATGCTTTATTACATAAACTTCTTAGACTTCAGTTTCTTATGTACTTAATCCAAAGAATTCAATCATTTCTGTTTGAAAGGAAATTCAAGGTTTCGATAAATAATTGGTACCCCGATATTTATAAAATTTCAGCGGGTGTACCTCAAGGATCGGTGCTTGGTCCAATCTTGTATACTATTTTCACTTACGATTTCCCATGTTTAAACAACTGCGAAACAGCAATATTTGCCGATGACACCTGTGTTCTCTCGTCAGATCCAGTTGGTTTCAACATTGAAACAAATTTGCAATCTGCACTAAATGTCATTCAAAATTACTTTTTCGGCTGGAAGAATAGAATAAATGCCTCAAAGACACAGGTTATCTTTTTCACACGAAGAAGAAAAGCCTATTTCCTTCCGAGCAACAATCTTCAAGTAAATGGTGTAAACACTGAATGGCGTTCAAGTGCTAAGTATCTTGGACTTTAACCTTTGGCATGCATGTACAAGAAGTAATTAAAATGATCAATATAACCACTAAAACTCTTTATCCCTTTATAAATCGGAAGTCCAGACTAAGCAATGAAAACAAGCTGCTGATTTTTAAAGTCGTGTTCCAAGCAATTATGTTTTATGGTTCACCAGCATGGGGTAAATATGCAGCTATTCATATTAGCAGACTCCAAGTAGCTCAAAATAAGCTTTTGAAAATGATCCTTAAGCTTCCATAGTCATTTTCAACAGCTGAACTTCACGATATTTAAAATACGGAAATGGTATCAACTAGAATTGCCAAACTTAATGAACGTTATCTTACATCTTGTTTATCTTCAGATAACCCTCTAATTCCAAACCTAGCTTTATAGTTATAGTTCTTTTATTTAAAATATAACTTATTATGTGATATTAAACTTAATAATTTATTTCCTTTATTCACTATTTGTATGATTTTTTGTAATTATTTATTTATTTATTATATTATTTTTTGTAATTATTTATTTTGTTTATTATATTTACTTACTTGTTGTTATTTATTATTATGTACTTTATTTATTTATTATTATTTTATAATTTTAATTTATTTATTTATTGTATCAATTAACTTATTATGTATATTTATTTATTTATTATATTTATTTATTCAATATATTATATTTATTTTCTTAACTGTTCATTGTACTTATTTATTTTATTTATTTCGTTTATCGTTTATTTTGCTTTCATGTTAATTTATTAGATTTCCCTTTGATATTTAGTTATTCATTTATTTATTCACATTGATGTAAATAATAATCATTTTTAGTTTGTTTTTTATGTGTAAAACTTAAAGCTTGGTTTGAAAAAGGTCCCGCACCGCCCACCCTTCTTCTGATCAATCTACGTTGTATATTATTATCGTTGTTTAATTATTTTTCTGTTTTTTTTCTAATGAAGGTTGTTTCCTGTAGCTTTTCCTTCAAATACTTTGTTAATTAGTTCCTCTTCTTTATTTAAATGTCTAAAAGATTATAGTAAGGTAGTTTTAAACCATAACTCTGTAAATTGTGCAATATATTTTAAGAAAATAATGTATAAATATTCTGCTGCAATAAATACACAGTGGTAAGTAAAGTATCCCCAAACCATTATACTAGATTCACCATATTTTATGGTTTACGTAGTGAATTTAGAATAATGTTCTGTTTGGGGTGGACGCCTCTCATACTGCCGGGATCCACTACAATATGATGCAGTAAAGTCTCTAAAATATCTAGGTTATGATTATTCGAATTTTGCTTACTGTATTACACTCTTTGGATATTGGAACTCTTATTAATTCCAATCAAGACATAGCAAACAAACATACATACAAAGTTCATGAATAAAATAAATATTGAATAAAGTACCAACACTACAGTCCCTGGCCAAATTATTAGACGTACTGTAAGGTTCTCTGCAACCAACGACCATACCACGTCGAGTTAATCGGTTCTCGGCTCAATATGATTGAGTACAAACTCGAGTTGTACGCGACGGATATCCCTTCCTTCCCAAGAAGCGGTGCTTTCCTGGACTTGGCCTTAACGGACGCAAGACTTCAACTGACAAATATAGACCAATACACGCGGAACTGTTTGCGTGCGTTTGAGTACGATAGTGACCACTACGGACTCGCCGCCGCAATACGGATCCCGAACGAGCAAACGCTGCTGGAGGAGTACGAAGCAGTGTGTTCATTCGATTATCGGAGGGCACAATGGTCGCGCTTCTCCAGATTTTTAAAGCGAGATATACGTTCGAGTGGGATCGACCCACCGACAAACAGTAACATGACAAATGATGACATTGATCGGCATTTATTGCAAATGAACGACGCCATCAAACGAACTATGGAACGAACTATTCCTCGGGTAGGACGTTCCGACGACGACCAGACAGAAAAGTACAGAAACCCTACAATCGACGCACTATACCGAGAGAAAAGCAGACTGCTATCGAGGCTTAAACGGCTGTACAGGCAATTTACTGATCGCGACTACCCGGAGGTAAGGATGCTGAAGTCAGAGATCCGAATCCTGAAACAGCTGATAAAAGATAATTACAGAAAATCTGTAAGTCTGTATTGGGGCAATAAAATTCGGGCTATTAAAACCTGTAGTCCGAATATGTTCCCACAGATAAATAAGTTGTTCAGGAGGAAAGATCACAATGATATTCCTTGTGTTCGAATCTCCCAGACAGCATAGAACAGACAGACAGTACTGACTGTTGGAATCAGTCCAGAAAGTGTCGCTTCAAACGACGATTTTTTCGTGGTCGAGGACCCACAGGAGAAAGTGGATTTGCTGGGCGCTTGTTTCGAGGCCGTGTATACGGTGAACAATCCTGTTCGCCGTAACCACGACATTGAGAATAGGGCTCTGGTGAGCCACTTCTATCTGCGCACCGAACTTGAGAATTGGCGATCTGAGAATAACGGATTCACCGTGTTCACTGATGAAAACCATGCTAATGCAGTTGTCGCCAATGGCCGAGATGCATCGCACTTGTTCGTGTCGAAGGATGATCTTCTGTGCATCTTCGAGTCACTAAAGAATAAAAAGTCGGCGGGGATGGATGGTGTCCCAAACGTCGTATTGAGACACCTGCCTTTGGAGGCTGTAGATATTTTCACCACGCTGTTTAACAATGCGCTGAATAATGCACATTATCCGGCGCATTGGAAGGTAGCTGTGGTACACCCTATCCCGAAAAAATGTAAAGATAGGACGAACCCTGCCAATCTCCGGTCAATTAGCTTGCTTCCGAATATTAGCAAGGTCTTTGAAAAGGTTGTAAATAGAGCGCTGTTAAAGTGGGTCGAGGACAACAACATAATCCCGGACAACCAGTTTGGTTTCAGGGCGAGGCATGACACTATTCATGCCGCGTCGAAACTGGTTTCCGACATTCAGTGGAATAAATGCAAAAACCAATGCACGGGTGCTTGTCTGGTTGATTTTGAGAAGGCTTTCGACACCGTATGGTTAGAGGGACTTTTCTACAAGTTGACCAGGCGGGGGATGCACAAACCTTTGCTATATGTAATTTATAATATGCTTATGGGAAAGAAGTTCGTTGTCAAATGTGGCAACGTGACTTCGAGCAGAGTCTTTGAAATTAAAAACGGTTTACAGCAGGGGGCGGTCAATTCTCCGATCCTGTTTAACATTTACACGAGTGATCTGGTGGGTTCACTCAGACATGCTATAGCGTATGCCGACGATTTGGTGGCATACAGATCAGGTCCGAAAATCGAGGTCATTAATATCCTTTTGCAGCGTGACTTCGATCAAATTAAGCGATATTGCGACGACTGGAAGTTGAAAATCAACTTTCAGAAGACGGAAACAATCTTGTTCAGAACTCCATTGGCTGGGGCCTCTAGGGATACCAGAAAAAACTGGAAGAAATTGGCCATTATTGGACAAAATGGGCAGCCATTGGCGGTGAGAAGCGTAGTTAGATATCTGGGTATCTGGCTTGACCAGTATCTGTATTTCGATAGACATATAGTTGCTTGTCTTGCTGGGGCCAAGAAGGCTTATGCTCTGACAAGGAGACTGTTTCATAGCAGTCAACTTGACTCTAGAGTGAAGGTCATTTGCTACGTGGCCCTTATAAGGCCGATCATCGCTTATGGTTGTCCATTGTGGTTTAATATAGCGCCTAGTTATATGGAAAAGATTCGGGTTTTGGAGAGACAATGTCTTAGGACCTGTCTCCGGTTGTTCCGAACGCCCGAATCCAACTATATAAAATACTATCCCAACAAGGTCCTATACGATGGGGCTCAGTTGAATAGGATTGACAATTTCCTCATTAAGGTCACTCGAAGGCACGTTGCAAGGGCGATGGCCAGCGACAATAGTCTGATATTTGGGGCTTACTACCCCAATGAAATGTACATAGAGAGTACGCTCCGGTCTGGCTTTATCCCGCCAGAGGCATTTATCCATATTGATTCAAAAGGGCTGGTACAGACGAGGGATGGTATCCCGGTCTTATACCATCGCTACCGCAGCGCGAGAGATAAGCGGCTCCGCCATGACGGGGACGTCGCCAATGCTCATGAGCTCCTCCGTTTTAGTACCGCAATATCGGAGAGGGATATATTCGACACGGAAAAGCAATTCGCCGAATTTTGGTGGCTTGTTGAGGGGGGAGGGGTCAACATGCCCTCCCAGGACGGTGCGTTACTCTAGGTAACATCCTCTTAGCTTATAAGTTAGATTAAGTCAGCTAGGGCGTTTTTGGGAGAGGCCGGGCTCACCAACGTGTGGTGGTGCTTCCGGGAGTTGACTGACGCTGTAAGGCTTCAGTCGGCTCACGGCGGCGCGTGTGCACGTTGACGACTGCCAGGCGCTCGGAAAGCAATTGGGATTTTGACCACTTGTTGCGCCAGGCAACGAGTGCTCAGAATCCTAATTATAGTTAGAATATGCTAAGTAGTTTAAGTAAGTAGAGTAGGTAGTTTGTAATTTGTTTTTTTATATAAAAATATAAAATTTGATAAAGATTCCGAGTTTTCTTAACAATTTTCTCGATGAAAACATAATTATGTAAGATTAGTTCGTAAAATAGTTTTTAGGCCGAAAGGCAATAATTATAAGATAGAGTTAAGTTTAGGGCGTCCGCATAAGGATCAATAATCTAGAATAAGTATCCTGTTAATTTTAAGTTAGATTTAATCATTTTTGTCTAGTATTTAAGTTGATATAAGCTAATAATTAATAAAAATGAATTTAAAAGTAAAAAGTAAAGTAATCGGTTCTCGTCAGATCACCGTAATTAAACGACGTTGGGCGCGGTTAGTACGTAGATGGGGGACCGTTTGAGAACAACCGCGTGTCGTTGGCCAGTCCAATCTACAGAGTTGAGGTAGATAATACATACGCGGTATCACAATGGACCTAAATTGGTCTAAGTGTGTCGGCTTCTGCCGACAGCCACATAAACCTAACCTAAACCTAAGGTTCTCTGCCTTTTGTTTGTACTTGTTTACGTTCGCGTATCAATTGATTAACACTGTAATGCAATACGTCAAAAATAAATACAAAATGGAATCATTTACAAAATCTCCTAAATAAAACACATTATTATGTATGTTTAAATATAAAAATATTGCATATAAACTCGTGCAACACATAAAAATAGTAAAAAACTACAGTGCGTCTAATAATTTGGCCAGGGACTGTATACTTCATTATACTATCTACATTTATATCTACAACATGATGGATATTATAAATCTTAAAACAAATATAATTTCAGGAACTGATAACAACTATGTACATAGGATTTTTAGGCCTTATATTTGCGTCTTTTCTCGTGTATCTCATGGAAAAGGATGTCAAGGAAACGAAATTTAGTAATTTTGCTCAGGCCCTATGGTGGGGTGTTGTAAGTATATATAATATACATTTAAAAAAAAATTTCCATCTTCAAGGTTTAGCTTTAAAACAAAATGTTCTTTTTATACACAGATAACTCTATGTACGGTCGGGTACGGCGATATGGTACCCGAAACGTGGCAAGGCAAACTAATCGCCTCGTTTTGTGCTCTACTAGGAATTTCGTTTTTTGCACTTCCCGCGGTAAGTAACCATTATTTAATTAGAGTTTGTTTATATTTTTTTTACCTACAAACTAAGAATTTTAGTTTGAATCTTTTCAAATGGAACGAACAAGTTTTTTAATGTTGAGAGTTTGGCAAAAAAATAGCACACTTTCGATTCGGAGAGCGTACAGCGTATGAGTGATATTTTTTGTTGGTTGTAAGGAAAGGCTACAGTTCGCTTGGGCGAACTGGTAAATACACTATCCATATTCATAGCTCCAAAGTGGGTGTGGCATTGGATTGAGAGTGGTTGCTCATTAAAGAACTTTTTTTTCTAACAAAGTTACCAAAATTTGGAACTTTGGGCGTACACAAAATTCTTTTTAGGTTAAGGTTTAGTTTTCTAAGGATTTTATCGAAAAACAATGTTATTGTCAAAAACGACCAGAAAAAGTAGGCGTAGCAAAGACCTTGGTATGAGCGAACTGTTAAGAAGGATATTGCCATCATATTTTATTACCTATAACTTGTTTTTACGTTTTTTAATTATTTTATTCAAAAAACAATGTTAAAGTGAAATACGTCCCCAAAAAGAGGGCGTTTAAACTTTGTTAGGCTTATTGTTGAAAAGGACTTTGTCAACATACCTTAGAACAGAATCTTATTTCCATCGTCTTCTTCGATAAATGGTATTGAATAGTAGACGTATCAGTATAGAAATCTTTGCAGCTTTGAGCATTTGGGGTTCGAATCGAATATATATTAGAGAGCCAGATACCTAGGAGTCATCCTAGATCCAAGCTTAGCTGGAAGCTTAATATAGCACGCAGGGTACTCAAAGCATGTGTCGCTTTCTACGCCTGCAGCAGAACTTTTGCCATAAAAGACTCCGAACGACGATAGTGCTGTGAATATACGCAGCCGTAGTACGTCCCATCCTCACTTACGGGTCACTAGTATGGTGGGCTGCCTTAAGCAAAGCTTGCAATATTACTTAACTTAATCGAGTTCAGAAGTCGGATAGGGAGGAGGTCTTGAAGTACTAAATGTACTAAATGTACTTCTAAATTTACTTCTTAACCCCCTCCCTATTGAGCTTCACATCAAATTTGGTGCATCTTGCAGAGCAGTAAGGCTCTAAGAACCTGAGTTCTGGTCATGAAAACCCTTTACTCACAGTAAGGTGCTTGACCTCTAACCCGGGGATCTGGCTGTGACTGTAACCGACTACATAACGCCCAAACACAGCCTTAACAAAGCCGCCCACTTCAATTTCCCATCCAGAACAGAATGGAAATACGAAGCGTTCTCAATGAACCACCAGGTAGCAATATTTACCGACGAGTATCTTGTATGCGGAACTGAACATATCCGAATCGTTCCGGCTGTCGTATTCCTGTAGTGTATTCCAGGCGTAAGTACTAGCCACCAGGGAGGCTCTTAGGTTACTCACCCTTTACTTCATAGCCAAGAAAAATTTTACTTTCTTCATTGACGGCCAAGCAGCTAAAGAAGCTCTCGACTGACACTCCATATCATCCAAACTAGTTGCACAGTGTAAAGAGGTAATCACTGGTATAAGCGACCACTTCAACATCGCTATCCTCTGGATTCGCGGTCGTAGTCAGACATTGGGGAATGAAAATCAGACGGACTAGTAAGGCACGGCTCTACCCTTGACTGCTTCCTTCGTCGTTCCTCGGTCGTTCTCTTCTCTTTTTCTAATCTCTTTCTTCCCCTATAAGCACGATAAAGTTTTGTGTGTGTCCAGATGCATATTAAAGAACCCAACGACAGACTGAAGCAGCTGGACAATTGAAATCGTGCGCATTTGACCATGGTCCTATTACATCCACAGCGAGACATAACAAATGGCGCCCGTCTGAAGACAACATCTGTATTAAGATACTCATCCCGCAGCGACACAGGTCTCACACGACACATAATAAAGAGACATTTTCTCCTTCCATAGGGCTTGCCAAAGGAAAAATATTCAAGTACTACCTTTCAATTGCAAAAGATGGAGCACCCTAATCAACTTCCAGAAATATATGGCCTGCTTCAACGCAAATAGAACTCACGATCTAACATACAGATGAAATTGCTATAGTTTTAGTAAACAGCACTGAACATTGGCCTGTCGGCGCTCAAGCTGCCAAGTTGGGAAATCAATTCAACCCACACGCTCGCAAAACCCATTGGAAAGGAAAACATTCACCATTTCCCCTGCGAATGTCGAGCTCTAGCTAGAACCAGACAACGTACACTGACCAAGCCTTTTTTGACGACCTATCAAAGTTTAGTAATTTATAATTCTGCAAAGTCAACGAATTTCACAACTCCATAGGGCGGATATGAAATTGGCACCCTTGATCACTTAAGTGATGGTATCAAAACGGTGGCCACTCGATAGTTGTATCCTGGTGTACCTTCCTACCTACCATATTTCAAATTTCAGGGTTCTAGCTCGACCTCAAAATTGTTGAAGGCCGGACGGACCTGGCTAGATCGATATAACTTTCCATTTTAATCATAAATATATATATTAATTATAAGCGGTCTACGATTATGAACAAAAAATAAAAACCATCGTACAGACGTCACCTATTTTGTTATCCGAGCGCGCATATGAAAGAGGGAGACCACACGAACGTTTCAAGCCTATTGTGGTGTTTGTGCGCGCTTTCATTCTTGAGATATCGTGTGTTCAATGTTTTATTCAAATAACTCTTATTGATTTTTTTGCATTTTTTTTTGTGAATCAGACATCGGAAAGTTGCTTTTCCAACATTGATAACAATCGGTGTGAAAGTGAATGAAAAGTGATTCTATCGAAGTTTTTTACTTTTGCTTTGTTGTTTGATTCGCACAAGTAAGCTGACATAGGCGCCTGCCAGGCAACAAGCACCTACCCTAAGCGGAACAACGCAGTTGTGTGAGCGGCCTAAGCCATGCGGAGAAAAACGTGCTGTCCCTTTCACCGGTTGACCTCAAATTAGGCAATCTTCGGTATTGGCCTGAGAGCGTTTCTGCAAAGTTTGGTCAAAATCGGTCTTCTTTTTTTAGGCGCAGCAACATCCGAATACCCGCTATAGACAATAATAAGGAAGTCTGCTGGAACATATTGGCCAATAGAATTCTCGGGCACGGGCAAAGCCGGGCGGGTGCAGCTAGTATAATAGAAATAACCTATACTAACATCCAACGAGAACATTTATAGGCGTGTGACACTGTTCGTGGCCCTTGAATGTGTCACGAGGACCTTGCGTTACTAGCATTCAGTTTGTTTTCCATTCTTTGGACATCGCCCTCTTAACACTTAACACAAAATTCCAAAATAAAACAAGTAAACGTCCCCATATGCCACAGTGACAATCGACAGCGTTCGCATTACGATGGCAAAAACTTGCTAAAACTCTTCTAATTTACGCACAAATGCCTGTTAAAGACGTCACCGGTACCATGAATGGCATCGTATGCATGCCTCAACGAACATAAATTTAATTTGCGTGTAAAATTTCCCACACAAGATAATCTCCGATGACCTACGCTCTCTGCGGATGACTCCTGTGGTCCTATTTAGGTTAACCGCATTGTATGTGCTTTGGTTAGAGAAAAAAAACACCCCACGACGACGACGACGACCAACTTGGAAAACAAAAGCATATCCTTGCAGTCCCAGCTATGCCAGGAAAATATTTATTCAACCGTAAGTTATAACCGAGACCAAAAGATGCACACGTACCAGTATAAGTGCATCGGATTGCTAGAATGCAGCCATACTCAAATAGGACATAATCTCAGTAAAAGACTTGCTTAACTTTTACGAAAGGATATAGCCGAAGTCGTCTATGGATAGGTAAGAGTATGTGGTGTTTTGCAGGAAAATAATGCAGGGGCTTGTTAGTGACGAACATGTCTGGGATAAGTACCACTTTTTCTCGGTCTCTCAGTTGGCTGCTCGCTGTGTTACTATTCCGTCCTCGCCGCAATCTGCTGTTTTATTAAGCAAACGACCATTCCAATTTCTACGTTAAAAATAGAGGAGGAGTGGGCAGGGATGTCAACAAGAAATGCACCACAATGCGAAACTATTTTAATTAAAACGATGACTCGTAGAATTAGTCCTTGATAAAGGCTGCAGGCTAGATAAAATACGGAATTAATAGTAATCCTCGAGTTTTTAGTTCCTATTTTTGCATCCGATTTATTACTCCTAGTGTGAAGTATGCCATTTCCATTGGGGAACATAATAATCTTAGTAACCATTATTGTGGTTTTTTTTGTTGATTTTGTTTTTCTTTGCCAAACACGGATAATGATAGTTGGAAGGGGCACTCACTCAACAGGAGCCCTCTTAATGCGATCTTCTTCTTGTCTCTACATGAACCAGAGTGGAGAGCTACTGCATTGTTTATTGTTTGCTTAAGCTTCCCTGATAAGCGAATGTTGATAGCAAGCGGGTGGTCATTGGGATGTTATGAAAAGTCAAGCTGCCGAACAGAGCAAATAGAGAGGATGATTTCGAGTGACGAATAAGGAAGGATTTTCATAAAGATGGTAACGATGATAGTGACAACACAGCTCTTTGTTTCCCAGATTTTGGGGCGACAGCACAAATGTAAGACTTCATGTGTGTCGGGCTGAAGAAGTGCATGAGGTTTGTTTGCATAGAACTGTGTTATGCAATTAAGGATTGTCTAATTGGATGACGTTTGTCGGAAATTTTCCTGCTTTTGAGTAGGTAAAGAAAATTATGATGGATAGAAATAGCATGCAATATATGAGAAAAACTTTTGTGATAAATGAGAGATGATGATATTTATCCTGAAAAAGACATTTGAAATTGTAAAGTAGTTTGCAAAAACAGGATTTTTGTCGAACAATGGACCGTAGACATTTGAGGAAAGGAAGAAAGTTCTTAGAATATAATTGGGCACTCGCGGTTAGAGGGAGAGGAGAAGTCAGTCGGTTTGAACTTATCATTTTACCTGGCTAAATTGATGTAATATAAATCTGCCTGCTGTCCGCAAGTTTATCATACTTATGTAACCTAGTTGGCATGATAGTAGATCCTAACATAATGAGGGACAATCCCAGCAGGATCTGTCTTACTACCCATCACCTAGTACAGATGGCCTGGAACTTGTACCACAATATTAACAAGTCTTGTTAAACAAGTGAAATTCAATTCATATTCAAACAAGTAAAACTACATTTTACATTTAATTTTACCTGTTAAACAAAGCTTGTTGTATTATGGTACAGGCCCTGTTCTGTCTAACAGAAGACGGAATTGGGTAATTTCTTGATATGCAATAAAAGCAACCTGACTGAAATCAAAGTAAGTAACTTCCACTTCATTCTCAGTTCCAAATACTTTGGTTGACAACCACACAATTTATTTTTTGTAAGTCAGTGCGTAATTTCACTGATGAGTTGTGTGGATATTACAAAGTTTTAATTTTATAAACATTCAGGGGGCTGTTATATAGCTTGACTAACTTATGGCTTCTCTGTGAGCTTAGGAACTGTTGAGGAAAGATGGCTCAATGTCAATACCTACCCTATTTTTTTCGGTGAAGGGAGATAACTTCACGGCAATAACTTCACCTCGAGTGAGGTTTGTCGACTTTTGACGGAATCATCCATAATCCACTATGGGTGGGCAATAACTTCACCAAAAATTCGGTGAACTTATTTCTCACCAATAATTATTTGAGAAATTTTTGATAAATATTGAAAAGTAATGACCATTTATAGTTAGAAGAAACAAATGGGCTCGGTTTTTATTCTAAAATTTGGTTTAAAGTGCAACGTGCAATCACGAAAAAGAAGCGGGACTTAAAACTCCTGGATTGCACAAATGCCGCAACACCAGTGTTTTATTGGCCTCAGTGATAAAGTGATACGAAACCAGGAAGCCTGTCGATATTTATTGATGTTCTCCAGTGAAGAAGGAGGGTTATGATCTCTTAAGTCCAGGTCATAACCTCGTAGTTAAAGACAAAGAAGAAGAAAGGTTAAAGTAAAGGAAGTAATCTCCTTTGTATCCCTGATACAAAACATTAGTAAATAAAGAGAACAAGTTTTTGTTGTATGTTTTCGTTGTGAGTTTTTTCATAGGGGGGTTTCTTTTTTGTTTAATCAAGTTGCAGTAAAACAAATATTAGTTAGCAATGAACTAGAAATCTTTCTGTCAAAAACGTATAACTGATTTGAAAAGCTTGTGCACTAGCTGTCCGTTTCTCTTGTCCCATAACTTCACTTAGGAGAAAGATTTCGAATTTCGGATTATAAAGTAAATTGATATTTTATTATTATTTTACCTTATGCTCAAAAAGTAAAAATCTTGCTCCTAAAAACTTGAAACTGATTAAGTTTTCAACGTTAAAGAACAATTGAAACGACTTCGGGCCTGAAACCCGCAATGGTGCATTGGCTTAACACGATTGTGGTGAGACTCACATATGGCGCACTTGTGTTGTGGAAGCCGACTAAGAAAAAAATGGTACTCGCAAAATTAGCGGTGGTGCAAGTATAGCCATCACGGGTGCACTTTGTACGACCCCTACGGCAGCGCTGGCCACCTTTCTGCATCTAATAGTGCTTAATTTACAGATCAAACAATTTGCTGGCAGCAGTGCCTTACGGCTCACTAATCTGAGTTAATTTAAGGTTTGCGATACTGGACATTGCTCAATTTTGGCAGAGCTCCAGCGAGGCAATCCAATAATAACTGATGAAAAGTCTACCAAAGGGGATGACTTTGAAATTCCGTATGATGTGCCATATCCGAAAAGGGGTGAATGGCAAAGAAATGCAATGACAAATCCAAATGAAATAGCAATATTTACAGACGGTTATAAACGGCAGAAAGAACTGGATCCAGTGTGACTGTTTTGAGTGCCAGGTCACTGTGTTTCAGAAGGTAACGAGCTTACTGATGAGCTGGCAAGAACATGAGGGGTTCTAGATAGTGAGGTATGGGTTATTAAACCACCGCTGGGGACAGCCTACATAAGCACAGAGTATTCAAGGCATTATGGTCACATTTTGAAAACAAGACCGCAGCTTACAACACTGGTAGGTATCCTGTCTGCGAATTTTTTCCTCGTAATGCAACGAGTATTTATAAGGCAATTTTCCACCCAAGAGTGAGTGTGAATTGTTTGTGACAGTGACTCAGACGGACAGATACGGACACATCAGATACTGCAGAAATCTGCAATTAGAGGAGGACATGACACACTTGTTGTGTGAATGCGAGGGAGTAGCGCGAAATCTTAGTGGGTTCCTAGGAAGGTGTTTCTTTAAGCAGTTGGAGGAGATAGGCCACTTAAGCTATTGGGAACTGATCATTTTGCAGGGAAATTGAGTGTTTCTTGAAGGAAAGCGTTTATGTTTTGAACTCTGATTTTTTGGATCAATCGGTTTTCCAGGGATCGCGGTGGGACCAGTCTGCTGCCTGGTGTTGTATGAGTTTTGATACCTCTATTTAACCTAACATAACGTAAAAGCTTTTATTTTTGTTACTGCAAGTTGAAAACTCCCCTATGAAAAACTCACAACGAAGTCCTACAACGAAAACTCGTTCTCTTTACTTGCAGATGTTTTGTACCAGGAGTATAAAGATGATTGCTAGCTTTCAGTTTCATTCTTTGCATAATGTTTTCCTGATCTTCATGAGGATGAAGAGCTTCATTGCCTCGAAGTGTTTTTTTTTTCGCTGTAACATCACCAAAAAACTGCCTGCATATAAAAAAAAGAAATTATTGTCCGCTCGATGGGAAGTCGTTGCCCATGTGAAGTTATTGCCCGTTAAATTATGTCCACGACAGAGAATTCAGAAACTAACCCAAAGTTGTCCAGATATTCCAATATGTTGACCTCCGATAGCTGTAAGACGCTACACTTTGCGTATTGTTTATTCTTAGTAGCGTCTACTTTACTACTCTAAAACCAAGTTCAGAAGATCAACGGTATAAAGGCTTTTTCCAAAATCGTTTAGAGTCCAAAGCACCATGAATATTATACTAAAAGCGGAGCAGGTTAAGACTATGGCAGTGTTAAAGAATAAGTCTGGTGCGCTATAAAAAAACTATCAAAATATTCACAAACTTGGCATTTCTGTTCATTCAAATGATGTGCATCAAGAGTCATGCGTAGTTCATATGCGGATCAGGGGTTACAAATTAAATATCTACTTATCTTAAAACTGAATTTAGACTAACAGTTTTCAGGGATGTAAGGCGTATAAGCTAATTCCTAAAAGCCACTTCATAAGCCTTTTTTTATAGGATTTCATTACAGTCTTTCATAGTAACTAAAGTGCACACCTGTGCCAATTATTATCTTGTGAGTACCAAACCATTGGCATAAGAGGTGTTTTCAATAACCTTAACAAATGAACCTCCTCACATGTGTGATGCTTGTTCAGCCTTTTTTCTATTGAACTGGGTTAAGACAGGAGAATAGCTCAATTCAGAAAACTATTAACCGAGGAACTCGACAATTGCAAGATAGTAAAAATAAAAAGGCAAAGAGTAGCTCCCGGAAATTATGCCATTTTTTTTTTGTTTTCGAAAAATGCCAGAAAATTGTACACAAAAAGATCTGGCGATTTTATTAAGTTATGTATTTTTCTGGCAATATTTCCGAAATTTGTGGCTTTTTTCGAAAAAGTTTCCGACACTAGATGTTTGTTGTCGGTTTTCCCAAAAAAAAAAAGGAACAAAGCCCAACGCAGTTGATCTAAAAATAAATCCAAACTCATCTAGATCACAAGAATTTATAAGACATTCAGCTAAGTCTCTCAACAAAAAGAGCTCTTTGCGAAGAACGTAGCATAGCCATAGTAGTTCAAAATGTCCTAACAATGGAAATATTTACTTGCGTAGGGCTTCCGATCCGATCTCTGACTGAGACACTGCAGCTTTCCATCCTATGCAATCCCAGGCACACTGCTTCCAGTTCTAGAGACCAAGCGCTCTGGCATCCGCGATGGCTTGGTCTTTAAAACGGAGGTCCGGTCTTCTCGAACCTCCTCTTGGCTGGAGCATTATTTTCCATTCCCTCAATATGACCGAGCGAATGTAGTCGATGTGATTTTGACTACATCCACATCTTGGTACAGCTCATAGAGTGCGCGGTTGTATCTTCTCCTCCATTCGCCCTCCTCGCACACAGGCCCATATATCCGACGGAGTGTTTTTCTTTGAAAATAACTCAATATTAACTCCCCTTTTCTGTTTATCGTCCAGCACTCGGCACCATAAAGCAGGTCTGGCAGGATTAAGAAAAGAGCATCCATTTTGTCCTTCGAGTGAAGAGTTTTGAACCCAGATGTTTGGCCAAACCGAAGTAGCAGCGGTTTCATAAGGTATAATTCTCCGTCGGATCTCTAATAAGGTGCCATTTTTGGAGTTGATGTTTACTCCTAGGTAGATGAACTCCTTAACTACCTCGAAGTTATTGCTATCAAGAGTTACTTTTTGTCCTAGGAAGTGGACAGATGTTTGTTTGTTTGTTGAAAGCGTGTACCCGGTCTTGTCCTCATTTACTTCAAGACCAACCAGCAGCACTTATGGCAACTTATTGCAATCTCATAAATGCCAAATGTGAATGAAAGTGCCCCTTGGCAGCTACAGTAATAAACCATTACACGGTACTGCTTTGTTGGTTTTCCCGACACTTTGCAGAGGAGGGAGTTGAGACAGCAGATTAGGTGAAGGAGCATGAAACAACACTTTCTTCACTGACATTTCGGTGAAATCAAACATTTGCTCATTTATATTTTGGTAGTTAAGGCTTCTATTAGCCTACGTATCTACGTCAAGTAAAGATAATCGATATCTATTCATATTTGGATAGCAAGGAAAAAAATATTTTTCTTAAACCATAAAGTAGCTAATTCCACATTTGTTTCCTTAACTTTATTCTTCTGCTATCAAAGAGCCATCTACATGCGACGTCAATCAAGCGCTATGATATTTAATATTCGCCTAAAAAATCGTTTACATTCATTACTAAACAAATGTTATTCCCCATTCACAGGCAAAACATAAATATTGTGCGAAACCACTGCCACACTAATTATTTCGATTTCGTTAAATGCCTCACAAACAGAACCTTCTAGAATCCTGTAACAATAACAACCTATATCCTTTAGCAATACATTTATTTTCCAAGTCGCACATATCCATCTCTCACCTGAATCAATTATATGCAAATATTCAAACTTGCCCAGCCCAAAACCAATACCAACAACCGCTCGTTATAAAGAAAAAAATATATGCATTGCAGAAACTCCTCAACTTGAATTGAAAATATGTGTGCCTGCCCGGCGAGCGCGTCTCTCAACAATCTCCACCAAAAACCACGAACAAATTCTAATTAAATTGTATATCATGCATAAATGACTATACATAAATATTGTACGATATAAGAACATTATATAATGAAGCATAGCATGTAGTCATGAACATTTTGCATATCTCCACCACTCGTAGGGTATCCTTGGTAGCGGTTTTGCGTTGAAAGTACAACAGCAACAGCGTCAAAAGCATATGATACGACGACGCCAGCCGGCGGCTACATTAATCCAATCCCTATGGAGATGCTACGCCGCAGATGAACATTCCGTATCTGTGGCAACTTGGAAGATCCATCAAGTGCCATTACCAAGTCCACCACCGTCGTAAGTATTTGATTTTGTTTTTCAATAAATAGAAACACTTTTTATATACTTTTATAGAGAAAAAGGATATGATTATTTTGTTTGGTTTCCTCTCAAATGATAGAAAATATTTTTCAGGGATTTTCGGTTTATCTCTATTTTATTTTAATTTATTGTTTTGTTTTTTTTTTTCATTTACCTACCTGCGTCGCTCACAAGCGATGTTATAATTTTGTTTTTGTTTAAATAAAAAATGGTTAAACTATTAACAAATAAATGTTAACAGTTGTGTGCAGTTTATGTTACCTGCTTATTGTTACTAAGTAAGAGATTATATAATAAATGTTTAATTTATTTTATTATATGTAAATTGAGAAACTAGTAAGGATACTTTTCTTAAATATTGAAATTTAATTTAATTGACGTGTTTGTATATGTGTCTTCTTTTAGTTCTGAGTACTGGGATAGATTGTTAAAAAATTTAAGTGAATATAGGTAAATGAGGGTAAATTTGTTTAATTTTCTTTATTTATATCATTTAGTGTTTTTTATATTTTTGTTTTTTAATTTATTTATTTTTTAGTTTTTTTTCTTTTTTTAAGTTTGGTTAGTATCCCGTTTTCAATAAAATATTTCCATTGTATTTTCTCTCTCTCTCTCTCTCCATCTCTGTCTATGTCTCTCTATTTGTCTTAAACACTCCATGAACCTCTTTTGTATGCTAAAAGAAAATCATGTTGACTGCTATACCTCTTTTCCCAAGTTGGTAATGTTGATTTTTGTTAATTTTTCGTTACAGCAAGTATAAGCATTAAGTATGACGGCATTGAGTTAAGTTTTTTTACGCATCTTCACCTTCACTAATTATTTTTATTGATTGAAGATTTGAAAATAAAATGTTATTTGCTTCTTTTCAACAGTGATGTGTGATGTCCTTTCATTTTCACTTAAGGTGGGCTAAAATTGAGTTTTGGATTTTTGTACGATTCAAGTGAAATAATTTGTTAAAATCACGGAGAATATTTAATCGTTCGTTAATGCTTTAAATATAAATAAAACAAGTATGATGCATTGGCATACAGTGCCTTAAACCTAGCTTCTCCATCCCTTAGTGTTGGACCTAAAATTTTATACAGAGCTCGAACGGCAAATTTAGAAAGCTTTTCTCTCTGTATGTTTGTTAGACTTTCGTAAGAGGTGGGTCTGTGATTTTAATATAAGACCCCTCCTGCGAACGTCTGACAAACATCGAAGAGTATAAATTGTGATGAGAAGCTTCTCAAATTTGATGTTCGGTTTCGGCTTAAAACTGTAGACCCCTTCCACTTCGCACAAGCAAATGGTTGGAGAAGCTAGCTTTAGGTCCAGTATGGGCCGTTAATGCCTAATATTGCACTAATTCCATTTAGTCGAGAAGATAAAATGGGTCCCTCGTTTCGTAGAATTATAGCCCTGGGAACTCAAAAAACCTAACAAGCACTGAATAATGAAATCTCCGGAAATCTTGTTTTTGGAATTTTGAATCATTCGAAATAGCCTGAATGTATTAGATGCCCTCATGTCGGCGGCTGAGTCCAAAACAATAACCTATACAAATTGCAATAAAAGGACATTTTTATAAGGACATACCAATTTTGTATTTAAAACAAACGCAACCGTAAATGTTTTTTATGATCTGTCAATGTCAAAACGTCAGTCAAGGTTAATTTTTACCATGGTGAAGCTTACAACCGAGCAACGTTTGGATATTAATCAAAATTACTATCGAAAGTCTGAGTCATTGGTCGCAACTTTAAGAGCGCTTACTCTGTCCTAATAATCATCTGACCACATAGGCTGTGCGTGCTATAGTAGATAAATTCGAGACATAATATCTACTATTGAATGTTCCTGTACCTGTCAACGCAACGGTCGAAGTACCGAATATTTCGCAGCCATAATTGCTTCAGTTTAAAATGAGCCAAATAATAGATTATGTTTACGGGAATTGAGAATCTCTTAGGCCATTATAACAAATTTTGCGAAAGATCTTGGCCCACATCTTTACAAGATCAAAACTTGTCTGATTGGGTTCATTTGGCAAAATTTGAAAATAACCTCGCTCGTTTTGAGTTGTTTTTGTATACAGGGTGTTTCGAAATTAAATGTCAATAATTTGGGAAAGGATTTGATGTACCTTTACATATGCTTACATAAATATCTCCGCTAATACTTACTGCATAGACTTTATTTAAGGCCTAAATTTGAAAATAAATAATATTCCTTTTAATTGCGTTTGAGTAAAAGTTTTCACAAAATAATTTATAATTTAAGAAAAAAGGAAAATATTTTCATGGATATTTTTATTCTCGTTGGGTTTAAACGGGAGACAGTTCCGAGGACGTCAATTCAATTCAACTGTATTCTAGTAGTGTGCCAAAAAGATATATCAAGAGACACAGCTTCCCTTCCTAAGCATTTATTTATAAAAAAATCAAGTTGAAGTTATAACAAAAAAAAAAATATTTTGCAAAAACCTAAGAGCAACTTTTGGTCCATCTTTTATAGTACAAAAAAAAAACCAAAATTATAAGAGCAATTATCCTACTAAAGCTTTGATATAAGTTATCAAGAATTCGAATTTTGTTAGCTATGAAGAGGTTAAACATTTATATTATGAGGATTATCTTTTTCATTAAAAATACAAAGACCATTGATTGGAATAAGTCTTGAGAATTGTTTGGTAATGAAATTTTGTATTTTTTGTTTTTTTGTTTATGTATTCTTTACCTTAGGCGGGACTTTTTTTACTGGTAAGGATAATAAGGTTAGGTTGACTATATTCTTTCACGCCTATTTCTTTTATTGAAGCTCTTTCATACTAAAGTCCAGTTCTTTAATCCTCTAGTTTGTTCCCATTTAAGCTTTTGCAAATTTTACTATCACACTTGAGTGAAACAGTTGATTACTATTTATACTTATGTACACAGAGGTTTTACATTTTTATCTTATTCTACGTTTAGGAGAGGGTTTTTGTTATAGATATCTTTTGTGTAAAAAAAAAGTTTTATTTTTGTTTTTTTTTGGCGATTGGAGATTGAATGAGGAACATTTAAAAATATTTCGATAATTCGCTAGCCAGTTGTTTGAATTTAGTCCCTTCGTTATGCCTGTGGATTTTTGTTTTATAGGGCGATTAACCTAATGGCATGCTTTATTGCAGAAAATTCATGTTATTTCTAAACATTGGAAGATTTTATATTGGATCAACTTCGGGCCTATTTTTTTTTATTCAAAAAACTTACAAAAAAAAATCAATTCTTTTATATTTTAAATGAAGTCATATTTTTTTATCAAAAATCTTATTTTCTTTCTTTTTTATTATCATTTAAGACCTTACAAAACAGTTAGGGGTCATTTTCTTCACTTATGCTAAACGGCTGGCTTAGATCAACTGCCAGTTGAGGTCAACTTGCAAGTTGAAAGTCAAATTTCTTCACTTAAACTTTAATTTTTGAACCGGCCACTTTGTTTCAACTTGCTCAATAAAATGCCGGAAAATTGAAAGTGATTCTGACAATACTTAACTTGCACGCCATAATTTCCGAAAATACCAATTCGATTTGGGTTTTATTCGAAAGTGCTTGTTTTTTTTCGTACAAATTATTGGAAAATATTACAAAAAAAACAAGACATTTGGATATGATCATCGTGGACTGCCATTTTTACCAAACATCACAGAAATTACAATGGAAACATTATTGTGTTTACTTCAGTCGATGTCTTCTTCTTGTTCTCCAATTTGGAGTTGCAATAGTATGCTAAAATATTATTGCAACAACTGAGCACAATTATTGTTTTCTACAAAAATGCCCTCGATGCAAATTCAGCAAATCCTTCTACCGTGTGCGGCATGCGGGTGTACTTGTAGCAAAGATTCGCAATGGCAGTGCTTCCTGCTGATTTGTATAGGAATACGATGTTCAGACAACAGATAATAATATACAGATGTCGCAGGCATATACAAAATACTGTCTTCGGATATTTGTTTACCATAAGATCAAATGACAAAACGCTTTTGGATTGAACTCACCATTTGAGTGGTCGATTTTTCTTTCTCCATGATCCAAGGATAGGTGAAAAAGTGAAATCACTTTTGTTTGCTATTTTTAGTATTTTGGTCTGTATGTATAATGCTATGCTGGAAGAGGAGCGGATGTTGGTCATGGTCGGTTGTAATTTCATTCAAGATTCTTACCGCATACGATTCTAATGATCGGCTGTGAGACGCCCTGAAACAGCGCTGTAACTCCAGCCCCCATTTCAAGTGGTAGCAATCACAAGTTGTAATTTATTGACCGACTTTAAAACAACAATTTGTTTTGACAGAACTCCAACAAATTTTCTTTTTTTTCGTGAAAAGGAAGTACAGTTTAAGTTTATTTACGCCCAAAATACATGTGCAGAAAAAGTGTATGCATTACTGCATGTAAGACATATGTACAGAATTGTTTTACGCCCTCTGCATAGGTTGCTGTCATAACTTTTGTGCCAGAACACAAGAGTGCACAATATCAATGGAAAAAACTCTCTTCATTTGAACGCAAAAAAAAAATGCATGGGCCAAGAGTAAAAAAAAAAACGGAAAAGAAAAGAAAAATTTGCTTCTTTTCTCTTGTATGGTATTAGGTACAACTTGCGGAACTACAGTGGCTGCAGAGTTTACATGTGATCGCGCGCATTCAAAGGTGTATGTTCTATTTTCAAAAAATATTCCGCATATGTGTTTTGCACTTCAGCAGACAGTGACATTGACAAAATATTTGTCTGCATGAGAGAGTTGTCCGTTTAAGGGCAAAAACAACTTTTTTTAAATAAATTATCTTTTTATTAACCACAACACAAATAAATCTTTTGGCAACTTTATTTCAAACAATGAACACAGCAAAAAAACCTTTTGATGACATGTCACTCTGCACGCCACACACCATTTTTTTTAGGGAAACGCCGAAATTTTATCCAACGTCACGTTTAAAGGAACAAATTCGCTCAACTTGTTTTATTTTTGGGAGTTGAGGCAGCGGCAAGTTGATGGCAACCCAGCAAATCGTCAAATTCTCAAAAACGAAAAAAAAAATTCTCAAAGTTGAAATGAAAATAGGTAAAGTCAACTTCGAGTGAAAAAAATGGCCTTTAATGGGATATCTCACCAAATAAAAAAACTATAATTTTTTTTTGGACTTCTGGCGTTTTTTTTTTTTTGTAAAACTCCCAGAAAAGAATTCTTTTATTTCAAATTACACTTATTTTTATATTTCATTCAATTTTCTAAGGGTTGTTACCACAGCAAACAATATTTTCTTTTTCAATTTTTATATGCTTGCAACATCACAATTCAATTTAGGAAATTTCACTTGTTTAAATTTGGTACAAAAATCTATTTAAATTTTATAACAGTCTATTTAGACATTATCGTCTCATCCAGTATCACACTATGTACACACGTAAAAAGCAATAATGATCCCCTTCACATTTATTTTTCAATCAATTCTTAAGAACTTTTTTATATTATTTAGTAAAAACAATTTGACAAAAATGATATAGTTAATTCCTAAGATTCTTTTTCTTTCTTTCTATATATCTTTTCGATTTTTTCCCCTTCGTTTTACACTTAACCTAATTATAAATTAAAAAAAAAGGATACAATATTTCCTTTTGTTTTACTAACTTGCAATAATATACATCATTAAGTCAATGTTTTCTATTTGTTCGTGAACAAAAGCTTTCGGGGCCAAAAGATATACCTTCTGGCTCGGCGGTATCCATCCGGTACCGAAAGGTTGGTTAAATCCTGCTCCTAACCAAATTTCATTTAAATATTTAGTTTTTTAAAAATAAGGAAAACAAAAATATTAAGTAATTGTAAATTATGGATTTTTATTTATTTAAATTTTGTATTTTTAATTCGATTTTCGTTTAGAGCAACTGAGAATATTATGTTCTGATTATAGTTTTCCGAATGCTCTTTCTACCCTTCTCCCAGTTTATTTTCTTCTCTGCGTTTAAGTGTTGAGTACTTCTGTCGTACTAATGGTCAATGATTTAAATTTTGTGTACGGTATTATGAAATAAATAAAATTATATGAATTTAAATAAACGGAATTTCTGGTTATGGGGTTAAATAAGATTTTAAACAAATTAATATTTATTGGTGTAAAAAATAATAGTGCGTCATCATTTTTTTATGTTTGTGACTTTTTTTAAATTAAATTGGTTATGTATGTATATATTTATTAACTACAGACGTAAAAGTGTATACTTTTTTTTAATAATTACTGTGTCCCTCTATTTCGGTATTAAAAAAATAGTATCAAACAAGAGTTTCCTAATGTGGCGCATTTGTTTCAGTAAATTTGAATTTTCTTAAATATTCCAAGTAATTATTTTCAAGAAATCCGCCTTCAGGGAAAACAAACCCGGAACTGCTTTGCTCTCATCTTTTTCCTTTTGTCGGCCTTTATGCGATCATACTCAATTCCTTTTCTTATGTATTTAGCCATTGTTCAGTGCTCGTAGACTCTGTAGTCATCTGGTTTCTTCAAAGA
Source organism: Portevinia maculata (assembly GCA_949715645.1). Classification (NCBI taxonomy): domain Eukaryota; kingdom Metazoa; phylum Arthropoda; class Insecta; order Diptera; family Syrphidae; genus Portevinia; species Portevinia maculata. The sequence continues at coordinate 283,792,064 of OX454526.1, read as the reverse complement.
ACATATTGTTAGCTGACATTGTCTCAATTCAAGTCGCCATACTGTCATGCTGCGCTAGCCATTTTCCTCACTCTATAGATGTAGCTTTGAAACACACGTGTCCGATAATAAACGTTGTAAGGTAGAAAGCTACATCCCCATACCATCTCTCAGTCGAATTGCCGATATTTCAGCCGTGCAACCTCTGGATTCTCTACTCCGTCGTTCCTTTCAACGTCTTATTGTAATATTTTGAGACTCTGCTGTTACTCTGTCCTCTCTCGTTAATACATTTTTTCGCTGCCGCTACGGAGGATATAGAGGTTTCCGTTACACCGGCGCGCGGCTGCGATTATGAGGAAGGGTGGGATTTTTATAGCTTCCAATTCGCTGACATTTGCAATTTGTCAGGTCTTGCAGCAAATCGTCTGCTTGTAGTTGTGCTTCTAAAGTAGTGTTATCTTGGCTAAAGAAAAACGTTATATTAGCTAACGATATCTACACATTCGCCGACAGCCAGTCTATATAAGCTCTATTATAGTCTTAGACTGCCGATCATATCTTCCACTTTCGAGCTTTCTTCTACAGGCCGGCCCAACCTTTCGCGGATACTGCCATTTGCATTTAAAACAAAAAACTTGTTCAAATAAGCCCAAAATAGCAACATCTATCACACCTGTGCTGAATTTTTGCACATTAACTCGCACCACTTGCAATATTGCAACTTCAAGGAGAATCTAACTCAAAATAGGGCGCTATCTGTAAGCTTGTTTGGCTGGAGCCGGCCCTGTCTACGGGGTACGGCAACATAACTTTTTTTTAATGAACACTATTTGGGCTATGACCCCTACAGCCTGGCGCGCATTTGACAAAAGGAATTAATGTTGACGCACCATGTACAACGATCTTAATAACTTACCTAACACGGTCGTTAGAGATCTCTCCCGTTCATCTCAAATTTATTCAGGGAGTAGAGAGATAACTCTAAATTACACGTAAACGAGCCTGGATAAGAAGGATCATATCATCTTAACTGCACACCTACTAGGCCGTCCATTTGCTTTACCACATTGATGGACATCTCAATTCTGAGGATTCCATTAGAAGCTCTAAAGGGCAGTTCCTAGAATTAAGCCTTGTGCATCATATAAATTAGCTTGCTGTCTCTTAGGAAGCCTTATGCTATCTTATTTATAAATCCAACCGTATATAGGAGTTAAAATGTTCACGCCAGCTGGCACCAAAATTCAATTTGAAATAGATACGTTCCAACATTATGACTATACGGCTATTTTCTTAGTCCTTCATGGAGAGGTCAGAAATTCAGGGGTCTCGTCATGGAATTTTTCGAACGATTATCATTCAATGGAACGCAATCGTCATCAGTTTACATCACGCAATTTTACCACCATCGTGTCATCTATCGTCAATCACGTATGAATCCAATTTAGAAATCTGATACAAATGCAATTGGAATCATACACACCCAACTATAGGTTTTTCTAATTATAACTTTCCAAGTAACTATTTATCTCTTGTGAGCAAATTAGTGTGAATCGTTCCGGTTCCGGGGTAGTAAATTGGTTCAATGTTCGAAACTTTTTTCAATGTCTTAGCTAATCCACCGACAACATCAGCGGATACAATTATTTGCTTGACATTTCTAAGTTGCTTGGGGAATAGCAAGGAAATAGAGTTTCTTATTTTTAATAATTGACATTGATTACATTGAGTAGAATTAAAGGAAAATATCTTATGTTAATAGTTCACTTTTAAAACTATGACAACTGGTTAAATTGTCTGCAAAATGTATAAGTCGAGGCGTTTTTTTTCATTAGCTATCGCGCAAATGCTATCGTCTTGACGATAGTGTTTTGACGTTCTTGAGTTCTGTGAAGTGAATATTGAATAGTCGAAACGATGTCATTCAGAAGATAATATTACGTGAAGCATTGCCATAGAAATCGATGTCGAATACGATATGGACAGCCTAACGTGATGAGGTTACGAGTATATAAGTTAAATTAAGTATCTTATTTTCCCATGGCCTTTCCAACTAATCTCATACAGCTTCAGCAGTTTGGCCGTGAAAACGGATGATAGACTTCAAATTGAAAGCTTAGATTTTCTTGCTTTATTTGGATGGAAAGTTTTGTCTATTTTTCCCAACCTCGGTGGTAACAACTAAAATGTACATGCCAAAAACTCAGGCGGAGTAGAATTCCACAGTTTTATCTCACGTTTCACAAGTCAGATAAATAAAATTTTAACCATAAGCTGCACTGTGTTTATTTGTTACACAAAGCTTTCTACAATGTTTAGTTTGTTTGATAAAATAAACCGCAAGTGATATATTTTGTGAACTGTTATGAGATCTCTTGTTTGATACTCTTGTTTTAAAAAAATAACCAACTCAAGCAGGTGCCGTGAAATAACGCTAAACGAAATAAGGCCATATTTGAAAATATGGCCTTATTTCACTTTGCAGTAGTGAAATAAAGCCATATTTTAATATATACCCTTTTTCTCTTTTATAAAGTGAAATGGGGCCATACAAACTCACTTACCCAATGTGCAATAAGGGCAAGTGCTAAAATAAAACCTCGCACCTACTCCAAATCAAACAGTGACCACAAGCAGTGGGTTGCGGTGGGCAGTATGCCCCCATACGCATTGCACTGTTTAGGAGATGAGTTGCGAAATCGGAAGTAGATCACATAAACAGTGCAATGTCTATGGGGGCATGTTGCATCCCGGCAACCCCCCTGCTTGGGGTCACTGTTTGATTTGGAGTAGGTGCAAGGGCAAATTGCTGAAAACAGCACCAATGGAAAGTGAAATATTGCTTTTGCACAGCGAAATAGGGCCATATATTGATATATGGCCTTATTACGTAAGGCCTTATTTCACAGCGCCCTCAAACATACTTTAGCAGTCTTACTCTTGAACATCTTTTTCAAAATAATTAAAAAAAAATATTAATAAGTCGAAATAGATTTTTTTTCCAATACACATCGCTTTTTAGAATTGGCTTTGTTTTTATATTTATTTTATGTTAATCAAATTGCAACAACTATCCCTCTTCAAAATATATTTGAATTTCAAATGTTGAAATGTAGAGTTCATGCACTGACCCAAATTTAATTTAAAGTATCTATAATATAAATCCCTTACTAAATTTGAAATCAAAAACTTTTTTTAAATACTCATTTATAGGTAACTTAAATTTTGGTTGATTTGTTAATTTAGTTTTTGAGTACCTACCAGAAAAGTAAATTACAATTTTAAATTAATTTTTTTTTTGTTTGGTATTATTAATTTTTAAATTATTAAAAATTCAATATATATTAATATGCAAATCTTTTGAAACTGATTGAAAATATGTTCTCTTTTTTTATTTTATTATTATTTTTGTCTTGTTTGTTATGATTCTCTCTATTTTTACGCGATTTATTTGCCTATACAACTGAATGAACGCCTTGTAAAATAAAAATAAAATCAAATTCAAACTAATTCAACTAACTGAAAACGAAAATATGAAAACAAAACCTGCACGCTTACGAAATGGCTGTAACACCAAATGAAAATAATAATATTACGCAAAATAAAAATATGTTGTAACAAAAAAATACTCGAAACACAAAATTAGTTCAAAATTGGAACCACCAGAGAAGATAGCATCAACGTCAAGCGCAATGTAAGTTTAAAGTTTTTTGCGATGCTACTGTAGAAAAATATTTATTTCATGGTTAATGCAATTAAGAAGAAATCAATAATAAAACGTGTTTCAATTCCAGAGTAGTTTTTTTTTTATTTCTTTAATCTCTTAGAGATTTCATAAAATAAGGTTCTCGTTACTAAGTTTAACATCTTTTCAAATTATTGCTCCGTTTATAAAGCTTTTACTTGCTAAACAATTCAAGTTATCCATACAAAATATTAACCTAATTGAGCTAATTTATTGAAGCTACATTTTGTTCAAATACCTTTCTATATGTGCTTACCGTAGTAGTTCTTTATTTATCTTGAATTTTAATTACAATTAATATTGTTAAATAACTTCTAGGGTTCCTATTGTTAATTCGTTACATTTTATTTTCTGCGTTTTCTTATCGATATTCCTAGCTGTTTCACATATCACTGGAAATTCATTTGCGTGAGCTCTCGGCTAATGTCAAATTCATATTGTTTTTTTTTTACTTTATTACTTTGGTTTTCTCACTCTGCTATTTATATCGCCTGAGAACTGTTTTGTTACATAAGCCACTTTTGTGAGGGGAACTGATTCTATGGTAATTTTGTATGCTCTTTTTAAATCTGTGATTCGATTTGCTCTTAGTCTTTCCAATCCCGCGATATCGAACATCGATTTTGTCCCATATCCACCAAAATCAAGAGTTTGTAGAATTGCTTTGTGCCATAAACAATTTTTTGGCGTTTGGGACAAATTTTCAATATAATTTTTCGCATTTTTGTTTGTGAGAATTGTTTTGTTCCACGTGCATATCACGGCGACAAGAGATACAGAAAATATTAACAAATTTGAGAATTGGTTTGTCCTACGTGCACTTGTGTTAAAGAAAAGCTACGTATGTGAGACACTGATCGCAAACAAAATTTTAGTATTGGTTTGTTCCACCTCCATTACTGTTGTGTAGATATTCGATATTATGAAGTTATGAATTCGGTGTCGTGATGAACAGACGAGCAGTCAATCATTGAATACATATGATTTCAAGAGATGTGTGTAATAAACCTAAGCTGCACAAATAAGTACAGAAAAAATCAGAAAGTACAGAAAAAAAAAGTACAAGATTTTGTGTTCCATGATTAAAAATCTTGCCGCAAAGTATTCTCCATTCTGTCAATTTGTGTTCCATGAAGCTGTGCAGATCAGTTTAGCACATGATTTTCTGTACCTAGTTTAGAGATAGGGCAAGTGAGTAAAATGTGTCAAATTTGAAAATTCAAATTGTTCTGATGTGTTTGGCATGAGATATCGTATTTCTTAGTTTAATGTTACAAATATTCGCATTTATTAAAAAAAAATCGAAAAAATAACATGGAACGAGTTCAAATCAATCCAAAAATTGACGGTACAATGCTCACTCAAAACCCGAAATTCACTAGAAAACCAAGAGGATTGTCTCTTTGGAATTTCGCAATTGAGAGGAGAACATATGACTCGAAGCTGTACTTTTCTGATCTGATTTGATCTGACATTTTTCACTCACTGGTTTCATGCTAAACACTTTGAATAGTTTTCTTATTTTATTATATTTTTTAATAAAAACTTTGTTAATAAAAAAGAGTAAATCCATTTATGTTTTCAAATTTTAGCATCCAACTCCATGCTTTCTTGCCGTTCAGATATTTTGGATTGAGAATTGCTTTGTGCCATATCCATTTTTTTGTGTTCCACGTATACGGACAAACAAATCAGTTTCAAAATGTAGGAGGTGGCACTCAAGTCAAAAAAGGAGACATTTACGTTAATTTGCGTAGCTTGTTAACGGTTTGGCAAAACACTATGAAAATTGGTAGGTGAACTCTTTATAAGACTAACTTCAATTTAAAAAATAAAAAAAAAAATCCTGTCACACAGTTTTGGTGTACCAAGTACGCAAACCTTTCAATGCTTTTTATCGAAAAAGTCCCAATGGCATATGGAACAAAACAATTCTCAAGCGACGTTTAAGACACTTACAATCTTTTTAAAGAGTTTTCGTTTTTGAGTCACTTAGTTATTGAGGGTGTGAAAATGTGCGTCACGGGTCACTAAGACCATCAGATCGGATCCATAGAGAGATAGAAAGAAATCGCTACTTCTAACTCAAAAGTGCCGGCCGCTTGTCTAGAATCATTCTTTAAAGCTCTGTTTTGCATATTTCCGCGCCTGTACGACAAACCTGGGGGTCTGAGTACGAAAATGATAATATACTGGATGTATATCATGTTGTCATGCTCATTATTACATACGCAGCTTTTGTCTGGTGGCCGAAAAATCTTGAACGGGCAACGGCAATCAAGCTCCAGAAGCTACAGCGAGTTACGCATATGCCCAGAAATAGCAGTAGAGATTATTGTTGGGCTATCACCCTTACGAATCTTCATTAGGAAGGCAGTTAGGTTAGGTTAGGTTTATGTGGCTGTCGGCAGAAGCCGACACACTTAGACCAATTTAGGTCCATTGTGATACCACGTAAATTATCTACCTCAACTCTGTAGATGGGACTGGCCAACGACACGCGGTTGTTCTCAAACGGCCGCCCATCTACGTACTAACCGTGCTCAACGTCGTTTAATTACTGTGATCTGACGAGAACCGATTAACTCGAAGTGGTATGGTCGTCGTTTAGGAAGGCAGTTGCTAGCTGCACCTAAAATACAAATTTAAGCCAGGTGACCTTTTGGGACAACCGCAATTAATTGACTTAAATCCAAAGACGGGAACACAATTTGCTTCTTCACCTAAGTAGTCCAGCAGACAAACCACCTTTTTGCCGAAAAAAATATGATACTGTAGCTCATTAAGCTTTTTTTTTGTTCGTTATGTTTTTCGTTTAACTTCCACCACCAGTCATTTAAATTGTGTTCAATTTCTGCGCCAATAAGTTCTTCATAAATTTCGGGGAAAACTAATGAAAAACTACGACACCTTTCCAAACTAAAATCCATCGGAAAATTTATTCTTGTATAGAATGGATTTTATTTTGTATTGATTAAAAGAGTGCAAGACAATTATCTGGAGTAGAAAACATCCAATCCATATAATAATGCTACTCGAATTGTATTTTTTTTTTGTTTTTTTTTTATGGATAACATTTTTTTGAGAAAAATAAAAGAAGCATGATTCGTCTTTGGTCGTTTAGTCCTCACAAAATAAATCCTTCTTTATTTATATTATTTCATGCAGATCTGCTAAGTACTTCGATTGTTCGTAGAAAAATGCACGCTTACGGAGTACTTGCTTGGTGTGCCGCGTGATATGTATAATAATTTAAACCGTTTAATGTTTACTCGCACTTGTGTAGAATATGGATGCTTAGCATGCATTGTCTACTTGTATTCGTTCAATGCACGTGTTAAGCATGATTTTCTTTTGAATATATTAAACAAACCTGGTTTAATTCTAAATTAAGTTTTTAAAAATAAATATAAAAAATTAATATTTAACAAATTATATAAATTTCATCTTTACATTAAAAAAAACCTACTTTTTCCTCACAATGATCAAAATCTTAATATACTATTTTCCACTGAATAAAACACTTTCTTCTATAACAAAATCCTATATACTATATCAGCTGAATTTTTAGTTGCAAATTTATTATTATTATTTTTGTGAAGATTTGGTTCGGAAATTGGCTATTAGAAAACACATATTCATCCTATATTTCTTTTTTTCATGGAGAGGTTCTAAAATTTAAATTTTTTTTTTAGAAAATATGTATTTTATTATAGTTTTGTTTTTTAATGAAAAATTTCGTATTATTTTTTTGTTTAAATCATATTTTTTTTTATTTTTTTACTTTTATGAATTTTTAATATCGCTTTTTTACGCTTTATTGCGTCAAACAAATAAAAAAACAAACATCCACCCTTGAAACAAATCAAATAAACACTCAATTCACTTTGAACAATTGATTATTGATTTCCGTTTGGGAATAATAATTACGGCTTTGGATACGTCATTAAATAAAACACAAAATAAAATGCCACAAATACACATGCATTCACATGACAATATACAATATTATAATCTTCACAAATTTAAAAAAAAAAATCTTCCTATCTCGATGAATTCATAATTATAAAGTTATCGTACAAATCGTATATCGCTGATTAGGCGGGCGTCTTCTAGTTTCAAACACAACGCATCCTTTGTGGCGCGACTGCCAACAATAAGACGGCATAAAAGTCAATCACTGCACTCACCGGGAAATGCCAATAAGCCACCAGGACCAACAAGGCCACAACGATGTCCAAGGACGATGGGAGAAATAAATGCATCGGCGGAAAATTTGGGTAAGTCTATTATTGATGATAATGAGAAAGTTTCTTTTGTTTTATTTGTTTGTTGAATGTGAGAATTTTGTTGAAATGTTGTTTTGCTTTTCATTTTTTTTTTTTTTTTGAAAGTACAGGATTTTTATGCAAATTTTCATATTCTGTATTGCGTTGGTATTGGACAAACGTTTTCATCATTCGATTCGAAATAAAGTCTTTGAATAATATTTTTGAAATTGATTTTCGGTCCCCATTCTGTGTCAGTGAAATATTGTTAGGGTACTTTTCTGTTTAGAGATAAAATTCCAAGACTTCAGGACTTATAATTATTATACTCTGGCGTTAGGATATTATAATTTTAACTCATAGTTCGGAACAAGATTTAAATTGATCATAGCCACCTTAAAAATACTGTATTTGTGATCAGCATTAAAAGTTTTATCGATATAGATCTAACCACGTCCTTGAAACCCTGTCATTGGAGCAACAAAACTAAAATTTGTAACATACGAGTATTCTCTATAGAGTCCCGAAATGATCAAGTGTAAAGATTTGTAAAAGCCGGCAACTGAGAAGCCGATTGTTTAAAACAAAAAATAAAACTGTTTAATACTCGATGGAAATGTGGACCGTCTTCTTCCCGAAGTATGTTAACAAAGTCTTTTTAACAATTCGCCCATATAAATTTGTTTGCCGAACTCACTTTTTATGCGTGCTTTTGACATAAACATTGTTTTTTTTTTTATAATCCTTAAAAACGCAAAAAAACAGCAGTACGTTCAAAATACATTATGTAGGCAATATCTTTCATACTCGTATATCTATCCTTGCTAATAATTCGCAGATACAAAAATGTTTAAGAAGTTGTTTTTCAATTAATTGCTTCAAAAACGAAAATAACAGTACAAGTACAATATTTAGTCCTGTAAAAGTCGGCAAATCAAAGTTTTGTGCCACGCCTACTATGCGGGAGTTTTGACCAAATTTTCTTAGTAACAAAAAACTTTCCAAACGGACAAGGACTTTTAACCCCATGCTACGCCCGCTTTAGGGGATAGAAATATGGATAGAGTATGCAACAGTTCGCCCAACCGGACTGTAGCCTTTCCTTATTATACCCTATTCTAAGGGTATATTAATTTTGACGCATAGTTTGTAACATACCTTAATATTGCCCGTAGACCCCTAAAACTTACTATATTTATGATCAGCATCGATAGTAACGTCGATCTAGCCATGTCCGTCGGCAAAAATTAGGCCTTTAAACTGGGCCTAGAGAGCTGAAATTTTAACCATATACTCTCTAGGGTCCCGAAATAATCAAGTTTACGAATTTTTGAAATCCGCCCACAGACACGCCCACAAACTCAAAAAAACAAAATTTTGGAAAAAATCGAAAAAATTGAGCTAGAAAGCTGAAATTTTTTATATATGATCTATGACTCCTAAAACTGCTCGGGATATAAAATTTTAAAAATTCGCCCACTGACACGCCCACAAAAAAATAAAACAATTTTATTGAAAACCCAAACTTTGAGCTAGGGAGCTGAAATTTATAATATATACTCTCTAGGGGCCCTTTAAGCTCATGTGTAAATATTTTCAAAATCCGCCCACTGACACGCCCACAAATAAATAAACCAATTTTTTGGAAAATCCAAAGTTTGAGCTAGGAGCTGAAATTTATAATATATACTCTCTAGGGGCCCTTTAAGCTCATGTGTAAATATTTTCAAAATCCGCCTACTAACACGCCCACAATTTAAAAAAAAAAACTTTATTTTGAAAATCCAAAGTTTGAGCTAGGAAGCTGAAATTTATAATTTATACTCTCTACGGGGCCCTTTATGCTCATGTGTAAATATTTTCAAAATCCGCCTACTGGCACGCCCACAATTTACAAAAAAAACTTTTTTTGAAAATCCAAAGTTTGAGCTAGGGAGCTGAAATTTATAATATATACTCTCTAGGGGTCCTCTATGCTCATGTGTTAATTTTTTTTAAATCCGCTTAGTGGCACGCCCACAATTAAATAAAATAATTTTATTGAAAAACCAAAGCTTGAGCTAGGGAACGTTTTTTTACTAAAGCTTCGTTTTTGTTTGATAAAATCTTTTAAATGTTATATAACAGAATATATACAGCGGTCTTAACAATTCAACTTACTTAGACTTTTGTCACGCCCACTTATGAGGGATAGGAATAAGAATAGGGTATCCAACAGTTCGCCCAAGCGGACTGTAGCCCGCCCCTATGTTTTTTATTAGTTCTGTTTTTTTAATCTTTGTTAATTTTAAGAAAGCGCTTGTAAAAGGCAATTAAGGGGCAAATCACATTCAGGTAATTGAAACGTAAAAATGAGCCTAGCGACACATTTTTAAATAATTTATGTTATTTGAATTTGCGAAAGGAATTTTTATATTGTAATCCGTATATATTTATACTAAGGAAATGAGGAAGCGGCTTAAATGTTGTTTTAAATGTTTGGAAATTATGATGGGCATGAAACACAGGGCTTGGTTAAGCATTCCATATTCGTGGTCGTAAAATACATGTTTCTAAGATAGGAACTTTATTTCGTATATAAAAGTTTTTGCAGAATTTTATATTTGATAGTGAATTTTGTCTTCCTACTGAAACATTATTTTCAGCTTCTATTAAGAATATTAACAGGAATAATGGGATAAACTTTAAGGAAAATACGAAAATCAAACTTCAATATAACCGATGTTTTGTATTACACGTCCGAAAATAGCAAGATTGAAGCGATTTTGTCTTGCCAATGAGTTCGAGGAATTAGTTGGTGCACCACACTATCAGGTGGGTCATACATATAAGCACTTTATAAGTGTTGAACAGTTAATATGTTCATCTTGCATCGCTTAAAGAAGCCTAGACATTTTGCATCGTTCCTGGCGTAATCGCAGGTGCAAACATTCCAACTGAGGTGGTAATTACGACACAAATCGAGAATGGAAAGTCTCTTGGTTTCACCAACGCAAGTGCCACTCATGGATAATGGCAGGCTATTGAGGGTCCGCCTTAATGACGCAAGACAGCAGTGTTTTTGCAGAGTAAAATTGCCTTTATTGGTTGAACCACGCTGGATTGTACTGCAAAGATAAAAATTGAATGAGCTCATCATACGTTACCTTGTGAGTTGTGGTAGTGAAAACTTTCAGAACGACTTGAATTAAACGATCCGTAAGGTGTTTTTGAATTCATTGAAGAAGATTACCACCGATTCCAAATAGAAGATCATGATCGTTTGAAATATCAAACGAAACGATTTTCGTAAAGGAATTGGTTCCACTTTTCGGTTAGATATATCACAAACTCAGTTTTTGAAATTCCAGATATGAACATACTTCATGAGCCAGTGAATGACTAATTCGAATAAAGTTTTCGTTTCTCAATTCCTATGAATCGGAAACTAAAGCCCTTTTAGCTAGAATTTCAAATTAATTTCAAATTGGCCCACTCAACATGTAGAAAAATAACGTTCAGATATATCAAGTGGGGATATGGAACGAATTAGCAATTCAACCTCCACCTCAACTTTAATGTTAGACCTTAATCCTGAATTCGAAGTTGAATTTTTTTAAGTTTCACTGTGTTTGGCTCGACTTCAAATGCCGAAGTTCTTGCGTCTGTCAAATTCGAAGATGGAGTTGCTGTGCTGATCTGTTTCTCTCCTAAAGAAAATTGCTTTTGCTTGCAGTGCATTAGCATCATCTGTGTTGCATCGTATTTTCTGCAGTAATGATTTTACCCTATTTTTGAAAAACGGAAAAAAACTAAATTCACTTCACACCGGCCTCATCTCCTCATATACATATTCAAAAATTATTACAATTAACTCAAAGCATAGATTAGCGAAATATAACCATTCTCCGAAAAATCCAACACTGCATATCTTAATACAGTTATTTTAATTTGCTGTATCTATGCATGTTGTTTCGGTTTCCTCTCCGCAAGAGAAAATAACACATAATGGTCAGTTCCAAACGATTTCGGTGTGATATCCTTTTAACGTTCAACGAAATTTGCACAAACATGATATAAAAAAAAGGATCATAACACATCCTGATTGCATAATATGTAAGCTTATCAATCAAACAAACACCGCAACGAGAATTTTGTAGATGCATGTTTGATGTCCGTGAAGTTGACTACTGGTCATGATACGGCCGTCAAATTTTCCTGAAGTTAAGTCAATGTTTTGCCACATAATGTTGCTTCTTGGTAAAATAAAATGCGGTACCTATGGAATTACTCTGCATAAATGTCAATTTACTAAAAGCTGTCAATGTATCTTCTTTGTTGCAAGCAGAATAGGTGTATAGCATTCAACAACATAACCGTCGAACAGATGAAACTCGCACAAAGTCATTCCTAAACGTTACAGCAAAATAATTAAATCTATCGATACAAACGTCTGTTTCTCGTGAAACCCCATCGGAATGTTACCATGTGCTTATGAAATCCGAAAAATTATATCTTATAAGCTTTATCAAAAGATTTGCCTTAAATTTTTTTAGATTTCAAAATCTCTTGCTTTCAAAAGTTGTTGCTGAAATCACCTTGAAATCTACATGTAATCGTCAAAATCAAACACACCCTTGGAAACAATTATTACTTTTCATCCAGTGCCGTTTCTATGGCATGGTTTTAATGGGGGTTTTCCAATTTTTTTCGAAATTGTCTTTAACATTGTTTTTTGCGGTATAATGGTTAGTTGGAAACCATTGCGGGGAAATTTATTTTAACCAAAAGCAACTACTTTTTTGTAACAGATTTTGGGGGAGGTTCGAACCCCTATATCTGTCCTCTCCTAAGTACGCCACTGTATTCGCATTAAGCAACACAGTTGATTAAAAAAATTTCAAATAAAATTCTTTACATTTATGATTTTGTTTAAATTTTTTTTTTATCTTAAGCAGTAAATTAATGATTACAGTAACATTAAATGCGGGCTATGTATTTATTATGATGACATATCGCAGCTACACATTAGTCGCACATTAATCTGCCTCCATCAGGAATTTGAGCGACCAAAGGAAAGACGACTGATTGAGGTTGGGTTCTAGCAGTCACTTCAATTAGCGCCTCTATTCCGATGCTTAGATAGCATACCTGCTGTCTTGATACGGTCCTCCCGCTGAGCAGACAAAATGGGACCAGAACACGGGTTCGTTTGTAACAGTCACCTCCCTGTGCTCGTCCCTGCCGCTCCATAGTTCTGAGGCCTTACTTAGTTGACAACCACAACCTCACAGTTTGTAAATTTCATGGTTCCCAGCAGGCCGATCATCTGCCGGCTTCCCTCCCGTGATATCATAATGAACCGATTTAACGGTCTTAGTGGCCCGCTTCGTGACTAGGCAGCCACCTTGCTCAATCTAACCTATACGAATAAATCTTAAACCATGTGTAAAAGTGATTGATACGTCAAACAAAATCTAGTTATTGTGTGGTCTTTGAGGAGATTTTGATTTTTTTTTGTCTAAGTATCATTTTTTGATTTAGTCCAGATTTTTGATCAGAAGCGTTGCTTCAGCTGGAATTTGGAGGCGATTACGAAGCGACAATTCTTAATTTGTGGAAAAATTCTCGTTCAGCCTGCAAACAAGAACCACAACTGAAATACAGGTCTAAATAAATTTATGTCTGCATCACTTACATACTTAATGTGCTCCCGATCAGTGGAAATTATCTGCATGAGACAATGCAGCTTCCCGCTTAAGCTTGTGCATCATCCGCTTAGAAATTTGGGCTAGAATTTAAGCAAACTTTAGGAAGGTCATTGCTGAATATGCAAATCAAAATTGAACCCGATATTAAGCCCTGAGGTACTTCTGCAAATATAATCCTCACATGATAGGATTTACCACAGCCACAACAGCTTGATAGTGATTACTTAAGTAATTACCGAACATTCACTAAATCCGAAAAACCTTTTTAGTTCCTCAACAAGCATTGAGTGATGGACTGTATCAAAAGGCTGGGAAAAGTTAATAAAGGAAAGTACTGTGATCAAGTCTAAGTCAAATTGATCCTTATTTTGTCGAGAATTTCAACTATAGTAAGCAAATGGATTATGTTGATCGAGATGACTCGGAACCAGCTTTTTCCAAAACTTTTGATAGTCGTAGAATACTTAAGGTAGAGGTTTTTTCGGGACAAAAATCACTCTATACAGCTTCCAACTAGACGGAAAAGACGAACACTTTATTACACTAAGAATGTGGGTTAAGATCATTTTGACAAGTCAAGTCGGATAGGTCAATTAAAGATATTGACCATGAATTTAAATCTAGCTTTCTCATATAAATTTAACACAACGAAAAAATTATGTATAATACATTTTTATCAGATTTGTATTAATTCTCTAAAAAAATGCTCGAAAGAGTTTATTATTTTTGAAATATTCATAATTGAAAAAAAACACACAGATTTCACTGGCACAGATTTTGTTTATAACCTAAAGCCTTTATTCAGGCTTATTTGCAATCAATCTCATCCAATGTGTTCGGGAACATTTTATTTTTATTCAAACTAACCTCACATAAAATCTGCGAATTTCGAACAATAGATATTCGAATTTTCGCACATGAAATCCGCATTATATTCATTTAATAATCCATCACCTCGCCCCCATTAATCCCTTTGCTATTTAAGTTAGTTAATGTATTTTATTTTATTTTATTTTATATAACCTTGGAATGTTTGTTACAACGAAAAAATATTAAATAATAAGTACATTTGTATATTTTAGTAGATAAGTGTGATGAGCAACTTGCATTATTTGTTACATATCTGTTGTGTTTGAATTTAAAACAAAGAACAAGCCGCGTCTGCGCAGTAATTACAAATTTGATTCATTTATCGCTCTATGAGTAAACGTGGTAAATTTGTTTGTATCTGTTGTTTAAATTTTTGATTTTGTTTAAATTTTCAAATCGAATAAAACAAGTACCTACTATTGATTTAATCATTCGCTCGCTCGATGTTGTAAAATTGTATTTTAAGTTTAATTTTTTTTTTCCTTATTTTTAGTTCGTTAAAATATTTTATTATCGTTTGTAAATGACAATCAAATTAGAACGTCAGTTTATATTGCATTTCTGGAAACGTTATTTGGGTTTCCTTGTTCTTTTTCTTTTGCTTTGAACTCATACATTACAGAAGTCACAAATAATGGAAGACCTATGAATCCAAGTTTAAGTGAAGATTCTGTTGCAGAAACGGCGATTTCAAAAAAGAATTCTGATGGTAAGTGACGTCATTTCTTCTCCAAATCGATGTTGTTATCTGTGCGCTGAGTAAGAGTTAAATTATTGCCACAAAAAAAAAATATTTTGTTTGACGTGAAATATGAATTAGTTTTTAGTTGTTTTGTTTGTTTTTATAGTGGTATGGATAATGCATTGCATGAAATTTGTTTTTCAATTCTTAAATGCATACCTACTATCAAGTGGAAATATGTCTTTGTTCTATCTGATTGGTCGCATGTTGTACAAAAAAAAACATTCCATTGCATTAAAATTTTTCTATTTCGTAGCAGGAAATAATTTTGTAACAAATTAAAATACATTCTTATAACGGGGAGTCGAAAGGTAGGAGAGGGGAAATGAAATTACTTACTTACTTTCTGTAAGTGAAAAGTCTCTACCTTATGTAGACTTCCATTGTCTGGGATATCAAACACGCTGGGCCAAACCGAAGTAGCAACCGTTTTCCAGGGAAATCCCAATTCGAATTTCTAATTGGGTGCCATTCATGGAGTTGATATTTACTCCGAGGTAGATAATCTCACGAACTACCCCAAAGGAGATGCTATCAATAGTGAGGTTTTTGTCTAGTCGGTAGATGGATACATGTGTGTTTGTTGACAACATGCTCTTGGTTATGACCTCTTTTAACTTCAAGATCTAATAGTAGTTGGCCCGATCTATTAAAGATAGTATCTTTCATGGTGACCCATGCCCTGCAAACTGTCTGTCCGACATTAGACACATATTTTGGTTGAAGAAATCACAAGATAGGCCATCTCCTTGCAGAGATCCGTCGAATGATTGGAAGAAAAACAGCGCTTATCGTAAAGGCGTCTAAGGTGATAACTTAACTTAACTTCTTGGCAATTTCAACATTCATCTGGGCCTAAAGATCAGTTTTACATCTTGAAACTCTTCCATAAGTGTGCATGCAAATCCATAGGTTGACACGACTGAAGATCACCAGTGTCATAAAAGGACGACCAAACAATAACCAATAACAGGACTAGGCACGTGAACGGTGAACCCCACAGGCGTTCCAGTAGGAATGCAGTTTAGTGGGAGGGTTATGATCACTTAATTCCTGATCATAGCCTCACCATCAGTAAGGAAGAATAAGAAGATGAAGGTGTCCAAATCTTTAAAAAGAGGCAGGCCTAAAAACTGCTGAATCACGCATATGCAATAACATCAGCATTTGATTGGCCTCAAGAAAAAAGTGATGAAACCGTGAGGCCTGCCGATTTTTATTGAGGACAAACGAATGAACCCGTATGGATGCATTAAATTGAGAGGGTTATTATACATTTGATTCTGACCGTAACTTCGATGTTAACAAAGAAAAAGAAGATAACCCCTTTTCTATTTCTTTTGTGCAAATAAACTTAAGTACGTCTATACACTCCTTACAAGTCCGAAGCCTAAGGATACGTCCACAGTGGTTTCAAAATAGCTTCTCGCTTTTAAAATTTCACGTTGAACGAACAGGTTTGAAAGCTTGCTATCGGCATGCAGAAGATTTTATTCCAGTAAAATCTGGAAGCGGGTTCACGATAACGCACCTAGCTTTAACTCTAACCAGCGTGAAACGGTGGCTAGAAAGCGGGAAAGCTGGTGCACAATGGTAACCAGCGTACCCTACCCTTACGTTCACAGTTGTCACACAATCCGCTGTTAACCTGCCAAGCCGCCGATGAATAGACGCGTCCATTGTCGACCGGCATTCTGTTTAAACCTCTTAATTCTTGTTAACACCGGTAACCAAAAGAAAGTTACTTGTCGCTTGGGGCGGGATCTTCGCGATGTTTACTATGAACATCACGCTGGCTCTGAGTACCAGCTTAGATCTCATCGGAAGCAGGATGATGTGCTATGCATACATTTTAAAAAAAAAAACATGAATGTAATTTGCTCCTCTGCTTCATAGTTAATTTTTTAATGCCTCCGGTCTGCGGCGCACACAATTTTAATAGAGTTCTTAAGTTTGCCAAGTCATTGACATTCTAGAACTTAGACTTCGAAATAAAATAGAATGTTCTTCAACAAAATATATGTGTAAATTATTAAAAAAATATTTAATATTTCTTTTAAGTATTTTTTTAAGAGAAAATAATCTTTGAAATTGAAAAGCAAAATTACTCCCCAAAGCGAAATTAGCACACATCCTTAACCTTTAACAACTACTAAGTACAGCAGAAAAATAGCTTGCACCGACTTCTATGTATTTATTATCTTAAGCTACTAACTTTTCCTACGAATAAACAATTTCAGTGCGTTCACGCCACATGCAAAGCACCAAACAAACTTATCTATCGGCAAACTTTCTGAATTTCTCTTTTGTCAAAACTAACTTTTAAATAAACATCCTGTGTATACTTACATATATAACAGTCTTTAATCAGTCTATCATTTATTTAAAAAAAAAATTCGAAGCAAACCTTTATGTTTACTAAAAACTTTCAATTCATCCTCATTACCTTCATCCCATCATTTGGTTAATCGCGAAGTCACCTACTTAGACTTTATGAATTTCCAATCAGCATCTCCTCCGCAAAGTCCCGACGGAATGCTAGCTCGAAAACAAAGTGCAATTAGCAATATATCGGATCGAAGCGATTACAGTGCGTTAACAACTGAGAATGGCGGTACAATGACAGTGGCCGGTGCATCAGCACTACCAGCTATGCTGTGCGGATTATTGCAAGGAGACTCTCTTACAGGATCAGATAGTACAAATTCGGGAAAATTATATCATCGATCGAAATACAATATAACACCATCAGAATGCAGCAAGCCGGGCAGTGCGTAACTAGTTAACACTAATTTTAATTTGATTTCTATTTTACTTTAAATGTTTTTATTTATATTTTATGAAAATTGGTGGCGGAATAGACTAACCTAAAATTGTATCTTTCTTAAAGAAAAACTTAATTACAACGTACTGTTGTCAATTCCGCCATTGTTATTCAAATCATAGGAACTTCACGTAAACTTATGTTCACCAAGTAAATTGTATCCCTATTCTAGGAATTTGTATAAGGTTGTGTAATAAATTGTTAATCACGATGTTTACATAATTTTAGTTTTCAATAATATGTCATATAAATGTATGTGTGTATGTTTTTTCGTTTTGGGCAAAAAGGAACACTCGAGCTAGTTCCCTGTTATAAAAACATAACTTGGTGTTTGTTTTTTAGGTATCATACATACCTGGTGCTAATAACTACATTACAGACTCACTTCGACACTCACATTTCATTATATCTATATATATATACATAACCATCATATAAACTCTTTTTCTGCATTTAGCTTATTTATTTTTGTTTACACTATTTTTAAGTATGCCTGTTAAACTAAGCTTTTTTTTATATACCTTTCATGTCTAGGCTTCAACATGGCTTTAGCGATAATATCTTGAAACTATAATGCATGTTATACATTTTTCGCAGCTTTCACTTCTTACTTTACAGAGCATTAAATAGT
Source organism: Portevinia maculata (assembly GCA_949715645.1). Classification (NCBI taxonomy): domain Eukaryota; kingdom Metazoa; phylum Arthropoda; class Insecta; order Diptera; family Syrphidae; genus Portevinia; species Portevinia maculata. The sequence continues at coordinate 283,773,312 of OX454526.1, read as the reverse complement.
ACTAAATTATTTTAAAAGTTGTTAATTATTATTATATATTTTGTTATTGAATTTTATGTTGACTGAAATAAATATTTATATAAACATTAGATGAAGACGATGAGCCACGCTGTGTTCAGTTAACAAATCAACATAAAACTGCGATACGTTTCATTAGGAAGGTAAGTGAATTTATTTTCTCATTTTCATTCGCTTTAATTAATATGTTTTCCTCGTTAAAGTATTAAAAAAAAACAACTTCACATGAATTGATGTTGGATGGCGATAAATAGTAAAGTTTTTAAATTTATTTGCATAACCACCACTGGTTTATGAAGGATCTTTCATATAGGAATTGACAACTTCTTTTGGAAATAAAATGCAAACTATCAAAATATATCTCAAACAAATTTGATTGGCTTGAATTGCTATCAAAACATAATATGAATGGAATTCGACTTCGTTCATATGTCCACCACGGGAACGTATGCAGCGGTCGATACGTTGAACCCAATTTTCGATGCCTCGGCCGCACATTTCGACCGATACGGGCGCTATTTCTAGTTCAATAATGGCTCTGACCTCCTTTAACGTCGCCGACTTTTTGTCATAGACCAATGATTTAATGTAGAACCATAAAAAAAAGTCAAGAGGCGTTAAATAACACGATCTTGGCGACCAATAGACGGATCCTTTTCTCGAGATAACACGTTCACCGAACTGAGACTTCAATAACTCGATCTTTGCACCTTCTGTGTGGCTCGTGGCACCGTCTTTTTGGAACCACATATCACTGATGTCTAATTCATGCAATTGCTCAAAGAAATAACGTTCCAACATGTATCTGTAGCGAATACCATTTACCGTAACGTGACGGTCATTTGCATCGACGAAAAAAAAGGCCCAATGACGCCCCGGACGAATGACTTTTTTGCGGACGAAGTGCTGTTTCATGAAGCACATGAGGGTTCTCAAATGTCCAGTAATGCATATTTTGCCTATTGACGAAGACCTTTAACCAAAAATGTGCTTAATCGCTGAAGATGATTTTGCGATGAAACTCTTCATTTTCTTCTATCATGTCCAGAGAACAATTCGAGAACGTACGTCGCACAATACGATCAACTGGCTTTAGTTATTGAGTCAGCTTGATCTTTACCTGCAAGATTGTTATGCAAAATTTAACATAATGGTCTGGGAGAGGCCAAATTCTAGAGGGCCCCGTTAAATTGACTGATTTGGTTTGCTACGGACGCCTATAAACCAGCAATATTCTCCACACTTCGGGCAAAACGTAGTCTCACTGGCACTGCAACATCAAGCAGCGAATATTGTGACTCAAATTTTTTCACTAGACTATGAATTGCTTGTCTACTGGATGAGAATTACGGCCGAAAACTGGTGTTAACGCTCTTAAAGTTGCGACCACCGACTCGCAATTTCGGTAATAAAATTTAAATATTTGTAAACGTTTTTCTTTCGTATACTTCAACGTAATGAAAACGTTTATTCCACGAAAAATGTTGACATTAACAGTTAGCTAATCGGTTTAAGGGTGCGTTCACACTGAAAGTTTGAAGTTGTCGAGCTTCTAATGAAAGACCCTTTATAAAGATATATAAGAATACGTCGCATTTTGGTTGGATTTAGGAGATTTTTAACGGCGCAATGTCATAAGTCCGCAGTCCAAAAGTTCAAAATTTAATTGTCAACTTATAACCTAAACCTACACTAAATTTCTGTGAACTTATGACCCCTCGACTGTAGATTTATGTCCCAGCAAACTTGTCGGTCATAAGTTCACAACAATTTTTCAGTATTTTCATATTTCTTATTAAAACAAAAAGCAACGGTTAAAAGAAAAGGTTAAACGGTCATTGCGGATTAATGTCTTGGCCACATCTTGTAGATGAGCGGACTAATCCATGCGGAAAAATGTGAAAAGGGTAAAATCCCATCTTTCAATTATTCCCTCTTGGTTTTTTTCATTTAATGCAAAAGATTGGCTCTTCTCTTTTATTTTTGCCTAAAATGTAACTTAAATAGTCGGGTCAATAGTCCTCCTATCACAGAATCCGTTGTGTTCAAAACTTCGCCTCGAACTCGAAAATAAGTCAACATAGAGTCCATTGCAGTGGAAATATTTGCTGAGAATTTTGTACGCATCCAAGAACTTTTCGATCCATCACAGCGAAACTCCGAATAGTACAGATTGTGTGTTAGGGGGAGGAGAAATATAGAAGAGTCACGAGCACATAAATTAAACAACAAAAGTTATGTTGGACTGGCATAAAAATAAACAATATTTACTTACTTCCCTAACGGGGTCCCGACTTATGAAGAGTCTCTACCTGAGACACTGCAGTCATCAATCCTCGGCGATTTCGGGCATGCTGCTTCCAGTTATCCAGATCAAGCGTTCTGGTATCCGCGTTGGCTTGGTTTTTAAAACGGAGGTTCGGCCTTCTTTGCCGTCTCGTACCTGGGGCACCAAATTGTTTGGCCAAAGCAAAGTAGCTGCGAATAGCCTATGATGTCGATATTGTCCGCATACCCCAGTTGTTAGACAAATCTATTAAAAATAGTGCCTTAAATGTTGATACCTGCCCTGGGCACTATTTTCTCCAGAACAAGATTGAAGAAGTCACATGATAGAGCATCTCCTTGCTGAAATCCGGTGCAGGTTTGGAATGATTCGGAAGAGCTGCTTCCAAACTGCACATTACGCCGCGTGTTTTCAAGTGTCATGCGACAAACCTTGATCAGTTTTGATGGGATCCCATATTCGGCTATCTCCATATAGAGCTCCTGACGATGAATGCTATCATAAGCGGCCTTAAAGCTAATAAAAAAGATGTTGAGTCTTGACTTGAAATTCGTTGGTCTTTTCCAGGATTCGCCCGGATCCCATACTGGTACGTGCCGATAAAGGTGTTGCAGAGCAACGGCTTGAGACGTTCACACGCGCGCCGGTTGGATAGGATCTTATATGCGACATTAAGCAGGGATATGCGTATTTCTTGAAAGACATAGGATCACCTCTCTTGTAGATGGGGCATATGGAGCTAAGGGTCCAGTTACCGGGCATGCTTTCTTCTAACCATATACTTGGTTGATGATTTGGTGCATGCGCCCAACCTAAACATCATCTCCGTATCTGAAAAGCGTCGCCGGTAAGCCATCAGAGGCAGCGGCCTTATTGCTCTTAAGCTCTCTTATAGCTAACCAAACCTCTTGTATACTGGGTGGTGAAATCTGTTCTTCATTGACAGGACGTAGATTCTCGTCTTACCCTATCACTCTATCTACATGACGCCCATACATACATCTACTATTCCCTGCGCTTCGGGGACTAAGTTTCCGTCGCTGTTTCGAAGAGCCTTAAAGCCAGGAGGCAGTTGCTTCGCTTTCTTGTTAATTTACCGAATGTTGGTTCGATCGCGAGACTTTTCAATTTCCTTGAGCTGGGCGACTGCGTAAGCCCTCTGCTTTCTAGGCAGGATCTTTTCCTTCTCCCTACTCTTGGGTGGATATATCTTCAGTTCGCCCAAGCGGACTGTAGCCCGGCCCTATGTTTCTGTAATGTTACAATACCCTTATAGTGCTAAGAACACAGCGCAAGCATTTTTGTTTAACAGCAAGCAGCACCTGGCAATATCGTATTTCATTGCATGCTTTTCGGTGTTATTTACTATTATAAAGAGTAGAGAGATAGGAAAGAAGTGTTTGGGTGCAGTTGTAAGATCTTTCTCCACGGGTGGTGTCTAAACTGCTTAGTTAGATTTAGTTTTTCATGTATTCGACGAAAAGTAATGAACTTGGCCGGGGTTTGAACGCACGACCTTTCAATCAGTAACAATTTTGACACCTTTGATGTGTGACATAATTTTTTTTTAAATATCTTCAAATATTTACGAAGAGTTTTCACATGAAATAAAAATGATGATTGCAAATCCTGGATGATTTGGTATTGAATTTGTCTCTCCAAGTCCTCTCCATGGGAAATATCTGCTTGTATTTGGAGGTATATATTAATTTATTTGCTGTGACACTTTAACAATCAAACACCACACAGCCACCGTTACGTAGATTTTTATTCTATTTCTTTATTACTGCATCAAATAATGCAATTGTAACTCTTACGACGTAGGATATTTGACAGATTATTCGAGGGGCGATAGACAGCGACTAATCTGTCCAAAACTCATTCGGATTGAGCTTATTTCTCATGAGCTTTGAGAGGAATACACTATGTGATTTTTTTTTCTAATTTGTTTGGCAACATACATATACTGCCTGCCACTGTGTCAAAACAAATGTTAACAGCGCCAGCGGTCCAATATTGTTAACCTTCGTCGTTGTAACAGATAAATGTTATCTAACTTCGACTAACCAATAAAATACTTCTGACATTAGGAAAGGATTGCGAGTTGAGAGCGCAGAGTTTTTAAGTTCGATTAACTTCAACCCTTTAAACCGCTCTCCAGTAAATATCGACGGTGTGCTTCCAGTCTCAAACCATTCTTGCAAAATGACGGATCTCAAAATATGTTTTATTTGTATAGCGAATGCGAACTGAAACTAGAGAATAATTAGATTTGTAATACATTTAATATTTATGTGTGATGAATATTAAGTTCAAATCATTTCAAATAATTGACAAAAATGATAAGCAATCGACATCGATTCATGAAAATATGGAAGTGGTTTTTTTCATTACTTCTAGTTATTATTTTTAGTTATTTTATTATTAAAATTTTTATTTTATACAAAAAAATACAAAATTGGATACATATAAACCAGATCAACCAATTATTGATATTAATTTTCAAATATTTTAAACAGATGAAGTATTTTGTAGCACGACGTAAATTTAAGGAGGCACTTAAACCATACGATGTTAAAGATGTTATGGAACAATATGCAGCCGGGCATGTTGATTTACTCGGCCGAGTGAAAAATGTTCAAACTAGGTACACACATTTTCCAAAGAAAAAAAAAATCATTTAAAAAAAAGGAGAAAACTCCTAGTAAAACAAATAAAAACAAACAAACAAACTACCTAAATTCGTATTTAACCGTTTAACTACACTTTACAAAAAAAAAACATAAATAAACATCTAAACTAAACAAACGAAAACATTTTAGATGCTCCTACTTTGACACTCGTATATGTTTGAATCTTTTATCTACTCGTACAACATTGTGCATCATCAGAATCAGAAAATCACTTGAAAAATAAATATCAAAAAATAATAAAAAAAAAAAAATTACAAAACATATTTAAATCTATTACTATTTTCTATTTCACCATCAGCATATTATGTGTTTTTGGATGATTGTCACATAGATAGATGCATTCTCCTCCCTACCTCTCTTCCTAACGAAGAAAAAAAACTATGTGAAAAGCTATCGAGTGTAGCTATTATGTTTTGCTTGAACTGCTTTAACCCTAATATTGTTTTGTTTTACATATTTTTTTCTTCTTTAACATTTATTAGATAAAATTGAGAATGTTTGTAAGATTTAACTATAAGCTTTGTCTATATCGAAATTGGGCAGTTTGATTTAGTTTTATATATTTTTATCTTAAACAACAAATTTCGTGATTATAATAAGTTTAAGTTGCAAAAAAATATGATTGGATAAATTAATTACAAAAAAAAACGATTTTATTTTTGATATTAGAAGCTCTGTGATCTGCCATATTTTTTGCAGTTAAAAAAATCACTCATCCACATAGATTTTGAAAGCGTAAATAGGAGGAGTAGATATAATAAATACGTGATGAGTAAAGCCCAAACATCCCTACCGCATACTTTATTCTATATGATTCCAATTTTCAGGTTCAATATTTCATGTGGAAATTTGTAGGAAATGGTATCGAAGTGTTTAGGTTGTTAAAATTAGAAAGGGCTTTCCAATGAATGTTGGCATCTATCATCTTATAATGAACAGATATAATTATCTTCATGTACGATCCAATGCTTAAGATTGGTAAATATTAAGAAAAACCTTTACGTCTTGACTCTATCGAATGAAAGTTGTTAAACGCCTTAAAATTTTATGAGTTTTATTATATGTTATTTACTTAGTTTATTAAAACCATTTCAGAAGAAGATATTGTGGGGATGTATTTTCGATTCGAAACTGTGATCAATCAGTAAAAGTTATATGCGCTTTTATAAGCTTTTAGCCTGAAAATATCGGAAGTATTAGTAGGGCGAGGATCAAAAATAATTAAAGAATATATATAATTTTTTTTTAAATGCTTCAAATATTCAAAAACCTTCCCAAATGTTAAACAATGGATCGCATCTTTTTCTAAAACATCTCCCATCCTTGTCAGCTTTCTAAATGCGTCCATAATTTTAGTATGGAAATCATACTACAGTTCTACATTGAAGAGACAATTCTAAACAGTGCTAAGACCGCCTACATACACCTCTCTCTTTAAAAATACCATAGGACGAAATCCAATTGCCTTAAGTTTCTCGGTTTCTCGGACCACCCAACGGTGAAAAGGTGCATTATGATGACCAAAAAATGTACTACATTTTTGAACCACCTCACATTTTTAAGGCCTCGCTGTTGTGCGTCTGTATAATTACCCATTACTAAACTTGAATGCTCACACATGGCAGCTGTCAAACAACAACGCCGTACGACCGACACAAAAAAATGGCGCTTAATTCAAAATAGGTAGCCTTGATGGGACACCCTTTATTCGTTCAGTGCACAGCCACAAGATTCAGGTGACCCAGATGAGCTAAGTCAAAGGCAACTTTGAGAGAGTCTCTCAATTTTCCCCTTAACCGAAAACAGCTGTTAAACGACTTTTAACTGTTTTTGGATTGGTTTTTGAAGAAATCACATCTGAAGCTCACGCACACATTCTCTTAAATGGGAGCCGCCATTTTCTTAAATGTGAAGTAAGGAGCAAGTCTTCTTCACGTAAATACACGTAAATACTTGAATCCGTAGCAAACTTTGTGAAGACATTCTTAACAACCTCTCTCACATACTGTGTGAGTGCGAGGGTATAGCACGGAATCGTAGGACGTTTCTCGGAGAGTAGTTCTTTGAGGAATTGGAGGAGTTGAGCGGCACAGACCACAGGAGGCTGGTAAAAGTCTGCAGGAAGATTGGATGTTTTGTTAGGGAAAGTGTTAAGGTTTTTCCCTGTTGAAGTTTCGGAATCAATCGGTTCCCTAGCGATCGCGATGGGCCTAGTGCTGTATGCGAACCGCATACCCCAATATTTCAAAAATGCAATTTTAACTATAATGAAACCAGTAAAATGTCTATATCTTTCTTAATAAATACAATTTTTTGTTCCAGCAAAAATAATTTTATTTCAGGCGTGTCTAGAGAGTTGCAAATAAGTGTCAGGTCATCTCATTTCTATGTTTAGGCACCGCGAATTCACGGGCTTAAGAGAACTGGGAATTTGCAAGTCGACTATCCCATACATCTCCTCTGTGATCACGACCAAGAATAGCATGGAAGACAGTAATCAGCTTTTTATAGCTCTTTCTCGCAATTGGAATTATCTAGGTAGGTTTAAACACAATGTTTGGGGGAGTCCTTCTCCTTTCATGAGTTTTTCTAAATATCAGCGGCCTTTGTTCTTAACGAGCACCCGACACGTCCAGATTCTTGGCCTGAGACTGGGGCAAGCGTTTTCAAGAATTAATCTTTAAAAGGCATGCTCGGAACTCGAATATCCACTTTGTTATAGAATTATTATAAGGAGAAATACTTCATACAATAAAATAAAAATATTTTTCGAATATTACGTTTCTCATAGCCAATCTATTCACTCGGCTTACTTCCTACAAAGCTACCCACTTGAAACATCGAACATTTGAAAATTACTTATCAAACAAATAAAATACCACTTATCATCGCATTAAAATTTTGCATAGTTAAGTGTAGTTTTGCCCATTATTTAACTGCGTTTTTTCCATACAATCAATTCAATGACTTTTGCAATTAACTTTATTTTTACTACACCCTTTCTCACCTAATTATTAAATTAAAAATAATAATAACCTTTGTATATCTTTGACAAAATTATTCAATGAAAAATAAGTAATTTTAAAAATTATTCATATACCTTAGGACCACTTTAGGGCCATTCCAAGAAATAAATTAACAAAACTCCTTACGTCAATATTCTCATAGGTAATAGAAAATAGTTTATATGTACATATCTGGCCTCGAGAATTTCAGATCTTCGCTGCAAAGTATTTCGTCGATTTATTTATATATTTGACAAAATTAGAATTTTATAAAATCCAAAATTCAACAATTCCATTGAAATTTTGTCATTTACCATTAAACAAAAAAAAATACATATATATTGCAAATAATTTTAATTCAAAGCTCAAATACTTTGTGGCACGTAAACAATTTCGTGAGGCATTAAAACCATACGATGTAAAAGACGTTATAGAACAATATTCTTCTGGTCATGCGGATCTCCTAAATCGAGTCAGGAATTTGCAGTTTAGGTGAGATACAGATGCTTTCTGTACAATTTATTTTAAAGCAAATAAATAAATATTAAAACCAAAACAAGAAAGCCAATAATAAAAAAGTTATATATGTTTTTTTGTTTTTTTATTCGTACATAAGTTTTGATTTATCCAATATGTACATTTTTTACAACATTTTGTTCTATATGTATTTCGATAAAGAAAATCACTTGGTTTTAGTTTAAATCATTTAAAATAAAAAATAAAGTAATAAAAAATTACTCGATGTTGTGAAAATGCTTTTTTGATAATTAAAATCGTATTACATGTAGTATGGATATAAATATTTTTAGTGTTATAATGCAAGTTACGTGGTGATGGGAAAGATTAAGTTCTGCCTTTATTTTTTCTTATGTATATCGATGGGCTACTTACTAGGATAAGCCATAGGAAAAAAATAGAAGCGCATAGGTCAAATGCTCTTAAAAAAGTATATAATGCGGGCCTAAAGAACCAGCCGTTTATTAAAGCTGTCGATTCAAATTTCATTAAAAAAGTGCTGCATAGAAATTAGCTACAACTGAAGGGCAGGACTTAGGTAGGTTTTAAAAGCCAAATATGATTATGTTACGGAATGTTTAGGAATGTAATATATTTCTCGAGAAGGCTCCAGGACTCACAAGTACTTCTTTTGTTGGCCTAAAAATAATTTAAAAAAATTTAAACGAAAAGTTTAAGCGACTACAAAGTGTGAGTTTTTTGTTGTACTATTTACTAAGCTGGCACTATAGTCCGGGGTAGACCTAGGCATCCACCAATTCGCGTTCTCTTCTACCCACTCCACTTGTGCGCTCCACCTTAGGCGAGTTCTTTCGCTACTGATTTGACCCACTGGGTTAGAGTCGAAGAATCTGTGAGCCGGACCATTGAGGATCATTCGCTCTGCATGTCCCAGCAATCTCAAACGAAAAATGCACAGTTTTTTGATCACGTCGATGTCGCTGTACAACTCGTGTCCTCGCAAACGCACCGGTGACAGCTCGCTGTTTCTCCCGATGATGTCAATATCGTCGACGTATGCAACAATTGAACCGACTTTTGAAAGGTCTTACCTCGGGTATTAGATTCTGGGTTTCGCACAATTCTTTCAAATATGTATTATGTTAAAGAAGTCGCATGGCAGCGTGTCGCCTTTTTTAAATCCGTTTTCGACATTAAAGGTCTTAGTTAGGTCATTATCAGCCTTAATACAGCAGACGAGTTTTGAAGGGATGACAAAACAAAGACATAGCTCTGTATAGCCCATTTCTATTGGTGGTGCCATAGGCGGTTTAAAAATCGATAAACAGATGGTCAGTATCGATCTGGACTTCTTGCCATTTCTCCATTATATGCCTTAGAGTATCCGAGAATCTGGGTTCTGGTCATCAAACCCTACGGTCACAGTAAGGTGCTTGACCAGTTATCCGTAATCTGGCTGCGACAGCAACCAACTACATAACGCCCAAATACATCCTTAACAAAGCCGAGCAAGTCTCTTCCTCATCGAGCCAAGGTGCTATAAAAGCTCTAGTACTCTCACACCCCATATCATCCAAACTATTCGTACAGTGTTAAGACGTAATCACTTGTTTAAGCGACCACTTCAACACCACTGTCTTCTATCTCTCCTCCTATTATATATTGTTCTTGTCAAAAGAAAAATATTAAAGTACTACCTTTTACGGGCGAACTTCAGATCGAATACCCGAGCAGCTACGATATATCCATAAAGAAGTGGCCCTGTTTCAATGCAAGAACTCACGATTTAAGAAACAGAGCCCGACATGAGATTGCCGGAATTGTAGCAATCCGCACTGGACATTGGAATGTTGGCACCCACGCTGCCAATTGAGGCATACCATTCAACCCACACTGCTGCACCGCAGTTGCAAGACAAAATAAAAAAGAAAACACTTCACCATTTCCTCTGCGAATGCCCGGCTCTAGCTAGAATCAGAGAACGCACAACCTGGACCTAGACCTGGAATTATTAAATATATAATTCTGCAACATCATTGAATTTCTCAACTCCACAGCATGGATTTGAAACACAAATTGACACCCTTGGCCACTTGAGTGGTGGTATCAAAACGCCACCCCATGCGTGTCGCCTGCTGTACTATCAAGCAACCACTCTTGCCTACCTACCTACCTGCCTTAGTGTTGATGTTTGGTCGATTATGAACTTAAATATTAGGCATTTACCGCGCATACAGGGCCTTAAACCTAACTTCTTCAACCATTTGAGAGTCAGGCCAAATTTCGGGAATGAAACTCCCTACAAAGTCATTTTTCCCTGCCTTAAATTGCAGCATTGTTGGACCTGAATTTAGACAACGCTATCCTCACTTTAATTATGTCGGGCAGAATTTTCGCCGCATTCGCCGGTTAACAGTCTCCAGAAATGGGTTTTCCATATCCTCAACACCGACTTCGACTCTAGTTCAAAGTTTCTTGTTCATTCTACAGGTCTTTTGTTCTGATCAGTTGCCTTGGAACGTTCATTTTAACTTTTGATTAAACATTGTTCCTGGAGTAGCACCTCCATATCTTTAAAATGAAGTTCACATTATTAAAATTTGGTTATTTGAACATTATGTATATTTCATAGGAAGGTCAAGCATATTATTCATAACATGCCTGGAATTGTTACGGCAATTTTCGGTTTTGGTTATTTTCCGCTAGCTTTTCCACCTATATTAAGATATGAGCCTTGAGTGAAAATTCCGAGCTCAAAATAAGCTTACCCACTTTTAGTTATGGTACAGCTGGCTCTACCTAGTAAAAACCATAATTAAATACTACAGTCTGTGCATTTCCTGTCCATATTCCTATGCCCTAAACTGAGCGTGGCATAGGGCTGAGAGTCCTTGTCCATTTTGGAACATTTTTTGTGTCTAGCAAAATCGCCAAAATTTAAAAATTTGATCAAACCGCCCCAAAAGTGAGCGTGGCAAAAAAACTTTGCGTAGCGGAATTTTTAAGGACATTGTGTACATACATATTTTGGTTATACTCTTATTTTGGTTTTTTAAACAATTAATAGATAGATTTTTTTATTCATTTGAATCGTTAACAGATCTTCATGTTAGGTTTATTTTCCTCTCGATAGGATATTAATAAATAATTTATGTTTTAAGGCATACGAGTATTTTTGGGCCAATTTTCTATGTGCATTAATAACAAAAATTAATAGAATATGAAAAACTATTAAAAATGTTTCGCTTATTTGGCGACAGTCTATTTTTTGAGTTTACAATAACAGCCTGGTGGGGTATATTCGTCGCAAAATAGTTTATCTTAGACGATCTTTTCTTTTTAAATAAAATTAAGTCTAAATAAGTTGTCACAATTACGTATATAGCACAAACCTATAATATTCTCAACTATTTTTGGTCCAAGATTGGTAGGACGTTAATTATTAAAATATGATAAAGTTGAATAAAAATTATTTAAATAAATATACATCAGTTTCACTGTATTTTAAACTAAACGTTACAATTTTCCAATAATTCCTTTCAAAGCACATTATCACTTTATATTTCGATTTTTAAATTAAATGTTTGAATTTAGTACTTGCAAACTATTAAAGTATTCTACTAGAATAAACACTTGAAAAATTATGCACATTTTTTTTGTTTTTCCCACAAAGTTTTTGTACATAATAAATGTATTCGTGAAGCATTAAAAATTGTACACCAATTTTCTACACCTTTTTTTGGATTTTTATTTTTGTACACACGACACAATAAAATATGTAGTATCTATTACATTTTAAAACAAAAAAAAATATTTAAAAAGCATGGCTATTAACTAATCATTGCATAATTCATGTTCATTCATATCAAATTTACTAAATATAATTAAAAAATTACAATGTTGCATCCTTATATAACTAATCGTTACATTATTTTTTTTTCTTTATTTTGTCTTTATTGCTATTGTTTTGGTTGTTATTTCCTTTTTGTTTCTTAGACTTGACCAAATACTAGGAAAACAAGGATCAAAAGCAAAAGATGTTTATGCGTCTAAAATTAGTTTAGCATCTCGCGTAGTTAAGGTCGAAAGACAAGTAAGGAAATTTAGTCAAATTGTTGTAAAATATTTAAAGCCTAAAAATATGCGTTTGTTTTAAGTACGATGTTTAGTTTTTTTTTAGTAGTTTTTTTTCCACATGGTTGCATTGTTGGTTCTGGACTTTTTTTTTATTTTAGATAACCAAAGACGATAATATGCTAGCGAAAAATTTGATGCCTAGCTGCTCCTTACATTCGTAAATGAAAGGAAATCAATAAATTGATATATTTGGTCAGACAATTCCTTAACTATTAATGCCCAAAATATTCAACACTTTTTTTCGTGCGGTTTTTAAATATGACTGCTATTAATAACATCTCCGTTGCTATCGACTGGTGGGCAACACTTGGTCGCCCGATTGCCATTCGTTGTTTCTAAATACGTGCTGCAAGGTGGCATGGTTTCTGTTGTGCGGTGCGAACTCAACTCATCCGGACATCATACAGTAACAAAATGAATTACCTGGTCTTCCTGAGGAAAAGGTATAATGTGAATCCAACTCCGTGTTTCATCAAAAATCTTCTACAAGGCTGTTAGAGTTATAGTTCAATACAAAACAAATCGCGGACAGGCTGTCATCGGTCGCCTGCTTGTGTTTAATGGGATTCGATACCGATGAGGATTCTGGCCCTCCGATCAATTCGTATGTACTGCCAGTTTCGACGTCTCTCACATGAGATTGACTTACATAACCAGGACTTTGCCAAAAGTCTACAGAGGAAGCGCAAAGCTTGCACCGTATCATACTCAAACATAACGGAATTGTGAAGAAGTTGACGGTTAACTCACGCGAGGGAATATTGCGAAAACTGCCGAACTTCAACAAAGATCATCCAGTCTTATGGTTGGGAATGCTAGATCGTTTCTCGTTCGTACTGTAATTAGGTGAATAAATTTTAGGAGAGTTCTTGACAATAACCTGTCGGGCGCAGTGGCACAATGGTTAGTGTGTCGGACTACTAATCGGAGTTGAGTTTTTTTTCCACTGCCCCACCTCTTGCGAACGTCTGACAAACATCCAAGAGTATCAATTGTGATGAGAAGCTTCTCAAAATTGCCGTTCGGATTCGGCGTAAAATTGTAGGTCCCTTCCACTTCGCAAAGAAAGTGGTTGGAGAAGCTAGGTTTTAGGCCCTCTATGGGGCGGTAATGCCTAATATTCATTCATTGACAATAACCTCATCTGATGTTTTGAAAGAACATTCCCTGCAAAAGATTGTGAAGATACTTCCCAGAACTTCTGCTAGCCATTGAAATCATTCGTAATAATGCATATTTTTAGGCTGAAATCATAGTTTTTTTTGTAATTCTATTAAGTTCGTTTATCTCTCCCCCTCAGGTAGCCGATATAGAAGAAAAATTAGATATTTTAATTAAAGCCTACATGCAGGACCGCGAACGGTTCCTAGCTCTTCCATTAGTCACTCAAGTTCAACATTCCACTAGTTCTAGCAATAATCAAAATCCTCCCCGGGGTGGTGGCGGTAGCGGACCTGGTAGTGGAGGACCAGATGGTGATAGTGGCTGCCCCGGTAGTGGCGGCGACGTGGGTGCAACGAGCGGTCTGCATAAGGCCGAGGCCATAAATTCGGCGGTCTCAATGCACGGCGGCCCACTTAAGGTAAATTGTAAACAATTATGCATAATGCATATACCATTTGTATTTAATGTCCATTAGCTTAAACCAATTCTGATTGAAAAACAGTTTTCGGAACCAAGTTCACCGATAGACAAGCAATATGAACAAGGAGTTCCGCGACGACCGCCAATGCATCGAGGTTACTCCGATTTGACCACTCGTATTAAGAAACGTGTTACTTTAAGGTAAGTTTTCACTCACTCAGATACACAAAGATGCCCTTTGACAATGTACAAAAACAAAAACGTAATACGACTCTAAGTGATTACTCGTTTTTTAGTTCCATACCACATCAGTATGTTGACCCGAGCTCGATACAGCCCGGTGTTAGTGATGATGTCGTGATAGTTGTTCCAGAATTGGATACAGATCCTCTAGAGTCCGTATTGGTCGCTCGTTTACCACCAGACCATGCTGTGTGTCTTGAGGGAGATGTCGATTTGGAGCCGAGTAGTCCGAAAACCATTACCGAAAGTTCAAGTAAGCATTAACCCAAACTGCCGACGCTAATTACATTTTCTTTCCTAGTCGCTCCAGTGTTATTTATATTTATTGGTTTGCAAAATAAAAATTACACCACACATCTAATTATAAGAAGCAATAACGCTTTATTATGCGCGAATTAATATTTATATTTAATTTTTCTGTATAATACAAAAGATTATATCTATTCACCACCACCACAAAGTACAAAGTAAACACAACCAAGCATAAACAAAATATTGTTAAGACACACGCATTTTTACCAGCAAACAACAAATATTTCATATGTAAACAAATTTTTTTAATAACACACGCCTTCTTCAATTTACTAACTTAATTACAGCATCTTGTGATGGATACTCATCGACAACGTCGTTATAACAACGAAAGGGCATTCAATGCAGCCACAATTATATTTCTATCTGGGATGGTACTAACTATCAAGCGTATCACTATGAGGATGATCAAACTACACTCATTTAAAAAAAACACACACACATAACTTCCTTTTCTTTTCTTTGTCTTCTAAATTAATTCTTTATTGGTTCATCCCAATTGATCCTTTTGATAGAAGAATAACAAATCCTTATAATGCTCGTATGATGCAAAATCAAATTAAATCAAATCAACGAAATGATGCAATGATATTTATTTCGCTTTCACTCTTGGCTGCATTGAATGAAAAAAAGTCCTTTGTGCAATTAGAAAATCCGTCCTAATATAAGAATATAGTGAGTTTCTGCTGTTTTATTGTGCAAAATTATTTTATTCTTTTAATAACAATATTACTATGAGCAATTTAATTATTTTAAAAGCAATTTATGCCAGTTTGTGATCTTAATGTCGAAATGTTAAGTGTTAAAAAGAGATGTTTTGTACCTTTGAAAAACCGTTTGGAATCGTTTGTTTTTTTTCCAAATTTATTAGTGTCTGCAAGAGGAACATTTTTTATTTGTCAAAATGTAAAGCTTTCTTTTCAAAGAATACAATTGGTCTTGAAATTTATTTTTTATGTTAGGTGTTTTTTTTTTCCAATGAATTTCCCCTTATTTTGGTTGTTTGTTGTGATTGGTGTTGATAATAATTAAATAAACCGATATAAAGAACTAGCGCTGTGTAGAAGTTTGTATTTTAAAAATTATATTACCTATTCAAGGTGTTTTTTTCTACAACACAATAATATCGCAATCTTCATTTTACCTAGAAACAAAAAAAACTTAGTAGTGTTGTTTTTTGTGCAACTCAGTAGTAACTCATTCGTCATTTTATCTGTCAACCAAAATTTTATCTGTAACTGTCAGTGTACCCAGAACTGAGTACAGTTTCAACGATTGAAAACAAGACACC
This sequence comes from Portevinia maculata, assembly GCA_949715645.1. Classification (NCBI taxonomy): domain Eukaryota; kingdom Metazoa; phylum Arthropoda; class Insecta; order Diptera; family Syrphidae; genus Portevinia; species Portevinia maculata. Next base: position 283,757,265 of record OX454526.1, on the reverse strand, counting down.
ACTGAAATTAGTAGAAGATTGAAGAAAAATTTCGAACAAAAAAAGGATCTTATTGAAAAACATTTTAATAACTAAACATCAAATATCAATCTTAGATATAAAATTAAAAGCAATTACTGACATTAGCTTATTTTACCGAAAGTTCCCTGACAACCCAAAAGGTCTTTAAAACCTAAAAAAAACATTTTTTTTTAAAATGTCCTTGAAAGCCACACAGGATTTATGAGTTTAATGTTATTTTACAAATAGGTCTTTGAAACCATAAAAATGTTCTTAAAACCAGAAAAAGATATTTTTCCAAAATGCCCTAAGAAACCGCAATAAGATTTGATACCTTAGTATGCCAAGTGGATTGTGAAGAAAAATGCAATCGGCCGTTTTGATGCGCCGCACAATGGGGCAGAATAGCCCAATCGGTGGCAATAAATCAAAAAATTAAATTGCTCGTATGGAGCCATTGTTATTTTTTTTCAATAGTCAAGTACCCCACTGTTAATATTGTAAAAGTTTTAAACCGTTATCATAAACAGAATTTGCATTACATGCATCGGCGCAAGCCATTCTTGTTATCAGATTACTGGAGTTTGTTGTGAAGAAAATTGTTAGGTGTTTTTAATTGCTTAAAACAAAATTACGGTTGTATAAAATTAAAATTTTCGGTATGGAGCCTTCAAGTTCTGGTATGTGTTAAGCTATTTAAGAGATTTTTTTGTGAGAAAGTGCTTTAAATGATTTAAAACGGTGATTATCAAAAAAAAACTTTAAAATGCCTGATTGTTTTGCTTCTTTGTGCAAACATTGTCCGATTTAGTTGTGTTCCGAGGGCTTCCAAGCAAAATTTTTTTTTGTTTCTGGTAGCTAGTCATGTCCTTTTTAAGGAATTGTAAAAAAATTTTGCGGATTTTTGCGGTTTTCATTAAAAAGTTTGTTTTGAAAAATGTGCTTTCTGACAAAAAAAAAAAAAAATTTGTTTGTTTATTTCTAAGATTTTTTTTAAACTTTAGGTATAAGCTCAAATACGATTTTTATAACCCGGAGGGAGCTTGTAAATATAATTCGGACAGCAGAGACCAATAATTTACAAGCCCAGTTTGTTTTTCTGAGAGAGGAGTTAAAAAAGCGAACTCGAAACTTCGACAACATAGGCTTAAATAAAACACTATCCTATTTTAAATCCGAGTATAAATCTCGATGGGAAAAGGCTTTTAGAAAATTCGAGACTTTTTCAAAAACAAATAGTTCTTGGCTTGAAATATCTATTGCTTTTCTTTGTTGCCCTGAAGAAAGGTCTAAGCGTGGTCGACCAAGTATTTCGTTCGATGAAAGTACTGAACGTACAAAAAGATTGAAAACAGAGAAATTGAGAGAGTCAACATCAATTTCTATGTTGAGTTATGCCACTCAAATGAGCTTGAGAGCAGTAGGAAAGGTAAATGCTTCTGAAGTATTGAAAGATATAACAACAACAACTCCTGACCGAGCAAAAAAATACAGGAAATCATATAAAAAGTCTCTTGAAGCAAAAAGTTTTAAAATGTCAGGCGAAGAAGCATTAGGGGTTGCTGTTGAAGCGCAACTATCTCGGCATCAATATAATGTTATAAGAATGAGTGCACCAGAAAAATTTCCTGCATATAAAGTCATACAAGCTGCAAAAAAAGAATGTTATCCACCTCCCGAATACATAAAAGAGTTACCGAAACATTAGTAGAGGTTACACTACAGGCCCTGCTAGATCTTACCACAAAGCGTTTGTTGGAATCGCAGAAGGAAGTTATTAGTCTACTTACAAAAATCGAAATCGAAAACCTGTGTTTGTTTTGCAAGTGGGGATTTGACGGAAGTTCAGGACACAGCTCCTACAAACAAGCTTTCCATGGCCTTGAAGCTACTGATTCTTCGGTTTTTATTACATGTGTTGTTCCTCTTAGACTTTGTTCAAATTCCACAGTTGTATGGCAAAATCCACGACCAGGTTCCACAAGATACTGCAGGCCATTAAAAATAGAGTTTGTAAAGGAATCTACAGAAATATCTATTGCAGAAAAAAACAGAGTTGACAACGAAGTGAAAAATTTGCAAAAGACAACCATGTTAATTGAGGAAAGACAGTTACAAGTTAGTCATACTCTCCTTTTTACAATGATTGACGGAAAAGTTTGTAACCCTTTAACGAGACGTCATCAACACAAAAGTGTTTCATATGTGGTGCTTCTTCTAAAAGTTTTAATGATATAGACAGTATGCTGACAAGGGAAATTAAAACAGAAAACTTGCAGTTTGGCCTGTCCGTTCTTCATGGATGGATAAGGTTTTTCGAAAACTTACTGCACTTATCCTACAAATTGCCTCTTAAGAAATGGCAAGCTCGAGGGGATGACAAAATAATTGTTGCGGAGAATAAAAAGAGAATACAAAAAGAGTTTAAAGATCGTTGTGGTTTGATTATAGATAAACCAAAGCCCGGATTCGGGAACTCTAATGATGGTAATACAGCAAGACGTTTCTTTCAAAATGCTGAAATTTCCGCAGAAATTACAAATATTGATGTTCAACTCATAAAAAAGATGCATACTATTATGATTGTTGTGGCTAGTGGCTATGAAATTGATGTTGAGAAGTTCAGGAGTTTTGCAATTGATACTGCCAGATATTATGTAGGAAAGTATCCCTGGTACTATATGTCACCAACCCTTCATAAGTATTTCATTCATGGACCGGAAATAATAACCCACGCTCTGTTACCAATTGGTTAACTAACTGAGGAAGCACAAGAATCGAGAAACAAGGACTTCAAAAATTTTAGGGAGCATCATTCTCGGAAAACAAGCAGAGAAAATACAAACCGAGATATTTTCAACTCTTTTTTGTTAAGTTCTGATCCCATAATCACAGGCATGAGGAAACTTCCCGAAAAAAAAACAACAACACCTGCCAATTGAAGCATTGGGTTTGCTTAAAGCTCCACTTGTGGAAAACGACAATGATTCTGAGGCCGAGGAAGATGACAGTGGTGCAGAAAGCGATGATTTTGTTTTGAATTAATGGATACTCAATTATGTAAATTTAATTTGTTATTTTTAAATTAAAAATTTCTTTATTGTTCGGTTATTACTGGAAAAAAATGTTGTGTACCTATTTTTAACAGAGGACATAAGGAGAAAAGATGTGCTAGGTAATTTTTTTTTTTTTTTGAAGTGCAAAAAAGTGGGCGTTTTGGTGGGCGTGGTCGTTGTTGGGCTCAAAAATATCAAAAGATTGGTTATATAAACATTTCCAGAAATTTTTAGGTTCCTAGCTCTATTGGCTGATTTAATGCCACCGATAGGGCCGTTCTGCCCCAGTGTGCGCCGTCTCCCGCCAATCTATGTGCCAAACTTCTACCGTAACTGCTGATATATATACAACAAGGCGACATCCTATCGGTGGCTGGTACTCGTAACTGGATGTTTTATGCCAGTCGTCAACTACGTACCCAACCCATTAATTTCGTATTCAACTTCAATGTAGGAGGCTCCTGTCTCTGTAGAAACAACCAACTTTGGAGATAACCGGATAGCGTTTCTTAACGTCCGACACTTGGTCACGTATAAGAGGGTTTCAAGTTTCAATGCGTACATAATCGCTAACTAGTTGAACAACTAGAGCAACGGATTTTGTTGACATAATCAAACAAGTTGATCAAAGATATGGACAAGGGTATTCCAAATGAGCAGGTCAGCATTTTTTACAAGGTTTTTCAACAATTGAGTGAGTAAGGAAGCTAGTTAGAGGAGGCTATTCAACAATTGAATGACTTGAACAACTTGGTAGACGAGGGTCGCTCGCAGGGCGCTCGACGCGAACTTGTTTAATTTGTATTCGAAATGCGTTGCTCAACGCAAGCAGCAGTGTGAGTTTTTGCAATAATGTAAGAAGCTATTGATTTGTTTATTCAATTAAAGAGCTAAAGAAGCAATTGGATGAAGTTGCTTGCACACTTAGTGGACGACCGGCATTAGTTAATTCACTTTTATTATTTTTAATAAAACAGTCAAAATTGTCAAGGTATTGGCATATTTTATTACTAAGAAACGTAGCATGAAACATATATTATATGTCAATATGCCAATATACATAAATATAAAAACAACACATTACATAATTGCAATCGAATAACTACTAAATCGGCAACTGCTCAGCAAATGCCCAAAGTAACACGCGGGATAACGTGTGCTGCTTGTTTTCGAATTCACTCCAATGAAAATGGAGTTTTTGACATTTTTCCTGATTCAAAGAGTGAATTATAAATGTATAAATGTGTTGTAGAAAAACACCACTATTGACATTTAAAATAATTCCGAGTTCACTTGTACCTATTTTCAATAAAAATTAAATCTGCTTTCGAACGATTGAGTGAATCGAATTTTACGTCTTTTAAATTGATTAAATCAGTTTTGACCTTCATGAAAGCATCATCATTATTATGGGCATTCATATGTGTGTATGAGAAAACTCCTTGGATAGCCCATAGCACCTTACTGTACCAGCAAACGAAAAAAAAGAAACATAAATAATAAAATATGCATTGCCAAATTATAAATAAGATAATACCTATATATATTAACAACAATTAACTCCGATTGCCTCGCCTAGGCAATTAAATGAATTTCACAGTTTGTTGGGTACCTAATTATGTTCGCTAGTTAAAATGACCCGGAAAAATCAGCGATTAATTATCTCATTTATCCTTAATTATGAAAAATTAAACCAATAAACTTCTCTCCAATAAAACAAAAATAATGTCGCTTCATTAATATTTAATATTCCATGTCAACAATGCCGATCCCAATAAATAAATAAAAATGCTTATGAGTTATTTTAAATTCATTTTTTTATTACATCTCATTTTGTATTTGTTTTGTCTGAAGGTTTAATTTATGCTAAATGTTGAATGACACTAAAATGTGTAAACGATAACGCTCCATTAAATCCAGATATTAACTAGATAAACAAACAAATTACATAGTTATAAATATAATCAGCTAAAAAAATACTCAAACATAACAAAAATATTTCACACTAATCAACGCAATTTTGTTTTTATATTACTATCACTGTATGATGTATTATTATCGCTAACATTAACAATAAGTAAAATCTTTTTTTATTTTTATTTGTTATTGTATACAAAATACCGTTTGTTACATTTTAAACGGCTATCTATATAAATATAAATGCAAATATGTAAATCTTTTTGTTGTTGTTTTATAAAAGAATACTACTGAAAATACATCCCTATCAATGGCTGTTGCGGAATGACAACTGTAAACTTGTTGTTTTTGTTGTTGTTGTTTTTTATCATAATTTACGTATACAGAAAATATTATTGTTGATATAGAGTTTATTAATTAATTATTTGGTATGCAATTTTTTGTAATTTTCAATTCTTTACAGTTATACTTATGGATGAAGAAGTCGAAGATCTGGAAGAGGAGGATCTCGATTGTGAAGGTGAAATGGATCCAGAGTCGCCACCATGGGATGTCTACGGTGAGGGTGATCTCGATGCCGACGGAGACGGTGATGTTGATGAGTCCACTGAAGATACTGCCTTATTACGTACAGCAGCTAGAACTGCTATTATAGTAACTCCAATCAGTCCGGTAAGTTGTTGTTGGTCACTGAATTCGAATTCGGTTGTGGGTGCTTTTTTATTTTTTAATGCCAAACGAGTTGTTATGATTTTTGAAATTACTCTTATTTAGTAACTTTGACAATTTTATTTTCTAGGTTAGTTCTGCCCATAACCTAGCTCGCCTTGAGATCGGTGATAAAAAGGGTAATACATCCAGCGAAAATAGTAGATTATCAAAATCAATGGACCTATTACGTCCGGACTCAAGTTCGCCAACAACAAGACTGCTTCCATCGTCTAGTGATTCTGTGGACATCTGAGAATGGTTTTGCATTCAGCCGTATGCTATTGGGTTCACTTGTCTGTTGCTGTTCTAAAAAATAAAAAATAAATAGTCCACAACTACAACAAAGTGAGAAGAAAAGATTAACAAACTAACATCAAAAAGATTACAAATTAAAGAAAATCTTGAATCAACAGATATAAAATCCATATGATTGGCTGAATATAAATTTAAAAAAAAACAAAGTTATATTTCATACTTTTAAGCTGTAACATAACATATTATTGTAGTATAGCAAAGCTTCATGATACAAATGGAAAAGCAAAGTATAAAAAACAATATTATATGTAAATAAACGTTTTTTTACATAATTAAAACAGAAATACTAAGTGCTAAAGTAAATCGTTATTATTATTTTGTTTTAATTTTAACTTTAAAATCATAGAAAAGACCAAGACATTATAATAGTGTTATACAAAAAAAGGAGAAAAACCTTTGGTTAATAGTATATTTTTTTCTAAAGATTTTAATCAATTCACAGCACAAATTAATAGGAACTATAAATAAAATATATTTTAATCACAATGTTAAGTTTTTGAATTTTATTACTTGTTAATCCTTTGTTAAACAATACCTATTCGTAGTAGGAAAATCTACATTTTTCTTTCTATTCATTAACAGTTAAATAAAAATCAAACATATTTCCGATTTTAATTTCAAATTAAATAAGAAGTTGTAAATATGTACAATGTAGTATACATAAAAAAGTCAATTCATTGAAATTTTTTTTATTAAAGTTTCGAAATCGCATAGTTTATTAACCATCAAATACACCCCATAATAGTAATTGAAAATAACTTTGACAATAAGAAACTTAAGAAAAGGAAATTATGTAAATTTATACAAAAAAAAATCTGTCACACAAGAAAATTGTTCCAAATTGCGCAAATTAATGAAAATTGGTTTTTATTCAATTTAGGTTGTATGGGAAAAAAATATTTTTTTAAAAATTATTTTTTAATATATTATGAAATCGGTTGATACTTTTCAGAATGGATGCCCAGTTTTGATATAAACTAGAAGTGGAGACTGTGTTTGCATTAAGAAAGATTTTGTTTTGGCGTTAATGTCCAAAACACAAAGGCAGAATTCGTCATGCAGAGTAAGTAGAAAGTAGTAAGAAAGTAAAATACACAGCTCTGCAAGTAATCTGTATATTTAAATTGTCTGTGAACAAACTACACAAAAGAAACAAGATACAAATTTGAAGTATTTGACATCGCTGTGTGTTTATTGCTCATATTTTTCCTTTTTGTTGACCCATGCACTTTATTCGACTTTCGGTAACATGAACCGAGCTCCTTTGCTACTTTTTCCTTTCTTTTGTGATAATTGCCATTGGCACGAAAAGTTTGATTGGTAAACGGATATGTAAAGGAGCTATATAATTTCAATTTTTAAAAATATTTCCTGCCAAAAATTGCTCGTCAAAGAGAAAACTGAACATGTGTATAACGAGCGATGGTGTGTGTTTTGGGCATTACTTTAGATTTCTTTTAAGTGGAGTTTTTTATAGATTGTTGTAGGTTGATTCAAAACCTAGTTTAACTTCAACGAAACATTCTTACGTGTTGTTCCTATTGGGTAGTTTATTTTTTGTCGCATAGGTTCGGTTAGATTATCGCTTAGTTACGCGTATTTTTTACGCAGCTATTAGGATAACTTTCATAGTTCTGGTCTAAGGCAGGGCTTAGTCCTCTCGAGATAGTGCAACCTGAGAAACTTTGAGTTGGAGAGCAGCAATTTTAGCACCAATTATTTTCCGCCATCTTGTTATCAATAATTAATTAATATATTCCGACCAATGTCGCCAATGCCGAAAATGGAATAAATGCATTCGTTGGGCACGCGTGTAATCGCTGAGCGGCAAATTTCAAAAATAAAGTGCAAATATATTTTATTAGCAAGGCGCACAACTATATTTTGTACGGTTAATTCGCTTAAGCTCTTTCCTCTTCAATTGTACACTATCATCCGAATTAATAAAATTACTTAATTTGCGTGTAATTCACAAATTAACTACAATGCGGATTTAAAGTTAATTCACGGCTCATTAATTAAAAATCATTTCCTTGCATTAGCATTTGTCGTTAAGTTATAAATGGTATTTAAATCGTTAAGTAATAAAAGGTTCGTTCGCATACTTTATGTGTAGAAAAATGAAAAGTGTTAAATCTCCAAAATCGAGAGAGAATCCTCTCATTTCTAAGAAAAGTACGCGAACGCTTTTGTGTAAAAAGGTGAAAAACGTCTTAGTTTGGTTTGAAAAGAATCAACAGCTGTTTTTTTTTGCTGGCAAACTCATAGGATTTCATCATTTGACAGTTTTCATTTTCTTACCAGCTGAAATTCTGTGTGAAGAAAAATGAACGAAAGTACATTTTTCTTTCATTCATCTTTTTACTATTTTCTCAGTACGCGAACGCGTTTGTGTAGTTTTGCACGAAAGTTTATATAAATTTACGTTTGCATATTAGTTCGCGAACGAACCTAAATTGTATGGCGATACCACATCCAACATCCCATTTGGTTCAAAGATTCGCTGTAAGTTGTCAAAAATGCTGTCAGTTATATTTGTTTTAACTTATTTTAACGAGTACCTGTTAATTCGCCTTCTTCGGTGAGTTTGCTGATTGCATGCTTATTAACATCGGTTACCTTCAAAAAAAGTTTGTTATCAACGTTTATCATTTAATTCATTGATTTCAGATAATTTGAGTTTATTAATTCGGCTGTATGTGTTAAAATTCTTGATGTGTTGACATTCATTTAATATGGCAATATTCCCTGAAAGAGCTCGAAATCGACACATTTCCGGATAACAAAACATTGTCACAAAGTTCAATACCATTGCAACCTATTTAGAAACTGTTATCACTGCCAGGATCTCAGCTTGGAAACTGCTGCACCAAGCCGACGCTAGTCTCCTCTTGAGAGCAGGGTGTGTGTGCACACATCACTGCCATATATTTCTGCAGTAACTGCCATCCGTTGCGTGTTTTTCGTGATTTAATGTTGAGTATTGCCTCTAATCCCGCTGTGGGGTAACTTTCATTGCCGCAGCGGTGCCAATGCAGACCATTCTTAGGATCCTAGTTATAATTTTCAGATTAGTATCCTTACAAAGGCGGTTAATATTTTGAAATCGTACGATAGCCGTAGCATTAAATCGCACTTCCAACTTTATGAGTACCTTAATAATTGTTGGCACTCGTCAGTACTTTTTTTAAAACCCGTTCTCAGGGTCTCTGTTGTACAGACTAACAGTGATGGCTTGGTCTTTAAATCGGAGGTTCGGTCTTCCGTGTGGTCTCGAAACCTTTCCTTGGAGCTTTACAGAATGCGAGGTAAAGCTAAGAAGTTTATTCAAAATTCCAGTAAATACTAAGACATATATAATTCCCCTCGCACGACAATTATGTGCGAATATTAAATGCTATAAGACCAGTCTATTAAAGCAAAGGGCACGTTCTGTTGGCCCTGAGCAACTGTAGATTACCTTGCTTTTTCTTCAGTATCTACTATGGTCTCCACAAGAAGTACATATTTGAGTTGTATTGTTGTTTTCAAGATTTATAAATAGAAAAGTATTTTTAAAAAATTTAAATGAATGACATTTATTAGAAATACTTTTCTTTTATAAATCTATTGTTAAAAAAAATGCATGAGCACTCATCTGGACAGTATTGAAATCGTGTGATATAAACGGATGGTACTCCGAGAATCAAATCAAATTGTTTTACTTTCAAATGATTTTAAATTTATTTTGTAATAGATAATTTTTTGGATTCAATTCACGGAAACATGAAACTATGATAACAACATTATCAAAGTGTTTAATGGATAGCAGAATGAAAATATAATTTTCCTTTTATTTAATTTATATTCAATTCGTTTATATACAGACATTTTGGTTAATTTCCAAAAACCAAAGGAAACTTTTGTTTACTTGCAATTCCTTAGATAAAAATAATAATTAAACAATTATTAAAATAAACAGATATTGTGAGAAGATTTCAATTCAATTCAAATCTAGTGATTTTATTTTAAACGCGCAGTAAATGTGGCAATAGGGCATCCTTCAGAAAATCATCCGTGTTAATATGTATTATTCAACACTACTTTAAGTTGTTAAAGATGAGTTCCTCTAACCTTTTCTCATTCCAAATAATATTAAAACTTATTAATAATCTAACAGAACGAACATGACAAAAGATTAAACTGAAATAATTATAAATTCCTACGCATGAATTGTGACAATTATTTTTTAAAACATTTAATACTAATTTTCCTTCATGACATATCGGTTTGCAAAATAAAAACAATGCAAATCCTAAAGTTTTTAAACCAAATGGTAAATGACAAACATTAAATATTTTGTACAGAAAAAAAAACTACAATAGGAAAGAGATAAATAATACATAATAGACAAAACCAATCGGAAAGATTTAAAATAGTTTTTAATTAGGTAACTTTCAAAACAAAAAATAGTTATGCGCTTGTAAATTTAATAATTGCGAATGTAAAAAAAATGTTGAATTTGTTAGAAGTTATCTTTTTGTTGATACGTGAACACGATTGATTAAAGAGTGCATGAATTTATTGTATAAAATTGAAAAAGAAAATATATTAGAAATTGCTTGAAATCTCTCTTATTGATTTTATATTTTTATATTGATTTTTGAGATAATTATATTGAAAAGACATATTTTAAGAATTAATTAATATTTTTTGTTTTTTTAATGTATTTGTATATTATTTTTTTCCAATAAATAGAATATTAAATGTTATTAGATTTTTCTTTGAATATTTTCTTTTACCTATTATTTTGTGTCCGTTTGGAGCTTTTTTGTATGTGCTATTATACGATTATCAAGTGATCCAGTTTCGATTTGTAGTTTTATAATCCTCAGCAAATTGATCACAACTGAAGCTGATGTATAAGGGGCATAGTTATTAACATTTTTTTTCAATTTCTTCTTTCGCATTGGTTTAGTCAAGGACATTTAGCCTAACGATTTATGTTTTGGCTTGACAACGTTTTAAAACTCAGCCTACGTTCCCTATATTCAGAAAGTGAGCGTCACGAAAAATTTTGCTCGGTTCAAGGGCAATTACATTAAGCATTATGTTTAATGCATACAGTACTAGGCATAAAAAACGGGCCTATCGCAATCAATGAGAAATCAATTGAAATAAAACTTCAAAGGAAGAATCTTAACACTTTCCCTCGAAAAAATCCTATATCGCTGCAGAATGCGCTTAGCTTCCTGTAGTCTGCGCAGCTCAATTCTTCCGTCTCGTCGAAGGAATATTTTCCTATTAATCTCCTCCGGTTTTGCGCTTTAGTCTCATATTCACATGGTATATGTGTTAGATCTTCCTCGGGTTGCACGTCCCCACAGAATCTGCACGCATCCGAGTATATCAATCCAAGCCGTTTGGCATGCTTCCTCAGAAGTAGTGATGGGAACTATCGATGAATAAAATAACGTTCAGTCACTTTTCATTTCAACTATCGAATGATTTCGTTCATTGATTCAGTTCATGTGTAGTTTGTTTTAATACACTACAAACTCGATTAAGGCACTTGCAATAACCGAAGCTGTTGCACTCACTAGGTTACTTTTTTTTCAATACAAAATGTTAGTTCAAATGGCTATGATTGTGTAGAGATAACGACAAAGTGATAAAAAGAAAAAAAAAAGAAAACCAAAACAAATCCCTATTGCTGAACACATTTTCTTTTAATCAGAAAATGAAAGGCTAGAATATCTAAGTGCAACAATTAACACCCATGCTAAACGAATTTCCCGAACTAATGAAACACTCATCTGTTCGTACTGTATGTCCATATTTCATAAAATAAGGGTTTGAAATAGCATCACAATCGGTTAAACAAATAAATGGTTTGTATATGCGTAGTATTCGAAAAATAACATATTGCCCTTGCTTTACCTACTTTTGTGTCCTCCTACCAATTATTAACAGTTAACATATTTTCAACCAAATTTTGCGTCTTCTTTCCTTTAGTGGCGTGCCGCTTCAGTTGTGAGTGAGCCTTACCAACATGCGTATCCAGTTATATCATATATATCCATACAACCTATAAACCACAAACTTTTGGAAATATGTACAGACAAATTACTATTCAAGCTTTTCAATCAAATATCCCTGAACTTAAATGCCCCAGTTCAAATCGCATATAGGTGCACTTAGATAGAAAAACCTTGTCAAACTAGCGAGCACTGCATGTTTGCAACACTGGCATAAATGCAAAACCAATGCATATGCACACATTGTATGTGCATTAGCGTTGTCTACGTCGAATTGTATTCATATTTTCTCAGCTTTAATAGACGAACATAAATGAAATTCCTTCTTAATACATATGTCACCAGATAACACGTCCGTAAAGAAAACAGGATTCCGCGTCCGCTCTATTTCAAACACTAAAATAAATACAAATACATACCAAAACCTTAAAATTATATATACAAGTTTAAACTATCACATTCCTCATTCTACTTTTGTGTATAAGCTTGTACAGAAACAATAGAGGTTAACTTGTTCGACTACTAATCTAAAGGCCTCCGGTTCAAGTATCACCAGAGCCAATTAACGCATAAACATTTTTATTCAGTACCCCACCTCTTGCGAACGTCTGACAAGCAGTCAAGAGTATCCATTGTGATGAGAAGCTTCTCCGATTTGTCGGTTGAAGGCCCTGTATGGGTCGTTGGAAATAACAAAGTCCGGTCACTAAAGCCATTCTCACACACAACAAACGGATCAAAAAGTAAACAACCCCAAAGAAATAATTCGAGAACTACTGCAAATCTATAAACCAAAAGAGAGAAACCATTCCCTCAATCCAGATACTATCGAACGAAAAAAAATTAACAGAAAAATCGTTCACATGAAAGAATACCTAAAACCAGAACAATATCATTCAGGTATACTATCGAACAAATTGTTCAGTTTTGATTGAACTATCGATGATTCAATTAGGGAATGAATTCCTTCAGGCCTACTATCGAAAAAAAAAATAGTTGCACGAATAGTGCAAGGAATGACTTAATTTGGCCAGACCTCTTATCGAACGAAAAGTTCACTGATTGAATGAATGAACTATCGAATGATGAACTTTAAGCTATTATACTATCGAATAACTCGATAGTTTTTATTTATTATCATTACTCAGAACACACTGTCTTGGTCCCTGTTCAGTTTGGAAATTTCCCTAGATCTTTTTTGATCAAAATGGGGCCAAAGCGGCTTAGATACTTACAAAGATTCGCTTATCTAAGGCCAGCTATCTTAAAATTTGTATCTTCAATATTCCCTTGTTAACGCCGAGGGGTGGTTTAATATCCTCTCCCTCACTACTTTTCTGCTCCCATCACATACACACAAACTCGGCACACCCAACACAGTCACGCTAGGTTCTATCTGCGTAATGCCCTATCATTCTGCGACAGCTTCGGATTGTTTCAGAATAGATGTTAACAGATCCCAGTGCATTGAGTTTAGTTTGACTAGCCATGTCCCTTCGGATGTGGGTCCTATCCGTATTAGGTCCCCAACTGCCGCCCTAAGAACAGCCTGTTAAATGTTTACTGTAAGTGTCTGGAATTCAAATACGAACCGGAACCGGCCATCGAGCTTGTTTTAGCCAAAACACAAACTTTCTTAAGTGAGCAAATTTTTTCATTCAGCTAATGACAAACTTATCCTTTTCAGGCTTTATAATTGAAATTAGATAATCCCCTTTTGGTATTATTGAATTCCACCAAAATCTGTCTTAGTTTGGCATCCTGCAAGGATTTGTACATATTTAGCATTGGTTGCCTCAATAACATGGGGTCCATATCCAATGTACAAATAGGTGAAGAAGGTTTTATACGACTCAAAAAAATGCCTGCCTTGTGATAAACAAAAGAAATAGCTCGGCTTCGAACATTCGGTCGGACACTATTGAATGTAAATACACATCCGATCGTGAAGGATGGTCCTTGGGGTCTATGCTTCACATACAAACATCGCTCCGATTTCTAGCGGCTTAGAACGAATTATGAACTCGGAGCTGTTCTGATATCAAATCATGCGTACAAAAAAAAACGAAAGGATCGAAGGCACATCCACACATTCGTTGATTTAACTTGGGTTTTTGTATGTGGTATCTCACAATTTTCCTGTTTATGGTTTTGTTTACATCAATTTCCTTTGCGTTGTTTTGAATGAACAACCATAATTCTTACAATTGCTACCACGTGAAGTGGACGGCTGGAGTTACAGCGCTGATTCACGGTTTTGGAAGTAAAAATGGATTTTCGGGATACAAGGAAAAAAACACAGACCAGTACCATAGAAAAAGGAGTCTGATGATCGGTTGTGGCAGACCGCCAAAGTAACTTGCAGTTATTTGACAAAATTCATAAATCAGCTCGAATTCGCAGGATGGGGAAGTTTCTTACTATTTGCCACTCTGTTGGGGGAAAACAATGAAATTGTTGCATACGCGAACTGGACTTCATTCAAATAAAATAATATGTGTTTGCTATCAGACACTGTCAGACAGCTTGTCAGACAGCAGGATTACACTGTTTCGTTCCTTTGACGATCGAAAATCGTGAATCAATATAATAGTATCTTATTGTTACTCTTATATTGTTGTAAATTATACTTTTCCGGAAAGATGATTTTCATACAATCCCCAAAATCAATAAAATGTGGTACCCTTTGTATTTCAAAAACGACACCACTGATCAGGCCCCGCTCTTCTTCTTCTTTCCTTTACAGCAAGGTTAAGATTAGGATTAAGCGAATCATAACCCTCTCATTTTGCTGCATCCCTACAAGCCCATATCGGCAGGCTTCCTTGTTTTGGATCAGTTTATCATTGAATCCAATCAAATGCTGGTGTTTTTACAATGATGTGATGTAAGTTTTGAGGCCTGTCTTTTTCAAATTTTTGAGTATTGTTTGATCGACATTTTGCAACTCCTGTGATGTCCAGTCGTGCCAGCTCACGGATTTGCATGCACACTTGCGGGTCAGCTTTTAGATGGTTAATGTGCCTCTTACGACAAGCGCTGTTTTTCGGGGGGCATTGCTGCTTTTATACTGCCATACCATTTGCATGGCAGGCAAAAATGCATACAAAAAATGCACTAGTCAAAACCCTAAATGGATTTAGGGGAAATAAAATAGTCGGTTCGGGCAAAAATGGTTGAGAGAATACTACTTATTGAGCGCGTCATCCGTCCTAATTGAAAGGTTTTTCACTTTCCATACACCAGATAGAAGTAGGTTAACATTAAATTGAACTGAAAGAGTAGTGCATCTTCACTCCTTTCAAAACAAGAATAGCCGCTATAGTTGGAAAGGGTACTCTAAAGATGAACTTGAGTCATCAATCTTTCCGCTCACTACATCTACTGGTGGGTTTTGCCGATTTGACCTCAAAAATTATCGGCAGGCCTGATTTTTAAACCTCTTCTTCAATGATGCCGATAAAATGCTGCCACTTGTGTAATCCAGGAATTTTTGGGCCTGCCACTGTTTCGCGATGGCTTGGGTACGCTAATTGATATTGCCTTTTTGATGGGGTTCGTATGATCTCTCCTTTGAACATGACACTACCAACTGGGTCGATCGCGTTTCATTTACATCGAGATTCTTTGACGTAATGGCTTCCTTGGATCTTGGAAATTCTTATTCGATCAAGCGTTATTACTTCTGCTACCGTGCAGGAAAGATAAACTTGAGCTTAGGTAACATTTTAGAAAAATCATAGATATAAAGAAACATTCAGCTACGGCGAACAGGGCACATCCCACTTACTTTTGAATATTTGCTCACCAACAAATAGTTACTGCCTATTTTTTTACAATTTATTTTGAATTTTATTTATTTTATATTTAAGCTAGTGCAATTTTTGTGAGAACTGCTTAAGAAATTTAATAAAATTAAATAATGTTTCTACTAAGCAGAAACGTAAACCTACATAATAATAGAACCTAATACAAAACAAAATAATACAAATATACCTTTCTCATTTAAAATATGCTTGAACTTAGAAAAGAAGAAAAAATATTAGCGTCCAAACTTTATTTTGAAATTTTTTTGTTAGTTTATTATTTTTGATATATCGAAACAAAGTTATTAATTTAAAATTTATAAACAAATTAAGATTATGAAAATGATAACCTTCAAGGGATCACAAAATGGTACAAGAGCTTTACAAATAATTAATATATATATATATAAATATCGTTCATATAAATATATATATAAAATATAAATAAATAATCATAATTTTAATTATAAAATAATCTTTCATAGCTTAATAAGAGATTTTTAAGTAACACCTGAAGATCGCGCGATTATTCTAAGCTAAAACCGTAAACTAGACTTCAAAATGTAAAATAACTGAAATAAATTCTAGCAGCTAAGTAGTTTTAAATGAACGTCTTGTTTCATTATTCTTAAACCAACATTTTTTTTAAATTTAATTTTTATGGGTTCTCTTGTTTTGTGAAACTGAAAACATTAAGTCTTCCACCATTTTTTTGTGTCATATAAATTTAAGTATTGTGCTTAATTTCCTAATATTTATTTCTTGCAATATATACATAATATCGGAAAAGAAGAAAAAAAAAACTCTACATAGTTCCTTTGAATCATCTTGGGTACAAACTATTTAACTGATAAAAAAAGGAAAAAAATAACACATTTATGCCAGAGCGTTATTATCGTGTCTAGCCAATTGCTTGTAACCTGCCACGCATTTAAGCCTTATTTAATTATCGGATAAGTATCACTTTGAAAATAATAATAGCAACTTAATTAATTAATAATGATGCTAATTATTATTATAAAAAGAGCAGAATCCAAAATCAAAGGAAATTAAATTGCTTAATATTTTTTTTTTAAATTAAATTTAAATTAAATTTGCCAATTGTTTCTTTAAAGAGTTAATAGTATTTAAAAAGTGCATATATAAAGTGAACGGGTTATCGAATTTTTAAATTAATATTAGTAACAATTTTAAATGCTTAAAATTATTAAGTATATTTAAATGCTGTGTACAGTAATGTAATTAAATTTATTTGCTTGAAAGAAAAACAATTGTAAATTCTAGAATTTTATTATTAAAAATAATTAGAATAGAAAAAAGGAAAATTGTAGAAAAAAAAATCAATTTTATTAATAAAACAAAAGGAAAACTGAAATTTTTAATAAAAAAATCGAAGAGAATGTTTTTTAATTGCAAGATCTTTTTGTCGATGGGTTCTGTAAGTATTTATGTTTACTGCAGTTGGTATTTATAAACACTGCAGCAGCGAATTTGCCGATTGTCATCTACAGCTCTTAAATGAAATCTTTGGAAGAAAGCGTTCCTGCGTGCTTTGAAACGGCTAACACCTTATGACAATATGGATTATTTGTAATACTCAGCGGTCTACAAAATAGACGCTTCAAAAGTGCTTTGCGGAGAGGCTTAGACAGAGAAAGTGCTCTAATCTTAGCCCAAGCAGCACTAACAGACAAACCTGATAACAAGCGAGGCAGATCTGAAGACCAGACTCCCCCAAACCTGCCGCCAAGAAGGTTAGCAAGGGTCGTAGGCCTGAGGCACAGGTGGCTAGCCTAGTTAGGCTTGGAATCATTCCAACCGACTTGTGCAAAAACTCTCTCTCCCCAGAGCAAATGGCTGCTGTAAAGGAGGCGGTGATAGACACCTCAATTGAGCTGAGCGACCGTGGCGTGTGGCCCGTCTTCTCTGGCTCGCACCTTAAGACAGGATGGATAGTCTTTGTCTGCTCTAACAGCGCCACTGCTGGGTGGATGCGCTCGAATTTCTAGAAAATTAGAGATAAATGTGGTCTGGACCTGATGCTTGTGGAAGAAGGATCTTTCCAGAAATCAGACATCGTCCGCGGACTCTTTCCAGAGAGCCTCGAACTCTCAAATGAAAAAGTGCTGGCGACCATTGGGGCGCAAAATGCCAACATCAGCACCAAATCATGGAGGGTGTTACAGCGAGGTAAGGTAGGTGCACTCCTTCACCTCGTAATCTCAAAAGATAACGCTTCCTTGACTGAGCTCAATAAACTTATGGGGAAGATTGCATACCGATTCGGCATGATCAGATTGATTCTTAAGAGCACCGATAGAACCTCTAAATCTGCCATTAACCCTATAAATAACAAGCCAGCAAATTTTGTACCACCTATCGGAAATGTGTCTGAAGGTACGGTACCTCACAAGTCAATCACGACTAGCTGTGTCACCGGATCAGAAATCACTGTACAACCTATCGGAAATGTGTCGTAAGGTAGTACAACAATTCAGTCCACTTTGACAGGACCAGCTCCTACTAGCAGCTTATGCAGCGGTCAGACGACAGTGATGTCAGTTCCTGAGGACCCCCCCCCCCCCCCCTCTCCCCCAACAACCAGCAAAGGTAGTAAAAATGCCATTGGGCATGCTACCCCGAGCGGTTCTGGGAGGAGCACTAAGGCAACGGCCACCGCGTCGTCCAATCGTCCCTTCCTGCAAGGAAAGATTACTTTCCCTAGGAGAACCGGCAATTCGGCCGAGAACCCCTCCAACCCGGCCACCGCCGCCACTGGGCGGTCAAACCAGGGATGGAAAAAAGATGAGTCAGCCAGGCAGTTAACAACAGGTCGCCCTGGACTGGCTGCTTGCCGAAAAGGTAAGGGCCCCAAAAAAAGCACAATTACTCAGGCAAGCCAGATCCTTAAAGGAGGATCTATGCACACCATCAAGGTGCTTCAGGCGAACCTCCATCACGCTAAGGGTGCGTCCACCACTTTTAGTATGCGGTTCGCCGAGGAAAAGATAACCCTAGGCCTCATCGAGGAGCCTTGGGTTATCAGCGGACACAAAGGTCTTGGGAATAGGGCAGGTAAGTTAATTTACAAGTGCGGTGAGCAAGTGCCGAGGGCGGCCTGCTTAATCAATATAAATAGCAACTTTCTTCCCATTCCAGAATTCATCAGCAGAGACCTGGTTGCCGTACTACTGGAAGTACCTACACCTAGAGGCACACCCAACATCATATGTGCCTCTGCGTATTTCCCCGGAGACGAAGACAAGATCCCTCCACTAGAGGTACAGGCACTCATCCGCTACTGCCTACGAAACAACTCACACTACGTCATTGCGTGCGATTCCAACGCGCACAATATGAGTAGTAGCACATGGGGTAGTATCGACAACAATAAAAGAGGTGAGTGTTTGTTAAATTTTATAGTCGGTAACAATGTAGATATTATAAACAAGGGTTCCAAACCAACCTTCATAAATTCGATTCGCGAAGAGGTACTTGACCCCACGCTCGCTAGTCCATTTATGACAAATTTCATTGAAAATTGGCATGTGTCAGATGAGGCCTCGCTGTCGGATCACCAACACATTAGGTTCGACCTGCCCGGTCAACTGTCACAGGCCACAATTAGATACGATCCTAAGTCGACGGACTGGAATACGTATCGAGGACTTGTCCTTTAAAAAACGGATATGCTAATTTCGTCAATCGAGTCCACGTGGGACCTTGACGAAGCAGCATACCAGCTCAACAAAGTATTACTAACCTCCTACCAGAGTAGTTGCATCATTAAAACCAGCATAAAGCGACGTAAGGTCCCCTGGTGGAATGACAAACTTGCTGAATATAGGAAGAAGGTTAGGAAACTCTTTAATCGAGCCAAACACACTAAAAGGTGGGACGATTATAGGATCGCTATCACAGAATACAACTCAGAACTGAGAAGATCAAAACGTGCTACAAGGAGGAAGTGCTGCGAAGACATAGTAGATATGCCGGTAGCAGCTCGCATCCACAAAGCGCTAGGCAGAGATCATAATAACGGTGTAGGTTTACTAAAGAAACCAAATGGCACCTACACGACGGACCGAGAAGATTCAATCAGAACACTTCTTCAGGTTCACTTCCCAGGTTCGTCTATTCGCGACATAAGCGGTAACTCTAACGATGTGGACCCCAAGGTACATATAGATAGCAGAGTAAACAGCTTATCTGGAAAAATGTTTAGTCCAGATAAGGTTAGATGGGCAATTGGCCCATTCAAACCATTTAAAGTCCCAGGTGGTGACGGCATATTTCCGGCCCTTATCCAGAGGGTTAGTGATGTCATACTGCCGATGGCTATTGCTTTATTTAGAGCTAGTTATAACTGGGGATACATTCCACTTTCCTGGAGACAGGTCAACGTGATTTGTATCCCCAAAAATGGCAATAGGCCAAGTGAACTGCCTAAATCATACAGATCCATCAGTCTAACATCCTTCTTTCTCAAAACCATGGAAAGACTTATAGATGTTCATATTAGAAAGTAGATAGTAACATCAAGCCCCCTGCACTCAAGTCAATTTGCGTACAGAAAGGGCAAATCCACTGAAGGTGCTCTTCACGGCCTTGTCAAAAAGGTAGAGGAGACTTTCAAGTCAAAGGAAATTGCACTTTGTGCCTTCTTGGACGTTGAGGGTGCCTTCGATAATACCGGATACGACTCGATTGCCAGGGCGATCAGTAATAAAAGTATCGAAGTATCGACGAACCAATGAATCAGAGCCATGTTGGAAAGTCGTATTATTACCTCCTCCTCTGGAGGTAAATCGGTGTCTGTGACGGCAGCCATAGGCTGTCCCCAAGGAGGAGTACTTTCTCCCCTCTTATGGTTCCTTGTCATCGACAACCTACTGGTCAGTCTACATAGACTAGGCTTTAACGCCATTGGTTATGCTGATGACCTGGTGATAATTATTAATGGTAAGCGTAGCGCAACCATTACTGATAGCATGCAAAAAGCGTTGCTACATGTCTCAGAATGGTGTATTAAGGAAGGACTTTCCATCAACCCTCTTAAAACCATCCTGGTACCGTTTACGCGAAAAAGATTGGTTAACTTTGAACCTATCACCGTAAGTGGTACACCATTGAGTTACTCCAATGAGGTCAAATATCTGGGAGTCATCCTGAATAGGAAACTAAATTGGAACTCACACGTAAAGGCTGCCACTGAGCGTGCCACAAGAGCTATGTGGGCGTGTAGACGCCTATACGGCAGAACTTGGGGTCTTAACCCCAGAATGATACACTGGCTGTACACCATGATGGTAAGACCCATCATCACGTACGCCTCCATCGTGTGGTGGCCAAAAGTACTTGAACGTACTACGACTAACAGACTCCAAAAGCTACAACTTGTTGCCTGTCTGGGTATTACTGGTGCCATGCGCACATGTCCTACGGTAGCACTTGAAGCCATTACTGGACTGTCACCGTTACAAGTATTCATTCAGAAGACGGCTGCTAGATGCGCTATCAAGCTTCAGCTTGAATACAAGTATAACTCAAATGACCATGTGGGTCACCTGAAAATACTCAACTCAATCCAAAATGTGGACATGTTTTACACCATCCCTGACTTAATGGTAAGGGAATATAGTTTCGATAAACTATTTGAGGTAGAAATACTAGACCGTTTTAAATGGGTCTCGAGAGTTACAGCTGTGGAACCAAAAAGTCTGGTATGGTACACCGACGGATCAAAAATGGAGTCTGGAGTTGGAGATGGTTTCTTTGGACCCAACATCAGGGTCTCGATACCTATGGGGATGTGCCCCACAGACGGAAATCCATGCCATTGAGATCTGCGCTATCTTAAACACCACCAAAGGAATTAAGGGCGCAAAGATACATATCTTTTCAGACAGTCAGGCGGCACTTCAGGCGCTGTCGTCCAACACAATAGACTCTCTGACTGTAAGAAACTGCTGCTGCGCCTTACAAAAGCTAGCTAAAAACAACAAAGTTAAACTCGGATGGGTGCCTGGCCACCGAGGTTTTGTAGGGAATGAATCTGCAGATGAGCTCGCCAGAGCTGGTTCTGAAGCCGCTTTCGTCGGTCCCGAACCGTACTGCAGTGTCAACTGGACTACTGCTCTAGGGCTTATCAAAGATTGGGAGCAACAGACTCGCCTTAAACATTGGGAAAGCGCCCCTGGTCTGAGACAGTCTAAACGCTTGATTAAGCCCTACTCCTATAAGGAAATTTTTACACTAAATAAGGAAAACTTCTTCTTAACTAAGAATATTTCCTCAAATACTACCCAAGTTAAGGAAGGGCCAGATCTTGACTCAGATCACTCATCTGTGCTGCTAACACTTGGTAATAAAATTATAATGACAGAACAAAACCCACGTCTAGTAAACAAACTAACTGACTGGACATATTTCAGATATTTAATAGATGAACGCATCGAACTATCTACAACAATTAATACAATAGAGCAATTAGAAAGTGAAGTACAGTACTTCACCCTAGCTATACAAAAGGCTGCATGGGCTGCAACGCCTGAATTAAATAGCCAAGTAAAAAGAAACGTGTATCCCAACGAAATTTGCGACATTATATCAGAAAAGAGACGAGCTCGCAAGCGATGGCAACTGTCAAGAGCTCCAAGTGATAAAAGTAGACTTAATAGCTTAAACAATAAGCTCAGAAAAAGGATAGCAGAATTTAAAAACGCATCGGTGGAAAGATACCTTACAAATCTGACAAACGATGCTAGTACAGAATACTCACTGTGGAAGGCTACAAAAAAAAATTAAAAGACCTACGGCATACATTCCGCCAGTGAAAAACAGCACTGATAACTGGGCTAAAACAAACAAACAAAAGGCGGATCTATTTGCGGAACATCTTGAAAACGTTTTCAAGCCATACGACCATAATGATATTTCCCAACAAACGGAAGAAATGTGCGAAGACGAGAGATCGATTCCAGCAGTAACCTCTGGGGAAATAAATAGCCAAAGAAATAAAAGAAAAGATCAACCCGAAAAAAGCCCCGGGATTTGATCTAATAATGGGTGAAATTCTGAAAAAACTGCCTACGAAAGGTATGAAAAAAATAGCACAGATAATAAATGCTGCGTTCAGACTAAGGTATGTTCCGCGCATGTGGAAGGTTACGGAAGTTATCATGGTACCTAAGCCGGGAAAATTGCCCAGTGAAGTAACGTCATATCGGCCGATATCATTGCTGCCAATCCTGTCAAAGCTATTCGAAAAAATGCTCCTAAAACGACTCCATCCGATTCTAGAAGAAAGGACGCTGATCCCAAACCATCAGTTTGGATTCAGAAATAAATACTCAACAATAGATCAGGTCCACAGAATACCTGATATAATAGAAAAAGCTTTAGAAGAAAAACAAATATGCTCTGCCATCTTCCTTGATGTAACACAGGCTTTTGATAAAGTCCCGCACAAAGGATTAATCCGTAAGCTACAAAAATATCTTCCAAAAGAGTATCATGAAATACTAGAGTCGTATATAATGCAACGATTATTTAGAATTAAGCAAGAGAATGAGTACTCCGAATTGAAACACATCAAAGCTGGAGTACCGCAAGGTAGTGTGTTGGGACCAGTACTGTTCCTCCTATACACGAACGACCTACCACAAAATGACGAAACTACTGTTGCCACTTTTGCAGACGATACTGCTGTACGTGCAGTAGGAAAAACCGCACAGAAAGTTACAGAAAAACTGCAAAGGTCAGTAAATGATATATCCAAATGGACCAAAAAATGGCAAATAAAATTAAATGAACTAAAGTCGGTTCATATTAACTTTACGAATA
Source organism: Portevinia maculata (assembly GCA_949715645.1). Lineage (NCBI taxonomy): Eukaryota > Metazoa > Arthropoda > Insecta > Diptera > Syrphidae > Portevinia > Portevinia maculata. The sequence goes on along the minus strand of OX454526.1, from coordinate 283,733,598 downwards.
AAAACGTACAACACATACCTGTGTACATAAATAATAAAGTAGTTCTGCATTCGAACTCAGCTAAGTATTTAGGCTTGACTTTGGACGCAAAGTTGCGTTGGAAAACACATGTCAAAAAAAAACGAGATGAACTAAATATACGATACAATAAAATGTATTGGCTCATAGGGAGGAATTCATGCCTCTCAATCTACAACAAACTGCTTCTCTACAAGCAAATATTAAAACCAATTTGGACATATGGCCTCCAGTTATGGGGGTGCACAAGAAAGACAAATCTTCAAAGCATACAATGCTTTCAAAACAAAGTATTACGCAATATTGTTAATGCGCCGTGGTACATACGTAATGCTGATCTACATAGGGATCTAAAAATTGAAATGGTAGAGGACGAGGTTCGCAAGGTCGCAAGAAGACATGAAGTTAGGCTTCGCAACCATGCTAATTTAGAAGTAGTTCAACTACTTAATAACAACAATTTAGTTAGAAGATTACGTAGAGTTAAACCTTTTGAACTAGTTAACTAGGTTATTAGGAAAGAAATATATGTGTTACAACATAATCACACGAACAAAGTGATAATGAATTAAGAAAAAAAGGTAACAAACCAAAGTTAGTTCCTAAAAACAGTACATAAGTACATAAGCAAATGTTAAAACAAAATTGCTGATTAGTCTTTAGACTAGATGCGATTACTGGAAGGATGGTAACATCATGCCTTCCCTGGGTGTTTTTAGTGGATGATTCAAGTCCCACACTATCGCAAAGCTCGCAAGCGATGTCTTTTAACGATTTTCACCTAGCTACACGCAAAAAAAAAAAAAATAAGGAAAACATTAGATTGCTGGTTGGCTTTCTCACTGGCCACTGCGGTCTGAGATATCATCTCAACAATATAAATCTTAGTCCAACGTCAGAATGGAAATTCTGCATGGGGGACGAGGAAACCTCAGAACACATACTCTGTGAATGCCCGGCTCTGCATTGGTTGAGACGACGCCTTCTCCACAGAGAGCTGTTATCACTGGTGGAGCTTCGCAATTCTACCACCAAAGACGTGCTGAGTTTCATTAGGCAAGTCAGTCGCCTTTTGGTGTAAGTCAACCTTGTGACACAAAAGATCTTTTAGGTCGCAAGGATTAAATAATAAAAAAAAAAAAAAATGGATTAGGTTCACTTAGGAAATGGTTAAGATCTTCCTTCTCCAGTGGGTTCTTGCAACAGCGGCAGTGTTTGTTAAATGGAATGCATATCTTGGCAGCGCTGATACTGACAGGCCAAAGGCCGGTGCTAGTTGCTACAACCATCTCGGGTACTGTTTCTGAAGTCATCAGTTCTGTTTGTATTAAAGAAGTGCCATATCGTCCTGCAAATAAAATTGCTGTTTAGTGAGGTATATCTGGAGTTCACCCTTGAAATTAAGTACTGGAGTAAATTTCCTTTGCCAATCAATATTGCAGTGAAGAATGCCAATACGAAGGAACTGCTAACGGTTGGGCCGTACCGCGTTAGCTTTTTCATTTCCATTTATGTTACTATGGCCAAGCACCCAGAGACGCGTGCTATTGAATTGGTTGCTTAAACAAGTGATTTCGTATTATCACTGTGCAACTTGTTTTGATAATAAGGTGTGTGAACGAGATCTTTTATAGCTGTTTGCCTATCAATGAAAATAAAAATGTCTCTCTTGATTGTGTGGTAAGAGGTGAGTATCTAAGAGCCTCCCTTATCGCTGGTATTTACATCCACCTGGAATACAATAGAGGAAGTTGGAATTATTTAGACATATTCACTTTTCAGTTCCGCTGAGAAGGTACCCGACTAAAGCTAAAACAATCACAAAAAGCCATGGATGCAAAATAGAAATACTGTATGGCAACGTTCTTAAGAAGATAATTATATATATATAATATATATAAAATAATACAGCGAGCTTTATGGTTTATATCGATACAGGACTTTTTACCATGTATCATAAAAACATACAAATTCACTTCGGAAATAATTAAGAGTAGTGTTTTGTTAATGGGAATTGTTAGACTGTTCGGGAGCCTTGTCAATGGTTGCTTCAAACTCCTTAGTCGCAGTACATAAATTACTACAGTTGTATTTAATGAACGAAAACTAGATAAGACCAGAGCTGAACAGCACAAGTGAGTGAAAACTGGGATCAAGTTGGAACCAAAAAGTACAGCTCAGAATCGAATGCCTAAGACACACTCACGCTTTGGCGCCTGCATTGCTTTCGTTACATCCAAGGCCTTACGTGCGCTTTAACCTGAGACTCAAACCAAAAATTCAAATACATATTACCAAAGACTCGTATCCCCTACGAAAACGTTGACAATCATACGTCCTACCTTCGCGTTGACAAACGGTATTTTATACAACGTTACTCAATATTCAGTGTGTTTCTTTATTCATTCAGAATATTCCGAACGAGCCATTTGCGTTCCATTATGCAATGAAATGTTCTAGATTGTCAATTTCGTTGCTTCTTTGTTCATTTAATAAAGGCCTACACTTATTCCTACCTTCGCGTTGACAAACGGCGTTTAACAGTACCGTTGTGAAATATTTAGTATGCTTGTTTATTCATTCGGAATATTCTGAAGGAGCCATTTGCGTTCCTTTATTCAATGGAATATTCCAGATTATCCATTTCGTTGTCTCTTTATTCATTCTGGAATACTTGGAATTAACTCTTCCTATTCCTAGAGAAAGGTGTAATAAAAGGAATATTGTCTCGTTTGACAGATGAGCTTGATGAAACAAAAAATGGAAGCAATTGTTATACCCATTTCTAAGGGTATATTAATTAGGCCTTTAAACTGGGCATAGAGAGCTGAAATTTTAACCATATACTCTCTAGGGTCTCCAAATAATCAAGTTTACGAATTTTTGAAATCCGCCCACAGACACGCCCACAAACTCAAAAAAACAAAATTTTGGGAAAAAATCGAATTTTGAGCTAGAAAGCTGAATTTTTATATGATCTGATCTATGACTCCTAAAACTGCTCGGGATATAAAATTTTCAAAATCCGCCCACTGACACGCCCACAAATAAATAAAACAATTTTATTGAAAAACCAAAATTTGTGCTAGGGAGCTGAAATTTATAATATATACTCTCTAGGGGCCCTTTAAGCTCATGTGTAAATATTTTCAAAATCCGCCTACTGACACGCCCACAATTTAAAAAAAACACTGTTTGAAAATCCAAAGTTTGAGCTAGGAGCTGAAATTTATAATATATACTCTCTAGGGGGCCCTTTATGCTCATGTGTAAATATTTTCAAAAACCGCCCACAATTTAATTTTTTTTTTTTTTTTTTAATTCAAAGTTTGAGCTAGGGAGCGGAAATTTATAATTATACTCTCTAGGGGCCCTTTATGCTCATGTGTTAATTTTTTTAAATCCGCCTACTGACACGCCCACAATAAAATAAAACAATTTTATTGAAACACCCAAGTTTGAGCTAGGGAGCGTTTTTTCGATAAAATCCTTTAAATGTTATATAACAAAATATGTAGAGCGTTCTTAACAATTCAACCATACTTAGACTTTTGTCACGCCCACTTATGAGGGATAGGAATAAGAATAGGGTATCCAACAATTCGCCCAAGCGGACTGTAGCCCGTCCCTATGTTTTTATATATAGAAGGACACATTGCTTACTGATGCGCGTCAATTCTTGCTGCAAGTTGTCTTTATTTCTAATCATGCTGCAGCGATTGTACAGCACAATTTGGTCAATTTTGCGGTTTGACGTTTCGTGCTGTGAAGTAGCATATTTAATTATTGCAATTTCTTACATTCCGTTTCATGTGCGTAACTACATGCATCACTTCGTGCGTACCTGCTGTACATCTGTTTCAGGCATAATACTTAATTGTGTAGAACTGAGAAGGAAACTAAGTAGGAGGAAAATAATAATTATAGTACTCGTAGTTTGTCGAGGAAATGGCTGTTCTTAGGGCGGCAGAGATATTGCAGATGGGATCAATGTCCGGCACTAGAATCTGTTAACATCAATTCTGAGAAAGTCAGAAACTGTCGCACAATGCTGAAAGCAGTATGCAGACGGAACCGAGTAATACTGTGCTGGGTATCGGGACAACAGCGGTATAGAGGGGAATGAGCAAGCCGAAGAGCTACCGAGAAAGGGAAGGGAACTGGCGAATAGTGGAAGTGTGGACATTAAACCACCCCTTGGCGTTATCAAGGGAATAATAAATGAGAAAATTCTAAAAATGGCTTACCTTAGATGGCAAAATTTAGAGGGGGATAAGGTGTGTAAAGCACTTTGGCCTCATTTGAACAAGGAAAGATCTACGGAATTTCTCAAATTGAGTAGGGAACAGCTTCGAACAGTAGTTGGGATTATGTCGGGGCACTGTCTCCTAAGAAAGCATGCTAGGCGGCTTAGACTGGTAGATATAGATACATGTAGGTTCTGTGGGGCACAGACCACACGAAGCTGGGAAAATTCTGCAGGAAGATTGGATGTTTTGCTAAGGAAAGTGTTTAGGTTTTTCTCCTTTTGAAGTTTTGGTTTTCAATCATTTCCCTAGGGATCGCGATGGGCCATTCTGGTGCTGTAACCTAACAATGGCCAGGAAATTCAATGCGTATTCACAATGGGCGCGTTCTATTTGAAAGGCAACTACTATTCACTGTTATTACTTATTAAACCCTTCCTCATCATTGATCAAATAACTCACGTGACCATTATTTGCCAAGTGACAGAGGTTTAACTAGTAAAGGTTAGATTAGACTGTATGCCACGTTGGCATTTAATGACCATTTTTGACAGTTCTCGCTGTCAAAATAGGGCCATGCAGTGTAATCGGCATATCTAAAATGACCTAATGACCAAATGACCATGCTGATTTTGACAGATAAAAATGACAAAATTGAATGCAGTGTAATCGGACAATAAGCACGAATGCCAGTATAATGACTTAATGACCATATACAATTTATTGAAATTTGGTTATGGCATTGCTGTCATTTTTGTCATCTGAAAATTGTCATCTTTTCCAAGCGTGCAGTTATTTAATACCTACTTCAATAATAACATTTTTGCATGATAATAATAATATTTTTGGATAACATTTGCTGTAAATTGTTTTAATTGTTCAGTGTTAATTAGTGGTTTTCTTGTTATTTTTATGTGCATGGTTTAGTATTTGTTGTGTAATACCTAGGTATTACTTTAATGTTTCCGATTATCTGTCTTATTTATTTTGTTGAAAAATTAAGTTTCGCTTTAACATGTACGGCGTTACCACAACTCACTTTGAAAATATAACAACAAATGCCACTAATGACCAGCAGGGCAAAAATGACCAAAATAGTCATTGTGGTCACGTAGTCTAATATACTACCCTGACAGCGCAGAACTTTTGGGCATTTGACAGATAATCTGATCATTTGACTGTAGTCATTTGAATGCAGAATTGGCATGCAGTCTAATCTTACCTTAAGAAACTCGCATTGCCTGGCAAATTTAACATATCCAATGTCGTTGGGATAGGTTAAAACTGGGCAAGTTTTTGACAGACTTTCTGAAAATTAGTCGTTTGTTTGGATTTTCGAAAATACGATGACCGCTCAGTTTTGCTGGATTTTGACTAAACTCTTTGAATTCAATCTGCTCCTACCGCAGATGTAAGATAACATTATAATTGATGTGTTTTTTCCGCTACTAGGTAATTACTCATTCGTAATCTTACCTATAAACCAAAAACAAAACTCCTCTCAGTATCATTCAGTGGAAGCAGAACTTACTATAGTTCGTTAAGATTGAAAGACAGATCGCGCTGAAATCAGTTAGAGGAATAAGGTAATTCATTGTTGGTTGGTACTTTTACTTTACTTTTAAATTCATTTTAAAAAATTATTCAATAAACTTACAGGTTAGAAAAAATTACTTAATCTATTTTAAGTTAACACAAACTTCCATCTTATTCTAGCTTACTGACTCTTAGGCGAGCGCTCTTAACTTGAGATAATTATGGTAGACCCCATAAATAGTGCAAGGCGTATGGGGGACATGCTGCCCCTGCAATCCCCTGCTTGTGGTCACCGTTGGATTTGGAGTAGGTGCGAGGTTGAGGTAGGTGCTGTGTTGGTGATAAAAATTCAATATCATCGGAGCTGTGACTAGATAATTACCGTACTTTTGGGCAAAACGTCAACATAACACTATGCTTCATTCTTATTTCCGCGCGCTACATGTATATATATATTCTTGTTAAGGATGACGAAAAGTACAACAAATTAAAAATTTAAGGTTATCGGAGCTGTGGCCGCTAAACTATTCATAATATCTTTTTTGTTTTGATCTGTTTATACCCTATTCTAGGGGTATATTAATTTTGACGCATAGTTTGTAACATACCTTAATATTGCCCGTAGACCCCTAAAAGTTACTATATTTATGATCAGCATCGATAGTAATGTCGATCTAGCCATGTCCGTCCGTCCGTCCGTCGGCAAAAATTAGGCCTTTAAACTGGACCTAGAGAGCTGAAATTTTAACCATATACTCTCTAGGGTCCCGAAATAATCAAGTTTAAGAATTTTTGAAATCCGCCCACAGACACGCCCACAAACTCAAAAAAACAAAATTTTGGAAAAAATCGAATTTTGAGCTAGAGAGCTGAAATTTTTTATATATGATCTATGGCCCATAAAACTGATTGGGACATAAAATTTTCAAAATCCGCCCACTGACACGCCCACAATTAAATAAAATATTTTTTTTGAAAAACCAAAATTTGAGCTAGGGAGCTGAAATTTTTAATATATACTCTTTAGGGGCCCTTTATGCTCATGTGTAAATATTTTCAAAATCCGCCTACTGACACGCCCACAGTTATTTTTTTTTTATTTTTGAAAGTCCAAAGTTTGAGCTAGGGAGCTGAAATTTATAGTATATACTCTCTAGGTGCCCTTTATGCTCATTCTTAAATTTTTTTTAAATCCGCCTACTGACACGCCCACAATTAAATAAAACAATTTTATTGAAAAACCAAAGTTTGAGCTAGGGAGCGTTTTTATTTACAAAAGCTTAGTTTTTTTCGATAAAATCCTTTAAATTTTTGTCACGCCCACTTATGAGATATAGGAATAAGAATAGGGTATCCAACAGTTCGCCCAAGCGGACTGTAGCCCGCCCCTATGTTTTTTTCTATATTTCAGCTTGGAAAAAGAAAAAAGCGTTGCGAAAAGGTAAATATTTAATTTTTTATATGTTTATTAAATGCGTAGGTATATAGATTTTGAAACTTTTGGGCCCCATAAACGTTGGTCAATCCAGGAAACCAAAGTTGCCAAGAATCGGTAAAATGTGTCAATTTGAAGTTTGCAACAGAGTGGGTTTCGAATGAGTTTTAATCGTTTTTTTCTGATCTCAAAGAGTGAGTTAGCTACTGAGTTGCAGAAAAAAACACCTATTGATGAATTAAATGCATTAAACATTTTGCATTCCTTTATTTGGTCAGCGTCTATAAACAAAATAAATAAAATACAAACTTTTTTATAAAAATATAAGAATCTTTGGCCATCTCTTGTTGGAGGGTCATAGCTGTTTGTACCAATACAGTTCCAAAATGTTCAAAATCGGTCTTATTTAAGCTCTTGCTGAATCCTTTCACCAGATGTAAGTACATTCCTGTTCATTTATGAAGGAAGAACTTCTGACTGTTTTTTATTTGTTATTTTTAAATTTGTATCTATTACATATATTATTTGTATTTATTAACAAAAGAATATATAGGTATATAAAACAATATACGAAGGCGTGAATTGTTGTTTCCATTCAGAAAAAATTAATTCTGCTTTGAAAAAACGACTACGACAAAAAATGCCGTTTTTCAGGCTATTTTTAGAATTGTTGGCTTTTTTTAGGTAATCGAAGTAAACACGTGCACAACTAGCAAACTAGTGCAAAAAGACATTCGACATTTTCATCCGACCTTTGCCGTGTAATAACGACAAGCATAATGGCGATTTGGAAGAGTCGTTTATTTTTGGGTCGGAAACGACAACGTTAATCGAGGTGAATACATTTATTTGCACACTATTATTGTCTTTGGAAATGGAGTGGGGCCACCTTATACTTTGAACCCTCATTCTTTTTCTTAAACGACGAGGTTATAATCTGGACTGACGGGATCATAACCGTCCTACCTCACTGCATCCTTACTGGTCCTCATGTGGGGCTCGTTTTTGAAACCTTATATCTGCAAACTGTAAGAATGTCACTTAAACCCTGCTTTAGCTGCTGAATGATTCATTCATACTGATGGTCTTTTCAGCTGGTTAAAAGAATTGTGTTTGGCAAAAGCAGTGCATGCAGAGCCTCTAACGATAAACATTGTTTTCGTTTGTTTCACAAATAATGGTTATTCATATTATCCACCACAGCTGCAACAAAATCGCGACGGACGGATCGGGTCATCCAGTGAATAACATCAGCATTGGAAAATGGATGGCGGACACTACTAAAAGTGCAGTGCAGATCGTAAAGAAACAACATGCACTTCCCTCTCCACCTTTACAGAAGCGCATAATTCACTCACGCAATGGTACCCACCTTCCACAGGGAGTGCCCTGAAACAAATTGGGAACATGTAGAGGGTGGTTGGTTACAAATAGCTGCACAAACAAAATACTCACTGCTGGAAAAAGTTCATCAGCCATGGTGCCGTTGAAAGAACGCCTTTTGAAAGCTATAAGAGAATCAACTCAAAAACAAACAACAACAAAACCAAAATAAAAACCAAAACGCATTGTGTGTGTGTATAAACAAAATCTTATATGTATTTCTTTAATTAACTGAGATACATTTCAAATCAAACATTTACAGTAAACCTACACGGACAGAAAAAAAAAGAAAAGATTTTTAATTTAATTTAAAGAAAAATAGAACTATTATTCTGTTGTCCTCTCGAATTACACAGAAAAACAAGTGAAAATAAAGCATCTCATCTACGCATCATTTACTTACTCAGTTAAACAGTTACAGTTAATTAGTTAACAAATTAATTACAAGCTTAATCGAATAGATGTAATATATATATATGTATATATATATATAATGTATACAGATGTATATGTATGTATACGGTATACGAAAATATTTTTTAGTTTGTGTCTGCAAAACTTAATCGCGCGCAATAAACGTTAGTTACTAACACTATCATATTATAACAGAAAACAATTATTCAATTATTTTTTAAAATATATTGCTGGATAGAATTGTGTAGAATGTACAAAATGTGGAAGAAAAAGAAAAAAATAAAAAAGATTGCAATTAATTTTCGCCATGGGACATCGGAAATATTTTAAAAAAATTTACATAATTGGATCCGGTCCTTGACCGTCCAGATCGGAGACTTGACTCTGGTAGTGGAGCGCGTCTTGGTAGGCCTTCTTGACTGCCTTGCGTTCGGCTGGTTTGCGCGATTCGACCAGTTTGTTCTGGTCGAGCTGTTTGTCGATGCCGAGGATTTCCAGCTTAGCCTCGGGCAGCCACTGCCAGGTGCGTTTCGCGTCGAAGAAGAGCACGAGGAAGACCTCTTCTTCTGGGTAGTTTTTGCGCAGTGCCAAAACTTCTGTAGGTGGTGCGGGCAATGGAACGCCATTGTACACGAAGCCTTTGGGAGTTTTCGGATCGAGGATTAGGGCTGGATACCAGGGATACCCGCGGCATTTGGCCCAAACCAGTTGCAGTGGCTCGAGTGGAGGTTTGACCGGTTCTACGGGCGCGGCAGCAGGGATTGGAGTGGGATTTCTTCGCAGGAGATTGGAATTCTTGGACGGTGGCAGACTATCGGGTAGTGCTTGGTTGTGATGGTGATGGTGGTGCTGATGGTGGTGGTTGGCGTTTTTGTGGGAATTTGTTGCCGATTCACAGATACTGGCCATTTCCTCGTCCTCGTCACCGTCTTCGGACGTGGAGTCATATTCCGAGCCCGATCCACTGATGCCGAAGCCTGAGCAACTACTGCAAGGGCTGCCGGAAATATCACTCAGGTCACTATCATCGCTCTCGGAATTGTTGTCGCCCGCGTTCGCTCGGTAGACGCGAAAGCTGTCTGGAATATTCTCGAGCATGTTCTCCGCCCGGGGCTGAGGCGTTTTCACGGGACTCATCGATATGCTGCGCAGGCGATCGTTAGAGAGGCGTTTGTTTTTTATACTACGCTTGGGAGATTTGATGCCAACGATCATCATTGGCACATCGTTTGACTCCTCTTTGGGGGATGAGATTTCTGGACGCTTCATTGCTGCCTGTGCCTTGCGTGTAAAGAGTACAGCGGTTCTAAAATGTCACTTAAACGTTATAAATTGAAAGAATAACAAAAGGGGAAATTCTTTACCTTCGATTTACTCCGGCAGGTGAGGCACTATTCGTTACCGTTTTCAAGGGGCTGCACGGCGGTGTTTCCACGGGCGGTGGACCCTTCGCACCCTCGGGTTCATCTTCATCCATATCTTCGCCTTCGGTTTGGGAGTTAGCGCCCGCTGACGTTCGCTGAAATGCAAACAAAAAGAATGTTGAAAAGCAACACAACTAAGACGAACTCTTCCCTACCGCTGCCATTTTGGCCTTGGCCATCGCCTTGCGCATCCGTGCGATTTCCACCCGTATCTGTTTGATCTTCTTTGTACGGTGTGTGGGATTCTTCAGAACCTGTGACTTGTCCGCAAGAATAAGCATTTTTTGAATGACATCCTCTGTCGGGGAAGTCTTAAGCAGAATCTTTAACTCCTCTTCCACTTCGATAGCGATGCAGTCATCGTTCTTAATGGTGTCGACAATACCTTCCCGTTGCAGTTCTTCGCGGACAGATTGGAACAACGGCCCACATTGGTCCCGCATTCGAATGCCAGCTCGATAGAAGACAGTGTCCTTGTTATTGTAAGCCAGGCAATTTTTAATCATCAAATCGAAATCGAATTCCATTTGGTCCAGAGACACATATTGGCCAGAGTAGAGTTTCTGCCGCATCGTTCCCAGATCCATGGGCTCTTTGACGATATCCAAATAGTCCGGTACCTCCTCTGTATCGACCGGTTCTCGGAATATATCCGCCGTGTCTTTGGACTCTAGTGTCTCTAGAATCTTGCGCATTGCTGTTTCCAACGGGTTGATTTGCAGCATAACGACTTGTTCACAGATTTTTACGTATTGAGCTTTGAGTTTCTCTCGCTTTCGTACCAATTCACAGAGTAAACGTGCTCGTTCGAGATCTTGACGAAGACACTGCCAGTATTTCAGTTGTTTGTAGAGCTCCGATGTGTTTGGAGAACCTGCAAAGGAAAATAATTTTAAAATCCTCTAAACAATTATATTTTAACTAATAAATATAAAAATGTCTCTCCCTTAAAAAAACACTCTCTCTCTAGTTGGTCTGTGTTTCATTACGACTCACACCCCTTATCGTATGATTTCAATAATCTCTTCAACCTTAATTCAATTTGTGGTGTATTCTCAACACAGCGTCTTTTTTCCATGATTTGAAATTATCCGCGAGTTGTTGTGTTCTTTAAGTTTTCTCCTTGGAAAGTTTTCAAATGGAATAACTCTTATCGCGTTTTCATATACATTTTTTGCTTCCTATTTATACAGCTATCTCATTTCATCGCATTCTATTTAAGGTTGTCTTAATTCTGGTTTACTTATTTATCCTGGTAAGTTATAATTTAAGTTATGATTTTGAAGCAATACTGTTGACTTAACACTGAACGTCCCTTACGGTTCTCATTTCATGTGAAGCTGTTATTGAATATTCTATATAAAGGGTGATTAAATAATTGTAAGGGCCGATGTTGAATGTGAACCACACCTAAACGTTAAGTTTTTTTTCTGCATTTTTATTTGACATTTCTCAATTTCAGACACACAATCGAGCAACGCGTTAAAGTTATTCAGGCTTATTATGAAAATGGGCGTTCAAATCAAAATGCATTTCGTGCACTTCGTAATTTTTTTCGGTCAATTTAATCGTCCAAATGTGCGTACAATCGGAAAAATCGTGCAAAAATTTGAGCAAACCGGGTCTGTAGGAAATGTGAAAACACCAGTGCATGCTCGTACAGCTCGTACTGCAGAAAATATTGCTGCTGTTCGCGATATTATGACTGAAGAGCCGTCCACCTCAACTCGTCGTCGTGCCCAACAATTGCGACTCTCACGCTCGTCGTTGATGAACATTATATATAAAGACTTGCATTAACGCGCTTACAATGTGCAATTGGCTCAAGAACTAAAGCCTCTTGATCATTTCAAGCGTCGTCAATGGTCAGAATGGTGGCAAGAAATGGCAACAGTGGATCATCAATTTTCGAAGAAAATCATCTTCAGTGATGAGGCACATTTTCACCTCAGTGGATTCGTCAATAAGCAGAATTGCCGCATTTGGGCGAATGATAATCCAAGAGTGATTGTCGAAAAACCAATGCACCCACAAAGAGTGACTTTTTGGTGCGGTTTATGGGCTAGCGGCATCATCGGGCCGTATTTTTTTCCAAAATGAGGCCGGTCAGGCAGTTACTGTGAATGGTGTTCGCTATCGTGAGATGATAACGAACTTTTTATGGCCCGAATTGGAAGATATGGATGTGGACGATATGTGGTTTCAACAGGACGGTGCCACTTGCCACACAGCTAACGAAACAATGGCTCTTTTGCGCGACATATTCAATGGCCGTGTTATCTCACGTGGTGGCGATGTCAATTGGCCGCCAAGATCATGTGATTTGACACCGTTGGACTTCTTTCTTTGGGGTTATTTGAAATAAAAGGTGTACGTCGATAAGCCAGCAACAATTCAAGAGCTAAAGGATGAGATAATTCGGCACATTAACGGCATAGAACCTCAATTATGCCTATTATTATGAGGTGTGCCGCCGAGATCGCGGCGGCCATTTGGCCGATATTTTGTTCCATACATAATTGAACCATACCAATATTATCATTATAAAAAGAAATGACAATAATTTCCTAAATAATTTGTGTTTTATTCAAAATCAACATCGGCCCTTAAAATTTAACCACCCTTTATTATATTGCTGCAGATGGAAATATATTTTTCCATTAATATTAAAAAGAAAGATGTTTCTCATTACAAAACTTTTAATGACTACAGAAAAACTGATTATAATGCAATGGTTTATTTGGTGTTGTTTTTTTTTCGAGAAATAATGTTCTATGTAAGAAAACATAATTAACTACCGGGTACCCAGCATGTGTTGCTGCACCTACACGGGCTACAGCTTTGCAGTCCAATGGTTTACCATTTTTGAATTTTGATAGTAATTTGGCAATGCACACTAAAATTTAAATAGCATTACCAAACCTCACAGAAACACTCACGGGCCAATATCAAAGATTGCCGAAAATTTGAGCTCAATCGATTTGGTGGTTAAATGGAGTTCACCCTTTTCTCAGCATGAGTTAGCACACTCACGCAACTTCGTTGCTCGGCGAAGGTACTAGTAGGCCTGGCAGGCGCCTACATCAGCGTATTTTTTTGAATGAAAGAGTGTGGGTGGCCCGTTTCGCGGTTTTAAGGGATTTAGTTTAGCCCATGTTGATGGTACCATGTAAGCAATTTGCCCGTTAGTGCCAGCAATAACTGTAAAAAGCTTCAACGCAATCGGATAAACCATGCACAAACGCGTAGAAGACGAACAATTATCCGATATGACATATGCACCACCAATTGTACGTTGATGGTACTATTTCAGAAACTTGCACACATAATAATAATAATAATATTTTGTTAGGGTATATTACACTGCGACCTATTGGTCTATTGTGTCCCCTGCTTGTGCATCGGAGAGGTTCGTGCCCTCTTTCAGAGCGCTCACTAGATACTTCTTTTGTGAAGCGTATCGAGGTATTGCTCTCATTTATTCTTGGCAGGTCACACTCCTTAGAGCACAGTGTCCAGTCCAGTTTTTTTGATGAATCTGAGAATGAGCTGTGGGTCCATGGTTTGTATGTTATTTGGTACCTGCCCAAGTATCTTATCCTTTTGTTGGCCAGTGCGTCTGTGGTCTGGAGTTTCGGCGGTTTCACTGCAGAATCTGCAGGGCCCATCCTCTGATATGCTCATTTGCCTCAGGTGCTCCTTGAGTCTGCAGTGACCCGTGAGCCCTGTTAGGATTCTTAGGTTGTTTTTGTTAAGGCTGATACACGCTTAGAATTTCTTGGTTATAGTTTCCTAATTAGTTTCTTTGCTTGCCTCAGATCTCGGAGGTTGAGAAAGGTTTTGGCTTTTGTTTCTTTCTCCAGGCTCCTAAACTCTTCGCTTAGAGTGTGTTTGTGTTCTCCTATCCCGCAGAAGGGTTCAGGTCCTGTGAGGGGTTCCTCTGCCCCTTTTCTTGCCAGAGAACTTGCACACAAGTGGCAACAACAGCTCTACACATTTTGAACTCAATCGGATTAACGATGCGCGAATGCATAGTAAAGACGAACACACAATCAATAGCGCGCCACCTATTGTACGTTTTTAATACTATGGCAGAAATGTTCGAGCAAGTGCCATCAAAAACTGTACCTGCAAGGTTTCAACTCGCAGCGTTTGTATGGGAATGATATTGAACTTTCAGGTATTGTAATAATATACACCTATTCGAGTTATACATCGGCCGGCCTTTGACCTCGCATGCAGGTGCTCAGGGCGACGCTACGCGGCGGGCTTCAAAGCTCATAAGGTATTATGAAATAGTTCAACAGACAAACCTGGGTGGGCCGTTTCGCATGTACAATAGTTTAAAACTCTGGATACCTCTTCGACCCACCAAAACTAAGACTCTGGATACCTCTTTCACTCACAAAGAGACTTTTATAAGTTTGTGGTTACAAGTGTATTGAAGTGCGTCGAGGACAACAACATCATTCCGGACAACCAGTTTGGTTTCAGGGTGGATATGAAACTATTCATTCCGCGTCGAAACTTGGTTTTGACATTCAGTGGAATAAATGCAAGAACCAATGCACGGGTTCTTGCCTGGTTGACTTTGAGAAGGCCTTTCTTGTTCTTGTATCTTAAGTGGCGCTACAGTCCGGAGTGGACCTGGGCCTCAACCAACACGCCTCTCCAGTTAGCCCGATCTTTGGCTAACCGCCTCCAGTTACGTACTCCAAGTTGTTTGAGGTCCCCTTCCACTTGTTGGCGCCACCTAAGGCGAGGTCTTATTCTACTGAGTTGTTCCTCCGGGTTGGAATCGAAGACTCTTCAGGCCGGAGCGTTGGTGTCCATTTGCTCTACATGCCATCTGAGTCGACTGATTCGTACTTTTCTGACCAGGTCAATGTCGCTGTACAGCTCGTAGAGTTCGCTGTTAAATCTCCTCCTCCAAAGCCCGTCAACGCAAACTGGACCGAAAATCACACGAGGAATTTTGCGTTCGAAACGGCCAAGAATATCTTCATCCGCCTTTGTTAACGTCCACGCTTCTGTGCCATATAGCAGGACTGGGATCAAGTATGATGTCGAAGGCCTTTGTTAAAGGGACTTTTTTTACATGTTGACCAGGCGTGGGATGCATAAACTGTTGCAATTTATAGAACATGGTAAAGAAGTTCGTTGTCAAATGTGGCAACATGACTTCGAGCAGTTTTGACATTAAAAACTGTTGGCAGCTTGGGCGGTGAATTTGCCGGTCCTTTTTAACATTGACAAGAGTTATCTGGTAGGTTTGTTCGGGCACGCTATAGCATGTGCCGCTGATTTTGTGTCAGAAAACGGAAAAATATATTGGCAGAGGCCTCTAAGTTTACGAGAAAAAATTGTCTTTTATTGGACAAAATGGGCAGCCATTGGCGAAGAGAAGCGAAGTTAGATATCTGGGTAGCTAGCTCGACTAGTAACTGTATTTCGTTAGACAAATATGTAGATGCTGATCTTGCTGGGGCCGTCTGGGCTCTGACAAGGAGACAGTATAAAAGCAGTCAACTCAATTCCAGAGTGAAGGTTACATGTTACGAGTCCCATAAAAGGCCAATCTTCGTTTGATTCATCAACACTTGTCCATTGTCAATTTGTCAATGTTCAATATAGCACCTAGTTACATGAAAAAGATTAGGGACTGCGAGAGCCAATGTCTTAGCGCATGTCTCAGGTTTTACCGAACGTCAGAATCCAACTACATATGTAACATTCTATCGCAACAAGACCCTATACGATGAGGCTTAGGTGAATAGGATTGACAATTTCCGTATTAAGGTGATACGAATGCACTTTGCAAGGGCGACGGTCAGCGACAATAGTCTGATCTTTGGGGCTTACTATCGCCATAAAATGTTCGCTTATATTTTATTAAAGGAAATGACTTTCGCCATCTTATTCAACGTACTGTGTGAACGTCTCAAGCCGTTCTGCAACACACTTATCGGAACGTTTTGGAAAAGGCCAAGGAAAGGCCAGGCAAAACTGATCCAGTTATGTCGCGCGACACTTAAAAACACGCGGTGTAATGTGCAGTTTGGAAGCAGCTCTTCCCAACAAGTCCAAACCTGCACCGGATTTCGGCAAGGAGATGCGCTATCATGTGACTTCTTCAATCATGCTCTGGAGAAAATAGTGCTCAGGGTAGGTGTTAACACGGAAGGCACTATTTTCAATAGATCCGTCCACCTACTGAGCTATGCGGACAGTATCGACATAATCGGCCGTTCCCAGGGTGCCGTGTTAGAGGCTTTTTCGGCGATTGAAGAACAGGCGAAATTGGTTGGTTTTGAAGTAAATGAGGACAAGACCAAGTACATGATCTCAACAAACAAACAAAGGTCTATCCACCCGCTATGACAAAACGTCATTGTTGAAAGCAATAACTTCGAGGTAGTTAAGGAGTTCACCAACCTTGGAGTAAACATCAACTCCAAAAATGGCACCTTAGTGGAGATCCGACGAAGAATTACCTTGGAAACCGCTGCTACTTCGGTTTGGCCAAACAAATGGTTTAAAACTCTTCACTCGAAGGACGAAATGCATGCTCTATCGAACCATAATCCTGACAGTTCTGCTTTATAGTGCCGAGTGCTAGACGATAAGTAGGAAAGGGGACTTAATATTTAGTTCTTTTGAAAGAAAAATAATCCGTCAGATATTTGGTCCTGTGTGCGAGGAGGGCGAATGGAGGAGAAGATACAACCGTGAACTCTGAGGTGTACCAAGATGTGGATGAAGTACAAAAAGCTAAATAAGGTCGACTAGATTGGCTCGGTCACATTGACCGAATGGACAATAATGCCCCAACCAAGAGCATCTTCGACTCCCAGCCCTCAGGTTCGAGAAGGCAAGGAAGACCGAACCGCCGTTTTACCGACCAAGCCATCGCGAATGCAAGAGCACTTGGTCTGGACAACTGGGAGCAGCGTACCCGGGATAGCAGAGGATGGAAGGCTGCTGTGTCTCAGGCAGAGACTCTTCACGGGTCGGGAGCCCGGTAAGTAAGGAAATGTTCATCTCTTGAGGAGATAGCAGATCTGTTCAACATTCACCTCTGTTTGGTGCTGGGGCATAGTGACATTCCAGGGAACTAAAGGGCAGATGACCTCGCCAAAAAAGGAACCGTATTACCTCTTTTACCTGATAAAGAACTTTAAGTATACCTATCGCTACATGCAAACTTATGTTTAAGCTATTCGCAATCGAGGTAACAAAGGGTTTTTACATAAACGTCGAAAATCTGCGCTAGTACAATCGTCTTTCTTCTTTGTTGCATTATTGAACACACTTATTCTGCAATACGTGATCAGGCCCGTCTTAAGTACAATTTTAAGTAGTCACTGAATGTTCATAAACGTCAGATTTTTTGATATCCAAGACATCAAAGGAGAAGAATGGATCAACTTTTTTTATTTCATATAGCTTCGTCCTCCACAAACAAATCTTTTTCTTTTTCCCAGAGTTGAATTCTTTTTCGATTAGAATTATTTTTTGAGTTAATAGCTTAGTTTTCGCCATATTCCACGCTTTTCTGCTTTTCTTCCCTTAAAAAAAAAGTTAAATTTGGTTGTAAATAAAAAATTATTAAAATATTGCCAATAAAACCAAAATTGTTCGCACTTTAAATTTTTGTTTTTACCTCCCGCGCTTTCTGCAGTCAAAAAAATATGGATGCATAATCTGCCAGACGCTGATGACATTTAAGACGTTTATGAATATATCTCAAGTTTGTTCGATCAAAAATCTGACTTTATGAACACGTCTAACGCAGGTCTTAGTTAGGCAGACGTTTATGAAAACACAGAAACCTTAGGTGGACAAGTAGTCTAGCGACTAAGCATATCTGGCTAAAGCTGGACCTGCAACGCTCTATGTGTTTAATCTCTCTAAATCGGCTGCACATTAGCTCTACTATATGTGTCATTACACGAGACTGTCTAACAGGCAAGCACGTGTCAAGGCTTGGCGTCTATTCAAACGACTTCTGTAGAAGCTGCATGGACGAGGATAAGGAGGAGACCTTCTTTGCGTATGTGATACACTCTTCCATAATAGAAATCCCTATCTAGGAGCCTTCTTGCTTAATGATTCTAGTGACTTGGGTAACACAGACGTAACAAGTCTATCGGCCTTTATTAGGAGCTCCAAATGGTTTAGCGGGTAGAGGGAGAAACTCCCTAGATCCACGTGGCATCACAATGGACCTCATATTGGTGTAAATGTGTTGGCTAGGTTAGGTTAGGTTTAGGTGGCTGTCGGCAGAAGCCGACACACTTAGACCAATTTAGGTCCATTGTTATACCACGTATAATTATCTACCTCAACTCTGTAGATGGGACTGGCCAACGACACGCGGTTGTTCTCAAACGGTCCCCCATCTATGTACTAACCGCGCCCAACGTCGTTTAATTTCGGTGATCTGACGAGAACCGATTAACTCGACGTGGTATGGTCGTTGGTTTTAGCTGACTACCACCTTAACCTAACCTAACCTAACCTAGGTACTAAAGTCCCTATTCTGCCGACTTTGAGGATCTAGCTAGCACTGAGTAATTAGTAATACTCGGTTCACAGTTGGGTACTTACTTTTGGTCTAATACCGGTATATGCGCTTCTACTTCGTGGACAAATTGGCCGTAAGCGTGCTTCAGATGGAGATACCACACAAGTACAACACGGTTTCATTTCATTTTGTCGTATGCAAATAGGTTTTATTGCCACGAACCAAATCTCTGTTAGAGTTACAAGTCATGTGGCATTGATATAGCCGAACCGTGCGAAAAAACCAGCTATAACAAAGGCCCCTTGACTTCTGTTCTGTTGGTTGGATAAAATAAATAAAAATAAATAGACGGCCTAAAACCTAGCTGCGGCAACCACTTTCTTTGCGAAGTGGAAGGGACCTACAATTTTAGGCCGAATCCGAACGGCAAATTTGAGAAGCTTCTCATGGCAATTGATACTCTTGGATGTTTATCAGACGTTAGCAAGAGGTGGGGCAGTGGACAAAAACTCAAGATGTTACTTGGCCCCGGCCGGTTTGGTTGGATAAGGTAAGATGTAAGAACGCATTCTTTCTCCTTCTTCCTTTATGGCGGTGAGGCTTTGATCAGCATTAAAGTGATCATAACCCTCCCACTCAGCTGCATCCCTACTGGTCCGCCTGTGGTGTTCGCCCATTCCTCTTAGAAAATAACGGCGGGCCTCCCGGATTTGAATCACTTCGTTGCTGAGGCCAATCAAATGCTGGTTTTTCTGGATTTGTGAGATCCAGGAGGAAGGCGGTCAAGGACTCCAAAAAACCAAAAGCAGTTCGGTCGGACGAGATACCCTCTGAGTCCTGGAAAAAGATGGGAAACTTCGGCACCAAATGGCTCATGATTCTCAACTCCGAACTGATGAGGGCGATGCAAAGCCTAACCAGTGGAGGGAAAGTTAGCTTCTTCCTTTGTACAAAGGAAAAGGCGATACGCTAGACTTTGATAATTACCGTTTAATCAAGCTGATGTCAAACACCATAGAGCGGGTATTATAAAGCCGAATGCGGAAAATAATACGGCTATCTGAAGTCCAGTGCGGGTTTGTGGCAGGTAAATCAACCACTGATGCAATCCAAAGTATAAGGATCATGATTCAAAAACATCGTGATTCCGTAAAGGATTTGCATATGGTGTTGGTTGATTTAGAAAAGGCCTTTGATAGACAACCAAGGGATCTGTTATGGGTGGCGCTAAGACAGCGAGGAATTCCAGAAACCCACGTACAGGTGATCATGGACATGTATGACGAAGACAAGAGTGAGACCCCCCCGTAAGCGTCACCGCAATCAAAGTCCTTGATATTTATTACTGTCCTTGATTATCTGCTTGAAGGAAAAGTGGCGGACCCCAAAGTGCATTTGTTATGCTTTGCTGACGATAAGGCCATCATAAGCGAGGATCAAACGACCCTGCAACGAGCACTTGATGTATGCGTGAAAGTTTTGGAGGGGAATGGGTATCGTATTAGTCCGAAAAAAACAGAATACTTGTACTGCCCGTTCTCTGCTCCACTCCGACCTATTCCAGACATTAATATGAATGGCAGAGTGATTCCCAAGTGCGAAAAGTTCAAATATATGCGGTCTATGATCAATAGCGAAGTAAGCTGTGATGACGACATTAAGCATCGCGGAAAAAATTCAGTCATCCTCTGCGATCGAAAAATGCCCCTAAGCTGAAAGAAAAGGTCTACACCGCAAATGTGCGCCCGCCGCTCATACACGGTTCACAATGTTGGACGGCGTACAAAAAGAATGGGAGCAAATTAACGGCAGCTGAGATGAAGATGCTTCGCTAAATAGCATGAGTAACAAAGATTGATCAAATAAAGAGTTCCAAGATCAGAGAAAGCGTTCACATCAAAGAACCTATCGGGACAAAAATTAAGCCCGACCGACTCAGTTGGTACTATCATGTTCAAAGAAGAGATCGTACGAACCCTGTCAAAAAATCAATACCAACCAACGATATATATAGGCCAACGATTCAAAATCAGCAGGCCTGCCGTTATTTTCTGAGGACAAAACGGCGAACCCCACAGACGGACCAGTATGATCCCATTAATCCTGACGATGTTGGGTCATTTTGTCAGATGATCATTGAATGCTGAATGGTTTCCTATCGTTCGAGTTACCAAACTGGGGCAGACCAACAACTGCAGCTGGAATAAGATATTCAACTCTGGCTTAAAGTTAAGTATCGATGAAAACGAGAGCAAGGACAAAACGGACTTGTCGTGCGACAAAGCATCAGTTTCATAACTGAAACAACAAAACAAAACAAAACCTTCGATCACTATTCAATAGCCGACGTCAGTGAATAGCCTGACGCAACGCAGCTGGTCCTAAACGTCCGATTGACAACTAATATTTCCAATTAACGAATTAACGAAACAATAATGACAAAAATCCCCCGAAAGGAAAGCATCTCTCACCTTCTATACCGTTCCGTGCGAGACCGTGACTTTGACCCTGGCTCTGCAGTCGGCGCAGCAGAGGCACTCCGTTCCGGTACTGCCGCTTCAGCGTCCAATAAGCAATCAACTTCTCGATGAACTGAGACTTTTTCTGCATGGTGACCAGGCTGGCGATCTCCTGAATTCTGTCCGTGGGAATTGTGGGTATCAGCACCACGGGTAGGGTGGAACGCTTTTTTGCCAGCACCTTGCGGGCCTCCTTCATCTTGTGTCGTGTGTCCTCTTCCTCGTTGCCCTCCCGCGTCTTCGCCTCTGGCGGAGTATGTGCGTGACAGTAGGCGTATTTTTGTACTGTTACTGGGAGCACTTCGTTGGTCCCGTCCTTGACCGTGTCCATGTGCATATAGAGACCAGCCTGCTGGGCACACGTTACATGAAAGGCGGCATAACAACTGTTCCGCTGGCACTGGATGCACGCACCGATGCCCTTCTCCTTGCAGACGTAACAGGTCAGGCGCCACCTCGCTTGTGGGATAGTTTCAATTGAATCTGCAAACATAAAATGAGTCTCAATTCACTTCAATAGAAAGGTACCCAACTCACCAATTGGCTCCAAGAACACAGTGTTAGCGAAACGAACCTCGGGGATCCAAAGCGCGCAAACAACATGCGCCCAGAGGCCTCGATCCGTTTGCTTAAATGCACCTCCCGTGTTCGGACATAAAACACACCGTACCGGTGTGCTGGGTGACTGTAGGCACCGCCGACAAAGCCACTGACCCTCGGGAATGTACGGAACCCCATAGCAGTCCTGATGAACGGCCAAGTTGCACATGTCGCAGAAGAGAATCACATTCGTGTTCTGACACTCGCCATCCATGCAGATGCAGCAGACCGCATCGTCATCTACCTCGGGTCCGGGTGTCCCATTTGCGGCGGCCTGTTGGAGAAAATATGTGAGAATGGCACCTTACCCAACGAAACCGAACCAATTATCGATTATTCGATGACCAACGCACCTGAAAGTATGATTCCTTTTCCAAGCGATCCATCAATAGCTCCAAAGTGTCGGTATTGACCGGGTTTAGTCCCAACTCCTCGCGTTCTTCGTTTATCATCGACAGCCACGTAGTGTCCTCTTCGTCTACGTCGTACTCCACCTCGCCATCCAATTCCTCAGCCGACTTTTCAATAAAGCGTATGTAGGCATTTGGTCGTGGCGGAGCATCGGAAATGCAGTAATTTTCAATATTTTTGAAAGCAGCCTCTGGAAGCTTAACCTCCGGTTCGATTATATCCGGAGTCGCTATAATGCAGCCCGAATTAAGCAGCTCATCAAACTCTTCGTCAGTAATCGTTGGCAGCGCGTCGTCAACAGAAACTTTAATACTCTTCCCATCGATGTCGTACTGCACGCAATTTTCGGACTCCAGAAAATTAACTCCCTCCTTGGGTGAGGAGGCGATATCCTTCGGTGTTTTGGGCGACGACTGAAGGCGGCTGCGACCGCGCTTTTTGTTGAAAGCCGCTACCGGCGTCGTTGGCTGCGGATTATCATGGTCGTAGTTAATCAAGTGGTATTGCAATCCCACAACAGACTTGTACGACTTGTCGCATTTGTCCACAGGACAAGCGAACGGTGGATTCGGTTGCGTTTGTTTGATATTTTTGCAGTATTCTTGAGCATCGAAGTCTAGACCCATTGTGTGTGCAACCGATTGCTAACTTAAAGCACTATTTTCAATTATTTCATAATAATTTATGTTAAAACATTTGATAAATTGTTAACTGTATACATATGGAAAAATTTTTTGTAAACGAAAAATCTGAATGTGTAATAAATGGCGCAAATATGACAGCTGTTGCTCGTTTGTCGCTTTATGGCTGTCATAGTGACACATGATGCTGATAATGTGGTTACACGCGATACAGCGGATGCTGTGAAATCAGGTGATAATGCAGTTGCATTAGAAGTTCTATATTTTAATTTTGTTGATATATTATTTTACTTGAGGATTAAACTAAATATTCTCGATCGATATAGGTATGCAATCAGCTTAATTTTGAAATTAACGTGAAATTCCATACAAAAGCAACCACCCAGATTCGTTTAATTTTCTCATTCGAGAGCAGAGCACTGAACAGATCTTGAATAAGCATGCTCTGAAAGAAGCTCGCTTATGAAACACACTTGAGCGCTCGGATATCATTTGATTAGAAGTGAGATCAGAAGATTAGAAGTGAAGTTTTATTGTATTAAATTGTATTGCTTTCTACGCCAAAGAAACAACAACGACCGCATTTTTAAATGTATTCGACTCCGCTTTCCTTTATTTCCCTCCTCACAATCTGTCCATGGCTATGTTCAGTTTTTTACTCAGACTGCTCAGTCAATCTATTTTGAACTCATAGAGCGCGCTACGACCAAGTTCTGAATGAAAAAAGAATCATAATTTGTGTTGTTTTCTCGCAATTGTCATATCTTACAGTGAAGTGCGGTAGACGCGATGTCAGAGTAGTTGAGAAGACCCGATAGTAATTATAAGTTTTCTAAACTATTCGTCAATATTTTAGAACTAATGTTTGTTGTTTGTTATAAATTATTAATAATAAATATATTCCGAACATTTTACAAGTATTTAACAATTTGTAACGAAAATAAACGGATTTAAAATTTGACCCGCTACCTGCCTCTCATTCTATACGTGTTGATCCGCAAAATTATGCTGCCTGGCTCTCATTCTATGTGTGGTTTACCATGAAGCTCTGACCCCTCTTGGAGACCGATCGTTAGGATTGCGCCGAAGTGTAGTTCTTCGATTAATGAGAACTTTGCCAGGGAACTCACTTGTTTTATTAATAGCCTATTTTACTACTTTACCTTAATGCGAACGATTAAAAGACTTTAAAATGAATGGAACTTATACATTTCCCACAAATCGCCTCAAGACTGTAGAATTTAAAACTGAGAGATCAATGAGTCGAGGAGAAATTGATCAAAGAGTTCGAACTTATGGAAGGATTGAAGTAGTTAAATAGAAAGATAACAGAAGCGTCCCAATTGCATCTACAGCCTTTGAAAGGACTCGATGCAAACCGTTTCTAGGTGGAGCAAAAAAGAGACGTCTTCGGATCAATCTGCCATGTACTGCTGGATCGATTTTTACCAAACTTCACAAAAATACTCACGGGCCAATACTGAAGCTAATTCAAAACTTTGAGCTGAATCGGTTTGACGGTTTCGAAGTCTTTTATTCTCAAACAGATATAGCAACCTCCATTTTTAAATATGAAGACGCAAAACTGAATTTAAATAACTAGCTACATTTGTGTCTCAAAACAATAAATTTTGTCGGGGATACTAGGAGCACAATTTAAAAAAAAAAGTTTTATATTTTTTAATAATATACAAAATAAATTACTAAAATTCCAATTTTGGGTTTCCGGTGCTCTAAAAATGCTTATATGGTAAGCTTTTGATATGGATAAGAGGGATCATAAAACCCATTTAATTTATGCCAAACGCAACCACGCTTTGGAGCATCGCGTTGAAAGCCGTATCATAGTGAATTACAACAATTCAATGAAACCTATCAGAAAGCTGCATTCTGAAAATAGTCCAAATCCTGAAATTAAAATGTTGCTTAAAAGTTATGAAATAAATTAAGCAAACAAAAATTTTGCGATTGAACTTCAAATTTTTCAGAAAGAAAATTCATAATTTTCCCCATACGGATAACTTTGTTCTTTCTACTAACAAGTGCCCTATTCAATCTCATCGGTCCCAAACGAAGAGCAAGGGGCAAATATGACTATCTTGAGGTATTCCCCAAGGAACATAGACCGGAAATGAGAGGTAATGAATGCCATTATATTGAAAGTCGTTCTCAAAATCATTTTAAAATCAGTTACAGAAAATTAAGAGTGATGTAGGTCTTAAAACGACATAACCGTGCTGAAATGGAGGGATGTTTAGGATAGATGTAAGTTCATTATAAACTATTTTTTCATAAAGTTTACATACGTAAAATAAATTTATAATTGTCTTAATCCAGATTTCTAGGAAGCTGCAATAAACGATTTTTTCAAACTTTCAGAAAGTCACCAAGGCTATGAATATCTGACCATTGTTGTGTAGTCAAAAACATTGAGGTGTTTTTGGATGTGATTTGAATCTCGAACACCTGGCTCAGTAGTCCAAACACTGAGATACTGCGCCTAAAACAGGGCGTTCAACTTGTCAAAAATACTAACTTGTCTTCGTATTCATGATGCATATGTATATTCTATACCAAAATGATGACGGCTTAAAAAGAAATGGTAGAGCTTATGGTAGGCAAGGTTCAAGATAACAGCGAACGCCTATCAGGTCTTAGAACCCGATCCAGAAAGCAAAAAACAAGAGCTAATCACAAAAAAGGTACCTACACATAGTCGAACTGTATTGCCATATTTGAAGTGAAGTCAAAATACAAATCTTACAACGTGGTCTTTTGAAACAAAAACCGGCGCACAGTTGCAAAAGACGAATTCGGCTTTCTCAGTTTTAATAACACCAAGTGGTCTACAATCGGAAATTTATGCCAAAGCAATGAACTTTCCTACGCCTCGACAATGTCACGAAACCACATTTCTAGAATATGAATGTATAATCGCATTAACACAGTTCTATTTGCGTCATTACATTGAAATTCGATGACAGATAACTAAGTAAAACAAAAATAATTTATTTCAACAATTGTTCGAGTGACCTCGCTCTTACGTTTAAGCGACCTTCTGTTTGCTGGTGATGATAAGAGAAATTTAGAAGAAAATAAAACAATATAGTTCCGCTTATTTGATTGATTATTTTACAGGTTGTGCACTTAAAAAAGCAACTAATGAAGGCATTTTATGCAATATAATCCCTGGATCAGTGGGTAATGTATTGTAACGAACATTTTTTTGCAACCATAATGAGATTAAATGATATAGGTAGTTTTTTAAATAGCTAGGAAACTCAAATTTATAATACATACTCTAAGGAGCCCTTAATGCTCATGAAGAAATCAATGTGAATAAAAATCCTTTTTTTGAAAAGTATGTAGCTAAGGTCGTTATGAACAAATCCTTTATATAAAGTTTTCTGCCATGCCCACTTTTAAGAGGCGTTTTTTTACAAACTCTTTGTTTTCCGATAAAATTCTTTAAAAATGTTGTGTAACACAATAATGACTGTAGCCCTTTCCTGTTTTTTTTTTATTTTCATACATAAAGATGGTGACATTCGCAGAAAAATGAATAAAAAGTTTGTGTATATCGGTACATTTAAGATCAAAGGAGTATAAACAAGGTGGGCAAAGGTTAGGTTAGGCTACGTAAATGCCCTTGTGACTGATGTCACGGCTCACTTAGATCATCAGTTTGGGTCCATTGTGTCCATTCTTGGGATTTTCCAAAATTTTGAGAACCTGCAAAGAAACAAAAAGTATGCCGCTCTTTCACAGCTCAGTGATCCGCTGTATTAGAGCAACCCGGATCTATATGTAAATCTCAGGAGTTTCCTCAGCTCGATATTGGTCAGATCCTCCAGCTCCTCAAAGAAGTAGCTGCCAAGAATCTTGAATCTGTTGCTTCTAAGGGCAGGGCATTCACATAGTAGGTGACGAATAGATTCTATCTCTTCGACGTCTCTACATCTCCTGCAGTGATCGTTGTGCATTATGCCCAGTCGCTCAGCGTGTAGGCCCACTGCGCAGTCTTTGCTGTTCAGCCCGATCATAACCTTAGATTCCCTTTTGTTTACCGCTGGCCAAAGCTCCCTCAAGTGTCTGCTTGTTTCGAGGCTGGTCCAGCGTAGGTTTGTTCTGGTCATGGATTCAACATCAAATTTCCGTGTCAGTGCACCGAGCGGAGTTTGTATAGATTTTAGAGCCAGAGAAGCATCCATCTCCGATCCGCATCTTGCCAGCTTGTCTGCTTCTTCGTTGCGCGAGATGTCCTTGTGCCCTGGTACCCAGCATAGGGTCACTGAATTGGCGATTTATATCACGTCTAGATGTTTTCTGAACTGTTATACCGCCCTTAAGTTGACAACAACTACTGACTTCATAGCCATTATGGCCGCTTGACTGACAGAGTATATAGTGATCTGCTTGTCGGTCAGTTTGCGCCTCTTCACCTCGCTGGCCATGGCAGCCTGAGTCGAGTGTTCGCAGCTGTCTCTGCCTGAAAGGCGCTACATTTATCGCTGATTCTGAAGGACGCGCCCAGGCCCAGAGTCTTACAAAAGATGCCTACACCTGTATCCGCATCCATTTTGGATCCGACGGTATAGATAGCTATTTCGCCTCCTTGGCGGGGCAAAAGAAATGGCATAGTGTAAATATTTTATTTTGTTTGCATGGATTAAATGCATGGTGAAATTCGCAACAAAATGGAGATATATATATATATAGTGAAAACAAGTTTCACACATTCATCCCACTAAATCGCAGCCATCATATTGGTATAGAGCTTATATAAGTCAATCAAAAATACATGCGTTACTGTTATCTGATTTTTGGAAAGGGGTCCACGTTTTTTGTCAATCAAAAATTTCAGTGAATGAGAATTCTAAAATTTAAATAAAGAACTGGTTCGTTGAAAAATGAGTAGGCCCTTCAAACTTGGTTTAATACTTTTCTGGCAACTATTTAATACATTTTGCAATACTTTTCCAAGTTCTTTCAAGTATTTTTCAGGACCTTTTGGTAGCTTTCCCGGTTCAACAAACTACATTTCCCTTCGGTAAAGGAAGCCAGAGCAAAATTCAAGTGCAAAAATTCAAAAATCCAGCAAATAGTGATGAAGCCATCGGGTTTCGAAGCCCGATAATTGCGAAATAGGTTTCGATATCCGACTGCTTCCGTTACAACTAAAATGCTACCCTCAATGCGCCAAAAGAGATATACATGCTGATTTTGACATTCGAATTCGAACGAAAGTTTGTCGAATTAGACGAATTTGTATTTTGAGATTCGATAAAATAGAAAATTTATTTGAGGAAAACCGGTATAATTCGAACGAAAATAGACATTCGAACGACTTGACGACGTTTTTTAGGGTTTCAAGGACCTCTTGGTGAAATAACACAGAAATACTGGGCGGTATTAAAGGCAATTTTGGAAAATATCCCCTTTTTCGGGTTTTTAAGGACCTTATGGCAAAATAACCTAATTTCAAATTAAAACGATATTCTGAAATTGGCCATCAATTCCACAGTATAAATTTCAAGTTTTGCCTCCGCCCTGCAATTGCCGGAATCCGGTGCATGTTTCGAATAGTTCGGAAGAGCTATCTCCAAACTGCACATTTCACGGCGTGTTTTTCAGCGTCACGCGACATAACTACTTAGATCAATTTATCACATGCGGCTTTAAGGACGATGAAAATATGTTAACTCATGAATTTAAATTCATTGCTCTTTTTCTAAATTGAGTGTGAGCACTATGTCTTTTGTCGATTTGCCGGGTCGGAAGCCGCACTGGTACGTGCCGATTCATGTGATGCAGATCGGCTTAAGACGTTAGCAAAGTACGTTGGACGGGATATTATATATGACATTAAACAGAAAAATGATTCGATAACTTGCAAGCCATAGGATCGCCTTTGTTATAGATGGGGCATCAAAGGGTCACACACAAAAAGTTTAAAGTTTCCCAAGCATTTCCCAACGATAAAACACACAGACCCTGAAAGTTTTCCTAAATCTTTTAGATAAGAAAATAAGTTCACTGACGATAAGTGAAGGCAAATTTAATCTTGACCGCAAATCCCAAGGTTTTCCACATGGTTTAGTGAGAACTTCAAATGATTGTCTAATTTTATCGGCGCTGCAGTAAGGGGCACTGTAAAAACGTTTTGTTGATCTTATCGCTTAATTATTTACAGAAAAAGAAAATCGCCCTTAGGAATTAAGCCATATCCTCGTTTATTCAACTTGAATCAGTTGATTTTATTTCATTTAACATTTTCAATAGAAATATTCAATCCTCTTTTTGATATACGCATTAATAGTAGATTGAAACTTTCTTTTTGCGGTTATCAGGCCCATGCGCTACACTTGAACAGGAACATTGCAAATTTTATTGTATACATGGAACGGCTGACACTTTTATTGCTAAAAGGTTATCGCTAAGACAAGCACGTATACCTAAGCGGGACAGTGAATGTTAACCGAGCATATATGGAAATTTACGAGTAGCACTAAATTTATAAAGAAACGAGATTGAAAAACAAAATAAAAACATAGGGACGGGCTACAGTCCGCTTGGGCGAACTGTTGGATACCCTATTCTTATTCCTATCCCTCATAAGTGGGCGTGACAAAAGTCTAAGTATGGTTGAATTGTTAAGAACGCTCTACATATTTTGTTATATAACATTTAAAGGATTTTATCAAAAAAAAAAAACGCTCCCTAGCTCAAACTTGGGTGTTTCAATAAAATTGTTTTATTTAATTGTGGGCGTGTCAGTAGGCGGATTTAAAAAAAATTAACACATGAGAATAAAGGGCTACTAGAGAGTATATATTATAAATTTCAGCTCCCTAGCTCAAACTTTGAATTTTCAACAAAAAAAAAAATTAATTGTGGGCGTGTCAGTGGGCGGATTTTGAAAATATTTACACATGTGCATAAAGGGCCCATAGAGAGTATATACTATAAATTTCAGCTCCCTAGCTGAAACTTTGGATTTTCAAAAATTAATATACCCTTAGAATAGGGTAAAAAAAAATTATTTTATTTATTTGTGGGCGTGTCAGTGGGCGGATTTTGAAAATTTTTTATCCCGAGCAGTTTTAGGAGTCATAGATCATATATAAAAAAATTCAGCTTTCTAGCTCAAAATTCGATTTTTTCCAAAATTTGTTTTTTTTGAGTTTGTGGGCGTGTCTTTGGGCGGATTTCAAAAATTCGTAAACTTGATTATTTCGGGACCCTAGAGAGTATATGGTTAAAATTTCAGCTCTCTAGGTCCAGTTTAAAGGCCTAATTTTTGCCGACAGACGGACGGACGGACGGACGGACATGGCTAGATCGACATTACTATTGATGCTGATCATAAATATAGTAACTTTTAGGGGTCTACGGGCAATATTAAGGTATGTTACAAACTATGCGTCAAAATTAATATACCCTTAGAATAGGGTATAAACATGTGGAAACGCTACAATTCGCTTGGGCGAACTGTTGGATTGTTTCCTGTACAAGGCAATTCTCCACCAAGAGCGAATGAGAATTGTTTTTTTCCATTTCCAATGCAAATTCCATTGTTGGATACCCTATCCATATTCTTAAGAACAACAAGTGGGCGTGGCGCAGGGTTGAGAGTCTTGACCATTTTTGAACATTTGTTTTTTGGTTTTCTAACAATACCCCCAAAAGCTTGGTTCCAGCGAGATGGTAGGAAAAACATTTTCTACATATTTTGTAGATACATAATAACAAATAATGAGCCTTATTGCAAAGATCAATCGACAGTTGATAATTGACTATTTTCAATAAGTGCGATTCTAAAGGATTTTGTCAATCGCAGTGAATTAAAAAAATTCGATTGACAAAAATACCAAATGAATCGTTAGTTCACAATAGCACACATTGAAAATAGTCAATTATCAATAAATTGTCGATTAATTTTCGGAATAAGGCTGAATAATAAATAATAAGCGGAGCCCTTAGAACGTTGTTTCGCGTTCGCCTTAATTCGTCAGTGAATAGTTTTTTTCTGTTGTCTTAAAATCGGAAATACAACATTGCAGGGTGTACCCGTCGTACGTTGATGCACCTACCCGCTAGAGGTAGGTGATATGTGTCTTTTCTTACTTACTTAGTTTTTCGAATCAAACAGTGCCCGCATCACGGGTTAAAGGCCCTCACCCTTTTCTCCGCATGGCTTAGCTCATGGCCATGGTACTAAGTGAGAAACTTCCGCGCTTTCTTTGGTCCAAGCATGTTGAGCTGAATACTGCCAAGGCGCTATTGGTTTTCTGGCATTGCAAACGTATTTCGGCAAGACATTGGGCTTATCACCGAAAAGAGTCTTATGAATTTATACGGCTACGAGAAGACCATTTCTAGCATATGCATCTGTTGTTTGGTGGAATAAGCTTTCAAGTAAATGCGTTAGTGTTGTTTTTGCCAAGCTCCAAAGGAAGGTAAGTCTCGGCTGCACGGGGGTCTTCACTCCTGGCTCCGGCCTAGATGCATTATTGAACCTCCCGCCCTTGATGTTTACATCATGGGTTGCACAATCAAAGCAATCTCATGTTTAAGAAGAGGTGGCTTTTGGTATAACTCGCACTGAAGTTTTGATGAACGGTTGCCCTTCGACTCCTGTCTTATGGATATGCCGTCTGAAGCAACTACGAAGTCGAATTTTTTCGTGATCATCAGGACTGGTTCCGGCCAGACTCTGAGCCTGGAAAGGAATGCAGTCGAATCTTCACGGATGGCTCCAAAACCGTTCAAGGATCTGGTGCTGGTGTCTTCTTGGAGAGCGATAACATTTGAGTTTTCTTCTCGTTAGGCAAACATGCGTCATTCTTCCAAACAGAGACTTATGCTATCCTAATGGCAATGGACTATGTTGAGGAACAGATGGAGGGGCGAAGTATCTGCGTCTGTATCGACAGTCAGGCTACGTTTAAGGCTTTGATCAACCCCTTAACAACCTCCAAAATAATTCGTGAATGCAAGATCTCTCTGAATTCGATCGGAAGACTGAATTCACTTACATAATAACGGGATCACGGGAAATTAGATCTCCGATGAACTTGCTGATAGGGCTCAGAGGAGGACATCTCAGGACCTGAACCAGCGATATGTCTGCCTGCGTCGTCGGTCAGGGCTTCCATTGACGGCATGACTCTCCATGGTACCGACAGACTGAGCGAATTCTTCCCGACGTCTGGAAAAAATCTGCGGCATTCTTGTTGTCTCTCAACAGAAAAGAATGCAGACAGACTACTGGCGTTCTTACGGGCCATTACGCTTTTGCCAAACACCTTAAGGTACTACGCCTAAGCGATACCACCAACTGCGAAGCCTGTGGTGAAAGAGACGACACTGCGGAACATTTCCTCTGTGATAGTCCTACTTTTGCTCGTATCAGGTGGCAGGTATTTGGTGCTAATAATTATGGTGCTGTAAACCT
The DNA here is from genome assembly GCA_949715645.1 of Portevinia maculata. NCBI lineage: Eukaryota > Metazoa > Arthropoda > Insecta > Diptera > Syrphidae > Portevinia > Portevinia maculata. Next base: position 283,700,986 of record OX454526.1, on the reverse strand, counting down.
AAGTTCCTTATTACTGAAGCGCCTTATCGTCTTCCTTAGGAAAACGAGTAATTTCTCATAGCAAAAGTTGTGTGTCTTCCTGGTAGTACAATGGACAAGTATTGAGTCTGAGTGCTCCAGTGTAGAAAGTCTCGCACCCCGACAAAAAAAAGAAATCATTAAGCGTAAAGACATTTAAAATCCGCCCACGTTTTATCGTAGAAGATGATGAAAATGAAGATCGTGTTCTTTGCAAAGTACCTATGTAGGCTAAGTTTGTCCTTACAATTCACCCACACAAAGTTGTTTTTTGGGGCGTTATTGACATATGTAGGCATTGCTTTTCGATAAAATGCTTATAAACCTAAAAAACAGTTTCAACAAAACAGTTCGCTTGTACAATTTTGTTGACCACGCCTACTTTTTGCGTGCGTTTTTTTTCCAAAATTTGCTTAACAACTGAAAATATGGTCAAAGCACAATATGTAGACAATGTCCTTCTTAAAAAGCCGCCCACCAACTTTTTTACTTTGGGAACCTTATGACCAAATGTTGGTTATTTTGTTAGAAATAAAAAATGCTTCAAAATGGATGAGGCCCCTCAGCCCAACGCCACGCACACTTAAGGGAATAGGCACATGAATAGGGTATTTAACAGTTCGGCCGAGCGGACTTGAAATACCTATCTGCAAGCCTTCCCAACTTTATATAAACTAATAAATGATTTTTGCCGTACGAATTTCGGCTATTTTGAAGATGTAAATATGTATGTGCCCTGGTTCAAATTATTTTGTAGCACATTGTGAAAATTCTAAGGCTAAAGACACACCGGATAAAGCAAAGCGTGTTTTTTTGTTTCGTAAAACAAGATAACATTATTTCTTATGAGACTAAACACACTAAAGAAAACGAAACAAAACACACGTTTTTGTTTTGTAGTGTTTCGGTGGTGGTTGTCATTGTACACGAGCAACACACACCAAATGCAACAAAACTGTTTCGAACGAAACATAAAAACCAAAGCAAAACAGAAAAACTGGTTTCGTTGCCGATAGCTGACATGTTGTTTTTTGCAAAACAACATTTTTTTCCGTTGTTATTATTTTCTTATTGCGTTGCACTTTACAGCTTTATTTGCTTCTATGTTTACTCTGGTATTTTTTTTTATTTACCGTAGAGTTATAAATAATCTTTTAGCCGGAGTTATGCTTTAACGATAGTTCGCATCTTGTTTTCTGATAGCATTTTCAATTAAATAATCAAAATTCGTTTAGATTATATGGATGCACCCATCACTCTCTGCTATTTGCGTCCCTTTCCTCAATTGCTTCAAAAATTGTATGTGATTGGCACAACTTCATCGTCTGAGTCCACATGTTGAACAACACTAAAAGCAAGTCGCAAATTCATTTTTATTTTATTTCAACGCACTCCAAACGAAACAAGAAAACAAAACGTTTTGTTTTCTTACATTCTGTTTCGCTTGGTGTGTGTTCAAATAAAAAACGTTTTTTTTGACTATCGAATGAAAATCGTTTTGTTTGATCTGGTGTGTTTTCAGCCTAAGAGGGTGATCATCTTTGTATTTTTTAAATACTGTCAAGTATCTTATTTGTATAGATTACGCAGACCTGTAAATCTTCCGACGGAAGTTTTTCTATTTACAGCATAGAAGCATTGTCTATTACGCCTGGAATACAAACCTCACTATCTACGTACATTCGTATTAAAATTCTCCCCCAAAATCAACCAAAAACATAGGGACGGGCTACAGTCCGCTTGGGCGAACTGTTGGATACCCTATTCTTATTCCTATCCCTCATAAGTGGGCGTGACAAAAGTCTAAGTATGGTTGAATTGTTAAGAACGCTCTACATATTTTGTTATATAACATTTAAAGGATTTTATCAAAAAAACAACGCTCCCTAGCTCAAACTTGGGTGTTTCAATAAAATTGTTTTATTTAATTGTGGGCGTGTCAGTAGGCGGATTTAAAAAAAATTAACACATGAGAATAAAAGGCCCCTAGAGAGTATATATTATAAATTTCAGCTCCCTAGCTCAAACTTTGAATTTTCAAAAAAAAAAAAAATTAATTGTGGGCGTGTCAGTGGGCGGATTTTGAAAATATTTACACATGAGCATAAAGGGCCCATAGAGAGTATATACTATAAATTTCAGCTCCCTAGCTGAAACTTTGGATTTTCAAAAATTAATATACCCTTAGAATAGGGTATAAAAAAATTATTTTATTTATTTGTGGGCGTGTCAGTGGGCGGATTTTGAAAATTTTTTATCCCGAGCAGTTTTAGGAGTCATAGATCATATATAAAAAATTTCAGCTTTCTAGCTCAAAATTTGATTTTTCCAAAATTTGGTTTTTTTGAGTTTGTGGGCGTGTCTGTGGGCGGATTTCAAAAATTCGTAAACTTGATTATTTCGGGACCCTAGAGAGTATATGGTTAAAATTTCAGCTCTCTAGGTCCAGTTTAAAGGCCTAATTTTTGGCTACAGACGGACGGACGGACGGACATGGCTAGATCGACATTACTATCGATGGTGATCATAAATATAGTAACTTTACGGGCAATATTAAGGTATGTTACAAACTATGCGTCAAAATTAATATACCCTTAGAATAGGGTACAAAAAGGAGGCGAAATACTAAAAAATTCTCATTATTTCGGAACACTTTGGTCAATTGCTCACCAAGCACTCAACTCAATTCACATTTTACGTATCGCTTACTGCTTCCTGCAAGTCTTTAAAAAATGCTTTTATTCTAAAATTGGCTCAAGTTTAACGGAACACTTGCAGAGTGGGAATTTAATAAGAAAGCCTTGATTGTTGTGCTTTTTGTGCAATTGATCAGACACAATGGTGGCGCCCGCATAGAGCGGCATGGTTTGCTGTTGTCATACCTACTCGGATAAGTTGGATTAAAATTTATTTTTTTTCCTTTTGTGGCCAAACATTTTTGAGTGGGTTGAATTAAAACAACTTCCTTTTAAGAGCCACAAACGATTTTTTTTATATGCAAAAAAAAGAAATGTGGGTGCAGTGGCTCAGAGATTGAACTATAGGGTATATCGCGAAGCAACTCGCATCTCTTTTACAAATTTGCAATCTCTTTATCTTTTATTTTTACTAAACTTGCAGAAAAGCAAATCGTATTTTTGTTAGTTTTATTATTTTGACGCACTTTTTAATTTACATGTTTTTCAAAAACGTTTATTTTCACTTAAATTTAACAAAATAACGTGTAACCGATTTTTGTTAGAATCGCGACCGTCAAAAAGGTTCACTGCCGGTTTACGGATGAAAATTATACAAAACGCCTTGTTTCTCATTAGAAAGTTTCAAATATAACTCATTGAGTGGTTTTTCCAATCCGATATAGGTATAATTTATTGTGATCAACAACGCTTACTTATACTTTACTTAACGTACTCAAAATCCGTCATCCGTGATTGACTTTTTGTCCTAGACTGTGGACAGATGTTTGTTTGTTTGATGATAGCATGTATTTGGTCTTATCTTCATTAACTTCAAGACCAACCAATTTTGCCTCTTCTTCAGTCACCGTAAAAGCCCCTAACTCGGCTCGCTGGGAACCCCAGTAGTTGGACGGATTGGTTGAAAATAATGACTTCCCTGTTGACACTTGCCCTGGGCACTATTTTCTCCGGAACAAGATTGAAGATAACATGATAGCATCTCTTTGCCGAAATCCGGTGCAAGTTTTGAATAATTGCGATGAGCTGCTTCCAAACTGCACATTATACCGCGTCTTTTCAAGGGTCACGCGACACAACTGGATCAGTTTTGCCGGGATCCCATATTCGGTCATTGCCATGTAGAGCTCCTTATATCATATGCGGCTTTAAAGTAAATCAAAATATTATGGGTCTCGACTTCATTGTTATTTTCCATGATTTGCCAAAGTGTAAAAATTTGGTCTACTGTCGATCTGCCGGGCCGGAAGTCACACTGGTACGTGCCGATAAATGTGATGCAGAGGGGCCTTACACGTTCACACAATGTGTTAGATTGGATCTTACATGCGATATTAAGCAGCCATAAGCCCCTATAGTTCTTGCAAGACATAGCACATAGGATCGCCTTTCTTGTTGATATGGCATGTTTTCTTTCACCCATACTTAGATGATGATTTAGTACATGCGCCAACCAAAACATCAGCTCTGTATTTGAAAAGGCTCCGCTGGTAGGCCATCAGAGCCGACAGCCTTATTGTTCTTATGCTTTCTTATAGCTAACCCAACCTCTTCTATACTTGGTGGTAAAATCTATTCTACATTGACAGGACGTTGGTTCTCTTCTTGTCCTATCACTCTCTGTACGTGATGTCCATCTAACAGGTGTTGGAAATGATGCTTAAATACATTTACTGTTTCCTGGGAGTCGGTGACTAGGTTTACATCGCTGTAATGAAGAGCCTGTATCTCGGTCTTAAAGCCGGCAGCCTGCTGCTTCGCTTTATTGTAAAATGTCGACCAAGAGAGACTCTTCGATTTTCTTGAGCTAGCAGACTGCGTACGCCCTCCTCTTTCCACGAGTGATCTTCTTTTCCTCCCTTCTCTTGGCACGATAATCTTCCTTCTGTCACATTCTTCCGATAAATGCATACATTATCATATCACGGGCTTTTTCTCTGCGGTGGCTGGTAACGTACGGTGGTCTCGGCTACTTCGTTGATAATGTCGCGATCGCGATATCGGTTCCACATATTGTTGGTGCTTGTGGGTAATGAGAGCACAGAGGAGACCATCTCGCTCATCTGCACCCTGTAGACTCTGGCTACTCCAGGTGTGCTAAGGCGTCCAACGTCGAATTTCTGGACAGTTCGCAGCTTCTTCGCATTGGACAGTCGAGCTCTTAATTTAGCCGCAACAAGACAATTGTCATAGTCCACGTTTGAGCAATGGAATGTGTGCACGTTTAAAATGTTGGATGTGTGCCTCGCATCGATTAGTACATGTTCGATTTGGTTGGCGGTTCGACCATCTGGGGAGCGCCAAGTAGCTATGTGAATCCTGAGCCTTGGAAACCTAGTGCTATCACCGTTATATGTTGTCGCGTCGTGGCGGCTGTACTTACCAACTAATTTGCCGAAGATGTTTTCCTTACCGACTTTGGCATTAAGATCCTCGAGAACAATTTTGACATCGTACTCCGAACAAGCTTCACTCGCAGATCATAAAACGCTTCCTAGATGATATCTTCAGCCTCATTTTTAGGGGCGCGTGCACATATTAGGCTTATGTCTTGCTACTTTCTTACTTCAGCTGCTGCATTTATAACTATATCTTCTTCAATGTTTTGTAGATCCATTTTTAAACTAATTTTGTTGACTTTGAAAAAATGCGAGTGACACGCCCAATCAAAATGGCATTCACTGTCATCTATCCATAGCATTTGAATTTTTGTCTAATTTTTATATTATATATTTGCATAAAAAATTAAGAAATCATTTATGTGTGGAGAGAACAGGTGGAGACTATGAGACAGATACTATGCTTTAATGCCAAATCGTCTGAATTCAAAAAAGTTTTGTGGAAAAAATCGAATCTTGTTTACTATGCTGACTAAGTGAAGGTTAGGGTGAGTCTCACCCTTCTAGAAGAAATGATGGCCTTTTAAACTCCAAATAAAGTTTAGTTGTATGTATCACTTTCCTGAGTTCTTGGAGCAACGTATACTTACTTACTTAGGTGGCGCTACAGTCCGGGTGGACCTGGGCCTCAACACATACGCCCTCCAGTTAGCACGATCTTTGGCTAACTGCCTCCACTTGCGCACTCCAAGTTGGTTGAGATCCCCTTCCACTTGCGCGCCCCACCTAAGGCGAGGTCTTCCTCTACTGCGTTGTCCCTCCGGGTTGGAATCGAAGATTCTCCGGGTCGGAGCGTTGGTTTCCATTCGCTCTACATGTCCTAGCCATCTTAGTCGACTGATTCGCACTTTTTTGACCAGTCTTATACAAAGTCTCCTTAGTGTTTCTTGACAAGGCCCTACTAGTCAATTGCCTTCTTAGGCCAAAGAAACAGCAGCTGGCAAGTGAAATTCTTCGTTTGATTTCTGATGTGATGTCGTTTTCAGAATTATAGCGGAGCCAAGTCCCTAACTAACTCAAAGTTGTAGCTGTCTATCGTGACGTTCTGTCCGATTCGGCGATGTTGTGTGTCCATTCTTGTTGACACACATTAGCATATACTTGGTTTTGCCCTCATTCACCACTAAACCCATTTTTGCCGCTTCTGTGCTAATACTTGCAAATGCACCAGTGACAGCTCGCTGTTTTCTGCCAATTATGTCAATGTCGTCAGCATATGCAAGTAGTTGCACATTGTGCCTCTAGTGTTTTCTCAAGTATGATGTTGAAGAAGTCACATGACAGCGCATCACCTTGTCTAAATCCTTTTTTGACATCAAAGGTCTCGGTGAGATTGTTTCCGACCTTTATGGAGCAGCGGGCGTTCTCCATCGCCATTCTGCACAATCTGACAAGTTTGGCAGGGATGCCAAAACTAGACACGGCTCTGTATAGCTCGTCTCTATAGATGCTGTCATATGCGGCCATATCGATTTGGACTTCTTGGATTTTCTCCAATATCTGCCGTAGTGTAAATATCTGATCGGCTGTGGACTTACCGGGCCTAAAACCGCACTGGTAGGGACCAATCAGGTCGCTGACGAATGGTTTCAGGCGTTCACACAGTACAGCATACATGATTTTATAGACAGTATTCAGGAGACTGATGCCTCTATAATTGGCGCAGTTTAGAGCGTCTCCTATCTTGTGGAGCAACGTATATTTCAAGATATATTAGCTTAAGCGGTTTTTGGTTGCCTTTTCCACTGCAATTATTTTATTTTGTGACTTATATTACCCGTATATTTAAATATATATATTTTAAGCATCTTATTTAAGTTAAAAACCACAAATCTGTAATTGTTTAATTAATTTAATTAATTTTTTGAATTTTAATTTAATGTGTTGAAATCGGAAATAGTAATTCATACCTACTCACATTTTTTAAGGGAATAATTAACTTGCACCTACTCGTTTAATTTAGAGGGAATAATGTGTTCTGGTAATCGACTGATGATCCCAACCACCACATCTGGGTGAAACACCAAATTGAAAATAAAAGACACTTATGTATTCATATCCTTTTGTTTATTTAATTAAACATTTAAATCATTGCACTAAAACTTATTCTCTATTAATCAAAAAAACATAGGGACGGGCTACAAACCGCTTGGGCGAACTGTTGGATACCCTATTCTTATTCCTATCCCTCATAAGTGGGCGTGACAAAAGTCTAAGTATGGTTGAATTGTTAAGAACGCTCTACATATTTTGTTATACAACATTTAAAGGATTTTATCAAAAAAAACGCTCCCTAGCTCAAACTTGGGTGTTTCAATAAAATTGTTTTATTTAATTGTGCGCGTGTCAGTAGGCGCATTTAAAAAAAAAAAACACATGAGCATAAAGGGCCCCTAGAGAGTATATATTATAAATTTCAGCTCCCTAGCTCAAACTTTGGATTTTCAAAAAAATTGTTTTATTTATTTGTGGGCGTGTCAGTGGGCGGATTTTGAAAAACTAGCTCAAAATTCGATTTTTTCCAAAATTTTGTTTTTTTGAGTTTGTGGGCGTGTCTGTAGGCGGATTTCAAAAATTCGTAAACTTGATTATTTCGGGACCCTAGAGAGTATATGGTTAAAATTTCAGCTCTCTAGGTCCAGTTTAAAGGCCTAATTTTTGCCGACAGACGGACGGACGGACGAACATGGCTAGATCGACATTAATATCGATGCTAATCATAAATATAGTAACTTTTAGGGGTCTACGGGCAATATTAAGGTATGTTACAAACTATGCGTCAAAATTAATATACCCCTAGAATAGGGTATACAAAATTGTATCCTCAATACTAATTTACCAATACGTAAAATGTTAGAACGCTTCCTTCAAATGTATTAAGCAGTTTTTTTGTCAAACATTTTAGTTATGTTTATGGAATCGTTGTTTGTGTTTAATTTGCCACATTATATTGTTTTCTGACCAAAGACCCGTTCTTGGGCTTTTAAGGGTTAACAATGAGTTAACAACAGAGCAGGCTAAGGAGCGGTTCGGCTATCTGCACAGAATACTAAGGTAGCAGCAGCTTCGCCTAGAGTAAAGTCTAGCTCTTAAGAGACCGCTGCTTCTAGTTGTACAGTTTAGTGTTGTGTTTATAAAAATCGTAATAATTGAAAAAAAAAACTAGGTACAATTTTAATTTTATAAACGAGTTTTCATCAGTCGTACTTTTACAGGCACGTAGGTAGGAACAACAGCATCAACGATACACTACCTAGGTAAATATTTATTTTAACACATGCTCCTTTCAGCAACCACCTTCTTATTAAAAGTTCTGTTTTGTGCATTCAAAAACGTAAACAAAGCCTCAGCAAAAAAAAAAAAACAGTTCTAGTGTCTGTAATCTGTTTACGAAAACAATACCTTCAGTCCAATATCAATAACAACAATATAGGTATGTGTGTATGCAATGTGACAGAGCTAAACAAAAGATATTAACTCCTCCGCTGATCACAAGCGTGTCAACAACAATACTTACGAAACTCTTAGATACCAAAAAAAAAAAAAAAAAAAACATTTAGCATATATTTAAAAATGAAATTGCCCGCAATCGCAGATACACAAAGTCACAAAGTATCTGGAGGACAATGTACTCGTTCCTCGCCGCTGTATGTTGATCGGCTGTCGGCTCTCGTCACTTACTTGTACTCGTATCTCTGCGACGCAATTAAATTCAATGAACCAACCTGAAACAGAAACTGACTAAATCGGAGACATTTTCATCTTTTCATCTGTTCGACATTGTGAAAACAAGAAATATCTCCAAGATAATCCAAAAACCCAGGAAAGAAAACAGCCACACAGCGTGCGCCTCGTTTTCGGATTTGCCGCTCGCCATAACATGACTATCATCGCCAAACGCCAAGCAAATCGATTGCGATTACAGGCCATAGCCATGCTGATAATTCGTTGATCTTTCCATTCTAGAAAAACATCGCAGCTCGCTCGTTCTATCTTTTTAGCGGCGATTATGAGCTCCGTTCTCTCCCAGCAATAAACAATAATTTATATGCGAACGAAAATTGATAAGCGTTACACTAGTGGTATAGGATATTTTGTACTGTGTACTCGTCAGCCGTCGGAGCCTATAGCCGTAGTCCGTAGTAGGTATCTGCGACCAAAAACCGAGCTCTCTGTATTCTATTCCAAGTCGGCAGCTGTCAGTTAGCGCTTGGACCCTGCTTTGATACGACACGTTTAAGAATTTTCAAGCGCAGAGTTAGTACCTACCTCCTTTGATCTGGTATAGAATCGGTTCCAAAGTACCAGAAACAGAATACCCGTCGGACTAAAACAATACACATTCATTCCATATCACTCATTTGATTGCACATTCGGGACACTTTAGGTAGACATAGAAAGTGCGACCATCGCAGCGCAACGATCGAACAAAGAGTTCAATTACTTGGACGGACGGTGCTACTTGACTTCTTTGTGGCAAGAGTATAATGACGGTATTCGAGCGATAAAACCTGATTCCGTGTGAACACATATGTGATGAGAGAGCATCATAGCAAAGTGCGTTTGTGAATGTGATACTGCATTTGTTTTGTTTTGAAAATTGAGCAGTAGACAAGTAAAAAATCGAAGTCAAGGTGTTGTGCTGTTTGACCTGTGATCGCGGCCGCGTAACATAGGAAAATCTTTCTTGTTAAAATGTCGACAAAAGAGGAACTAAATCAACAACTGCCATTGAATCCTCCAACATATGAGGATGCAACGACCATACAAAGGAAACCAGAATCTGCTGCCACTACAATTGAGTGTTGCGCTCTGCCAAAGGATGACGACAAGAAACAACAGAGCTTTATGGAACCAGTTTACAAATTAGTCGGGATAAATATGCAGCCCTCAAATAAGGAGCTAGGAACATTGATTTGTAAGTACACGAGTTCAGATTCAGCTATGTTGCTCATTATCAGTGACTTTTTTTGTTTGTGCTGAATTGGATCGAGCTCAGTAACAACCAGTCTGAATGGTTAAAATTTGGAAATGTTTTCGAATCGAGAACGTTTTATTTTGTGAATTGATTGTGGCGGGTGTTTCTCAAAATGAATAAAAATTTTATTTTTTAAATTATCGACCAGAAATGTGCATAGATTACAGGTAACGGGAAAGATAAGATCAGAAGTGGGATGGGAAAGTCAACTGATGTATTTACATGACTATGGCACCTTGACCGCCTGCAAACTATCTTATTTGTCGTTTTATTACCGTAGTTCTGTTATGAAACAAACACATTTTGTAGGAATTTGTTTTGAGTCGGAATGGACTTATGAGTAAGTTGGCTTAAAAATAAAAAAAAATTGGCATTAAGGGCTGCGCTGCTGTTTTGCTACCGGAATCTTAGTGGCTGCACTGACTAATGACCCATAAAACGCCTTAAACCTAGCTAATCCAACCATTTCGCACAAGCAAATGGAAGGACCTACAATTTTAAGCCGTCTCGAAATTGCAAATTTGAGAAGCTTGAATGTTTGTCAGACGTTCGCAAGAAGCTATGGAAAAAAAACCTTAGCTGTAACGCACCGTCGTGATTTGAATTTGAAACCCTCCGTTGTCCAACACACTAACCACTGAGACAATGCTCCGGGCTTAGGTATTTAAAAGAAAGGACGAAAATACGACGCGAAATCTAAGTTTGAGTTCGAGCCATTGCCACAAAAAAACAAATAGTTTTTTTTTTAAGAGAAACCGAAAGGGAATTTAAAGGACTACAAAATTGTCATACACACTTTTTTGAAGCGGTTCACCGTTTGGCCGCTAGGAGCAACCCAAATGGGCAAGAGACTGTTTTTGGGTCAAAAAGTAATTGAAATCCTGCTCGAAAAAAAATAAAGCGGTATACCGTTCGAAAGTGGCATACCAAAAGGAAGTCATCTAGGTTCCATAGTCTTCGTTTTATATACAAATGATCTTTTTTTATTTATTAAATCAACTAATTGCCTAGAATATGCTGATGAAAAACTTTAACATGAGTTTGGGCTGAAAATCTGAAATTTAGATTATACAAGATCCAGGGGCTCTTTATGCTCATGGTTATAACTCATTGGCGATCGGGACATTGCCAGATTGATTGACTCTCTTAGTCATCGTCGTAATGTCTCCTGTCTTTCGTTATTTAATCATTATTTCCACCATAAGTGCTCAAACGAAATAGCCACTGCACCATTAGAACATTTCAGCCGCAATACCCGCCATGCAACGAATGCTTATCAGTTCACCCTCAAGCATGTATTCGGACGCAAAGTGAAGTTCTAAGAATATTTCCTCAGCCGTACAACACGAGTGTGGAATACTTTTCCCATTTAAAACCAACGTGCACCGGCATCTCTCCTTTTAGTGCGTGTACATTATATACAAAAAAAAATTGTTAAAGATTTTTAAAATCCGCCCACTGACATGTTTACAAATAAAAAAACGTATTTTTAAGAAATAATTGGAAATGAAAGTCCTATTCTTCGCAAAGATAAAGTCTTTTTGAACAATTCCTTTATATAAAATTTTCTGGCATGCCCACTTTTAAGGAACTTTGTTATACCCTATTCTAAGGGTATATGAATTTTGACGCATAGTTTGTAACATACCTTAATATTGTCCGTAGACCCCTAAAAGTTACTATATTTATGATCAGCATCAATAGTAGTGTCGATCTAGCCATGTCCGTCCGTCCGTCCGTCCGTCTGTCGGTAATTTTTGCCTTTAAACTGGACCTAGAGAGCTGAAATTTTAACCATATACTCTCTAGGGTCCCGAAATAATCAAGTTTAAGAATTTTTGAAATCCACCCACAGACACGCCCACAAACTCAAAAAAACAAATTTTTGGAAAAAATCGAATTTTGAGCTAGAAAGCTGAAATTTTTTATATATGATCTATGGCTCCTAAAACTGATCGGGAGATAAAATTTGTAAAATCCGCCCACAATTAAATAAAACAATTTTATTGAAAAGTCAAAGTTTGAGCTAGGCAGCTGAAATTTATAATATATTCTTTCTATGCGCCCTTTATGCTCATGTGTAAATATTTTCAAAATCTGCCCACTGACACGCCCACAATTTAAAAAAAAAAACTTTTTTTGAAAATCCATAATTTGAGCTAGGAAGCTGAAATATATAATATATACTCTCTAGGGGCCCTTTATGCTCATGCGTAATTTTTTTTTAAATCCGCCTACTGACACGCCCACAATTAAAAAAAAACAATTTTATTGGAAAACCAAAGTTTGAGCTAGGGAGCATTTTTTTACAAAAGCTTCGTTCTTTCGATAAAATCCTTTAAATGTTATATAACAAAATATGTAGAGCGTTCTTAACAATTCAATATACTTGAACTTTTGTCACGCCCACTTATGAGGGATAGGAATAAGAATAGGGTATCCAACAGTCCGCCCAAGCGGATTGTAGCCCGTCCCTATATTTTTACAATAATTTAGTTCTTTCGATAAAATCCTTTAAATGTTTTAAAACAAAATATCTCTATCCTATATCCGCTCACTTTATGAGCGATAGGAATAGGAATAGGGTGTCCAACAGTTCGTCCTAGTTGATTCTAGCCTTACCCTATGTTTTTAATTTTAGTCAATAAGTCGTCGTGAATTAGGACTAAAGTGTCATTATTCATATAGTTGAATTCCCTCGACTTTGGAGCTATCAACAATAACGGTGTTTTCCAATCGGTGGACAGTTGTTTTGTTTGTTAAAGTATGCACTTTGTTTGGTACAAGTTGACTTCAAGAAAAACCAATTTTGCCTGTTCTCTAATCGCCGGCAAAACATCTACCAAGTCATGCCATGAGCGGTCGTGATATTAATATGGTTCGCGTACCCCTGTAGTCGGACGGATCTGTTGAAAACATTGCCTTATATGTGACTCCTTCAATTTCTTCAGGACGAGATTGGAAAAATCACATGATATTGAATGCCCCAATTGCAAACTGCAATTTTTCACCGCGTATTTTTAGTGTCACGCGACACAGCTGTATCAGTTTTTCCAGGATACCGAATTAGGCCATCGCCAGGTAGAGCTCCTGACGATGAATGCTATCATATTATATATTTGTAATAATATATTAGATATTTTATTTAGATATGCGGAATTAAAGTCGATAAAACGGCTTCAGACGTTTATACAGTACCTTAGAAAGAATTTTATATATGACATATGCCTCAATAATTCTTGCCCGAGTTGATAGTTCAGTCATCGGTCATGTTTTCTTCCACATAAACTTGATTTCAATTCAATTCAATTCAATTTTTATTTAAGTGAAAAAAAACATAGTACAAATAAGACTTAAGTCTTTTATAGTATATAAAGTTAAAGGATAGTTAAAATAAAAATTAATAGTATATAAAAAAAAATGATTATAATAACTACAAATATAGATAATAAACTACAAAAAAAAAGAAAAAGAAAACAAAAATAAAATAATAATAATAAATTTGAGTTAAAAGGCAAATATTAACAATGCAAGAGTAAAAGGAGGAAAATATAAAAGAAGAAGAAAAGTAGAAAGTTGAAATTAAAGAAGAAAGTAAGGGGAATACAAGCAAAGATTGCTATGGTAAAGTTTGTGATATTGTGAAATATGTTCATATCGATTCACCCCATACACATACCTAATCATGTCATTGAACGCAACTAGTAATTTATGCTGAGAGTGTGAGTCAAGCTTGCAGTAAACAGAGTCTTAACAAGCATTAGCTTTGTGGCTGCTGGAGTAAAGGTGGAAGATAGCCAAAGTTTACGCAGCCGGGCGTAGATTCGTCCAATAACATAATTTATGTGATCGGTTGCTGATAATGAGCGATTAAGCTTAAAACCAAGATTGGACACAACATTCAAAATTTTAAGCTGCATGTCATTTAAGAAAACAGGGGGTAGTTCATCGGTGTTAAAAAACTTCTTCGAAATTAAGATCAATTGGGATTTCGCTGGATTTAAACTGAGCCCATTACAAATGGACCAGTTGTATATATTTCTCAAATCTTCGTTAACTCTGGTAACAAGATCCTCGATGAGTCCAATTGGTCGAGATAAATAAATCTGAGCATCATCAGCATAAAGATGAATAGAAGCGCTGGAACATGCTTTGGGAAGGTCATTAATGAAGAGGAAAAATAATATTGGCCCTAAAATCGATCCTTGCGGTATGATGATGATTTGCTGCATGCGCCCTACTAAAATATTATCTTCGCATTTGAAGAGCTCCGCTGGTAAAACTTCTTTATTATCCAACTCAAGGTTTTGATCGAGTGCAGTCGATTGAAAAAAAAAGTCCGTCAGGACACGAATTCACTGTAACCACCCGATTCTGACGAAGAATTCTGATATACACAAACGTCGGAACAGTTGTTCGTCAGAATACGCATCCACTGTTATCGTAGCCTAAGACAGCGATGCGCAGATAACAAAATAGATTGACAGCCACCTTATAAAAAGTTGTGCCACTTCGCCGAGGCAGACGTGGATGTAGTAGACCGACATAAAGACTTGGTTCCTCAATTAAGAAGGTATGAACTATCAGCACAGTCGGGTAGATGGGTATAGAATTGCACAACTGATTGATGAATTTGGTATTGCAGCTTTCCAGTTTTACGCAAGAGTTTTTTTGGTTTATCGTACATTTTTTCCCAATCCAGCTGGCGAGCTGTATTATTATCTGTACTAAAAGTTAATTAAAACGGCTCTTATCTAGTCTGGCCGAAAATTCTGCGATAATTCACAGGTGTTTAATGATTCATTCGGATCTTGTACTCTACTAGCCCTTTGAGACTACAGAGTGGCGTTTTGATCGACTGAAGTGCTGGATCATGATCTATGTATTGTAGATCGGAAGAGGTCCGTATTGTGATGTGAGCCAAGAACATAGTTTTTCGCTAGAATTTAGAATAAAATATGTTTACTTGGTATAAGCCACTCCGGTAAATGCCAGAATGAAGGTTTGAACCGGTGCATTTCCTATTCATATTAACTCCTTCGTTTGATTCTACTAGCAAGTGACAACAATACTTGCCCCATACTCACTGCATAGGAAAGTGACGATTGCAGAAATTCTCAGGAAATATTAAAAATCACACAACTGAGAGCTGTCATCTTTTAATGAATGCATCCTAATGCCCTAAGGTCACACATTCACAATTGTATTATCAGTTAGAAAAAAACCAAGCAAAGAATATACCTATCTAATTACATATATTTAAATGAATTACAAAATGGGAATGTGTACGATTCGATGTCTTTATACAGATCACATTGAAATTGTTTGCCAAACACTTATTTATAAGAAGTGGCATAGGGTAAAGGCACTAGTATTCGGACATTGATAGTATTCGTTTATTGAAAAGAAATAAGCGAATTTCATTAGAATATTCTCAAATAGCTATAAAATAATAAAGAAATAAATAAACGATCTGCTGTAAGAGTCCGTAAGAGGTCTGTGGTGTGAGGTAGGTCTAAGAGATCGCTAGTAGTTTTCTGTCCAAACAAATTAGTGCGACCATCTAGGAAAGATTTGTTTTTAAGCACTATTTATTAACTTATTTTTATCGCAAGTGATTGGTTTTTAATAAAATATATATTCCTCGTTTGCTTGTGATATATAAGTTAAATTTATTTAAAATTGTTGGCGAATTTGGTGGTGTCCAGATACCGAAACTTAAATTTCGAACAGAACTTAGCTGAAAAAGTGGGAAAATATCAAATTCTCATTTAAACACGCTTATGTGGTAACCTCATATTATGTTTTCAATGATTTAATCAAAGAGAAATGTACATATATATTTTGCCGATTTTGAGAGTTCGCACAGGTTTCAGTTAATAAGAAAACATTTGTCCGGATACTGAAAATAAAGATCCTACGCTTACGCGATGCTTAATTTCGTCATCACAGCTTGCTTCGCTATTGATCAAAGAGCCCAGATATTTGATATTAGAATAGGTCGAAGAGGATCAGAGAACAGGCAGCACGAGTATTCTGTTTTTTCGGAATAATTCGATACACATTCCCCTCCAAAACGTCCATCCATACATCAAGTGCTCGTTGCGGGGACGTTTGATTCTCGCTAACGATGGCTCCGTTAGCAAAGAATAACTAATGCACTTTGGAGTCCTTCACTTTTCCTTCAAGTAGATAATCAAGGACTGTAATAAATATCAAGGGACTTAAGACGCTTCCCTGGTGTACACCGACTTTGATTGGGAACTCCTCCGTGACCCCAGCAAGGCCTCTTATCATCATCAGTACATAGGTTGCTGGAACTCCTTGTTGTCTTAGCCCCATCTAAAAAATCACCCATCAAAGGCCTTTTTAAAATCGACCAACACTATAGGCAAATCCGTATTCTTTATATAGTTATTATTAAATAGAAATAGATAGGTACTATTAATAAAAAATCCTAAATAATTTTATAACAAGTATAAATGATTTATTTCTACCACAAAAAGGGCTTAATTTTTACACGAATGTTTGTGCCCGGATACTGAAATAAATTAAAAAATACCTACTGATACGCCGGCTACTAGAGTAAATCGTACTTTTTTTAAAAAATATATATTTTAAGATACACACAGTTATTTTATTGTTTTTTGTTCTATGTTGCATTTTTAAAACTGTCTACACTTTCAGAAACACTAAAACGATTTGCTGTAACCTTCGTTGTAAGAACAGAAGAAGTCAACAAATCTGTTAACTGTCCGGATACAAGTGCCTTTACAATATATTGAATAAATATATTTATTTTTTTATTATAAATGTTCTTGAGCTAAGCATATTGCCTATCTATATTAATGAGTGCGTGCAATCTTCATAGATAAGCGCCCCACTACTGTTGATTCAATATTCACATTCAAATCTGTTTTCAAATAGTTTGTATCGGCGCACATGTCAGCAAGATTCTCATTAGAAGTTCATTAACATCAAAAATTTTCAATTGTACTGCTTAGAAACAAATCGCACAGAATCTATCTACTCGCACATAGTAAATCTAAGCTAAGTAAACAAACCCGCAAAAATCTATTTCATTATTTGCGCTCATTTGGGGTAGGTAACAGTAGCACCAGCGGGTATAATAAACTTATCAATACGGCCTATGTCAAGTATCCGATAATTGTTATCACCATCGCGGACTCAATAACAACGAACAAGCGAATGAAACCTCATTTAAATGAAAAAAAAAAACAATATTCTCTTGATTTAATAACAAAAAAAAGAACTCGTGGAGAAATCAACTAACATAATCAACACTGGCCTAGATGGTCAAGTAAAAATATTCTCATTTACGTACGTTTCCTCCAATTTGCATGCGAGCATTTTTCTTTGTCAAATAATGAAAAACAGGATAAATAACTTCTTACACATTTTGCCCAATAAATAAAACAACAATCAAAATCACCTAATTGTTGGAACGACTTTTATCGCCAAAAATATGTTTTTCTAAGTAAGAAAGACATTTGTTTTTCATGGTTTTTCCCATATGCACGCACACGCTTGCGATGAAGTTTATTTTTTATAGGCATGTTTATTATATTGAAGCAAAAGATAGGTATTACTTTAAAAGACTGATAATGAATGAACTTAAACATGAATAAAATTTAAATAGGTTTAAATTCGTCTACCATAGTCGCTAGTATCTACTAAAGATATTCCGCCTACATTCTGGCAATGTTTACATTTTATTTTTTGATTTAATAAACCGTCAATAGAATAACCAAGTATATTTATAACTTAATGTATTGACATTTGTTTAAAAATAATATTTTATTGGTAATTCGCAAGTGCTAATCTATTTAAAGGGGTATATGCATTAAAAATTGTTTGCTTATTCAATTCTATGTACGATATGATGATATTTTATCTGAGATTTGACTATTTATATACCTATACGATAATTGAGATGTTTTATATAGAAATTTTTAAACGGGGACCTATTATCGTTAGCAATAAAAAGTTGATAAATGTGATTTATTTTTGATATTGGTGGCGAGTTTTCGCCTCAAACGCCCAATTTGGATGCATTTTGAAAATTCGCCTATCACAATAAGATTCATTGCATTGCCCAGGTTTTTGTTTGCCTATATGCCTCAAATGAAAAATTTAGACATATTAATATTGAAAAATGGATATGCTTTGACGTGAATTCTGATTCGGATCTTCGAACTTTTTATTTCGTCAGCTAAAGTGTCATTTTTCATCATCGTCATTACATCGTCTATCCACTTGAACATCAATTACTCGTTGCAGGGACGTTTGATATTTCCTCAAGCTAGCTCTATCGTCAGCAAAGAATGAGAAATACACATCAAAATATGTCACTTTTTCTTCAAGCAGATCATCAAGGACCCAAATTAGGAAATCCTCGGTGACTCCAGCAGAGCATCTCAGTTTTGTGTTCCATAATCGCCATCTAACACCCGCTTAACGATCTTCATGAAATCAGCTTAATAAAAGGGTAAACACATTTCGATTGAAGAACATAACTTTTCCTGCACTGGTTAGGTTTGGCGTTAAGTCGCCCCTCATAAGTTTGAAGATTTATGGCATCCCTACTAGTTCGCCGATAAGGTTCGACCTCAATTAACATAGGCGGCCCTCCCGCTTTCGGATCACTTCTTTAATGAGGCCAATCAATTTTTTTTTTTTTATAATTCGCTTACGCTAAAGGGGCTTTGTTTTTATAGTTCCGTAGCCAAATGGCAAAAAACGGAACCCTTATAGATTCGTCATGTCTGTCTGTCTGTCTGTCTGTCAGGGAATGTTACAGACACTTTTTTCTGTATTTATGTACTGTACAGTACCCTGTGTAGTGTTAAACACAGCGCATGCATTTTTTGTTGAATAGTAAGCGGCACCTAGCAATGAGGTATTGTATTGCATGATTTTAGGTGCTACTTACTATTCGAATGAATAGCAGGATAGGAAAGAAGTTTTGGTGCTTGGTATTTTTTTCTCCACGGGTGGCGCCTAAATTGCTTAGGGAGATCGCTATTTATGTGAATTCAATTAAAATCATGGCCCTGGCCTGCCAATCAGTTAGTAAATACACTACCATCGCACCAATGCCACACCCACACCAGAGCCTTGATTGGTTTTGGAGCCAACCGTAAAGATTCGACTGCGTTCCTTTCCAGGCTCAGAGTCAGGCCTGGACAAGTCCTGAACACGAGTAAAGTCGACTTCGTAATTCGCAACAGCCGAAGTTCCGGTGTCATTGCATCGGATGGCATATCCATAAGACGGGAGTCGAAGGACAACCGTCGCGCAATGCCATCAAAACTCCAGTGCGAGTTATACCAAAAGTCAGCTCTTCTAAATGTGAGATACCTTTGGTTGTGCAACCAGTGATGTTAACATCAAGGGTAAGCCCATAGGGCTCTTTTCTGTGATAAGCCCAATGTCTTGCAAAAATGTCCTTGCACTGCCAGAAAAGAAATTTGCTATCCAGGATGACTCCCAAATAGTTAGCTTCATTGGAGAGTTGACCGGTGATGTATTTCAGCACTGGCTGAGTCACCCCGATTCACTTCATCCTTCTCGTAAAAAAACGACCTCAGTTTTGAGAGGATTGGACGAGTGCCTAGCCTATTCCTGGTGCAGCATTCTTCGATCACGTGTAAGCCGCTTGCGCTTTGGAGCAGACACTCGCTAGGCTTTATCCAACAGACCAAACGATCTGACATCAGCGATGATTTGGTATTCCTTGCCTCTTTGTCCAAGACGGTGAAAAGATGTTTGTTTGTTAATAGCATGTACTTGGTCTTGTCCTCATCAACATCAAGACAAACCAATTTCGCCTATTCTTCGCCATTAAAGCCTCTGACACGGCACGCTTAGAACAGTCGATGATACCGCCCGCGTACCTCGGTAGCTAGACGGATCTCTTGTAGATATGTAGTGTCTTCTGTGTTGAGGGCTACCCTGCAATACCTTTTACAGGACAAGATTGGAGAAGCCACGCTATAGTGCATCTTTTTGACGGGAAGCGTCGTGTTTTGAAATAATTCGGTAGGGCTCTTTTCAAATGGCCCTGTTATAATTTCGTTGATAATGCGATGAATATTTTAAAATATATTTTATTGTCTAATAGCGGAATTCCATGTTTAAGAGTTTTTGCAAAAAAAATAATTTGATTGGAAAAAAAATACATTAAACCTACAAATATAATAATCCTTGTTTCTGCATAAACAAGTAATTTATATGTAAATTCTGGACATCCTTTCAACTTTTCAGAAAGCGGATATATGCAGTATTGCAATCTACCCATAATATTGAGTTGCAAAAATTCTACATACTTATTATATTAAAATGATTGTACTTTTCGTTATATAACGGTCACATTTCGGCATCATGTTGGCAATTAAACGCGACAATCTTTAATATTATCTTTTTGACTGACCTCTATTAGCGATATTTTCATTTTTGGGAAATAAATTAACAGGGCACCTGCGTTATAATATTATGTCATTATATCGAGTTGCTCTTAAAATGATAATTTAGCGCAGTTCTTAAGTCAAATAGAGTTTGAACGGGTTGCGGTAGATTTTATTAAAGTACATATATCGGTCAGAATTGCGTCCCTTTAAAATTCCTATTTTCAGATAGTTTTGTAGGTAGAGAAAACAAGTTCACGTCAATAGGCATCGATATCAAAAAAATCATTTTTGTTTTTTCAAAGGACGCATTCAAAGCGTGGCTAAGATCCGAACATGACAAACTATTTCTCTCCAAAGGCTGCTTCCTTCAATGTGGGTGTCGCATAAGAAGAAGAAGAACCTATATAATTGATAAAACTTAAACTAATAGCTGAAGATAATGTTGGTTGAGGAGGCTGATTGGGGTGAAAGTCACAATTTTTCTGAATCAGCAAGGACAATTGTAGAACTGTTCCTTTTGAAAGCCATGCAATGTGCCTTAAAGGCACACGAATTACAAAGAACATTCAAAATACTGGAACGATTACAAAAACGTCTCTGACGAATTGATTCAGTTTCAGTCCTACTTCAAGTCTGATTGTAGTCGGAGATAAAATTGACAAATCTCCAAAAATTATAACTAATGCCATCGAATTCATCATTATAGAAAACTGTTGTCTGCACTCAAATTAGGAGTGAGAACGAGTTTTACAGTCGTTGGTAGTCAAGATTTCCAAATAAAACACAGCAAAAAATAACATTCAGAGGGGTTTTCCCAAATTCAGGGAAGCAATTTTCTCAAACTGTACTCGTATATACATAGTCAAGTGTATTGTTATCAACGCGGTGGTTGACCTACAGATTGTAGGGCTGTAAGTTGGTATAGGTTTTTTTTTAGAGTGGGACAGCAAACACATCACAGGGTTACCGTAGTGTGTATGATAATTCGCCATAACTCAGTGAGCAATTCTATTAGGGTTACCATCTTTCAATTTAAAATAAAAATATTGTGGAACGAAATTCCGTTTATCTTTTTCCTTTTCTGGTAAGATAATAATAGGCGCGTTTTTTTAAGGGTATCTCCAGTAGACCAGCAAAATATATAAATTTCGTAACACAAAAAAAAATCAAAACGAAAAATATATCACTGTAATCCAATTTATTCATTATAAATATTGTTAAACATAAAATACTAATTTCTAATATCACTACTCAACTAATCCGATGAGTAATTACTGCTACTGCTCTCGTTATTTAGGTCTATTATTAACCTTTCAACTGCTTCCTCGGCAAAAACTTCCATTTCCCACATATTTGGATCAACAACCTGTTCAACGTGTTGGACACATCGATGCTATTTTTCCTTGTCAAACCTTGTAAGTTCTGTCGTTAGTAAGTCTCTTATTTCAGCCATTTTAAATGACTTGTTTTGGCTTGCTACAAACCCTTCCACTTGAGCCCAAACCAATTCTATTGGATTAAGGTCACAGTGATAAGGCGGCAAACGAAGCACTTTATGTCCCGCATTTTGAGCCATTTCGTCCACGACGTATGTTTCATACTTGATTTTGTAACGTTTAACGATTTCAAGCAACCCATTGTATGATTGCATCCCTACCTAACTTGAGATCTTGCTTTTGGGAATTCCCGTATTCATTGGCAAAACAGGCGTCATTCATCGGAAAAACAAAGACATCATACAAACAGGTACATAATGAGATGAAAGAATGTATTTATGTTTTTTTTATTTAAACAGTTTGCGACATAAACTCAATCAACAAGATTTTCTAAAAACATTTCGCAGTCCTTTCCGCTATATGTATATTGTGAAAGGTAGACACAATCAATCAATTAGAATACAAAATTATGTAACTACCATAAAATTATATAGATACCATCAAATTAAAACCGAATGGCAACATCCCACGTTCTCAAAAGCACCAAAACCGAAAGTTTTTTGACAAAATCCATAGAAAAACCCTTAATGATATGCTTCATTGTAGAGATGGTAATACTCTTCTGATGTGCTTCAGTCACACACACTGCTTAGTTTGGTATATGATAATAGCAAGCGAACACAAGACGATCATGCTCATTCACATTCGGGCTGTGTGGGAGACTGGTTGTGGTGGGTTGTATGCGAATTTTAGGAAAATTACAACAACAATTCCTTGGTATGACAGCGGTTTGGTTTTTATATCCGTGGCAATTCTTGCGTTTGAGTACCGTGAGAGTATCTACAGGCACTACTGGTAGAAAAAAAGCTCCTCCATAAGGCCTGTACTGACAATTTTTTTGGATAAAGTATAGCCAAATGAATGTTCAAATTCTTTTGTTGATCATTAAAAATTAATGGATCGACATAATCTTTGTCTTAAAGTGTTGCCTATGAATTATTAAACTAATTTTGTCACAAATAATTGAGAAATTGAACATAAATTTGGCTAGAAAACGAATGCATTAATTTTCCCGTACGGGAAACTTTTTCTGTTCCTCTTTTCAGTCAATTCACAAAAATGATTCAAAAAGTTCCTTTGATATGTTCGTTTCAAAATGTTTACTGTTCCACTTTTTATGTATGGTTTTAGCTTGGGCCTAACTGGGGTCTTACATGAGAACAACTTCTGTTCATTATTTCTATACCCTTTTCTAAGGGAATATTATAATTTGTAATCATAATTTTAAACGTGCCTTATAGTAACGTTTCTAGATTGTTTCCCCCCATTGGGCCAATCCGCTTCCGCACTCGTACAGTGGCTAGAGTACTTCAAGACCTTGACGTTAACAAATCCGCTGGTCCAGATGATATTCCCCCTATCGTTATAAACAGGTGTTCTTCCTCGCTGGCAAAACCATTACGCAAGCTTTTCTATATATTCTTTTCTTCAGGGCTCTTCCCGAGAAAAGGGAAAACAGCATTTGTCCAGCAAATCTGCATCTCCATCCTCCTACCGACCAATTGCAATAACTTCCCTTCTATCCATGGTCATAGAAACGCTGGTAAACCGTCAGCTTATGAAATATCTTGAATCCCGAAAACTTCTTAATGACCGGCAGTGCGGTTTTCGCAGCAACAGGTCCAGTGGTGATTTGATGACTTATCTAACCGAAAAGTTGAACCAATTTCTTCACCAAGGTGGTAAAAGTAAGATCGTTACGCTTGATTTTTCAGAGGTATTGACAGAGTTTGGCACCAAGCTCTTTTGTCAATGGATTAGAGATTTCCTTTCGGACCGTTCAATTCAAGTTGTTTTGGGCGGTTTCAAGTCTGCAACTCACCAAATAAATGCTGGTGTTCCCCAAGGCTCTGTTTTGTCTCCGACTTTCTTTCTCATTTTTATAAGATTATTGTCTGTTACCTCTAATTTAATCCACTCCTTTGCCGATGACAGTACCCTCAGCTCCTCATATTCGTTTCTTGGATCACGCCCCTCATCTTCGGGTGTGGAACTGGAATGGCAATGTATGTTAAGCTCATTGAATTCCGATCTTGTCAGCATAACTCAGTGGGGTGTAACTAATAAAGTGGAATTTAATGTTTCCAAAACGCAATGCTGTCTTCTGTTGTTAAAGCAAAACCCTAACACCATGCCATTGTCCATGAATGGTACTTGCATCGTAGAAACCGAACAACTTTCCATTCTTGGTATGTGACCACATATTCGATTTCGCCAAGAACGCTGCGAAATGCCTGGGCTTCCTTAAGCGCTACAAGAAATATTTCACTCCCTCTGGACCGGCTACTACATTTATAAGGCGTTTATCCGCAAAAAACTTGAGTGCAATGCGCCTAACTGGTCTGGTGCACCAATTACTTGTTTGGAGCTAGTTGACAGCATCCAAAAAAGGGCGATAAAACTCATTGGTGACTGTAATATTGCGAGATCGCTTGACTATATCCACCATAAGTGCTCAAACGAAATAGCCAATTGCATTCCACCCCTAGAACATTTTAACCGCAACACCCGCTGTGCAAGGAAATTTTCATGAACAAAACTTTTATACTTTATCGAAATACTAGAACGCCTTCATTGATAGCCGTGTTTTGTTGATAAGTGTATAGCTAGCTCAGCATAATTTTACAATAAAACAACTAGATCATATTCTATATTCACTTTTCATTTTTAAGGATGTGTTCGCAGTGTTTGTACTTTAAAAGAGTGCGATTTGGATTATTATTAAAGCAAGGATGCAAATCCAAACGTATTTTTTGAAAGATTTTTGAACATCATAAAATCCTTTGTTTTTGACAGCAAGGAAAAGAACGGATGCTTATTTTTGCCAATTTTTTTTTTTAATTTTCTTTGCATAATTTTCTTTGAAATGAGGATTTTTTTGTTTAATCGACGAACACATTCACTATTTCTGCATAACGATCGGAATATTTTTGCTTCCAATTTATTTTATCGCCATCTAGTCGCTTCATGACATCAACACTTTATGTTTACTCCGTCTCAGTCCTCGACTGCTGACCTCTTTATCGTCAGCACTCCTATTTGTTAATGTTTACGTGTTAAATGTAGCTGCGCTGGTTATACACCTTTCACCAAAACACGGCCGATATCAACTTTTTTTATGAAACGGATTTTATAAAATAATAAAGGCATGCTACAAACAATGAGTCAAAGAACGATTAAAATTTAGAAATTAGTTAATCCACCCGATGAGTAGAAGTTCCGAAGCGCTATTAAAATAAAAACAAGTTGTAAAAATTAAACAAATTAAACTGAAAAATAAATTGTGATAAAATAAAAAAACCATTTGTTTTAGGATATTTTTTTTATATATTTATTCCCATATTAGTCACACAACCGGAAACAAACAAAAAAAATAACAAAATGTATTAAAACAATTCGTTTAAACAATGCAGCACAAAACTTTTCGGTCTTGATCTAGATTCTAGAGATACAATCTAATCTGCCCCCTCTTGGTCGAGTTAGATGTTTCCCAGAGCATCTCTTCTTCGGACTATACCTAGCTTGTTCGTTATCTCATGTACTAACTGGAAGCAGCTGCTCTGAAGAAACTAGGTAAGGTTAGGAGAGTCATTGGCACATTTGCCACTGCTTCTTGCGATGCTTATGGTAGACCTTTGATGACAGTGCTGATGAATTTTTATTATATCTTTTGAATATTTGGAAGTTCTTCTCAATGTCAAGTACTTTGCGAAACTTTTCTCTTCTAAATTGCCCGAAAGAGCTCCTCCAAATTCTATTCTCTCTTAGTCAGAGAACTACCTACATTAGGAACTACATTCGGAAAGATCATTGTAAAAGAACCATCTTACTCAATCGCAATTTTTGAAATGTGAAGAGGCGAGTCCCGGAAATTGCAAATATTGTCCAGATATGTTCTATTTGCATATTGCGAATTTCAGGGCTAGAGCGGGTGCGAACGGGTTCTTTTAACTTCTCTGTTGATCCAGACTTAAAAGAGTCTATGCGACTCCCAGACACAAGCAGAGTCTTCCAATCAGAAGTTCTAGCTGTTTTAAGGGCGGAAGAGATAATGCAGATGGGATCATTATCCGGTAGGGATATCTCCACCTACAGTAACAGTCAGGCGACACGTAAGGCACTAGCAATTCTGAGACATTCAGAAGCTGTCGCACAATGCTAAAAGCATTATGCAGACAAAACCGACTGAGAATTGAGCAAGCCGATGCTCTTGCGAGAAAAGGTGGGGAAGTGAAGAGTAGTGAATGTGTGGACATCAAACCACCTCTTGGCATTATCAAGGGAATAATTAATGAGAACATTTTAAAAATGACTGAACTTAGATTTGAAAATCTATGTGGGCATAGGGTGCTTTAGATACGCTTTGGCGGATTTCTCTTTCTCAAATTGGTTAGGATTATTTAGGGACTTTGTCTCCTAAGGAAGCATGCTAGGCAGCTTGGACTGGTAAACGTTTATGCATGCAGATTCGGTGAGGCTGCAAGCCGAGGAACACATAACACACGTACTGTATGAGTGTGAGGGAATAGCACGGAATTGTAGGAGTCGAGAATACTTCTCTTTCACGCGGCTCTTATTCTTCATTGGAACCTTTTATTTCTTAGCTGTAACAGCGTGCCCCTATTACTTTTAGCATTGTATTTCCTTATAGAAAATGGCTAAGGAGCAAATGTAATAAAAAAACAATTAAGGGAGCAAATTTGGTATGACCCTGTCCTGCACTTCTTTTGACATCAAAATTTAAATAATAAGTCAAATTAATAATAATTTACTGGACAAGTGAATTTCGTATGTCATTGTCATAATTTTTCACTTTCAACCGAAATTGTATTCAAGCTTTACAAGTTAAAAGTAAAGAATATTTTACTACTAGCACTACTTCTTACTACTGATGACTTGAAATTCTGATATGGAATATTTCACGCTAACTTCTTTTGTAATTCAAATTTCAATCAATCTATTATCAGGCACCCTATCTTTTCCAGTTCCGCTATATCATTTTCGACACCAAATAATACTCAATTATTTAACATATTAATGATCTAAAAATAAAAATACATTTGACATCTCTCTCCTCCATTGTGAAAAACAAAAGCGATAAGAATTTAACATTCCTCTTAACCGGTAATATTCTTCATCGAGTTTGTCTTATTTTAAAATATGTACCAGCACATTCGCTGAAAAAAGGAAAATAAAAATGACATTCAACTGGTATAATGCGTTGTCTGACGAATTCCAAATGAAACGCCAGCCGATAAATTTTCTGTTTACAATATTATTGTGATTTGGCGAAGAAGAAACTTCTTATCATGAACAAAAAATAAATTAAATTGTAGTTGATGGAAAAAAACGCACAAAAATTGTTAAATAATTGAGTAATATTTTGATTAGCATTATACACTTTGGTAACCAAATCAACAAAAATGAATACCAAAAGATATGCTCGCATCACTCACTCAATCATCATGGTCATCGATTTTAAAATGTTTGTCTGGTTCATGTTTGTATTTGACAGCTGGAAATAAAATATAACAGATCTTTTCCAAAACCATTCGTGCAAAAACAATGTGTAGCTTTGCACAACTGAGTATTTGGAGAATGCATACCCTTAACGCTTTAGGTTTAAGATGAATTTTATAAGGAACGAGTTATACATTCAATTTTGAACGACTGATGCTTCTTTACGAATCTCAAGGTTTCGAATTTGGCAGGAAATTAGCATTTTACAAAGTATTCGAATTTCATTCTCATATCAACTTTGGCTGACTATGCGCTTTTCAAAATTACCCTATTTCTTTAGAGAAACTTGGGTACTTCGACTTTCGCAGACTTGTCTGGCGGTAAATACCAGAAGAGTATTATTTACGGGTTTTGGCAGCTTCTTAAACCGATACCTCTAGACATAGTTGAGTGTGGTAGTAGGTAGGTGGCGTCCCAATTTAACCCCTTGCCTTTCTTCGTTACCATATAAATTGCCGATTAGCCCATTTTCACACCATAAAATGAAAGTTTGTATCTTAAAAGAAATATTTGTATATGCTGTTCCGGTAGGTTGGGCCACAAGTATCTAGATCATTTCGTTCTTAACAATCCGTCTAAATGTTTTGGTTTTATTTTTGCATCACCCACCTATTTATGGCGTTTTCGAAGAAAAATGTTGTTTTTAGATAAATTTCTAAAAATCGAAAAATAAATAAATCATTACATTTACAAAAAAATAAAAAATATATATATATACACAGAGAGCAGACACACAGTACTGGCTGCTGGTTTTTCGTGGTCGAGGACCCACACAGTGGATTTTCTAGGCGCTTGTTTTGAGGCCGTGTATAAGGGAACAATCCTGTTCGCCGTAACCACGACATTGAGAATAGGGCTCTACTGAGCCACTTCTATCTGCGCACCGAACTAGAGAATTGGTGATCCGAGAATAACGGGTTCACCGCATTCAATGATGAAAACCATGATAATGTAGTTGTCGCCAATGGCCGAGATGCATTGCACTTGTTCGTGTCAAAAGATGATCTTCTGTGCATTTCCGAGTACACGGGTGCTTGCCCGGTTGATTTTGAGAAGTCTTTCGAAACCGTATGGGATTTTTCTACAAGTTGATCACGCGGGGGATGCACAAACCTTTGCTACATGTAATTTATAATATGCTTATGGGAAAGAAGTTCGTTGTCAATTGTGGCAACGTGACTTCGAGAAGAGTCTTTGAAATTAAAAACGGTTTACAGCAGGGGCGGTGAATTCTCCGATCCTGTTTAACATTTACACGAAAGATCTGGAAGGTTCACTCAGACATACCAGACGATTTGGTGGCATACAGATCAGGTCAATCGAGGTGATTAACATTCTTTTGCAGCGTGACTTTGATTAAATTATAGGGATATTGCGACGACTGGAAGTTGAAAATCAACTTTCAGAAGACGGAAACAATCTTGTTCAGAACAACATTGGCTGGGGCCTCTAGGAATACCTGGAAGAAATTGGTCTTTATTGGACAAGATAGGTAGCCATTACCGGTGAGAAGCGTAGTTAGATATATATGGGTATCGTGCTTGACCAGTATCTATATTTCGATAGACATATAGTTGCTTGTCTTGCTGGGGCCAAGAAGGCTTATGCTCTGACAGGGGCTTAACACGATAGGTCCATCGGGAGGGACGGCCAGTAGGGATGCAGTTAAGTGGGAGTGTAATGATCTCTTTAATCATGGTCATAGCCTTGACGAAGGAAGGATTACAGTCATAACAAAATGTTGTATACAATGTCCTTCGACAACTCGTTTTTGCCAAACTTTCAATTTATCGACATTTTGTTGGAAAATCTAAAAATTATGTTTCAAAATGGACAAAGACTCCCAACCAAATGCACATAATGAATAATGAATTAAGTTTAATTTAAGCTAACTCCAGAGGTATATTACATTAATACAATTTATTCACTGCAAAACTCATACGTTGTAAATATTTAAAAAAATATTTAAGGCAGAGTAACGTTCATAATGGAAGACATTCGTGAGGAGTGCAAACAATTGCAAAAATGAAAAGTTAGCCGCGGAATTTAGACGAAGGTTTGGGTGCGGCGTCATGGTACATACGGCTTTTGCTCAAAATGTCTGCTCTTCTCGTCATGCGAAGAATGTTCCTCTCTCGACTGCCGTTAATTTGCACTCATAGTTTTTGTGCCCTGTCCAACATGTGAACCGTATGTGAGAGCCGAGCACACAACTGTAGGGTGGGCCTTCCTTTCAGTTTAGACTATACTATAAATATAAGAATAAATGTATCTATCTATCTATCTTACATAAAGCTATATATTAACATTTTTTACTTTTCTTTTCAGTACTAGGAATAATGCTGCTTTTATTTATAATGAGTGTGACAGGATTTTTCATCATGTGGTTCACAGAATATTATGACAATTCATACACATCTGTAAGTATAAAAGAACGATTTTGCTTAAAAAAATGTATTATAGTAAAACTTCAAAAGCCGAATTAATACATAAATACATACATAGATGTGTATGTAGCCAAGTTAACTTCGCTTGAAAAATTTATTAAATTACAAATAACAGATTCAACCATCGTAGTTGTTCCACAAATGAGCCATAAATATATCATCTTGATTTACAAGGGATGCCCGGTTAAGAAGGACAATTCAGTAGGTGGACAATTGTGCATTGTTAAAGCTCCAGCGACAAAAAAAAATGTATTTAAGCTGTGCGATGCATTAGCATACCATTTCATGTTACCGCTAGTTGAAGTGGACACTTCAGATTTGGAGGTCAAACAGCTTTTAATTATAACAATAATTATAAAAATATGTATGCACATTTTTGAAAGCTAATCTAATAGCGAAAACATTTTTAATGCTTCGTATTAGTTGATACGCCTTAACCCTTTCGACCCCAACTTTTTTCCTGTAGCTTGAAAATTTTTTTTACGTTTTATCTTATCGTAATGATTTAAGAAGTTTTTGGTTAAAATTTTAAGTAGCCACGCACATCGGTTCGGGCGCTACCGGAAGTTGCATGTGAGCAACGTTGGGCAATGGTGGTACCTATATATAAAAAAAATCTATGAAAACCGTTACTATTTTGTTTATTTATTTTGAAATTTTTGGCATGATAGGACAAAAAACAGTTTTTATTGGTATTACAGCAAAGATGGACCTTACACTTAAGGCATTTGGACATTGGAGTTCCTGTCTTGCACAATCTGCAACGCCCTTTTTCACCAAATACTATTATTACAAATATATTTATTACCACAATTGCCCAAGGTTGCCCACAAGCAACATTACAATTTTAAAAATCACTCACCTGATAATTATTCAAAACTAATAAAATTCAACTTTTACACAGTTCAGTTTAATCTTTGCTGAAAACTATTTCATTTACACAATTTTAGTTTTTTTAACTATATTAAAATTAATTAAAATTAATCACTGACTTCAATACCTCTTCCAAATTTTACAAAAGTATTTTCGACGACGAACGTGAACATAAATTCGCTAAATGATATTCAAATGTGCTTTTATTTGCACAAATGTTGGGTAGACACATAAAACCTCCGTTATCATTAAGAATCAACCGACAAAAACAAAAGAAACAATTACCGTTAACCCTTTAACAACAGAAATTGCTCTCAGGCAACGCTGGGGTCGAAAGGGTTAAACAAATATGTTATTAAGTCATTATACTGAAACTGTGGACGCGATGGATCCGTGGTTAGTGCGTTGTGCTACTGACCGAGAGGTCCCAGACTCAAATCGCTCCCAGTAAAAGTCTGACAAATTTATTTCACGGGCTCCCGATGATCGCAACGTTAAGCTCTTGACGAAAAATGCGATCAAATGCGGCTTTTAAGTCGATGAAAAGATGGTGGGTATCGACTTGAAATTCATTGGTCTTTTCCAGGATTGATTAAGACGTTCACACAATACGTTGGATAGGATCTTATAAGCGACATTTAGCAGGGATATGCCTCGATAGTTTTTGCAACCGCCTTTCTCGAAATCTGACAAACACCAAATAATATCAATTGTCATGAAAAGCTTCTCAAATTTGTGATTCGGAGTCGGCTTAGAATTATAAGTATGTAATATAGCTTAGCACTAAAAAATATTTAGAGAAGCTTGAAATAAAGGAAATAAAGGACGATAATTCTTTTATCTGCAATTTTTTTTGCATATATGAGAGATTAAAAAAAGCCAATAAGTTGAAAAGCATTTATAGTAAAAAAATCGTTAAAATAATTAAAATTCGGAAATGAACTGTTTCTTTAATGCAAGTAATGTACAAAGTATTGCAAAATTCAGAACGAATTGAATTTGGAAATATTTTTTCGACTTTGTGAAGGTTTCGTTCAACAAAGACTAACATTGAATTTGTTCTGACAAAAATTGGACATAAACTGAAGTTTAACATCCAATGAAATAACTGTTTAGCTAATTGCAACAATTGTTATGTACATTACCTACGTTGCTTCAGACTGCAGAGTAGTACACCGAGTTTCGGACGCAATAATTGACGAATTTCTTGCAAACACCATTTGCTGGCCCGAAAATTCTTTGGAAATAGATAGTCAACTTTTCGCTAAATGATGATTCCTTTATGTAGCTGAAGGCATACGATAATCAACATCGATGCAACCAAGAAAAATAAAAACCAGTTTGCTAATTGGCATGGAAAGTATGCAATAAATGCAATCACGGTTTGTGGGTCAGACGCGATCTTTCAATGCTATTAACATTAGCTGGTCAGGTTGTAATTCACTGTGCAAGACTAATTTTTCCTTTAGTCATAGGTAGGTACAACGCCAATGTTGAACTTTCTTTCTCTTGAACTTAGCCGGTCGCGCTCCGTTTTTTCCAGATAGATTCTTTGACTTGAAGGCTTTAGTTTCTTAGTAAGTGTTAAGCAGTTAATTTCTAGCAATCTTCCCCCTTTTCTTTCAGAAATTAATTTTAGCCAATAACTCTGATGCTGCCTCATACTGGGTGAATCCGCCGGTAGACACAGATCTCAAAGTGCACTTGTTCAACTACACGAACATCGATCAGTATCTGGCGGGAAAAGACGATAAAATAAGAGTCAAAGACTTAGGGCCGTACACCTACCAGCAACATTCCACCAAAGTTAATGTAAAATTCAACGTCAATAATACAGTCACATATAATGTAAGTTTAACTACAAACTATCTGAGATCTAATAGATTTTTAATTCCTTCTTTTTTCCTTTCCAAAGGATCATCGAACGTACAAATTTATACCAGAGAAATCAATCGGCAACAGGTATGATGATGTTATTGTGCCAAACATACCTCTGATGTCCGCTTCATTAGAGGTGGATCAGATGCCATATTTTAAAAAACTGGCTGCTTCCAGTGCAATTAATATGCTCAACTTGGATCCTTTCCTCAAAGTGCCAATCGATGACTTCTTCTGGGGCTACTCCGATAAACTGATAAATGTCCTAAGAAATTTTATGCCGGAGCTCAAACCTAAATTCGGAATGCTTATGAATGTAAGCAGATCATTTTGATAATCCATTTTAAATCCTTTAGTTTGAATATTTTTCTTCAGCGCAACGGAACTAGCCCGGATACTCTTCAAATCTACACCGGAGTGGATGATCTCCAAAAGCTTGGTCTAATTAGTCAATTCAACGGAATGGATAAGTTAAACTTTTGGAATGATGACGAATGCAACCGGATCGATGGTTCCGATGGCTCACAATTTCCTCCCTTCCTAATGGAAAACAAACAGCCATTATCCGTCTTCACCCAGGCCTTGTGCCGCAAACTACCACTTGAATACTCCGAAGAAGTTACCATCTTAAATGACATTGATGTTTGGAGATATCGTACACCAATGAATGTGTTTGCTAATCCCGAACAAAATCCTGAAAATCAATGCTACTGTGATTCGAATATTGCCACATGTCTTCCAAGCGGAGTATTTAATGGAACTCAGTGCTATAACGCACCTATCTATCCATCGTTTCCGCACTTCTTCTCCGGTGATCCTGCTTTAT
Source organism: Portevinia maculata (assembly GCA_949715645.1). Taxonomy (NCBI): domain Eukaryota; kingdom Metazoa; phylum Arthropoda; class Insecta; order Diptera; family Syrphidae; genus Portevinia; species Portevinia maculata. Next base: position 283,667,425 of record OX454526.1, on the reverse strand, counting down.
ACGCCAAGTTTGAGGGTATTGAACCAAATGCGGAGAAGCATGCCACGTTCGCCGATATTCATCCGAGATTGGCATTCCCCGTAGATGGAGCGTCAAGGATTCAAATCAATATAATGCTTCACAAAGGACAATTACTTAGAAGTAAGTTGATCTTTTTTCCCAAACACCTGCTTATTGATTTATGATTTTTGTAATAGCTAAACTTAAAAACATGGACGATGGATTGATCTTACCAATTCTATGGATTGAAATCACCTCTGCTGATTTGAGTGACGAATTGCGGTCACTGCTCTTTCACAGCACATTCAGTGCAAATGCCATACAAATTATTCTTAAATACGGAACACTTCTTACGTGTGTGACTTCGTTTGCTCTTATTGTAGTTGGTTTCTTTTATTTGGGGAGAATGCGAGAAGAACAGTTAGATGTCAACATTCTAGACAGATCCGAAATGGAAGTACTGAACAAGGCTAAAAGTGATCATGTGGCAGAATAGGAAACTTGAACAACATTCCTTTCAAATCACCCAGCTTGCCTTCAAACTCCCAAAAAAAAAAAAAAAAAAAAAAAATGGTGGTAGATTGTTATAAAAATAGTCAGTGGCTTTTAAGAAAATTATCTAAAGGAGGTGACATCGATCACTAGAATATTCATCTAGCTTTACCTACCTTCCTTAAGAGCACATTACCTACTGTCGATCAGTGCTTTACCCCTTCCAGAACAATTTGCTTGCAGCAGAAAAATAAAATAAATTTAATTTAAAGCTAAGATAAAGTTCTGATCGCATATTTATCACTTTAAGATAATAACGAAATCATTTCCTTGAATTTTACATCCTTTCCAGGAAAATGCGCACAAATTCAGAAAACAAACAAAATATACATTTCATTAGTTTTTAGTATTAAAATTTTGTTAAGTTTTTCATTATAAAGGAGGCGAATAGAAAGAATCCTTTTTTGTAAATAGTTGTTACGTATATATATTATTTTTGTACATCATTTTGTTATAAAGAATTCTTAATATATAAGCATATCCATTGTAGAAATTAGGTTAGGTTACATTGTGAGATTAAATTCGCTTTTAAGATTTTGGGTATCATATTTTGCTCTTCTTCGACGAGGTTATGATCAGGTCTGGAGTTAACCCTCCCACTTCAATGCATCTCTACGGGTTAGCCGATGGGTTCCGCCATTTTGGGTATCCTAAAAAAATAATGGTATATTTGGAAAATAAAATGAAATTAAAAAAAAAAAATATTGGCATGTCTATCTATTTCATTTTCGACCGATTTCCATAATCAGAAAAGTAATTTGAACTCAAGCTTTTTACGAGTATGTAGTTCTTAGAGTAGCTACCGAATACTAAAGTGGTGGGATAATTAGGTGATAAGAAAGTGTATTGAAATATAAACAAACGATTTTACCATTTTTATCAGAACAATATTGCCTAGTCATAAATTATTTTAAAATATTGAGTATTTGCTTTAAATAATAATAACCCGGATTGATAAGTGGAAGTGGAACACTTGAAACTAATCTGAAAAGATTAACAAGGAGAATATATATTACAAAGTCGCTTGAAAGTGGCCTCTACATTGAAATTGAACAAAAAAACAGTCTCTGTTCTCTGTGTTCTTTTCGCATACAGCTTTGCCACTTATATTCCATATGTATTTAGTACTTTACTACATATTATTCTAAAATGATGCATTTTTTAAGTCTTACTTTTTTCCATTATTTAACTAATTTAACATTACGTAACATAACAAAAGTACAAATTCAACTCACATTACCAATAACAATTACAAAATCTCATGTAGTATATATATATATGTATAAAAACATGTTAAGGTCTTTCTGGGCCCTGATTACGACGAACGAATTGCGTTAGCGATACCTATGACCTATGCATATTACGAATAACGAGAATAACGATATTCTAAATGCAAACGAGGCACAATTTTCCATACTTTTTAAGCGCTTCCACCTTCACGTTTAATGAGGAATGTCACAAATGAGTTCAAAACAAAGTGTACGTACGAGTATATAATAACATAAACAGTGCAATAACAACAAACATTTTGTTTTTAATATTTTTAAACTCAAACAACTGAATACGATTCCATTTTATTTTTATAAACTGTTTGTAATATATTTGAAAATAAAAACATTTCCTTGAAAATCGAAGTAACTGAAAGTATTAAAAACATGTTTCCTTCGCCTTCCATTTTTTATATAACGACAGCTGAAATGGTGTTAGGCGAACGATACCTGTGAGCTGTGACCGATCTTGTAACTTGTAATTGCTTTTTAACAGTAACGATAGTCAGGCAACGATAGTCGTTATTCGTAATCAGGGCGCTGAGTGGAAGCATTATATTAAGCACCTTGCCAAGGCATACTGCGGTAACGATTATAGTTATTCGTAATCAGGGCTTTGCGTGGAAGCATTATATTAAGCACCTCGCCAAGACATACTGTGGTGAATACACAAATAGGGGCAGGGTTTTTTTTATGTGACCACAGAGACTCAGTTCAAAAGAAAAATCGTTTTACGGTGTGTTATATCCATAGTACCTTGACCACTGGTACTTCAGGGTGCTCGGATTCGCCGACTTCGAACACCAAATTGAGAAGCTTCTCAAAATTGATACACTACGTCCCCATCACAATTCGTTTTCCGGTGTGTTCGCCATTAGTGCATCCACCCACTGCACATCATAAGAAAGCACTCAATACAAGACTTCCTTTCAGAAAAAACCGAATACAGCTTTTTCACAAAAATATTGTTACTATTTTTGTAAACTAAAATTTATGGTTGATTTACACGGTCACACATTCCTAACATGTAAGATTAAAGGGATGCTAAATACTAAATATCCGTGTGACTGAAAGGGACAGCATTACCTAACATGCAAAAAAACGTGACACGTATTCAGGTCGGCCATCTTGTTTACGTGGTAGGAATTATGGGAAAGCTATGCATGTTGATATTTTTATAGCGATGGCTTACGAAATTTCGAATTCCTATAAAACAAAATGGGCGCTGCTATCATATGTTTTAATCGCCATAATACATTTTTGACATTTCTCTGCTTCACATCGCCGATTGTACCTACTCAAGATGGAAAACACTATTAATACGGCAGCCTTTACGAGATCCATGTCTTTATTTATTTTTTAATTCTACCACAACAAAACCGATGAAAATAAATTTGTTTGTTTACATGTGATCTGTCAAATCTCCATAAAAATGTTATAGCAAGTTAAAGTATGTGATCTCACTCTTACACCTTATTAGCATTGACTGCGGATAAACGGATCTCTCTTTTCGGTTTTGTTGCAAAAATGCGCGTGCGTGATGGTGTAAATGCGCTATTAACCATCGTCATGCCATTCATCCAGTCATCCCTGGTGAATTTGATTAATGGAGTATTGGATTTCAATAAAAAGAAAAAAAAATAATAATTGTGCTACATTCTTTTTTGAAATACATACTACATTTTGTTGGCTATGTACTACATCTGCTCTCGATTTAAGTGGCAGCACTGTTCGCATAACACAACGATAAAATTTTGCAGAGACAGAGCATATGTTTCTAAGACGCATTCTTAATTTAGGAAGCCGAGGGCCCAATTATGGGTGTCAAATATCAATACGATATTTCACAAAAATTGACAATGGTCAACGAAATCGATGAATTGGTGTTATCGTTACCAATCAACAAAATTGGTGGTCAACTGTCAATTTTATGCGATTTTTTTTCTATTGATAAACTTTCTTTTATCCATTGTCAAAAATATTGATAGCTATTCAATTTTCAGTCAATAACAAGTTCGTCGTAGACAAAGATATATATTGAGGATTCACGTAGACGTAGACTTTATCTTTAACATATACAAATGTAAAAGTCCAATTGAAGTCTCCATTTTGAGAAAATTTCATCAAATTTATTTAAAAATGTTCACCGATTATTTATCACCACTTTGACGCCCATCAGGACAGCGGTAGCGCTATTTCATGTTACATTCACACCCAAAGAAGTCTAGAAAAACAACGAAGTTCGTTTTGTATATGACGGGCTAAATGACGGGGTAGCCAACGTATTGACCAACCGACAGAAATAAAACGCCGGATCTCGTCGATTTCTTTCTCGCAAAAGAGGTCCCCAAGTACTACACGTACGTCGAAGAAGGTTATGATCTCTGCTCAGACCACTCAGCAGTTCTCTTAAAGATAGGCGGGAGTCTAGCAAAAAAGCAATGAACACTTAAAAAAGCTAGAAACAAAACTAAGTGGGATGGTTTCAGAACAGACTGTAAGAGAAATGTTACTCTAAATATGTCACTTAAAACACCGTTCAAGATAGAAGACAAAGTTGACAAACTTCTGGAAGCCATTCAGAGCGCTGCATGGAAAAACACTCCCTGCTGGAAGGTAGGAGAACGGTACAACAAATCTAAATACCAGGCAGACACTGAAGACCTAAAACGAGGAAATAGAAGAGCGAGCAAGAGACGGCAGCAATCCCTCGCGTCCCGAATAAAACTTATTTGAACCATCTATGCATCTATACATCTGATATATTTAGTTAAATTTAGAGCGTCCACATAAGGAACAGTAATCTAGAGTAAGTATCTTGTTAATTTAAAGTTAGAATAGGGGCTCCAAGGCGCTCCAAAAGAGGTCAACGTGACGACACACTCTCCTCGGTGGTAGGTAGGAAGACAAATTACAGGGTGGCGCACGAATCGTGCTACAAAAACAAAACGTAATAACATTTATTAAAGTGAATGCTTGTGATAGCGAAAAGAGAATTTAGACAGTGCAGTGGTACCCTGCTTGGCAGTCATTCATTTCCGTCCAAAGGGAATTTAGGCGGGAGTTTGGTGGCACTCCCCCGAGTAGATTTACCATTACGAGGCTGGTGAACATGTTTGCTGAATATGGAAGCATCGCACGAAGACCGTACCATCGATATTCATATATTCGGGTTCAAGACACAATCGCGGCTGTAGCATCGTCAATTCAAACAAATCCAAGCGGATCGACAGACGGTCATTACAACGGATAATTCATGATGACTTGTTTCGGTACAAAGTAAAATTACTAACAAGTTAAACCCTCTGGATTTGCCTATTCGCCTTAAATTTTGCCAAAAAAAAATATTGAAATGACCGAAGAAGACAAAAGCTTGATAAACTGCTTGTTTATGTCTAATGAAGCCCATTTTGATCTAAACGGCAATGTAAATAAGCAAAATTGCCGTATATGCAGTGAATCTGATACAGAAATACTTCATGAGACGGCTCTACACCCAGAACGAGTCTTTGTGTGGTGCGCAGTTTCATCAAGGTGCATTGTGGGGCCATATTTCTTTGAAGAAAACGTTTTTTTACCAGAACTGCGCCGAAGAAGTATCCGTTGAAACAGCATTTGGTTCCAGCAAGATGGAGCAACTTCACAACATAGCCAGACCGCTTATGACGGAGCTCCAACGAAAATTCCCAAACGAATTAATATCCAGAAACTCTACTTTCCGCTAGCCCTCAAGGTCACCTGACCTGACTGTGCCAGACTTTTTTTATGGGGTTTTGTCAAGCAAGAGGTGTACAAAATGAAACCAAGGAATTTGACTGAATTGAAGCAGTCCATTGAAACAATAATTGTGGCGATCCCGGCTTTAACCCTTCAGGCCGCAATGAAAAATCTTCTGATGAGGTATCGTATATGCGTGGATGAGCATGGAGGTCATTTACAGTCTATCATCTTCAAAAGCTATTTGTTACATAAAATAAAATTGAATTTTCAATATGTACAATAAAAAATAATGAAATACATTGATTAAAAAAAAGGTGTTTGAATTTCTTATAGTAGCACAATTGGTGCGCCACCCTGTAGCAAAAATTTGCAGAAAAGGTTAAGAAAAGTTTTCGTGTCGAGTTTCTAGAATTTCAGAACGAAGACAGTGGAAACTGATTGAACTATGTATTGTGGGCGGCTTTAACGAAGCTATATATTTCTGAAGGCACGTAGCATTGTCGTTCTATTAGGATATCTTACTACTTGCAAGGCATTCCAAAGCGTCAAATGTAATGATACCAACTTTTACTAGAGGAAATCCAGTATATTGAGTATAATTTTTTTTATTAATATTTAGTATAAATCCAATATATAAATTTGTATTCCTTTATTCTAAAAAAAATTAGTGTGCTTAATCTAATTTAAATTGTGGGCGTGTCAGTGGGCGAATTTTGAAACTATGTACACATGAGCATCAAGGGCCCCTGCAGAGTCTATATTATAAATTTCAGCTCCTTAGCTCTAACTTTGGTTTTTGCCGTCCGACCTGAAAATCTGACGATGACGATGACGCTCTATATTTCCAACTAATGAACTGCGATTCATGGACACAATGACTTTACTCATTTCCGGTAAATTCCATCTCTCGGCAACTGTTTTAGATAGAGCTTTCTCGTTTGGATCGGTTTGGATAGATGATGAGCTTGGTATTGCCCTCTATTGAGGAGATTCAAGGGTGTTTACCCATTCCACGAGCCTTTCCGCCGACTAAATTTTATGGGTTGTAACAAAAGAGTGTACGTTTGTCTACACTTCCGTGTTGCCGGAAGTCTACATTGCGTCGCCCCAGTATTGGTTTGACGTAAACGCCATTTTGACGTTTTTGAGTTCCATTTCTGAAATCAGTTTGGATCTATCTCATCTAGTTACGAAGATATTGAGTATCGACAACTTTAGTACCTTGTACAAATTGGTTTGCCGTATGAACCACTTGGTGGCGTTTACTTCAAATTTTAGGAGCAAAAAGTGGAAATTTGTCTGTGAGAATTGGTTTGCCGTACGAACATTGCCTTTGGGTATACGAAAAAAGTACTCAGAATTGGTTTGCCTTACGTCCATTGTAACCCCTTGACCAATGTAATAGCTCCAATGTTCGTGCGTCAGATTGTTAAATTGTGGTTGAGAGTATTGGTTTGCCGTTCGTCCATTGAATAAGTGCATAAATGTTATCATTTGCTACAGCGCGCCAAAAAATTTAGTTGTCTAAGAGCGAGCGGAGAGTAAAGACGCAAAAATGGATGACTTACACTTGCCACCATCCTTGCTTCGGTAAGTTAGTATTTTATTTGCTCTTATTTGTTTTATAAATAATTAAAATACTACATTATTTAGCCTTAAAAATGAAATACTTAACTTTGATTCTGATGTGATTAGCAGCTGTTCGTCAGCCGATCCTGATGTCTCAGGTAATTTTATTAGATTTTTCGTGACGCGGTGGCCGATTTAACATTGCCTACTCTTGCAGGACGAGACGAAAATGAAGATCCAGATTCGGATATATTACTTAGTCCTTCGGGGACATTATTATGAAAAATCGGCTTCTGACATTAAGTCGAACAGTCCAGAAAGCCATAATAATCTAAGAACAGTACCTCCAGGATACACCTCTTCAGGTATATTGTAAGTAATACAATCATACAAAAAATAATATCTATTATTTATTTTTTTATTTGATAGAAAGCGAAGGTTCTCCACTCTCAAGAAAACAACAGAGACGATTGCGAAAATCAGGGCAAGCTTATGAGAACTATAAAGGAATCCAGATTTCACAAAAAACCGTTGGACCAGTTTGTAAAGATACTTGCTTCTTTCTTTACAAAAAATATTTTTCTGAAGAAGAACGTGCTGGGATTCATTTATATTTTTGGAGTCTAACGGATGAAGACAAAAGTAAGTTCTATTTTAGTTTATCCACGGGGAACAACAACATACGCCACCCATTCACATGCCTCTACACCAAAAGAAGGATTTCTGCCTGGTAGTACAATGGACCGTTACCGAGTCTGAGTGCTCTGGGATTTGGATTTCCTTTAAAAAAAAAAAGAAAAAAAAAAGTTCTATTTTAAATTTGTACAGAAGGAGGAAGTAAGTCGTAGGAGAGCCATCGAGTCAGAAAAAAAGAAAAGTTCATGCAAATACTACCTTGAAACTGAAGGCGATAGGGTTCTCCGATGATGGTGATGGCAAAACTACAAGGTGGCGCAAAAGTTGTCAGGTGGCGCAAAAGTTGTCACCCGATGTTCTTTCTCTGTAATTTTTTTTTATGAATGAAAAACTTTGGTTCTGCTTTTGGATTATGTTAATTGGTGTCTTAAGTTTTTTCTGTATAGTTAACTTCACAAATGTCAAAGTAGAATTTACATTTGCCGCCATTTGCAAAAATTATAGCTTCTTCCGATAGGATGATGACTTTTGCGCCACCTTGTATATCTAAGGAGAAGAAATGCGATATAGTAAGCCTTCTTCCATTTTTGCCGCCTGTTGACCAAATAAATTAGAAGACTGATTTTATGTTACTGCAGGAGTTGCAGGGACGTTGAAGAAATAGAATCTATACGTCACCTGCTATGCGAATGCCCTGCCCTTAGAACAAAAAGATTGAAGATTCTTGGCAGCTACTTCTTTGAGGAGCTGGAGGATCTGGCTGCTTTAGAGCTAAAGAAACTCCTAAGATTCACATATGAATCCGGGTGGTTCTGCTAAAGCGTATTACCGAGCTGTTAAACAGCGGTTTCCTTTATCTCTCTTTTCAGGTTCCCGGAAAATTTTAAAGAATCCCTAAATGGACACAATGGACCCAACTGTTGGTCTAAGTGAGCCGTGACACCCGTCACAAGGGCATCCATATACCTACCTACCTACCATGACTCCTGAAATTGCTCGGGAGATAATATTTTCAAATTCCCAGTGGGCGGATTTTGAAAATATTATCTCCAGACAAATATATATACGCCCACAATTAAATAAAACAATTTTATTGAAAAATCAAAGTTTGAGCTAGGGAGCTAAATTTTATAATATATACTCTCTAGGGGCCCTTTATGCTCATTGGTAAATATTTTCAAAATCCGCCTACTGACACGACCACAATTTAAAAAAAAAAAAAATTTCAAAATCCAAAGTTTGAGCTAGGGAAGGTCTTTTTTTACAAAATCTGCCTTTTTTCGATAAAATCCTTTAAATATTATATAACAAAATATGTAGAGCGTTCTTAACAATTCAGCCATACTTAGACTTTTGTCACGCCCACTTATGAGGGATAGGAATAAGAATAGGGTATCAAACAGTTCGCCCAAGCGGACTGTAGCCCGTCCCTATGTTTTTTTATTAATCTGAGTCTGTGCTCATTTCAGCGAACTGCATTGACATCAGACTAATATTAGCTGACTGCGGCTCTGTCGATTCTTTGAAAGGATACATCTCCTTAAACACACACTTTCCACGTTTTGATGCCATTAATATTGGATCGAGTTAAACAACTGAACTGAGATCAACCTCTGACAGTTCCGTCGCGTTCAGAAAGAGTGCGTTCGACATGCGCACGAGTGCGTGGTACGCAATGATACAATTTATAAAATTCCAATATAAAACGAAATTTCAGTATAAAATCCGGTATGGAAATTTATCCAATATCTCGACCTCGAATCCAGTACAGTTGGTATCATTAGTCAAGTGGAGTACTCTGGACCAGTTGAAGAATTTTGTCGTTTACACAGATGATCGTTCTTGACAGATAGGAACTTGCCCGCGGAAAGGATTTCAGTTCCGTAATATGCAACTAATTACAACGCAAATAGTGCGAAGTCCTGGAAACGGGTGAGCACACGGAAAATAGCATGAAAGTCGTGGTACTTCCAAGTCACCAATCGTTTCCGCTGCTTCGAAAACAAAAGCTTATTGTCTGCAGAGGGATAACAGCACATAAATGTTAGGCTTGTATCGTTTTGACTGATCTTTCTGTGAAATATCAATGAACTTGTGATATTTTATTTACCAACAGCAATAATTGTGTCGTCATTGAAAAGTCGTCCGCGTTTTTAAAACAGTTTGCATATTTTTAGGCAAATCCATTGGTTGTTGTCTTTACTGCTTAATTTCCCATCGCAGCATATTATACAAAAATATGTACAAATACAATATTTATGTATATATTTCATGAATACTTAATTCAAAAAGTTGTTAACTGTTCCAGTGACTATTGAAATTTAGAATAACAAATTCAGACCAGCAAGAAAAAACAAGAACGCGACAAACAAAAATCAAAATTACAGGCAACTTACGGCAATAAGGAACTTTTAAATTGTATTTCCCCTGCGTATGCCTTTGACAGTATCTACTCGTACGTATAGCGTCTTAGCCCATATCGATAAGTACCCACTTGTATATTATATTGAAGCTATTCTCTTAATTACTAAATAGTGGGCTCAAAATGCATGCATTGTAGCAATTACAAAAAACAAAACCTGACCTTGCTCTTTTTGCAAAAAAAATAAATGAATTATATGTACATATAGGTATGTAAAAGTACAAGTAAAACAGCTTCCTAAGTACTTTCTGAAGATACCTAACGTACATGTACATATATACCCCAATTGGAAGCATTATATCTGACAATAAAACCAAACAAAAATATTAAAAAAATAAATAGAACAGGTTCAACATCGGTCAAGTTTTCAATCAAGGGAGTGATGCATTGAAAAATGAACTACCAATATCATCCTCAGTAAGCAATGAGAGCTTCTAATTACAAAAAAAAATGTAGTTAACCAAAAACGTATCCAAAGGGGAGCTTGTACAAATGAACACTAATCAACACACCAGCAACAGCTGAATCGTTTTCGACCGTGTGGAATTTGTTGCAAAATCTTATTTAACGCAGCTTAAGTGTGCAGCTTGAAAGTCAACTCAACTTCTCAAGTCATGTATGTATAATAGAGCACGTATCTGAGAGCTTTCTGTTTTTCTACATCAACGGATACTAGATAGATATATACTACTGGTAGCTTTTAAAATTCATTAAATACAAAAAATTATCTATACGAATGTACTGTTGTACAGTTGTACACGTTTAAATATTTCGTTTGAACCCACTATTAAGGTGGTCGAGTCTTATATTCGCACAAAAGTTTTCCCAACTTATTCGAGGCTTGTGCCATGATCGTCGCTCTATGCCGGTGGCAGTCTTGATCGCCAATACAATCCGAACGGTTGGTTCATTTCTTGTACGAACCAAAACCAAAGCGGAAAATATCTTTCATTCCTTTTCGATAGTTTGTATGCAGTTGACTTTGAGTGTTGCTATCTGCGGGTGCAAGTACTCGTATTTAGATACTCTGAGTTTCAACATAGATTCGAAGATTTGTTGCCGTCGTTTTTTATAATTAAACACCTCGAGGGTGTTTTGGATTTTTTGTTTTCCATCCAAAAGGTTCATTATGCTTTGGTTTTAATTTCGAGTCGAGTGTTGTTGGACGCGCGAGCAACCTGTTTTGTTTTGTACTACTGTCGAGCGTTCTTGTCGTGAATTAGGCTGCAGGCCAAAGTGATACCTAGTTAACGATAGTTTTTTTTATCTCTATTGCTTTGTTCGATCTGGTTTTCATTTTATTATTAATTTACTTTTCCTAATTTTGCTGTGTATCTCGTTGATTATTATAGGGATTTTAGTGAAAAAAAATTAGAATTTTTTATTGGAAATTTACACATTTTTTAATTGTTGAGGTAAGTTTGTATAAATGTTTCGACAAATTTGACATATTATATCCATTTATAATAAGCTTTCTCTTACAACATTCATCGAAATGGATTCATACTTTTTTGATTGCTTTTATTTGGACTTGTCTCGTCGCCTGAGTCATTTATTTAAGTTAATTATCTGACTTATTTTGAATGCATTTTAAAAGTTACGACCAACGAATATCTTTGTTGCGAAATACGTTTTGCAAACTTTCGAAAGCGAGTAGATTGGAATTATTGGAATTGTCTTAAAGAAACTAATTACCTTCTGAATTTTTCGTGACCTTAATGCTTTTGCTTGAACATTAAATATAAATTAAAACAAGGTTTAATGTGCCTTACCTGTTTGCTAATCAATTTGAGGTCAAGCTAAAGTCGTCTAGTTACATTGCTGTCAATATTTATCGGATAATCGAAGGCGTTCGATTGGTTTCTGTTAACGCAGCAATTCACATATATTTAAAAACAACTGAATGTAACATCAGTAAATAATTTCTACAAGGTTCTTTTGTAAGATTTTTAATTCGGAATTCACCACAAATAGCGAATGAGAACTACGATAACTCTGTTTCGAAAACATTATTTATTATACTTCTCAATTTCTGCCATATAATATTTCATTTTTTTTTTTTCTTTGTATGCTTCAAACAACTTTCTGGACACTTGTATCATATCTAAAAGTTCATGAGCAAATTATTAAAAACAAAACTCGAAGATAACAAAGGCAGAGAAAGAAAGTTTTTATGCATCTTCATCAATCTTCTTCTTTCTGTTCAACTTAAAGGTTATGATCTGGACTAAAATTATCATAACCCTTGCAATTCACTGCATCCCTATTGGCCCGCCTGTGGGCTTCATATCTTAATCCGCTGTATCGAGAAATATTTTTTTGTAGCTTTTTTATACCTATAAGAGCAAAGAAATACTTTACTCTCAAACAACCTTTTTTTAAAGGTATCTCACGTTTAAGATTCGGCACCTTAATCTACATGAATGAATTACCAATAGTGGAGCTTCTATCTGTCATTTTTTGTTTTAATTTCTTTTCTCAAGAAAGGCGAACTTGTGACTTGTTGTGTTTTTGCTTTTAAATTGTTGTAAATTGTATTCTTTCGTCGTTTAGATATCGTCACTGTCAGATGGTGCCTAGAAGGACAAACAAATGATGAGTTTCTAGGAACTAGGTCTAGGTTTAATATATTCATATAGCATATTTTCTATGGAAGTATCTATAGAATTGGCAAAGGTCAAGGAAAAGTATTCCTTGAGCCAGTGACTGAATGTTGAATGTGATTTCTGGATCATCAATTAAACGAAGATTTGTGAGCAATACTCCATCCCTGGCCCAAGTTGTGATTTATAAAGGATTATGAGCTGCTTCGGTGTAAAGGTATTTCTTTGCTCTGATAATTCATATTAAAGCAAGCAAACTTTCCAATATGTCTTCTACGTATTCTTTGCATGGGCGCTACACATGGTTATTGTATCCAGATCTTCATTAACATAGATTTTATCTTCGCATCTTCAAGTTCTGGTGCATAGTTTATTATTACTATGTCAAGTATTTCATCCGATTTCAGTGCCATTTTGCAATCTAGTTTTTTGGCGAATGTGTAGAATTGCTCGTGGTCAAAACCTTATGTTTCTCATTGACGATTGTACTCGGGGAACTATTGGTGTTTACGTTTGGCTGGGATCTAGAGTTGTATTTCCTGAACATTTATTTGCAAATATATCAGCCTTTTCTTAAGGTGTTCTTGCCAGAGAAATGCTTTCTTTCATTAGGCGACGAAAGGAAAATGAACTGAAAAGTAACTTTATAAAAAAAATAAAAAAAAGGGCTTAATCCACTGGGAAACTTAATGAGTTTTATTCCCTCATTGATCTTGTAGCTTAAATCGATTGGTTGCAACCAAATTACATATTTTTTGTCAGTTGGAACGTCAATCCTTAAATGTTCTAAATGCAGCTATGGCTTGCTTGCATTGTTTGTTGAACCAATAATAATTTAGTGCTGAATTTTGGTACAATGCGGAGAGCGATGCTGCCGTCATCCTACCAGTGCGAGTAGAGAGTATATTTCTGTAACTAGAAAACTGTCTAAAATTCCCAAAGAATTGGAAACTTGAACAGTACTTCTGGATCAATCTTCTATTACACAAACTAAAAGTAAGAATATCTTGATGGGATGGGGGAAAGGAGATGGAAAAGGGGGATGAGGGAAAAAGGTTAATGGTTGAAAATGTTGTAAACTGCATCTTCAAAGCTTGAAGTGTTTGGTAATCTTTTAATTGCTATTGGTAAAATATTAAAAAGTCGGATGGCATGAGCAAATAAAATACATTTACTTTCTCGTTTTTATAAGTGTAAGGGATTGTAGCGAAACACAATTGCAGTCAGCAAGAAAAGAGCAGGTAAAAAATGATAATTAACTATAAACCCACGATTAAATTAAGTGATCGACCAGATTGAAAAGTTTCAATTAAAATACAATTTATTTTCAATAAGTTACCGATATATGTACCATACCATACCAACTTAGATATTTGGTGTTGTGCGTGCTGTAGCTGAATTCCAAGTGGAAGAGTTGCAAAAGGTTTCAAGCGCGGCAGCAGCACGACGAATACGCACACAAAGCAGAATGCAAAAAAAGTTATTCACCCACTAATGGAATTATGCGTGCGGTACTATTGCAAATAGTGCAATTGTTATTGTGCTAACGCTGCCGAAAATATGTATAAATTGTTTGGAATTATTGGCTAGGTACAGTGAGGCAAATGATAAGTTATACAATTAAGATTAGATTTAACAATAGAAAATGAATAGCAAAGCAAGACAATATTTTTGAATTAAACAAGAGATTAATAAGTGCATAAAGTATTCTATTACAAAACAATAAGAATTGGTTTTGAATAACATTTTTTTACTATAATCTATACTCGTGGAATTAAGGAGAAAAGAATCGTATCAATGTCGATTACATGTAGATAGCCTATATTTGATTTGTCTGAATCGCATTTTTTAATGGGTTAGTTAAAAAACATAAATAATATTAGGCATGCAGGGCCTAAGGCCTAGCTTCTCCAATCATTGCGAAGTGGAAGGGGCATACAGAAATTTAAGATATCTTCTGAATGTTTGTATCTACTAATATATAAAATTTCCTTGAAATATCGTCGCCTGTTTTTGAGATATTGTTGTTTACCGGAAGCACCGCTAATCGAGTCTCTTGGAAAAAACTGAGTAAGCAATCTTCTGACATTTAACCCAAGTATCTTTCGGGTGGCAATGGTGCAGTAGTAGTGTATTCGCTTAGTGATTGGAAGGTCTTGCGTTCAAATCTCGGCTTGATCTCCCTAAGCAACTTAGACACCCGTGGAGAAAAACCATACAACTGTACCAAAACACTTCTTTCCTATCTCTCTATGCTTTCTAAGGTAAGTAGCACCGAAAAGCATGCAATGATACATGCCATTGCTAGGTGCTTCTTGCTGTTCACAAATGCTTGCGCTGTGTTCATAGCAAAATTACGATACGGTAACATTTACGGAAAACTCCCTTTAGCGTAAGCATATTATAAAAAAAAAGTGTTTAAGACATAAATAAAAAACATAAGAAAAAATTAGGCCACCCATTGTGGCAGGAGCCTCGGTGAAGGATGGATATTCGGGACACATTTTTTGAACTTCATACGAAAAAGCTAAAAAGGGCCGCGAAGAATTGAGTTTAAGATATTTGAAATTCGGTAGAGCTAGAAGTTTAGTTTTAGTTTTAGTTTTATTGATTTTTTCAAAGTAAGACAACCACCTATATGTATAAACAATAAAATATATATGAAAAAACCTTAAAATGTTTTTAGACTTTACTGATATGTATTCGTGTCTGCGAAGCCCTTAAATACAACGCGCTGCATCGTTATAAGCTACATGAAACCTGCGCTGTGACAAGTAGTCAAGCGTATATTAAACCACTTCAGAATAAGTAGTATAGGCATAATAAGATTCAGTACAAACTTTCGCCTTGTTTCAGTAGTTGTAAAACAAGACATTAGCCGAGCTTTCGGAGACACCGATAAATCCTACCAAGCACTCACGTGGTTATATCCCAACAGATTTTGTATTATTACAAGACTTATGCTAAGTACAGATTCAACGATATCCATCATGCTTTTTTCCCAAACAAAGACTAGGTTTACCCGAATGTAAAGGAATAGTTTAAGATTTGGCTTGGTTAAGTATCAGACCCTTCAAAACTGCCAATTTACTCATATGTATGCTCACCAAATCAGCATTAAGCTAGCTAGTAAGTTCCTTAGTTCTACAATATAGACGGACAAGGTTGAGCCTGACATCGTCTGCGTGGAGATGTATCAACGCATGCATACTGGCACACGAGCGGCTAACAAACTGCAAACAAATATTGGCCCCAAGATGGAGCCCTGAGGAACAATTTACCTGACAGCTTTCAACGCAGGAGTTGAGTCACAATCTTCTTCTTCCTTAATGGCGGTGATGGTCAGGATTAAACGGTGCATAACACTCCGGCTTAACTGCATCCCTGCGGGCCCGCCTGTGGGGTTCACCGGCTCACAATTTTGAATCACTTTGTCACTGAGGCCAATCGAATGCTGGTATTGCTGCATTTGTGTAATCCAGGAAATTTTCACGCCTGACTCTCTTTACACGTACATGGCGCTAACATTTCTTGTTTGATCTTGTTTTTACCACACCTGTGATCTCCAGTCGTGTCTACCCACGAATTTGCATGCAAACTGGCGGGACAGCTTTACGAATGTTAAATGTCTAGGCTCACCTGAATGTTTAAATTGCCTGGATGGTATTTTATATTAAATATTATGTTTTGTGATAAAATGTCACCAAAATGACTCTTTCTTTTAATGAAACAAGTATCAGCAAAATATGTAGACGGATGTTATTAAATGAATCAGGACTCTCACTTTGTGGGATAGAAATATGGATATGTTATCCAGTTCGCCTTAGCGGATCGACGATCGACCAACGAAAAAATATATTTATTTCCACAATCTGGCTTCCAAATTTGGGGCTTCAATTTTCAACAGCTGGCTGTCAAATTGCACTCTTGCACAAAATTATAAATAAAGAGAAACTAGGCAAAAACGGCAATTTAGCACGAATGAAATAGGCCTATAAATGACTGCCGATTTGAGTCGAAAAATTTGGCAATCAAACTGTTGGATGTTTGTAGTGAAAAAGGTGTTATTAGGGGGCATTTCCAAAAGTATTTACCAAAAATTAAGGTTTCTTGAAATGTATTCAATCCGAGTAAGGTGTTTATTAGCAGATGTTTTTTAAGACGCAGTTTTAATTTTCAATTTAGGAGAATAAGTTTATGGAAAAAAATATATTTTAACCTCTCTTTAATGTACTGTGAAAATAAAGAAACATGCGGTAAACAAGTGATAAATGTCAACTTAGTCGTTAATTTTATATGATTCAGTTTTATATGATAAATTGGAACGCATGGACAACGACTCAGAATGATTTAAAATCATTTATGCCGTGAGTAGATTGCTCCCAGCCAGATTGTTTGGATCCAGTTTATATACTTTTAAGCAATACGAATCTTGACTTCCTTATAATCACTTTAAGTGGTCACTTAAAGTTTAATTAATTTGTAATGGAGATAGTTGTTATAATTCTTTATGGTAAAATGTCAAAGAATAAAGTGTCAATAGCCTTTTAAAAAAAACAGCTTTAAAGCGAAAAACCACTTAAACAGCAATATAACCAATTCTACAACCATCTCAATAAACATTGAACAATGCATGTTTTTCTTAGATAACATCTACCACCGCTTGACCTGTTAAAATTTTGTTCTAAGCCATGAAAATGCAGCTAATCGCACTTAAACTGGTTCTTAAATGCTTTGTTAAGCAAATTTCATTTTCTATACGAAAATGAAATTGTCATTCCCGCACGTGTCTGCCGGGCCATTTGGGCAATATTAAATTTTTTTCTCTTCCTCCATCAAAAGCGACAACTTAAGCATAAACTCAAACAAAAATCGAGTTTTTTTTACCTGGCCAAATCCATCTCGATCATCAAATTAATATTTGGTTTGGAACTTTCCATTGGAAAAGTTTCGTTTGTCATTTTGGTAAAATTTCAAATTTCATGAATGTTTACTTATCGCGGTTGGATTTGTGTTTATCATTATTTTTATTTTGGGTAAGGTTGAGGTTGCCAGTGAAATTTGATAGTTTACATGACCATTCGGCGCTTTTCACCAAGAGGTAAGGTTAGGTACATTTTATTTTAGCCATGGACAAGAAATTCAAACAAGGTGACTCTGGCACGGAACATGTGTTTATGGTATTTTGGCTATGCATTTCTTAGCTTTGCTTTGGGTTTAACATTTTAGAATTGTTGAAATTAGCTTGAAAAATATAACACAGAAAATGATGTTAGCATAAAGTTGCGGTAGTCATTGCAGTCTATGCATCTTGTGCTCAAATTAAGTGTAAAAATTTACATTCACATTTTTAAGTTTCTGATTATTCTTTTTGTTTTTAGAGAAAGTCATTTGGTATGTTTGCTAATTGAATAAAATAATTCAACACTTATGAAGTGATAATAAATTAATGGAGTGCTTAAGAAATTCTAACTGTGATAATTTGACCCTCATGACATTGAACTTAGCCAACAACAATCATGACTCGCGTTCTAGAATTACAAATGTTCTATCCTTTTATCGCGTGTAGAATCGGTTTTTTTCCTTATAAAGTCGTATAAAGACTAAAGTCATTTCATCTTTTCTGGTCAGCAGGTAAATTTGCTAACTGCGAGGACGTTAAGATGTTGCTTTTGCGTACAATGCTCATTTCTTGGCCTTGACATTGAAAGTTCCACTGGAGGGACTGATTCGTGATGTTGTAATTGAGTCCCCATAAACTTGCCCCAAAACATGTTTTTTTTTCTTTATTAAAATTTTAACGGCCTCTATGCCACAGCTATTCGAGGGCTTTCGTAAAAACGTCATATTCATTTATTGAAAACCCACCATTAAAGGAAAATGCATGCTAGGTTGAGTTAGGTTAGGTGTGTGGGCTGGTGAATCATGACAACCTTTTCTTCACCCCTTTTAAGTTCTTGTAGACCCTAAGTTTGGGGGTTAACCAATAACCAGTTCCTCCTTCTTGTGATCACTATCACTATTTTGTCCAGCCATCCTGATGTCCTCACAAGCCTCTAAATATCACATAGAGAGTAGTTGCCTCCAAGTGTTTTGTAATTCAGGTGACAACGAGTCGGGCAGAAACGGAGAAATAGTTGTGTCCTCGTGGATCTCTTTCTCACTGCAGCGTTAACAGATGTCCTCATCATAGAGATTGATTTTCATTGTGTAGCTTCTTGAAAGGTTGTTAGTATTGAGAGCGCAAACGAACTAGACAGTTATGTTCTGTCATACCGCAGGAGTTTGTACTCCGGCTTTTACCACACTCTGTCTATAACTTACCTGATATGTCACGGTTGAAAATGTTCTGACTTTGCATTCCACCTGTTCTCTAAGGTAAGGGAGTGGTAGTTTTTGAATCGAAGTGCCTATTCCTGCTCAATGCAGACCCCTTTCTTGTTAGCTTGTTTTTTTGCTGAATATGTCCCTGTTTTTACGGACCTAGCAGAAATTGGCCTTATTCTGCGACCCAAGAGCCTTGAGGTCTGAGTAACAGCAGCGAATATTGTATTTGATTTTAGTACCTAGATATTATTTTGCTGGCTGCCTGGCTGTCAACAAATATGGCGACTGCTACATCTTCAGCTTGAAATACGCTTAAGCAATGAAGGATCCTGATTTAACCGTGTATGTCTTATTCCTCTGAGAAAAGACCTCACCAAATCCATAGTCCATCTTTGATCCTATTGTGTATAATGAACAGCGAATTCGTTTTCTGTTCTGAAACGAGCAAGAGATTGGTCATTATGAAGTCTAGGTAAGGAGACATTAAGTCAGAGCTGACATTGTTTCTTTTGTATTTGTTTACAAAATGGCGCATGCCCTAACGGACTCGGATCCCAGCTGGTTCCTTGGCTGATCCTGAAGTCTTTTTGGCAGCCTATTGTTACATATATGTGGGCACACTAAGTGATTGGCAGGGCGTGCGTTTGAATCCCGACCAGGGCCATGATTTTTATAAATTAAATACACACAACAAAAACAGATCTCCCCAAAGCGTTTAGGCGCCACCTGTGGAGAAAAAAATCCCATCGCACCAAACTTCTTTGCTATCCTTCTATTCTTTCAGTAAGTAGCACCCAAAAATAGGCAATGAATCATTTGCTGGGAGCAACTTGCAGCAAGAAACAAATGCCTGCGCTGTGGTTTTACCATTATAAGGGTATTGTCACTGTGTCACTACAGAAAAAAAAATCCCTTTAGCGAACGCAAATTATAAAAAAAACATAGGGACGGGCTACAGTCCGCTTAGGCGAACTGTTGGATACCCTATTCTTATTCCTATCTCTCATAAGTGGGCGTGACAAAAGTCTAAGTATGGTTGAATTGTTAAGAACGCTCTACATATTTTGTTATACAACATTTAAAGGATTTTATCAAAAAAAACGCTCCATAGCTCAAACTTGGGTGTTTCAATAAAATTGTTTTATTTAATTGTGGGCGTGTCGGTAGGCGGATTTAAAAAAAATTAACACATGAGCATAAAGGGCCCCTAGAGAGTATATATTATAAATTTCAGCTCCCTAGCTCACTTTGAATTTTCAAAAAAAAAAAAAAATAATAATTGTGGGCGTGCCAGTGGGCGGATTTTGAAAATATTTACACATGAGCATAAAGGGCCCATAGAGAGCATATATTATAAATTTCAGCTCCCTAGCTCAAACTTTGGATTTTCAAAAAAATTGTTTTATTTATTTGTGGGCGTGTCAGTGGGCGGATTTTGAAAATATTTATACATGAGCTTAAAGGGCCCCTAGAGAGTATATATTAAAAATTTCAGCTCCCTAGCTCAAATTTTGGTTTTTCAATAAAATTGTTTTATTTTTTTGTGGGCGTGGCAGTGGGCGGATTTTGAAAATTTTATATCCCGAGCAGTTTTAGGGGTCATAGATCATATATAAAAAATTTCAGCTTCCTAGCTCAAAATTCGATTTTTTCCAAAATTTTGTTTTTTTGAGTTTGTGGGCGTGTCTGTGGGCGGATTTCAAAAATTCGTAAACTTGATTATTTCGGGACCCTAGAGAGTATATGGTTAAAATTTCAGCTCTCTAGGACCAGTTTAAAGGCCTAATTTTTGCCGACGGACGGACGGACGGACGGACGGACATGGCTAGATCGACATTACTATCGATGCTGATCATAAATATATCAGTGCCAGGTACCACACAGCTCGGTAATCGTTTAATCTTGAGGAATGGTTCTTGAGGAATGGCCACCTCACTAACGAGGTTGAAATCCTTTTTATGGGGTTACGATAAGTCGATGAGCCATTGACGTTAGAGGAGCTCAGGAGCAATATCGAATGTGAAATTGCCAACGATATGTGTGAAAGGGTGATGCGTGTCTCTAAAGAACCGATGTCTGGAAACGTGCTCGAATACATACATACATTACAAACTTTAATCTATCAGCTTGTGTACTCTACCTGGAGACAATTCCCGATATCTCAATTATTCTGTGTTTAATTTAAATACCAAATTGTTATGTCCTTATTGAAGAACCTGATACTAGTCGTTCTTCTGCATCCATGTCTTTGTTTCGTTGTCCTTAACCTGTCATAGGCTAAATTGTCAAGCAAATATATATTTCAATGCAAAGCAACTGACCCACATCTGTATTTCATTGTCCATCATATGATCCATTTCCTCGTTCTTGGTTCTTGATCCGAATCATCTAATTCAAATCCAGTTTTTTTCAAATCTATGCTGACCGCAACTTCTCTGACCCACTTGCTAGTCATCGAATACTGTCCGAAAGAGAAATAACAATCAGAATTACTTTCATTCTTGAAACAACTATTCCTTCCTGAATATAAAGCAGACATCACAGAAGAAGTGCAGTAAATGAAAGCAGATGTAACAAATAAAGAAATTGAAACAGCCATACGGTAACCAACACCATTTCAGGTTGAGGTTTGTTGCTTTGCAGAAACACCTTCTATTTATTTTTTATTTCTCCTAAAAGTTTGCCTATTTCGTAAAGATTGCAGAATATCATAAATCTTTCTAAATCATCGATTGCAGGAAGACTTAGGGTCATTAACCACACAAGTAGTAGACCCTATTGAAGATCATTTCCAACCATGCATACTTAATTTATTTCAACTTAACATTCACAACTCCTTAAGCAATTCATCTGAACATCGTCATGTATTAAAATTTAAATTCGTCGTTAACGCCTTTCAAAATTTTGACATGGATATAATGCGAAAATTTACCATAAATAATAAGGCAACATTTAATTATTCATGGAGCATAATGTCAACCTTCGGGAGAGTATCTTTTACTCAGCCTTGGAAATTCGCAACATGTGTGTATAGGTATAATATAGTGCATTTCAACACTTTGATTGACTATAAATATTATTCCCAGTAAAATAGACAGCAAATTAGCCTGACAGCAACGGAAATGTTACGCGAACACACAAAACATGTTCCATCACATTTTGAAAAAATATTAGCCAAATAAATTTACAATTGAATCTATTACTTTTGGTAGTGATGAATGGATGTCATTCACAGACACACACATATTCGGTACTTAATTGACCAATTTTGTAGATTGACTTGGTGAACATTCAAAACGGTAATATAACGAACGACGCCATTCCCTGTAGAATTAAGTTTCGAAGCCATTGATGTTTTGCTTTTCTAAATCTTATTCGCTAATTAAAACTCTCATCAGTACGTTAAATATAAATAATAGTCAAAAAGTTGGAAATCCAAATTTTCGCTTTCATTTGACGAATTCGCTTTCATACCTGCCATTAGGCTGAGGAAACAAAGAAGGTAATCTGTCAAATGACCCGAAATATAATGAAACATTTTTGTTTTGTTTTTTGTAAACAAAAGAATGAAACATATTTTGTTGTTAATTTGCCTTAAAAGTAGAAAGGTATTCAGTTATGAAACTCGATCTATCTTTTTCTGGTCAATTACATAAGTTTTCCGTTAAGTATCTCATACAAATCAAACACATAATGAGTTGTTCCAATTAAGCCCCTCAATTAGTTTGTGGATCTATTGATGGCGCATTGTTTTGTATAAAACACTTTATTTGTATCCCGTCACTTTCGCTAGTTCATCATGGCAAAAAAAGAACTAAATTGCTGCACAGGCATAAAGGCTTTTATACTTGGATGCAGTTTCTTAAATCCAACACTTTGTAAAGTGTTCCATTTGCTGAGGCAGGTTGTGCAGTTCCACAGATAAACTTGGGTTATATGCTATCTGGAGAAACTTCAAGGTAATTCAATGGGTTTTGTGGATTCGTTGTGTTATGGCTCATTTACTGCTGGTACCACTGTAATAATGTCATTTGAGCATGCAAAGGGAGGACAGGTATTAGTGTTGTTTAGGCTTAGATATTGCGAAACCGAAATTGTTTATTGGATGTTGTGTCCCGTCATCAGTGACACAACATCCAATCACTGCAATGAACATGAGTTGCGTTTTGTTGTTTGTTGCCAGTTATTTACTACCAGCTATGACTAAGTAAACGTCCTTATATAAATAGCAAAGACGTGACTATTTGACAATTGTTCGACACTTGTTAGTTAAATTTGTATGATTTTTCACTAACAAATCGCATGGCACTGTCTCAGATATCCGCTAAGTTAGAGGGATGGACTATTGACATTTATGAACCATATATCACATACTATACAGTGTTATTTTAACAAAAGTTGGAATGAGTAGGATAAAGTCAAGAAAACGGCCTTAAAAGTCGCCGCTTCGATGCCCTTCACCTATTTATGAATTTCGTCAGCCTTAGCAAGGTTTCATTTTCAATAAGGAAAATCCTCACTTCCCAATATGGCTACGTTTATCTTCGAATGGCATACGAAGTGCAGCAAAATAAATTAAAGCTGTCACACTATTTAGACAGCACGCTGTCATTATGCAAGACTTAGATCAATCATATTCTTGAATGCAGTTGCCACAGTTCAGTAAAAATGTTGCGTATACGTCATGGTGAATTTACGTTGTAAAGTGGCAGATTATGCACCAAACCAATGGTACATCTTCTATTGAAAGGTCTATTGCGAATTCGCATTGGTGGTTATATAATCGAGGATTTGTGGTCTTGGATCAATAACTTGGCTGAGTCACAATCATGAAAGAAAATTTTAAGAGGAAAATCAAGCTGTTTTGCAAATTAAGCAATCATAGCAAGCATACAGGACCTATCTGGCTGACACCGCAAGATTATAAAGCAGCTCTTGCTTTCAGCTACAACTCTCGGTTTTATATATGTATGGAATAGATGTAAAAATACTTCACCATCACTATGAAACGGTTGTTGCGGTATAATCAGCATGCCAAGAAACTAGTTTGCACACTTACAAACACGCGAATTCGTATCCATGATGGTAAAGTGCTTGAAATTGAAATTGTGCCAGGAACTGACCACTTTTCAAACGCGTTCCAATTTGTTTGATTTTTATCTTTTTGGGCTTTTTCTACGAATACCTATTTGTCTACATATGTTTTTTATTTTATTGGTGTGGTAGTGTTGCGCAATACTTGCTCCAACTCACGTTGGAAATTAATTCGCAGTTGTTGGCATATATATATCTATTTTGGGTTCGGTGAAGTTATATAATAATTGTGAGGTATATAAATAATCTAAGGAACAAGTTTCACAAAAGGTCAGTTATATAGGATGATATAGAACAGTATTGCATTAATTATCGCTGCAGTGGAAATGGAAGCGGAAACGGCTTTTTCTATGAAGGAATTAATAAATGCACACATCCTGCCGAAGTTAATAAGAGAAATTGCTCCCATAAATGATTAATGCAACTGCAACTGTCTTAACTTTGCAATGAATATTTATATGGCTCAACGATGGGGGTATCCCACGTGTGATCATAATTAATGCATTTCAGTTTTGGTTTTGACTTCAAGAAATGGTTTGAAATTGTTGCACGCAAGATAAAAAAACGCATTTTCTATTATCATACTCGATGGATGGAATTAAACTGTTCGAAATTGCCAGAAAATTGTTCGTGCATTTATAATTGAATTTTACATTTTCAATTACATCAGATGATCAATAAACAGCATTTCAGACTCATTCTGTGCAACAATTGAAGAATTAAGAGACCCAATTTAAATCGTTTCGGAACCAGGTAAGCTGATAGCGATTAGAACAATTCCGCCAAATAGAGTTCACCGTAGCCCTAATTACATTAAAGACCGTAAACTTTAAAACTTTCAAAGAAGACCACAAATGCTATTGTAACGAGTGAGTTTTCTGAAAAGATAATACACTCGCAGCAGTGTAATTAATATTTCATTTAAAATTAGGGAATATAAGGAGTCATGCACATGAGTGATCGTTTTCCTCAACGTTCGCTCATCTGTGAATGCACATAAGGTGGATTTTCACAAAACCGCAAACTCGTGTAGAAATAAAAATGCACACAACCAACAGCTCGTATTTCCGTACCCTGCCTAAAACTAGTGTCCCACCGAAATCAGATTTTAAAATTAAGACCGAAACCGAAAATATTAAAAGGTGAACACATTTCTTCACAAACTGATCCTTGCTATCATAGTTATTCAATTGAAAATAAATAACGCCCTTCCAAAATTATTGAATTCCACCAAAAAATTTAACATTAGCCTCTTGGAAGCCTTCTGGCGATAGCAAGTAGAAGCAAGAACTTCCAATAAGCTTTGAACACATTAAGTATGAATTGACTCAAACATTGCCGGTCGCAGATACTGCAAATAATTGATTGTTTAGATCACAGATCTAAAATTCAGAAAATTAATTCGGTATAATGCACCCAAAATCAGCTAACCCAAAGCTTGATGATAAAACCAGTTTCATACATAGAAAGCTGTGTTAACTAATTTTGCACAACTTACCTTATATTTACTAGGGTCGGCGAAATAAAAAAAAAGTAGTCTCTCTTTGTTTGTTTGGGGCGCAGCCGAAACAATACGCGAAATTTTTGATTTGTAAACATCTATAGCGGGGGAAGAGTGAAATAAAAGATTGAATCCCTGTTCTATTAAATCGCTGTATAGTTTACGTTAGATCTCGTTTGGTATATTGTTGCGTTTTATGGAATCCCTACTACGCGTAATATTCAAAAGAAATTCAGAGGATTCGTTGTTTGGAAACTTGGCTGGAATATTGTAATGCCATCGTATTCTACCAGATGTCAGATCATTCTCATTCAATCGCTCAAAAATCGCCGCAAAGTATGCTCAATAAATTTTATAAAAGGCATTTTGTCCCATGCATTAGCGCGCACTAAAGGGATTTGTTGGGACCCTTATAATGTATTAGCTACACAGCGCGGGCGTTAAGGAAATTAGGGTGAGAGGAAAAGGAGAGATGCCGATGCACGTTGGTTTTGAATGTCTGTAGGTTATAATGTGTAGGAAAAATGGAGCGGGGAAAAGCATTCCACATTCGTGTTGTACGGCTGAGGAAAGATTCTTTGAACTTCACTGTACGTCCGAACACAGGCTTTAGGGTGAACTGATGAGCATTCCCTGCATGGCGGGTATTGCGGTTGAAATGTTCAAGGGGAGGAATGCAACTGGCTATTTCGTTTAAGCACTTATGGTGGAAATAACGATAAAATAACGACAGGCAGGAGACATTACGACGATGACTAAGAGAGTCAATCGATCTCGCGATGTCTCGGTCGCCAATGAGTTTTATCGCGCGTTTTTGGATCCTGTCAAGTAGCTCCAAATAAGTTATTGGTGCACCGGACCAGATATGAGCGTTGTACTCGAGTTTCGGGCGAATAAACGCCTTATAAATTGTAGCCAGATCAGAAGGGGTGAAATATTTCTTAGAACGCTTAAGGAAGCCTAGACATTTCGCGGCGTTCTTGACGACATCGAATATGTGGTCATTCCAACGAAGGTTGTCATTAACACACATACCGAGAATGGAAAGTCTTTCGGTTTCAGCGATGTAAGTGCCATTCATAGATAATGGCAGTGTGTGTGGGTTTTGCTTTAATGACAGGAGACAGCATTGAGTTTTGGAAGCATTAAATTCCACTCTATTGGTTTTACCCCACTGAGTTATGCTGTTAATGAGCTTAACATACGTTGCCGTTCCAGTTCCACACCCGAAGATGAAGGGCGTGACCCAAGAAACGAATATGAGAAATACTGTCATCAGCAAAGGAATGGATTGGATTAGAAGTAACAGACAGTAGATCATTTATAAAAATGAGAAAGAGAGTCGGGGACAGAACAGAGCCTTGGGGGACACCAGCATTTATTTGGTGAGTTGCAGACTTGAAGCCGTCCAAAACAACTTGAATTGAACGGTCCGAAAGGTAATTTCTAATCCATTGAAGAAGAGTATCATCGATTCCAAATGAACGCATTTTCGACAAGAGAGCTTGGTGCCAAACTCCGTCAAATGCTTTTGAAATATCAAGCGCAACGATCTTACTTTCACCACCTTGGTGAAGAGATTGGTTCCACTTTTCGGTTAGATATGTCATCAAATAACCAGTGGACCTGTTGCTGCGAAAACCATACTGCCGGTCATTAAGAAGTTTTCGCGATTCAAGATATTTCATTAGCTGACGGTTTATCAGCGTTTCCATGACCTTAGAAAGAAGGCACGTAAGTGCAATTGGTCGGTAGGAGGAGGGAGAAGAAGATTCGCCTTTTTTTGGTACAGGCTGGACAAATGCTGTTTTCCATCTTCCCGGGAAGAGTCCTGAAGAATAGGACAGATGGAAAAGCTTACGCAATGGTTTTGCCAGCGAAGAAGATCACCTCTTCAGAACGATAGGGGAAATACCATCTGGACCAGCGGATTTGTGAACGTCAAGATCTTGAAGTACTCTAGCCACTGTACGAGTGCGAAAGTGGATTAGTCCCATAGAGAATTCTACGCGCTCGAGTACAGGGGGAGACAAAGCACAATCTGGGAGCGTTGAGCTGACTGCAAAGTGAGCAGCAAGCAGATTGGCCTTATCTGTAGAGCTGACAGCTGGAATGTCGTTGTAAATGAGTGTCGGGATAGATGACGAGGCCGAATTCTTGATGTTTTTAACAAATGACCAAAAGTTTTTACTACCAGTGGGACTTTGTAGTATTTTTTGCCTCAACTTTTGGTCATAGGAGAATTTGACACGATTAATGTGGGCATTGCAGTCATTTCTGGCTCGTTTAAACTTTTTACGGCTTTCCTCAGATGGGTTGGCTTTGAATAGCCGAAAACTTACCTCTTTTAACCTGATAGCCTCTTTGCAGCTCGAGTCACACCACGCGTTAACCTTGGGTTTGATACTTTTAATCCTGTTAGGGATAAAAGTCTTCATACCCAGGTGAATTATGTTTGTGACTATATCAGCAGCAGCATCCACGTCGCTGTCGAGGAAGCACAGCGACCAGTTAAAACTCTTAAAGAAACCGTTTAATTTTTCCCAATTGGCTTTCTCGTACTGCCATACGGTTCTTTTAGGAGTTTGTTCTTTAACTATGTGGTTGGAGTACGAGAAATTTGCTGATATGATGCAATGGTCTGACGAACCTAGAGGCGATAATACGTTCAAAGCGTATTTATCAGGGTGAGAGGTAAGAAACAAGTCCAATGTGTTGGCAGTTTGGCTGCTAATGTCCGGTATTCGTGTCGGCTCATTTACAAGCTGAGTCAGGTTATTTACCTCAGCAAAGATCTCCACGTACCTTCCTTCGGGTGTTGTCTGACCAGAATGTCGAAGCCAGCTTGAATTGTGTATATTGAAATCGCCCGCAATAACGATTTCAGAACGAGGATGAAGGGTCACAATTCTTGTAATAGAATCAGACAGGGCATCAAACTCATTATAAGTTGAATGCCTGTCCAAGTTGGGGCTTCTGTAAATAAAACAGTAGTGTATTAATTGCCTACGGACATGGAGTTTTAGCCAAATGAAATTAAATTCTGGGTTGGCACATTGGTTATATTGAGGCTGAAGTTGGTAGGCTACGTCACTACGTATATAAACGGCGATACCGCGATGGGCAAAGAATAAAGGCACTAAGTTGTACCCAGGTAGACTAAACTCTGTTAAATCAGAGCCAACGCTAACCTGGGTTTCACTAAGTGCCAAAATGATATTAATTGTCCGTCTCTTTTGTCATTAATAAATATGCATGCACCACCTCGCCCATAAAGTGAACGTTTCCTATTTCTGGTAGACGATCACAGGGTGATATATGCAGTCAATGAGCCAATAACTCCCTGTGTCAGGGAAACTAACCGCATTTCTGGCATTATTGATTTCCATTTCCATATAAGAGAAAGTGAAATTACTGCTCTATTTTATATCATATTTTTAATGCTTTTATGTTTTATGTATTGTATATTAAAAGCCTACATTATTGTCTATTTCGATAGTCTATTAGATAAATATATCCGATTGATTAAAGGAAAAACATAATCAAAAAAAATACTCAAAATAACCCGGACTAGAGTGATCATAACTATCTCACTTAACTGTCCCTATTTGGCTGCGTGTGGGGTTTGTGTTTAGCCCTCAAAAAGTATCTGGTCATTTGTGTTATCCAAGAGTTCTAAGGGCTGCCTCTCCTCCGCGATTGTATAGGAACATTGATTGATATTTTTATTTTGATAGAGTTTGTGGATTCACTCCTTTGAACATGACAGTACCGATTGAGTCGGTCGCGCTCTATTTTCTTTGGAATAGATTATTTGTCGTGAGAGCTTTCTCGGAGATTTAAACTTCTTAATCATTAACGGCAGCAGAGATGAAGATGACAGTAGGAGCTGTCATCTTCAGCTCTGCTGCCGTTAATGTGAACCATAGTCTGTTTTAGAAACATACTCCCTAATACTCGTATAATCTAGGTTTGGAATCTCGTCTTAGATAATCAAGCATGCACATTTGCTGAACGGTTTCAAGATATTAAATGTGTTGCTAGGCTAACATAAATGTTGGATGCCTAGATGCACTTTGAGTCGTCTTTTACCGCAAGTGCTGGTTTTTGGGGATGCTGGAGTGATATTCCAAGCGCGTCCACGGAAACTATACCAGTTGTCACTATAATAAAAAAAAACAATGTGTTGATAATCGGTTACAAATTTTTAGAAGATGCTTTGTACTGGTCAAAAAATTTAAAGACCTTGAATGCTGTCATAGCTTAGGAGTAGATATTATACTTAAACAAAATATTGTCCCACCAAATGCAGGTATGGAAAACAAGACCGAAACCGAATGTTTTGAACGTGAACAAATTTCTTCACAAGACTAATAACACTCTGATCCTTGTTAGCATATTCAATTGAGAGTGAATATTGTCCCTCCGTGATTATTGAATTCCACCAAAAATCCTTAGCGTCAGCGTCCTGCAAGAAGCAAGAACTACCAATGAGCTTTGTATACATTCCGCATTACTTGACTTGAACATTGTGGGTGTCAGATCTGTAAACAAATAATTGTTTGTTTACGTCAGTCATCGTACACCCAATGATTAAGAAGGAATGTATATAAAAGTCACCCAAAATCAGTTTACCCCCAAAGTTTGATGACAAAACCAGTTTCTTGCATGGAAAGCTGTGTCAACTGATTTTGGGCAGACTACCCATGCTTTCAATAATTCAGATGACTGCGCACTTTGGGCAGTAAAAAATAAAAAAAACTGGAGAAACAATGTTCAGGCTGACAAGCTGTCTGCAGAAACTGCGTATTTATCTGAATTCTTGCAAGCTCGCTACACATAAATTTACTAACATCATCCCAACAATATAAAGGATATATTTGTTCGTTTGGTTTGCAGACGGAACAATGTACAATACTCGAAATTTTTGATGTGTAAACATCTATTGCGAGGGTAGAGTGACGGAAATTTAAAAATTGCATGTAACGCTTGAACGTTGTTAACGCTGTGAATTTTTAAATATTACATACTTGAAATATTTTAATTAGCCCAAGATGAGTAAGAGAGTAACCAGTTTATTATTTTATGTCAGCTTTTTCTTTCACGACGAATTCTCCTTTGAATATGACAGTATCAACTGACCAGGTCGCGCTCCATTTTCTATAATTTGCTCCTTCATACATGCAAATGATAATCTGTAACTATGTTTTTGGAACTCCTCGATGTCTTAGCGCCACCCATTACAGATCTCTAAGTTGTCTGTCAACGGCCTTTCCCATATCAACCTACATTTAATAAATAATTTTTATTTATATAAAATACCTTCTTCTTCTTTCAATTGCATCTGCAGGTGATTGACCTGCGGCAAACCCGCACTCCTCATTCAATAACTTTATTTTTGTCCATAATTGGCCATCGAATGCCAAATTAACGACCTTCATGGTATGTGATGTCTGCTTGACAGGACGGTTATTATCACAATAGCGCCTATCGTCCTTTCGTTTGTACAAAGGATGAAAATAATGTTCCCTGGACTGGCTACGCATTAGATCACCTCTCATAAGTTCGGTAATGAGAATCACGAACTATCATGCATCAATGTCCCCAATCATTTTCCACAACTCAGAGTATATCACGTCGGCTCTTATAACTTTTTCTTTTTTTGGATTCTCTGACCGCTTTTCAATTTCTCGGACTATAATTTTCTTTTCAAGAATCGGCTCTTAAGAAATATAGCTTTTTTGTCATCCAATGAATCTGGGCCTTAGTAGTGTTAAAGAGCCTTTATCCCCCTTCTCAGGTAGGCTATTTTAAGAATGTGTGCACACAATCAAGTTGTGTGTTGCAGTTTTAAGATATTCGCGTTCGTATCACTAACTGAGGCAGGTATTTACTACAACTCAAAAAAGAGACCTTTCATACTGTTTGCTTGAATTTGAAAGCACTCTCTCTTTGCGGGGTCTTCAGTATTATATTCTATTTTTTATCGTTCTTAATCAACGGGTTCCCGACCCGCAGAGTATTGGCCTGAAATAATGCAGCCGTCCATCCTCCACGATCCTGGCGTGCTGCCATCAGTTTTTCTTTTTTCTTATAATTTGCGTGCACTAAAGGGATTTCTTTTTTCTGTAGTGACACAGTACCCTTACCCTTATAATGGTAAAACCGCAGCGCAGGCATTTTGTTTGTTGCTGCAAGTAGCTCCCAGCAAATGATTCATTGCCTGTTTTTGAGTGCTACTTACTGTATGAAAGAATAGAAGGATAGGAAAGAAGTTTGGTGCGATGGGATTTTTTCCTCCACAGGTGGCGCCTAAATTGCTTTAGGGAGATTTGTTTTTGTTGTGTGTATTCAATTTATAAAAATTATGCCCCTGGTCGGGATTCGAAAGCACGACCTGCCAATCACTTAGTGAATAGACTACCTTCGAACCATTGCCACCTGCAACCGTTGTCCAAATCACGCGCTTTGGCATCTGCGATATCTTGGTCTTAGTAACATCTTCCTGATCATCTTGAAACATCCATTCGCTCGATGTGACCCAGCCACAGCTTTTCCGACTGCATCCACATCTTGGTACAGCTCAAAGAGTTCCCTGTTGTATCTTCTCCTCCGTCCTAGTGTTGATGATGATGTTAAAAACCGGGCACTGGAGTGATATGATTTGTTTCATTTCTTTTGTTAGTTGATGTTGCAATTTGTTTGTGGATATAACAAAAGCATAATATCAAATCTTTAACTGATGTCACATTAAGAATACATTCGAGGCACTACCACCCATGGAGTAGTTCCAAGACCATCAGTAAGGATAAGCCTTGGTACAATTTTACTCCATAATGCGAAAAAGGGTAAAAGAGATATTAGGCACTTTCGAAATTACCACTACTCAGCTAATGCGCAGTTGTATTGCAAACCTGTATCTGATAATTCGAGAGGCAGTTAAGCTCATTTGACTGTTCTGAATTGTTCTGTTATAAGTTCATCACCCTCATTGCTTCCTGGGTTTGCTTTTGTAAACCAATGACCGTTTAAAATGCTTTTCTTTTTTATATCAAAAATCTGTTTTTATTGCTGCTTTAAATACCTAACTTAAAACATGATATCATCAGGCCTTGCCTTCTTTTCCCATTATGTGTTTATTTATAAGAAATTAAATGATAGTATGATGTTAGATTAATTCAGGTGTTTTTGGAGCAAACAAAACGAAGAAACCACAGACTTACTGACATATACCGAAAATGCATTTTAATATCGAAACAAATATGAGCAAAATGAAAAGCAAAATACTCATTCTACCCAGTAAATCGATTCCGAATGAATTGCACAGCCCCTAAATCGAATTCACGACCGACTCCACTTATCTCAAAACCATTCACATAGACTTTAATAATTCCCCAAACTAAACACAACAAATTTGTTTCATTTAATGCAAACAAAAAAATCAAATAGTTAGTCAATTCTTAACAAGTTGCAAAAAGGAAAACACTCTCACCATTTGCGTCTTTAATGAACTTCCGCCTCAAAAATCGATTCATACCGCAATCCAAAAAAAAACCAAACAGATCAACCTCGCCAATGGAATTAATTTTCGTTATTTTCATTGACCAGCGCAAAAATATTATTGGCAATCTTCGCCTTATAACAATAATCGAACGCAATTCGGGTGATTATAAAATCCAAAGCTCAACTGCAAGAGATCTGTTCGATTTGGTTAAAACTTCAATTTAAATTCTAAAACTGATGGCGTGCTACCTGATGTCTTTATGTGATTTAAAGTCTGACGCAAAGGCCAAGCGTTAAGTTTCTTTTTCTTATTTTCTCCGATTACTGAGCGTTACTCGTATACGCATTCATATTCAGTGCCAAAGTATAGTCCGATTCTACAGCAATCTGCCTTGGGGTATTTTGATCAAATACCTCCCCGATTGGGCATCCATTCAATCGCATGATTTATTGGTTACACTGTGTCTTGAAAGTTGTGTCGTGTGTAAATTAATTATTGTCATTATTTTTTTTTTCTAAATTGCGGAATCGTTTTATTGCAACGGAATAATGATTGTTGTTGATGAGGATAATTTAAATCGCCTGGAAATGACGTCTGTAATGGATTCTTAGTTTTAAATGCGCTTGTTGAAGCTTTATTTTTATTTCTTCAAGCTGAAAATGGTTTTGAATGCATGCAAATTTATTTCCAAAAAAGAATCTGTATTTGGGGCATTATGGCATTTTTTATATACTGCTAATTGCTGTTTTGATAGAAAAAAAAGCTTAAATTGTAATTGGTTTACCATAAATTAAGGGCATGTTAATTTTGACTAATAGTTTGTCATATGCCGTAATATCGGTCGTAGATCCCAAAGAATTACTAAATTTTTGTTACGCATCGATCACCATTTTCGAGACCTAAAAATTAGGACTAGAAACATTAAAAATTATACTTTCGAGGGGCCCGACATAATCAAGTGAAACGATTTTAAAGAGCGGCTGACTATTTCCTTTATTTCAACTTTGTTCTTTCGAGAAAGTTGAAATAAATGATGCATTTTTTTTACAAAGTTTGAACTTGAATGTATAGAACGTATCTCGAGGAAAATGAAGCACGACCGGCGCAGTTGGTACTGTCGTGTTCAAAGAATTTCAGGGCCTAATTTTTGACGACGTGATCACGAATGTACATAGTAACTTTTCAGGGTCTACGTGCAATATTTAGGTATGTTACAAACAACAAGTCAAAACTAATATACCCTTAGGATAAGGCTAAAGTCCGCTTTGGTAAACTGTTGGGTAAATAAAAATAAGTCATTATTGACCCATACCCTAGCTTCTTTAACCATTTGCGTGTGCGAAGTGGAAGGGACCTACAATTTCATGCCGATTCAAATGGCAAATTTGAGAAGCTTCTCATTTCATTCTTTGAATGTTTTCAGACTTTTGCAAAAGGTGAGGCATTGGAAAAAACTTTAGTTGTTACTAGGCCCCTGCTTGATTTGATCCAGAGACCTCTTCATCAGTAGTTCAATTCCAATATATATAACACCAAATTCAAAATTGTGGTCTTATTTCGTTTTGAAAAACGAAATAAAAAACGTAGGGACGGGCTACAGTCCGCTTGGGCGAACTGTTGGATACCCTATTCTTATTCCTATCCCTCATAAGTGGTCGTGACAAAAGTCTAAGTATGGTTAAATTGCTAAGAACGCTCTACATATTTTGTTATATAACATTTAAAGGATTTTATCGAAAAAAACGCTCCCTAGCTCAAACTTGAGTGTTTCAATAAAATTGTTTTATTTAATTGTGGGCGTGTCAGTAGGCGGATTTAAAAAAATATTAACGTATGAGCATGAGCATAAAGGGCCCCTAGAGAGAATATATTATAAATTTCCGCTCCCTAGCTCAAACTTTAAATTTTCAAAAAAAGTTTTTTTTTAATTGTGGGCGTGTCAGTGGGCGGATTTTGAAAATATTTACACATGAGCATAAAGGGCCCCCTAGAGAGTATATATTATAAATTTCAGATCCCTAGCTCAAACTTTGGATTTTCAAAAAAGTTTTTTTTAAATTGTGGGCGTGTCAGTAGGCGGATTTTGAAAATATTTACACATGAGCTCAAAGGGCCCCTAGAGAGTATATATTATAAATTTCAGCTCCCTTGCTCAAATTTTAGTTTTTAAATAAAATTGTTTTATTTATTTGTGGGCGTGTCAGTGGGCGGATTTTGAAAATTTTATATCCCGAGCAGTTTTAGGATTCATAGATCATATAAAAAAAAATTTCAGATTTCTAGCTCAAAATTCGATTTTTTTCAAAATTTTGTTGTTTTTTTTTGAGTTTGTGGGCGTGTCTGTGGGCGGATTTCAAAAATTCGTAAACTTGATTATTTCGGGACCCTAGAGAGTATATGGTTAAAATTTCAGCTCTCTAGGCCTAGTTTAAAGGCCTAATTTTTACCGACGGACGGACGGACGGACGGACATGGCTAGATCGACATTAATATCGATGCTGATCATAAATATAGTAACTTTTAGGGGTCTACGGGCAATATTAAGGTATGTTACAAACTATGCGTCAAAATTAATATACCCTTAGAATAAGGTATAAAAACAACTAGAAACTGAAATAACACACTCGAAAGCTGATTACCGGCGTCAACAGGAATTACAAATTAAAGCAGAATGTGCGCTCACTATAAACTCGCCATTGATCGCTGTCTTATAGTTTAAAGCCAGATTGACCCAACGGCTGCAAAGTGAATAACCTAGAAATTTGTAACCTCCCACATATACTGTGCTAAGCAGGCGATACCAGATTAGCGCTTTAAAAATGATGTTGAATGCATTATGTCATGCCTCATAAACTTCCAATGCAATGAATGCTTCCTTTATGGGTGGCATTTTGACGGTTCTATATTTAGAAATCGATCAAAGAAAAATGATTCAACAAATGAGTTTGGAGAGATGTGTATGTGAGCAGAACAACGTGAGTTGACAAAAAACCAAATTTTTGTGTGGACGATTTGGCGAAGAGTTTTTGTGTATTTGTTATTTCCGTTGGAAATTTAATACTTTGTAGTATGATGGAACGGGAATATGATAGCGGAATTAAGTTCTTCTACCAAACTAATCGAAATGCAAAAATACAAACAAATGAATGCAATTCAAAAGGTATACTTAACCAACTAATTTATTTTTTTCGTCTGCCAAGTCTTACAAAATTTGTATTCAGTTGAATTTTTAATCGAAGCTAAACACAAGCATACGCAACCACTACTTTGCTTTAGCAATGTTTCATTAAATTTGCAAATATTGGGAACATTTTTGTTTTTATATCAGAAGTCAAAATATAAAACAGTTAAAATTTGACTAATTTGCTATGACGAGCAGTCAGAAAAGTAGGAATTTGATCCTGATTTGAATATTTATCAGCTTTAAGAAATGTTGGGCGCAGTTGCGCAGAGGTTAGTGTGTTGGACTACTAATCTAAAGGTCTCAGGTTCAAATCCCGCCGTGGCCTAAACGTTTTTTCCACTGCCCCACCTGTTGCGAACGCCTGACAAACATCCAAAAGTATCACATGCCATGAGAAGCTTCTCAAATTTGCCGTTCGGATTCGGCTTTAAATTGTAGGTCCCTTCCACTTTGCACAAGAAAAATCTGGAAGCTAGGCTTTAGGCCATGTTAATACCTAATATTTAAAAATTTTTGAGAAATGTTTGAGTAAACAATTCAAACGGCAAACAATTCTGAGGACTAGCACGTAGACCATCCCACCAGTGTTTGGTGAATTTTTAAATGACGCTCTATCGTACATTTGTAAATGTGTCACGGATTCACCTAAAAGTGTTCTAATCATGACATTTATATGCGTGATGGCATATTCGAGGTACTTTGCCTCTTAATCGTTTTTTAACCGAAATGTCGCCACTTTTACCCATTAAGGATCATTTTGGAATAAGCTATGCAAATACTCGCATAACGTATGCAAAATTGAGGAATCAACAAGCAAAATCTATCTTGCCAATCTTTATAATAAAATCAAGTGAGCAATCTTTCACTTATAAAATGGACAAAATACGTAATTTATGTAAAATAAATTATTTACGAAATGTGAGGTTTATCGGATCGGAATGCTGATACTTCTACTGAAATAAGCAGCATCTCTCTTCATGTGATGAAATGAGTGATTCTTTCGAATGATAATAGTTATTAATTGGCCATCAAATGGATTTGTATTTAATTTAAGAAAAAAAAATCATGTTAACTCAAACACACCCTTTAAAAATAAGCAGAATGTCTTTTTTAAGTATCTTGTAGTTCGTAACAGAGTGTGAACATTAAAAAATTTGTTTTTATTTTTTTAAATTTTTCTAATTATATTTTATATATAAATGGTGCAGGAAAGCTGATGAATAATACTACATTAAGAAACTCAAATAACTTTTTCGCCTTAATGTTTTTAAAAGAATAATGAATTCAAATGGCATCCACACTCGGTGACACATAAGCGACATCGTTTGTATCACATGTGCATTACCTGCTCACCTATGCCACATCTACAAGAAGACGATCCTATGTTTTGCAGGAACTATCGAGGATATCCCTACTAAATACCGCATATAAGATCCTATCCATATTAGCTAAATTGGTTGGCCTTGAGGTCAATGAGGGCAAAACAAAGTATTTTCTTTCAACAAGCAAACAAACATCTGTCGACCTAAGACAAAACGTCGCTGTTGATAGCAGCAACTTCGTGGTAGTAAGGGAGTAAACATCCACTCCATAAAGGCCACCTTAGTGGCGATCCGACGAAGCATTACCCTAGGAAACCTTTGCTACTTCGGCTTGTAAGATCTACAAAATACTGATACTGCCAGTTCTGCTTTATGTTACCGATTGCTGGACAATAAACAGGAAATGAGAGCTAAAATTACCCTCTGTAGTTTATTACTACCTGTACCTTAGGGTTGCAGTGGGAATCGCTAAATTATTGTTCGAATGGATTGCTTCAAATTAGTGGATTTAGTTTTTAGAATAAACATAACCACGCAAAAAAAAATCAGGTGCAGTCAAGTCAAGAGACCTTGGTTGCTTTTTTCCTACGTGGGAATCAGAATATTGGGAAGTATCTTCTTCATCTTTAACCTTCCGAAGGCAAGCGGGGTGACCCATCACCCCACTACTTGAGACAAACCGTAATATCTTCTGATTCTGTTATTGTTTCTTCCCCTCGTTCCATCTATTCTCTAATTACATCGTAGGTAGTTAGTTGCTTGTATTAGCTTGTCGAGGTAAGTCATAATTTTTGTTCAATTTAATTTTAAAATTTTACTTGGGGTTACCAGTAACCCCCTTTGCTGTTTACGTGCACTTTTTTTGGCCACTTCGGTATTTCTACGGCATTATTGATCAAGCCGGAATAAACTCGATGGTGCTTTATGTTGATGCTAAACACTCGAATGCCCCGATAAACAAGTTTCGAAGTAATTATTTGAAGAATTTGGCATTACAACTGGCAGAGCCCCATATGAAACGTCGATTGACTACAAAATTGCCACGAGAATTACGATGCACTATACACAATATTCTAAATATGACGGAAGGGCCTACTGCAGATGAACCCCCGGTGAAATTACAGAAGCAGGCAAGGTGTGCACTGTGTCCAAGAAAACGGGACAAAAAAGTTAAAACTTCTTGCATAAAATGCCAAGTTCCCGCTTGCTCTGCACATCGCAGAGATATTTGCCTTAACTGCATATAATGTACAAAATTATGTACTTAGATTTTAAAAAATATTAAAAAAAGACTTTTCTCAGTTTCCTTTTAATGTAAACATTCAATCTCATAATAAATAGGAATTAATTTTCAATTAAAATATTGTTTTATTTTCAATAAAAGGTGGTGGGTTGATGGACAACCCCACTTGCTGTTCACGTAGGTAAAAAAAGCCTTGCCTTCGGAAGGTTAAATAACAGCCTCCATTGACCGTTACCATGCGAACATTTTCTTCAAAAAAGTATGGCCCGGCGATGCAGCTTGATGAAATTGCACACCACCTGTGACTCGAGCTAGATGCAGTTTCGTCTCATGGAGTATGTGTTAGAGTCACGCTATATTCGATAATTTTGATGGTTAACATTGCCATTCAAATCAAAATGGGAATTGTCAGAATTAATAATATAATATTTTTAAGCTTCTAGCACGACAAGGCGAAGAAAAAAGCACTGTGAACTACAAGACCTATTGTGCGGTATGGGATAGAAATTATTTAGGCTAGTAACACAGAGGACTTCCTTATATCTTCGGAAAACAATTGTTCCCCCAAAAATTACATCCCTTCTTATTTCATTGAGGGCTTGACATTCGCATAAAATGTTTTCAGCTATTTGGTCTTCTACATGATATAGCTGGCACTCTGGAGAGTCGACTTTTTTCATTTTGTAAACATGGTATCGTAAACCGTGCTGACCAGTAAGATAGCCTTCAAAGTTGTTGATATCATGCCGACTCAAATTTAGACATTAATTGGCATTCTGTCTAAAATCTGGAATGCTCATCCAATAGTTAATACATTTCACATATTCCCAGCTTTTAATATGTGCAATTGCTGCGGATTCAGGAGTGCAGAAATAGGGTTGGAGACCTTTCAAACGTCGTCCTTTAATAAGATCGTAGAACTCCCAATTTATAGCATAAATTGGGAGTCTTACGATCTCCTAACTTTTGATAGTTACCTCGCCGTAAAGTAAAACAAAATTTAATTTGTTTCAGTTAAAGAATTAAATAACAAAAATTCCATCAAACTATATCTATATTCACTGCTATTACCATTTACGTAATTGACTATACGTGTATTTATTGAATATTTTCAGAAATTAAAACAATAAAAAGAAATCAAAATGAACATCAACCTAAAAGGTCAAGGATTACGTCTATGTAAGTACATTTTTTAATTACTTTTAATCTTATATAGAAGTTATAATTTCTACAAACAAAAACCTGAAATTAAACAGAAATCGTTTACCTAAACGTTTTAATTAAGAACGCACCATTGAACCTGACACTTAACATGAAAGCCTTATTATTATATTTGACAATTTTTAATGCCACTGATTTTCAACTTAATCTGTCTTACTATTTTTATTTTTTATGTTTCCCTTAATTGATGTCTGTCGGGGAATGTTTACTTACTTAATTGCTTTTCTAAAATTATTGACTACTAGAAGAGTAATTAATTTTATCCACAGAACAAAGTACAACACACTTTTTTTATGAACTTTTATGAAGATCCGCGAAGTATGAATATCTTCTGATACATAAATTATATTCTTAATATATATAATCAAATAAAAACACACATGTCTTGCAGACATGCTTAACTGAATAATAAATTGATTTTATTTGAATAAAAATTAAATTTATAAATGAATATAACCACAGATATACAATCTTTAAAAAAAATCTACAAGTGTGAATTCTTTGTACAGAATTAAGAAAGGTTATTAATATTACTTAATAATTGCTAGCTAGATTTATTAAAAGAATATGAGATCTGACTACGATTATTAAAGTCGCAGCATTTCAACTTGAACGACATTTAAAATACTTCCTTGGTTGATAATGTAAAGCTTAAGACAATTCGTAATTAAAAACACAGGGACGGGCGAACTGTTGGATACCATATTCTTATTCCTCCTAGCTTTTTTAAAAGCTTGTTTTATTTAATAGTGGGCGTGTCAGTAGGGAGA
Organism: Portevinia maculata; assembly: GCA_949715645.1. Classification (NCBI taxonomy): domain Eukaryota; kingdom Metazoa; phylum Arthropoda; class Insecta; order Diptera; family Syrphidae; genus Portevinia; species Portevinia maculata. Next base: position 283,626,489 of record OX454526.1, on the reverse strand, counting down.
TTTAAACAAAATTTACGCATGAGCATAAAGGGCCCCTAGAGAGTATATATTATTAATTTCAGCTCCCTAGCTGAAACTTTGATTTTTCAATAAAATTGTTTTATTTAATTGTGGGCGTGTCAGTAGGCGGATTTTAAAATTTTTATCTCCGGAGCAGTTTTAGGAGTCATAGATCATATATAAAAAATGTCAGCTATTTACCTCAAAATTCGATTTTTTCGAAAAATTTGTTGTTTTTTTTTGAGTCTGTGGGCGTGTCTGTGGGCGGATTTCAAAAATTCTTAAACTTGATTATTTCGGGCCCCTAGAGAGTATATGGTTAAAATGTCAGCTCTTCCGTCCGCTTGGGCGAACTGTTGGATACCCTATTCTTATTCCTATCCCTCATAAGTGGGCGCGACAGAAGTCTAAGTATGGTTGAATTCTTAAGAACGCTCTACATATTTTGTTATATAACATTTAAAGGATTTTATCAAAAAAAACGCTCCCTAGCTCAAACTTGGGTGTTTCAATAAAATTGTTTTATTTAATTGTGGGCGTGTCAGTAGGCTGATTTAAAAAAAATTAACACATGAGAATGAAGGGCCCCTAGAGAGTATATATTATAAATTTCAGCTCCCTAGCTCAAACTTTGGATTTTCAAAAAAATTGTTTTATTTATTTGTGGGCGTGTCAGTGGGCGGATTTTGAAAATTTTTTATCCCGAGCGGTTCTAGGAGTCATAGATCATATATAAAAAATTTCAGCTTTCTAGCTCAAAATTCGATTTTTTCCAAAATTTTGTTTTTTTGAGTTTGTGGGCGTGTCTGTGGGCGGATTTCAAAAACTTGATTATTTCGGGACCCTAGAGAGTATATGGTTAAAATTTCAGCTCTCTAGGTCCAGTTTAAAGGCCTAATTTTTGCCGACAGACGGACGGACGGACGGACGGACGGACGGACATGGCTAGATCGACATTACTATCGATGCTGATCATAAATATAGTAACTTTTAGGGGTCTACGGGCAATATTAAGGTATGTTACAAACTATGCGTCAAAATTAATATACCCTTAGAATAGGGTACAAAAAAACACGGCTAGAAATGTATTCGAATCTATATTTCAGCTTAGCCCTTGACCGTGACTCTGTTTGCGTAGATTTTATTTAAACAAAACGATCAAGAACGAGTTTTCCCATTACTGTCCAATTTCTATACATTTCAATATTGTCAACGCGGCTCTGGTTAATCAAAGTTCACGCGGACGACGACTTATCAAAGCTAGTATCTAGGTTATGTTAGGTTGAAACAGGGGTATGCAGTTCGCATACAGCACTAGGCACCAGAAGGTCCCATCGCGATCCCTAGGGAACCGGTTGAAACCAAAATTTCAAGAGGAGGAAAACAAAAACACTTTCCCTAAACAAAACATCTGTGGTCTGTGCCGCTCAGCTCCCATAATTCCTCGAAGAAGTATTCTCCTAGAAACCTTCTACGATTCCGTGCTATACCCTCGCACTCACACAGTATGTGCAGTATGTCTTCCTCGGCTTGTAGATTCCCTCAGAAACCGCATGTATCCACATCTACCAGTCTAAGCCGCCAAGCATGCTTCCTAAGGAGACAGTGCCCCCACATAATCCCAACTGCATACTGCTTTTAGCATTGTGCGAAATTTTCTGACTGTCTCAGAATTTATGTTAACAGATTCTAGTGCCTTAAGTGTCGCCTGATGAGTGATGTAGATGGCGATATCCCTTCCCGACATTGATCACGTCTACACTATCTCTGCCGCCTTTAGAACAGCCAGAACTTCCGATTGGAAGACACTGCTTGTGTCCGGAACTCGTATAGACTCTTTCAGGTCTGCATCAACAGAAATGATGCCAGAACCCGTTCCCTCCCATGTCTTAGAACCATCAGTGTAGATAGCAACCTCATTTCCTGCTGTGACTGCATCTCTTTGCCACTCTTCCCTTCCCGGATACGATACCTCATAAGCGATGTCAAAGTCGACCAAGAGGGAAATTCCATCTATCCGTATAGGATTTCCGGGTAGCCCATCAGTTAAGATCGTGCGGTGCCCAAAACTGCATTCATTAAACTGTCCCAAATTTGTGAGGCGCAAAGCGCTATTGAAAGCAAGTTATTTTATTTTTAAATCTAATAACTTCTCTATAATTTAAACAAGTTTTGATCCAATATTTTGATGGGTTCGAGAGCTGAGATGTTTTTCCAAATAACGTTACTTAAAGTTTGAAAGCTTCACAAAAGGTTCCTTAATGTCCAATATGTCAATAAATCCTGCAATTCGTGTCTAATCATTTTTTTTCTATAATCGTTTAAAGTTTTACATCGATATGTTAAGTGATTTGGGACGTTGAGAGTTATCGTGGTTTCCAAAGTGGTGCACAACTACCCCCTAAAATGGCAAGTCATAAACCTTTTGGGGCAACTCAACAGTATTGGATGGTTCGCCATTCAAGACTTCGGTTTCCAGGCTTATCAGTTCTTCAGATAGAGTGATCAGTGAGTATCTTCCCCCACTCAGAGAAATACATAAATCCATACATGATACACCTCTCTTTCGTAATGTTGCCAAACCAAAAAGATGTTATCTGCTTACTTTAACAGAAATCTGTCTCTGCTACTACGTACATATTTGCTTTGACTGTCGAATTGTCGAGGTTGGTCACATGGAGATTGAGATGCATATAACATTAATTTCTCTTGTTCTGCTTTGAAGAAGAAAATGACAAACTTGTTTGTGCGTATGCGATTTCGACGTGAACCCAGCAACCCCTAAGCAAAGCTACGATAAAGAATCATCGTTTTTGAATATTTTTACATTCGATTATATAAAATCGGTAAGAGATGTGCATGTAGTTAAGTCACTGGTGGGCGCATTAACGCAGAGGTTAGGGTCTCAGGTTCAAAGCCCGACGATGCCAACTAACATCTGCATTTTTTTCCACTGCCCCACCTCTTGCGAACATCTGACAAACATCCAAGAGTGTCAATTTTCATGAGAAACTTCAAGAGTTCTTTTATATTTATTAAGATTTATGCCAGTATTTGGCAAGGAAATCTATTTTTATTAAGGCTTAAGTCTGCTCAAAAATGCCCCAAAAAGTGGGCATCTCACACGACTTTGTAAGAGCTAATCGTTAAGAACGGCATTGCCTAGATATTTTATTATGATATTTTTTTCTTTCTTTTGAAAAATGTGGTAGCATTTCTTTTTTATATTGGGGCCTTATTTTCTGTGGCGCTATCGCCTAGCGCCGTGATTGCGTATCAAACAAACACAAGCACCTATAATATGTAGAAGAAAGGACGGAAAAAACGGTTGTTCCGTTTTTTTGGGGTTATTTTTACTCTGGTGAAACCTATTTTTAATCCAACAACTGTTAATAATTTTCTTTTTCTTTCCCTTTTTATGCTAGTCGGAAACTGCAAAAGTAGCTCAAGAAAATAATTAAAAGCCTTAATATAAATCCCGTTTAACATTTCCATAGAATTGTAACACTTTGTATGGAAACAGTGCGCGTTGTTCCAACACCTCCTCCTGTTACCCTTTTCCTAGCCATATATTTACATTTTGCATGGCAAACTTTCATCTTTATTACTTCAGTCTGAGGCCAGGGCAACAACAAATGCAAACCCTCTTTGGTCGTCTGATGATCAGTAGCTAAGAGCGACTTTATCAAAAAGACAATGGTTATTTAAAAAAATTAAAAACGCCCGCAAAAAGTGGGCGAGGCAAAGACCTTTGTATGGGCGAATTGTTAAGAACGACTTTTTCGGACTTTGTCGACATATTTTGCAAAGAATATGAAGAATTTTAGGGGCTCAACATTTTCTGATCACAATATACGAGACTCCCCGTGGTCTTTGTCATAAGAACAATCTTTATGCATGGTACAAATGCAAAATTAGTACTCCCTTAAAATAAAGTATAAAAACGAAACCAGTTATTTCCAGTTAAAGAAACTCTTGACTCAACTCATTCTAATGCGTGAGTTGGTAACCCAATTGAAGTAAACATGTCATTAGCAGATGAACAGCAACGTTCAAAATCGAACAACAAATATATTTGCACGACAAAGGCTCTGAACGTTTTACAAAGTCTATACAACACATTTTTTTAAATAGTAGGTATATATTTATGCTTGTATCATTTTGGTAGGTATGTATATTAGAGCCAACTTGCCACGAATTTATTACAAATTTGCATGAATTTGATGCAATAAATTTGAAGTTTGAAGTTGTAAAACAAGTTCTCCCAAAGACTTAAATGCGCAAGCCTTGTAGAACACAAAACATGCCGTAAATACTAGTAACTAGTGTAATTCACTCAAACAGCAACCTTCATATAAATACAGACATTCAACTGTTCTCCAAGTCCAGGCGTAATTTACTTGTAGATACTTTTTTTTTTTTTGTTTTAAAGATATTCATCGCTTGGTTTGAAAGTAATACATCAAGCTGTCATGATCTTTGAACTTTCATTGCTCAATTAGTCTTTTAATATGCACCTGGGCGACTTGAATAAGTAAATCAATACTTGAACAACGTGAAGGTAAATCATTTTCTAATGGCTTCACACTAATATGCGATGGGAAATTATTGCCAACTGTTGGAATAATGGTGCTGAGTCATTTCTTAAAGGGATGTTCGAAGTATGTAAGTACATAATCCGTGTTTGAAAAGTATTCGATTGCGTGATTTGACAGTTCCAAATAATCGCAAGAATTAATATTCAGTGCTCCCCGGATAACTGCATTGAGAGTTTTTCTGATTTATTTGGGCACGTAAGAGGGAGATTTACTCATCCGTACTCGCTTCTTTGAATTACATTTTATTGATGCCTAAAATGTTTGGTTAGTAATGCGGATAACGCAGCTAAGCGAGGGAGCACAGGTCCGGGTATAACTTACCTACTTTTTATAGTTGTAATTAAGAAAAGGAACATTAAACGAAATAGGCAACTCACTCTCGGTTAAGTAAAGATAAGTTGGGAAATGTTATTTATTTCACATTCATATAGGTAAACGCCGTCAATTAAAATTTGAACGGCACATATAACTTTAGCGCAATGTTGACCCACTTTAGCTCGGAGTAAAGTTGATTAAAATATCCATAGATTAGAACAGAGAATCATCTGGGAAATGTGAAAACATTATATGGTTCTATACATTTCTATATGAATATAAAACACTAATGTGATTTATGAACGATAACAACCTTAGCATTTTCAACAGTATTGTGATGCTGATTACCCTGTAGTACCTGGTGGGCTTTTTCATAATGACATCCAATACCGATGCATACACTTAGGCTATACAGCACGCTTTTATCAAAATACCGCAATACAAAACTGTGCATATTTTTAGGATAATCAAGTTTAATTTCTGATGGTTCATACAAAATCCAAGCAGTGCAGAATCTTTTCAATAAGATTCATGTACAGTACATACATCCATATGAACATCCTTCGGTAATATGATTTTGCAATATCATTTGGCAGCTAAGTTCTCAAGGAAATTGCCAATAGATTCAATGTTTTCAAACTTGGGGATAGAAAAAGCTGATAGAAGATCTTTCATCAAAAGACCGATCATTTTTATTAGAGTCATTTTACAACATTCGTTTCACATCTCTACAGATACTCCTGTAAATGTAATTGTTTGGCTAGACAGGATTATTAGGCCTAGTAAGTTTAAAACCACTTTGCACTGGAGTCAAGCTAAAAAATCTACGAGTGTAGTCTTTAAGCTCGATACATTTTCCCAAGCTATGTTCAATAGCTTCGATAGCCCGTTTATAGTGAGACCCGTCGAGCTCCTTAAAATAGCCATCAACCGATTTCTTCATTGTTGGCAAATTTTTGAACTACAGAGCCATTTTTTTTCAATTTTGGAAACAAAAAATAATCCGAAGAGGCCAAATCTTGCATGAGCAGCCAATCCGAACTCTAACTCATTGTTTTTGGTCATTTCGATGCCATTTTTTAGGGGGATTTTTCTTGACTAGAATACACTAGCGACCCGAGAGGCCGAGATACTTCCAGAAAAGTATTGCTGTTACTCTTAAATTGAAATATATCGTATTCTTCCGAAATGATGTCCTTTGAATGCGAATTCCATAATTTGCTTGTTTTGTATTAGAATATTTTTGGAAATAGAGATGTCCTTCCAAATGACAAATCCGATTTATTAATTAGAGCTTAGACGAGTTGAGCGCAAAGTTCCCCTTTTGGAGGTTTCACCCCCAACATTTAGGTTCTTTTTGGTCGATCGCCGGGAAATCTGGGGTTTTGCCTGATTTCTATTTTATGCGCTTTCTATTATTAATGAAATGAAATGCGAATAGTATGTACCTCGAACAGTGAAAGTCACAAAGGAATATCAATACAAAAAACTGTTTTTCAGCTTGTATTATATGTATTGTCAATATCAATCGTCGAATAGTGCCGGTCGAGTCTAAGTGCCCTACGATAAAGGATAAATAAAAAAACATTGAATACGAAAAATACGCTTCATGCAGGTTTGTGTTTGGTTTTGACAACTTGTTAGTTTTCTTTGCCGTTTCCGAGCCGATAAGATTAATCGACTGTTTTGCGACGTGCAGTTCACGTTCGAGCCGCACTTTTTCCATCTTGAGTTAATGGACTCCTTAAGGTTTAATAGAAACGAAACTGTCGATGGTTGTGCCTTTTGGTTTTTGGCCAGTTCTTGTGGAAAGACTTTTTTGTTGATAGAAGGTCAGGCTAGTTGATTTCGTAAACACATATTAACAAGCTAAGGTTGAGGTGGCTTACAACAAAAACCGACGTACTTAAACCTATATAAGGTCCTGTGTGATTCACAAATGTTACATATTTTTTTTGGTTATGACGTCCACCTAAGGGGCCTGTGCTGCACAGACTCAACATTTGAATCGAATTTTGTATTAAGAAAACTGCATTGCAGCCATTATTTTCTTCTGCAACGTGCCTCTATTAAGTCTGCAACTTTTCAACCCATTCGTGAGTAGCCTTTTTAAATACTGTGCGAAGAACGCGACCTTTATTTCCGTCGACATCTTTGATCAACTTAACGGGATCATAACCCTCCCACTTACGAGTATCTACCTTCCTACCTGTCCTGTTCATCGGTTTGATCTCAATAAACATCGGCAGGTCTCCCGGTTTCGGATCACTTCTTTATTGAGGGTTATCAATTAGTGGTGATATTAAATTTGTGTGATCCAGGATTTTTCAGGGCTGTCCCGTTTTAACGATGATTATTGTTTGATTGTCCTTTGCCCTTTGTCCGTTGCTAAACTATGATCTCCAGTTATTGCCAAGATGTAGTTTCTCCCCTAGGCTTACATTCTTACATTTTTTATTTTTGCGCGATCTGACATTTTATTTTTTGGGCGTTTTGTCGCGGAACCAGAAAGATCGTCAACATCATAATCATTTTATATTGAATAAGTTGTATAATATATTGGAATAAATACATTTGTCATTTATATCAATTTATTGCTTAAATAAAATCAGAAAGCGTTATCTCTTTCGAATGATACAATTGCATGGTGTTCGCTTTGAGGGTCAATTCCTTCAAGGGCAATAACTAAATTATGCAATATTCAAATGTTTTTACTTGCCATTTCTGCTTTGCAATTCTTTCTTATCATAACGCTTCCACTGGTTTCCAATGAATGCTCAATTTCGCAGCAATGATACCAAAAGCACATTCAACTTAACCCTTCTGTCAATCACAACTTATTCTACCTTCCCGTCAACCACAAGGTCTGGTCAGACCTTCATACATTTTGTCTGAAAGTTAAACTGATAAAACATGTGCAACTTACTTTTTTCTTATATTTTATTTTTAATAAATGATCAGATATAAAATTTAACAATGAAGAAAAAGAAAAAACTTAATTATACCCTATTCTAGGGGTATATTAATTTTGACGCATAGTTTGTAACATACCTTAATATTGCCCGTAGACCCCTAAAAGTTACTATATTTATGATCAGCATCGATAGTAATGTCGATCTAGCCATGTCCGTCCGTCCGTCCGTCCGTCCGTCCGTCCGTCCGTCGGCAAAAATTAGGCCTTTAAACTGGACCTAGAGAGCTGAAATTTTAACCATATACTCTCTAGGGTCCCGAAATAATCAAGTTTACGAATTTTTGAAATCCGCCCACAGACACGCCCACAAACTCAAAAAAACAAAATTTTGGAAAAAATCGAATTTTGAGCTAGGAAGCTGAAATTTTTTATATATGATCTATGACTCCTAAAACTGCTCGGGATATAAAATTTTCAAAATCCGCCCACTGCCACGCCCACAAAAAAATAAAACAATTTTATTGAAAAACCAAAATTTGAGCTAGGGAGCTGAAATTTTTAATATATACTCTCTAGGGGCCCTTTAAGCTCATGTATAAATATTTTCAAAATCCGCCCACTGACACGCCCACAAATAAATAAAACAATTTTTTTGAAAATCCAAAGTTTGAGCTAGGGAGCTGAAATTTATAATATATACTCTCTAGGGGCCCTTTAAGCTCATGTATATATATTTTCAAAATCCGCCCACTGACACGCCCACAAATAAATAAAACAATTTTTTTGAAAATCCAAAGTTTGAGCTAGGTAGCTGAAATTTATAATATATACTCTCTAGGGGCCCTTTAAGCTCATGTATAAATATTTTCAAAATCCGCCCACTGACACGCCCACAAATAAATAAATCAATTTTTTTGAAAATCCAAAGTTTGAGCTAGGGAGCTGAAATTTATAATATATACTCTCTAGGGGCCCTTTATGCTCATGTGTTAGTTTTTTTTTAAATCCGCCTACTGACACGCCCACAATTAAATAAAACAATTTTATTGAAGCACCCAAGTTTGAGCTAGGGAGCGTTTTTTTTGATAAAATCCTTTAAATGTTATATAACAAAATATGTAGAGCGTTCTTAACAATTTAACCATACTTAGACTTTTGTTACGCCCACTTATGAGGGATAGGAATAAGAATAGGGTATCCAACAGTTCGCCCAAGCGGACTGTAGCCCGTCCCTATGTTTTTATATAGGATTGACACATTTATTGCATTTTAAGTACTGTTGGCTATGTTGAAGGCATATTGGTTCTAAGCAGGCAGTGCAAGAAAACCGTGTCTTTCTTTGCAGTTTGTCGTTGATTCGGCAAATATAGCATGATTTTTTCTTTGTTGGTGATTGGCTGGTGCTAGGCTGCGGTATCAACTGTTGCTGGATTGGTTTGCCAAAATAAGCTTCTATGCCATTCTTCACTGAAAATTTTGCCATAACTCACGGATTTTTCATTCGCTCTTCTATCTGCGGCGTTACCAATTGCTCGATAAAACAATGCAGAAATTTACGACGTTGATCAGTATTTTTTTCGCATTTGGTTCTAATATTTTATAAATTAGGCAAGAAGCTAAGGCTGCGACATCCAAGATATTATAAAAAAAAAGCCAATGGCCATCGATTGGTTTGCCGTTTACATGTGTACTCCTGAAGCTTTTGGTCCATTCGATCAACGCCTGCTTTATGCTTGTTATAGTACATTATTATCGCTGGTTTTTTTGCGGGGCCAATTGTTTCTGCATCATATTGGAGCGACGAAAGGAGACAAACTGCTCTATTTTTCTTAGGCACATATGAGACGAGAGTAACATTGTCCGTGAAGCCAAACTCTGATGAAAGTACAGGGCGGCTAGGATGCGGTAACATTTCTTTTGGAATACACTTTTTATTTCGCCGTATTGTTCCGACGTAGCCCATCCTTCTGATCTTAGTTGTTCAACGCCTTGCAACGTTGTGAAAAAATTGTCAGCAATGATGGTTTTTCCTGTCATCCTGTATTTCCCACAGAGTTTAAGTAACACATTTTGTCCTTGGTTCATTTCCCTTTGTTGGCCGGCTTCTTTTCCTGTATAAAGAATTTCTTTACAGGGATACCCATTTGTAGAATCGTAGACCCACCATACCTTCACTTCGCCGGCTTCGATGGAATATACTGGGTGAATTTTGTTCTTCCCCTATACGGAGAAAGTTGCTCAACAACTGTTATGGTATCCGAAGGTGAATATACTGCCTCTAAATTTTGATTCAGCATACAGAAAGTTTCCTCAATTGCAGCTGCTATGCAAGTTTGAAATAGCCCAAAAACGGGTTACTGGCATTGTCGCCCTAAAAACTGGATCCGATTTAGTTGCCCATAACTCCTTCGTATGCTGCATGTTGGCGTGATTAAGTCCAGCGGCTAGCAATACACCAAAATATGCATATAATTCTCGCTCCGTTAAGCTTTTCCATGTTGCAGGTTTTTCTGTTTTGTTTTCTATGTTGAATTTAGTAATATCACTTTCTGGTTTTCGATGAGTGTGCCTTATTGTGATATCCACTATTTCTGGTGACATCATGGATTTGAAAATATCTATTGGCTTTGAGCTTGTTCGTCGCTTTGGATTTCCACCTGCATGACGAATAATGTTGTGACTCCTTATTCTTACCTGCACTGGTGCTTTTTTACGCCATTTTGTTCTATCTCGGGCAAGAAAATATTGATCGATTTGCTCTTCATTTTGATCTAGACGTTCCCTCTCATGATTCTCATGCAATTCTTCCAAATCATCTTCGTCGTCGCTGTTTTCGAATGTCGCTTGGAACCTCCAAAACTAGCTGTTGCTCCGTATCGGATGCTTCTCTTTCTGGGATATACTCATCATCGTCATCACTGGCACTTCCGTGCTGTTCATCGGGCTCTTCATTACTCACTATTTCACCAATAAGTTGTTCAATGTACTCATGCCTTTCTCTTACATTCATACTGCTCAAGGAGAATAAAATTGATTTTATGTAAAATATTTCATCACAATTAAAAAAACTGATTTTACCGCTGCTCATGAAAGCACAAAAAAGGGGACACAACAAAAAAATTTGATTTCCAAAGAAAATGCATTAGGTCTGTCCAGACCTTGTAGTTGACGGAAGGTGTAGAAATTGAAAAATTCCTATTTCTATCAAACGGGCATATATATATATATATAAAAAATTCATCAAATCAAAGAAAAAATATTTGTTGACCCTATCATGGAGTTTCAAGAAGTTGGGGTAAAAACTTCTTGGCGAAAACTGTCATCAAAACGTAAATAGGTCTGGCCAGACCTTATAATTGACAGAAGGGTTAAAGTCTTGCTTCTGCAATTCTCATACTAAAATATTCTTTTTCAACATCTAAATGTTTTTTGCCTTAGGGTCTTAGCAAGTTCTTAGGGGACTTCAAGTTTCCAATAAATGATATAAAAATGAAGATCGAAAAGTGTCTCCTTCACTCTGTTTTTCATATCACCCACCAAATTTATAGTTTGCTACAGCAACGCTCAGAAACCAAATTTTAAAGAACAACTTTCAGTAAGAATTTAACCCATGTATGTAGCTTTTTATCTTATAGAAGAATAAAAAGCTCTTCACTATGTGCTACAACAAAATCTTTTTCGACGGTCTCCTCGCAGCACCACTTTTTTGCAGTCTAAAGTCGGCCCTCATAGAAACCTTCAATCCAACGAATCCGTTGATTCAAAGAGAGCAATATAGAATACACGTTTTTCTTATGGAATGCGGCCCACAACCACAATCCATAAACTTCGAGGGATAAAGTAGACCTACTTCCTACTTTTCTGTCAGTTGACGTATGGATACGTTCAAAAATTACACTTCCTACATTCTAGAATTGAGGTTCACGTACAACAAAAGCGAAAGAGGCAGAAACATTTATTGAAATATTGCAAAATAAGAGAAAACATTGGAAAGGTAGAGAAAATTACTGTAATTTCTGGCATTGCCGATTGAAGACTCTTCAATAAACCACAGCGAAACTGCGGCTCGACCACTGTTTGGTTAAAATTGCTTAAAATTGCAGGGATGTTTTTGACATTCGACCAGCAGTGATAATAAGTGTAAGGAACAATCCCGGCTTGTAGTGAATTCCAGCTCAAAAATGAATCCGTAGCGAAAAATGTCTGATCGTTGAAATCAACCAGATTTTAGGTACTATGCAGATTTTATTTATTTCAGTAAAACTTCTTCCAGAAATAGTTTGATAACATCAAAATTCCTTAAAGTTATCTTACATTGCTTGTATTGCATTATTTCTTTGAGAGGAATACAACAAAGATTGTCCATAAGAAAATAATACCATACTTAAAGAAATCGGCTTCTTAAACCATAAGCTGGTATAACCATTTGATGAGACAGCTCAGAAGTTTCTAAGATTTTTCTCCTAACCGGTGGGGATATTTATTTTTGATAGTTTTATCACTGGACGTGAGAGTTAGGTGAGAAATGAACAATTGTACTGTACTAGCATACAAGATAGTTGGACCGTTCAGTGGTATTTAGGCAATATTAGGTTAGGCAAAAGGCATATTAAATGCAACCGTCGTTTTCGGCTGACAAAGTTGGCGACGGATTCTGTTGGACGGATCCTTCCGTCAAGTACGTAAAAGTCGATGAGTCCGTTAAACAAAGGATGCAACGAATTCTATGGATTGGGACCTTTCGCCATTTACGACAAGTGCTTTTTTATCGGGGTCGTGAGTAGTTATTAGTTATCGAAACTAATTTTAAACCAATACTTCGAAATATCGGATATTTTCATTGAGATTTTATCAAGCAACTCAGAGTTTTTATAATAGTAAAAAAAATTATAATAGTACAAAAATGATATATAATCAATATTACTAATAAAGGAATAGATAAATCGAATAATATTGATTTTATTGAGTTGCATAGATATTTTCTGTTTGAAACATATTTATCACTTTGCAAATAAATTCTATTATTGATATAATAATCACATCACGATGGGAAGTTGATCTTGTCGATCTCCAAGGCCGCATTCATCCAACTTGTTTTAAGTTAGTTTAATAAAGCCGCCCAAAGTATATTGTAACGTAATCCGCTACTATCTAAACCAATTTAAATATATTTAGCGAAATAATTATTTCCAAATTTGAAATAAAAGAAGCTCTTTGCTATTACAGCACATTTAATAGCAAACTCAAAAAAGCATTGTATATGTACAGTATTATTTGTCTGTTTTTCAGTGACAAGTTTCGGCCTTAGCCGTGGGTTGAATTGCTTAATAACAATTAAAATCGTCAGCTACTTATAATGTAAGCACAATTTCAACGCACGCATTGTTCATATAAAAAGAACGTTTGTGAGTAATTAAATCAACATTTTGGGTGATTAAATATTGTTGAATCTTCTCTTTGTTGAAAATTATAATTGTTGTTGTGTTATTGTCATTGAAAGCAGCGACATTCCAAAGTACCGAGCAATTTTATGGGGATATTAAATTGCAAAAGTAAGTAGTTAGCTACACAAAGCACTTACTTGGTTTGAGTTGTGCAAAAGTCAGAGGTTAGTTGTTGCGATATTTAACAAGTAAGACACTACTAAATACAAGCATTTAAACCTTGCCAATAATATGTACTTTCAATTGTATCTTTAAAAGCATAAAAAGACTTCCATTATAAACAAGGATTTATTTTTTGGTTTTGAACTCAGTAAAATATGGACATTATCTCTTCCTTACCACACTTCCATGTTTTTATTTGAAGTAAATCACTTCAAACACTGCACGGCTAAGTTCAATGTGCCCGGAGAACTTCTCCGATTGAGCGCAAGCAGTGGCGTGTCTGTATCAGATGTCAGTGATTCAGCAAGTAGATTCTTTTCCTATTTTTTCAATGAGTCAAATCCTGTTAATCTCACATTATTCATACGGAAATGGATTTCAATGCTTGGGGTTACAATTACTGTTCCAAGTGCATAATTCAGTGCCCATGTTAACCGCTTGTTGTTAATCAAAAAGGTGAAATATTTTACAGATGACTGTCCTCGTTGAAATCCTTCAAGAAGTTCCTTCACTTCATATTGTTGTCTTGTGTCAATGTAGAAGCAAGCGTACCTACTTGGATCTTTTTTCCAATTGTTTCCGCGTGTTTAAAATACAAATTAACATTTTTTTGTTGCTGGGTGACACAAAGAAAGCTACACCATCTCAAAGGTGACTATGACTAAAGTAATAACAGTAATGTCGCCAGCTTGTTGAGCGTTGTATTATATGTTGGATGGCTCATTTCATAAATACGCGCTGAGTAAGTGTCCATAGTAAAAATCCCAGCAAAGCAGCAAATACGGCGCGTAGATGGCTTACCAAATTGCTACGCACGTATGTACATGTCGCAAGTTGTGGTTGCCTAATGCTTACCGGATTCTTTAGCGCATGCAGGGAATGCAAATGGATTTCTAATTTTCAACGACGAGTGTAGAAAATTTTCGATTTCAATGTGATTGGAGGGTGTGATGACGGTAAGTGAGGACGTAAAAATAACATGGAATTTCCTGAGGTAGCTGACTGGGATTGAAATTGTAGGCTTGAGTTCAAAAAAGGTAGGGTTATAAATAGTTTAGAGCGTTGGTAGTTTGCTACTGAATTTTGCCCTCTTCGGTGTAAATCAGCCGAATTGTTCAATCTAAACGAAGTTTTATATAACATATATTTGACCTCAGATCTAAAGAGAACACACTTTTTCGAGTTAAGCTTCAATTGCGCACTTCGTAGTGTGCTCTTATCACGTTATAGTCTGGCGTTGGCAAAGAGTTCAAAAGGCATGACTCTAGTGTGTAACTTTAAAATGGTGAAATGATGGATGTACCCCTTTTCTTTAATATCAAGCAAATTTATATGAATCAATTCCTTTTGCAATTTTGATTCACGCTTCAGATTTCACTTGCATCCAGCGCAACAGATACTTACAAATTTAAGTTTCCATTAAGAATAGACACATGAAACTAATTTGATCACAAACTTTATGGTGCAACACGATTCTATTTAAAGGCACAAAATCTACACAAAACTCATCACATACAATCGCATTCATCGAAAACTTCTATAGGTACGTATCTAACGATGCTTAGACGTTAGATGCGTACCTACATATGCATACCTATATCTCCATCTGCAACTGCAGCAAACCATGATGTGTGCGGTGATGGTGACTCTTAACACCGCCTAGGCCACGCTTACCAAGCTTACCCATAGGCAACATCTCGAAAGAAAAACCTGAAAATCAACTTATCTTGCACAGCAGCAGCTACATAAAATGAACTCTATGCGGCTCGGTGTGTGATGTAGATGTTGTTTGTGACTAGTTGCGCCATATCATGTTGCGAAACATTTGCAACTGACTCCGTTGCACACAAGATGTTGGAATTAAGCAGCAGCTCTTGGCTCACTAAGTTTTTGTTTTCTTCTTACTTTATGTCACTTTTATTTGTTTTCAGGAAGATAGTATTGTTGCCTTTTTGTTTTATAATAATTAAATAGATAAAAACAACCATTCGGATCTATGCGCTTCAGTGGACTGAATGATAATGATATAAGGCCGGTTGGTGTTGGATTACATTCAGTGTGTGTGGATAGTTGTAAAGAGTTTATTTTTATTGTAATTACTTTGATCTTGGGACTGTCCAGTATGCAAGAAATCCGTGGGTTGAGATCACCGGTGTCGTAAAAGGAAGTTCAAATAATAATAAAAAATGGCAGATGCGAGATTCGAAATCGTTAAAAAAATAGGCACGCCTGGATCGCACAAATGCAACACAACCAGTTTTTGATTGGCCTCGGTTTGGAAGTAATCCGAAACCATAAGGGCTGCTAATATCTATTGATATTGAACTGGCGAATCCCACACAAGGACCAGAAGCAATCCCTTTTATACTGTTCATCGCTTCGCCGTTAATGAAGAAGAAGATACTCGTAGATATAAAAAAAAACAACTTCCTCAACCAGTTGTGTTGCGATGCTATATTTTTGCTACTAATCGAAGGGACTATAAATAATGTTACGCCGATTCCGAACGGATTACTGCAGTGATCCAGTACATACCTACTCGATTGAGGAACCAGATTCTGTATCAAATTCCGCCGCGCCGGTCCACGGTCCATTATCTGTGGTTAAATGGCCCAAATTTCACCAAACCAAAAATAGAAAAAAAGCTCATCACTAAGTATAAGATAAAATCGTTTTGTATATCTCGGTATCCTTTTTTGAAGAGGTTTGTACCCGCTAAAATGTTGCAGGTGCTAGCGCATACAATGGCTTTGCCAAATGTGCTGTGGCTAAGAACTTAATTCTATACATATAGAAACTACAAGTGATGATAACCCTCTCACCGTCGAAATTCAAATAATGCGTCATTACAACAGTGGCCACTATTAGACAGCTAAGCAATGTAAACAATATTTGTTAATTTTTTGTAGTTTCCTTTGCCTAACGTAATGTAATTTAATCTTAAAAACATCGTTGTAACTGGCTTCAAGATTTGTCAATATCTATTTTTAATTTAATATAACCTTGAAATGTATTCTCTAAACAATTATTTCAAATCGAATGTTTAATTTTCGTAATGTATGTACATTATATGCTTGCTCCTACTTCAGGCAATTTTTTTTAAACTGTACGAATGCACTGAAGTGATTCTTTTCTAAATGAACTACGCGTTACAGTAAAGTATCAAAATTATTTGTGTTGTTATTGCTGCTGAATTCAATTAGCATTATTGCTTATTAATAAATCTGCACAACACGCTTTTTATCGTTGAATCTTTTTATTTTTATTAACGTTTACTCCTTTTTGGGTTTATGAGAAAGTAAGAAGTGTGTTTTTATAAAAGTAACAACTACTTCTTAACACTTAGCATACAAATTGATTTATTTCGCAAATCGTTAACCAAGTTAGGAAAAACAATTTTACCTGATTGATTGTTAATATGCTAGGCATTTTTCACCTATACCTACGTGTGTTTGAATTAGTTGTGACATCAATACCAACAATGATATCTGTTGCATGTATACCAAAAATTATTATCAAGATGACCCACCCATATAAAATTAGGTTAGGTTGAGGTGGCTCCAGCCGATACACTTAGGCCATGTGAGGTCCATTGTGATGCCACGCGGATCTAGGGAATTCCCAACTCTACCCGTTACCCCTATTTGGAGCTTCTAATGATGCGTGATAGACTTCTAATGCCTGTGTTCATTCATCCAGGAAGAGGGCTCCTAGATAGAGATTTGGTTTAAGGGAGAGAGCAGGACAAGTACAGAGAAGGTGAAGTGCAGTCTCTCAGCATCTTTGTCCATGCCGCTTCCACAGAGGTCGTTTAAATAAACGCCAAGCCTTGATGCATGCTTACCTATTAGACAGTGCCCTATAATGATACATAAAGACGTGATAATGTGCAGTATGTTTATTATTTATTTAGACACTCAGAGCGTTGCAGGTCCAGCTTTGTTGGTAGACATGTACTACTACTCGTCCAAGGTTTGTTCTCTTTATAGCGAATAGCTTAAACATAAGTTTACATGTTGTGATAGGCATACCTAGAGAACAGTCTATATCAAAATGGTGATAAACGAACTGATTATCACTTTACATAAAGCAAATATTATGAACGAGACTACAAACTACCACTTATCACCTCGGCCGATTCCATCCCAGTAATATATAATCAACCAATAATAAAATAATCTCTTGAGAAATTGTAAATTGTGAAGATCATCCTGCCGAAGAATTCCTATCGCCAAAGAGCTTGAAATGAACACAGAACTTTATTGTAAAGTGAACAAACTTGACTGGAATAGTTTTTTCCGCTCATTCGGCATTACAATTTTGTACGATTTTCCCAAATCAATAACCCTGCACGCGCGGGTTTAATGAAAATCCGCATAATTGCACTTCGACTGAAAATAGTAAAAAACATATTTAACATCTTGAAACTGTCCTGCAAGTGTGTGACAGGCTTAGAATGTTACTTCATTGCCCCCAAAACGGGAAAAATCACTTCTTGGCAATATTAACATTCAAGTGGGCTCTCCCACTTGTGTGCATGTAAATCAGCGAAGATCACGGGTGTCGTTAAGGGAAGATGGGAATGTGACTTACATTTTTTTTATTTTGGCTGCCATTTATTGTGCCTTCCCTACGGAAACATCCGCGGTGCAATATCTGCACCAGGAAGAAGTCTGAGAAATAACATGAAAGCGCATCTCCTTGCTATCATACGCGGCCTTTAAGCCCATGAAAAGGTGACGGGTCTCGACTTAAATTTCGTATATTTAAATTTCAATTTTCCCAAGTGGAAACATTTGGACTATTTTCGATCTACTCGTATCTGTGGTTATAGCGAGACGAAAACATTGGAACAATAAAGAATTTGTAGGTACATGCGAATTGTGTCTGAGAAGTCAAACAGATTTGTTTTCCGATGCGAAAAAACAATTCAAGCTTTTTTTCTAAGAAAAAAAATTATTAAAAACTTTTTTTTTTTTTGAGAAATTTGTTTAAAAATGCATTAACTTCATTTGGAGAACAAGCTTGATTGCGAGAAATGAGTTTAAGTGCCCCAATATGCAAAACATTGTACATGTGACTTTTTCTAGTCGCTATACCCGTACCGAGGCTCATCTAGTAACGAACTGGAGACAAAAGAATGTCGATAAATAAAATGTCCTTTTCAGGGAAGGAATTACCTGTGATCAGGTGATTTCCTTCCCAAGACTCAATTGGGGTAAAAGAACAAAGAAAAGAAAAAGAACAAATTTTATTTCATCGACTTTGCTTCGTTTTGTTGGGCGTCTCGTGTAATTTAAAACCAGTACACGACATCATATCTTTAACTCTCAATAGCCCCAACAAAAATATAGGATTAAGATCCATACTTTAATTCAAAGCAACTCCTCAAACATGAAACTTCTCAACAGAACATCATGACCAAGTGAGCTTAACCGAAGGATTACCTCATATCACATATCAAGTGAACCAGTTACATTAAAATTACAATTTCTAAGGTCCACGCAGAAACAGAGAAATAATATTTCTAAGTGAAATGACCGAATGACCAAGTAAGTCAACTGAGGTTATCAGTTTGTGACGCGTTAAGTGATGACATTGACCAAAACCTCATGTTAACCTATATTTTTTTGTATGAGTTATAAAAACCAGCCACCTAAGACCGGCCAAATAAACAAACCAGCTAAGCGTTAGCATTTTTTTGTTTTTTAATCTCAACATTGAGACGTTTTGATGAGTATGTCGGGTAAGTAGTTTAAGAAGCACATGACCTTGAATTGAACTAAGTTAAAGAAAAAAATTATTTGTTTTATTTTTATTTGTGGAACGCGACGACAAAAAATTACAAATCTATTGTAGAAACGCGATGACATTGTTTTACATTGTAATTAATTAGATTGCATAAGGTAAATAGCATTCATTTCGCGGGTATACATATACGTTTTTAATTGCAAAACATTGAGATGTTCCATGACCTTAAGTTGAGTGAATGGGGAAGGCAATTCATATTAGCTCGGCCGGCAGTGTCAAAAACGATTTTTAATTGTTTGATGCAATTTACCAAAATATAACAAAGTTTTAAAAAAATCTTTGCAAGTTCATAACCACTAATAATTTTGAAATGTTGATATGCTAATTATATACTAATAATACGTATACCCTATTCTAAAGGTATTCAAATGTTCACCCTTAGTGTGTAACAAACCTTAATATTGCTCGTAGAAAACAAAAAGTTACTATTTTTTTCATCAGTATCGAAACTTATGTCGATCTGCCCATGTACGTCCATAAGTCCGTCTGTTGTAAATTTGTAGGCCCTAAAACTCGAGCTAGATAATTAAAATTTGGAACATACACTTTCAAGGGGCCCGAAATTATTAAAATATTTCTTAAATCCGCCTTATTACACTCCCATTATACAAAAACAAAAACGGTTTTCGAAAACATCAAGGGGAATGAAGTTCAATTCTTACAAAGGTCTGGTGTAAAGTCGTTCTTTTTTTCTTTTTCTTTTTTGTGTTGGGAATTCGCTGGAAGTAAAAATTATCGAAAGACATTGCAGAGCTAGTACGCGAAGGATGCTTCAGCAATAAAGATGGACTGTAACTCATCAAAGAAAAAACCCGGCGGGACTGACATTCGCCATCCCGAATGAGATTGCCCCTAGTCGACGACTAATCGGCAACTCGTTTCTGAATTATTTGTTGAATTTAAGAGATAAATCCGCCGTTTGTCGGATTTTTAAAGTTTTTTTTTGTTTGAAATCAATACCTGATTTCTTAGCCCTAGCTAAGGCTTATAGATCAAGAGGTTTTACCCGTCTCCATCTCCCGATTGCATTGTCTTCCAAAGGTCTGAAGGTAAAGTCGTTCTTAATAAGTCCTTTATATTTGTTTTCTGTCTTCGATAAAATCCTTTAAAAACATAAAAAAAAGTTATGTATATACAGTGAAATCTCTAATTAGCGACAACTCTCAATAACGGACAAAATAAATTCAATTGGCTGGATTCTACTATCTTAAATATAATAAAAAAATATCAATAGCGGAATTCAGAGGAAGCGGACAGTGAAAAAAATTGTCTTAAGCTAAAATCATTACCCCAAAGATACTTGTTTAATGCAATTAATTAATTACAATTCATTTTCAATTCAATTCAACTCATTTCATTTAAATCAATCATTGTGAATTAAGCACACTAAAGATAACTTGACATTTGTTTATGTACTACATTTTTTGATTTAACCTTGATAGACCCGACAGAGGTCGTTCGTTTTTGGTATAATGCATATAACGAGAATAAAATGACACTTGAATTTTGTAATGAAAGTAAGGAAGTTGAGTTTGATTTTTCACCGGTTTATTGAATAGTATTTATTTGAGAAAAAAAGGCAAAGAACCAGCCATTCAACACAAAAACATTTGGTCCTTCGATTCGTAAAAAAAAAACAGACGCTCAAATTAATATAATTTAAATTTCCAATCCAATTAAATAATTGAAGTTATTAAATTGTGCTGTGCAAACGGAATTCCCGAGACGTGTGAGTTACCTCGACGCATCCAACACCAGTTCATTGAAGGCACCAAGTAAGTCCTCAATTCTTTAAAGTATTTTTTTTTGCTCTTTTTTTATTACGTTTGATAAACAAAAGTCCAACATGTCGTTTGGTGAGCTCCAGAAGGAAATTTTAGCGCAAATAGAACGCGATTTCTCAAATTTCAAGAAGACAGGCCCAGCTCGTCGCACTTTTAATTATTTGAAAACTCGATTGGAACTTGTGGAAGGATATTTAGTAAGTGCTAAACGATACCATGAGGAAATGGTTTGTGGGGGAGAGTTGCATGAGACTTCAAAAAAGGAAGATTTAGTAGCTGTATTTGACCAAATTCGGGATATTTATCTGGATTATAGGAGTGAACTAATGGACGCATTGGACAAAATCACTCCAACTCCTCCGAAGATACCCCTTAAAGCAACGAACTCGAATGATACGCAATCACCAATTAACTTTCTTCAGCTCCCTCCAATTAAACCTCCAACTTTCTCCGGGGCATATGCAACATGGCGTTCTTACCACGACGTTTTCGTTTCCCTTATCCACAGTAATTCCGCGTTAAATGAAATACAAAAATTGCATTTTTTAAAAGCGAGTTTAACCGGGGATGCTGAACGTCTTTTGCAACACTTAGACCTCAGTGCAGGGAATTATGAGAAGGCATGGGAGTTATTAACGGAAAGGTACGACCATAAAAGAGTTTTAGTAAATGCGCACCTTAAAACTCTCTTTGGTCAAGCTGCTCAAAGTAAGGAGTCAGCTGAAGGGATTAAAGCTCTATTAGACACCACCGTTGAGGTCATTCATGCCCTGGAAAACTTGGGATTACCCGTGGGACACTGGGACACGTTATTAATTTATATTCTTTTTCAAAAATTACCCGGTAACACACAACAATTATGGGAAGAAAAGCTTGGAAGTGATAAGGAACTCCCGACTTTTTCTAATTTTACTGGGTTTCTAATATCCCGTTTCAGGACTTTAGAAGCCATTGTGCAGCAAGGTAGTGCAACTTCACAAAACAAAGCAGCGGTAAAGCCACACAGTACCGCCAAAATTTTTCACGCTAAATCGCAGTCAAAACCCAAATATAATACGAAACAATACCAATGTCAAATTTGCAAACAAGGACAGCACTCTTTAATGAAATGTCTAAAGTTTCTGAGCATGGATTCTGCTCAAAAACATGAAGCCGTACGTCAAGTTCGGGTATGTGAGAATTGTCTTGCCTACAGCCACACAACACGCGATTGCTTGAGTAGCCGGAGTTGTTACTTTTGCAATCAAAGACACCACTCACTTCTACACATTAATCCACACAATCAAAACTCAACGTCCAACTCAAACTCTTCGACAACACACTCTCAGCAACACATTGAACAGCCACGGAATGAGCAGGGACCCGTGAACCCAAACGCACCTGTTTTCCATCCAGTGGGTAATGACACCCCGAGTGGCAGCACTCGACACAATTTTCATACGTCACAGATCCATGACACCCACATTCTGTTAGCCACGGCAATCGTTAGGGTTAAATCTAGAGACGGGAGATTTACGGATCTACGGGCTCTAATTGACCCAGGCTCAGATGCAACTTTTATTTCTGAGTCTGCAGCCAGGCTGTTAAATCTTACCAGACACCCTACGGTGGTAAAGGTATCAGGGTTAGGCAAAGTTAGCAATGGCATCAGTCAAAACTACGTTGACATAATGTTCAAGTCAAAACATTCGACGTTTGAGGGCGCAACCAAAGCGTTCGTTTTTAAGTCATTGACTGGCCTTCTTCCGGCCCACAAAATGGCACCCAACACTTGGGAACACCTAACTAATTTACAGTTAGCAGACCCAAATTTCTATGTTCCTGCTCCGATCGATATACTTTTTGGTTCGGATGTTTATCCCGACATTGTTTTGCCAGAGATTATTCGCAACAACTCTGAAACCGCGCCGATTGCCCAAAAAACACATTTGGGATGGATTGTCTTGGGAAAAGTTCCTGAGGCAAGGCCAAGGCGTCTTCAAAGCTTTTTTCAACACGTCGACCTCGACACACAAATGCGGAGATTCTGGGAAATTGAGGAAACTCCTTACGTTATCCAACCGTCAGAAGAGGATGTCGCCTGCGAGAAATACTTTGCTGAGACAACAAAACGTCTGCCAGATGGACGGTATGAAGTCGGTCTGACGTTCAAAGGAGGACTTTATCCTAAACTGGGACCCAGCAAAGAGAATGCAGTAAGGCGTTTTTCATCTCTGGAACGACGACTTGAAAAAGAACCGAAGCTGAAGGTGGATTATAGCCAATGTATCATGGAGTATCTTAGCTTACAACACATGGAGGAAGTAGATCTACACAACGACCCTGTCTTAAAATCACCCTTTCACTTTTTTCTTCCCCATCACGCTGTGTTCAAAGAAGCTAGCTCCACCACCAAGTTGAGAGTGGTCTTTGACGCAGCCGCAAAAACTGCCGATGGCACTTCTCTGAACCAACACTTGATGGTTGGTCCCAAATTGCAGAAAAACATAATTGACATAATATTGAAGTGGCGAAAGCATCAATTTACGCTAACGGCTGATATAGAAAAGATGTACCGCCAAATTTCTGTACAGCCAGCTGATCGATTTTATCAGCTCATTCTTTGGAGAGAAAGGCTGGATCAACCCATCAAGGCCTTTAAGTTGAAGACGGTTACCTTTGGCACGGCTTGTGCGCCTTACTTGGCCATCCGTGTCCTACACAAAGCCGCTGAGGATGAAGCCGAAAGGTATCCAAAGGGAGCCCGTGCAGTCAGGGAGGAGATGTACGTCGACGATCTCATCAGCGGTGCAGACTCAATCGAGGAAACTCGTATTAAACGCGATGAGATACGTAACCTGCTGGCCTCTGCAGGGTTTAAGCTTCGGAAATGGACGTCTAACTGCAAAGAACTTCTTAATGACTTACCCAAAGAAGATTGCGAGATAAGTTTTGAACTCCCCGTTGGATCAACCGATCATGTGAAAACATTAGGGATCAGATGGCATCCAGAAGCAGACACATTTTCGTTCCAAAACTTTCAACCCGACACCGGAGAAATTACCAAGAGGACAATGCTTTCATCGATTGCCAAACTCTTTGATCCACTCAGCTGGATCTCACCCTGTGTTATCAAAGCGAAAATAATGATGCAAAAGCTTTGGTGCAGAGGAACTGATTGGGACCAACCGATTCCGTCAGACTTGGAAGAAGAATGGCAAGATTTCCAGAGAGAACTTCCTAAAATCGAGCACATTAAGATCCCAAGGTGGATTAATGCACACAATACACAAAAGGTAGTGGAACTTCATGGCTTCAGCGACGCGTCTGAGAGGGCGTATGGTGCAGTTGTCTTCATGCGTGTGCTTGACAACTCAGACAAGATACACATGCATCTGCTCATATCAAAAACTAAAGTGGCGCCGCTGAAAACCGTAAGTCTTCCCCGACTCGAACTGTGCGCAGCTGCACTGCTCGCGTCTCTTCTTAACTACACAAGAGAAGTTCTTGACCTCTCCAACGCCAAAATACACGCCTGGTCAGACTCAATGATCACGCTGGCATGGATCAGAGCGCAGCCGTCGAAATGGACCACCTTTGTGAGTAACAGGGTATCCGAAATTCAACGCCTCACAAGCTGTGACATATGGAAACACATTCCGACGGATTACAACCCAGCTGATCTAGCGTCTAGAGGCGTATCACCCTCAACGTTAGGAGCACAAGATCTGTGGTGGACAGGGCCTTCGTTTTTGCGTGCAAAGTGGTGCTATGAGGTACCTGAGCAGCCATCGACATTCGAAACTGAAGAAGAGAAGCGAGCAGTAAAGCGTCACTGTACCGTGGTAAACATCGATGCAGCAGATGATGACATCGAGAAATGCATAGTGAGATGCTCGCGGCTCTCAAAGGTCATTAGGGCAGTCGCATTTTGTCGCCGCTTCGGAAGAAATTGTCTGGTAAAAATTCGGAAAACTTCAAAAATTCTAGGCGAACTTAGTCCCGAAGAACTCGAATGTGCCCGATTAGTCGTGCATAAAGCAGCACAGAGACACATGTTTGCCAAAGAACTCTGCGAATACGAAAAGAAGAAAACGGTCCCCAAATCGTTACTCTCACTCAACGCGTTCATCGATGGTAATGGAATACTAAGGGTCGGTGGTCGACTGCAAAATACACGGCTTTCATACAACCAGCAGCATCCAATTATCCTTAGACCAAACTACCATTTCACTGAGCTTGTCATGCGGGATGCTCACAAACAAACACTGCACGGGGGCAATGAGCTGACTATAGCCTACATTCGTATGTCTTATTGGATCATAAGCATCAAAAGGAATGTAAAGAGACACATTCATCAATGTGTAAAATGTTTTCGACACAAAAAAAGGAATTTGCAGCAACTCATGGGAAGCCTGCCGGCACCACGAGTACGAATGGCCCGACCATTTACCAACGCTGGAGTGGATTATGCCGGTCCCATTGAGATAAAGGCATGGAAAGGAAGAGGAGCCAAGACATACAAGGGATATTTCGCTCTTTTCGTTTGTCTGGCCACAAAAGCCATACATTTGGAAACAGTGTCGGAATTGACCACGCAGGCCTTCTTAGCTGCCTTCCGCCGATTTACGGCACGGCGAGGAATTTGTGCTCAGATCTATAGCGATTGCGGCACTAATTTCGTGGGTGCTAATCGAGAATTAACCCGAATGTTAGAGAGGGCTCAACATGACTGGAAGGAAATTGCAGGAACACTAGCCAATTCAGGAACGAATTGGAATTTCATCCCCCCCGCTTCGCCACACTTTGGTGGGCTATGGGAGGCTGGGGTCAAGTCCGTCAAACATCACCTTAAACGAATCGTCCGAGATGAGCGGCTTACCTTCGAGGAATTATGTACGCTGCTTACACAAATCGAAGCATGTTTAAATTCCCGGCCTCTGTGCCCTCTTTCGGACAACATAGATGACCTAGATGCCTTAACCCCAGGACACTTCCTCATTGGTGATCCCATTATTGCCGTACCTCAAGGACAAATAGTAGCCAGACATGTAAGTTATCTGGATAGATGGACAAGAACACAAGTGTTCGTGGACTCGTTTTGGCGTAAATGGAACAGCGAGTACCTTTCGCGTTTACAACAACGTCCGAAATGGACAAGAAAAGAAGCTGAACCTAAGATCGGAGATCTGGTCATCGTTAAAGACGAAAGACTTCCACCTTCCCATTGGAGTTTAGCCAGAATTACGGAAACACATCCAGGAGCCGACAACTTAGTTCGAGTAGTAACTCTCAAAACAAAATCCGGGCATATGAAACGACCTATCACTAAAATATGTTACCTTCCCAGCAATAAAGCATCCGAGGAAGGCACCATCATTTAAAATTAAAACGCTTTATATCGATCAAACCGAAAATAAATTACGCACACACAAAACAGAGCACTAATTAAAAAAAAAAAAAACCAAAAAAAAAGAGCTGGTTCCCATACCGGGAATCGAACACAGGCTTTCTACACGAAATGGGCAGTACAAAGACATGCTTAATCAAATAAAACCTAATTCGACAATAACACAATAAAAAGAACCTAAAATTTCTTAAATTACCTAAAACACTAAATACTCATCCGAAAAAAAAAAAAATCCTTTCCGCGCATTATACGGAACATACCCCCGTCCAGCAGCAGCAGGATACCAGCACGACACACCAGCAGCAGGACAGCATCAGCACACGCAACAACAACAACCCGATGACAACAATAAAAAAAAAAAAAAAAAAACTAATAATGTTGCCTTATGACAATCGTTTTTATTTATTTATTTTTGTTGACAACCGCACTGCCAATTATTTACTTTGCACTACACAACACGCCGACGAAAGCAAAATAAATAAGTAAATCAAAAAAAAAAAAACAACAACACGGTAGGCACGTCACCCCGAAATGAAACGACAAGTACATACTATAATTCCGATGCAACAATAATCATCAATGGGTTTCATCACCATTAATAACTCGGCACCGTAAATTTACGCTATGTACCTGCAGCAACAATAATATGCATACATAATATCATATTGATAACTGCACCCCAAGCTTCGCACCGAACCGATACAAAAAAAAACCAACAACAACTTAGTTAGTTGGTTCATACACAACATAACTGGTTTATGTGTGGTTAATGTACCGATCCTGAGGAAGAAAAATACCAGGGCCGGCTCCGGCACAACAGCGCCTTATGAGGACCACACTGCGAACATTGTTCACCGGGGCGGAGAATGTTTAATGCAATTAATTAATTACAATTCATTTTCAATTCAATTCAACTCATTTCATTTAAATCAATCATTGTGAATTAAGCACACTAAAGATAACTTGACATTTGTTTATGTACTACATTTTTTGATTTAACCTTGATAGACCCGACAGAGGTCGTTCGTTTTTGGTATAATGCATATAACGAGAATAAAATGACACTTGAATTTTGTAATGAAAGTAAGGAAGTTGAGTTTGATTTTTCACCGGTTTATTGAATAGTATTTATTTGAGAAAAAAAGGCAAAGAACCAGCCATTCAACACAAAAACAATACTATTAACACCGTTGGAACAGCACTTTTATCGAAAGCTCTTCCCGTTAAGACTTTCCATATCAAATTAGAGTCCTGTTCTGGGAGAACATAATCCAAAGAATGACTAACGTTACTGCATTGCGTTCATATATCTAGAGAACATGAGGAACTGCTGTTATCGGAAGGTCAAGAAATCGTCGATGTTAAAAGAACATATCGAAAAACCAATTGCAGGACAAAATAGTGTAAGTAATTTTTTTCCCAACAGTTTTGCAAGCCGTTAAATAGAGGCAAAACTATTTTTTTTTAATTGTTACCGTGAAGTGTTTCTTATGCATATGTAATGAATTCTTTATGGATTTCAATGATATTTGTATACAGTTCCTAAAAAGCGGACTCCCTCAAGAGGGGACACAAAAATACACTCCCCGACCTGTTCACTTAAGAGAGATTTCACTGTATAACAAAGTATCTAGACAATATCCTTCTTAACAATTCACCCACAATAAGATTTGTGACATTTCCACTTTTTGATTTATAGGAACAGGGTATCCAACAGTTCGCCAAGCAGGCTGTAGTCTTTCTATATATTTTGTATAAATGGTGTCACAAAATTGAAGCAAGAAGTAATTTTAATAGAATCGCAGGTTTTTTATTAATTTTTTGTTGATTCATAAAGAATACATTATATGGTTTTGTATGGAGTAGCATATAGGGTAAATGGCATCCATGGTTTTGCTGGCACAAACGCACTCTTTTGTCGAAATTTTTCATGACTGCATCAAATAAATCCATAAATGTGACTGATATATTTTTTTTTTAAAGTCCAAGAACAAGTCCAAAATGACTCATGCAGTAATTGAATACTTTCTCGGGATGTATGGCATGTAGCACCGTCTTGTTGAATCCACATATCGTCTACATCCATATCCTGCAATTAAAGCACAAAAACTGGATTATCACGTCGCGACAGCAAGCAGCATCAACTGACAAGCCGCAATTTTGAATTCCGCACCAACAAATTTTGTTTGAGAATTGCGTACTGGAGCTGCCAAACCTTCATTTTTTTTAAAATGTTGCTCAACAATGTCGGGCGCAGTGGTTCAATGGTTAGTGTGTCGGATTACTAATCGAAAAGTCCCCGGTTCAATTCCCGCCGGGGCCAAGTAACATGTTCTTCAGTTTTTTTTTCCACTGCCCCACCTCTTGCGAACGTCTGACAAACATCCAAGAGTATCAATTGTCATGAGAAGCTTCTCAAATTTGCCGTTCGGATTCGGCGTAAAATTGTAGGTCCCTTCACTTCGCAAAGAAAGTGGTTGGAGAAGCTAGGGTTTAGGCCCTCTATGGGCCGTTAGTGCCTAATATTTTTATACCCCATTCTAGGGATATATTAATTTTGACGCATAGTTTGTAACATACCTTAATATTGCCCGTAGACCCCTAAAAGTTACTATATTTATGATCAGCATCGATAGTAATGTTGATCTAGCCATGTCCGTCCGTCCGTCCGTCGGCAAAAATTAGGCCTTTAAACTGGACCTAGAGAGCTGAAATTTTAACCATATACTTTCTAGGGTCCCGAAATAATCAAGTTTACGAGTTTTTGAAATCCGCCCACAGACACGCCCACAAACTCAAAAAAACAAAATTTTGGAAAAAATCGAATTTTGAGCTAGAAAGCTGAAATTTTTTATATATGATCTATGACTCCTAAAACTGCTCGGGATCAAAAATTTCAAAATTCGCCCACTGACACGCCCACAAATAATTAAAACAATTTTTTTGAAAATCCAAAGTTTGAGCTAGGGAGCTGAAATTTATAATATATACTCTCTATGGGCCTTTTATGCTCATGTGTAAATATTTTCAAAATCCGCCCCTGGCACGCCCACAATTATTATTTTTTTTTTTTGAAAATTCAAAGTGAGCTAGGGAGCTGAAATTTATAATATATACTCTCTAGGGGCCCTTTATGCTCATGTGTTAATTTTTTTTAAATCCGCCTACTGACACGCCCACAATTAAATAAAACAATTTTATTGAAACACCCAAGTTTGAGCTAGGGAGCGTTTTTTTTTGATAAAATCCTTTAAATGTTATATAACAAAATATGTAGAGCGTTCTTAACAATTCAACCATACTTGGACTTTTGTCACGCCCACTTATGAGGGATAGGAATAAGAATAGGGTATCCAACAGTTCGCCCAAGCGGACTGTAGCCCGCCCCTATGTTTTTTTTTCAACAATGAAAACGCGCAACGGCGTTTTTTTTTGTTGGCAACACTTTTCTTTTGCGTGAATTTTGAAAATCAAAATACCCTTTATAAAGTTTGTAACATGCCTAAATATGAGTTGCGGACCCCTAAAATTATATATGTACATTATATTTGTGATCAGCATTTAAAGTTATGTCGATTGGTAAGTTCTTCCGCTCGTTGCGAGACCCTTAAATTCGAACCAGAAATTTGGAAAACTTTATTCTAAGGGTCTCAATGATCAAGCGTATGCCATTTTTCAAATCCGCTCACTGGAACTCACACATTTCAACAATGAAAAAGCTGATTGAACAGAAAGGTTGAGTTCTTCACAAAGTATGTAGTTATTGTGTTTTGCCCATTGTTTGTAAAGCTAAATTCTTTTAATTTATTTTCTTCCTTTAACTTATATTTTTTTTCGTAATTTGGTGGCTAAAACTACTTCCAATTAATTTGGATATGCAAAAGATCAGGTCAGATATCATTTGTCTAAATCAGCATTTATAGGCCATCTAAAAACATCCTTCCATTGTATTACCCTCGTTATAAAGGGTTCATACTATAACATTTCCATAATGCAGAAATCGTCGAACTGAGAAATATGTACGTTAAAGAATGGGCTGGTGAGAATGACGAGTTTGGCTCAAATTTCATTCAACGTTTCCATTCGATTGGCGTAAATAATCTATGAACTTGGATCTCTTTCACTTATTAGAATAAAGACGTTAGAAAATGTGGCAATTCTATCAGTCTCTCTATTTATCAGTAGTTGTCTTTATTGTCAACGATATTTCTCAATTTAAGGGCCTGGGCTTATATAGCAATCTGTATTTCTTTCTTATACTAAGAAAACAGCAAAATAATATCTTATATGGAGTAAACCGTGAATCCAATAACCCAGCGGCTACAACCCATTTTACCCCATATATAAAGAATTCTTAAGACAACCGATAAGTACTTCAAAAACTTTATCCCCAAACCACTAAAACTTGGCTTAAAAAATAATCCAAACAAAAAAATTAATCACCTAAACTTCACTACACTGATTGTCAAACGCAGTCAAAACTTCAAGCCCATTGTTAACTAGCTTTAATACCTTAGCCACTTAAATTACTCGCGCAGCCCCTTCAATATGAGAAGTCTCTCACCTCACCGCAACTGCACACAATCGCAAATCAAAATAAAAAGATATTAACTCAACCAGTGGCTTGAATGAAAAAGTGCATAATAATGAAGCAACCACACATCCAAAGAAGAGAGTGATAAGAAAAGAAATACAACACTATGGTATGCAACAACTGGTTACAATTGCGGCCTTAATAACACTATAGCTAAGTCAAACCGATCCACACCACAATCTTTGGAACGAAAAACGCGTCTAGAGCAAGAGAGACCACCTCTACTGACTCGAACCATCATCTTGCTCCCATAGTCACGACAAGTATCTACGAAACTTAGCAACGAGAATCTCTATACGGGGATTGAACGGTCGTGCTGAGGTTTCTTTACCTTCAGTTACACTGCGAGTCGTCGTCGCGAGCGTTTCAAGTGCGAGGAATCTACGTTTTATTATTTCTTCTATTACAAAAACAAATAAATTTTATACCGCCGCGAAAGACTGATATTCAGTGCAAGCAACAACCAGTGCAACAATTCGAAATAAAGATTATATTTGATTTAGATAACAGTGTAACTCATATCTATCTAAAGCGGATTGTCTTTCAAAGCGGTTTAGTATTGGATTTCATCGAATTCTTAGGTACCCTAATCCCCTAAAATAAAAGATGCCTGACAACAACTTTGCTTTCATTTTCGCTTGAAAAATTAATTCTCCTTATTTGTTTATGTTATTTGTATGTCATCGAATTGATCTGGCATTGTAAAAGTGAAATGCTCCGGTTAACGCTTTGGTTTACTTAAAAGTTTAACACCTGTCCAAAAGAAATTGATAAACATGCCAACATCCTGCTCTATTTTGTTCATGAAAACAACAAAGAAGACAAGAAAAAGAAAAGAATTAACCTAAAACGTGTGCAAAATTGAATTGTTATTAGGCGGGGCCCGGGTCTTTTAGTTAAAAGTGTAGCAACGTGATGAAGGTTTTTTTTTTTTTTTGAGAAAGTGATTATTTTGTGGAGAAATCTTTTTTGTATTACTTGAGTTTAAATGCGGAAAAGAATGCTCGTATGATGCATTTCATGTTTCTCCATTGATTTGTATATATGGTTTTCTTTTTTAGTGTACTGGCTAAGTCAAGTTATCCAGTGCCTGAATACAAAAATAAAAACGTGATCAGCCTACGATCTAAAAATATAGTGTTATATATTTTAAAGTGATGCCTAGGTGTATTTTGTTTTCCGCATTTTTTTGAGTTAGATGCACCAGGTTTTGAATTTGTTGTTATGCATTTTTATCACAGGAGCTAGCAGATTGTCAAGCATTCATATGCAAGCATCAAAAGTTAAGGTTTCCACAGACGAAAGAGTTGCGTTGAGAACTGGGGTTTTTGTTTGTTGGAGTAAATAGCTGCCTTTGTCCTAAGATAAACTATGATTTTTGGATTATGGATATAAATCAGTTCTTGACACCAGCCCAGTCTAGTTCCTGCAATGAGAAAATGGGGAAAAAAGCAATAGTCATTTGGAAAAAACGCCAGAAATTTCTCCTTACAAAATCTGCCTTCTTTTCCTAAGAAAATAGGCCACACTTTTTCTGGCAATATATCCTAAATTTTCTTTTTTTTCAAAAAAGGTTTCTCACACAATTTTAATTCTGAGAAATGGAAGAAACGCCAGAAATCTTTTTTACTTTTTCGGGTCAAACAGCGTTGGGTGGTCCGCTTTGTGAATAAAAGAGATTTCACCAACTTCAACGCATGATTTAGCCCGATAACGCAACTCCGTTTCTCCGCAAAGAGTAGGTGCTAGTTTTCTGGCAGTCGCCTTTGTCAGCCCTCTTGTCGAAACAAACAGTGTTTGGTAGGCCCACTGTGTAGGTTAAAGGGACTTATCCCTTTTTACAGCATGGGCGACTGTTATAATAAATGCCATGTCGTCAGATACTGTTCAAGCTCGATTAAACTGTCAAAGTCAAGTCAAATAACAATGGACTGAAGTATGATTCCAAGGAATTGCGAAAGCTAGTCGATTTTTAAATACTGAATTCTATAAAAAAATATTCATAGATATTTGACTTCCTCTTGGAAACCTTTTTTTCCTTTTTATTATTTTAGTGCTTCTTTTAGCAAAAATGTTAAGATAAACTTGTTGTGTATTGAGTGGGCTTTCTATTAACGGACGGAATCTCTAAAACTTACGCAGAATTTCGGTCAAGTTTTAGTGCTTCTTTTAGGAAAAATGTTAAGATAAACTTTTTTGTGTATTGAGTCGGTTTTGTATTAACTGGTTAAATCCCTATAACTTACGTAGAATTTTCGGACAAGTTTTATATTCAAATGCAATCCCCAGGATCTTATGGCAGTGCAAATAATACGAGCGAGCTGTAATTTGTATTGATTTTTATTCTGCGATTTATGTTATTTAGCATGAATACCACTGAACCATTTTACCACCAAATTGTGAGCACGGTGGCTCAGTGGTTAGTGGGTTGGGTTTGAGGACCAAATCCTTTCCATGAACAC
This sequence comes from Portevinia maculata, assembly GCA_949715645.1. Lineage (NCBI taxonomy): Eukaryota > Metazoa > Arthropoda > Insecta > Diptera > Syrphidae > Portevinia > Portevinia maculata. The sequence goes on along the minus strand of OX454526.1, from coordinate 283,593,016 downwards.
TTAATGTTTGCTCCACTGTCCAACATTAGTGGCTGTTTGCCGGCAATAGTTTGATGAATGTTGGTTTCGAATTGAATTAAAGTCTATGGATTATCGTGATAAACATGTGCTTTGTCGTGGCGCCAAAGAAAATAATCTAGGTTATCAAATCACATGACCGCGACGGTCAATTCATAAATTCTCGTCGCGAGATGAGTAATGGTGGCGACGACATAGCTTACAGGTGAACAAACTTTGAGCAGCCACAACTGAGCTCGAAATTTTTTAATCATTTTTAAACAGTCGTAAAGCGTAAAACACCACATATTTAAACTACAAACTATTCTGAATATTTTGACACCTGGAAGTAAAAAAACTAGGGAAGGAACCAAGAAATGTCGATTTAAAAATTATCACACCTCCTGTCAATAGGTGTATACAAAATAAATATTTATTTTATTGGCAAAATATTGAAATCTGTGATGTGGCCTAACAAGCGTTACAACTTTGAACGAACAAATTAATTCAAGTGGTTTTTGTGTGAAAACACACGCATATTTTATATTGAAATGGTTAAATGGAAAACAACAACAACTTGTGATTGCTACCACGTGAGGTGTGGGCTGGAGTTACAGAGCTGTTAGAAGGCTTGCCATAACCACATTTTGAGACACATTTTTGGGTTTGTTTTATTAATTTTTGTCAAAAATCCTTTTCTCCCAATGGAACTCGAAACTAGACCAGCTTCTTGTCGGTCAAGCACACCGCACACACACCAAAAGTTCACCTCCGCCAGAATGGGGTTTGATGAGCATACCAACATTCTTCCAATCGCCTACACGTATACTATAGTTAACTTTGTTTAAAGCAAGTTACAGCTGGTGACATACACCATTGACCTAGAGACAGGTGAATGTGATTTTTTTCTCCAAACCTGGTAATAGGTCAAGTTAACTGCCTTAATCATATAGACCTATCAGTGTAACATCGTTCGTTCTTAAAACCATGAAAAGAGTTATTGATGTTCATATTATAGACCGGATAAAATTAACTATGCCTCTACAGTCAAATTAGTATGCCTATAGAAAGGATACAAAAACGGAAGGTGCTCTCCACTGTCTTGTTAAAAAGATAGAAGGAGCGCTTCAAGGCAAGGATACAGCCTTTTGTGCCTTCCTTCCGGGTACGACGCGATTGCAAGGGCAAGCAGTTTTAAAGGTATTGAAGATCCAACCGATGGGACAGAGCTATGTGGGAACGTCGTATAATGACCTCCTCATCGGGAGTAATGCCGGTGTCTGTGACGGCAGTGAAAGGATGCCCTCACTTAGAAGTCTGGACTGGTTCACCGACGGATCGAAAATATAATCTGGAGTTGAAACTTGCGTCTTTGTACCAAACACCAAATTATCTATGGGAATATTTCCCACTGTGTTTCAGGCAGAAATCCATGCCAATGAGATCTATGCCAGAATAAACCTTGAAAAGGTTATTAATGGCACCCGAATACACATAATTTCGGATAAGCAAGCTGATCTTGGAGGAGTAAACCCTTAAGGTACAATAGATCTTTCGGGTCTCAGCGTCAGCCATGTGGGCAGTCGTATTTATAACAAAAGGTGGTTTATTTTGATTTTCCTATAGGATTCATAAGAAAAACAGTTCGTTGGACTGCACGAAAAAGGGGAAAGCGTGAAATTGTTGACACGCAACAAGAATTAATTACAATCCAAGTGGTTTTGTGTGAAAACAAACGTGCAGTTAGACCATAGAATACTCCCTTCACCACAAGGAATACACTATGGTTGCCTTCCTAGACATAGAGGGCGCTTTTAACAACGTCGACACATCTGCAATCGCAAATGCACTAACAGAACTAAATGTGGATGGATCGCTTGGTGCATTGATCAGTCTTTTGCTAACAAGCAGGATTATCAATTCAAAACTGGGCGTTTCATCCGCTAGAAGGTCTGTCAGTAGAGGCACGCCACAAGGTGGTGTCCTCTCCCCCCTTCTGTGGAACTTGGTGGTGAATAACCTACTGACATGCCTGGAAGGGGAGGGTTGCACGGTGATTGCCTATGCGGATGACATTGCTATTGCCGTCTCAGGGAAATACCTCAACACTCTAAAGGAACTCCTTCAAAACGCTCTCAACAAGCTTTCAATTTGGGCAAGAAGCTGTGGGCTGGGGGTTAACCCTCACAAAACCGAGCTTGTCCTCTTCTCCAGGAAATATAAAGTCCCTCATATCGACCCTCCCTCTATCAACGGTACAAGCTTAACCTTTTCCGACGAAGCTAAATTTCTGGGTCTAATATTCGATAAGAAGTTAAGCTGGAAACCCAATGTACAAGAAAGAGTAAGGAAAGCTACAGTAGCACTTTTCTCTTGCAAAAAAGCCATCGGAAATAAGTGGGGCCTACAGCCCCGCATATCACACTGGCTATACGTATCGGTAGTTAGACCGATCCTGACATACGGGGTGGTTGTCTGGTGGACTGCTCTAGACAAAGCGGTAAACCGTGATAAGCTGAGCAAGGTGCAACGCACAGCTTGTCTGTGTATCTGCGGAGCACTCCGTACGACCCCCTCCGCTGCACTGGACATATTACTGCATCTAACACCCCTGGATATTTTCAGCAGGCAATCAGCTGCCTGCTCCGCTGTCCGTTTAAAAGCCACATCACAGTGGATCAATACAAATATTGGCCACTCTATCATTCTGGACTCCCATGGGTCCCTACCAAGAAACATCGACTACACTATACCCCAGCTACAGTTCGAAAAGAACTTCCAAATCACTATCCCCTCCAGATCATTCTGGGAGGAGGCTGATTGCATGGAAGATAATTCGATCCACTTTTACACCGACGGATCAAAAACTAGTGATGGGGTCGGAGGTGGTGTTTTCTCAGAAAGACTTAATATCAGTCTCTCTTTCCGTCTTCCTGATCATTATAGCGTGTTCCAGGCGGAAATCATGGCGATTAAGGAAGTCTTGTCGTGGCTAAAGAGAAACGTGATATCCGCTAAGGACATCCGCATATTCTCGGATAGTCAAGCCGCGCTGAAATCCTTGGATTCAGTCTCTTCAAACTCCATCGTAGCCATAGACTGCCGCTCGTCTCTTGAGGAGATGGCAGAGCAGTTCAACTTTCACCTCTTTTGGGTGCCAGGGCACAGAGACATCCCAGCGAACTGTAGGGCAGACGAACTCGCCAAAAAAGGAACAGCATTACCTCTTCTACCTGATAAAGGTTTCTTAGGTATGCCCATCGCTACTTGTAAACTCATGCTTAAGCTAGCCGCAGTCGAGAGTACAAACCTCAGGTGGACAGGTAGTGATACGTGTCTAGCGACCAAGCATATCTGGCCAAAGCTGGACCTGCGACGCTCTCTGAGTTTGATCTCACTTAACCGACTGCATATTAGCTCTGTCATAGGTGCCATCACAGGGCACTGTCTAATAGGCAAGCACGCATCAAGGCTTGGCGTCTATTCTAACGACTTCTGCAGAAGTTGCAGGGATGAGGAGGAGGAGGAGACTACACTTCATCTCCTCTGCACATGTCCTGCACTCTCCCATAAAAGAAATCTCTATTTGGGAGCCTTCTTCCTTAATGAACTCAGTGACTTGGCTAACTCAGATGTTAGAAGTCTATCACGCTTCATTAGAAGCTCCAAATGGTTTTAGCGGGTAGTGGTAGATACTCCCGATCCTAGTGGCATCACAATGGACCTCTTTGGTCTAAGTGTGTTAGCTTTCGGCTAACAGCCACCTCAACCTAACCTAACCTAGACAAATGAATAGTTCATCTATTAGGAATGATAGTAAAGATGTAGACTACACATACACACTATATTCGACATGTACAGAATCAAAGTTTAAATGAACATATTCTGTCCAGTTATATCTGCTGTTTATGTTTGGAAAAATTTTAAAAACTTGTCTGTGACCCTGACACACTCCACAGTCAAAAGCTTTCAAAAACTAGTTATTTAAAAGTCAATTTGATAGCGCCTTACAATCGCCTTGAAACTTGAAAGAAACGACTATCTACAGCAGTGTCGACATTGATGACACAATTACCTTCTGCTAAGTGTGAACAATTAAAGCCGACATGTAAACTAACAATCCTGGCATTTAATATATAATATCATCATCTAGCATTTGAAGACATCAAGTCAATCGGCTGATTTTGATATAGTAGTGTTCTCAAAAAAAAGGAATTTACTTTCATTTCATAATTAACTTACAATTAATTGATTTGATATTGAGATTGATAACCGTGAAGCATTGACTACTTAACTCTCTTTCTCCATACACCTTTTAAGTGCTTGAAAAAAAAGTTTACACAGACTTGATTCAGATAAGTGTTTACGGCTAATCGAACCTTCGTGAACCACATTATTAATAATTCACGCTTTTATTAAATGATGTGTGGGGGTTGACGATTGGGGTGAAGACGATTGAGGCCATCGATTTCATTTGTCAAATTTGGTTTGATGAGCAATGCTAAGGATTAATTTAAGAATGGTTAAAGTTTTGATAGTTTTGATCTGATGTTATGCTCTTTGTGCCAAATACAACCTAACGAATTCGCTTTATAAGGCTTTTGTAAATAATATATTTGCTTCTGTTTGTTTACCAATGCTTAATTTATTTTTTAATTTTTATTTTTTTGCAATTTATGAACTTCAGCCATGTTCGTGATGATGAATCATGGCTACCAAGACAATTTGCTCACCTTTGACTTAAGTGAGAAATGAAAGTCACCTTAGCTCAACTCAATAGTCATGAGAAGCTTCTCAAATGTGCCGTTAGAATTCGGCGAAAAATTGTAGGTCCCTTTCATTTGTGCAAAAATATACAACACGCAAAACATTGTGGAATATATTATTGTTATAAATATATCTTACACTCATAAACGGTCTTAAGGAGGTTCACTTCTGTTTTCATGCCATTTTTTAAACCATTCAATAAATATATTCTGCACCATAGCTTAACTGTTATCAACATATACGAGTATGTATTTCATTACATTATATTGCCAACATTTTATAATCATACATAGAAAATAATAAAATATGCGACAATAGTTCTACTTAAAAAAAAAAGCAAATAAAGCCATTAATTTAATAAGCAAAGTCTTATCAGCTTTTTGGAAGACACATTTCTTTTTATTTAAGAATCGCTTTCAACATAAAAACACCCAACCCATTAACCATCTGCATATAATTTAATTTTAATTTCAAAATCATCATGCTAACTTTCTCAAAAGAGATTCTACTCGAACCAAATGAGAAATGCAATAAAAATCAACCTTGTTCATTATTTATCTCAAATTAAATAATTAAATAAAATAAGTTTTTTTCTAAATTCAATACCTACATCTTCTACTTTACGCAATCTCGATAAAATACCTCTAATATCAACTGACTAGAATCGTTCGTAACTGGTTGGGGAAAAAAATTTGAATTGCCGCAGGCCTGTTTTCATTAAGTCTATCATCACAATAACAAAACCAAGGTCAAACCTGTCCCCACTTCCAGCAGCATAATACAGCGTGCCAGCATATAGGATGAGGATATTTCTCTCGTAGTTCTAACAGCAGATATTCGTTCGTTTGCTGTTCTAAGCCAACGCCTGGAATTTTTCAAGTCTATGACTTTGCCGACAAACAGGTTAAGGTATCTTCAACTTGGATCATAAGCATATTCCTGAACGAAGAATGACGGTCGAAGCAAAGTTCTTTGTATCACGTTTGTTATTCGGTCTCACTTTGGAAAAGATGCTGCGCGTGAAAGATGGGATTCGCGATTGTATTTTTTCCCAAAAAGAATCCCTAATAATTAGCTGGGAGTGGTTGGGAGATTAAATAAATACTTTGCTTTGATACTGAATAAGTTTGTGGATAAAAAAAACAAATGACATGGATATGACTCTAAACTGGGATCGTTGACAGATTTATATGAATTTGAAGTTTTGTTTTGAAATGAAAGCTATAGATGTGTTTACCGCACCCATATAAAATTAATTGGAGGTTTTGTTGTCGCTTGGAGGGCTTAACCAGTGATTTTAGCAATCGTCATTATATTACAACTTTTGTGATACGTTACATCATTTGAAAGAATTTTTGCATTGACGAATTTCAGTGACTTGCAGTGTATAATAATTCTGACAAGATTGGATAAATTCAACAATACAGAGTGGGTTGGCAGGATAGCCGTGCCTATCGAATAGTAGGAATGAAACATTTAAACTGAGGCTATTCGTATGCCTCAGTAATTGAAACTACAAGTAACTAGTCGTGTTAAGAAAAAACTCGTTTTCACCGCGCTAATTTAATTTCAAGGTGAGGTAGGGTCACCCGAAAGGTCCAAGGTTCTGCCAAATGGTTGATGATACAGCAAAAACATAATTGCATGTCTAATTAATATGCAATAGCATTCATTGTTAATTAAAATAAGATAAACAAAGTTTTTTTCTTGAATACATCCATCAATTTTATTTCTTCGAAAAGTGGGAGAAGGTCATGATGGTGTGGCATTTTCTAATGCAAATTTCAATGGTAAAACGTGCGCCTAATTTGAAGAACTATGGAAATGTATGAATGAATATAAGATCGATGGTATTTTGGTGAGCTTTAATAAGCATTTCAAATGTATTGGATAAAAAAAGAATGTTAAGGATATAACAATAGTAAGAGAAAGGTTTTATTGTGACTCACTAAATAAAAAGTACATACTATCAAAGTTTTGTTAGCTTCGTTTGACCTGATCCATAAAATAATTTTTGTGTTTTGCAAGATTGAAAGTTCAACGTTTTAATTTACGTGATTTTGTAATGGGAACATCTTTATTGCTTAGGGCATGCTTGATAAAAACCCAGCAAAGCGCTAACCTTAGCCTGAAATATGTTTAGGCGCAATTTGGGATATCATTTTCAGTTTGAATACAAATAATTCTTTTATTATTGGGTGTGGCATTGGACAAACTTCGATTAAATGTTTTGAATAAGGCCACACCTTGTATTGAAAATTTGAGCATAATATAAAAAAAGCTTCCCACGAAATCGAATAATCAAAACGCGATCCCAGGCAATAACCCTCTCTCTATACTCATTATTTCCATGGCTTAACGTAGTCGAAACGGCAACATCAATATGTGAGCCTTTCAATTCAAAATATTTCTGAACTGTTGTTTTCCAAATTCATCAGTTCGGCCAAAAATAAATCAAGTAAGGTTTATAATATAGACAAGTACTAGGAAGCTGGAGGGCTTCCTGTCAGGCCATTCTGGCTTGAAGTATCATCTTAACAAATACAAACTGTGCTCAGAGACAGAATATAGGTTTTGCCTGGAGATGGATGAATACGAAAACATGCTCTGTGATGGCCCGGTACTATATTGGTTAAGAAGACGTATCTTCCAAAGTTAAATACGTTCGCCAGCAGAATTAAGAATTTCTTTCGCCAAGTATGTGCTAGCCTAGTTAACCCCTTATATACAATAGATCGTTCAGACCACAGTATCAGCAATAAAGGCATGTATAAAGAAAAAAAAAACAAAGTCCCGCACTCAAATTTCAGCATGAAAATGTCTTGAGCAGAATCAATCAGTTCTATTGGTACAATAAATTCGATGAAACATTTATGCAAATGTACAGGAACGGGCGCAGTGGCGTAGAGATTAGTGCATTGGACGACTAATCTAAAGGTCTGAGGTTCAAATCACGCCAGGCCAAGTAACATCTAAAAACAAAAATGTCTCCAGTGCCCCACCTCTTGCGAACTTCTGACAAACATCAAACAATTTTACCATTCATGGATCAGCGACACGTTTTATATCTCGAAACTGTTCTTCAAATAGGAACATCAGTCAATGTTATCTTAGGTTAGGTAATGTGACTGCCTACGCCTAGGCACGAAATCCAGGCTTAGCTGTTATATCGGTCCATTGTGGTACAACGGGTTGTGAGGGTGTTATTCATTATAAGGTCAGGGAAAGCAGAGCGGACATCGACCTCAGAATCATTCGAGAACAATCGAACCCCAGTTCTGGTTCCTTTTTGGATCACACAAAACGAGCATTTGAATGGCCTCAGTGATGAAGTGATCCAAAATCTCTAGGCCTGCCAATATTTGATTAGTTCGCGTTACATTCGCTTCGAAGAAGAAGATACAAATTCTTATTTTGAAAATATCATCTCGGACATCAAGTCTTTTGTCTTGAATTTAAATATAGAAAAAAGCTTTATAGTGTGCTTGACCACAATTAGTTATGGGACAAAAGAGTTAACATCTAAACTGAGTTTCTGCAAATCAAACACTATGTATAAGATCACATAATAATAAGTCATCTGATTTTCATTAAAGATATTTTTTGTTTGGCTTTAAGTTTACTTCTTCTTTGAACTAATATTTGTCTCATTGTTTTGGGGTAGCATGAATATCCTACGGTGGTCGGTTGAAATGCACCGTGTGCCATGTTCTCTAGTTACTGCACCTACCACCTTGCGGATGGAAGGGCGAGTGGACGGGAAAAAATATGTGCTTACATTTTTTTATAGACAAATTTTACAACTATCCATTTGTTAGGGTGGCGACGGGTTAGAGGTTAGTGTGTTGGCTTGTGACCCGTGCGGTGCAGGTTTAATCCCCATGGGGAACAACAACATACGCCACCCATTCTCATGCCTCTACACCAAAAGGAGGATTTCTGCCTGGTAGTACAATGGACCGTTACCGAGTCTGAGTGCTCTGGGATTTGGATTTCCTTTTTTTATAAAAAAAAATAAAAAAAATAAAAAAAATATATAATCCATTTGTGTAGCTATTGGCAGAAGTTTAGGATTTCATCAATGAAAATCTCCCACAAAAAATGTGCTTGTCCTTTCGAATTTATCCAGAATTCTAAGCACAAACAACTGGCATGGTGCAGGCGTTCAGTAGACCTTACTCAATTCGCGCAGACAGGAACGTTGAGGGGATATATTTTGGCAGTTCTCTATTGTATATAGTATAGTGTTTTCGCGCCTATACGAGTGAAATAAATAATTGAATAAATAGACTTGATATAGTGTGCGCCACTCGTGATGCCGAAATGATATGGCGATGCGTAGAGTCAATTTGCCCGCGCCACGTCATGTATTGCTCTATTGATCTGTAAGAGTATTTCTTAACAATTCGCCTAATCGACATTCAAAAAAAAAACCCATTTTTTAAATGTTGGTAATTTCGTCAAAAACAAATGTTCAAATTTGACAAAAACTCTCAACCGCCCACTTTGGGATATAGGAATATAGCTAGGGTATCTAGCCTTTCCTTTTGTTTTCACTACCTTAAGTCTGTTTTCATGAGGCGGATCACAATCCTAGACACCTTTTCTTTCAGGTAAGCTAGTGTTGCATAGTTCAGTTTATCTACGATCTTAAATGTTCATCAGCTCTGTCATTTACCAACTGTGTGTCACTAAAGTGTGCATGCAGTATATTCACCGGGACCCTTTGGATACAGTGATTAGCGAAGGGTATAAATGCTGTGTCATATATATTTATGTTCAAAGATATATGTACCTCCATATGTACGTATGCCCATTTGGTCAAATTTTGTTTCCAGTATTTAAAACTAATGACAGCCATCATAAGTAGGACTTAATCAACAAAACATATGCTCGGTACAGCATTGCAAGGTAAATGTCTTTCATGCGTTCCTGGAAAACACAACGTTGTGCGAGACAAAGAACATATTCATTTGTTGAAAATACATATTCATGCATGAAAGTATTTCATAACAGAATCAAATTTTCTATGCCACACAGATATGCAGTTGCATGACAATTTGACCAAACGCTTCATTTATTGCATTACTTTATTCGTTGAAACCCATTTAACCAGGCAGAAATATGTGTCATATCAACCAAAGACATGACTTAAATTTGTATATGACATAAATTGTTTTTATTATCTAATATTGATATTTCAGTCTGTTCCCAAAATGAGCCTAACTCTTACCAACTAATAATGCCAATCTGTTTACATGAGTATTGCGTGTGAAACGAGAATGTCTATACAAAAGTCTAATGAATAAATGAATTTCTAAACAAATGGAAAGCGTTTAACTAATTGCCAATTGACTGCGATGGCTTGTCAGATACAATCTTAATAAAGCGTGTTGCTTCTATTATGCCATTTAGTTGTCAGTTGTTAATGACGGAGATGACATGTTCAGATTTATTTAAAGCCAACGTTTTTAAAACCTTCATAGCCCCATGTAACACAAAAAATAAAAATAAAACATATGTAAGGGCTACAGTCCGCTTGGGCGAATTGTTCGATACCCTACCCATATTCATATCCTTCAAATTGGTTTTGGCGTTGGAATAAGAATCCCTATCTATGTTGCAACAATTTTTTCTTTTAGGTTTTTTACCAAAATAATGTGGAATAATTTGGTTTTAATGAATTTGTCGCAAACACTTACAATTACACTTACTTGTACATATTGGAAACATATTCCAAATTTTTGCATGCTACTTCGAAGATATTCTTCAAGATATGTTGTCCCAACACATACACTTTTGAGGATTTACCACCAATATGAATGCATCTTACAAATTACTGATCAAAACTAATAATCCCTTTGAATAAAAATAGAATAAACAATATGTCATAATTTTCTTGCCAAATCCACAATCAGAAGCCCAATTTTCTGCTTTGCTATTTTTATGAATAATGCAACTTAAAATAACTGTTCTGCAAATAAAAAAGATATTTGCTCATTCCTGTCTAGTTAGCACATATCTGAAATTCAAAACAATCATTTGGGATTTCCCATTCGCATCCTCCCCTCACTAACATTTTTATCCGAACGCACATTGAAATTATTTTTCATTTACATGCAAAGTACACAAATAGCGCTCCAAGCACCTTTATATCCATCAAACGCAAGAGATTCCCCGTTCAAGTGTCGTTTTAGTTTCTACTTATTTAATTGCCATTCAAGTGGCATAGCAATTAGTCAAATAAATGTAGACGCTCTGATTCACAAACGACAATTTATTTTTTGATTGACTTCTCAGTGCAATAGGATCTTACTACGACATGATGCAATCCGTTTTTGGAATAAGAAGTTATTCATGATGATCAGGGAGAGCATAGTATTTGTGTGAAGTCTGAAGTTCTGCGAGCTAAGAGCTAAACTAATATTCCCATATGAAACTGACACGACACAATCATAAACGAAAAGTTTTGTTCTGCTTTCTATTTCGCTGTACACTCTTCCACTGCGAAGTGATTCTGAAGAGGATACTGGTTAAATGTACGCTGTTTCGCATACAATTTAGTGTCCGGGATAATAATTAATTGAGAAATGTTGACATTTCGATTTTGTTTGTGAATTTGTTGACCATTGGAATGTAGTTTACAGAAAAAAGGATAATTTGTTTAGACTGATAAATATATGAATAAGGATAATATTCAAACAGAGCTGTCATTTTTAGAGAGTTGTTTCAAATGTGTGTCTAGTATTGTTTAACAAATGATCGTCCGGTGCAGGGACAGTCTAAGAATATAATATAAGACTGAATTTAAAGTACAATTACAAAACGAAAACAATTTACATCCCAATACCCAAGATTGATTTCGATGAATTCCCCATGAGCATCCACCGCAGATGTACTCAATTATAATGAAGCATCTTTATTGATATTATTTCTAGAAACCTACCTAATTTCTTTTAAATGTCACTTAAATGACACAAAGTAATTGAATCCGTTTATTCTTGATTTCAATCGAAATTAAATCAAATTTCTTGTTAATTACAAACTACTCGTATTAAGTACAACTATCGGCTGAAATAATGCAAAGCATGAGCAATCATTTATACAAATGAATAGATTAGACAATATCAAACAATACACCGGGTTTGCAATTTGTTGATAATTACATTTATCCGCCATATTTCATTTATGACTTTATATAACAACCAAAGAAACTGTTAACAATGTTTCCGTGAAGAAGTCATTAAACACATTGACAAGCCTACTAATTGGATAAATTGACACAACAATTTTGATACTTTAACATTTAAAAGAAGATTTTTTTTAAAAAATTTAATTAAAAACAAAACAATACAAAATGTCAAATTGTATGCGCTTATAATTTATAGCCATTAACCTGTTGTACATGATTTAACCTTAGATAATAACTCTCTACTCGATCCGAACATATTCGGTGTATTTCCAACAATTAATCAGATAATCTACTAACACCCGGGCTCGAATTGCGATAAATTGATAGGATAGGATAATGCATGCTGTCAATATCTGGAGTGGAGATCATTATTAGAACTATATTTCTATAGTTTGTGATAAAAAGCATGCTGTGCACGCATACACGTTATAGCATGATAAAAACAAAAGAGAGAGTTCGTTCCTTGCTGTGAGTGCAATGATGCTCTCTATGAAAATCGTTGCCTCTCTCTTGCTCAAACGAACAAACTATGCTATGAAATGTCCAGCAACAGTTGCTCTGCTAATGCTTTTTCCTCTTGCTTTTGCTTTCTGCTATGAATTTGTCACAAGCGGAGACAGCGTCTAATGTCGGTTGTGATAGCGATATGAAATGTACCTTCAATGCAAATAATTATTTTGTAGTTACCGATTTAAAAAAAAATCATCGCTTCAAACCCACAAAGTAATATGTAGTTATATAACTTCCGTTTCCACAAAATGAAAGGAATCATAGACCATTATGGCAATCAGGACTTGAAGAACATAAGGAAGTCATATTTTGGGACTTTAGGTAGTCTTGGGTGTTTTAAAGAATTTATTACTTTATTTTAAAATAATAATTGTCCGAGGAAAACAGCTAAAATTGTTTATAGGCAGAGGAGTTATTTCCAAAAAGAAATCCATAATGGATCGTTGTTCTCCACGATTATTTTGATAGAAAGATAGATACGAGGGTCATTTTTCCAAACAGTACGAATGTGGAATACTCTTCCACACACTGTTTTCCCTTCCAATTATAACCTACAAATATTCAAAACCAACGTGCACCATAATCTCTTCTGTAGTTCTTCTAATAATTGATCCGAAAGCACTTGTGTACGCCACATATTCTATATAGCTCAAAATGCACTGATACATTTGCTTATGGATTCTTAGTACCTATTTCTTGGCTCAAATACTGTTGCACCTGTTCCCTCATCAGATCTTGATCCATACACTGTAGATTAATCCCCTTGTTTTACTAAGCTTTCTTACAGACAAATTTTCTCAGAGTTAAATTTCCTGACTCTGCCATCCCAGATAGCGGTAGTTTTCCAAATAATGAATAATAGTCTTTGCAACGAATGCATTGTTTCCTCCGAATCCTTGTGCCACCTTAAATAATCAAATCTATTGGCATACACCAGCCTTAGCACTTTGTTGAGAATCTCTATTGCTGTGGTCGGATTGGTTCCCTTCACCATCCCCATGAATTTCCCGCTGGCCCTTACGTATCAGGAGAACACGGGTGACCTTATTTGAAATCTCTTCTATATTTTTTCGCCAAATAAGCTGTCTAGAAGTAGTTGAAGAAACGTTATCTAATTGATTCTTAACTGTGTTGTGCATGATAGTCGAATTGCTTTAAGTCTTCGAAGTTTCGTTTTCTAGTGCTATGCGCCCCTAAATGCGTTCCGAGCGCTATTGCTATGTTAAATACATGTTTCTTTCAAACAGTTTTCCAGTCTCGATATCCAACGTTATTAATTTTTATACTTTCAATTCTTGTTTAATGAATTGTTACTTCTGTTGTGATATTCGAAATCTTTCGTGATGTGTTTTGTCTTTAAGGGATCTCGTCAAATCTTTATGGAACTGACTTTTTTGAGAGCGGTGAAAAGTTTGATTATGTCAATTGTAATCACCCAGTAACTCAGTGTTGAATGAGTTATTAAAATGTAATTAATACTTCCAGGTTTTGAACTTTATACATATTTGCACAAACAACTAGAAATTCGATGTTTTTACATTTTCATAGTCAGGTTTTGAACTTTATACATATTTGCACAAACAACTAGAAATTCGATGTTTTTACATTTTCATAGTCAGGTGCTATTAATTTCCATACATTTTTCCTATGTCTACGAGCATCTATGAGTTGTTAATAATGGCCAATTTGTTTTTGCCTCCAATCAAATGGAAACAAAAAAACCGCCTCTAACAAGTAGACAACCAAACTATAAAAATCAGTTTTTAATTTTGTTTTGTTAAAAATCATTAATATTGCGTTCTTGTCAATTGAGTAAACAAAGATTTTATTATTAAGTGAAATCTGTAGTTAAAAAAACATTAGTGTTCCTCATCTTCCAACCAGATGTGTCTATGGATTCTAGATGTCGTGTTTAACGTCAAACTCTGTGTTTGAAAAGAGGGAGGGGGAGGGCTGCAGTGATATTCTTAACCAATCCCTTGCACAGTCAATGTATAAAGTGTGTTAAAAGTACAAAAAAAAATTTAGCTTAAATGAGAATCACCGTGATTTCTAGTTATGATATTAACGGAATAGATTTGTTTGGCGAAACTCATGGTTTAAAGCTGCATTTCATAAAAAAGTCCCTAGTGAACAACATACATAACCTTTTGCGGTTTATTTGTATAAATGATTTAATTTTAACTTTTTAAAATACAGCATAGCGTTAAGAATATTTATTACCCTGCCGGATTCTGTTGTACCTGGAAAAGATAGTTATAGAAGGTGAAAATTATAAAAACAACATAGGGAGGGGCTACAGTCCGCTTGGGCGAACTGTTGGATACCCTATTCTTATTCCTATCCCTCATAAGTGGGCGAGAAAAAAATCTAAGTATAAAATGAAGCTTTTGTAAAAAAAACGCTCCCTAGCTCAAACTTTGGATTTTCAAAAAAAGTTCTTTTTTAAATTGTGGGCGTGTCAATAGGCGGATTTTGAAAATATTTACACATTTATAGGGACCCTAGAGACTATATAGGGCCCCTAGAGAGTATAAATTATAAATTTCAGCTCCCTAGCTCAAACTTTGCATTTTCAAAAAAGTTTTTTTTTAAATTGTGGGCGTGTCAGTGGGCGGATTTTGAAAATATTTACACATGAGCATAAAGGGCCCCTAAGAGAGTATATATTATAAATTTCAGGTCCCTAGCTCAAATTTTGGTTTTTCAATAAAATTGTTTTATTTATTTGTGGGCGTGTCAGTGTTCGGATTTTGAAAATTTTATATCCCGAGTAGTTTTAGGAGTCATAGATCATATATACAAAATTTCAGCTTTCTAGCTCAAAATTCGATTTTTTCCAAAATTTTGTTTTTTTGAGTTTGTGGGCGTGTCTGTGGGCGGATTTCAAAAATTCGTAAACTTGATTATTTCGGGACACTAGAGAGTATAATTTTTGCCGACGGACGGACATGGCTACATCGACATTACTATCGATGCTGATCATAAATATAGTAACTTTTAGGGATCTACGGGCAATATTAAGGTATGTTACAAACTATGCGTCAAAATTAATATACCCTTAGAATAGGGTATAAAAACTTAAGATCAACAGATATTCAGCAAAGAATAAAAACCGAATTTATTCAATTTTTTTTAACTCATATCTCAAATAGAGTTTTCACATTGAAGTCCGAACATTGTGGTTCACGCACTACGAGATTGAGATTTATTGGTGAAAACGGTGAGAGACTGAGAGAAAACTGTCACCTACATCAACAAGTGTTTAACACCTCCAAACACCTTCAGTGGCCTATCAGCTTAACCGCCTTTAATCAACGTTATTTAAATGTGAATATCGATTATTAATATCGATTTTGCAAGAAACTAATATCTACCTAAGGACCATTCATATGAGACCTACTAATAACCCGCGTCCGGATAATTCGTCTTAAAGTTTGACACTTCATTTACATAACACAATTTTTTGGTCGCGGACGGCCGCGAATTCCAACTGGAAAACTATAAGCAAAACCTAATCATATTCGGGTTGTTAGGTTGAGTTCAAACGATTTTTTAAGTCGTCGGTAAGTGGAACGCGACGAAATGTTGTGGATTGTGACTAAACTTTGACAAATCCCGGGAAGGGGGTAATTGTTCGCGGCGAAAAATTTTGAAATCGACATTTGGTTAATTAAACGTGCTGAGCCCTGTTTTTTCGTTTCTTTAGGTGAACTTAACTCACATTTCTCGCTCTTATTATAGTAATATTTACAACTTTCTGTTTATAAATGCATAAAAATAAGCCTTCCCCGCAGTTTGTGTATTCGTTCTTTCGCCCAAGTCCTTTGGAAGTGTTAAAGTGCAGTGCAGGCGCTCAGATAGCTAGGGGCAGACCTGAACGCGATCAACGACATCCCTGATTAACCGCCCAATAGACTGTTTCAACTTAGTATAATGCCATCAATGATATCCAATATTAAATGACTGATTACGCGTATGAAGGTCAGCACATACCTGATTAACCGCCCAATATACTGTTAACTCAATATACCGCGTATGAAGGTCACCCTAGTACCCATCAATCGACTACATAGTCGCTTTCTTTATCTATCCGGAGAAATCTAAATTACGGTTTCCTGTGTGGATACAAAGTTATTTTCTACTTCACTTGCCATTGCAAAATGAAGTACCTGTATTTATTATCTTTAAAGTAAAAATCGAATAGCTAAGCACTTAACCATGTAAGCAATCGGTCATCTCCTGCTGCACACACATTCATTGAGTGGAAGACCTTCTCCTAGCGCAATTTGTTTTTTATGATTTTTTTTAATGAAATTCCACGAATGATTGTAAGCCGCAGACGAAGTTAGTGTGACAAACAAGTATGTCACTAGAAGAATAATACAATAATAAAAATATAAAAAACACGCATTCGCATCGCAGCCGCACAACACAATGCGTTGAGTTCGATGCGTTTTCCAAAGGAAAACATTTCATCGTCGTCGTCGCCGAGTCATCGTACTCGTATCTGTAAATTGAATGTGCACGTTTTATAAAATTAAAGATGCATGCTCGCATTTTTTTTCACAGTTTAAATATAAAATAATAAAATACTATCGCCAGCAAATCATTAGACCGCTTGCGGAGAAAATTCATCGCACCACTGAAGCAATTGTTATTGTCTTCGAATGCTAAAAGATTGTTTTCTGTTTTTTTTATTTGTTCAGCTTCGTTGGACTTTAAGAATGTAAAGTTTAACATTTTCGTTATCGAATTATCTTTTACTCACTTATATTCTAAGGTGTACCAAATGAGTAATTTGTTTGCGGCGGAGAAATAAAAAAATATGGTGAGATTATTTAATTGGAAAAAATGTGTTAAAGGGCAGTGACTGGTCATCAAGCATTTATTGGGCGCAGAAGTTCAATTGCCACTTTAGTAAATGTAATTAGAGAATACGCAGAAAGAAAGATAAATGAGTACTGATTGTGCTAAATAACACTTTAGATGTTTCCTAAATTTTTCAAAGTGATCATAAAATGGCAAATGAGCCGAATACAGTAATCGAATTAATGTTTCTTTCACGTGGAATAGTTTGTAAAAACAAGTAGATTAGAAGCAGCTTCAAATATTTTTTTTACAAATTATTACAATTGTTCAATTGGTTAAAATCAATTGTAAGAAACAACTAGTAGAAGGCCCGAAAGAATCAGGTGTATTCCGGCTTCATTTAGAAGGGCATTGTAAAAAAGTTGCTCATAAAACGCATTATAATGGTAGAATCTATTTTTATTCCATGCACTCTGTTGGGTTTTGACATGAACAATAGATACTTTGTTCATCTCTACACAACCTACTGTAGTATTAAATTTTGCATATTTTGCTCTGCCATTCACGATGGTTTGGTCTTTAAAACTGAGGTATTCATTTTCGTCTCAAAACTGTGGGCTGGGAATCGAAGATCCTCTGGGCTGTTCGTTTTTGTCCAACCGCTTATTATGCCTATTAAGCCCGTATTACGCATGGTGGCAGCTGTCGATTATGTCGATATCGTCCGCATTCTCGGCAGTAGCTGGACGGATCTATTGAAGATAGTACCTGCCCTACGAACTTTCTTCTCACAAACAAGATTGAACAATTGACATGATGATAGCGCATCACCTTGCCGAAATCCGGTGCAAGTTGGGAATTATTCGGAAGAGCTGCTTCCAAACTGCACATCATACCGCATTCTTTCAAGTGTCACGCGGCACAGCTGGATCAGTTTTGCCGGGATCATGTTTTCGGTCATTGTCATGTAAAACTCCTGACGAGTAAGGGTATAGTATGCACTTTACAGTCGATAAAAATGTGGTGAGTCTGGACTTGAAATTCGTTGACCTTTCGCAGAAATTGCCTCGATGTGAAAATTCGGTCTATTGTCGATCTGCCGGGTGGGATCCCACACTGGTACGTGTCGATTTGTATGTTGCGTTCACACAGTATGTTAAATATGCCTTATATTCGACACTAAGCAGGTATATACGTATGTATATACTAGAAAGTATTTATATTGCTTAATGTTTGTTCAAACATTATCCTAATCCTAAGCAGAATGTACCTCTGAGCAGAAACGCTCTTATGCACCAAATACTGAAGCCGGGAACCTTCAAATTTAAACAAGATATCGAACCTATTGCATCACACCACACCTACCTTAAACATATTAAATGTCCGCATTGAATATCATGCTTTATACAGGTTTGGAATTAAATTATTTTATCTCCAAGGTCGATGCTTCGCATAACTATGTTTCTTGGTCTCCCAAAGTAGCTTTTCTAGTATTTCGACATAGTTAACAGACACATGTTCCTTTATCAATAAATCTATTGAATTAATATAAATATGTTCATTAAAACTGTGCCTTAATAATTCGCAAGTAGCAGTATTGTTTTTTTTTGTAAATTTTAAATAGGTGATAAAAAATACCTTTTTGAATGCAATAGCAGGTTTTTTTTTATCCCTACTCACATCCATACGAGTACTCGTACACTCGCAGCGCATAACAAATCCCACCGCAATACAAGGATTTTTCTTTAAGGCTTCGAGCAAAGTGCAAGTGTTGTTTTATTATCCACTAGATCACAAACCACAGATTTTAAGAGTTAAACAGACATGCGAGTTACAAAAACCAAAATTGTGATTATTTGTTATTTATGTATTTACAATTTAAACAACGATTCAGTTCCGGGTGCAAATATAAAAGTACTTATTCTCTGATCTCCGAAATAAAAATTAAATTTCCTTTTTGAATTCGATTTATGGTGAATTATTGATTCATAACAACGTATGCGGCATTTAATTTTTTGTTTCCTTCTGCTCTTTATTGAATCTAAAACACAAACAAATAAAAAGCGAAAGTGAAAGTGATGAGATTGTAGCGCACGGTAGCACGTTGATACCCTCACAAAGAATTAAAATATTTTTGTATTTAATATTTAAATTGTGAATGTATTTCTTGTAGAATATAATTTGAAAGAAAGGAAAATCATCAACATTTAGTTCATAAGTTTACTTAAGAAATATTAAACAAAAATCACACACCTACACAAAATGCATGGCCAAAGGAATAAACTATGCACAAAGCTGTCCAGTACGTTTCTCAGAAAGTGGTGTAAGTATTCGTTTATATTGTATATTTTTCAGTGCTAATATTTAGTTGATATAATTTGGTGTGGGAACTTTAAGAATGAAACAATGAAATGAGAAACTAATTATTATCTTCAATAAGTGTTAAGTGCAGAAGCAAATTTTAGATTGCAGTTAATGAACGAATGTTTTTATGATAACTCAACGAAGCATATCTCCCATGAGTTTGTATTTTACAAATTGAAATCGAGTCAAGTCGGCTCGAATCTGGTTTCATTTGATTATAATGCACGATCACAATCAAGTCCATAGGTGGAACCAATATTTCTAATGAAATGCATGTTTATAAGGTTAAGTTGCAAGTGAATAAATCAAATTAAGAAAATAAGGGCTTACGAAATGACCAAGGTCAGATAAAGTTACTATTAAGCAATATTGTCTTTTTCATTCATTTTTCTGTGGACAAAAACTGAATCAATGACGAGTTAATAGCGCCCGGATGTCGCAAACAGAATTTAAAAAAAGTTTTGCTTACTATTGCATGAATACCGGTTTTAGTACCTACGAACACGGCTGTCACATTATTTTGAGTTTGAGAAGGCAATTTTCCGCTGTTGTTTTTTTCGGCGAACCCCACAGGTAAACTAGTAGGAATGGAAGTGAAGTTGGACGTTGGGGGGTGATGATCCCGCTGGTCCAGATCATACCTTCGTGAAAATTTTCAAACGTCGAATACTCAAAAATGGCCAGTTCCGAAACAATTAATTTTTGCCGAAGAGATACATAATTTAGGTATCTATATAATAAAAAATATTAAATAGCAATTCTTTGTAGGTACGAGTAGTATTTGTTGTATAGGAAACAAGTAACCTAAAATTAAAGGTATGTTGTTGCGACTTTGTGAAACTGATAATGATGAACCGTCAGTCAGAAATTAACTGCGGTAGAGCATTCCAATTTTTTATAGGGCATAGGAGTGAAAATAGTACTCAAAAATTCTAATACGTTCAACATAATTGCCGGTATTCCAAGGCCACATAAGGTATTTAAACCCTATCGCATCGACCATTTAAGGCCTTGTCACGTTAACAATCGGTTACTCAAAGCACTACTTAAGGCCTTATTCTAACATTGAGATGTCGTAGAGCGTAAGCGCTTACCATTATTTGAACACCTTAGAGAAGTTGGTCTGTCAGGCTTTACTATCCCGCTTACAGGGGAGCACTTAATTGAGGGGTGCCAGGCAGTATTAAAAGCAGATCTAACTACACCCCTTGTAGGGATATAGGAGGGTTGGATAGTTTAATGCATGTGTGGTCAATAACGTTACCTCTATGCTATGCTACGGATGGAACATGTTCAGGGTTTTTTTTTATTATTATCTCAGGGAGGTGCTAATTTTAAAAAGATGAAACTGAGGCCTTAGATACTCAGTAATAGTGTGGGTATTTAACCCACTAACCCCTTCTCCCTTCTTCCTGTTTTCCCGGCGGTAGTATCTTGTCATATCATCGCAGGGCACCGAGGAGCCAGCCTTCCAGTTATTGCGGTAAACCAATCACCAATTTGTCTTTCAAGTTTTAAAATTTGTTTGTTAAGTATTCGTCTGTAGACGATTAAATACTGTTCTAGCTTTGGTTTTATTTTTCTACCTATCAGTGAGTTCAAAGGGTTTTATTCTTCTTAGCCTCCTAGTCAGATTGTTAGTATTTAATAGATCCGTCATTTCGGATTAGACGTGATTGTGAAGCCTTAGTTTTTGTATATTTATGTATATTGTCTTCAATCATTTCAATTTCTAGAACTCTATCCAGATCAGGGTTTCTTATGAAATTTGTTTTGCATTTGCATGTCCATTGCGGAAGTCGGCGGCCCACACAGGTTTCAGAATTTGCTTATAAAGCAGTACTTTATTGTAATTGGACAAACAAGAGCAATACATTTTACCGTAGCGCCTGTTCAGTTCTTTTCTTTTTTTCTTTACATGTGCTTTCCAGCGCAGTTTTGCGTCTAACGTCTTGGTTAGATATTTGAATGTGTTTGCAAATTGCACTTCATTTTCATGTATGCATACTGGGATGTGCTGAACATTTTAATGTGAACCGACTGTAGGTCATTTAATTTAATTTGCCATTTTTTCGCCCATTACCATTTCCATTTAGCGAGTGGCCGATAAATAAGCGATAACATAAAATTGACAGATATAGTACAAGGCCAAGCACACTGCCTTGTGGAACACCAGCTTCTATTTCTCTCTTGTTCAATTCTAAGGAATCGCTGTATAATAAGGTTCTACAATATTTGAAAATTCCGGTATCGGTTTGCCTCGAGTTTGAAGCTTTCAACTAAGTGAATTAGTTAATTTCAACAGAGTGAGTTGGTTAAATACAACCGAGTGAGTTGCTTAAATTCAATCGAGTGAGATGGTTAAATTTAACCGAGGGAGTTGTTTAGTTACAACCGAGTTGGTTGGTTAATTTCAACCGAGTGAGTTCGTTAATTTCAACTGAGGTTGTTTAGTTTCAACCGAGTAGGTTATTTAATTCTTACCAAGTAAGTTGGTTAATTTCAACTGAGTATGTTGATTAAATTCAACCAATTTAATTTAAATTTGTTGTTAAAATTTACCTAGTATATTGATTAATAACAAACAAGCATGTTTGTTGAAAATAACGTGTTCAATTAAATTTGTTTACTGAGTTTGTTTGTTACTTTTAACCAAGGAGACTTCGGAGAGGAAATTGATAAATCCGTTAAAAATAGCCCTTAAACAACTGGACTAGGTTTGTTTTTATCAACTAACTCTGTTAGAGCTCTATTAACAGTATCACTTAGTTGTTATTAACCGAAAGTCGATTGTTTTAACTAACACATTTTCAGCGTGTAGGACGTATCCCCTTTGCTGGGTTGGTACCTGATCTCCTATGTATAACCCGAAAAGATATAGCCAGAACAACAGCGATCATCACGGGACACTGACCTATAGGAGACATGCGGTCAACCTAGGCATCCCATACAAAACCCACTGCCGCAGTTGCAATGTTACAACTGAAAAAGAAACCCTAATTCGCTTTTTAAGCACCTGTCCGGCACTAGCTAGGACCAGATTACGAACATGAGGAAACCCTTTTTTCAATATACTTGAAGAAATGTCCGAGAAAGTATTACGGAACTAATAACTTTTTTAAATTCCACAGGTTGGATTTAAAGGCTTCAAATCATCAAACGATAATACCCATGCTTATCTGAGTTTGTGGTAACAAAAGGGCACTGAGTGCTTATTAGGTCGGTTCTTAATAAACCGCCACACCTACCTGATTTTCCGTGTTATGATATATTCAAAGCGAAAGGCAATTGCCATTATTCCTTAGGTCTGGTCAAATTCCCTTTACTCGCTACAAAATCTCGTTTGACTTTCTGGTAGCCTGAGAAATTTCTAGCTGTTCGGTTTTGATTTCCGTGAATGAGGTGGAGCTGCGGTTGCAAAAAACTCTCAAGATGTCGATTTCCTTCTTCACCTAATTGGGTCTGACTGTGTTTTGTTGTTTGTCCAGATCGCCTTCATACAAGATTTATTTGCTCATCAATAATCGTACAGATACTATCCATACAATCAAGGTGATAACAATTGTTAATAGTTAGCCTTTGGGTAGAAATGTTAATCGACTAATTACGTCGATTTTTTATAGTTTTCAATTACCGATTCACATGGGCATTATATGGCTCTCATAGAAGATCTGTTCGTTCTAGGAAATGTTTATCTACCTATCCTAACTGTGTGTTATTAATTTCTATTGATATTTTCCTGTTCTTTTTAAAACGGCGACACACAACTTGGAACAATATGGTGTACTTCTTCGTTTTATTATAGGTATATCCTTTTCTCTTCTCATTTGCAAGCATCTTATTGTTACAGTTGAAGGAGACAAATATCCTGAGCTAATATTTGGCTTACTTTGCGTTACCTTGACGGGTTCTCGTCACGTCTGGCTTTATCGCAATCTGTACTTATATACTTGTAAATACCAAAAAATGTCTTCAGATATCGGAAACTAATGTGTAGCTTTTTACCCGTCTCAAAATAGGACTAAAGAGACAACTTTCTTGCATTTTCTTGAGCCACTTCCACTGATATCAACCAGTTTAATGCATAAGTCTTAGGTACATAAAGACTTACTCGCAATTTAAAAAGGTGAATAAAGTTAAAAAATTACTTTCTACGGAAATGAAACCAAAGTCAAAATTTGTGGAAGGCTAGCCACCTCATTTTGGCTGTTTGACCATCTACCATTAAAGTTATTTCCGCTAAAAAATAACCTACTTGGCTTTACGACTTCAGAGTTCAGACTATTGGTAATGGGCTAAGGCCGAACTTGCAATATCTTCTTGGAAAAGTCAAATGCCTTCATCAGGATAAAGGGGCCGTTATAATGTTTGTTTTGTTTTTTTAAATATCAGCATAAAACCAATTATAAATAACGATGCACGGAGCCATTAAAATGAAAACAGGTTCTATTACACTGTCTTTACATTATTGAATAATTATTTTTTTACCATTCTGGCTTCCTGGAAGTTTCACTTAAACGTATTTTCCTGTTAAACAGTTATAACTACATCTTCTTATGCTGACCTTCCTTGTAATTATTTTTTTTATTGTTCTAACAGCTTCCTTATAAATTTAAAATTAATTTGTTTTGTTTCAAAAAGTAAATAGGTAGGTACCGCCGACCTTGAACTAATATGGTGGTTAATTTATGGTCAAAATATTGCTTTCAAATGCAAATGAGAGGAAAAACAAGTGTGACAGGAGCTTATGCCTACTTGTCCCACCACATTAAGCAATTTTCTGCGGATAAACCTAAGCTCATAACTTACACTGACACCCCCTTGTTCCGTTGTTTTATTGTCTTACGCAAACTGCATGTGGACATTCACACATAAACATATTGCAAACACATGAGCACGCATCATACGGTAACCGGTGATTATGCAGATGGGGCTATAAAATAACTTAACCAACGTTGAGACTTGTGAAACATGAAGCTCTGCATGTGATTAGCAAAAAACCCTCAAACCATCATCGTGGGTTGAATCATATTGATTTTGCGATTTCATTCACCTCATTCAATTTGCTCAACTTATAGACCACTATTGCTAAAGGTTTTTGACTTCCTAGTCATACCCACGTAGCCACAGTTTATTTATGAGTGAATTAACGTTATTCCCTTCGCTAATTAGTGAAAGAATTCGCATGGAAATGTATAATTAAAAAAAAAAAACACCTAAATAACTTCTTCATAGAAATCCCAAGTTATACGAAGCTTATCTGGTGTGAGCTCATTTAACTTCTTCTTTTTATGAACAAGAAAAAGTTGCATAGATCTGCAAGATTTCATAACGCTATAAGTTGTAGTTTCCTTTTATTTTGTTCGTTGGATTCCTGAGATGAATTTTGTTGATCATAAACAAAAATTATGATGGCGACAGCATCAACTGAAACAGCTTACCATGGTGGTTTCTGTTAACGCTGCGAGGTTATTAACGAGTACTAGCATGTCTGCTTTTTTAATTGGCCATCCTCTATTTCGCGCTAGCTTTGATAGTAAAAGTCACTGTTTACTTTTTGGTCTTGTATATTCGATTCAAGGTCGTTACATAATGATTTCTTCTTTTTTTTTTGTTGAAGCTACTTTTTAAAAAATTGGTTTGGTCTTCATTAAGATCGGAGATAATAGATGGATCATCACACCTTGTATTGTTCGTGCTGTCGACTAAACTGTCAGTGGGAAGAATACTCGATTGGGGATATTTTAGTTTTTTGATTGGGCACCCTGATATGACCGTCACTTCTATTTACTTTTCTCTTTTATATGGAAAAGAGCGAAAAATTCTCTTCGGCATGAATTGCTTCCTATTAAAAAAAAATTTTTCGGGTCAAGCTAAATCAGAAATAAAATTCCCAATGTTGCTTTGTAAAAGGAATGAATAAAACCACTTTATTCGTCCCCAGAAACCACCTTTGATTCTTCAAAAAACACTGAACTTTTATCATGAAAAGAGATTGGATTCTGTTAAGAGTTGATAAAAAGATAGAAGTGTCGTTCAGATAATAATTTGAAGGTTATACCGGAAATACAATCACTAAAATGGCGACTAAACTATCTCGAAAACTTGATATATTTTCTTTACTCGCTTACTAAACGCGCTCCGGACCCGTGTAGAGATACTGCAGCCTTCCATCCTCTGCGATCCCGGGCACGCTGCTTCCAGTTGTCCAGATCAAACGCTCTGGCATCCACGATGCTTGGTCCTTAAAACGGACGTTCGGTTTCATATTTTCGGTCTGACATTGCTTTCATAAATCCAACAATCGATGGTTTGTCAATGAATCTTATATTCGCTGGAACCACAATTTCAAGTTAAATTTCTTGCACTATCTTCTAGAAAAAGTTTTATTTAGGATAAAAGAAGATGAGTTTCAATAACTTGCAAAGTATCATGTCAAAGCAGCGAAACTGCACACATTTTCAAATCAATTTAGCTAGCTCGATCTGCTTCATCAAGTGTGAAGCTATACTTTTGTCACATCTGACAGCATTCTCTTAACATCATCCTGGACTTTGATTCTATGAGTTGTTGAGAAAATGAAGTTTGTTACAGTATCACGTATATACCTACCCCTAGATTCACTTTATTGTGACCTCACCGAGAAAACGCTTGGAAGCCTGAGTGACTCAATTGTTTTTATTTTCTTGATTTAGCTTGATTTAGTGTTAGTTCATGTAGGAGAGGCTGGAGCATTTGTGGCCGTCGAAACGTCTTTTTCTTAAGTTAGTATCTTGACAATCATCCTTCTGGGAGATACCCAAGACATGCAGAGAAAGTTTGGGTGTGATGATGATACATAGATATCTTTATTACCTGACTTTCTCTTATTCGGCGTCTTCCAAGTGTATCGACTTCTTCCGTTTCGAAAGAGCATTACTCTTGACTTTGTGGTGACGAACTACTGCGGCAAAAGCGGAATTGGTCGTGAATTCTTAATCATACCTTGCGTCGTATGAGACGGTTTCCGCCACCCCTGCCAAAGTGATGATTCTTTAATATTTTTTTTTCGTCGATATAATGTCATCCACTTAAAGTGAAAAACGCAAGCGACTCAGTAAGCATCTTTGATATTCTTTTATTTAAGAACCAAACCGGTTAATTGAATGCCATCCTCAAACTTTTATTGCCTATAGGTTGCGTATAACTTTTCGAAACTTCGCTGATACACCTAAAATATTCGGCGCAAGAAAAAGAGCATTTCTTTCCACATTTAGGTACTTGCTTTACCTGCAAAGGCCTTCTTCAAGCTGGATAAGTAGACTGGCTCCTCTATTATCCAGCGCAATGATCGCTGAAGCCTTAAAAATATGTGTATTTCTTTGAATTTTTTGACAACATTGATCCAGATGGTATGCGATTTTTTTTTTTTTTTATAATTTGCTTACGCTAAAGGGATTTTTTTTTTCTGTTGTTACAGTACCCTTATAATGCTAAGAACACAGTGTAAGCTACTTGGTATTTAGAAAGAATAGAGAGATAGGAAAGAAGTGTTTGGGTGCAGTTGTAGGGTTTTTCTCCACGGGTGGTGTCTAAGTTACTTAGGGAGATTACGATTTCATGTATTCGGTATAAAGTAATGGACTTGGCCGGGATTCGAACGCACGACCTTCCACTCCGTAAGCGAATACACTACTACTGCACCATTGCCACCCGCGATGCGGTTGCAGCAAAATGGCGCTGAGTCATTTAACCATTGACTTACTGAGGACTCGATTTATCGACAGCATAATATAGATAGATAAATATTTTATTTCGTATGCATAATTGTGTTAACGTAAGTATTGTTACAGCACATTTTACAGTTTAGATATGTGAAGGCTTACATCTTTCTTCTAAGACATTATGTATTTGATATTAAATAAGCTTTTTCTTAGTGACCAATGTTTACAATGAAAGTTTGAATTTGTCAAGTCGCTAATGAAAGACCCTTTATCGTGAAATAAAGTTCTGAATTGGTCACCGGGATCGAGTGATTTGACGCTACTCGATTACTTTTTGTGCGGCTATGTAAAATCTTTAAAGTAGAAAAACAACTACTCAAGAGTTGGAAGCTAATATTTAGCCCATTATTAAGGAAGTAGAGTTCGAATTAGTGTCCCAAAATTGAACCGACACTATCAATATCTGCCGAGGAAAACAAATGTCCGAAAATGTTTTGAAAACATATTGAAATGAACCATTCTTTCGATTCATATCGTTATTATTTAAAAACAAAGTGTAATTGCTATTGAAAATCATTATTTATATATAGGTACAACGATTATACCAATAAAACAAATTAAATTTCCACACGATATGCAATCACTTTCTTCTTATGATTGCATTTAGAATTGCAAATTATTATTAAATGTTACCTGTTTTTTTCTGAATTTAAGCCAATCATGCTTTCTCTGTGCAAGTTAACAATTTTAATGTTAATGAAAATAATAGCAATAATAATAAGATATGAACGTATCTTTGCAAGTAACCAATCTTGTTCATACGTTAAAAGCTGATTTGCATCGAACCGTAATTAATATGGTAATTATTTTAATGCTTATAAAAAATGAACTCGAAAATTAACTTGATATGCCAAATGATTTAGTGCATACAGTTTTGTAAATATGTTTGTGAACTTATGCAATGTAAAAGACTTGTGCGCGATGAATGCTTACGAGTATGTAAATGTAAGCCAACAAAAGATTCATTATAAAAAAGTTCCTTATTATTTACTTACATACTTACTTGAATTTAACTTCACATTAGAAAACACTTAATTGTAGGAACTTAATGAGGTACGGCCATATCGAGAATTAAGTTGCCAAATTTGATAAAGTTTCCTAAAGTTTAATGATTCTTGAGAATATATTTTGGATATTTTTTTTATTTTTGAGTTTGAAAAATACATACAGAAAATGCAATAACATATTTTGGGATAGATAATAAATTAGAACATTTCTTAAAGCAAATTTCGGAGGAACAGAAAAATATCTCTGGAAATTAACAGGTTTCTCTATAAATTATTTTTTCCATAAATCTGTTTCGGACAAGTGTTTCTTCCTATTTACAAAGGAGTATCAACTGTCATGAGAAACTTCTCAAATTTGCCGTTCGGATTCGCCATAAAGATTGTAGGTCCCTTCCACCCTACGTTTTTATACCCTTATACTGGGGATAAGGAAATTATGATTTGAAGATAGAGAGAGATACGGATGTACCAAATTGTTGGAGAAGCTAGATTTAGGTATAGGCAGTTAATGCCTAATACTCGAAAACTCCAGAGCTAAAATAGCTTTCCACACTCCAGAATACAAAAACACCACGCTTCCTTTTGTTCAGTTTTTATCGAGTTTTCCTGAATTTTATTTGCGAGTATGCTATTATATTTATTACATTTTTAAAGATTCCCATTTTTGGAATGAGAGGCGACGACTGATAGACATAGATTTATATATACATATATAGACCTGACTTACGCCAGCTTAAAGAAATAGCAAGACATTATTAAGGAGACAAGACAGATTAAGGAAAGTCATAATGAAATGGACCATTCCGTACTTGACAGCTCATTCATTTTGCTTAAGTTCAGTATGTGCAGCTAGGTCGTTTGAGAGAAATTTAGTGGGCTTTTCCTTCGGATTTGACATAATATTAATCCCGCCCAAATCTATTATGGTTGCGTCTTCACTCATATAAGAAAATTCTTATATTTGATAAGTCAAGAACTAGGAAGATTGCAAGCTTTCTGCCGGGACAATGCGACTTGAGGTACCATCTTAACAAATTAGATTTATTTTCGGGGATAGAATCAAGGTTATATGTAGAGGAGGATGAACCCTATGAACATTTTCTCTGTGAATGTCCAACACTACATTGGTTAAGTCGTGTCGAGTCCGACCAAACCCCTAATGGTAGATTCAAACCTCTTCCATCTTGATCTTCATATCATATTTACTACATCTTGTAGCGCTGTAAGGATCAGAGAATTCGGGCTCTGGTTATGAAAACTCTTCGGTCGCAGTAAGGTGCTTGGCCTGTTATCCGGGGATCTGGTTGGGCTGCCACCGACTACATAACGCTCAAACACAATCTAAACAATGTTCAAAAGATTTGCTACTACATACCGCTCAAACACATTCTAAACAAAGCCGCCCCAATATCAAGTACGTATACTGCAAAAATGGAGCGTTCCCAATGAACCGCCAGGTAACGATTTTTACCGAGCGCGACGATTTGAAGATTTAATTCGGAGTTGGCGCGGGTATCTTCTCAACGGAATTACACATTTCCTAATCATGCGGAGTACTAGGTTAGGCCTTTACACTCATACTCACCCCTCACCCCTCACGCCATGATAAAGACCAATGTTGCTTATTTATTGATAGCCAAGCAGCTCCAAAAGCTCTCGACTCACACTCCGTATCATCCTAACTGGTCATCCTGTGCAAGTACGTAATCACTTCTTTTAGCCATCAATTCAAGGGCGAATTTTAGATGGAGTACCCTAAGCAGTTGCATTATATCCGGTAAGATATGGCCCTGCTTTAACCCAAATGGAACTCACGATCTTACAAACAGAACCTGACATGAGATTGCCAGAATTGTCGCAACTAGCACTGATCATTGTCCTATCAGTATTCAACCCATACTGTATCAGTTGCAAAGGCCCACTGGAAAAATAAATCCTGACCTATTTCATCTGCGATTGTCCGACTCTCCATAGAACAAGAGAACGCACACTCGGCAGAGCCTTCTTTGACCACCTATCAGAATCTACGAATAAAAAATGCTTCAGCATCATTGAAATTCTCAACTCCACAGAATGGACTTGAAACACGCATTGGTACCCTTCGTAACTTGAGTGATGTTATCAAAGCAGAGCGTACGTACTAATTATGCCATGCCCTCGTGCTGCCAGGCACTCCTACCTTCCTTACTCATATTGGTTAAGAAGACGTATTTTCTGCAGAGAAATGC
This sequence comes from Portevinia maculata, assembly GCA_949715645.1. NCBI lineage: Eukaryota > Metazoa > Arthropoda > Insecta > Diptera > Syrphidae > Portevinia > Portevinia maculata. The sequence continues at coordinate 283,562,376 of OX454526.1, read as the reverse complement.
GTACGTCAAGCAATAACCTGTAATTGGAGCAAGCACGAGTCGAAATCGTAAAAAAAATTGAGGTTTAATACTCCTGGATCACACAAATATAACACCACCAGCATCTTATTGGCCTGAGTTTTAAACTGGTCCGAAACCGTGAGACCTGTCATTCATTGAAGTCGAACTAACGTCAGCCCCACAGGCGTACCAGAAGTAATGCGGTAAAGTGGGAGGATTATGATCCATTTAATCCTGATCATAGCTTCGCCGTGAAGGTAGAGGAAATATGAACAACTAGTAATATTGGCATTATTATGTATATTTGATTATGGACCTGGTGCCTGCCAGACAACGAAACAACGTTCGCAGTGGTCCGCTAGTTTAGTATAGAAAAACAATATGATGTTCATAATTTCAAAAACTGTCCGGTTTTCCGTTCTAAAAAATCATTCAAGGTTCATAAATAGCTTATCTTTAGAATTCGGGTTTCCAGTTTATAACACAACACATACAAATTTGAAAATTAACAAGAAGGAAACATATTTATTTTTCGCTCAAACTTCTCGCATGAAATTAATAAAACTTAGCAGGAAGTTTTGTTCAACTTTATTATTTTGCTTTGTTTTTAAAACTTAAAAGTTAAAATACTCGTTTTTCTGACAATATCAATTAAAATTAAAAATACATAATCTCCATATTCAGGTTCTTCTTTGATACATTCAACCTTTAAAATTTCGAATTAATATCTTGTTCTGGTAAAAAATCTTCACACATTGTTAATTTATTCATTTGGAATAAATTCTATATTATAAAAAAATAGCTAAGTCAATACGCTACGTTGTGTACACAAAACTAACAAGATCATGCAATTTATTTACCAACGTTCCAATATTTACTTAGCTTTGTCATGATCATGACTGATGAAAATCGTGGGTAGTTTCATGGCTTGTAATCAATTTGCATTATTTTTTTGCACATCTATGGAACTTTCTCCATTGAGAATTGCTGTTATTTAACTCGTATCAAAGCGAGGGTACCCGGGTATCAATTTGATTTTTGAACCTATAAAAAATTCATTTCGCTCATAGGACCACATGTGATATTTTCAGAACCTTTTTGAAAATTAATTCAGCTGTGAATGGTGGAACCAACGACCATACCACGTCGAGTTAATCGGTTCTCGTCCCAACAAGGTCCCATACGATGGGGCTCAGTTGAATAGGATTGACAATTTCCTCATTAAGGTGACTCGAAGGCACGTTGCAAGGGCGATGACCAGCGACAATAGTCTGATCTTTGGGGCTTACTATCCCAATATAATGTACATAGAGAGTTCGCTCCGGTCTGGCTTTGTCCCGCCAGAAGCATTTATCCATATTGATGCAAAAGGGCTGGTACAGACGAGGGATGGCATTCCGGTCTTATGCCATCGCTACCGCAGCGCGAGAGATAAGCGGCTCCTCCATGGCGGGGACATCGCCAATGCTCATAAGCTCCTCCGTTTTAGTACCGCAATATCGGAGAGGGATAAATTCGACAAGGAAAAGCAATTCGCCGAATTTTGGTGGCTTGTTGAGGGGGGAGGGGTCAACATGCCCTCCCAGAACGGTGCGTTACTCTAGGTAACATCCTCTTAGCTTATAAGTTAGATTAAGTTAGCTAGGGCGTTTTTGGGAGAGGCCGGGCTCGCCAACGTGTGGTGGTGCTTCCGGGAGTTGACTGACGATGTAAGGCTTCAATCGGCTCACGGCGGCGCGTGCGCACGTTGACGACTGCCAGGCAGCCGGAAAGCAATTAGGATTTTGAACACTTGTTGCGCAAGGCAATGAGTGCTCAGAACTCTAATTATAGTTAGAATACGCTAAGTAGTTTAAGTAAGTAGAATAGGTAGTTTGTAGTTTGTTTTATATAAAAAATATAAAATTATAATAATGATACCGAGTTTTATTTGATTTTCTCGATGAATACATATGTAAGATTAGTTCGTAAATAGTTATTAGGCCGAAAGGCAATAATTATAAAATATAGTTAAGTTTAGGGCGTCCGCATAAGGACCAATAAATAAGAATAAGTATCCTGTTAATTTTAAGTTAGATTTAATCATTTTTGTCTAGTACGTAAGTTGATATTCAGTAACAATTAAAAAATTAATTTAAAATTAAAAAAAGTAATCGGTTTTCGTCAGATCACCGCAATTAAACACCGTTGGGCGCGGTTAGTACGTAGATGGGGGACCGTTTGAGAACAACCGCGTGTCGTTGGCCACTCCCATCTACAGAGTTGAGGTAGATAATTACATACGTGATATCACAATGGACCTAATTTGGTCTAAGTGTGTCGGCTTCTGTCGACAGCCACCTAAACCTAAACCTAAACCTAAACCTAAATCTAAACCTAAACCTTGAATGGTGAACTTCATTTAAAAAATCTGATCTGTTAATTTTACAAAAATATTTTTCAACTCATACGGGCTTATATGCAAAGTACGGCCAGGTTTATATTGTACTGATGTATGTATGTGATTTATGTTTTTCGAGTTTTAGCGTGTTAAGGCAAAAATATTTGTGTTACTGTGTTTCTTTATACAGGGTTATACGAATCGTGCTACAAAAATAAAACGTAATAACTTTTTTTCTGTGTGAGTAATCGGCTTATTTTTTTTAATTGGGAGGTTACTATTTAGATCTATTAAAATAAATGCTTGGGTAGCGAAAAGAGGATTTGGATAGTGCAGCGGTACCATGATTTGCAGTCCTTCATTTCCGTCCAAAGGGAGTTTGGCGGCACTCCCCGAGTAGATGGGCCATTATGAGGCTGGTAAACATGTTTGCGGAATCTGGAAGCATCGCACGAAGGCGGTACCATCGAGATCCCTATTTTCGGGCTCAAGACACAATCGCGGCTGTAACATCATCAATTAAGGCAAATCAAAGCGTTTCGACTCGAAATTTATCGGCGCAAATTGGAGAAGACCGAAGAAGACAACAGATTGATAAATTGATTGTTTATGTCTGATAAGGCCCATTTTGATCCAAACGGCAATGTAAATAAGCAAAATTGGCGTATACGGAGTGAATCTAATCCAGAAATACTCCATGAGACGTCACTGCAACCAGAAGGAGTCACTGTGTAGTGCGCAGTTTCATCAAGGTGCATTGTGGGGCCATACTTCTTTAAAAGAAACGGTGTAACAGTAATTGTCAATGGGGACCGTTATTTAAAGATGTTGCAGGAGTATCCGTTTCAACAGCATTTGGTTACAGCAAGATGGAGCAACTGCACACAAAGCCAGACCGGTTATGGCGGAGGTCCAACGGAAATTCCCAAACAAATTAATATCCAGAAGCTCCACTTTCCGCTGGCCCCTAAGGTCACCTAACCTGACTGCACCAGACTTTTGAGTTTTTATTCTGATGGTAACAATGCTGAAAATAATGACGAGACCAACGAGGCTGACCGAGCAGCGGCGGAGAAGGGCGTTGTGTTACTAGGAACGCTGATAGACAGGCAAAAGAAATATGAAGATCGAACTACATAGCTTGCGATTTCCCAAAATCAAGCAACCAGAAGTCTAGTCCATAACATTCTTCGAGGCAGAACTGGGCCATTTCAATAGTCTGAAATGCTGTCGGAATCAGAATTGTTTCGTTTATTTTTTACCACCGATAAGTGCGTAATGGTGCACAAGACTTATAGCAAGGCTGTAGACATTTAGGCTGCCATGAACGCAAATAATAATACTACTCGAGAGCGAGCAAAAAAAGTCAGACATCACAAAATATTACAATAGTTCAAAAGTCGGTTTTGATTTATTCGACATAATAGTTAGCTTATTCATTTAACTACAATACGTGCTACTTAAATGTTTCCAGTTGCCATGTTTTATAATAAACTCGACGTGCGTATGCAAGAGTTGAGAAATTAGTTGTGGATGTTGAATATTCAGAAATATCCAAGAATCCTATCCAAAACACCGCAATTTCAACAAAAAATAAAACACATTAAAGGTATGTTTGGTGGGAACATGCTATAAGAACCTACATCACATGAGGCATTACCAGAAAGATAACACCCCGGGCACAAGTGACGGCTCCAAATTCAAGGATTATGCCATGTCTGATAGGAGCAACTTCAACCCAGGCGAAAACAAGAAAATGCTGCCCTTTTGTAAAAAGCCTGTCCAGCAGAACACAACTATCAACAAGTATTATTCTTGTTCAAAAAACGCATTCAAAATTCTTAACAGTATATTAAGTAAACATTAATTTGATTTATATAACTTCTAGACTGAGCTGAATTTACTCTTGAGTATGTTTCTGTTACTCTACATAATTTTTCCCCTTTTTATCCCAAACCATACAACGTTAATAGGGACCCGTCGCGCTAACTTACTGTGTATAAATATCGTATTGACAAGATGGTTAATAGGGAGATTTTATTTTACCTAGTTACCGAGTTCAAAAAAAGTTATATTTCATAAATGCTTCGACAGATGAAGTTAATTTTATTTTACAATACATAAACGAATTGCTCACTTTATGGACTCAGAAAGACATTATTACTTGACAGACACAAGCAATAATAATAAATTTATTGACATTTGCCATAACTATACGTCACCAAGGCCAATCAAATTTCACTTGTGCGCACAAAAATATCGCTTATTTTAATTCTAATTATATTTATTTATTATTCCGACTACTGACGCACCTAATTGAATTAACAAAAACCCTAAGCTACGTGCCCCAAATAACCAAGTCAAATTCCATTCGGACATCTTAGTGCCAAAAACGTCACCACCCAAATTCAAAATGGCAAATATTGCGAATTTTTATTTGCATCATTTAAGTGTCAGTCGAAAATGTGCTTACACTGTTTGAATTTTAAACACACACCGACTCTGTGTAATAAGTTGTGGGGCGAAATGTTTACCATAAATCTTCTAAGTCTTAAATCAAGTTCATTGTGATAATTGTTAACAATTTTTTAACAAATTTGTTCTTTCTTTTATTTTCTTTACAGGGATTACAATTGCATTAGCAGTATGCCTACTCGTTCTTGGTATTCTAGTCGCTTGCGGATTTTCAGCGTTGGTCAGTGCTATTCTTGACTATCAGGTGGCATTGAGACCAGGTGGCCAGACGTATGGCTGGTGGTCGAAGCCGCCTGTTGAACCGAAAATTTCAATATTTGTCTTCAATGTCACAAATGCGGATGAATTCCTAAACAATGGCTCAAAACCGGTTCTAGACGAATTGGGTCCATACGTCTATGTGTAAGTTAATAAAACTTTTTTTAAAATTTTAATTTAATGATTTGATACTGCGAACGTGAATTGTGGCGGACTTGGAGATGGAAGTTTCCGTTTTCCGTTAGCAGTTTATTTTTGACAGCCTTCAAATTTCCATATAGCAAGCAGTTTGTATAGGCTAAGCCAGTGGCAGTGTCAGAAGTTATGAAGGAAATACAAATCAACTTGAAGATCAATTACACCAATCAAGTTGTCAAGTCAGCAGAGAAATTGCAAGGCACTGAGTATTAGGTAGTTGGAATTGCAACTACATATATTGGGGTTGCATCAGTTGCGTGTTTGCTTTGTCGGTTATTTGAATTTTTTGTCGGTGAACAGAAAGTGCATTGTCACTTGACTTAAATAAAACCGCTCGAAAAAGAGTCACAGTTTGATTAAGAAAAATCATTATTTTTCAGGAAGATATGAACATGAATATTCACTAACACATTTGCCTTGAATAGGGAAGTTTTGCGACAACATCTGTGCCAAACAAGCTTGCAGGAATACAAATGCAGCTGGATGTAAAATTCAAATGAAAGCAAAAGCTATTCATGAGGAAAAATATTAGTGACGATAAACATTAGAAAGTGTGCAAATAGTGAATTTTGCATTTGTTTTCCTGCAAATTTAGTAGAAAGAGAGATCGCGCATTTGTAAAAGAGATACTCGTAGCTTCTTGAAGTACCCATTCCAAAACTACCTTTACGCAATCAAATTTCACGATGGCTCTACACCAACATATGAAGTACTCATTGTACTTAATATAACCAAAATTGTATTCGTGAAAATCTACAACAAAGTTTATTAGAACTTTCACTAGCAACGTGTTTGAATTTGTTTATACTTGATAAAAGATACTTTTTCACCTTAACATGAATGTGATAATAGTGATAGGTTATTAAAAAAGGAATTAACTCACATAGGTATGAAAATATGAAAATCTTATCAGCGAAAAGAAATGCATGCTAGATAGGCTTGGTGTCCTATCCAATGAAATTGAGTTTTACCCTAAACCTCACATCCAATTGTTTTTAATGAAAGCTGTTCAGGGACTAAACAATTAACCCTTAATTACAAGCAATTAGTCCAAGTCAATTATGCGACATTGAACCAAATCAGGTTTCATAGGGTATTAAGCAGAACAGCTTTTATTTCCGTGAGAAATTGCTTTGCATTGCAGGTTTTGAACTGGTAAACTTTCTTACAAGGATTGCTTTTTAATGATAGTAAGAAATTACACTTTTTCCAACATGTAATTTTTATTTAATTAGACGTGGAGACGTTCAAGTCATGAGTCAATATTTTTTAAAACTGTTGTCACTTGTTGTCATTCAGGTTTGAAATCATGGAGCTAATTCGGTTGATGCATTTCAAATAATTATAATAGGAGAATTTCTTACAATTTAGTAAATTTTGTATTATAAAATATGCATATTATTTCTTGCTCCACCTCTTGCAAAAGTCTCACAAAAAACCAAATCCAAGAGTGTTGAAGATTAAGATATTCGAATCTTAATTACACCGAGAGATTTCATAAAAAGAAAAACACGAAAGTTGCAAAACGTTATAACTTGTATTTGTCGTTTACAGTACACAATTCTTAGCGATACTTGGTGGTCAAGATAAGTGTCTGCCGTGTCCGAAATACGAGTGCGAGAGACAATGCACGAGCGATTATATCAGACCATTATTGTTCTCTCGACAACTCCAAGCTTTTCACCATCGGTAAAATCGTTGTTGTTAGGAAGTGCGAGATTAGAATGAGAAGACAAACAAGTGGTACATACATATCTATGAATTATGTATGCAGACACGGCATCTTTGACCAATAAGTATTAACAATTCATTACAAAAGAACAGAAGAATAGATACAAGAACAAATGACATCAGAATTTAGAAATCAATAAGATTATTGCGGTTTAATAGTTTGAACGCTTGAATCCCAAACATCCCGGCCCCCCTGGAACACGTTTCAGGGCATCGGTAGCAGCGCAAGTTCTGAAATAGGGCGCACAAATGTTCCTGTCGATGTTCTAACAGTAGCGACACGTACTCGTTGATCGGCACCAGGGTTGACAGATTCAATTCGTCCCAGTAACCACCTTGTTGGCGGAAGGTTAGGCTCCTTGATGACCACTAAGTCTCCAGGTTTCATGTTGGTGATAACTCGCTGCCATTTGGGGCGCTCCTGCAGAGTTGTAAGGTACTCTGTATGCCATCGCTTCCAAAACCCTTGTGTCATGCTTTGTATGTGATTCCAATGAGACAGACGATTTGGTGGAGTATCTAGATGGCTGGCCTCAGGAACTGCTGTCAGTGGTTCACCTATAAGAAAGTGGGCTGGGGTTAGAGGATTTAAATCATAGTCGGACATAGAACAAAGAGGACGGGAATTTAAGATTGCTTCTACTTGACTAAGAACAGTGTATAGTTCTTCAAAAGTGAGTATTGAACTCCCGATAACGCGCCGCAGGTGTAGTTTTACTGACTTGACACCAGCCTCCCATAACCCACCAAAGTGTGGAGCAGAAGGAGGGATGAAATGCCACGATATGCCATCCTTGGCAAGATCGGCAGCGATGATATCGTTGTGAGCTTGTGCCATCAAGAATTTATGCATATCAGTTAGGACTCGTCGTGCTCCTTGGAAATTCGTCCCGTTGTCGCTGTAGATGTTTGTGCACTTGCCGCGGCGAGATATGAATCTACGCAAAGCTGCAATAAAAGCATCCGTGGTGAGGTCACTCACCAGCTCCAAATGTAAAGCTTTTGTAGACATGCATATGAACAAGGCGATATATGCTTTGGACATCTTTGGCTTGCGACCCCGGGACAATTTAATTGTTATTGGGCCGGCGTAGTCACAACCCGTGTTGGAAAATGGGCGACTTTGCTGGATACGGTGAGACGGAAGATCAGCCATGATCTGCTGGCTGGTTAATTTCCGCTGCATGAAGCATGGCTTGCATCTGTGAATAATTTTGCGAATAAGGTTTCGACTCCCCAGTATCCAAAACTGTTGTCGAACAAACGTAAATGTCTCGGATACCCCAGCATGCAGAGAACGTTGGTGAATATCTGAAACGATAAGGGAAGATACAGAGTTATTTTTGGGAAGAATGATCGGATGCTTTATGTTGTAGGATACGCTCGAGTGTTTAATGCGTCCGCCGACCCGTAGTAATCCCTCGCTGTCCAAAAATGATGAGTATCTTAAGAGCGTCGATTTAGTAGGAAGTTGGTTGTTGGTACTCAGCTGTTGGATGTCATCTTTAAAAGCGGTGCTTTGAACGAATTTCAAAATTGCAATTCTGGCAGCTCGAATTTCAGCAAAGATTAAGCCGTGGGTAACTCGATTAGAGATGTTACGTTGACAGTTGGCGATGAACCGGAAACAGTATGCAACTATTCGTTGCAATCGATACCACGAAGAAACCTTCTCTGTTAGGTCTTGAAAGACATGTCCATCAAACGATGTGACGAGTGCATGCCTAAAGCCTGATTTCTCCTCTTTGTTTACAGATTCATAGTTCACCATGGTCGAGGAAAGTTTCGATGAAGGCCAGTGGTTTTCTGACAACGATAACCAAGGTGGACCTGTCCACCATATATTGTGATTGAAAAGGACAGAAGGGGGAACACCACGAGAAGCACAGTCAGCAGGGTTGGTTTCCGACGGTACATAACGCCATGCGTATCGAGGTATTATATCCAGAATGGCAGCGGTTCGATTGGCAACAAATGTTGTCCAGCGGCGAGGGGGTGACGAAAGCCAATGCAACACGACTTCTGAATCACACCACGCGAATGTTTTAGCGAATTTTGTTGCGGCAACCGACGATGTAATGAGATTGAGTAACCGAGCTAATAATAACGCACCACAGAGTTCCAGACGGGGTATGGAGACAGGTTTAAGAGGGGCGACTTTTGTTTTTGCAGCAATGATTCTGACACTAATATCACCGGTGGAGGATATTGAGCGGGCGAAAACGACGGCCGCGTAGGCTAGCGACGACGCATCAGAGAAACCATGAAGTTCAATAGCTTCTTCGGACGAAAACACATTTCGCGGAACACAAATTTTTTCGAAAGATGGCAATTGTTCGCGATAGTTCTTCCATCTTTCAGCGAGTTCAGAGGGCAAGGGATCATCCCAACCCAGTTGCATGTCAGTGGACCAAAGCTTCTGAAACATTAGCTTGAACAATATTACGGAAGGAGCGAGAAGTCCTAGCGGGTCGAAAATCCGCGCTATTTCAGAGAGTAGAGTTCTCCTTGTTACCACGGTACATGGATCGATTTGAGCAACGCGATATGAGAAGATGTCAGACGCAGGGTTCCAAAACATTCCCAACACCTTGATAAGAGACTGAGCATGTTCAGGGTCGACGAAGGTATACTCGCAATCCTCGGGGCGTTGTTTTGCGATTAGAGCCCAACAATTGGAACTCCACTTGCGAAGTTGAAGATTGGCTTCAGAGAGCAGCGCAATCAGCTCAGATTGAAGGTTGAGCAAAGTTTCAATGGAATTGGCGCCTGTCATCACGTCGTCAACGTAGACGTCATTGAGCAAGATCCTTGCAGCGTTTGGGTACCTGGTCTGATAATCCTCCGCGATTTGTTGCAGAACGCGAACTGATAAAAACGGAGCGGACGCGGTACCGTACGTCACGGTTCGTAAGCGATAGTGCTGAAGCGGTTCGTTGGGGCTTTCTCGCCAAACGATGCGTTGAAAGTCAGTGTCGTTTTCTTGGACCCAAATCTGTCGGAACATTTTGACTATATCGGCCGTAAAAACGAAGCGATGTTGCCGAAACCGTAAGCACACTCCAATTAGATCACGTTGTATTGGGGGACCGATTAAAAGACTGTTGTTCAATGATTGTCCGTTTGAATCTTTTACCGAGCCATCAAATACGACACGGAGTTTTGTGGACGAACTGTCGGGTTTAAGGACCGCGTGATGGGGAAGGTAAAACTGCTGCGCGGGGCTTTTATTAACTTCATCGCAAGGGACCTTTTCCATGTGGCCAAGTTTGAGATACTCCTGCATGAAGTTTGTGTAAAGTCGACGCAAGTCGGGATTGCTTCGAAATCGCCGTTCCACAGAATGTAAACGTGAAACTGCGGACTGCAGGGTATCTGCGAATCTTGGCGGGATAGTTTTAAACGGAAGGGATACGATATATTTTCCGTCTGTCGCGCGAGTGAACGTCTTTCGAAAATGTTCTTCAGCTGGATCGTTAATTGTATCACGAGCCTTGTGAGGGGGAACTTCTTCCAACTCCCAAAACCTCTGAAGAAGAACATCCACGTCGACGGTTGAATGGAATGATGACAGTTCACAGCCACGATTATTTGCATCGAATAGTTCACCCGAAATGACCCAACCGAAGGAGGTGTTTTGCGCTATGGGTTGGCCCTGTGGACCACGAATTTGATCTCCTTCAAGAATGGACCAAACCTTGTCAGCTCCTAGGAGCATTTCCACCGAACTGGATACGTTGAAGTTAGGATCGGCCAGATCTAAATTCCTAATATAGTCCCAAGTAGATGCGTCAAATGATTTTGCTGGTAAATTTGATGTGAGTTTAGCCAGCACAAATGCGTCAACTGACAAATAAGCTGAATTGTATCGGGAAGATAGGTTGATTGATACACAACCTTTCGTATATCCCGCTTCTTTCGACGATAACCCCATGACCGGGATTCGAGCATGAGTTCGTGGAAGCCCAAGTCTTTGGACGAACGATTCGGTAACGAACGAAGATTGAGACCCTGTATCCAATAAAACACGACAATCGATAAGCTGTCCCCGATTATCTTGAATTCTAGCTAGAATGGTTGGCAAAATAGTTTGACGTCGAAGGCTAAATTCAAGCGAGTGATTGTTAACCAATGGGGTATCAGCGTGAGAAGAGGAAGGGTTTTCAGAAGAGGGAGGTGGTACCGATGAGGACGACGAATTTGGATTTATATGTGTGGGTACCGAGGAAGAAGCATGTCTTGGATCTTCTTGATGAACGAGCGAATGGTGACGAGCTTTACAGATACGACAACGGAACGAAGATCTGCATTTATTCGATGTATGACCTGACCGTAGGCAATTAAAACAAGCCGATTGAGTTTTCGTAAAGTTTCTACGCGATCCAATGTCTAAGGCAACAAACTCTGAACACTGAGATAGATTGTGGTCACCTTTGCACATGGGGCATCGTGAATTAATTTCCGATGATTTTGCTAAGTGAGCTCTAATCTGGCCCGATGTTTTTCCGCGCGATGTAGTCGAACGATTTAACGATTGGCACGATTCTAACGCGTCGCATCGGAGTTCTAGAAACTCAATTAAATTGATTATAGAGCAATCATCACGAGAACCCACTTCTTCAGCCCATGCGTGTTTTGTCTCACTGTCGACTTTACCAAGCAAAAGGTAAATCAACCAAGGGTCGCGAGTGGTTTTGTCAAGTGCACTGAGACCACGAATTACTTCGTCTGCACCATCTGTAATGCGCCGAAGAGTTTGCACGTTAGAGACACTCGTAGACGGGAGTGACAGAAAAGACTGAACGAACGATTGCACGATAAGGTTTACCCGGTCATACCGTTTCTCAAGTCTATCCCAAGCCTCAAGATAATTGGCATCCGAAATTGGAATGTGTTTGATGAGGTTGGCCGCATCGTCACGCAAAAACGACTTCAGATAATGAAATTTCTGAGTTGCGGTCAGGTTTGGCTTGTTGTCGACTGAACCGGTAAATAAATCTCGGAAGGACGGCCAATCCTTATAACTTCCCGAAAATGGTGGCACTATAATTGGAGGCAAATTGATTTTCGAGCAAGTGTTTGACGATGCATCTAAATTTTTTAAGAAGGTGGTTTGCTGATCCGCAAGACGCTGAAAGGCCGAATCATCGGATTTGGGGTTTCCCGAACTTAATCTTTCGCGAATCGCCTTTTTCAAACCAGAATGAGCCTCGAAATATTTATTCTCATACAAACCAAAATCCTTCTCATATTCGGCTATTTCATTGTCCTCCACGTGCTTTAAACATTCGTAGTGAAGTGATGAATATTCGGACCATGCTTCAACTACTCGACCTAACCGAACTTCTAACATCTCTATATCGGTAGAGTCTTGAATAGATGAGAGAAATTCCACCGCACGAGTTAAGCAGGCTTTCGCATTGCCGCGTTTTTGTTTTAACGCATTCATTTCCATGGATTAGGCAAATTTTGTTAACAAAGAAAAGAAAAAACCTTGGTGAAGTGCTGGCTAAACCGCGCCGAAACTCTTACAATATTATAAAACACGATCTATAATTTTAAGAGAAATTGTCACTGAAAATTCTTGTGTCTTTTTATAAGAAAATATCTTTTCTTTTTTCTTCACAAAGCGCAGCACAATAGATCACACACGAGGTTTTTCTGTGCGTCCAAATGTCTCTACACGAGAACAAAAATATCATACCATGCACATGCAACAAAAAAAAATGTTTGATTTTGATTAAACCGCGCGATTCAATAATTGTTAATTCGACTTCTGAAGGACCAAAAACTTATGTTGAAGATTAAGATATTCGAATCTTAATTACACCGAGAGATTTCATAAAAAGAAAAACACGAAAGTTGCAAAACGTTATAACTTGTATTTGTCGTTTACAGTACACAATTCTTAGCGATACTTGGTGGTCAAGATAAGTGTCTGCCGTGTCCGAAATACGAGTGCGAGAGACAATGCACGAGCGATTATATCAGACCATTATTGTTCTCTCGACAACTCCAAGCTTTTCACCATCGGTAAAATCGTTGTTGTTAGGAAGTGCGAGATTAGAATGAGAAGACAAACAAGTGGTACATACATATCTATGAATTATGTATGCAGACACGGCATCTTTGACCAATAAGTATTAACAATTCATTACAAAAGAACAGAAGAATAGATACAAGAACAAATGACATCAGAATTTAGAAATCAATAAGATTATTGCGGTTTAATAGTTTGAACGCTTGAATCCCAAACATCCCGGCCCCCCTGGAACACGTTTCAGGGCATCGGTAGCAGCGCAAGTTCTGAAATAGGGCGCACAAATGTTCCTGTCGATGTTCTAACAGTAGCGACACGTACTCGTTGATCGGCACCAGGGTTGACAGATTCAATTCGTCCCAGTAACCACCTTGTTGGCGGAAGGTTAGGCTCCTTGATGACCACTAAGTCTCCAGGTTTCATGTTGGTGATAACTCGCTGCCATTTGGGGCGCTCCTGCAGAGTTGTAAGGTACTCTGTATGCCATCGCTTCCAAAACCCTTGTGTCATGCTTTGTATGTGATTCCAATGAGACAGACGATTTGGTGGAGTATCTAGATGGCTGGCCTCAGGAACTGCTGTCAGTGGTTCACCTATAAGAAAGTGGGCTGGGGTTAGAGGATTTAAATCATAGTCGGACATAGAACAAAGAGGACGGGAATTTAAGATTGCTTCTACTTGACTAAGAACAGTGTATAGTTCTTCAAAAGTGAGTATTGAACTCCCGATAACGCGCCGCAGGTGTAGTTTTACTGACTTGACACCAGCCTCCCATAACCCACCAAAGTGTGGAGCAGAAGGAGGGATGAAATGCCACGATATGCCATCCTTGGCAAGATCGGCAGCGATGATATCGTTGTGAGCTTGTGCCATCAAGAATTTATGCATATCAGTTAGGACTCGTCGTGCTCCTTGGAAATTCGTCCCGTTGTCGCTGTAGATGTTTGTGCACTTGCCGCGGCGAGATATGAATCTACGCAAAGCTGCAATAAAAGCATCCGTGGTGAGGTCACTCACCAGCTCCAAATGTAAAGCTTTTGTAGACATGCATATGAACAAGGCGATATATGCTTTGGACATCTTTGGCTTGCGACCCCGGGACAATTTAATTGTTATTGGGCCGGCGTAGTCACAACCCGTGTTGGAAAATGGGCGACTTTGCTGGATACGGTGAGACGGAAGATCAGCCATGATCTGCTGGCTGGTTAATTTCCGCTGCATGAAGCATGGCTTGCATCTGTGAATAATTTTGCGAATAAGGTTTCGACTCCCCAGTATCCAAAACTGTTGTCGAACAAACGTAAATGTCTCGGATACCCCAGCATGCAGAGAACGTTGGTGAATATCTGAAACGATAAGGGAAGATACAGAGTTATTTTTGGGAAGAATGATCGGATGCTTTATGTTGTAGGATACGCTCGAGTGTTTAATGCGTCCGCCGACCCGTAGTAATCCCTCGCTGTCCAAAAATGATGAGTATCTTAAGAGCGTCGATTTAGTAGGAAGTTGGTTGTTGGTACTCAGCTGTTGGATGTCATCTTTAAAAGCGGTGCTTTGAACGAATTTCAAAATTGCAATTCTGGCAGCTCGAATTTCAGCAAAGATTAAGCCGTGGGTAACTCGATTAGAGATGTTACGTTGACAGTTGGCGATGAACCGGAAACAGTATGCAACTATTCGTTGCAATCGATACCACGAAGAAACCTTCTCTGTTAGGTCTTGAAAGACATGTCCATCAAACGATGTGACGAGTGCATGCCTAAAGCCTGATTTCTCCTCTTTGTTTACAGATTCATAGTTCACCATGGTCGAGGAAAGTTTCGATGAAGGCCAGTGGTTTTCTGACAACGATAACCAAGGTGGACCTGTCCACCATATATTGTGATTGAAAAGGACAGAAGGGGGAACACCACGAGAAGCACAGTCAGCAGGGTTGGTTTCCGACGGTACATAACGCCATGCGTATCGAGGTATTATATCCAGAATGGCAGCGGTTCGATTGGCAACAAATGTTGTCCAGCGGCGAGGGGGTGACGAAAGCCAATGCAACACGACTTCTGAATCACACCACGCGAATGTTTTAGCGAATTTTGTTGCGGCAACCGACGATGTAATGAGATTGAGTAACCGAGCTAATAATAACGCACCACAGAGTTCCAGACGGGGTATGGAGACAGGTTTAAGAGGGGCGACTTTTGTTTTTGCAGCAATGATTCTGACACTAATATCACCGGTGGAGGATATTGAGCGGGCGAAAACGACGGCCGCGTAGGCTAGCGACGACGCATCAGAGAAACCATGAAGTTCAATAGCTTCTTCGGACGAAAACACATTTCGCGGAACACAAATTTTTTCGAAAGATGGCAATTGTTCGCGATAGTTCTTCCATCTTTCAGCGAGTTCAGAGGGCAAGGGATCATCCCAACCCAGTTGCATGTCAGTGGACCAAAGCTTCTGAAACATTAGCTTGAACAATATTACGGAAGGAGCGAGAAGTCCTAGCGGGTCGAAAATCCGCGCTATTTCAGAGAGTAGAGTTCTCCTTGTTACCACGGTACATGGATCGATTTGAGCAACGCGATATGAGAAGATGTCAGACGCAGGGTTCCAAAACATTCCCAACACCTTGATAAGAGACTGAGCATGTTCAGGGTCGACGAAGGTATACTCGCAATCCTCGGGGCGTTGTTTTGCGATTAGAGCCCAACAATTGGAACTCCACTTGCGAAGTTGAAGATTGGCTTCAGAGAGCAGCGCAATCAGCTCAGATTGAAGGTTGAGCAAAGTTTCAATGGAATTGGCGCCTGTCATCACGTCGTCAACGTAGACGTCATTGAGCAAGATCCTTGCAGCGTTTGGGTACCTGGTCTGATAATCCTCCGCGATTTGTTGCAGAACGCGAACTGATAAAAACGGAGCGGACGCGGTACCGTACGTCACGGTTCGTAAGCGATAGTGCTGAAGCGGTTCGTTGGGGCTTTCTCGCCAAACGATGCGTTGAAAGTCAGTGTCGTTTTCTTGGACCCAAATCTGTCGGAACATTTTGACTATATCGGCCGTAAAAACGAAGCGATGTTGCCGAAACCGTAAGCACACTCCAATTAGATCACGTTGTATTGGGGGACCGATTAAAAGACTGTTGTTCAATGATTGTCCGTTTGAATCTTTTACCGAGCCATCAAATACGACACGGAGTTTTGTGGACGAACTGTCGGGTTTAAGGACCGCGTGATGGGGAAGGTAAAACTGCTGCGCGGGGCTTTTATTTACTTCATCGCAAGGGACCTTTTCCATGTGGCCAAGTTTGAGATACTCCTGCATGAAGTTTGTGTAAAGTCGACGCAAGTCGGGATTGCTTCGAAATCGCCGTTCCACAGAATGTAAACGTGAAACTGCGGACTGCAGGGTATCTGCGAATCTTGGCGGGATAGTTTTAAACGGAAGGGATACGATATATTTTCCGTCTGTCGCGCGAGTGAACGTCTTTCGAAAATGTTCTTCAGCTGGATCGTTAATTGTATCACGAGCCTTGTGAGGGGGAACTTCTTCCAACTCCCAAAACCTCTGAAGAAGAACATCCACGTCGACGGTTGAATGGAATGATGACAGTTCACAGCCACGATTATTTGCATCGAATAGTTCACCCGAAATGACCCAACCGAAGGAGGTGTTTTGCGCTATGGGTTGGCCCTGTGGACCACGAATTTGATCTCCTTCAAGAATGGACCAAACCTTGTCAGCTCCTAGGAGCATTTCCACCGAACTGGATACGTTGAAGTTAGGATCGGCCAGATCTAAATTCCTAATATAGTCCCAAGTAGATGCGTCAAATGATTTTGCTGGTAAATTTGATGTGAGTTTAGCCAGCACAAATGCGTCAACTGACAAATAAGCTGAATTGTATCGGGAAGATAGGTTGATTGATACACAACCTTTCGTATATCCCGCTTCTTTCGACGATAACCCCATGACCGGGATTCGAGCATGAGTTCGTGGAAGCCCAAGTCTTTGGACGAACGATTCGGTAACGAACGAAGATTGAGACCCTGTATCCAATAAAACACGACAATCGATAAGCTGTCCCCGATTATCTTGAATTCTAGCTAGAATGGTTGGCAAAATAGTTTGACGTCGAAGGCTAAATTCAAGCGAGTGATTGTTAACCAATGGGGTATCAGCGTGAGAAGAGGAAGGGTTTTCAGAAGAGGGAGGTGGTACCGATGAGGACGACGAATTTGGATTTATATGTGTGGGTACCGAGGAAGAAGCATGTCTTGGATCTTCTTGATGAACGAGCGAATGGTGACGAGCTTTACAGATACGACAACGGAACGAAGATCTGCATTTATTCGATGTATGACCTGACCGTAGGCAATTAAAACAAGCCGATTGAGTTTTCGTAAAGTTTCTACGCGATCCAATGTCTAAGGCAACAAACTCTGAACACTGAGATAGATTGTGGTCACCTTTGCACATGGGGCATCGTGAATTAATTTCCGATGATTTTGCTAAGTGAGCTCTAATCTGGCCCGATGTTTTTCCGCGCGATGTAGTCGAACGATTTAACGATTGGCACGATTCTAACGCGTCGCATCGGAGTTCTAGAAACTCAATTAAATTGATTATAGAGCAATCATCACGAGAACCCACTTCTTCAGCCCATGCGTGTTTTGTCTCACTGTCGACTTTACCAAGCAAAAGGTAAATCAACCAAGGGTCGCGAGTGGTTTTGTCAAGTGCACTGAGACCACGAATTACTTCGTCTGCACCATCTGTAATGCGCCGAAGAGTTTGCACGTTAGAGACACTCGTAGACGGGAGTGACAGAAAAGACTGAACGAACGATTGCACGATAAGGTTTACCCGGTCATACCGTTTCTCAAGTCTATCCCAAGCCTCAAGATAATTGGCATCCGAAATTGGAATGTGTTTGATGAGGTTGGCCGCATCGTCACGCAAAAACGACTTCAGATAATGAAATTTCTGAGTTGCGGTCAGGTTTGGCTTGTTGTCGACTGAACCGGTAAATAAATCTCGGAAGGACGGCCAATCCTTATAACTTCCCGAAAATGGTGGCACTATAATTGGAGGCAAATTGATTTTCGAGCAAGTGTTTGACGATGCATCTAAATTTTTTAAGAAGGTGGTTTGCTGATCCGCAAGACGCTGAAAGGCCGAATCATCGGATTTGGGGTTTCCCGAACTTAATCTTTCGCGAATCGCCTTTTTCAAACCAGAATGAGCCTCGAAATATTTATTCTCATACAAACCAAAATCCTTCTCATATTCGGCTATTTCATTGTCCTCCACGTGCTTTAAACATTCGTAGTGAAGTGATGAATATTCGGACCATGCTTCAACTACTCGACCTAACCGAACTTCTAACATCTCTATATCGGTAGAGTCTTGAATAGATGAGAGAAATTCCACCGCACGAGTTAAGCAGGCTTTCGCATTGCCGCGTTTTTGTTTTAACGCATTCATTTCCATGGATTAGGCAAATTTTGTTAACAAAGAAAAGAAAAAACCTTGGTGAAGTGCTGGCTAAACCGCGCCGAAACTCTTACAATATTATAAAACACGATCTATAATTTTAAGAGAAATTGTCACTGAAAATTCTTGTGTCTTTTTATAAGAAAATATCTTTTCTTTTTTCTTCACAAAGCGCAGCACAATAGATCACACACGAGGTTTTTCTGTGCGTCCAAATGTCTCTACACGAGAACAAAAATATCATACCATGCACATGCAACAAAAAAAAATGTTTGATTTTGATTAAACCGCGCGATTCAATAATTGTTAATTCGACTTCTGAAGGACCAAAAACTTATGTTGAAGATTAAGATATTCGAATCTTAATTACACCGAGAGATTTCATAAAAAGAAAAACACGAAAGTTGCAAAACGTTATAACTTGTATTTGTCGTTTACAGTACACAATTCTTAGCGATACTTGGTGGTCAAGATAAGTGTCTGCCGTGTCCGAAATACGAGTGCGAGAGACAATGCACGAGCGATTATATCAGACCATTATTGTTCTCTCGACAACTCCAAGCTTTTCACCATCGGTAAAATCGTTGTTGTTAGGAAGTACGAGATTAGAATGAGAAGACAAACAAGTGGTACATACATATCTATGAATTATGTATGCAGACACGGCATCTTTGACCAATAAGTATTAACAATTCATTACAAAAGAACAGAAGAATAGATACAAGAACAAATGACATCAGAATTTAGAAATCAATAAGATTATTGCGGTTTAATAGTTTGAACGCTTGAATCCCAAACACAAGAGTATCAATTGTAATGAAAAGCTTCTTCAAATTTGCCCTTCGGAGTCCTTGAAAAGTTGTACGTCTCTTCCATTCGTGTCTAAAAAAAAACTTCGCACACACAAATGGTTGGAGATGCTGGGTTTAAGGCCCTGAATGGACTGGGTATATGCCAAACTTTCTGCAACTGAGAGCTACAAAGCAAACAAAATAGAAACTCAGTGGCTAAATAATTGATCATATCTTACAGGCGATTAAAGACTTGCTAAAAGCTGAAGTTGTGGTCCTGTCTAACACAAACAAAAATTGATTTCGATTTTGAGAATTAAGAATTCAAATTTATGAAATAAAATTTGCAATAGACGAAATTAAAATATAAATTTGCAGA
The DNA here is from genome assembly GCA_949715645.1 of Portevinia maculata. Lineage (NCBI taxonomy): Eukaryota > Metazoa > Arthropoda > Insecta > Diptera > Syrphidae > Portevinia > Portevinia maculata. The sequence continues at coordinate 283,542,631 of OX454526.1, read as the reverse complement.
ACAGCTTTCGCATAAGTTATGGCTTTTTATATAAACTTAATAGTAGTCTCACTTCCTGTATACGACGATACGACACGTGGCGAATATAAGCCAGAAAATGTCTAAAAATTTGAAATTGAACTTTTGCGTGTTGCTTTCAATGATTGTTTCTTTAATATTTTTCGGTGTCTTTTATAGTTGGCCTGCTGTATAACGTGATAAACAGTGGATCTACTAGCTTGAACTTTAGTTGTTGTCTTGATTTTGCTTACTGAAAGTCTTGAAATTGAAGCAGCTCTCAGTATCACCCGTCGATCCTGTCTTGTTGTTGCTTTGATCCTTCCTTTCCAGTGTTGTCCATAGTTCTTAGGGTCCTTAAGATAGCCATGAACAACAGTTGGTGCTGATCCTATCTTACCTGCTATAAAACGGATAGATTTGCCTTGTTCTAAGGTCCCAGATACTTTTAATGCCTTTATATTTGATTTTAAATAGGATATCAGGTAGATTAAGTTACTGTTCGTTATCAAGTGAAAAGAAAACATAGGGGCGAGCTACAGTCCGCTTGGGCGAACTGTTGGATACCCTATTCTTGTTCCTATATCTCATAAGTGGGCGTGACAAAAATTTAAAGGATTTTATCGAAAAAACTAAGCTTTTGTAAATAAAAACGCTCCCTAGCTCAAACTTTGGTTTTTCAATAAAATTGTTTTATTTAATTGTGGGCGTGTCAGTAGGCGGATTTAAAAAAAATTTAAGTATGAGCATAAAGGGCACCTAGAGAGTATATACTATAAATTTCAGCTCCCTAGCTCAAACTTTGGACTTTCAAAAATAAAAAAATAATAATTGTGGGCGTGTCAGTAGGCGGATTTTGAAAATATTTACACATGAGCATAAAGGGCCCCTAGAGAGTATATATTAAAAATTTCAGCTCCCTAGCTAAAATTTTGGTTTTTCAAAAAAAAATATTTTATTTAATTGTGGGCGTGCCAGTGGGCGGATTTTGAAAATTTTATGTCCCAAGCAGTTTTATGGGCCAAAGATCGTATATAAAAAATTTCAGCTTTCTAGCTCAAAATTCAATTTTTCCCAAAATTTGTTTTATTTAATTGTGGGCGTGTCAGTGGGGGGATTTTGAAAATTTTATGTCCCAATCAGTTTTATGGGCCATAGATCATATATAAAAAATTTCAGCTCTCTAGCTCAAAATTCGATTTTTTCCAAAATTTTGTTTTTTTGAGTTTGTGGGCGTGTCTGTGGGCGGATTTCAAAAATTCTTAAACTTGATTATTTCGGGACCCTAGAGAGTATATGGTTAAAATTTCAGCTCTCTAGGTCCAGTTTAAAGGCCTAATTTTTACCGACGGACGGACGGACGGACGGACGGACGGACGGACGGACATGGCTAGATCGACATGACTATCGATGCTGATCATAAATATAGTAACTTTTAGGGGTCTACGGGCAATATTAAGGTATGTTACAAACTATGCGTCAAAATTAATATACCCCTAGAATAGGGTATAAAAAGTACTACAAGGCGCGCTTAACCGGGTCAATGAATGGACAAAATCATGGAGGATCGCTCTTAACGAAACGAAATCGGTCCACGTGGATTTTAGATATGCAGCTACGTTCCACATGTACATGAATATAGGTTCCACATTTCACCCATTTTTTAATATTCGAAACTTTTTCGAAATCACTTCAAGTGAAATTAAAAACATAGGGACGGGCTACAGTCCGCTTGGGCGAACTGTTGTATACCCTATTCTTATTCCTATCCCTCATAAGTGGGCGTGACAAAAGTCTAAGTATGGTTAAATTGTTAAGAACGCTCTACATATTTTGTTATATAACATTTAAAGGATTTTATCAAAAAAAACGCTCCCTAGCTCAAACTTGGGTGTTTCAATAAAATTGTTTTATTTAATTGTGGGCGTGTCAGTAGGCGGATTTAAAAAAAAATTAACACATGAGCATAAAGGGCCCCTAGAGAGTATATATTATAAATTTCAGCTCCCTAGCTCAAACTTTGGATTTTCAAAAAAATTGTTTTATTTATTTGTGGGCGTATCAGTGGGCGGATTTTGAAAATATTTATACATGAGCTTAAAGGGCCCCTAGAGAGTATATATTATAAATTTCAGCTCCCTAGCTCAAACTTTGGATTTTCAAAAAAATTGTTTTATTTATTTGTGGGCGTGTCAGTGGGCGGATTTTGAAAATATTTATACATGAGCTTAAAGGGCCCCTAGAGAGTATATATTAAAAATTTCAGCTCCCTAGCTCAAATTTTGGTTTTTCAATAAAATTGTTTTATTTTTTTGTGGGCGTGTCAGTAGGCGGATTTAAAAAAAATTTAAGTATGAGCATAAAGGGCACCTAGAGAGTATATACTATAAATTTCAGCTCCCTAGCTCAAACTTTGGACTTTCAAAAATAAAAAATAAATAATTGTGGGCGTGTCAGTAGGCGGATTTTGAAAATATTTACACATGAGCATAAAGGGCCCCTAGAGAGTATATATTAAAAATTTCAGCTCCCTAGCTCAAATTTTGGTTTTTCAAAAAAAATATTTTATTTAATTGTGGGCGTGTCAGTGGGCGGATTTTGAAAATTTTATGTCCCAAGCAGTTTTATGGGCCAAAGATCATATATACAAAATTTCAGCTTTCTAGCTCAAAATTCAATTTTTCCCAAAATTTGTTTTATTTAATTGTGGGCGTGTCAGTGGGCGGATTTTGAAAATTTTATGTCCCAATCAGTTTTATGGGCCATAGATCATATATAAAAAATTTCAGCTCTCTAGCTCAAAATTCGATTTTTTCCAAAATTTTGTTTTTTTGAGTTTGTGGGCGTGTCTGTGGGCGGATTTCAAAAATTCTTAAACTTGATTATTTCGGGACCCTAGAGAGTATATGGTTAAAATTTCAGCTCTCTAGGTCCAGTTTAAAGGCCTAATTTTTGCCGACGGACGGACGGACGGACGGACGGACGGACGGACATGGCTAGATCGACATTACTATCGATGCTGATCATAAATATAGTAACTTTTAGGGGTCTACGGGCAATATTAAGGTATGTTACAAACTATGCGTCAAAATTAATATACCCTTAGAATAGGGTATAAACATAGGGACGGGCTACAGTCCGCTTGGGCGAACTGTTGTATACCCTATTCTTATTCCTATCCCTCATAAGTGGGCGTGACAAAAGTCTAAGTATGGTTAAATTGTTAAGAACGCTCTACATATTTTGTTATATAACATTTAAAGGATTTTATCAAAAAAAACGCTCCCTAGCTCAAACTTGGGTGTTTCAATAAAATTGTTTTATTTAATTGTGGGCGTGTCAGTAGGCGGATTTAAAAAAAAATTAACACATGAGCATAAAGGGCCCCTAGAGAGTATATATTATAAATTTCAGCTCCCTAGCTCAAACTTTGGATTTTCAAAAAATTGTTTTATTTATTTGTGGGCGTGTCAGTGGGCGGATTTTGAAAATATTTATACATGCTTAAAGGGCCCCTAGAGAGTATATATTATAAATTTCAGATCCCTAGCTCAAACTTTGGATTTTCAAAAAAATTGTTTTATTTATTTGTGGGCGTGGCAGTGGGCGGATTTTGAAAATATTTATACATGAGCTTAAAGGGCCCCTAGAGAGTATATATTAAAAATTTCAGCTCCCTAGCTCAAATTTTGGTTTTTCAATAAAATTGTTTTATTTTTTTGTGGGCGTGGCAGTGGGCGGATTTTGGAAATTTTATATCCCGAGCAGTTTTAGGAGTCATAGATCATATATAAAAAATTTCAGCTTCCTAGCTCAAAATTCGATTTTTTCCAAAATTTTGTTTTTTTTAGTTTGTGGGCGTGTCTGTGGGCGGATTTCAAAAATTCGTAAACTTAATTATTTCGGGACCCTAGAGAGTATATGGTTAAAATTTCAGCTCTCTAGGTCCAGTTTAAAGGCCTAATTTTTGCCGACGGACGGACGGACGGACGGACGGACATGGCTAGATCGACATTACTATCGATGCTGATCATAAATATAGTAACTTTTGGGGGTCTACGGGCAATATTAAGGTATGTTACAAACTATGCGTCAAAATTAATATACCCCTAGAATAGGGTATAAAAAGCGGCCCAGGGCGAGTCGGACTCGCCCATGAAGGGTTCCGCGCGAATTATAATTATTATTTACTTAGGCACCTATTACAGATTTATTATTAGAAAATAATGGTTCACGGTCTACACATAAGGTTTATGTTTATGAAATTAAATGTTTTTTTTTATATATTTGAGTTGATTGAATGAAAGGTAAATTGCGATTTACGATTTATGACGTAATAAAAAAAATACTTTCTAGACCTCGTTCAAACCAATTTTCGGTGGAAGTTTGCATGGTAATGTACATCATATATTTTTTTTAGTCTTATCATTCCCTTATTTTAGAAGTTAGAGGGGGGGGACACACATTTTACCACTTTGGAAGTGTCTCTCGCGCATACTATTCAGTTTAGAAAAAAACGATATTTGAAACCTCAATATCATTTTTGAAGACCTATTAATAGATACCCCGAAGTATGGGTTTGATGAAAAAAAAATTTAAGTTTCAGTTCTAAGTAAGGGAAACCCCCAAAATTTATTATTTTTTTTTCTATTTTTGTGTGAAAATCGTTACCAAGTTTCAACAGTATAGCTCTTATAGTTTCGGAGAAAAGTGGCTGTGACATTCCCGGACAGACAGACAGACAGACAGACATGACGAATCTATAAGGGTTCCGTTTTTTGCCAATTGGCTACGAAACCCTAAAAACGGACTAATTTTATGACCTTATTGGGAAAAGCAGCATAGAAATTAAATTCAATTTCCAGTTAATGCAATTTTTTTTTACATTATAACGAAATACATATATCCTTCTTTCATTTTGCATTTGGTTTTTCGCACATTATCGAAGGATTTAAAAAATATCGTAATATTAAACCAAAAAAATATCTGTTCGTAATCCAGAAGTTTACAAAGAGAACATCACAGTCAGCTGTAACATGTTTCGTGATGAAACCCTACTCTAACGGTATATTAATCTAGGCTCATACTTTGTAACATACTTTAATGTTGCCCGTAGAGGGTAGACCCATCGGTAGTAATGTCGATCTAGCCGTGCCCATCCGCCCGTCGGCCAAAGCGGACTGTAGCATTTCCCTTTGTTTTTAATACAGGGTATTTTTTTATATTTATAGCATAAAACTTATTTAAAAAAAAAAAAATAGAACACAACAAATTTAATGGAATGACCAATTTTATTCTTTATTAGGTCACAAATGTCATGACATTTAATGTTAAAAATAATTTCTGGCATATGGCCTCCGCGACTGTGCCTTATGAACATTATCCGGCTCATATTTCTACAGGAAAAAAAAACTTCTTGTATACTTGAATATTCTTTGAAATACTAAAATTGAAGTTGCTATTAACATGTAGTAAATGTTCAACAAAAAACCAAAACAGGACCAGTGAAAGAAATGCATCTCGCGAACCGCATAGCCAATTTCTTAATAGCCTATTTAGTTTTAACAGCGAGTAGCTTAAGTAACAGAATTATAACGATTCGTTGTTCATGTTCCATGCATTCAGGAGTTGAAGAAGTATCGATTAAGAAAATTAATAAATAAATAAATAAATATGATGCCATTTACTTCCGACGTTAGGAGTGATTTTGCTGGCTACTATATTATTATACAAGGTGGAGCAAAAATAACGTTCCGATGTTTTTTGGCTGTAATTTAAAAAAAAATTAAAAACTTTGATTCTTCTTGTGGATTATTTGTATTTGGTCTTTTAATTTTTTTTACATCAAGTCGAGAATATGATGTCATGTAAATGGCCGCCGCCACAGTTGATTGTCATTTGAGCCCTTTTTATGGCATTTTCCATCACTTTGGCCAAAACTTCCGGCGATAGGTCCTCACATTGTTGACGGATATTGTCTTTAAGAGCTGCAAGAGTCTGAGGCTTGTTGACATAAACCCGCGACTTCAAAAAGCCCCACAAAAAGAAGTCTGGAGCGGTCCCATCAGGCGATCTTGCTGGCCAGTGCAAATCGCCAAAACGGGAGATTAGGCGCCCGGGAAATGCATCCTTCAGCATATCGGTTGTGGCACGTGCAGTGTGTGCCGTTGCACCGTCCTGTTGGAACCACATGTTTTCCAATCCCAATTCATCAAGTTGCGGCAAAAAGGAACTCGTTGATCATTGCTCTGTAGCGCTCACCATTCACAGTAACCGTTTGGCCCGCGACGTCTTCGAAGAAAAAAGGTCCGATGACTCCTCCAGCGAAAACAGCACACCATACAGTGACTTTGAGCGGGTGAAATAGCTCTTCGTGTGTTACACGCGGATTTTCAGTGCCCCAGAAGCGTAAATTTTGCTTATTTACGTACCCGCTAAGATGGAAATGGGCCTCATCACTCATGATTATTTTTGATGAAAAATCATCTTCCTCTTGGTGGTGATTAAGGATGGCTTGAGCGTATGTTAGACGCGATTGGCGGTCAGCAGCTAACAGCTGATGCACCGTCTGGACTTTGTACGGAAACATCTTCAAATCTTGTACCAAAATTCGCTGTAAAGACCGTCGACTGATACCCATTTGCGTGGCACGTCGTCTGGTCGATGTCGACGGTGCTTCCATGACATCTTCGGCTACAGCAGCAATATTCTCTGCAGAACGGCTACTCCGGGGTCTGCCACGCCTGGCAGCATCTCGTGTTGTGCCAGTCTCTTCGAGGCGAGCGGCTAAACGTCGCAGTGTTTCACCAGTAGGCGTTGGACGGGTAGGAAATCTGCGACGAAATTCACGTTGTGCCAAAGTCACCGACCGATTATTGCTCAAATAAATAGTCACCATTATTCCGCGTTCTGGAGCAGTGTAGCGTAACATTGTTTATTAACGGGTATTTCGCATGTGTTTACTACACAAATATCAAAACAGAACTGACATTAGGGGCCAATCGCAAAATTTATAGCATTTTCTGATAGGAGGATTACTTTTGCGCCACCTTGTATATCACCCATTTGTTATGTACTTGTTCAACGTTCGTTATAAAATTTTATACAATGCCAAAGCTCTAATCAGCTTGCAGCTAGGGTCCTATTTATAGCAAATTTAATTTGAAATTTAAATTAGTGGTTAAGTTATTCTAAATTAACTGTTAGGTGACTACAAATCTATAATAACTATTTAACCGTACCGCACTTCAGAAAAAATAAAATAAAAAAATTTAAGGTTACATTTAAAAAGCCTTATTAAGACGACGCTTCCTCTTTAAATAATCGTAAAACCCCGGTGAATGAAAGAAAGCTTCGCAAAGACACATTAGCCAAACTTGTTCTCACAGTTTATCTAACGACTTTATCATGAATTAAATTTGCAAACAGTCTATCCAACTACGACCGTGTCTCAGTGTGATAACTCTTTCCTGTAATGCAATGATCTTAATTTGGCTCGCATGTCGCATACGCTTTCATATCACCAGCCAGACAAGCCCAAGCCATACACCTTGTTTTCAACTAAAAGTGAAGTACTCGTATTAGATAGTTTTACTTCCTTCTTACACTCATGGGTACACTCATTTCGAGAGCATTTATATGACTGGCCGATTTACCACTACAAGCCGGCCAAGAGAAAGTCAATCACATTACATCAACATGAGTAAGTAAAACGAGTTTATCTCGGGCTAGCTCCAATATTTAGCGCAATGCTTTTGTCGTCAGCGATTCATGCCACAAAAGAGGCATAACAAAACCATATGTGCTGCACACAAACTACGTAGGCATATGAAAGTTTCATGCTCTATCTGGATTTGGGTCCAAAAATCTGTAATAAATGACGGCCATCGTTTGCAGTTAGTTAGAGTCTTCCTTTCATTTAATCACTTGTTTAAATTTCCACCTCTTATCATACTCAGGGCGGACATATTAATTATGCAACACTGTTGCAATATATAGATTTCATCAATAAGATACACTTCAAAAGCATAAGATACATTGCCCCCAAACCAGCGAAACCCAGATCGGGATGCAGTGAAGTGGGAGAGTTTTGATACCTCTAATCCAGATCATAACCTCGTCTTCACCAAAGAAGAATGCTCACAAAAAGCGCCTCTCAAACTCGTTCAACTGGATCAATGATTTTATTAAACATTTATGAGAGTAAATAACCACCAGCACATCGTGACGCTCTGAGAGCGTAAAATTAATTTCGTGCAACGCTTTTCGAATACGTTAAAAAAATAAACACTTTTTTATCTTCATTTTTATTTGAAACGGAATCCGAATTCTCAATTGAGTGAACAGGTGTAACAAGTAAGCGTCCCAGACACTCGAAGATCCAATAACTATTGCGTAGGTGCTTGGCTTGGCATATCCCACGGGCGGTGTATAGAAACGAAGTCGTGACCGCGCGCTACCAAAAGTCAAGATAGACACGTTAAGGTTAAAGTATGCCGCGCGCCGCTGTCGATTGTTAATTTGAGATACCAAAAAATTGATTTACGTAATGAGGCTTGTTTTTCCTGTTGTTGCAAAAAATGAGTAGACAGAGAATTATATTGGGAAATAATTGGTTCGGCCCGAAACTAGTTATAGTTACACTAGGGGGACTTTCGAGTGATACGCACAAGAAATTCAGATTACTTTTTTTTTCTGGTCTGGTTCAAAGCGGAGCAATTTTTAATTCCCATTTTCTGAATCGGGGTAAATGGCGCGCAGTGAAGACAATGACAAGGTCAATGTGGTGTCTGGGGCGAGCTTGAATTTCGCGGTGAGAGGATTTGTTTATTTGTTTACATTGATCGGCATAGTGTTTTGTTTGATAATAAATTCGAGTCATTCTCGGGAATTAAATTGGATGGGTAGGCAAATTTTAAGTCCAATGTACGTCTAATTGCTTATCATTTGCATTTTTATGCTACCTTTCGCTACCTCAATTGAATTTACGCTGATTTGGTAGATATCTATGACAGGTAGCTATGCTTGCTTATGGCACAATGTCCAAATATATGCCCCTAATCAGGTGGGGAGACAAAGCCGCACTTCACCTACAATACTTACTTAACGGTCTCCCAGCCCGTGGGCAGTCAGAGCAGAACTAACAGGATCAATGGTTTGTAGAGACAGCTGGTCTTCGAGGTAAAATGTTTTGAACCCATTTGTTGTACCAAACCGAAGATACAACGGTTTCCTATAGGTATTCTTCGTCGGATCTGCACAAGGTTTTGTCCTAGGCGGTGGACTGAAAATTGTTTGTTTGTTCACAGCATGTACCTCGTTTTGTCTCTGTTGACTTCAAAACCAACCAATTTTGTGTTAAGGTTAAGATATATACCGAGCTTTAACAGAATTTTGTGAATAAACAATTTTACCTCTTTGATAAGTATTCCTCACACTTTCTTTCAAATCTATTACAATATTTTCATTAATGATGTTCTAACATCATATATTCACATGCGAGCGATAATGCATTTGTCAAATTTATTTCTCTATACCTTTCGCAGATCATTATTAAGGTATATCTATTTTTGACAATAAGTATGTTAGTATTTAGTCTTGCCTGCTTTACTCCAAAAGTAACTCGTTCAACTGGAGTTACCCGTTAAACGATTAAAAACTTTTAATGAAACGCGATAGAATGCTAACGTCAGTAATAGACAAGTCGCTTAGATCATTAAGCAAGAATGCTCCTATATAAAGAGTTCCTTTGTGGGAGAGAGCAGGACATGTAGAAAAAGGTAAAGTGTAAGGGTCCTCCTCCTATTCGCTATTTAAATAAACCTTGCGGTTCTGTTCTCTCTAAGCTACCAGGTATATGCGCTTTTGAAAGGGTACAGACAAGGTACGAGAAGGCAGAAGTCCCTTACTACCTCAAAGTTAAATCTGATTACGGCTCCAGGAAATAACCCCCCAACGAAATAACCCCTCAAATGAAAAATGAAATAACTCCCCAAAATTGGGGAATAATTTCACTGTGAAATTATTCCAAAAAAGGGAGATGAAACAAGTCCCCAAAATGGTATGAAATAAGTCCCCAAATAAGTATGAAATAATTGCAAGTGCTAAAATAAAACCTCGCATCTACTCCAATTCAAACAGTGTCCCCAAGCAGGGGGGTTCTATTTTATCACTTGGCCTTATTGCAAAATTGGGGGGACTTATTTCATAGTTGAATTTGGGGACTTATTTCACTATGAAATAACCCCCCCAATTTGACGTATGAAATACTTATTTCATTGGGGGATTATTTCCTGGAGCCTCTGTTTACTATGACATTCTGATTAGGCACTATTTTGTTTGGGTGTCCCTTCTTTCTGTCAGCATATTTTTCACGAATTACCTCGTTTATCACTAAGCAAATATGTTAATGCTTTCGACGTATTCAAGTAATACAACAGTCTTTCTTTCATCATGCTACACAGGCGGACGAATTTGACAGGGATAGCAAACTAGACATGTCTCTTTATAGCTCCTTTATACTAAATAGGCGTTTTTAAAATCTATGAAAAAACATTAGTAAGCTCCGGTCTGCTTGGGGGATATCTTTTCAATTTTCCACAAACCCCCAATGTCCTTTTCCATTTTGAAGCTATTTTTCGTTCTAACAAATTTACCAAAATTAAGTAAAAAACAAACTTTGTTTAGATGAGCTGAGCATAGGACTTTTTTTTGTCAGAAACGCCCCAAAAAGTGGCTGTGGCAAAAAACGTTGTATTGGCGAGTTGTTGATGGATATTGTCTATATATTTTATTATTACTGTTCTGACGTGTTTTTAAAGGATTTTATCAAAAAAAGTACGTAATGTCAAAACACTCCAAAAAGGAGGCGTAACAAAAAAGACTGTATGGGCGAAATGTTCAGAAGGATATTGTTAAATTTAATATACTCTAAGAATAGGTCTAGATTCCTTGGGTTTCCTCCAATATCTACGGCAGAGTAACTTATCAGACATACAACTGCAATCCATTCATTCATAATGTATCATTGACAAATGGCTGAGGTACCAACACAATACGACAATTTTTTTGAGGCTGAATACTATTGTTGGCGTAGTTTAAAGGGTCTCTTTTCTTCTGAACCGGGCAAACTATACTGAAATCCAGTTTATCGGAAATACTTTTGTCTGTCTAGTAGACCGAATGTTTGCTTAATTCTTGGCCGGTTAACAGTTTGCAGAAAGGATATTTGCGTTTTTAGTTCTGAAGCAAATTATCAAACGTTGTTCTTCTATACAGCAAATGCTTGAAGAATTAGTGTAAAACTTTTGTTATAAAATACATCAATATTCAAATGAGCTTCTTTTTTTCTCGTTATAAACAAACGAGAGATCTTTTAAATAAATTAAATATAAGGAATTAAAACCCAATACTTGTGCGAAGCGAAGAGACCTTCAATTCAAGCCAAACCCGAACGGCGAATTTGAGAAATTTCTCATGACAATATATAATTTTATATGACTGTCAGTTCGGAAGAGATGGGGCAGTCAAAAAAAAACTGTTCCTTCTTTTATCGGACTGTAACTGCACACTTTAAACGCAGTGACTTGAGTAAAAGGGAAATCCAAATCCCAGGGCAGTCGGACTCGGTAACGTTCCATTGTACTACCAGACAGAAATCTTCTTGTTGGTGTAGAGGTTGGAGAAGCAAGGTGTTATCCGTTTGTCTCCTTTAATGGGTGGCGTATGTTGTTGTTCCCAATTAGGGATTGAACCTGCCCCGCAACGGGTCACAAGCCAACACACTACCCTTTACACGTCTACACCAATGCCACCACCTTCGATTTATGGTAGTTCAAGGTCTCTGCTTATTGTTTGACTGCGCTTGGCCTATTTACCTCCTGACTCTGCGAGGTTTAAAACACGATCGAATTCTCTCAAAACTTCTTCGGTTTAGCAATTCGAGGTTTAGCAAATGAGGTTTAAAAAAGTGAAAAAAAAACGCATATGAATTCTTCACTAAGTATAGGTACTTCAAAACGATTGCTTTTTGACCTTGAAATACTTCATTCCGATCAAATTTATTTCATATTCGAAATTCAAATTAAAATTTGTATTCGCTAACTTCTAGTGAAACTAACTTGTGGTTTTAAAAAATATAATTAGCATCATCTTATGAATTTCTACGAACACCTTATAAAATTGCCATTACATTCAAATCAATTCAATAAATACCTCAAACCGTACCAAAGGTACAACTCGCGTAGTATGTAAATGTATTTCATTGTGATATTGTTAAGTAATGCTAAAAAACTACAGTTTTGTTAGGTACTCGTATTGTTGAGAGATTTCAGCAATCGTCTCACATTTCCCTTGTCTCAATTTCCATATTTAATTGTTTATTTCTTCTTTTTTCAATTTTTAGTCAGTCATGGGAAAAAGTGAACATTATTAAAAATCGCAACGGAACTCTTAGCTACAATTTAAAAAAGATGTTTATCTTCCGCGATGATCTGTCTGCGGGATCTGAAGATGATGTTGTTATTGTGCCAAATATTCCCATGTTGAGTGCAACCTCACAAAGTAAACATGCTGCTAGGTGAGTTAACTGAAGAAAAAAATCAATAACGAATCTTACCCCAAGACCGATTTGTTAATATGTATATTTTTTTGTGTTAAAAGGTTCCTTCGATTGGCCATGGCAAGCATAATGGATATTTTGAAGATCAAACCATTTGTTGAGGTATCCGTGGGACAGCTACTCTGGGGCTATGAGGATCCACTTCTGAAGCTGGCCAAGGATGTTGTGCCCAAGGAACAAAAATTGCCATATGAAGAATTCGGTTTGATGTATGGAAAGAATAGCACGTCCCCGGTTAGTAGATTGAGTGTAATTTTTCTTAAAAGGAAATGTCATAACTTATTTGATTGCAATTTATAGGATCGTATTACAATCTTTTCTGGTGTTAATGATATAACAAAATACGGCATCATTGACAAGTACAACGGGCACTCACATTTGCCACATTGGATTGGCGATGACTGCAACAGACTGAACGGAACTGATGGCTCGATTTTTCCACCTCATTTGACACACAATCGTACTCTGCACATTTATGATAAGGATCTGTGTCGTCTTCTGCCGTTGGTATTCCAAAAGGAAGTAATGACCAAGGGGGATGTTAAGGGATACAGATTTGCACCGCCAGAGAGTGTGTTCGCCAATGTTGAAAGTCATCCAGAAAATATGTGCTACTGTCCAGCTGGTGAGGGTTCCTGTGCTCCAAATGGACTGTTCAATGTGTCGTTATGTCAATATGGTGAGTTATTTTTCAAATTGTTATACATCTTTTTCTTTAATGGCGAGGCTGTGATCTGGATTAGAGAGGCTATAAGCCCTGCGACTTTTGGACTTATTCCATCTCTACGGATCCCCCTGTAGTTTTTCACGTACCTTAATATTGGCCGTAGACCACAAAAAGATACTATATGCGTGATCAGCATCGATAGTAAAGTAATTCTACAAATGTCCATGCGTCAGTCCGTCGACAGAAATTAGAACCTAAAACTCGAGCTAGAGCTCTCTAGGAGCGCGAAATAATCAGGTGTACGATATTTAAAAATCCGCACAAATCTCAAAAAAAAAAATTTATCGAAAAAATCGACATCTAAACTAGAAGCCTAAATTTGGAATATATTGTCTGTAGAGGCCCACAATACTCGTGTATTGAGATTTTTAAAATCCGCTCAGAGATTCAAAAAACAGTTTTGTCGAAAAGTTTAAGTTTGATCTGGGAAGCTGAAGCTTGGAATACATATACTCTCTACGAACCTTAATACTCATGTGTAAACATTTTTAAAATCCGCTAACTATTAAAAAAAAACGTTTAGTTGAAGATATCATTGAATAGGAAAGTCCTATTCATTGCAAAGTATGTAGATAAAGCCGTTTTGAACAACTTCTTTGCATGAAAATTTGTGCCACATTTTTACAAAAAACTTGGTTTTTTGTAGATCCTTCTTAACAATTCATCCATGTGTAGATTTTTGTCACTCCCTTTTTGTGACGGATGGGAATAGGAATAGGGTATGCAATCCAATTTCGTCCAAGCCAACTGTAGGGTTCCCTATTTTTTTGATTTGATATTTTGTTTGATCTTCTTTTTACGACACCAAAGATACCCAGTCGTAGGATTGTAACGTAACGAAATATTTTGCTTAGCGGTGGATTGAAAAGTGGGTAGATGGTGTTGCGGTTTAATGTTTTGCGGGTTCTTGGCCTTCCGAGGAATTGGAGATGCAACGGAGTCAAAGTCGACCCTTTTAGTTCAGTAATCTTGGCAACTTATGTTACTCGTCTGATGATTGTGAATTACTCAGGATCAATTACAAATTATTCCCCGTTGTTAGTGAACTTAAAACCAGTCAGACCTAAAAATTGATCCACTGTACTTTAAGCAGATACTCTCCTTTCTAGCATCTGGGATAGCATAAAGACCGGAATGCAGGATCTACAACGAAAACCTTATCACCGAAGGCAAGGAACATTTTATATATTTGAGCAGAATTTCCTCAACTGCCAAATGGACACCTTGCAGAGTGACTGATAGGGCAAGAAGCGAACTAGGGTCCACTTAATTAAGAAACGGCTACACCAGCCTGTGTAGAAATGCTTGGCTAATCTATTAAAAAAGCAAGCTAAGTCAAACTAAGTGAAAAAAGCATGCCCGATAACTGGACTAGCAGATCGAAACGAGTCAGAATGGCTGCCGTCCCGACAAATGTTCACAATGAAGTAAATCCGAAAAAAAACAAATTTCGAGACTCGCCACCTACTTTAACCTGTGAATCAGTAGGTCCGGCCAGACCTTTTCTATCTTGACCAAATTTCCTGATTTTGTCAACATACATGTTTCCAATGCATTATGGACAAAAAATTATAGATTTGTTTTCTACAACAACCGCTAGAGTGAATTAAATACGTCTGACCCACCAGGCCTGCTTGCTAAAGAAAAACTCTATTATGTTAGGTTATGTATGTTAGGTGATTAATTTTCTTTATTGCATTATGTTTCAACAAAATAATTTATTGCGGTCTTTCAGTTAAATATGAATATGACTATTTATTACCTGTGGTTTTTCGCTTAATGCGTACTGTACTGTAAATTTGGGCCAGAAGGTTATGATTGAGCTAACAAACAAGTATAAGGCCACCGGGACTGTTATTGCTGACAATTTCTTTACAAGCTTTGAAGGTGTGAAAAAACTTCGGGAACCTGGACTGGTCGAAATGTGCCGATAAATACAAAGGCAGTCATTTTACTGTCTACTTTTTACTATTACCCGGAATTGGTTGGAGAACCTAGAAATCCGCAAGCCATTCTGTTTTACAACAAAAACAAAGTAGGCGTGGACGTCATGGACCAATGTTGGGAAAATATACATGCAAACGACAGATGAAGTGATTGCCATTAGATTTTTTCTACAACATATTGGACGTCCCAGCATTGGTAAAAACAAGAACACGTTCAAAATGGCATCTTATTCTCCTTTGTAGCACCATTGCAACAAAGGATTCCAGAGCTTAATGGTACCCAAACATCAACGTTACAGAAAAAGGAATTCGGAATTTGGAATAAACGACAAAACGCACAAAACGGAAAAGAAAATCATATTTGTTTGCGCTGCATGCAGCAAATAAACTATTAAGTTACATAACTGCCATAAATGCGTAAATGAAAAAAAATACTTTGTAATATAACTATTATTAAAAAAAATACTAACGTAAATAAGAACATGTCTAAAATAACAAAAAAAACTCAATTATTTGTATGAATGTCCAGCAGGACCTATTCCATTCATGGGAGCTGGCAATGGTGCGATGGTAGTGTATTCACTAAGTGATTGGCAGGTCGTGCGTTCGAATCCCGACCAGGGCCATGATTTTTATAAATTGAATACACACAACAAAAACAGATCTCCCTAAAGCAATTTAGGCGCCACCTGTGGAGAAAAAATCCCATCGCACCAAACTTCTTTTCTATTCTTCTATTCTTTCATGCAGTAAGTAGCACCCAAAAATAGGCAATGAATCATTTGCTGGGAGCTCCTTACAGTCACAAACAAAAATGCCTGCGCTGTGGTTTCCACTATAAGGGTACTGTGTCACAGAAAAATGAAAACCCTTTAGCGCACGCAAATTATAAAAAAAACATAGGGACGGGCTACAGTCCGCTTGCGAACTGTTGGATACCCTATTCTTATTCCTATCCCTCATAAGTGGGCGTGACAAAAGTCTAAGTATGGTTGAATTGTTAAGAACGCTCTACATATTTTGTTATATAACATTTAAAGGATTTTATCAAAAAAAAACGCTCCCTAGTTCAAACTTTTGTGTTGTTTTATTTAATTGTGGGCGTGTCAGTAGGCGGATTTAAAAAAAATTAACACATAAGCATAAAGGGCCCCTAGAGAGTATATATTATAAATTTCAGCTGCCTAGCTCAAACTTTGAATTTTCAAAAAAAAAAAAATTAATTGTGGGCGTGTCAGAGGGCGGATTTTGAAAATATTTAAACATGAGCATAAAGGGCCCATAGAGAGTATATATTATAAATTTCAGCTCCCTAGCTCAAACTTTGGATTTTCAAAAAAATTGTTTTATTTATTTGTGGGCGTGTCAGTGGGCGAATTTTGAAAATTTTTTATCCCGAGCAGTTTTAGGAGTCATATATCATATGTAAAAAATTTCAGCTTTCTAGCTCAAAATTTTGTTTTTTTTTTGAGTTTGTGGGCGGATTTTAAAAATTCGTAAACTTGATTATTTCGGGACCCTAGAGTATATGGTTAAAATTTCAGCTCTCTAGGTCCAGTTTAAAGGCCTAATTTTTGCCGACGGACGGACGGACGGACGGACGGACGGACATGGCTAGATCAACATTACTATCGATGCTGATCATAAATATAGTAACTTTTAGGGGTCTACGGGCAATATTAAGGTATGTTACAAACTATGCGTCAAAATTAATATACCCTTAGAATAGGGTATACAAATTCATGGGAAAGTTTTAAAGCCGCATATGATGGTTATTATCGTCAAGAGTTCTAAATGGCGATCACCGAATAGCACTGGGTTTCAGCAAGGAGTTTCGCTATCATGTGACTTGTGCAGGGCAGGTATCAACGAGAAATGCAATATCATCAACAGATTCGTTCAGCTAGTGGGGTACAGTTTGGACAAAACTTCAGTGTTGATTGCAATAACTTTGCAGTAGTTAGGGAGTTGGCCTACTATTTATTATTTATTTATTATTTCTTAGTAATTCTATATTTTTATTTATCTAAAAAAGTTTCAATGGTTTTCAATAAATATTACAAGGCATGGCGAAAAAATCGCTGTCGGCTGATTTGACAATAAACGTTTAACTTATTAAACAGAGATATACATATTTATAAATTGAGTTTTTTTAGAAGAGTTAAATCGAAAATAATAATAATAGAAATGACTTAATCAAAAGCAATAATTAAATTGAAAAAAAACTGCAATTAGTTGAGATGCAATTTTAGATATTAAGGGCTTTTGGTTTAGCTAAAACAAAACAAAAAAAGAATAGACCCTCAGTAATAATAACACCCTCGTGGAGATCCGACGTAAAACTACCTTAAAGATTCAGGCTTGCCTAAACTGTAAGCTCTGACGAATCTCATAGCACCGAATGCAAGGCAAAAATAGCAGAGACGTGTTTTTAATGGGCTGATTCAAAAAAAAACATTTTTTGTCGGATTGTCGGTGCTGTTTGCAAAGAGGGCGAATGGAGGAGAAGATATTACAGCAAAATCTATGAGCGGTAGCAAAATGAGGATGTAACACAAAAAGCTTAAACAAATCGAATTCGGCTACATCGAGCGAATGGAAAATAATCATCCATCCGAGACTTTTTAGATAGCAAGGTAGATCGAACTTTAGTTTCTAAGACCAAACCATAGCAAAAGCCAAAACGGAAGCAGCGCTACCCAGTTCACTGAGAATTTTAGGCTCAGATAGAGACGGTCGCAGTCGTCATTAAGTGTTAAATGTGTCATTTCATTTTGCACAAGCTTCGTAAATGATTTGCCAATACGAAGAATAAGACAGAAGTCACGAGAAGATAAAGATAGATAGATAGATAGATTTATTTCGCATAATATTGATTTACATTCGGTACGCTACCACACATCTTACATAAGTACAGAGATATGATATTTTTGTATCTTACTACTGACACAATACACCTATTAACAAATCTGAAGAGAATTATTATTTACAAAATAGCAATCTTTTTGAAGGAAAGTGCGAGGAAAACCTTCAATTTAACAAAAAAAAAAAAAAAAAAAATAATAATAAATAAATAAATAAAAAAAAATTAATTAATAAATAAGTAAATAAATAAATAAATAGGTTAATAAATAAATAAGTATGCAAATAAATAAATAAATAAAAAATAAATAAATTAATAGATAATTAGATAAATAAATAAATAAATAGATAAATAAACAAATAAAAAAAAACGAATAAACAGGTAAATAAACAAATTATTAAATAATTAATAAATAAATAAATAAATAAAATGCAAATAAATAAAAAGACGAATAAATAGATATACATATATACATAAATATAAGCAAATAAAGAAACACATAAGTAGGTATATAAACAGAAACAACATAAGATGGAATTTAAAGACTCATTTGATGGATCAGGGGATATTCTGAAAAGCTATTTTTATTTATAAAGTTTGCGGTAAGTTTTTGGATTCTATCACAAATCATTTCAACATTCGCTCTTCTGTGCAAATCTAAGTTGGAGTAATGCCATGGTAGATTCAACATCATTTTGAATACTTTATGTTGAGCTATTTGCAACTTCTTAATGTGACATTTTGCACAATTTCCCCATACTTGGCACCCATAAAGAAGAATGGCTTGAAAAATAACCTTATGCATTATTAATTTGTATTCAGTGGATAGTTTTGATCCTCTGTTGATAAAGGGGTATAACATTTTAATGGCGATGTTAACTTTTTTTTATAGTTTTGCTGGTACTTCACAGATGGTGCCCAGGTAATGTTAGACCCGTAAATATTTATTTGGCTATTTGGAAGATTGCACGATTTTCTTTTTCTAATAAAAAAGATGGCATGCATTTTCCCAGCGTTCAATTTGATTTTCCATTTTTTAAAATAACTTGTGAAGATAAAGAAGGGCAGCATCTCTCAGATGCATCAAAAAGCAAACAAAGGTTATTTTTAGAACATTGGGTATGCACGACATTCTTCTGTACATGGATTTGTCTCTTTCAAAGAGAAAAATTGAATTATTAAACTACTACAAACTTTTTTGTATTTCTTTTTTCTTCTGTCCCATGAACTTACCTTGTTTTGAAATCTTTAGCCAGCCACCGTGTGTCACTCCGGTAACCAAAGTAAGTGAATCCCGAGCTGTATGGAGCTTTGGTTCCTCAGTTAACACTGTGATGCGTGACATGTCCACTAGTGGTTAATGTATTAGCAAATTTTGTTCTTGCCTTTTTTGTCTACATTACATTTTTTGTTATGGACTGGCAATCTTTTTATTATTATATGTGGTTCTGGCTTATTCAAAAGCCTTCAATATATAAGATAATCTTAAAATATTGAAATTTTGGAAGGAGTTTTCAAACATTTTTAAAGGATTTAAAACAAATTCTCAACTTTTGTCTGTCTTAATAATTTGACTGTAAATTTTGTTCTAATCCCATTTTTTCTTTCTCAGATTCCCCAATCATGCTAAGTTTTCCTCATTTCTACCTCGCTGATGATAGTCTACGAACAGCCGTCGAAGGTATTTCCCCACCGGAGAAAGAGAAGCATCAACTCTTCCTTGATGTTCAGCCAGTAAGTTTAAACTAACTACTTTATAAATTAAAATTTTCTAACGTTCCCCTCTTTTCCTAGGACACTGGAACCACCCTACGGGCCCGCGCAAGAATCCAAATCAACTTGGCTGTCAGTCAAGTGGTCGACATTAAGCAAGTAGCTAATTTCCCTGACATTGTATTCCCCATTCTCTGGTTCGAAGACGGTGTCGATGAACTTCCCGATGAGATTACAGACTTAATGAATTTCGCTGCCACTGTACCACCTAAGGCGAAACAAATCCTCATGATCGCTTTCTTCCTACTCGGTGTTATACTCCTTGTGGTGGCAGTTTTCTGCCTTATCCGTGGCTCAAACCGACAAAGTACCTTACATCTGGAGGGCTCAAATTATCTCGCAACGGCGCAAGTGGATTTGGCCAAAAAGAAAGCCAAAGAGAACAAACAATAGAAGCGCGGGCGATGGTGGTCAGGCTATAAATAGTTAACTGTTTTATTATTTGTTTATTTATGTTTTGTTTTTATTTTTTGAAACAAAAAAGAAAGTAAAGCTTTAAAAAGAAAAAACAGAAAAACTCGCAAAATGTTTTGTTTAGGGATCTGTGGTGTGTATTGTTTTTCCCAAAGTGGAAAATGATTGCCCATCAAAGTGATGCCCGACAAATATAACGAAAGAATTGTTAAGCGTCTCCTGAATTCACACAATTTTTTTTTTAAATTTTTAACTATCTCAAATCATCACAAAGCAGTGCTTCCAAAAACTCCGTCCATTTTTTACTTTCTTAGTAAATGACAATAAATTTTCTTCCAATAAAATAAAAAAAGTCACAAATGAAAAAAACAAACAAATGAGAGAAAAAAAAACAAAACAAAAATACAAATGATATTCTTAAGCTAAAAAATAAAATAGATAAAAAGAAAACGAACAACTTATTTTAAGTCATTGTATATAGAAGGAATTTATTCGATGAAGAAGTAACACATTAAACAGAGGAAAGAAAAACAAAATAACAAAGCAAATGTGAGGAAAGGACATTTGTTTTTATATTTTTAAATATAATTTGGTTCAGATTGTCTTTTCATATTAAGCTAGCGGGTTGTATTTAAAAAATATTTAATTAATAAAAAAAAATAATGGAATTTTTGTACATGGATAAATATTTGTTTTTAGTATAAAAATAAAAGAAGTAACAGTCGGATGAATGTATAAAATAAATAAACAAAAAAAATGATATTCGGAAATAAAATATACATTTTTTTTACATTTAAAAAATTAAAAATATTTTTTATTGATAATCTGATTTGGTGTCAAATACTAGTACAAGGTGGCGCAAAAATAACCTTCCGATGTTTTTGGCTGTAATTTAAAAAAAAAAATTAAAAACTTTGATTCTTCTTGTGGATTATTTTTATTTGGTCTTTTAATTTTTTTTACATCAAGTCGAGAATATGATGTCATGTAAATGGCCGCCGCCACAGTTGATTGTCATTTGAGCCCTTTTTATGGCATTTTCCATCACTTTGGCCAAAACTTCCGGCGATAGGTCCTCACATTGTTGACGAATATTGTCTTTAAGAGCTGCAAGAGTCTGAGGCTTGTTGACATAAACCCGCGACTTCAAAAAGCCCCACAAAAAGAAGTCTGGAGCGGTCAAATCAGGCGATCTTGCTGGCCAGTGCAAATCGCCAAAACGGGAGATTAGGCGCCCGGAAATGCATCCTTCAGCATATCGGTTGTGGCACGTGCAGTGTGTGCCGTTGCACCGTCCTGTTGGAACCACATGTTTTCCAATCCCAATTCATCAAGTTGCGGCAAAAAGAACTCGTTGATCATTGCTCTGTAGCGCTCACCATTCACAGTAACCGTTTGGCCCGCGACGTCTTCGAAGAAAAAAGGTCCGATGACTCCTATAGCGAAAACAGCACACCATACAGTGACTTTGAGCGGGTGTAATGGCGCTTCGTGGGTTACACGCGGATTTTCAGTGCCCCAGAAGAGTAAATTTTGCTTATTTACGTACCCGCTAAGATGGAAATGGGCCTCATCACTCATGATTATTTTTGATGAAAAATCATCTTCCTCTTGGTGGTGATTAAGGATGGCTTGAGCGTATGTTAGACGCGATTGGCGGGCAGCAGCTAATAGCTGATGCACCGTCTGGACTTTGTACGGAAACATCTTCAAATCTTGTACCAAAATTCGCTGTAAAGACCGTCGACTGATACCCATTTGCGTGGCACGTCGTCTGGTCGATGTCGACGGCGCTTCCATGACATCTTCGGCTACAGCAGCAATATTCTCTGCAGAACGGCTACTCCGGGGTCTGCCACGCCTGGCAGCATCTCGTGTTCTGCCAGTCTCTTCGAGGCGAGTGGCTAAACGTCGCAGTGTTTCACCAGTAGGCGTTGGACGGGTAGGAAATCTGCGACGAAATTCACGTTGTGCCAAAGTCACCGACCGATTATTGCTCAAATAAATAGTCACCAATATTCCGCGTTCTGGAGCAGTGTAGCGTAACATTGTTTATTAACGTGTATTTCGTATGTGTTTACTACACAAATGTCAAATCAGAACTGACATTAGGGGCCAATCGCTAAATTTATAGCATTTTCTGATAGGAGGATTACTTTTGCGCCACCTTGTATTTTATTTGCTTTTCTTTTCCGCAGTACCGAATATATGCACACATATTATATTCTTAAAATAGTTTTTTTTCGCCGAATCAAGTTAACACAGAAATACTGTCGAATGTCTGTCGAATCTCCTACTCGATTTCTAATCGGCTTTATTTTTGAATTCCTTTCAGCAGTGGCGAACTAAGCTTGTTAGAGGCACGGGGCGTCAAATATAAATGAGTCCCCTGGTGTGTCCACATCTTTAAGATTTTAATAGTAAATGATATAATGTCAGCCATTACAACAAAAAATAAATATCAAACATTCGTAGGTATTGTTAATATAGTTAGAATATAGATCGGCATATAACGCAGCCACCAGTAAATAGGTAAACTGCAATGAAATAATTATAAGTATAAGAAGATTTTATTTAGTATGTCTAATAAAACGTTAGCTATTTTTTTTTTCTAATTATTTTAAATACTTTCGTGCTTTGAAAATCTATCTTGAAATCTATTTCTTCTGAAACTTTTCTTTCTATTGACAAAATAAACAGTTGACTAGACGTTCTAGCTCCTCGTGGATCGAAGATAATAATACCCTATTTTAAGGGTAGGTACATACGAGTATATTAATTTTGACTAATAGTTTGTAACATACCTTAATATTGCCCGTAGACCCCTAAAAGTTACTATATTTATGATCATCATCAATTTCGATAGTAATGTCGATCTAGCCATTTCCGTCCGTCCGTCTGTCGGCAAAACATAGGCCTTTAAACTGGTCCTAGAGACCTGAAATTTTAACCATATACTCTCTAGGGGCCCGAAATAATCAAGTTTAAGAATTTTTGAAATCCGCCCACAAACACGCCAACAAACGAAAAAAAAACAAATTTTTCGAAAAAATCGAATTTTGAGTTGACTCCTAAAACTGCTCGGGAGATACAATTTCTAAAATCCGCCTACTGACACACCCGCAATTAAATAAAACAATTTTATTGAAAAAGCAAAGTTTGAGCTAGGGAGCGTTTTTTTCAATTAAATCCTTTAAATGTTGTGTAACAAAATATGTAGAGCGTTTTAACAATTCAACCATATTTAGACTTTTGTCACGCCCACTTATGAGGGATAGGAATAAGAATAGGGTATCCAACAGTTCGCCCAAGCGGACTGTAGCCCGTCCCTATGTTTTTATATACGTTTTAATTTGAGAAAACACTTCTCGCAAGATGCTACTGAAGCGCATATGGTCAACAAGTATTGAATTATAATCGATGCGCAGGGTAATAATTCACTGAAGTATCATTTTTTTTTTTTTTTTTTTTATAATTTACGTGCGCTTTTTTCTGTAGTACACGTACACATACACAGTACCCTTATAGTGGAAACCACAGCGCAGGCATTTTGTTTGTTGCTGTAAGTAGCTACCAGCAAATGATTCATTGCCTATTTCTGGGTGCTACTTACTGTATGAAAGAATAGAAGGATAGGAAAGAAGTTTGGTGTGATGGGATTTTTTTCTCTCAACAGGTGGCGCCTAAATTGCTTTAGGGAGATCTGTTTTTGTTGTGTGTATTCAATTTATAAAAATCATGGCCCTGGTCGGGATTCGAACGCACGACCTGCCAATCACTTTAGTGAATACACTACCATCGCACCATTGCCACCATTTGATTATGAATTGTAGATTTTCTTGAGCTATCCATTTAGCAGCAACGTATACCAAATTGTCAAAGGCACCCCAAAATGTTTTTTTGTATTTTAATATGTTGTTGCTTTTTGTTATGTTGAGATCTAGGAAATTAATATTGTTGTTGTTTTCTATTTCTGTTGTCATTATACCCTATTCTAGGGATATATTAATTTTGACGCATAGTTTGTAACATACCTTAATATTGCCCGTAGACCCCTAAAAGTTACTATATTTATGATCAGCATCGATAGTAATGTCGCCATATCCGTCCGTCCGTCCGTCCGTCCGTCGGCAAAAATTAGGCCTTTAAACTGGACCTAGAGAGCTGAAATTTTAACCATATACTCTCTAGGGTCCCGAAATAATCAAGTTTAAGAATTTTTGAAATCCGCCCACAGACACGCCTACAAACTCAAAAAAACAAAATTTTGGAAAAAATCGAATTTTGAGCTAGAGAGCTGAAATTTTTTATATATGATCTATGGCCCATAAAACTTATTGGGACATAAAATTTTCAAAATCCGCCCACTGACACGCCCACAATTAAATAAAACAAATTTTGGAAAAAATTGAACTTTGAGCTAGAAAGCTGAAATTTTTTATATACGATCTATGGCCCATAAAACTGCTTGGGACATAAAATTTTCAAAATCCGCCCACTGACACGCCCACAATTAAATAAAACAATTTTATTGAAAACCCAAAATTTGAGGTAGGGAGCTGAAATTTATAATATATACTCTCTAGGGGCTCTTTATGCTCATGTGTAAATATTTTCAAAATCCGCCTACTGACACGCCCACAATTATTTTTATTTTTATTTTTGAAAGTCCAAAGTTTGAGCAAGGGAGCTGAAATTTATAGTATATACTCTCTAGGTGCCCTTTATGCTCATGCTTAAATTTTTTTTAAATTCGCCTACTGACACGCCCACAACTAAATAAAACAATTTTATTGAAAAACCAAAGTTTGAGCTAGGGAGCGTTTTTATTTACAAAAGCTTAGTTTTTTCGATAAAATCCTTTAAATTTTTGTCACGCCCACTTATTAGGGATAGGAATATGAATAGGGTATCCAACAGTTCGCCCAAGCGGACTGTAGCCCGCCCATATGTTTTTTTATTTTGGTGTTAATGCTGTTTATATATTTGCTTAATATGTCTGTTTGTCTCTGTGTTCCGTCAAATATGATGAATGTGTCATCTACATATCTAGAGTAAGATATTATTTTTTGGTGTTGTGGGTTTTTGGAGGATAAAATGTGTTCGTTTTCATAATTGTTTAGGTATATATCTGCTTATAGTCCGCTGAGGGGTGATCCCATGGCTAGTCCTTCTGGTTGTATGTAATGTTTATTGTTGAACGTGAAATAATTTTGTTTAAGTATTATTTCTAATATGTAAGTTAAGGATCTTCTACGTCCTTTTATCAAAAAAAAATCTAATATCTGTACGACAAGTCGTACACCACGGATATTTCTTTTTCAATCAAACAACTATTTCACCACGTTATAAACTATTTATTCCGTACACCACGAGCACCAAAATTAGAATGCTTTACAAATTCAAAGATACTTAAAATCTAATCTCCACGAAAGCCTGGTTCCCAGGCATTCCTGCAACGTCAGCGTCTAGTGCATTGCGCGTGCATCCGGCAGGCATCAGGTATCCGGCGCGAGTATTCGTGTGACGGGAAATATGCTGACTCATCTGGGAACATGTTCGTTCATGCTGGATCAGGTGAGGACGGAGCATATCGGATCGTGTTAACTGCCGCCCCTTTAAATATCTGCGTCCCGCAGATCACCTGTTGAACATCTGGGGTTATTGAGGTCACGGCTGGGGTCGTTGGCCTCTTGTGATGTGCGTGGCCTAGGACGTGGAGTTTGTCCTCGGCGAAACGATAGGCGGAGCTCCGGGATGCTAACTTTACCATAAATCTTCTTCCACAATAGGGAAATTGCGGCTATTACTGTTATGATGATAAAGATTTCTGTAAGAATAGAAGAGTTAAGATTCTTTTTTAAAATGTTTATGTGCTCGATATTTTCTGTGCTCAGGTCATGCACGTAGTCCAGGTTAGGTTTGATCCTGTTGCTTATTTCGTTGGCTAGGACAGGAGGAAGTGCTTGTGGACTGGTAGCGGCTTTACCATAGTAGATTTTGTCCTTAATTTGAACCGTATCATTCTCCAACTGGATGAGGTAGGTACCTTCTAAGGGAATAGAATAATTTTTATTTAGGATTGTTCCATTAAAGTTTGTAAGGAAAATCGTATTTTCCCCAATCCATTCGACGACTTCTTCGTTTGTTGTTCTATAGTCGCAATGTGCGTTACCTCCTTTGAGGACCCTGGGTAGGCAAGAATCTTCTGGTAGTCTTTTTAGAACGCTGTCTTCGCACACGGATGTGTTACTTATGCTAAGACATTGTCCCTGTAGTCCGTACGTCTCGTCATGTCTAATAAGGAGTTGAGTGTGATGTAAGTCAATCTGTCTACCGTTTCTAACTGCTGCGCGGGCAATAACCTTATGATAAACCTTCGGTTCGATTTTAGGAATTGAAAGAACATATAGCATTAAGGTTCCATTGCTGTAAACTGAAGGCCGACTGTATTCAACAGCCTCGATGGCATTTTGATACGGCAATGTTTCAAGTTCATTTACGATAATATTGATTTCCTCGGAATCCAAAAGGTTACTGTTGACTATTCCGTTCTTAGCCATTTGACATGCCCTTACTATTTCGTTCACCCCTTCCTTAAGGATAAGTACCTTATTCAGTAAGTCGTGTCTAAGGTCGTCTGTTCCCTCTTTCTGTACGGCATTGTTATAGCGCTCAATTATTTTGTTAAGCTTCCCCGTGATCTCTCGCGTCGTGTCGAACAATTTTTCGTTAATTGCATATTGGCGATTATTGTTCTGTTCAATATCTGATTGCTTGTCTAAAAGGTTGTCCCAGTCAGTTGCATCAGGGGAGCCAGCCAACCATTTCCAGGCGCTTCCTATCCAATTGATTGACCTAGGCCTTCTCATTCTTGCGTCGCTCAATTCGGCCATACGATTCTTAATCTGGTTCAAGTGATAACTTAGAACAAGGTGCGTCTCATTGTCGTTGATGTATTTCGCTATTGATTGTTCGGTGTTCTGTATGAGTGTGTCATATTTTGTCAAGTCTATTACGTGGATTAATCTAAAGTAACCGTTCGTCACCCAGGCGTTTCCTTCCCTAACGGTCACGACAGGTGCCTTATATGCGAAAATGTGCAGGGTATGCACGGGAACTAAGAAAGCTAGACTGCAATACAATTTTCCTTTATTAGTTAATTTAGATTATACAAATGCTTATTTGACTATGTTTTCAACATTACTTAGAATTAAGATTAGGTTAACAGTATAATTTTTAGTAAAGTAGGTTAGAAAATATAATTTTATTAAAGGTAGGCTAGGGAATCATCCCCCCTTTTTTTCCTTTTTTTTTTTATTGAGTTTTTCTGTTTTTTTAGTGGCTTTTATGTATTTTTTTACCACTTGCTGTCGTTATTGTGACGCGATTGTCCTTTGCGACAATTTCCTTTTTGTATAAAGGCTTGTTTTTACCTTTTATGCATTTAACTGCGCCATATACCACATCACCCTCGCAGTACTTCTTGGGCACAGTTCTTTTTAAGTTAAGCCTCGCATTTCTCGCATCCATGTTTCGTTTAATAACCCCCCTTAGGTCCTTATTGACCTTTGACCGAATATTTAGGAGATTCTGATAATTCACCCTCTGAGACCTGTTCAAGAATACATCAGTGGGTTTTCGTTTGATAACCGAATGTATGGTGTTGTTATAGCGATCTACTGCTATGTGGACGAGTTCTTTGACCTTAAGGTCTGGGTTTTCAACCTTGAGACACCGGTAAATCTCCAATACAGTGGAGTGGACCCTTTCTATTTGCCCATTTACTTCGCTTTTGTAGGATGGGGTTAAATATAGTTTAATGCCTAAACTTTTTATAAAATTCAAAACGATTTTGCTAAGGAAACCTCTCTCGTTGTCTGTCACTAGAATTTGTGGAACCGTAAAATAATGTAAGATCTTAACTAATCTTGACCTTATATAAATGGCGGATTTCTCCTTAATATGAAAGAATTTAGAAAATTTAGAAAACTTGTCGACCACAGTTAAGAATTTTTCATTCTGGACTTCCATAATATCCATGTGTAGAATCTCACAGGGATACTTGGGGAATGGTGTCATTTGCAATTCGGGAATTATCGGGTGCCTGTCATACTTATTCGCGTTGCAGATTTCGCATACTGCGCAAAATTTCTTTATTTCAGACATCATATGGGGAAAATAGAATTTCTCTAGGATTTGCTCTTTGTTTTCCCTAGGAGCGCGATGAGCTCTTTTGTGCTCTCTTTCTATTATTAGAAGCTTGCGTTCATTATTTGCGACATCCTCAACGACTCTTTGTGTCACCCGCAGCTTGTAGTTCTCAAAATTGTCCAGATAAACTCTTTGGAGTATTCCGAGATAGTTCTCCGGGATTTTTATTCCATTTATCACATTCGGGTTAAGATTTTCCCTTAGCGCTTCAACAAGATGGTCTTGATTAATTGTTCTAGCGGAGATATAATGGCGATGGTAGCCAGGATGTGGCTCCTCATGACAGCGTAATTCACTACCAATCTTAAAGATCAGTTGATTCCTGAAAACATTGATTGGCGCTTCTACATGCGGTATTAGGTCCGAGTTATCCTGATCGGCACTGTGTGCAGTACAGGAAGCAGTATCACTAGGGGAGAGCTCACAAAGTCCCTCCTCAGCTGTATCAGTTCGTGAGCGATCTGCCCTTGGGACTCGGCCTTCACTAGCAGTGTCCGTGGCTTCATCTGGAAGTGGATTTGTCTGAGTTTCGCTAGCAGTTTCGGTGCTAGTATCTGACATGTGATTAACTTCTGTTTTAAGCCTTGAGAGAGCGTCGGCCACAAAGTTTGATTTACCAGGAGTGTAAATCAACTCGTAGTTATACTCCTCAATCCTTGCCTTCCAGCGCTTGAGCTTTGCGTTATGATTTCTATTGCTCAGTGCAAATGTTAGAGGCTGGTGGTCGGTGAAAATTTTTATTTTCTTGGCTCCATACAGATAATTTCTCAAATTATCGAGAGCCCACACAATGGCAAGCATCTCTTTCTCGTTGGTGGCGTAGTTCTCCTCTGTTCGGTTGAGGGAGCGAGAAATGTATGCGATAGGTTTTTCCTTGCCATGCTCCCCTTGAGATAGGACAGCCCCAATGGCATAATCAGAAGCATCAGTCGTCAGATTGAAGCCTTTCTCGAAGTCAGGGAATGCTAAAACATCAGCGGAAGTAAGAAGTTCCTTCAAGTTTTCGAAGGACTTCAATGCCTCTTCGTCAAGGGATATAAGAACGTTTTTCGATTGGTTGGCTTTCACATTTGAAAAGTCGCCACGCGTAATGTTAGTAAGAGGCTTTGCTATTTTGGCATAGTCCCGAATGAACTTCCGGTAGTAGGAAGTTAATCCGAGGAAGCTTTTCAGTTCCTTCAGGTTTCTTGGAGGAAGAATGTTCTCAATAGCTTTAACCTTTTTTTGGTCTGGGAGAATACCTTCCGGGGTAACCAAATACCCGAGGAATTCGACGCTAGTGGCCATAAAGTTGGTTTTCTCCAGGTTTACCTTTAGTCCTGCCTCATTGAGTTTGGAGAAAACGGTCTCGATGTCTCTCAAGTGATCCTCTTCTGATTTGCTAAAAACGATTATGTCATCGATATATACATAGCAGATCTTGCCGATTATCTCCTTGAGCACATCATCTATCATCCGCTGGAAGATAGCAGGAGCATTCTTGAGGCCGAAGGGAAGCCTCAAATATTCATACTTCCCATTCATTGTTGAGAAGGCTGTTTTCGGAATATCGCTCTCGTTCATCATGATCTGATGGAATCCTGAAGTCAGGTCGAGCGTTGTGAATAGTTTCGCTTCTCCCAGACTAGCCAGCGTACTGTTGATATCCGGAATGGGATACGTATCCGGAATCGTTACAGCGTTTAGACGCTTGTAATCGATCACCATCCTATACTGCTTTTCACCGTTAGGCTTCGGTTTTTTTGGGACAACCCATATGGGAGAATTATACGGACTTTTCGAGGGACGGATGATATTTTCCGATAGGAGTTCCTTAATCTGTCGCTCGACTTCAACCCTCATACAAGCCGGGTAAGGATAGCTTTTAGCGTATATTGGTTCATCTGTGGTTGTGCGGATTCCTGCCCTAACATTAGTTTTTATTCGTTCATTCCCTACTGGACCAAACAGATTTTTGAACCTGCCACAGATAGCTTCCAATCTAGGTCTCACAGATATTGAAATATCTTCATTTAAGGTAAGCATCTGATTGACCGCATTTGAAGGGCGATTTTTTAGAGCTATGATTATATTTGATTCGATGGTAAGCTTATTTTTATCCCTATCGATGACTGCCCTTAGCTGCTTAAGTGTGTCATCGCCGATTATACCATCAAATGATGTAAGGCTAACGAAAAACGTTATATTTAAATTGCAGCCTAGATAGTGAAAGAACTTCCCACAAATTTTGTTGGTAATGCGAATCTTCCCAGCGGGACTATTCACATAAAATGGTTTTTGGACGGGGTCAGGATGAGGAACTAGATTGGGTCCAATAAAGTTTTTATTGGCACCGGTGTCCACTAAGAATTTCAGGATGTCCCCGTCCCGCGTAACATACTCTATATATGGTACGCTGGAAACGAGGCCCCTATCATAAAATTTTCCGGTGTTGATTCCTCATTGGAAAGATCATCGGCTTCAGCCTCGACTGGTGTCTCAGTTTCTGCGGTTGTTACGTGGTACAACCGCTGCTGCTTCCGAGGGTTATGATTGTCCGATCCTGGTTCTCGTTTAAACGGATTAGGTCGATTCATATAATCAACTTTTCTGGTTTGGACTGAGTCCACCTCCATTTTAATTGGGGGTTTTGGGGCCCATGGCCTTTGTGGCGGAGACTGCTGCTGAAAACCAGAGTTCCAGCGCGGGTATGGCCTTTGGGCAAAGTTATTTTTTGAAACGAATGGCCTACCAGTGCTTCTTGCGGGTCCTGCGATTTCCCTGAAATTGTGGTTTACGGGAGAGTTTATTGTATTCGGTGCCTTTACATGCACCGAGTTGTTCCGGAAATTTAGGTTTTGCATTTCCAGGCAAGCTGAATATGCTTCAGGCAAGGTTTTTGGCTTTTGAATAATTAAAAGTCTTGCAAGGTCCCCACTAAGCCCTCGCACGAACACGTCTAATGCGCGATTTCGATACGTTTCAACCAAGGCATTCATCGTCTCAGTGGAGTAAACTTCGGCCCTGATCTTGCTAATGATCAGAGAGAATTGATGGTTTACGGTTGCGTAAAAATCATCAACCTTTGAATTACCTTGAGTTAACTGGTTTAATTGATGTTCGAGTGTCCTGATATCCCTCTTATCAGCATAATGAAGTGAGAGAATCTTCTTCATCTCGAACCAATCATTGTCAAACATATTATAAGAGACGAGGGCAGAATCTGCCTTGCCCCTAACCTTCTGACGGATATGCTGCAGTATTGCCCTGTAAATGGGCTTACTGCGAACTATTTCATAGTCCTTCAGCACCGTCTCGACACTATGGACCCAGGAGACGTAATGTATTGGATCCCCATCGAAGGTCTGAAGTTCCTTAACGGAATCAGGAAGTTTGGAGATATCCTTCAGGTCTTGTTCACAGGTCGGTCCGCGCAATTGCTCTACCTGTTCCTCCTGTTCATTCGGACCACCTAAGGCAGATTGTTCTAAAACTAAGATGCGATTTGCTATGGCTCCTAGCCGATTATTAACTGATTGGATTGCCTCCTGTGGAGTGGATTGCTCCATCCTACCCATTCGGCTTTCCAATCCCCTAAGTTGCTCAATGACTGTATTAACTGCACCCGTGAGTTGCGTTACTGAATTTCGGAGTTCGTCCATCTTAATAGAGGGTGCTGTGGTTCAATTATTATTTAAAAAGAATTCTTTAAATTCGATATAGCGTCTAGCGACAGAGGTGGATGCCAATACAGATCTTTCACTTATTTTTTCTCTTTTCGTGTATACTCTTTAAATTTGTATACTTTTTTATATTAACTGTTGTTAATTTATTAGAAGGTTTTACTTCTTGTGTGCTCAGGATTCGTTTTTTAATTTCCCTAGGTGCCCGCTAAGCGCTCTTCTTTAAAATTTCGGGGTAGTCACTTCGGTTTGGAAGGCTCGCATGCATCCGTTTTGGACGTTAATGCAATTAATAATATCTGCAGCGACCTACTAAGGTACGAGGATCTTCACTACGGATAATAAGGTTTAACTTATTTCTTGTGAACCGGCCCCTTTGTTCGTAAGAGTCAGCCCCTAGGCATATGTTTTTAGCTAATTTTGTCCTGAGCACTTGTTCTTTTAAATTATTTCTTCAATCATGTAGTTCTTAGACTAATGGTTAATATTTAAAATATAAAATTTTAGAATAATATTTTTGAATTTAATACACAAGTTATTCTTGCAGATACAAATTGTAATAATTCCTCATTAGACATATATATATTTCTTACTACAATCCAAAAAGCATAGCACTCATTCTTGTTCGTTGATTTGGTTGATTTTCCGTTGTCCTCTGAATGTCCTTTTAGGTATTCGCCTTTAACGCCTTTCTTTTGTCCTTTATTTTATATCACTATATGGTTCATGGGACCTGTGTTTTAAAATATTCACTTTGGGTTTTCTTTTATTTTTTTTTTTTTTCACTCCCGTTAGGGTATCCTTTCACTTTTGTTTTTAAGTAATTTACTATGTTTTACACGTTTTTACGTTTACGGGTTTTACACTGCTCGGGCGCCAGTTAAGGATCTTCTAGGTCCTTTTATCAAAAAAAATCTAATATCTGTACGACAAGTCGTACACCACGGATATTTCTTTTTCAATCAAACAACTATTTCACCACGTTATAAACTATTTATTCCGTACACCACGAGCACCAAAATTAGAATGCTTTACAAATTCAAAGATACTTAAAATCTAATCTCCACGAAAGCCTGGTTCCCAGGCATTCCTGCAACGTTAGCGTCTAGTGCATTGCGCGTGCATCCGGCAGGCATCAGGTATCCGGCGCGAGTATTCGTGTGACGGGAAATATGCTGACTCATCTGGGAACATGTTCGTTCATGCTGGATCAGGTGAGGACGGAGCATATCGGATCGTGTTAACTTGTATATTAGCTCTTCTGTTTGTTGTATATTTATTGTTGCTGTTGTACTCGTAATTAGGTTATTTTTTAATATTTTTATTGTTTCACTGATGGGGATGTTTGTGTACATGTTTGTGATGTCCATGGAAATCATTTTGTGGTTGGGAGATATGTTTATGTTTTTTAATTTGTCTATTAGGTCTGTGCTATTTCTTAATCTGTTGTTGTTGTGTATTGTTATGTTCCTTTTTATGATTTTTTGTAGTGCTTTTGCGACTTTGTATCCTGGTGCTGTTTTGTAATTTATGAGGGGCCGAATGGGTGTTTCTTTTTTGTGCATTTTTGGTAGTCCTGTGAGTATTGGTGCTCTTGCGTTAGGTTGTTTTAGTGTGTATTTGTTAGTGTTGTGGAATAATTGTTTACATTTGTTGATTGCGTTATTTATTTCTTTGGTGTAGGTTTTTGTGGGGTCTTTGTCTATTGTTTGTATATTGTTGTTGTTTATGAAGTTTTCTGTTTTTGTGATGTATTCTTGCTCAGCTAGTCATATTATATTCCTTTATCCACTGCATAATAAAGTGCCTAATTAAAAAGGTATCTTAAGATACCCTTCGACACCCTACTGTAACATAACATCCTAAAGTTATACTTCAAATACTGCTAGACGATACTACAACAACATTTTCCTGCTACTTTTGGGCGCACACACTATAATTATTCAGCATGTTTGAAACATTATCTTAACTTTAAAGCATTTTGTTGGTAAATATTGTTACTCTGAATTCGTTCTAAATACCGTAAGCAAAACAAAATGGTCTGTTCTGACATTGGTCGCGTGCCTTAGTGGCATGTATATAGGGAATGTTCGAATTTTCGCGATAACCAGAAACAACATTCTATCGGAGTCTTTGGATATGTGATGCAAGTTTCTACATTCTACAATGGATACAACAAAGCAGCAGCAGTGTTGGAAACAAAAATCCATAGCCGGTGGCTATGTTACTTGGGGTCGTTTTTTGGGCAACAGTGGATACATTGCACAAAAAAACAGGTCTATTATCGAATGCCGGAAGAATTTTAAATTTGCAATCTGCGTAAAGTCCGATTCAAAAAACAAACTCATATCTATTCAAGGACACGCAAATTGCTGAATCTTATCAGTGCTCGGGCATTGCTAGCTTCTGTTGTTGTTGTATAGTTCACTAAAACAATTATTAATAAAATATTTTATTTCGCAAAATATTCATACTTTAGTAAATTGTTCGTTTACCATTTTCAGCGAGTGTTTAAATTTTAATTAGTTGCAAATCTGCGTTATCACTAAACGTCTAGAAATATTGGAGTTAGCAATCCATTAAATGCAGTTTGAATGCCAATTATCTT
The DNA here is from genome assembly GCA_949715645.1 of Portevinia maculata. NCBI lineage: Eukaryota > Metazoa > Arthropoda > Insecta > Diptera > Syrphidae > Portevinia > Portevinia maculata. Next base: position 283,507,808 of record OX454526.1, on the reverse strand, counting down.
CTGATAGGTTTTGAAAGATTATTCTGAAACTTAATGCTTCTTGCTTCTGATAATAATTGCTCAGTTTCTTGACCTCTGCGGGAGATATCGATGTACAGTTGTATTTTTTCTGATTCAACTTTAAGATTAGGTTACAATAGTCGCGTTTCTTTGAGAAATGTAGCCACGGTTGCTCAACAGAACGATTACAAGAATTATGGCCAGCAGCCAAACATTTTTGTTTGCACCACAAATTATTGTATCTACATGCAATATGTATCCAAAGCAGGCCTGCTGTGGATTTTATCGTCAGCTATCCCCAGTATTGCTGGCGATACAATGTTGTTGTTGTTTAACGTGTCGTTCATTCCTGCGGATACATTTTTTAAAGAAACGCACCTAATAATAATTATGCTTTGTTCGAGAATCATAATCATATAATTGCAAGTTTTTGATCACTTCTTGAGGAATGGCCCCATAAAGAGATTTGATTTCGTTGCTTTCAGCTGAGGGCTTGAATTATAAGGGCGCCCAGTTAATCTAAATAACAGTTTGTGTGCACCTTAAAAATGAATCGATATATAAACAGAAAATATTTTTGCAAGTAGTGTAGGAAGGTTAGGTTAGGTTAGGTAAATGGATGCGCTCGAGACGACTACCAAGGCTCACTTCGACCACCAGTTTGGGTTTATTGTGTCCAATTTGGGATTCATGAATTAGAAGACCTAAAAGAAGCAACAAACAGAAACCGCTGGGCAATCGCATAGTAGGTGACGAATAGATTTTTTTTCTTCAACCGCCCTGCAGTAAATGCAATAGTCGTTGTGCAGTATACTAAGCCGCAGTGCGTGTTAGCATACTTCACAGTGTCCTGTGAGGACCCCTGTCAGTGTACGAATTATTCTTGCGGTTTAGTCCGATCATGGTTTAAGATCTCCTTTTGCACACCGCTAGCCACAGAAGAGAGCTGTGTATGCCTGTATCTTTCGAGGATGATCCAACAAAGGAATGTTCTACTCATTGATTCAACATCGATTTTTTTGCTCGATTTAGGGCCAGAGATGCATCCATCTCCGATCCGGCTCCCGGAAATTACGCCTTTTTGTTTTTTTATTTGGTTAAAATTGGAAAAGCAGCAGGCATTTTTTGGAAAAGGCGTCAAAAAGTTGTAAAATAAACTAGATAGGTTTGGAAAAATAGCCAGAGAGTAAAATTACGCCAGAAAAGTAATGCACCTTCTCCAAATGCACTGTTTTTGAGATGTACTTGTGACATTTATGGTACATCCCATAAACAGTGCAACCTCCTACTGGTCACTTTTGTATTTGGAGTAGGTGCAAAGTTAGGTATATTGTCCAAATTATTTGTTCAGGCCCTTTTTCAATTTCTATAAATGGAAAAATAACGCCAAACATTTTGGAAAGATTGCCAAAAAAGTCTGGAACTTTATATGAAGAATTTTCTGACGTTTTTCCCATAAAAAAAATCTGGGAGCCCTCTGATCCATATCTTGTCAGTTTATCCAATTTCTCTTTACCCGGAATGTCCTTGTGCCCGCGTCCTGGCGTAGGGTCAGCGTATAGGTGTTTTGTCCACTGTATCGCTGCCATTGAATTGATGACTGCTGACTCCATGCATCTCTTCGCCCAGTAGCAGTCTGACAAATCACAACTATTTCTGATTGGAACACACTTATTTTAAGCACTTCGCTTAAATCCAGAATTTTACAGCACCTGTACCTAGATAGGTAGGTAGGTAAGTAGAAGTGCCTGCCTAGTTTTACACGAGTTACACTATTGTCCATTGACAACAATTTGGGTGATATGTCATTTTATTTTCTGTATTAAAATGTTCAAATGTCTCCCAAAAACTTATTTGGTGACGTGATATTTTTCGATTCTTCTGCATTTTGATCGATTTGAAACTAAGGGCTTATTAACAGTCAAAAAACAGGTGGGTGGCGACGGTGTAGAGGTTAGTGTGTTGGCTTGTGATCCGTGCGGTGCAGGTTCAATCCCCATGGGGAACAACAACATACGCCACCCATTCTCATGCCTCTACACCAAAAAGGAGGATTTCTGCCGGTAGTACAATGGACCGTTACCGAGTCTGAGTGCTCTGGGATTTGGATTTCCTTTTTTATTATAAAAAATAAAAAAAAAAAAAAAAGCAGACCAAAAGCGTGACTCTGAAATGTATGATATATAAATGTAATGATTTATTTATAAATAAATTTAATCTCTTTTATTGTTAGGCTTTCATCAACATTATGTACCGACATGTTTCTCTTCTATCAACTCTTCAAGTGCAATTGTTTATTTACACAATAACATTAACAATAGATTATCCTCATCCTTAGTAATTATTTTAAACAAATCACATTAATATTGTAAAACACTAATCACTTCACTTGTTAGACTATCAATTACAACGCTAATAAGAGTGTTAATTTGTACATTACATTTTAATTGTAAAACAAAAATTGTCTCATTTGATTCACTACATTCCTGGAAATAATTGAATCCGCCTTCGTCAAAATAATATGCAGCAGAAATGACATTGCAAATATGACAAATAGAACCTTAGAAGTGTGTCCTTTGATTGACAAATTAATAACAATAATAATATAAAAATTATCCCTATCCTTAGTAATTATTTTAAGCATATAACCTTAATATTGTGATACACTGATACACAGCACTTGTTACAACTATCACATCAACGCTAATAAGAGTATCATTAGGTACTTGACATTTCAATTATAAAATAAAAATAGTCTTATTTAGATTCCTGTAAATAATTGAGTAGAGGTTAACATGATATGCTGCAGGTAATGACATTGGAAATATGTATGATAAGTGGAACCTAACAAGTGTGCCTTTTGATTGACAAATGAATGAATTGAGTAGGACTTATGCGATCATTTAACTATTTAAATGAGTGTTTAAGAACAGTTGCTTTACTTAAATGATTTTTCAGGGGTAGAGTGGTATACAAAATTGGAATGTGCTTACGTAACGTTGCCTCAGAGTATGATAATTCAACGATTTAAGCGTTGTGGAATAGAAAATAAATAATATTTAAATTTTCTTATCTTAAACACCACGGTTGGAAAAAGGTTTACTATTAAGTGATATTTTCTCAACAATTTAAAAGTTCAGTTATATGTTTACGTACTTTTAAACAAATTAAATCGTCGTATGCTGCAAAAAGTGTTCAGATCCATTTTTGATGAGATGGAGTATTTAATGAATTAATGTTCCCACGGGCGTATTTTAGGGCCGGGTGGGTCATTAGTGTGTCAAAAGTCCACAAACCAATTGTGATCTTATTGGATTGTAAATTTGTTTGGACTACTGACCAATCGGTTGATGAAGCGACTTAATTTCACTGCAGGTGAAGTAAGGCCAGAGGTTGTTCAATTATTAGAACATATTATTTTTGTCAGTCGAAGAGGTGTCCATAGTTCTAATTCTTGTGAGTCAAAGAGGTATCCAGAGATTAAAACCCTTTTACCCGCGAAGCAGGGTGATATTGTGGTATTTATGGTAGATACCATCAAATTTGGAATGTGCATGGTGGCATGGTGTCCCAATGTAATACCCCTTCTTGGGGCCGCTGTAGGATTGGGAGTAGCTGAGAGGTTGGGCTAGGTGCTTTGTTGGTTATACTATCATTTTAGAGTGTTACAATATTGTGGAATTATGATCCGAAATGTTGTGAGCTTTTGTCACACTTGGGTGGGCTATGATTTCACAATTGGTTTGTGGACTCATGACCATGTGCCGAGCCTAGAGCAAAAAAGAATCAAGTGGACTTGGAATTTTTTCCACAAATTATTTTACAGTATTTTGTTTTCTTTTTCTGAAAAAAATGCTCAAATGAAAACAAAATAAAATTATAACAAAATCTCCTCTGTTCTTTATCATATTTAGTTTGGATTGACATTATGATTAAAGTTTATTGTTTTGTAAGTTTTGTAAGTTGTTAATGTTAAAAGGTTAGAAACTCCATTTAGGTACTCCTGCATTAAAGTTATGAATTTTACAAGTCGAAGCCATTGTCTACAGCTTGGCATTGAAAAAATGTTAAACATCAGATGTATTTTAATTTATTGAAGAACATATTTCGAGCACATTTGGACAATTGTAGTATTTCAACAGCATAAACCACAATTATTACAAATATCTTTCAAATTTTCAATATGGGTATAATAGAGCACAATGCTTTTGAAAAGCAAAAGAAGAACGTTCGGTTTAAACTCACACATTCGAAAAGACTAAGCACATGCAACGATATCCTGAATTTATCTAAGTTATAGAAACCTGCTCAGTTTTTACTGTCATATTTACATAAATGGGAGAACATACGAACCCCTTCAAAAAGGCAATACCAATCAACGTCGTTATAAGTGAAACAACTCCAGCATTTGGTTTTAAAAAACGACTTGCTTCTTCTTCTTTACCTTTACAACGAGATTACGATTAGACTTAAAGGTGCCGTTACCCTCCCACTTGATGGCATCCATACTGGTTAACCTGTGGCCTCCTCCGGTGCGGCCTCAAGAAATAGCTGCAGGCTTCTCTGTTTGAGGTCAATCAACTGTTAGGTTTATTGCATTCGTATGATCTCCGCCTTCCTGTTAACGATTTTGACCAGCGCATGCACCTGTTATTGGTTTTTGTTTCATCGTTCTTTAAGGACACCGGTGATCTCCAGTCGTGTCAACCCACGTGTTCACTTTAATGCGTTGCTAGGCTCACCTGGATGTTTAAATTACCTAGATTACCTTGGTCGCCTTTTACAATAAGTTTTTTTTTTTTTAGGGACGCTGCGGTGATATGCCTGGACGGGCTAGGATGCACGGATGGAAAAAAGACTTGCTTAATCTTTGCAAGAATTTCAGTAATTGTATTCTACTCAAGGAGGTAATATAAGTTTCAATCGTTTCATTTCAGTTCAATTCAAATCAAGAGTCATCCCAACGAATTAAATCATAAGTAGAAAAGCTTAAATACAAGCAAAAACACCAGAAACAAGGCCCACAGCCTGAAAGATAGACCAGACTCATAGAATAAAGTTCCTACTACTTTAAAAGACTCATATTTAACATATATTTTGTTATAATAAAAAGTTCCCTGTCCAAAACCCAATTTATTTTTGAATACAAACATTTTTATTTAATGAAATTTTAATAAATTTGTTGGTTTGGTTTTATTTATAACTTTAGTATTGGCAGAAAAATTTACATGACTTGATGATTTTTTCCAGGCAACAAACTTGAATCTTTAATGCTCGAAAACATTATTTCGTAACTTGAGCCTCTTTTGCAGCATATTGACGAAATACATACACTCTTCCAATTGGCAATCGGAAGAGTGTATGGTGGCTTATGTATGTTATGGGCCACCCAAAGAATTACTCCAATTAAAACAAGAATGATACTTGCAAAGTCACTACTCATCCCTCTATTATTATTTGGGTGTGAAATTGTTTGCAACTGTGATAACAGGCATAGGAGGAAACTGAATGTTGTATTCAACAGCGTAGCAAGGTATGTTTTTGGTCTGCGGAGATGTGAACATATTTCTACATATTCTAGACAAATATATGGTTTCACTCTGGAAGACTTATTTGCTCTAAGGACCTTAACAATGCTCAACAATATTTTGCAAACACAAAAACCACCCTATCTATATAACAAAATTCAGTTTTCGTCATCAGGTAGAATTTGTAATCTAACACCAGTACGCTACTCTTACCTCGTTTCGAGTCGTCAATTTTTTGTACATGTGATTCGGTTGTGGAATTCCCTCCCCCAAACAATAAGGATGGTAGGATGTGGCACTCGGTTCGTAGCAAGGCTTAGGCAACATTTTGAGGCGCTTCGATGATAGACTTTTAACCCCCCCCCCCCCCCCCCCCCCCCCCCCAACCTACTAACAGATTGCCTATATTTTAGCTGGCTTTAAAGCTTGCTCTTTGTAAAATTTAAGTTTGGATTGATTTTCTTTATTTTCTATAATTTATCCTTTTTTGAACTTTATCAATAATTATATGCTGTAACTTAGTTTTCACTCACTTCATGTAATAGTTTTTAATACTGAAGCTTACACTACCTTAAAAGATATTCTATCTTACTGTGTAAGTTAAATCGATATAAATAAATAAATATGAAATATGACATATATATATAAATATTTCATACTTTACAAGAAGAGATTTTTTATGAAAACATATTTGCGGAACCGAAAATTAAATATTTTACGGTTCAATCAATTTTAGTGCGAATGAGATTTTTAGTTCCAAAAGGAATGAAAGACTCTTTATATAGGTAGGTTTGCCACGAAACCTCGAACCTCGACTTCCTACAAAATTGAACAACTTGTTGTCAAATGAACTAAGGCAGCATATAAAATGCATTTGAGCTATAATTATTTTTGGTTGTTTAAAAAAAATGGAGGAGTTGTAAGTAGTGAAATATGCTATAAATTGATTTATTTTTAATGTTGGATGGTCATATCCCACTAAATTTTGCTTATAAGAAAAGTTTCGAGAAAATTAGTCCCAAAAGAAGATTGAATTAAATGCACCAAAATCATCAAGGCTGATGGGTTTGTTGCATTATTTAACATTGTTGCCCCTTCTCCATATTTCGAAATACTATGCAATAACAACGTATGGTCGTAGAAAAGATTGTCCGTCTATATTAAAAAACGCAGAAGGCAGTACCTCTAGTATAGAAATGTAAGAGGACTCCGCACAAAAACTGCTAAATTCTATTCAAATTCCCAAGCCCTCTCACCTGAAATATTTTGCTTAACTTAAACATGACTTAAGCCCGGAATTTTAGTCACTCAATTCTGTAATCATGAGTTCTTAGTATATAGGAATGGTAGTCATCAAAATGATTTGAAAGCGCTTGGATGAGGTGTCCTGACTGCTGTTCAATCCCACTTTGAGTCACGAAAGATTGACTTTCCATTTTCTCTAAATGTTAAAAGTATCGCTGTAAAAATTGAACTTGAGAATTAAGATTTATATGTTGTTAATGCGTACGTTCCTTCGTATCATCTTTGCTCTTTGTACTGTGAACTTTCTTTGGCACTAGACCATACTTTTATTCATAAGACTTTATGCTCTAATAAACAGAGATCCCAAATAGAGAAGCATGAGTTACCAATTGACCAGAAAGGGTTCACAAACTTAATTCACAGGTCCCGAACCCTTCTACTGCACTCCTAGCTTGGCAACAATCGCAGCAATAAAAAGCTGGGAACATTGGAAATGTATCTTTTATTTGTTGAACATTCCAGGCCAAACGAGCCATTCAACACTTCAATAATAATGCCAACAGATGTCTAAGTCTAAGTAGGTATGATATCAAAATGATAATAATTAGTAGGTTATCTCACTGGTCACCACGGTTTGCGATAACACTTAAGCAAATTGAAAATAGTTGACTCTGTACAACTCCTGATTCGCTAGGTGCAAGTAATATGTTTGCTGATAATTTTAGTTGATCGCTTAGGGAAACCCTTCTTCACATTGATGATCAATATTTTGGGTTTCTTACTAGCTGTTCCCAAGAAGGCTTTTGTAATTTCTCATTCCATTTGGAAACAAGTTTAAAATTTATTTCTTCTCTGAAGACTGGCTATTCATTAGGTCCTGATGGTATTGCACCAATTTTTCTTAATAAATTTAGTCATGCAATTCCTGATCTATGCAAATGCGCTTTTATCACACCTGTAAAAACAAACGTGATGATTTAACTAACAATAGGCTTATTTCAAAGCTTTCATGTGTTCCTTAGCTTTTGCTCAAATTGTCCGTGAGAAGATAATATTTTTCTGTAGCAACAGAATTTGTAATAAACAGAATGGATTTCTAAGAAACAGATCTGCTGTCACTAATCTGTTAAGTTTCTTGCATGCATGTTCTAATGCCTTAGAGCGTATGGACAAAAAGTATTGCATATACACAGACTTCTCTATAAAACTTTAGAACGCAGAATATTATAGCCTCGAGAAGTCAGACAGAAGAAGGAGAAGATCAACAAACAATACCCTAGTTTTGTTGGAAAAGCTATACGTAGTGAAGTAGATCCGATAAAACAGAAGTGAAATCCTGCCGTGGATAGGTTGAATGAACATTGAATGAACTTGAATGAACTTTTGATTATTTCGTTCTTGTATGTTGGTACGATTAATACATTTTATTCTTCGTTCCTAGAGTGGAGTTAGGATGGAATTAGATTTGAGTTGAAAATACGTTGAAATGATAGAAAAAGGAATGTCACTCCTCTACTTACAACATAGTGCCTAGTATGCGTACTTATCAAAAATATAAATGGATTTGTACACACAGACGTTAATACATAGTCTCATGCAACCATACGAAACCAATATCAACTCAAGACTCTAATGTCGACTATACGACGAGTTTCTATTTTGAGAAAACTCTACGGATGTGCTCCCCTCACTTTGGTGGTCTTATTTATATAAAACAGCTAATATCCTTTCACGAAAAAATTTCAAAACAAAAAAAAAGGCATAGGTACCTACTTATAAGAAATATCCATTTTAGTTTAATAAAAATCTTAGATTTTGTTTATTATTAAAATTTCTAGGTAGTTTCAGCTTAGCACTTATCTATTATTCTGACATCTCGAAGCTGTTACCGCAGTAAGAGTACCAAATTTCAAATATAATAACCAGGCTAATGCGGATGGTTTTGGTGGGAATTTTTAGTTCGGTATAGATAGCTTTCCCAACAAAACAGGAAAATTATTATGATTAAGGCCACCACTCAACAAGTACTCTTATTTAATATATTTGCTTCGATTACATTCTTTCTTTACTTTCATTTCTTCTTTGTGTTGTAATGGTTTTGCTTGAATTCTTTTTACCTGTCCCTTTGTGTCAGTATTATTGCTTTGGATAATAGATAAAGCTCTTGTTCTCGATCTATGTGTGTTGCTCGGTTCTCTTATAAACATTATTACTTTAAACAGTGGAATTAAATGAAAACGCAGGGGCGATATTAGCGATATCATATAGCGATCTATGATAAGGGTGTTTTATCGCCGTAAGCAAAGTCTTAACGTATGTCATCTTAATACACAAAGTTCCCTTGACATAAATCCCTTAATTTTCATTGAAAAGCCTCTTATTTCCTTCAATCAACAAGGGTCTTTCTTTAAGGACTTGACAGCTTCTTCCTGCAAACTACTTCAAATAACTCAAAAAATTTATTGGCTTAAATTACTATCAAAACATTTATCAATGGAATTCGACTTCGTTCATATGTTCACCACGGGAACGATACGTTGAACCCAATTTTCGATGACTCGGCAGCACATTTTGACCGATACGGCCGCTAGTTTTTGTTCAATATTGGCTCTGAGCTCCTCTAACGTCGCCGGCTTGTTGCCATAGCATAGACCAATGATTTAATGCACCTCCATAAAAAAAAAGTCTAGAGGCGTTAAATCAAACTATCTCGGCGGCTAATAGACGGGTCCGTTTCTCGAGATAACATGTTCACCAAACTGAGACTTCAATAACTCGATTGTTGCACCCGCTGGCGCTGTGTGGCTTGTGACACCGTCTCGTTGGAACCACACATCACTGATGTCCAATTCATGCAATTTCTCAAAGAAATAACGTTCCAAAATGTCTCTGTAGCGAAAACCATTTACCGTAAAGTTTACACAATGACGTCACCGGCATGAAAACCGCAACAAACAGTGACTTTTTGTGGATGAAGTGCTGTTTCATAAAGTTGAAGCTTATCGACGAAGCCGTTAACCAAAAATGCGCTTCATCGCTAAAGATGATTTTGCGATGAAATTCTTAATTTTTTTCCATCATATCCAGAGCCCAATTCGAGAACGTACGTCGCTTCATATGATTAATTGGCTTTAGTTCTTGAGTCAGCTTGATCTTGTAACAAAATTCGCCATAATGTGGTCTGGGAGAGGCTAAATTCTTGAGAACGACGTGAAATTGACTGATTTGGCTGGTTTGCGAACACTTTGGGTAAAACGTAGTCTCAGTGGCACGGCAACATCAAGCAGCGAATATTCTGACTCAAATTTGTTCACTAGACTATGAATTGCTTGTCTACTGGGACGAGAATTACAGCTGAAAATTGGCGTTAATGCTCTTAAAGTTGCGACCACCGAATCGGATTTTGGTTAGTTAATTTTAATTATTTGTAAGAGTTGTTCCTTCGTCAAGTCGCTAATGAAAGACCCTTTATAACGCATCTTGTATAAACTTTAAACCAACCGCACTGGTGGAGGTGTAGCTATTTATGTAAGATAAGGTCCGAATTGTTAACCTAAATGTTATTCGCCCGATGGATGTCCTATTGAGCACCCTTTTAGAGACATAAATTGTGGAGCAAATGCTGCTCGATTATATAGCATTTATAAACCGAACAGGAATGTTCACTTGGCATCCTTGTACCCTTTAATGGAAGAATTTTCAACACCAGCAAGTATTGTTATTATATGCTTTGACTATACTAATATTTTGGTTGAGAACGATCCTACTGAAGACATGATGGCGTTTGACCAACAATATCAAGTATTGTCATTAAAAATTGACAAGGCAAAAACGGCTCGTAACTAGAGGAAAATAGAATCATCATTTGTTCCGTTGCATTTGTCTTTATTATGATAGTTCAATTCTGGAAAACAGGTTTGATTGCAAGTTAAATTAATCACTTGGTTTGATACGACTTGATTTTACTGATCTACAAATAGATTATTTTTTGTGGTCCTTTTCAAACACCGTTAATTTCATAGTATTAGCATAGAAATAGTCTAATGATTATCATACTCACTGCAACAGCAGTCTACGCTCTAGTCACTAAAAATAAAATTATTTTCTAATTGCTGTACAAGTGATTACCTATGTATCTCAATGAAATGATACAACAAAATACAGTTCAGAGTTTGCACTCTACCACCAATTTACATTTTTAATTTATACCTTAGCCCCTTTTTTGCAAACAGAAATAATTACATATCGCGTATCTATAAGAAATACCACTATCGATGTTTTGTTACGCCAATCACTCTTGCGAGCGAAACCTCAGGTATCAGATCAAGTATTGTCAGAACGAAACTGGCTCAGAACATGTTTTGTGTGGAACTGCACATCCAAATGTTATTTCCCCTTAATCTGGGTACTTATGGCGATGGCGGCGGTACTCAGATTCTTTTTCTTTTACTATAAGTGCTCTGGCTTCAATTCGATGCTCCCGGTTATCAATCGACTTCACACACATCAATATCAATTGTTTTTTGTTATGATTCTCCTTTCGTTGGTGTTATCTGTACGCGGCTTCTGTTGTGATTATTTATAAGGGAAATCGCTATTAATTTATTAAACTTCTTATTTATTAAATATACGTACATTTCCCATTTTGGTTTGATTCACAATCGGTTTGCCGAGTGTGCGACAAGTGATAACGTGTGTGCTAGTTTCTTCCTACGGTATATTTTGCCTACAGCGAAAGATTGTATACATTGTTTTATTTTATTATCTATTAAAGAATTTCGTTAACAAATTTCTTTAAATGTAAGCAATTTTGAAAATAGTTTTATATGTTTAATTTAAAGTTCAAAAAATATATTTAAATTGAGTGTTAAAACAAATGGAATTGCATTCTTCTTGTGCAACAGAAAATACAATACCCATAAAATAATAATTTTGGCCATGAAGAATAATTCTAGTTTAATAGACTGTAACTTCAAGCGTCAGTTGCAAGATGGAAATCCAAAATCGTTCTGGAAATGTTGCAATATCGGTGTGTTTGAACTATCAGTGTGATTAGAATAAGATAAAAAAAATATTCAATTTTATTTTCAACCTTAACATTGTAGTGTACTAAATGTGACCTTTTTAGATGCGCGATTACCGACTTATTACTTTCCCTGCAAGTCCCAGTTTTTTTTTTAAGACCGACATTTTTATTGTGTTCTAATTTTAAAAGATGTTGTCATGTGTAGTTTGTTATTATTAAATTTTTCTTAGAGTGCCAAATACATAGATGTTATACTTCTTTAGAAAACGATTTAATAAAAGTTTTAAAGTTTTCTATTATCCTTACAACTTTTGACGGCATTCAACGCAAACTGTCTTCGGTATTTGTGGTAATTTTTTTACAAAATGAATGATTTTCTTACAACTTACATTTGTATAACAAAAATATAATTACATTGAGAAATGTACAAAATGTAAAATTAAGTCAAACATGTTTGCTGAATAATGTCAAGTATTATGCGCTATTGATAATCGATGTCCAGATGTTTCCGTATTTTGTACGAATTGCAGGATGATAATTTGGCGTCATCGATCATTCTCTTAAAATTCAGGAGAATACTTTTAAATTCTAAAGGCACCATGGAAGTCAATTTTTTTTAGAAAATTTTCACATTTTTTCCAACGGCGGAAAACTGTCAATAGTCATTTAAACTGTGAAAAATTGTGTAAATAATTTGACTTTTTAGGCCGGTGTTAAACAATTAAAAATATTTTAAGATTTATCACCAAAATATTTAATTTTAAAAAATTTATTTAATTTGTAGTCTTTTATCCAAAAAAAATTGGGAACAAATATAATTGACTGGTAGACAGGGTTAGGGACTGAGCAATATATAGAATGCAATTTTTCATAGAATAGTATTTGTAGTCTCCACGAGCAATTTTCATGGAATACATTATTGGATTCTATAAAATATTGAGTGGAGACGCCGTCAACAGAAAAAAAGTATCTTTTTCAAAAACAATCTGCCAAAGTAACTGACTTTGTGACGCAGTTTAACAGAAATTGTAGAATCTAATATTTTAGTACTACAATGGTTAGCTTCTTTTATTACATAATCAAGACACAAGCCGCGGTTATTAAGCACACAATGAAAAAAAACCGTAGTAAATTCCAACACAATGTTTAAACTCAACAGTTGTTTTAAGAAAATCTAATACTTTCGTCTGGAAGTACTAAGGTACCTTAAGTGAGCGCATTGACGCAGAGGTCCACCTCTTGTGAACTGACAAACATCAAAGAATATCAATTATCATGACAAGCTTCTCAAATTGCCGTTCGTAGTCGGCTTAAAATTGTAGGTACCTTACACTTCGCACAAGAAAATTGTTGGAGAAGCTAGGTTTAGGCCCCAATGGTTAATGCCCAATTTGTTTACCAAGAAACTGAATTTAGTTCTGTATCAATTTTTAATTATTTCCGACAAATTTGAAAATGGCTGAATGCCTGTGTGCATATAGTAAGCGAAATGGGACATGACCCATTTGAGTAGAAGCGTCTAGTTCAGGCATGTCGCGGATATGGCCCGATGGTTAGTTATTATAATTTATTTTATAAATTGCGGCCCGCGATAGCTTGCTGTATTTATTGGTCGAATTAATAAAGGTTTTATTATCACAGAAGAGTTGCTGCTATGCATAGATTTCAATGGTCGTTAAAAATACTGACATTTGAAATGAAATTAAAAGTGAGCAATCACAATTCGTTGGAATTCATTGCATTGTACATCAAAAAGCCTTGGCCTCTAAAGTGCTGTAAATAGATGATGTGATATGTCCCATAGGATAAACAGTCTGACCAAATTAAAGAAGTAGAGGACTAAATCATATCCAATTGAAACAATTTTTAAAAGATATTGATGAGCAATATTCACATGTTTCTGCGGAAGTTCGATGGCTTATTCGAAGATCAATGCTTGAGCGATTTTTCAAATTGCATTAACATAATGTTATGTTTATTGCTCATAAGTGCAAACCGATTGAACCCAGGGATGAATGGTGACGTGAATTTGCACTCTTACTAGACGGAACGGTAAACTTCAAGGAAAAAATGTAATCATAGCGAAACTGTACTTAAGTGTTCAAGCGTTCGAAACAAAATTAATGTTGTGGGAGTCGCAGCTACAAGAACAAAAACCTGACCATTTTCCTAGCATTCGTGATTCATGAGATTGGCATGTAAAAATAAATTAACGCATTTTCTAATCGTTTGCAACGTTCACAATACTTAATTAATATGTTTTTTTTTAAATAATTTTAGTTTTAATTTAATTGAATTCAATTTATTTTAATTCGAATCATTCATTGTGAATTAACCACATAACTAACAATAAATTGCCCAATATGACACTTCTTGTCATGCACACTTAAAATTATATAAACAAGTCGGATTTAACCATTATAGCGAACAGAGGTTTTTTTTCTCAGAAGTTATACACATAGAATGGCATAGAAATATACACAATAACTTAAAAGAAACAGTCCTTCGAGCCGGAAATAGGTTGATCTTATTGCCAAATTTGACAGTCGTTTGCTGATTTTTGCGAGCTCAATATGTACGACTTTCGTCTTTTTATTGATCTATTTACATTCGATGTTAGTTAATCACCGACCACCAGCCTACCTTCAAATGGAACTACATAACAGATTGCAGTGTGATACTCGTACCTACTGCCTTAAAAAGCAATATCAAACAAATTCAAACTTTGTAATTTTATACAAAGTACTCCAAAAATTAAATAAGCTATCCTTACTAAGTAAGGTGAGTGGAAAGCATTTTCATATATGTACTTCTTTCTTATACGTATTATAACAATTGCATTTTATGTTTAATATGGCATGACAGCGCATGCTTGATAAGATTGAAAAATATCACTTTAAGAGTGAGTTTGATACCCGTTTGAAGGTGAAGATATTAATAGGTCCGTTCGCGAACTAATATGCAAACGTAAATTTATATAAACTTTCGTGCAAAACTGCACAAACGCGTTCGCGTACTGAGAAAATGGTAAAAAGATGAACGAAAGAAAAATGTAGTTTCGTTCATTTTTCTTCACACAGAATTTCAGCTGGTAAGAAAATGAAAACTGTCAAATGATGAAATCCTATGAGTTTGCCAGCAAAAAAAAAAAACAGCTGTTGCTTCTTTTCAAGCCAAACTAAGACGTTTTTCACCTTTTTACACAAAAGCGTTCGCGTACTTTTCTTAGAAATGAGAGGATTCTCTCTCGATTTTGGAGATTTGACACTTTTCATTTTTCTACACATAAAGTACGCGAACGGACCTAATATGTTGTTTAAAAAACAAATATTGAAATGCACAATAGAGCTTACATAGGCGCCCGGAAGGCAACTAGCACCACGGGTTGTGTATAAGTTGCTTAGGGGGATTAAGGTTTTTCAAGTATTCGATATAAAGTAATGGAATTTGCCGGGATTCGAACGCACGAGCTTCCATTAGTAAGCGAATACACAACTACTGCACCGTGCCCACCTTTAGCGTAACAACGAATTTGTGTGCGCGGGCTAAGCCAATTTGCTTACTATTCATATCTGTTCAATTTGTTTCGATTATATTCGACTTCGTCGAAGTCATCAATGTTGTGCTGCATTGAAATGCATTGGTATCCAAAATTCTGCCAAAAAAAAAAACGGTTGCTCTTGCTGCGGTCATGTGTTCGTGTCAGACTAATGACAGTAGTAAGTTGTAGTATAGCTACCAGTGCGACCACAGTGGAGTTTGATATTCTACTTGTGGAATATTTTAGATCTTCAGAGAATATATTTTTACGGACAAATATTCGCATATAAAAGTGAAATATTTTTTCTCCAAAGGGAACATCTAGATAAAAAAAATATATTCTCCGTGTATTTAAAGAATTGAGTGTTTTACTTAAGTTGATTTTATTATTTCTAGATCAAAAAATTCACGAAGCTTTGAGTCCTGGAAAAACTATTTTAGTATAATATATATATTTAGTATAATATATATATTTAAGTATAATATATATGAATATAAAAATATTGAAATGCAATATAAATGTTCCACTTTTCGGTGTAAGTAGCATTTTTTTAGAGGAGCTAATGGTTAGCTTGGATAGCTAAGTCAATCTTCTCTTTACTGGATGGCAGAACCGGCTCTTCATTATCTGAACGTGGGCTCTCTTTTTCCCTATCTCTCTTTCCACATTATACTACTTTGGCAACTCCTGAAAATGCTACTTTATCATTTTGCTGTCCCCACTTCTCAGCAATACTATTATATACAATACGCCATTGGCAAACTCTATATTTAAATAAAATAAAATATATAGATTACCTACTGTACTCGTGTTTTAGAGAAGCAATTTTTCAGTTTTTTTATCATCGACCTTCTTTTTCTACAGATATTATTACCTTTTAAAGCATCAATTTTTATAAGATAGATAATCATATCAATAACTCAAAAATTCAACAAACTAGCAACCCTCCTTATCGGTTTGATAAAACAGACAAGCATAATAGGAAACAAAAAGATTGAAAACACTTCAAATATTTATAGATGAATATGTACTATCAAAAATACTTTATCTGGTAGTTTGTAATTCCAAATTTGACCGTGATAGTTTTATTTGTTAATATCGCACTCTCAAGCACCCGCTTTCTTACGGGATTAATTTTAATCCCCTTATCGTTCATTTGCATCCCAATTCTAATGCTGACCTTCTAATTTGACATGATCTATATCAGCGATCACGTTGTAATAAATTTGAAAATCAACGATTTATCGATGAAATTATAGAAGTAAGCAAACAACTAATAACTTGTTAAATGAAAATAATTCCATGTGCTAAATCGATAGTGGAGGTCATGTTTCATGAACCCATTGCAACAAATTATGTATTAAAATTTTAATATTTTGTTAACACTGCTATAAAAAAAAATCGCTTAATTTGAATAAGATTAAAGTGCAATTATGTACACAGTTGTATTATTGTGGAGTGATGGATTATTAGTTATGACCATTTTTTTTGCAATAGTTTCAAACATTGTATTAGAAAACTATTTGTTTAGGCCATGAATATAATGCATAATGGCCGTAGTGTGTTTGTTTTTGCAGCAACCACGCTCGCCCAATCTAATACATGCCGGTAAGAGTTCTTCATTGTGTTAAAATTACTTATTAAATGTATTCGATAACTTTCAAGTGCAAATAAATCAAGTGACTTATGATTTCCTTATGGTTTTTAAGTTATCATAAATATTCAATAACGTTTGGGTGTAAACTGTTTTCGAGAACAAATGTTGAAAGAGCATTGATATTTGATTTAATAACCCTAAAAATATGCAAAGATTTGCACTGAACGTATTTGCCTTGAAATACGAACAAGTAATGGGGTTTTCAACAGGGACGCTACAAAAGTAGAGCGACAGGGACAGCAAACGACGCCGAATTTCTTACCGCTCTTTTAACATTTCTGTTCAGTAAGGTTTGCCATTGCATGATGGAAAGATATACGAGCCAACAACGAGTCGAAATTATTAAAATTTACTACCGAATTTCGGAGTCAGTGGCCTCAACGTTAAGAGCGCTACGTCCAATTTATGGTCGTCATAATCGTCCTAGCAGATCAACAATTGGGCGTCTAGTGGAACAATTTGAATCCACAAGCACAGTACAAAATGTTCCCGTGCCAGTGAGACAAAGAAGTGCCCGTAGTGTCGAGAATATTGCTGCCGCTGAGGCTTCAGTTGAAGAAAGCCCAAATGTGTCTCTCACACGTCGTTCTCAAGCGTTGGGCATCTCTGTGACGTTGTTGGGCATCTCTGTGACGTCGTTGTGGCCCCAATTGGAAGATATGGACTTGGAGGACATGTGGTTCCAACAGGACGGCGCCACAAGCCACACAGCGAATGCCACAATCAATTTATTGGAAACCAAGTTTGGCAACCGAAAGAAATCGAGTTCCATACATAATGGCATCGAACGTACTTTCACAGGAATAAAGAATTTCATTGATAAAAAAAACTTTTGTAGCGCTCTTATTGAAAAACCCCTTACAACAATCAGCCTTATTTGAGATTTGTTTTCATTCGAAAGACGATGATCGTCGGACAACAACGTTTTGACGTTAGTTTTTCTTTATGAATCCTGAAATGGATGTCGTCTCAACGTCATCGTTTCGACGATTTATTTTCTGCTTCACGTAACAGGCAGAACTTCAAATATTTTCGTCTCGAAGACCGAGTTATGGCGATAGCTAAATTATTATCGTCTTGCATTATTTTGGTGTATTTAAAGTAGTATTTTTGGATTCCTAACAAAAATTTATATATAATTTGAAGAAAATGATTGGACATTTGAACGTTTAGTTTTTGGAAGCGAGTAAAGAAAGTGAAGAACAAGTATATTTATTGCGAAGGCGAGGAGCACTAAGAGACGCATCGGAGCCGTTATCACTTCTATCAAAAGACTTTGTAGTTTAAAAATAAATTTTATTATAGCAAAGATAATGTGTCAAAGGAAGCGTTTGCCATTTGCTTGGAAATCATCAACACATAAATAGAGGCCAACGGTCCAAATACATCCACCCGATAATGAGGCTTGCTTGTATTAAGGTAAATGTACAAACCTTTATCCATGCAGCCACCGATTTGTTAGGTAACCCACATGCGATGAGTAGCCAGGCCAAATCATTCAAAGCCGTGTTTCTGATATTTTGGCCCTAGGAACATAGGTTTTCGCCAATTCAAGGTGATGTTACTTTTTTGATGAATTAACCCACATTTCCACAATCCAATTGCGCTGATGTAGCTCACCGTGGAATATATTATTATTAAACTTTATTTATATATGATAACTTTTTAAATTGTATCTATTAACAATTATATACTTACATTTTTGCAGATTTAACCTGAAATTGGTAAAGAAACAAGACACAGAGACAAATGTCATTTTTGACGTGCTTTAAATAATTTTTTGTGGTTTTCAAGCTGTTTTTTTTTTAATTGATAAACGAGACAAGAGTGACTGTGTTACATGGAGGAAACTAAAGGCGACAACGTTCAGTACTATTGTCGTACCAACGGCAATTCAATTCTTGGGCACGGGCGAAGACGGGCGGATGCAGCTAGTTTTTATATAATCACTTACTGCTAAGTAGAACGACTAAGTGGTTACCATTTCGCACTGAACAACAAACAAGACTGATTCGATTTGGCAGTTCTTATTTTGATCTAAATGTTAATCAAGTGTGACCAGATATGTGTTAAATATAAGGAGCAAAATACTAGTTTTGAGAGAAATTTTTAACAATAGTGCTTGGATGTTTGGGAATATAGATTCGGATCTGCAATTGAAAAGTAAAGTTCGAAGTCCTTTTCTTATAGGAAAAAAGTTTTGGTATTGGTTTTAAACACAACCGTGTGTGACGTACTAGACATGTTATTTCCTTCTTAACTATTTAATAGGCTCCCGACCGGTGAAAAGTCTCCGCCTAAGACACTGCAGCCTTCCATCCCCTGCGATATCGGCCACGCTCCTCCAGTTTTACTGGCCGAGTGCTTTGGCATCCGCGATGGCTTTGTCTGTAAAACGGAGGTTCGGTCGTCCTTGCCTTCTCGGGTGCTGGGAGTCGAAGATCCTCTTAGCTGGAGCATTATTGTCTATTCGCTCAATGTGGCCGAGCCAATGTAGTCGACGTAATTTATCTTTTTGTACTACATCCACATCTTGATACATAGAGTTCGCGACTGTATCTTATCCTCCATTCGCCCTCCTCGCACTCAAGGCCAAATATCCGACGCAGTATTTTAATTTCAAAAGAACTCAAACCCAATATTAGCTCCCATTTCCAACAAATCATTCAGCACTCGGCACCATAAATCAGGACTAGCAGGTTTAAGCTTTAGTAAGGCATGCGTTTTGTCATACCAAAGTATAGCAGCGGTATCCTAAGGTTATTCTCCAACGGATCTCCACTAAGGTGTCGTTCGTCGAGTTGATGTTTACTCCAGGGTAGATGCACTCCTTAACTACCTCAAAGTTATTGCTATAAACAGTTACGTTTTGTTCCAGGCGGTGGACAGATGTTTGTTTGCTGTTGATAGAATGTACTTGGTCTTGCTATCACTTACATCAAGATCCACTGATTTCACCTGTTCTTTAATCCTTAGTTAGTGCCTTCCGTGTTGACACCTGCTCTGCGCACTATTTTCTCCAGAAAAAATATTGAAGAAGTCAAATGATAACGCATCTCCTTGCCGGAATCCGGTGCATGTTTGGAGTAATTCGGAAGAGCTGCTTCCAAACTGCTTTCCTCCACCCATACTTTGCCCAACCAAAGCATCACCTCCAGATTTGAAAACCTTTGCTGGTAAGCCATCAGAGCCGGCAGCCCTATTATTCTTAAGCTTTCTAATAGCTACACTAACCTCTTCTATATTAAGTGTTGAAATCGGTTGATCATTGACAGGACGTGGGTTCTATTCGTGCCCTATCACATGATGCCCATCTAGCAGCTGTTGGAAATGCTGCTTAAATATATCTTTTATTTCCTGTTCTTTGGTGAGTAGGTTTTCGTCGCTGTTTCGAATATCCTGCGTTCCGGTGCCAGCAGCCACCTGCTTTGCTTTCTTGTAAAATCTACGCGTGTTGTTTCGATCGTGAGATTCTTCGGTTTCCTTCTTTCTAAGCAGGATCTTATTCTCTTTCTTCTCTTGGCTCGATACTCTTCCCTCGCTGCCCTTGTTTGGTACTGCAGGGTTTTTAAATGTGCATCTTCTGTCATCTTCTTCCGGTAAACGCATACATCATCCCATCATGGGCTTTTTCTCACATGCGCATACATAATTTTATGAGTGCAGGCAATGCTGCTTTTGACTGGCATAAATCGAAATCCTTACACTTTATTTACACACCATTTTTCAACGAATAATGTCAAATCATAGAGATTTAAAAGAAATGTTTTTCACAACAAAATAAAAGATGGTGGCTTACTCAAGTAAATTCGAAGTGGCTAACAGCTAATTTTGAAAGATAAATTCATTAAATTCATTTTATAATGAACATTATTTGTTCGAATGTCAAAATGCACAAAGTTTATACGAACGAATAGAGGTATTCTAACGAATTGCCTATTCATTCGAATCTCAAAATAAGCATGAATATTGTAATAAAGTGACTTTTCAAACGATATTGAATTGAAATTATTTTATTTTTTTCAGAAGCCCTTTTCTTATGATTTTGTTAGATACTTCGTATACGCGGGATATTAAAAAATGTCAAAAAAAGAATTTGAAAGCAGCCGAAGTAATTCTGAAAAACGTGATCAACACGAATTGACTTCATCAAGGCTTCTCCAAGATCCTCACATCGATGACGATAATCCAAAAGAACCCACAGTCAAATCAAATGCCAAAAAGAAAACGGGTACATTTGGGAGCATCTGCTACAGCATAAGTGAGTATTATTTGAATTCTCTTACTCCCTTCTAATCCTTCAACTAACCACGTTCATAACTTTCATTTCACTAACCCTCGACTCTTATTATGGTGGCAGAGGTGCGAGAAGCAAACTGATGAACTTAAATGAACCTCTCCCATAGTATGGCTTTAACGACAACCGTAGCTCAGTGGTTATTGCGTTGAACTTCTTAACCAAATCTTTCCTAATCCCACGGTTGCCATATTTCTTTGGGGTGGACATGCAAACGGATATTAAATTTGCAAGCACATAGCTACAGGGAGGCTGAAGTAGTTTATATAACCGTTGAGTTAAGTAATGCTATAAACATAAATTTATCTGGGAAGAAATTCGTTCACATCGAATCCACAATCCAGAAACTGTAAACTACCAAAATTCATCCGCATTTCATGTTGCTATTGGATGGTTATAATTGTATGTATGTTATTTAAAGCATAAGTACCAGAACCAGCTGTCTGTCTCCCAAATAACGTAAGGGTTCTCAAAGTAAGTTTTGTACCAAAATTCGCATTCTCAGAATTTTGAAATATGTATTTTGTTCTTTATATAATAGTTTTTAAAAGAGAGCGCGGTAAAATCCCTTTTCGAAGTTCCCGAAAATCCTGCTTCTTAATCGCCCGATTCTCGGATGACTGCGTTTGTACTCGACTACTTTTAAAAGTGAAAACATTTTGTACCACCCAGTGGTACACTTAAATTTTTCTATGAAAAACAAATCACTTCAAATTGTTTCCATAAATTTGTGATTCCGCACAGCGACGTATTAAAATTAAAAAAAAACAACAACTACTTTTTGGAAACATTTTTCTATGACCTAACTTTTGTTGATTTGTTATTGAACTGCGAAATTTGGAAGGTAAGATTGATCTTATCACATTGCACGTACTGAAATAAAATAGTGTACATCGGTTTTATATAAAGCTTTCCTGCAAAAGATCGGCATTTCTGCACGTCTTTTATCTTCTTAATGATCGTTTTTTTTTTTGTTGTGTGCCTTTTTGTAATTGTTTAATAGCACTTGACAGTAAGATTGACTCCTTTATACTCTTTACTTCAAACATGTGTCATACTCGAAAAAGGTCATTCCGTGATAAGGGGGATGCATATTTGACAACAAAAGCATTCGCAAACTTTGTGTTTTTACGAATGCTGCGTCGGGCTTATTAATTAAATATAGCATAATAAATAAATAAGTATTTATTTATTAATTTTTGTAATACATACCAGTCTTAACTCAAACCGATTTTATATAACCCTCATTTTTCAGAGCTCATATTTCAATAGCTACTTATTGATTAAATATAATATTTTGTAATTGGTTGGTTTGCAGCATAATTAAAAACTTGTCTCGGAATAAAAGTAAAATAATAATATACATATTTATTATTTTACTTTTATTGCTCTGATAAAACGGTTGTTGCGAGAGATTTTATTAATGATTTTACAAATCATACATTTAACCTTGGGAACCTCCAAAGAGATGAATTGGAAGCTCTGCCGCAAACCCTTGCATATCCCTCTGGAAAGGTGGCAATCAATATTAAGAAGATGAATGACATAAAAAAACAAAATCGTATCTACCAGGAGACATTTTTTCTTGCTTAAAGCTTATAATAAATAAACTTATAAAAGCAAAAGCCTTTATCGAAAAAAGTTCGTTTATTTCAGAAACGACATAAGCCAAGCGACTTTAAAGGCTTAAAAACCTGTTAAGACCTTAAAAAAGCTAAACATGTTTCCGGTTTTTAAGTGCATCTTAAGCCAAATTATAACTTGGCATACTCACAACTTGTAGTGTTGTGGAATTTTTTCGCATAAAACAGTTTTTTGTTGCTCCTGAAAAGTTAATGCTCATTGACTTATGTTGTTTCTGAAATTAACGATTCAATTACTCTACTTAGTAGTGTAAGCAAAATCTTAGAACAAATAATTATTCTGCAGAAGACATTGTTTTTTTAATGTCAGAAATAGCATTCCGCCTCAACAGTTTGGATATCGGACGAACAGCAACAAAATCATGTCACCAAACATTAAGGAACCTGTAACCATCGTAAATCGAAAATCAACGACAGTCAACTGGTCTTGCCCTGCTTGTCGTAGAATAAACATTTGACACGTTGAGTTACAAATTAGTCCACTAACGAATGTACCGATTTCTGTATTTAAGTCATTCAAGATTTTAAAATAATAATAGAAGACTTATTCTAGAACTGAACGAAGTATATTCTTCCCTCAAGACAAACCTGTAAGGATCGGTTCTATCTGAAATGCTTTTTAATATTTGTATCTCCGGGGGGATAACTATGCACTTCGCCGCGAAGCTCATTTTCAGGCGAAATCACATTTTGGTACAACGCAATACTATGGCACTTTGCTGTACTGCATTTGCGCAACTACTATGAAACATAATTCGATCGACTTCAAATGCGATAGACGTTTTGATAGCGGGGTAATTGGACTCTGAAATGAAAATGTAAAAAAATGAAAAATAGTGACAAATAGTGTTTTCATATATTTTTTTGCATTTAAGGCTGAAAAACAGGAATAGATGTTGTAACTGAATTCAAAAACAAATCAATCTTGCTCGTTATGTGAAAAATCCAGCGGGGATGAGCCACCCCTTATTAATTCTCTTTGCACATAAAAATTGTTGTAAACCTCTTCATCCCTTTTAGTATTAAAATACAAACTTATAGAAAACATTATTATACTTTATAAGGCCGCAATTTTTTAAACAAATTATGTTAATATTCCATTAAACTATGGCAGATAAATGGAAACGTTTGTGGAAATATAACGGGAACCATGGAAATCTTTTGGAAAGTCGATATTGCATCGTTGTCATCATCGCCGCGAAGCGAACTGATTGAATCGCAAATTATATGACTCGCGGCGAAGTGCATAGTTAGCCCCCACGATACTGAAAGTGGGCCACTTTGGCTTCCAGGTTAATCTTGCGCAAATGCGCAATTCGAAATATACAAAATTGTTACTTTGGGATGTGTGATTCTATTCGGTTCTCCTGTTGTTTTTGATTGTTATTAGTCATCCACAAACCGCACTTAATGATATCTTCGAATAATTAAAACAGTGGAAGATTAAAATTTATGTCAGACTATTTTTCCATGCGAGAAAGTGTTTTTTCCCCAGCACCCACTTGAAGTTTATTCTCGTTTATAATTCCTTGGCCGACTACAAGTTGTGTTCTTTGCACGCGAACATAGGGATAATTTGTAATTTGCATGTAAAATACAACAACAACTTATCCTATATACGCTAACTTTAGCGGGGATAGCTATCGCCGCTAAGTCAGTAAGCGGGGATAAACAGTGCTTCCAAAACCCATTTTCTTCGTTTCTGATGAACTGATGCGATGAATTTTTCAGGAAATGTCAAAGTTTGACATCCCTCCGACCACTAACACATCCCACCGAATATTTTGTTCGTGATTTTATTATTATTTTTTTTCAAACTTCATTATTTACATTTATAAATGTAATTGAATTTAGCAAAACTGTTAATGTGAAATTGTTATACCCTATTCTAAGGGTATATTAATTTTGACGCATAGTTTGAAACATACCTTAATATTGCTCGTAGACCCCTAAAAGTTACTATATTTATGATCAGCATCAATAGTAATGTCGATCTAGCCATGTCCGTCCGTCCGTCCGTCCGTCTGTCGGCAAAAATTAGGCCTTTAAACTGGACCTAGAGAGCTGAAATTTTAATCATATACTCCCTAGGGTCCCGAAATAACCAAGTTTAAGAATTTTTGAAATCCGCCCACAGACACCCATATTTTTATATATGGTCTATGACTCCTAAAACTGCTCGGGATAAAAAATTTTCAAAATCCGCCCACTGACACGCCCACAAATAAATAAAACAAATTTTTTTGAAAATCCAAAGTTTGAGCTAGGGAGCTGAAATTTATAATATATACTCTCTATGGGCCCTTTATGCTCATGTGTTAGTTTTTTTTTAAATCCGCCTACTGACACGCCCACAATTAAATAAAACAATTTTATTGAAACACCCAAGTTTGAGCTAGGGAGCGTTTTTTTTGATAAAATCCTTTAAATGTTATATAACAAAATATGTAGAGCGTTTTTAACAATTCAACCATACTTAGACTTTTGTCACGCCCACTTATGAGGGATAGGAATAAGAATAGGGTATCCAACATTTCGCCCAAGCGGACTGTAGCCCGTCCCTATGTTTTTTTCATAATTTTAGAATATGCTTGGCATCAATTTCAATTGGCGGAAGTAAATATTTTCAATTTCAGGATTTTCAATACAAATTTCTTAACAACAACTTACAGCTGTGTCACGGTGCATGTCATAGGTGCATGTGTGCTGCCAAGTTTTTTTTGATGAATTCTTAAGCGGCGATGGTCGTTTTTTAATGCCATGCCTATATCCGCGTGCAAAGAAACACGGCTATAGGTACGCTAACTTTAGCGGGGATAGCTATCGCCGCTAAGTCATTTTGCGGGGATAAACAGTGATTTCAAAACCCATTTTCTTCGTTTCTGATGAATCGTTGCTATGAATTTTTCAGGAAATGTCAAAGTTGGACATCCCGCCGACCACTGGCACATCCTGCCGAATATTTTGTTCGGGATTTTATTATTATTATTTTTTTCAAAATCTAGTAAATCTGTCAATGTGAAACTATTTTTTATAATTTTAGAATATGTTTGGCATTAATTTCAACTGTCGGAAATTAATATTTTCGAATTTCACGATTTTCAATACAAATTTCTTAACTCAACTTACAGCTCTTTCACTAAAAAACGTCATAGGTGCATGTGTGCTGCCAAGTTTTTTTTTATGAATTCTTAAGCGGCGATGGTCGTTTTTTAATGCCATGCCTATATCAGCGTGCATAGAAACACGACTTATATCCGGCAAGAAAAGATGCGGCCACCACCGTCCAAAGGGAAAACTCGATTATTGCCTGTCAAATACCCAAAGGTTATAAATAACGCACAACGGTTGGTAAGTGGTGCCCGGTTGTTCAGGTTGGTGGGGTGGCACTCAACAGATAATATCATATTATGATAGTTTCGCGAAGCCGAAAAATCTTACTTTTCTGGAATGGAACACGGTTACGGAAATGGGCTTCACACATGTTAATAGGAAATTGTGAGACCTTGATAAAGAACCACCGGGAGATAATATGAAAAATTCGAAAGTGGTTAAATAAAAACCTGAACAATTTAAAAGTGATTCCCAAAGTAACAAAACTTGTTTTGAGTAGGGTCTTAATTACGGGGTTTGAAGAAAGGAAATATGGGTACAACAACAATAAGCGTACCGTTACTATTTACCGCTATCACGAACTGTAAAAGAAAATGGGAGCGCATCCCCCCTTTTCTATGGTTTTCTAAACGGAACTTAATCCTAATTTCACACAGCACTGATCAACCGAAAACAAGCTAACTCTAATTTTTTTTTATCATACTCTGTTGCTTTGTTACTTGCCAGTTTCGTTTTTCTCGAACTGTCGTCTTTCTCCAAGCTTTTGTTTTCTTATTTGTTCTTTGTCTTTCTACCTTACAGTTCGACTTATTACTTTTACTTCAGAGAAATTTCCTTCTGCTTGAATTTCGACTGAATACACCGCTGGTCAACCAAGAAGTGGCTTATTTTAGTCCCAAGTCAGTTAGTGTTGGACTTCGTTATCCTATTCAAACATTACCGTTGGAATCCCATTCGTATAGCGTATAATATACCCCGTTCAGATGAATAAAATGAATTGAAAAAATGAATTGAAATTGGCTGGATCGTTCGTAAAAAAAATTTTAAATTCGGGTTCGTAACTTTGAAGTTGTCTTTTGTTTCCTCTTTGATTCGTACTCATACACATCACGAGGAAACGTTTTGGAGGGTTTTCATATATGCAGGTCACACACAACATGGCAGAATTATGTATGTGTTACTTTGGTTGAGTAATTTTGAAGCGTCTATATTGAAGCGTCTTTCTGCTTTGGTAAAATGCGAAAACGCAAAAAGGAATGGAAGTCAATCTGAATAAATGTCACTCGTATGAACAACTACCTCTCCTTACATGTGAGATGTGAACCAACCAAATAGAATTCAGTTTCAAAGTTCCTGCTAAATACATGTTTCGTATAATTGTAAAAACAGATCAACACAGCCACGCCGACTTTTAGAACCAAAGCTTTTTAATCGTATGGGACACATTGGCACCTCGACCGAAACGTCGACTTCAACGTTCGACCTAAATCCTAAGTTCGAAGTTTTCTCTCTTATATTCATTTTTTTTTTTTCGTTATCGAAGTTGCCTTATAATATGTTTGACACGATTTTGAACGCTGAAGTTGTCACTCCCATCAAAGTCGAAGTCGATGAAGTGGCTGCGTTGATCCGTTTCTACCATCAGGTTTGTTCCAATACGGAATTTGTCTGTTCACATGTTAGGAAAGGTAGTTGTTCATACGAGAGAAATTTATTCCAACGCGGTCTCCACTTGGGATAAATTGAAAGTATACGATAATGCATGCCTTCATTACCTCAAGTGAATACCATTATAGCAACTTTTATTCGTAAGCGTTAGAAAGCGTGCTGTTATCGCATAGTATAATGCCTTTGGAAGTGATGCTCTCGGTAAAAATCGTTGCCCCTCTCTTAAACGAACAAAGTGTGGTATGAAATGCCTACCAAACGAAATTTTACAGCTTGGTTCGTTTGAGGGAGAGAGGGGCAATGATTTTTATGGGGAGCATCACTACACTAACAACGATGAACATCCCCTTTCTTTTATTTTTAGCATGCGATAAAGAGTATGCAAGCACAGCATGCTTTCTCTCGCAAACTATCAAAATATAGTTGCGAGAATGGTCTCCACTTGTGATAGAGGTTTAACTAGTAGGGAACTCGAAGTTGCCTTGCGAATTGATGGCGCCCGATGGCAGCATGTTACCAATCGAAAGCGGGATCAGTTTAGGGATGTGCGATGTTGGTAAAACATCGATATTGACATCGACGTCAACATCGATGTTCGACAATAATCGAACTCAAAACATCGATATTATAGAATGAATTATTAGGTATAGTATTTATTTACAAAGAAGAAACAAGTTAATAAAAACAACGAATGTACGTAACTTAATACTTGGAACATACATACATTTTGGGATATATACGTCACAGTCACTTACTCCGTTATATTCCGTTATCACGTTATACTCCGTTACTACGTTTATATGCATAGTTGAACCCAGAATCAATCCTTCAATTAAAAAAAAATCGATATCTTCAATTCTTCAAGAGTCGGTTCTTTTTTACCAACATCGAATGCCGATGTTATGATCCTAACATAGATTATGCGATATTTTACTTACTTGAACATGTTGAAACTCTCAACATCGATGTTTTGTGAATATCGATGAACATCGAAGGTCCCTAGATTATACAAACCAAAAAGATTACAAAGTCAAATATCTAACGGTCAACCTCCTCTTATTTCAGACACATACCTTTACTTAATACTGGGAACGCTTTTGGCAGGCATCGCCATACTCCTGTTTCGATGGCCACTCTTCAATTTACTCACAACACATCGGCTACGAATGATACAAGGTCTTCCACCTTACGAGCTCTGGGCTAATCCACTACCGGTTGTCTACTGCAGAGTGCACATCTTTACGGTGAACAATCCTGAGGAGTTTCTAAGTCGACGCGATACTAAGCTAAAGGTAACCGACATAGGTCCGATCGTGTTTAGAGAGCATTTGGAGCACAATGATGTTGTTTTTCACGAGAACTCAACGTTGTCTTACACGTCAAGGCGGTATTTGGAGTTCCTTCCGGATATGAACGAACCAGGGATCCTCAACCGGACCATATTAGTCCCGAATATTGTGCTCCTCGGAATGGTGTCAAAACTCGCTGACTACATGTTCACAGTGAAAATGGCCTTCAACTTGATCAGTCGCGAAGACAAGGTATTTATAAATAAAACAGTCTACGAGTTTCTTTGGAACTTTACGACACCCGCGCTGCAGACTGTAGATAAGTATTTGCCATTTATGGTGCCGCTGGACAACGGAGGAACTTTGTATTCGGTGAGTTGAAAAATAAATAAAAATAAAAGCACAGAACTAACCATATGTTCAATCAAGGTCTACAAAGATACTTCCGATCGAGTAAATGTCCGCATTGGGCCGAAGTATAATGCCCAAGAGTTCTTCACCATCAACACTATTAACTACAACCCAACCGTTCAGGGCTTTCGACCGGAACGTGGCGACTGTAATGCGAATCTCATGAACTCCTCTGATGGTGCCATCTACCCGAATCGTGTGCCTAAGGACCAAATCATCTACTACTGGCGAAAGGCAGTATGTCGTCCAGTTGCACTCCACTTTGAAGAGGAAGTCATGGTGGGTTCAATCAAGGCGAACAAGTATATCACCCACACAGACTTGTATGACCGACTCGAAAATATAACAGCAGACTGCTACAAGGGTTTTGGTCGTGACCCACTTACAAATGGACTTTCCGACGTGTCAAAGTGTTACAGTGGTAAGACAAACTCTTAATAAATGATTGCATCACTTTTGTTGATGAGTTCCGCATTTTAGGCATTTCGATTGCCGTATCAGCTCCTCACTTCTACGGTCGTTCTGGCTACTGGGATGACCAAATCGAAGGTTTCACTCCGAATTGTGAATCTCATGGATCATACGCGATCATCGAACCAATCACTGGAGTTCCAATGGATCAGAAAGCACGATCGCAAAGTAATATGATAATGCCAAAGCTGACCGGATTCAGTGACGACGTGAATAGGTTTAGTGAGATGGTTGTGCCCTTTTTGTGGTTGGAATTTGTAAGTTTAATCAGAGCTCTGAAGTCTTGAATGTCTATAATCCGTTTTATTTTAATTTTCAGAACCAACCGAAGTTAACACCAACCATCATTAGACTCCTTATTTTCACGTCGAACATTTTACCGCGTATCGAATACGTGGTACCTGTGATATTTTTAATTTTAAGTTTAATTTTTTATTACATTGTTATAAGGCGATTGAATAGTAATTTAAGTTTGGGCGGATATTCTAGGATTAAGCTGCTCTGGTGGAGAGAAAAAAAATATTTTTTTGAAAGCAAGAGCTAGGAGAACTTTTAGCTTTAAGTTTAGTTTAAGAAAACTGCATATCTGTACGAAAGGAGAGCAACGAGAGCATGTAAATAAAAGAAAATATATCTTTTTTTGTTAATAATAGTGTGACATGAGCTTAAAATGGTTTCACAAAACTGAAGCAACCATCGATTGAATTAAGCAGACTCAGCTTAATTGAATTTTATGGAACCAATAAATGACCCATTCACAATGTCGCTGGGCGCGCGAGAAAAAACTATTTTCTGTTAAGAATAGTAATAAAAAAAACTTGTTGGATTTTTGTCTTCTTTTTATTTCACTAATTAATCGATTAAGAGTATTTAACAAGTGTCGTAAAGTCTGGCCGAAACCGATCGTGCACAGAATGCATCTCTCCGAAACCGTCCAACAGCCGGATTGATAAACGCACATTAAGGGTGAATTACTCGTATCTTTAATGATTGAATTAAATGACAAATCATAATAACAAACTTTTTTTTGAAGTTAATTAATCTTGATGATCAACTAATTCACCGAAGTAGGTGAATAAACGAGTAACTAAAGGTCCGTTCGCGAACTAATATGCAAACGTAAATTTATATAAACTTTCGTGCAAAACTACACAAACGCGCTCGCGTACTGAGAAAATGGTAAATAGATGAACGAAAGAAACATGTACTTTCGTTAATTTTTCTTCCCACAGAATTTCAGCTGGTAAAAAATGAAAACTGTAAAAAGATGAAATCCTATGAGTTTGCCAGCATAAAAAAACAGCCGTTGCTTCTTTTCAAGCCAAACCTTGACGTTTTTCATCTTTTTACACAAAAGCGTTTGCGTACTTTTCTTTGAAATGAGAGGATTCCCTCACGATTTTGAAGATTTGACAGTTTTCACTTTTTTACACATAAAGTACGCGAACGAACTTTAAGTTAAAATGTTTCTGACAGAATTTTTGACAACTAACAGCGAATATTTGAACCAAATTGTATGTTCGATGTGGTATCTCCATACAATTTGTTACGTAATATACCCAATTTCCATACCATTTATTATATTTAACGACAATAAGCTAATGCCATAGAGGCACATTTTTATTAATTCGGCTGCAAGATAATATAATTTTACATTAGGTGCTATGTTAGCCACCTGCCACCAAGAGTGTACACGAACTTCCCGTCTGTTTATTCATATTGCAGTCCGCTCCGTAAAGGAATATGCAACCATAATCAATTATGTGTGGGAATATTTGTATTGGGAGAGGTAATCCAATGACTCCGCTATACGGATGACGAAAATCTCATCGACTAGATTTCGTTTGACGTTTCAATAGATATTTTGTTTGTCTGAAATGGGAAAAATAAAGACATTTGAGTTAAAAGCTCAAGTCTCTGTTGAACGGCCTTTTAGCGCTCTACCAGGTTTTTTTGAAAAACAGAAACAAATTACTCAAAGAAGCAATAAATAATGTTTTGTTAGTTAAACTGAATGCAAATTTATTCCAAAATCTTAATATGTAATAAAAATACTTTTCGCTTATGTTCTTGCAATATTAAAATAAGTAATATAATTTTCATGTAAAACTACTTTTTTTCTTATGAGAACCATTCGCGAACGGATCTCCAATAGTTCGCACGTGATAAATTCGTGAACGAACTATACTTTACAGCTCGCAAAAGATTTGATTCGATCGTGAAAACGAATTTTATTTTTAAACGAACCAAAAAATAAGGTTTGCGATCGAATCAGAAATCAAACTCCTTTGCGAACTTTTCATGAGAGAACGAATCATATTTTATCGTTCTGCGAACCTTGATTGCTCCGAAATTTGTTTATGGACTTAAGATATTTGTATAGTATAACCTTTGTATATATACTTTAAGTACAAAGATATTAGGCCTTAACGGCCCATATAGGGCTTAGAACATAGCTTCTCCAACCACTTTCATGCGAAGTGGAGGGGACTTACAGTTTTACGCCGAATCCGAACGACAAACTTGAGAAGTTTCTCATGACAATTTGATACTCTTGGATGTTTGTCAGACGTTCGCAAGAGTGACAACAACACGCGGTATTCTCAAGTGGTTTGATTGCGGTGATCGAACGAGAACCGATTGATTCGACGTGGCAAGGTCGGTGGTGTGACTATACTTTTTTTTTCAATTTTAAATTTTTTATTTATTTTTCCACTTATAAATAGTTTAGTTTTAATTTAGTTTAGTTTAGTTTATTTGCGGAGAGTACAAGTAAGACATTGAGCCCATTCATAAATGCAATATTACTAAGCAGAGAGCTCACAAATGCATCAATTTTCATCACTGCTAAGCAGAGAATTCCTAAATGTAGTAGAGTTTTATTTATTGCGCAATTTTGAGCGCAATCGTGCAGATTTCAGAATCGTTTTGCTTTTTAATTTCTTTTTGTTGAAAATGGCTGAAAATACGGCGCAGTCACATAAGTCCCCGGGACATAAGTCCCAACTTTTTCTTTTGGGACTTATGTCCCATCTAAGTGGGACATAACTCCCAAAATTGATTTGGGACTTATGTCCCACACCATCGGGACATACATAAGTTCCAAAATATTTTGTCGGAGATGGGACATAAATCCCAAACAATAAGGACAAGTGCGTAAATAAAACCTCGCACCTACTCCAAATCAAACAGTGACCCCAAGCATGCCTAACCCGTGGAGGGAGAGTTTTCTTCTTATTTTGTACAAAGAAAAAGGCGATACGCGAGACTGAGTACCGTTCAATCAAGCTGATGACACATACCATGAAGATCCTTCAGGGGGTATTAAATAGCCGAATGCGAAAAATAGTACGGCTATTTGATAAATCAACCATAGATGCAATCCAAAGTATAAGGATCATGATGGAAAAATATCGTGATGCATTGAATGATTTGCATATGGTTTTGGTTGATTTTGGAAAGTCCTGCAATAGACAACCAACGGATCTGTTATGGGTAGCGCTAAGACAACGAGGAGTTCCAGAAATCTACGTACGGGTGGTCATGGACATGTATACATGTTTGAGGGAGTAGAGATAAGAGTAAGATTTATCGTTGGCGCCACCGAGGATTTCGCAATCAAAGAGGTGTACACCAGGGAAGCGTCTTAAGTCCAATCATATTGCCCTTGATTATCTGCTTGAAGGAAAAGTGACGGATCCTAATTGGTATCAGTTATTCTTTGCTGGCGATGGATTAGCGAGGATCAAACGTCCCTGCAACGAGCAAGATGTTAAATGTGTCGCTGGGCTCAGCTGTATGTTTAAATTGTATAGATGTGATGTGATTGGTGATACAACTTTTACTTTTAGGAATCAATTTTGGGAGTAATGTCCCACTTAAGTGTTCGTTCATAAACATCTGAAATGTGCTTTGCAAGCGCATGATTTGCAGGAAACTCTGAATTTCAATTTGCACAATACTTCCTGCTTTGCATTGCTATTGCTTTGCAAACCTTGCATTTATGAATGGGCCATTGTCTTTTTAAGTACATATAAATAATAAAAATACAAGTGCAGGTGATTTAACATTAATAGTTAAAAGAACAATTAGATATTATAATTTAAATAAAATAAGCGAATCAATAGAATAAAATATCGGCCATTCTGTAACTCTAAGAGCCAGTGTTAAATGACCGCCAAGGATTCCCAGGATCATTTCTGGTCAGTCTTCATTAAATTTTAGAGAATTCGCAAAAGGTTGGTCAGTGAAAAAATCTTTTTTTTAGATGTTACTTGTTGGGGATCTCTAAAATCGACGAATTACATATTGCATATGTCGAAAACAACAACAGCAATCTACAAAATAAACAAATGAGCAGCGATTTAACACCCAGTAACCGACGGTCGTCAATCTAGTGCTCAAACCACATTTGCAGAACAATAACAACGAGTGGACGTTGCAATAAACTCTAGACAAAAAAAAATACCAAGTGGTTACATCTGACACGAGGAAACAGATACAAAGAAGCGGCTTTCTGAAGCTTATCACCGTCCGATTGCATCCTGCGAACCGATGGAAACGGCACCTAGGACCGGCGATTATGAAAAGTGTGCCGCAAACAACTCTGCATACACCAAAAGAAAAATCCACCCTTTTATTTTATTACATAAATTTTTTTTATTGCCCCAGCAAAACTCGTCTATGTTAAAGGAAATCTTAAGAAAAAGAAATTGGCAAATTGTATGGAAAATGTGCCGTATATGCAAAAATTTGGCTTACGGCAAAACAATAGAAGAACTTTATGATTTTGATTGATATACGGCAAAACCATTCTAAATATCTCCGCAATGAAAAGAGATAGAACAAAACTCATAACTTATTTCAAAAGAACGTCCCGAAAACACAAGACTGCATACCTTGTTCAAAAAGTGAATTTTGACGTATACGGCAAACCAATTTTGGGGCTACGATATGTTAAAACTATATAATGGAAACATGTTGTGGTGAAGTTATGTGTCAAACTGAATAATCTTATCATTTTTATAAAAAAAATCT
The DNA here is from genome assembly GCA_949715645.1 of Portevinia maculata. NCBI lineage: Eukaryota > Metazoa > Arthropoda > Insecta > Diptera > Syrphidae > Portevinia > Portevinia maculata. The sequence goes on along the minus strand of OX454526.1, from coordinate 283,472,881 downwards.
AGAGTGGCAACGAAATGTAATAAGCATCTGACTAAGTATAATTCTCAAAAAAATATATATAAAGACATATAACACGTCAGATTTAAAAGGTGCATTTATTTGACCCGTAAGAATTATCTACCAAAAAGAAATAAATACCTATCTAGTGATACATTGAAACTTGAAATATCAATTTAAATGTTTTGTGCAATAATACTTTGACCTTAATCTATACTCAACCGAATGTTTTCTTAACATAAGTCGACCTCTTTTGCTTTCCAATATTTGTCCAAAAAAGAAACAGCTATGCCTGATAGATTTGATATTTTTGGTAATCAGGGTTAATGATCGTTTGTTTTTTAATTAATTTTCATCTGAAGAATTTAAACAGCATATTAAAGGTCTTAAACTGGCTGATTTTTTAATCACTGGGTTTCACAAATTGAAGGTAGCTAATTCATATTAGATTAGATTAGAGTTTATTTAGCCTTCTTAAAAAGCCATTAAGCTATATACATGATTACATTTTACAAATAATGTTTAATGTTGTATAAGAATTATTTAGAAATTAGTTACTTAAAAATTAATGTAATTGACAATATTTCTTTTGAAAGTTGGTAGATTTGTTTCATTTTTTATAATATTTGGCAAATCATTGAACATTTTGGAGCCTTTATATTGCAAACAATTTTGTGATCTTCCCCTAAGAAAATTTGATAACATAAAACGAATTGACACATCTTTATTGCACCTTAAAATATATCGCATAGCCTTATTTTGTAACAATTTCAATCTTTGTACAATACTCTCAGCCATATGAAGGCATTATATTTAATTTCCGTATTTAATGTTATTATATTTTAATAATTTTTGTTTGTTTGTTATCAGTACTCAACTTCCATATCAATCTACTAAAATTCTAGACGCTCAAGCCTTTTTTCATACATATCCCTGCCCACATGGCTGACACTGCGGCTGGAAAGATCTATTGTGTCTAAAGGGTTTACTGCTCCGCCCTAAAAGCATTTATCGAAAAAAAAACACAGGTTTTGTAAAAAAAAAAACCGGGAATGTCAGAAAACTTTATATGACGGAATGGTTCAAAACTGATTTGTCTACTTTTTTGTTAAGAAAAGGACACTCATTTTTGGGCAGATTTTAAAAATATTAACACACGAGCATTTCGGGCACCTGAAGACAATATATAAGAAATTTCAGCTTTCTATCTCCAAATTCGAATTTTTCGATAATAGTGCGTTAGAGTATGCGGATTTTAAAAATTCTTACACTTGATTATTTCTAGCCTCAAGAGAGTACATGGTTCGAATTTCAGATTTCTAGCCGAATTGTAGGGCTTAATTTTTGCCAACGGACCGAAGGGACGGACAGACATGGCTAGATCGACATTACTATCGACGCTGATCACGAATATAATAACTTTTAGGATCGCCCTCACAGAATACAACTCAGAACTGAGAAGATCAAAGCGTGCTATATGGAGGAAGTGCTGCGAAGACATAGTAGATATGTCGGTAGCAGCTCGCATCCACAAAGCGCTAGGCAGAGATCATAATAACGGTGTAGGATTACTAAAGAAACCAAATGGCACCTACACGACGGACCGAGACCATTCAATCAGAACACTTCTTCAGGTTCACTTCCCAGGTTCGTCTATTCGCGACATAAGCGGTAACTCTAGCGATGTGGACCCCAAGGTACATATAGATAGCAGAGTAAAAAGTCTACGGGCAATATTGAAATATGTTATGATTTATGAACAATGAGTCGAAATAAATACACCCGTAGAATAGGATATATGAAAACAAATTAAGATCCAATTGCATTAGACTAAGCATTGACTGTTTGTAATATCACAATGGACCTTTTTTGCCGACTGCCACTATAACCGAAGGATTGCAGACTCAAATCCGGAAGTACACAAGAAAAAAGTTCTTTACTCAGTTGTGATGTTCAGTTATGCTCTGATATAGTTTTCGTTCATTAAACAAAGGTAATGTCAGCCGCACAGAAAAAAGACAGATAAATGTTGAACGAAACGGACAACTCTTGTTTTGATTTATTGGTTTTTTCGCACTTTTTCCACAATTCCCAATACTATTCACTAACAAAAAAAAACTCACGAGGCAACAATATAAATTTTGATTCCTCAACTTCATTTTTTCTTACGTTATTTATTTATTTTATTTTATTTTATTTATTTTATTTATTTTATTTATTTTATTTATTTTATTTATTTTATTTATTTTATTTATTTTATTTTATTTATTTAAATCGCTGTACATTTGAGAATATAAAGAATTCTTATAGTTCACATACAGGTTTTATCATGGTAATATAATAATATACGTTATGTTATATATTTATTATTATTTTTATTAGATCCTTGTGTAGGACGGGTAAGCTTGTTAGAAATCAACGGTTGCTGTTTCTTCAACGAAAGAAGGTTTCGGAAGAGTGAATATATTGCGGTCCAAGGCAAATATTGAATTCCAAGATAAATCCATTAATGATAACCACTCCTATTATAGATGGTAATCAATACCAACAATCCATTGTTAATCAGCCATGGTACCAACATCAAATGACGTTCCTTCATGGTACCGGCGATAAGCAAAACCGATGCGACTAAATTCACCACGCAAAGCGTTAAGTGGATAGCAATCCCAGCGATTAGAACAATCTTCATTGTTTCCTTCGACACATTGTAGCCGTCCTCTTGGTTAATTATTAATTCGACAATAGTGTCAATATATGACAAAATGATAGCGCACAGTACAATGTAAAGGAAGGATAATGAAGAGCCCACCCAGCCGACACCAATGCCGGCGCTGTGCAAGCGCAAGCAACACAGACGATTTAAAGTTAGCATAGCTGTTTTCAATTATCAAATTTATTATTTAAATCAAAAATTTGAGAATTTCGAAGGTTGTATTTTTTGTTTTAATTATTTTTGAATTATAATCAGTCACAAAGGGAAATGTCCATGAAAGAAGTATCGCTTCAAATTAAAAAAAAACATAGGGACGGGCTACAGTCCGCTTGGGCGAACTGTTTTAATTTTGGTGGGGGCATACACCCCCATTTATTCAGCTTAATACAAGCTATTTAGGTCTTAAAAAACTAATTACACTAAGACTTACAGCTAGGGCTTAAAAACTACTTAAAACTAAATTAGGTGGATGGTGAGGGATGGAGGAGGGTAGATTTGAGGGAGGAAGTGCAGTGATTAAAATCAAAGAGGAGGTGGTTAGAATTGACCTTCTGCAACATACGGGATATCGGCTCGTTCAAGCCGTACAACGTGCGACGGGTGGGAAGATAGAAAAGAGGAGGGGATCTTAAATTCCGAGGGTTAGTGTTAAAAGCAATGTGTTGGATACCCTATTCTTATTCCTATCCCTCAAAAGTGGGCGTGACAAAAGTCTAAGTATGGTTGAATTGTTAAGAACGCTCTACATATTTTGTTATATAACATTTAAAGGATTTTATCAAAAAAAAAAAACGCTCCCTAGCTCAAACTTGGGTGTTTCAATAAAATTGTTTTATTTAATTGTGGGCGTGTCAGTAGGCGGATTTAAAAAAAATTAACACATGAGAATAAAGGGCCCCTAGAGAGTATATATTATAAATTTCAGCTCCCTAGCTCAAACTTTGGATTAACAAAAAAAAAAAAACATAGGGACGGGCTACAGTCCGCTTGGGCGAACTGTTGGATACCCTATTCTTATTCCTATCCCTCATAAGTGGGCGTGACAAAAGTCTAAGTATGGTTGAATTGTTAAGAACTCTCTACATATTTTGTTATATAACATTTAAAGGATTTTATCAAAAAAAAAACGCTCCCTAGCTCAAACTTGGGTGTTTCAATAAAATTGTTTTATTTAATTGTGGGCGTGTCAGTAGGCGGATTTAAAAAAAATTAACACATGAGAATAAAGGGCCCCTAGAGAGTATATATTATAAATTTCAACTCCCTAGCTCAAACTTTGAATTTAAAAATAAAATAAAAAATTAATTGTGGGCGTGTCAGTGGGCGGATTTTGAAAATATTTACACATGAGCATAAAGGGCCCATAGAGAGTATATACTATAAATTTCAGCTCCCTAGCTGAAACTTTGGATTTTCAAAAATTAATATACCCTTAGAATAGGGTATACAAAAATTATTTTATTTATTTGTGGGCGTGTCAGTGGGCGGATTTTGAAAATTTGTTATTCCGAGCAGTTTTAGGAGTCATAGATCATATATAAAAAAATTCAGCTTTCTAGCTCAAAATTCGATTTTTTCCAAAATTTGGTTTTTTTGAGTTTGTGGGCGTGTTCTGTGGGCGGATTTCAAAAATTCGTAAACTTGATTATTTCGGGACCCTAGAGAGTATATGGTTAACATTTCAGCTCTCTAGGTCCAGTTTAAAGGCCTAATTTTTGGCTACAGACGGACGGACGGACGGACGGACGGACGGACGGACATGGCTAGATCGACATTACTATCGATGCTGATCATAAATATAGTAACTTTTAGGGGTCTACGGGCAATATTAAGGTATGTTACAAACTATGCGTCATAATTAATATACCCTTAGAATAGGGTATAAACAAGCGAACAGGGCAAAAAATTGGAATTGACAGATGATCTAAGATGATCTATGAGCACAGTTATGTTATGTTTACCCGGATTTTCCTACGTTTTCACTGAAGTTTTGCCATTTTATTTTGATTTTAATTGTGAACACACTCGCACCTATTGTAATTTTGTATGCTACATTTTCGTTGCTCCTTTAAATGCATTGGAAATTAGGAAAAAAAATTAAAAACCAATTTAGTATGTATCTTAAAAGAAATGTTTTAAATAAACGGACTTCTCAAATAAGCGGGTTTCAGAGAAACAGGCTTAACTTCTCTTAACTTCATATGCGCATCAGACACTGTAACGTTAAACAGATACCTAATAGTATTCTTGGTCTAATAATTTGACCGGCGGCAAAAGTTAATAATATTATATATACCTATGCGATTAGCTACATTATACAATATGATTAGATTACAAAAAGTGCGCAAATTTCCTTGATAAAATTACAATATTTATTCGCCATCTCGGTAACGTCAGTTCGTAAACAATTTTTCTCATACTTTTCTAATGTCATGTATGTGCATATATACAAACTTGAATATCTCTATAACTTTAAAAATACTGCAAATTTCTTACTAATACAATAATTATCTGCATTTGACAAGATTCCGCAATAACTATAATTGTAATGGGACGCTTCTAATTAGCTGTTTTTATTTCAATATTCATGTTATTTCCTGGAGCTGAGACTTACTTCTAGCTACTAGAGATAACCTACTTGCCAATCAAATAGCGTGGCAAGTGTCCTTTTAGGAGATTTTTGTATTTAATATCAGCTGATCACGCGATTTATATTTATTTTCAACAATTTTATTCAGAGCTTGAAAATAAAAACAGACCTATACTGCGTCATCTGCGCATAAAAGTGTGACAAGCTGTTTAGTCTAGAATATAACAGACTGTTTTGTAGATCTTTAACTTTGTCTTCCGCAATATTTCTATTAGATTTTTGTGATTAGGTGAATTCTGCTGAGCAACATGTTTTAATCTGAGCTTCAAAATAAAAACAGACATAAACTGCGACATTGCAGCAAATTATTAGTCAGATAAAGTACACTTTAAAATTATTTAAACGTGAGACAAAATCAAAATTAGATTTTTTTGATATTTATAGTCGACTTAAGACCCCGAATATTGTTATCACCTCGTAATAATGGGCGCGTTCAATTTGCAATTAAATGTCTATCACTTGCCAAACGATGGTCATTTGAGTTATTTGATTAATGAGAAAAGGTAAAATAGTAGTCACTACTAGTTGATTTGTAAATTGAACGCGCCCAATATTGAAGACACAACGTGGGGGATTATCGTACGTTATCTATCATTTCGGTGACAGAGATTTGCAAAGTAATTTCTGAAGATGAAGATGTTGATATTTTTCAAAATTTCAAACTAATGAGAAAGCATAGAGTATCTAAAAATCGTCCATTCCCTCTTTGTGGCCGTGCAGTTGAGGTATTTTAGCTTTCATCACATCTTGGTACAGCTAAAAAGAGTTCGTGGTTCCATCTTCCCTTCTATTCGTCCTCCTCGCATACATGACAAAGACATTCGATATTACACGACAAATGTCGAATGAAAATGTCGAATATCTTTTTGTATCAGTTTTGCAGTTGTCGCAAGACTTTATTTAGATTTTGCGTTTGCAATTTTGTTAACGACGTGTAAGCTAGTGGTTCAATTAGACTGTTCGTGCTTTTGTAATCCTTTTTCAAAGCACAACTCATTTCTTCTGAATAGAAATACGCACAAAACCACACGCGTCCCTTATTCAATGGACATTTTTATTTATTTTTTTTATTTTCAAAATATTCAGTCCGTTGATCAAGTTAAACGTTTAAAAAAAATGGAAAAGATATGGAAAATAACTAATAAAAAACAGTCAGAAGTTCTTACTTCGTTAATTGAAAAGAATTTTGGTAGATACATCTGACGAAAGCATTCAGCAAGTGCTTAAATATGATCAATTTTGAACTTTCTCTGAACTGTATTACTTCAAAAATAAACAGCTATGGCACAACGAAAGATATCAAAGGTTGGGCAAAAGGTGCATATATTTTAAAAAAAATTGTATTTTATTTGTATCATAGACGTTGATAAAATAAATGTACAATATTCAATGCATTAAATATATCAATATGAAGTTATCTCAACTCGAGGAAGTCGAAAATTCCAACAAAACCGAGCGATCATCGTATTTTCGAAGATCCAACACAAGGCCGTTATTTTCAAATAGTCCGACAGAAACTCGCACAGCTGCACCTCATATACATACTGCACATACTGCATTTTCTCTCCAAACTACTTTATTTGGTTCCCAATACTCAGTTTCTTCCTCAGTTATGTAAAATTTAGTCGTATACAAATATACTACTACGAGTCTTCTGCAGAGGTAATGAGGATTGAAAACCGACTCGACTGAGGAAACGACAAAAAACGTTTTCGACAAATGACAATGGAAATCGGAAAAGCTGAATGCTATATTTGAACGAATCGTTCCCTTCCAATCTATCAATTGCTTAAAGACCCAGATATAAAAGACTTTAGTGGGATTAATCTTATAAAACCGAACGAAAGGCCCACTCAATTTCTGTCAAACGACCAAGTTACCCATAACGAACTTAAGCAAATATAATCGCATTCGATGCATTCATTCGGCTGTCAAATTTCTGTGCGGAATGTCCATTTTGGTCTTTCTATAATATTTGCATGTTATTGGACATTTCCTTAAGCTGGCGTAAGCTAATAATAAAAGTATTTGAACGGAAGCAACTGCCTGTGTTTTCCAATACAAAAAAAACTCGTTGTCAAATTAAAGAACGTAAAGTGCGAATGTAATCGCTGTTTTCGGACGAAAGCAGAAGTAAACGAAACTGAACGAAACGGGCAATCTTTATACGACGCCATACGAATCGTTCTAATAGGTAGGTTTTATTATCACTTATGATATTTATAGATCTGCCGACGATTACAAAACAGTTAAGATCAACAAACATCTTTCACGATTCTTTCACTTTCCAATTTGATATCTAGCGTCTTGAGCCAGTATTTGTGATTAAGGCCAATTCATCATTTACTACATCACTGTAAGCTACTAGGTTAGGATGAAATTATGAATATAAACATAAGGAAAGGCTACAGTCCACTTGGGTGTCGGACTGCTTTGCCTGTTCCTATTCTTATCCAATAAAAAGTGAGCGTGGCAAACATTTTAGCATTTCTGAATTGTTTAAAAGTATATGGTCTAAATATTTTGTTGTGCATAACTTTTTTAATACACAACTTACTGTTTTATACTTTTCTTTAAGAATTGAAAAAAAATGTTTTCTTAAAAAACGCCCTTTAAAAGTGAGCATGGCAAAGAATATTGTGTGGAGGGATTGCTAACAACAACCTTAACTACATACTTTGCGAAGAAAAGGACTTTCATTTCCGTTGATTTCTTCAATAAAACCGTTTTCCATACCCTATTCTAAGGGTATATTCATTTGTACTCATATGTTTGTAACATACCTCAACATTGCCCGTAGACCCTTAAAGTTATTCTATTCGTGATCAGCAAATAGTAATGTCGATTTAGCCAAGCCCGTCCAGCCGTCAGCAAAAATTAGGCCTTTGAACTGAAGCTACAAAGCTGAAATTTTAATTATATACTCTCTTGGAGCGGAACTAATTAAGCATTTTTATAAACCGCCCACAACGCAATGTTAAAAAAGCAAATTTATGGAGAAAATCGAACGAGCTAGAAACCTGAAATTTTGAATCTATGGTCTTTAGGGGCACAAAATTCTAAGAAGTTTAAAATTTTAACATCCGCCCAGGATTATGGGCGTCATAATTAAAAAAAAAAAAACAATTTTATCAAAAAGTCAAAAATTGAGTTAGGAAGCTGAAATTTAGAATATGTGCTCCCTAGAGGCCCTTAAAGCTTATGTGTAAATATTTTGAAAATCCGCGTATTGACACGCGGCCTTACCAAAAAAGTCTTATTGAAGAAATCATTAGTAAAGTTAAGATCGTTTTAAAAAAATCCTTTATATAAAGTTTTCTGCTACGCCCACTTTTAAGGAGCGTTTTTTTTACAAAAACTGTGTTTTTCAATAAATTCTTTTAAATGTTGTTTAAAAAAATATATATATCCTTTTTATACTTAGGTTTTTGTCACGCCCCCTTAATGAGCGATATAAATTGGAATAAGGTATCCCACAGTTTGCCAAAGCGGACTTTGGGCTTTCCCTATGTTTTTAACTAGTGGCAGTGTCAGTGGACTGATTTTAAATTTAAATTTAATCCTAAATTTTGGTTTCTCATTTAAACTGTTATTTTTTTAAATTGCGGGTGTCTCGGTGGGCAGATTTTAAAAATGCTTACACTTGAATCTTAAGACCCCTAGAGAGTATAAATTTCAGCTTCCTAGCTTAAGTTTTCGGGCCTAAAAATTGCCGACGGACGTAAGGCCGGTCATGGCTAAATCGACATAACTATCGATGCTGATCACAAATATATTTAATTTTAGCAAGGTATGTTACAAACTATGAGTCAAAATTATATAACCCTTAGCACAGAGTGTTAAATCCGCAACTCTAAAAATCAATACCATGTTTATGTCACAATTAATAAAAGAAGTGCTGGTTAAGCATTATGGAATTACACTATTGTGGTTAAGCATTATTGAGTTTTGTTTTGTTAGTTAAGCATTATTGAGTTTTGTTTTGTTAATTAAGCATTATGAGTTAAGTTTTGTTAATTAAGCATTATGGAGCTAAGTTATGTTAATTAAGCGTTATCGATTTTATTGGTAATTAAGCACTATTGATTGAGTGTTAAGTAGTATAAATAGAGTAAGTTGTGAAAATAAAGGGACTAATCAGTCATTCAGTATCAACGAACTAAGACTTAATTATTTACCTCAAGTGAGTCTGCTTGAGAACTATTGGCAGTATAATCGATTCACGTATCGACTTATACACTCATCACAATCTAGGTTTATGTACCTAAGATTGACCCAGGTTGGATAAAAGAATCCACTCTTCAACATTTGGCGACCGTGACAGGACTTGGTCCAACAATTCGAGGCGTGAACTGGGCTATATAACACAGTTCAATCGTTGTATATTTTTTCGCGTTTTGGGCGTAAACTGGGCCAAAAAACACAGTTCATCCTAAATTCGACCGCTGATTGATTACTCATTTGAGCAAGCATTCATTTGGTGTACTTCGGTGGAAGACAACAAGATGGATTTGGCCAGCATAACTAGGGATCAAGAGGAGATTGGAGAGAATATCTGCAGGTTATGGCGGAATTTCAAGAAAGACTCCTCTGACCGCAAAACCATTGGCTATTTGGAAGACCGGCTACGACAATTAAACTCACTTTGGGAAGAGTTTGACGCAACTGATTCCAAAATCAGAGAGATGGAGGAGATCAACCTTAGTCATCCATACTTCAGTCGTGATTACTACGGAGAGATCAAAAAGCTACGAGAATCATTCCTGGACGACATCCAGGATAAATTAAAGTTGGCACATGCGACAACACCAGGCGGCGCGCATCCCGGCCTGTCAAAGAGGGATGGGTTGGAGGTATCAGCCACGGGAGCAGTACCAAAAATCATGCAAGAGCAACCAGCAGCTACAGGTCCAAGACGGAAAATAGAGCACACTCCAGCTGGGGAAGACACGCTCCTCAGACAGCGATACAATCTTGTCATAAGGATCATAAGGGGGTCCATAGATAAGATAATACTACAGCAGAATGAAACCAAAACCTTCTGCCAAATCAAAATTCGAACACTGGAACAAAATTGGGAAGAGTTAACGACCATGTATCGGAAAATGGAAAACCAGTTAACTCAGGAAGACATTCAAGGCTACTTTGAGTTGCAGGAGCAACTCGCGGAACTATTGCAAGAACTCTATGGGACAATGGAATCATCACTAGCTCAAGATTTGGAAAAACCTTCCACAACCATGAAAATGCCCAAGGTTGAGTTACCAAAGTTTGACGGTAACTACCTCCAGTGGCAGCAATTCAACGATCTGTACACAGAAATGATCCACAATCAAAGGATGTCGGACGGGCAAAAAATGTGGTTCCTCAAAACAAGCCTTACAGGAGAGGCCGAAAAGTTGGTGCGTCATCTGACAGTATCAGGGGCCAACTACAATGCAGCCTGGAGGATAATAACAGGGCGCTATGATAATCCTCGATTGCTAATCTCATCTTGGATATCAAAAATGTTGTCCCATCAGAATGTCCAAATTGGAAATGCCAGATCAATACGCAGCTTACATGACACTATACAAGAGTGTTTGCTCGGTCTAGAAGGACTGGATGTGGATATCAAGGCATGGGACCCGATCTTGCTTCATCTGTTTCTTAAGAAATTGGATAAGGATACGCACACATTGTACGAACAGTCATTGGTACAACCAAGGCAAATGCCTTCATTCCAGCAGTTTCTCGAATTCTTGGAAAGGCGTTTTCAAGCTCTCGAAACATTGGGGAATAAGGACAAGGCAGAAGAAGGCAGAACTCAAAAACAAGGGTTTAAGACGTTATCAGCAATTGCGTCTCAGCAATTAGCTTGTGTAATCTGCAAATACAACCACCCAATTTACAAATGTAAACAGTTTTTGGAGTTAACATCATCGAAACGATTAAACATCGTAAAACAAAATAACCTGTGTATCAATTGTCTGCGAGCTGGGCACTTTGCATCAACCTGCAGTCCCAGCAATTGTTCAAAGTGTCACAAAAAGCATAACACTCTGCTACACTTAGATCGTCCATCAAAACCCCCAATGATCATCAAGAACGAGGAACCTTCAACAAGTCGGGCAGCTGCGACAACAAGGCAACCAGAGCCAGTGGTTAGCGCATTACTTAACAATAAAAATCACGCATTCGTGCTGTTAGGGACTGCCAGAATAACAGTAGTCGGATCCAATGGCAAAACCTGGGAATGTCGTGCACTGTTGGACTCTGGTTCACAGATAAACATCATCAGTCAGCGCATGGTAGATAATCTTGGTCTAACTACTATGGCAGATGAATTATCTATTGAAGGAATTGGTCAAGGCAAGCAACGATCCAACCAAAGGATCAATACAGAAATACAATCTCGAGTAAATTCATACTCGTGCAGGATCGAGGCCTTCGTCTTACCCAAAATAATATCCTATCAGCCAGCTCAACCATTGGATACTTCTACATGGAATATTCCCAGCAATATCCCACTAGCCGATCCCAAGTTCAATCGACCAGACAAAATAGACATCTTGCTAGGAGCCGAATTTTATCATCAACTCTTGGTTGTCGGCCAAATACGATTGGCAGGAGATCTACCAATACTCCAAAATACAGTATTGGGTTGGGTGATAGCAGGCAAGGTAAGCAGAGTAATTGCCACGGCGGTAACATGTGCAACAGGAACCGAAGAGAGATCCCTCACTACGATCATCGAAAAATTTTGGCGGCTGGAAGATATCGCTGAAGATGCCAGCAGCAGTACTATAGCAGAGCAAAAATGTGAAAGACACTTGGAAAAAACTTTTCAGCGCGACCCAACCAATGGGAGGTTCATAGTAAGTTTGCCCTTCTCACGCCAGCCTTCAGAATTAGGGGAATCCAGAGAAATAGCTCTGCGAAGATTTTTTGCTATGGAGAGAAGATTAAACAACGACGCTGAGTTAAAAACCCATTATGCCAACTTTATGCAAGAGTATATCGATCTAGGACATATGAGCGAGATCGACGAAGGTACTATAAGGTCACCACACTATTTTCTACCCCATCATGGAGTGCTGAAGCCCGATAGTACCACGACCAAACTCAGGGTAGTGTTCGACGCATCGATGAAAACATCGTCGAACATCTCATTAAATGACGTGCTACTAGCTGGGCCCACAATACAAAATGACATCTTCTCAATACTTTTACGCTTCAGAACGCCGCGCTTTGTATTTACGGCAGATATTGAGAAAATGTACAGGCAAATCCTTGTGAGAAAGGAGGATCGGGGTTACCAGCTCATATTTTGGCGGAGCGGATCGGATCAAGAAATTAAATGCTATCAGCTAAACACAGTAACGTACGGAACCACATCAGCACCCTATCTTGCAACACGATGTCTTCAGCAGCTTGCCACGGACAACTCACTAATGTTTCCATTAGGAGCCAAGGTCTTGGCTAACGACCTTTACATGGATGACGTTATATCCGGCTCTAACAGCCTATCAGAAGCCATCGCCATGCAAAAGCAACTTATTCAAATTCTGCAATCAGCACAATTTAATCTTCGAAAATGGTGCAGTTAATATACCACATCTGCTTAGCCACATACCACCAAATGATCAAGCCATACACTCTGATGTCAAGGATAAGGAATCACAAACATTAAAAACCTTGGGACTTAGTTGGAACCCACGATCTGATCAATTCCTAATCAAATCGGCATTGCAAGTGAACAAGCGAATCACAAAAAGGACAGCCTTATCAGAAATTGCACATATATTCGATCCACTAGGTATCGTTAATCCAATCACAATCACGGCAAAGATATTCATTCAGCAGTTATGGAAACTAAAATTTGATTGGGATGCCGCCTTACCAATGGAGCTCCACACCCAGTGGGACAATTTCCGAAAGGATCTAGCGGCAATAAAGGATATCAAAATTCCCAGACATTTGTTTTCAAATCCAGGCCCCAGGACAATTCAGCTACACGCGTTTGCAGATGCCTCAGGCAAGGCGTTTGGCGCGGCGATATACATAAGGTCAACTAACAAGGACGGTACTGTAACAATCCGGTTAGTTTGCTCAAAATCTAGAGTTGCACCAATCAAATCTGGGTGCGACGATAATATCACTTCTGCTACCACTATACCACGGTTAGAACTATGTGCAGCTAAATTGGCAACGGAGCTAATGCGTCGGGTAGTAAGGGATTTGAAGTTAGGAGAAGTGAAGGAGTTCTTCTGGACCGATTCCGAAATCGTACTCGCTTGGATAAATTCAGAAGCGGCTAACTATCATAGCTTTATCGCCAATCGAGTAAGGACCATCAGAAGCACCACCTCCCCTCAGCAGTGGCGACATGTGCCTACAAAACAAAATCCTGCGGACATAGTCTCCCGAGGGATCTCGGCTTCAAAACTAAAGGACTGTACCATGTGGTTTTACGGACCCTTATATCTATATGGTCCAGGGAATACTTGGCCAGGAGCTTTTGAAGGGAAAACCACCGATTACGAGAAGAAAAAATCTAGGATCACACTTGCAGCAACACTCGAGTCATCAGCAGCTATCATCGACATAATTGAGCATCATAACTCCTTTCGGCGCATGCAAAGGATTGTTGCATATATCAACCGATTCATAAATAACTGCAAGAAGAGCGATCGATGTCAACGGTTACACGACCATCTCTCCCTGTCTGAGCTAGAGAACGCCAACGATATTATAATAAGGGAAGTTCAAGGTCAGGCATTTAAGGAAGAACTGAACCAACTAGCAAAGGGCAACTATGTCAACACTCACAGCCCAATGAATAGTTTGTCTCCATTTTTGGACGGAGGTGGAATTCTTCGCGTAGGAGGACGCTTAGAGGCAGCAGAGTTGAGTTACGACGCCAAGCATCCAATATTGTTACCCTACAACCATAAGGTCAGCAAATTGTTAATGCAAGAGGCTCATATAAAATACCTACACATTGGGCCACAAGGTCTGCTGGCAGCAATGCGCCAAAAATACTGGTCCATCAAGGGAAAAACGATGGCACGTTCAGTGGTACAAAAATGCATTCGGTGCTCCAGGGCAAAACCTAAACTGATGACGCAGATAATGGGGAATTTGCCAGCCATGAGGGTTCAACCTGCCCGACCATTCGTCAAGGCCGGAGTAGACTTCCTCGGACCGGTATGGATTCACTTCAAGGTACGAGGGAAGCAACCTCGAAAGGCATATGTAGCTGTCTTCTGTTGTTTCGCAACCAAGGCAGTACACTTGGAGGTTGTAGGAGATTTAACTACAGAAGCATTCATAGGCGCGTTGAAGCGTTTTATAGGAAGAAGAGGAAACTGCCTAAACCTTTATTGCGACAATGCGACAAACTTCGTCGGAGCAAGAAATCAACTTATGGAAATTAAATCCTCAATATACGCAGCGGCAGCGAAAGAAAAGATAACCTCATTCTGCACGACTAGAAGTATGGAATTCCATTTTATCCCACCTCGAGCACCTCATTTTGGCGGACTGTGGGAAGCATCTGTGAAATCAGCCAAACATTTCTTGAAACGCAACCTTCTTTCAGCCAACTTAACGTATGAAGAGCTAGAAACGCTATTAATCGAAGTAGACGCCATACTTAACTCCAGACCCCTGGTTCCAGTCTCATCTGACCCCAACGATCTTACTGCCCTGACACCAGGGCATTTTTTTAATTGGAGAGCCATTAACATCAAGCATCGATGGACGAGCAGAACCTACAGTTAGTAGGTTAGGCAATAGGTGGAGGACAATCACCGCAATAAAAACACAATTTTGGCAGCGATGGTCACATGAATATCTCAACGAGCTACAACACCGTTACAAATGGAAGCAAGCCAACAACACAATCCTTCCGGGTATGCTGGTGATCATAAAGGACGACAATTTACCGCCTATGCAGTGGCAGCTAGCAAGAATTGTAAAATGCATAAGAGGAAGCGACGGCTTAGTGCGGGTGGCGGAAGTTAAAACGAGCCATGGTATGCTCAAACGACCCATACATAACCTTGCGCCTTTACCAGTAGATGAAAGTCCACAACAGCCAGATGATCTAGAGCAACCTTCAAGGATTCAAAAAGCAACCAAACCATCGATCAACAATGAAGAATCACCGAAAAAAAGAATAAGGCGATCCTTGGGCTCCACAATTGCAACAATTCTTTTGGTTTTATGTACACTTCCACTGAATGAAGGACTTCCAGTCGAGCTAAAGCCATTCGACTCACAATCAGGAATCTATTTCGAAAATATGGGAGCAGCAAGCATATTGTCTAGTGAGTGGAAGATTATAGCCTATTATGATATGGAGATTTACGCCAAGGAACTACAGTTATTAACAAATACAACTTCCTCATTGAAACATCTATGCCATCTGATTAAGTGTGGCACTCTATGCAAAAAATAATCATATAGATACAAAATCTGGAGGGAGAGCTCATAAGAACCAATGGACTATTGATCCCACCGTCAAACGGTAACCGAAGGAAACGAGGCGCCCTCAATCTTGTAGGAAACGTAGCCAACACATTGTTCGGAGTCCTGGACTCAGACTACGCCGACCAAATTTCAAAGACGATTGAGGGCATCAAGATCAATTCAGAATCACTAAGGGACCACAACATAGCATACGCCGGGGTATTATTAGCGGTCTTAATAGTCATCTTTTTGGTCACAAAATATTACATAAAAGCCAGAAGGAACAAGCAGTGCATTCAACCAACTCCGAAGCCAAGAAGTCATATACCACAACAACAAGAAATACATGAGGATAGATTTAAGGTTCATATTGATGTATAATAATAAATATTAATATTTTGCATCTATTAATAAAGATAACTATATATTTTTTATACCCTATTCTAGGGGTATATTAATTTTGACGCATAGTTTGTAACATACCTTAATATTGCCCGTAGACCCCTAAAAGTTACTATATTTATGATCAGCATCGATAGTAATGTCGATCTAGCCATGTCCGTCCGTCCGTCCGTCCGTCCGTCGGCAAAAATTAGGCCTTTAAACTGGACCTAGAGAGCTGAAATTTTAACCATATACTCTCTAGGGTCCCGAAATAATCAAGTTTACGAATTTTTGAAATCCGCCCACAGACACGCCCACAAACTCAAAAAAACAAAATTTTGGAAAAAATCGAATTTTGAGCTAGAGAGCTGAAATTTTTTATATATGATCTATGGCCCATAAAACTGATTGGGACATAAAATTTTCAAAATCCGCCCACTGACACGCCCACAATTAAATAAAACAAATTTTGGGAAAAATTGAATTTTGAGCTAGAAAGCTGAAATTTTTTATATATGATCTTTGGCCCATAAAACTGTTTGGGACATAAAATTTTCAAAATCCGCCCACTGACACGCCCACAATTAAATAAAATATTTTTTTTGAAAAACCAAAATTTTAACTAGGGAGCTGAAATTTTTAATATATACTCTCTAGGGGCCCTTTATGCTCATGTGTAAATATTTTCAAAATCCGCCTACTGACACGCCCACAATTATTTTATTTTTATTTTTGAAAGTCCAAAGTTTGAGCTAGGGAGCTGAAATTTATAGTATATACTCTCTAGGTGCCCTTTATGCTCATACTTAAATTTTTTTTAAATCCGCCTACTGACACGCCCACAATTAAATAAAACAATTTTATTGAAAAACCAAAGTTTGAGCTAGGGAGCGTTTTTATTTACAAAAGCTTAGTTTTTTCGATAAAATCCTTTAAATTTTTGTCACGCCCACTTATGAGATATAGGAATAAGAATAGGGTATCCAACAGTTCGCCCAAGCGGACTGTAGCCCGCCCCTATGTTTTTTTTGAACCTTCGGTTCAACGCGGACAGAATGTCAAATCCGCAACTCTAAATATCAATACCATGTTTATGTCACAATTAATAAAAGAAGTGCTGGTTAAGCATTATGGAATTAGACTATTGTGGTTAAGCATTATTGAGTTTTGTTTTGTTAGTTAAGCATTATTGAGTTTTGTTTTGTTAATTAAGCATTATGAGTTAAGTTTTGTTAATTAAGCATTATGGAGCTAAGTTATGTTAATTAAGCGTTATCGATTTTATTGGTAATTAAGCACTATTGATTGAGTGTTAAGTAGTATAAATAGAGTAAGTTGTGAAAATAAAGGGACTAATCAGTCATTCAGTATCAACGAACTAAGACTTAATTATTTACCTCAAGTGAGTCTGCTTGAGAACTATTGGCAGTATAATCGATTCACGTATCGACTTATACACTCATCACAATCTAGGTTTATGTACCTAAGATTGACCCAGGTTGGATAAAAGAATCCACTCTTCAACACAGGGTATAAACATATGGAAGGTTAATAATTCGCTTGGGCGAACTATTGAATTCCTTGTACATAACTTTTTTTACGTTAACATTGTATTCGCTTAAATGCAGAAAACGATCTTAAATGTGGGTGTGTCAAAAACTTTGTTTAAGGAATTGTTATGAATCACTTCATCTACACTCGGCTTCAACTGAATAAGCACAAACATTTTCTAAGATACGTTGTCCATTTTTTCAAAACCTTGTGCCGTAATATATCATTTGATGATGCAAACTGTTTGCGTAAGATGTTGACAAAATAAATCGGAAAGAATATTTCAAAAAGTACCGCTATTTTTTTCCTGGTTCCCTTGCAAAGCATTCAATATGGAAAAATGCAGTTTTATTTTGCGTCAACTGAATAGACACAAGGTCAGTATTTTCACTGCTTATGAGTATTCTGTGGAGATTGACACATTAGATCAACAGTTGAAGTACTTTAAGTGAATTTTATTTGATTAATTGTATTTCAAAGAAAAACAGTTAGACCAAAATCTCTAAATAGTGTTGAAAGAGCTCAAATCGATTTACTAAAAGACCAATGACTAACCGGGCGTTCTATCGCTGACAAAATTGGACGAAGTTCTAGTGTGGTCTATTCTTATTTAAGAAGCAAAGATTCGCACGGAAAAAACATGAAAGTAGGTCAAAAAACGGCAACAACAGCGGTTGATCGAAGAGCAATTTTAAGATGTGCTTCCAATTCCTGCGACTCTGCGGCAAAAATAAAGCAGAAAGCCGGTGTTACTGCAAGCGTTTCAACAGTGCGAAGGGTTATCAATAATGCCAAACATCTAAAACGGTTTAAAATTCAAAAGAAACCACCACTTAACGAGAAACGGAAGTGTATGTGCTTAGAATAATTCTCTAGACCCTATATGAGTTTTAAAAATGAATGGCGTCACGTAGCTTTTTCGGATGAGAAGAAGTTTAATTTTGATGGCCCTGATGGGTTTAATTATTACTTCCACGATGTGAGGAAAGAAGAACGATTTTTAGCGCTGCATCATAGTCGAAAAGGTGGTGTTATGGTATGGGGAGCAGTTAGCTATGTACTATGGCACTGTTGAGCTTGAGTTCCAAACCTCAAAAATGACTGCATTAAGTTATAAAGAAAATTTGAAAAGATATTTCCCTATATTTTCAGGCATTTTTGGACCCATGAACTGAAATTTCCAGCAGGGCAAGCCCCCATCCACACGGCGTGCATAGTAAAATATTGGATAGAGGAGCGGAATGTGGTATTGCTTCAATGGCCGCCGTACTCACCGGACCTGAACCTTATAGAAAACGTTTGGGGATGGTTAGTACGAAAAGTTTATGAGTCTGGCCGTCTGTTTGAAGACAGAGAATCTCTTATTGCAGCCATTAAATTGGCCTGGCTGGAAATTTCGCTGGACTACATTAAGAGGCTGTACGATTCCATGCCTGATGTTATGAATAATTTCGGCAGTACCCACTACTAAAATTAACCAATGAAAACCTATTTTAAGAAAAACTTGTTTTATTAAATGACAATAACTTTTATTTCCAATTTCAATATTTGTGTCTATTCAGTTGAGGCAAAATAAAACTGCATTTTTCCATATTGAATGCTTTGCAAGGGAACCAGGAAAGAAATAGCGGTGCTTTTTGAATTATTCTTTCCGATTTATTTTGTCAACATCATACGCAAACAGTTTGCATCATCAAATGATATATTACGGCACAAGGTTTTGAAAAAATAGACAACGTAGCTTAGAAAATGTTTGTGCATATTCAGTTGAAGCGAAGTGAGCAAAGAATAGATTTTTTATGAGAAACGGAAACTTTTTTTTGTTTTAAAAACGCCAGACAAATTTTTATTTAGCCATAATTGGAAAAAAAAACTACAGAACATTAATAGGAGAACACGCCTGAAACGTTAAAAATTTGGTCAGACAAATGTAGAAAAAAAAACTAGAAATTATAATCGAAATTAGGCCAGAAGAAAATTAATTAAATAAATAAAAAAGACAATAGAATAAATCAACGTGCCGTTTAAAGGGAGGCGTGTGGGTGCACACTGGGCATTTACGAGAGGTGGGCGTTTTATATAATATGTAAGTTTCATTAGAGTATCACTCACAAACTGTCATGTTTAAAAATAAATAAAAAAAACATTTTTTACTGTCTCAAACTGTTTAAATGTAGAACTACAAACGATTTTTAAAACTTTCGTCTTTTTATTTGTAACCAAAACAAACCAGCTGGGTGGTTAATAAGTCCTCAAATCAACTGTGAACTTAAAACCCCAGGGTCGGGCCATAATTTCACAACATCTAAGGCCATAAGTTCACAACATCTAAGGCCATAAGTTCACAATTGTTGCTCCTTACTCGGCGGAAACGATGGAGTGAACAAATTTAAAATTTCGTCGCGAATTGTTGGATTTCGGATCGATATTAACGTACTATTTAACGTACTATTAAAAATAAAAGTATATAGTATGATGTCATCCTTTAATCGAACCAAGAGAACATGACCAAGTAAAATTCATTCCTTAGACTGTTTGTTTTGATTCTTTCTTCTCACTATTTGGCATGATAAGCTGGCATCTGTATGACTATAACTGTGAATGTAATGTTAGTGTGAGTGGATGATATTCCTTACGATACTTATTGGGGGCTTTAGTGACGATATCCTCAAGTGAATCCACTATAGATTATAATATGGAACTTATAACCTTGATATAGTTTGAAAACATTTGACTAAAGTGACGTTCATGATCTGGAGGTTATTTTAAAAATCTCCAAATAACGGCTACCAAGCGTGATGATTCAATCTGCTGTAATATATACGATAATTTTCAAAAATAAGATTCATAAAAATGGGCGTGTCAGCAAGATAACACACTCGCTAGCTAGGAGAACTCCTAGCGCTACATTACATACTCTTAGTTACAAAAAATCAGTGGTCTATCCAAACTCAATTCAGATTCAATGCCAACGCGTGATTAAGAATGTGAAGAAAACACAATCCCTTATCTATACGCCAACGCAGACGTAAACGTTATTCTTTCCAAGATTTTCTAAACATTTATTTTTTAACATTTTTTTGTTCTTCAATAGATTAGGTACATACGCCGCACCAGCCGACTGTTACGTTATCAATCCTTAGTATTTGATTTATTCCCGGGATTTAAATTCTTTTAAAATGAATCAATCGTAACATTCGGAAGTTGATCACGATAGAGCTAACGTTTGATTTGACAGGCCAGCGAGACCGGGTTTCGGAATAGGAAATATTTAAATACATTTAATATTTCGGTGTTCCAGTGCTCAAGGATTCGGAAATTAGTTCGGTAAATAAAATTATTTATTTATTTATTTAAAAAGAAGCTAAACAGTTTAAGAAAATTTTAAAAGTGTTTTAAGTTTAGATTTAAATTTAATTATGAATTAAAAAGTGACCTTTTGGCAAAATAAGTGTCAAAATTCGAATGGGAAATAAAAGTGGATCTATAGTGTCTTTTCGAAATTAAGTGTAATACTCCCAACTTTCGAACCACAAACAAAATTTGGACAAATAGTTCGCCCGTATCGTTGAGTTCCATCTCTTGTCCTGAAATTTTATACTATCGACTATCGCCGAAAGTATGCAGAAATAAAAATATTTCGCGGTCCCCAGTACATCAAGAACAACTTATTTCTCACTGCTTCAACTCTTGGAAACGTCTCGTGAACAGACATCCGAGAGTTTAACTGCCATGACGAAGTTTCTTAATTTTATCGTTTAAATAACTTCATTCGCGCCAGGAATATATTAGTACCAAACAATAGGACTTTACTTACATGAGGACCACGGCCTTATCCAACCAGCGCCTCAAGCTTGTTTGGTCCCTATCTAACTGCTTTCAGTTGCTAGCGGCTATTCTCCACCTTTGGCGGTAACCTTTGATGCGGGTTTCTCTGCAGTGTGGCTCGCGGGGCTGGTGCGTTCATGCACTCCACTTGCCCAGCCATTTAGCAAAGATTCGCACGGAAAAAACATGAAAGTAGGTCAAAAAACGGCAACAACAGCGGTTGATCGAAGAGCAATTTTAAGATGTGCTTCCAATTCCTGCGACTCTGCGGCAAAAATAAAGCAGAAAGCCGGTGTTACTGCAAGCGTTTCAACAGTGCGAAGGGTTATCAATAATGCCAAACATCTAAAACGGTTTAAAATTCAAAAGAAACCACCACTTAACGAGAAACGGAAGTGTATGTGCTTAGAATAATTCTCTAGACCCTATATGAGTTTTAAAAATGAATGGCGTCACGTAGCTTTTTCGGATGAGAAGAAGTTTAATTTTGATGGCCCTGATGGGTTTAATTATTACTTCCACGATGTGAGGAAAGATGAACGATTTTTAGCGCTGCATCATAGTCGAAAAGGTGGTGTTATGGTATGGGGAGCAGTTAGCTATGTACTATGGCACTGTTGAGCTTGAGTTCCAAACCTCAAAAATGACTGCATTAAGTTATAAAGAAAATTTGAAAAGATATTTCCCTATATTTTCAGGCATTTTTGGACCCATGAACTGAAATTTCCAGCAGGGCAAGCCCCCATCCACACGGCGTGCATAGTAAAATATTGGATAGAGGAGCGGAATGTGGTATTGCTTCAATGGCCGCCGTACTCACCGGACCTGAACCTTATAGAAAACGTTTGGGGATGGTTAGTACGAAAAGTTTATGAGTCTGGCCGTCTGTTTGAAGACAGAGAATCTCTTATTGCAGCCATTAAATTGGCCTGGCTGGAAATTTCGCTGGACTACATTAAGAGGCTGTACGATTCCATGCCTGATGTTATGAATAATTTCGGCAGTACCCACTACTAAAATTAACCAATGAAAACCTATTTTAAGAAAAACTTGTTTTATTAAATGACAATAACTTTTATTTCCAATTTCAATATTTGTGTCTATTCAGTTGAGGCAAAATAAAACTGCATTTTTCCATATTGAATGCTTTGCAAGGGAACCAGGAAAGAAATAGCGGTGCTTTTTGAATTATTCTTTCCGATTTATTTTGTCAACATCATACGCAAACAGTTTGCATCATCAAATGATATATTACGGCACAAGGTTTTGAAAAAATAGACAACGTAGCTTAGAAAATGTTTGTGCATATTCAGTTGAAGCGAAGTGAGCAAAGAATAGATTTTTTATGAGAAACGGAAACTTTTTTTTGTTTTAAAAACGCCAGACAAATTTTTATTTAGCCATAATTGGAAAAAAAAACTACAGAACATTAATAGGAGAACACGCCTGAAACGTTAAAAATTTGGTCAGACAAATGTAGAAAAAAAAACTAGAAATTATAATCGAAATTAGGCCAGAAGAAAATTAATTAAATAAATAAAAAAGACAATAGAATAAATCAACGTGCCGTTTAAAGGGAGGCGTGTGGGTGCACACTGGGCATTTACGAGAGGTGGGCGTTTTATATAATATGTAAGTTTCATTAGAGTATCACTCACAAACTGTCATGTTTAAAAATAAATAAAAAAAACATTTTTTACTGTCTCAAACTGTTTAAATGTAGAACTACAAACGATTTTTAAAACTTTCGTCTTTTTATTTGTAACCAAAACAAACCAGCTGGGTGGTTAATAAGTCCTCAAATCAACTGTGAACTTAAAACCCCAGGGTCGGGCCATAATTTCACAACATCTAAGGCCATAAGTTCACAACATCTAAGGCCATAAGTTCACAATTGTTGCTCCTTACTCGGCGGAAACGATGGAGTGAACAAATTTAAAATTTCGTCGCGAATTGTTGGATTTCGGATCGATATTAACGTACTATTTAACGTACTATTAAAAATAAAAGTATATAGTATGATGTCATCCTTTAATCGAACCAAGAGAACATGACCAAGTAAAATTCATTCCTTAGACTGTTTGTTTTGATTCTTTCTTCTCACTATTTGGCATGATAAGCTGGCATCTGTATGACTATAACTGTGAATGTAATGTTAGTGTGAGTGGATGATATTCCTTACGATACTTATTGGGGGCTTTAGTGACGATATCCTCAAGTGAATCCACTATAGATTATAATATGGAACTTATAACCTTGATATAGTTTGAAAACATTTGACTAAAGTGACGTTCATGATCTGGAGGTTATTTTAAAAATCTCCAAATAACGGCTACCAAGCGTGATGATTCAATCTGCTGTAATATATACGATAATTTTCAAAAATAAGATTCATAAAAATGGGCGTGTCAGCAAGATAACACACTCGCTAGCTAGGAGAACTCCTAGCGCTACATTACATACTCTTAGTTACAAAAAATCAGTGGTCTATCCAAACTCAATTCAGATTCAATGCCAACGCGTGATTAAGAATGTGAAGAAAACACAATCCCTTATCTATACGCCAACGCAGACGTAAACGTTATTCTTTCCAAGATTTTCTAAACATTTATTTTTTAACATTTTTTTGTTCTTCAATAGATTAGGTACATACGCCGCACCAGCCGACTGTTACGTTATCAATCCTTAGTATTTGATTTATTCCCGGGATTTAAATTCTTTTAAAATGAATCAATCGTAACATTCGGAAGTTGATCACGATAGAGCTAACGTTTGATTTGACAGGCCAGCGAGACCGGGTTTCGGAATAGGAAATATTTAAATACATTTAATATTTCGGTGTTCCAGTGCTCAAGGATTCGGAAATTAGTTCGGTAAATAAAATTATTTATTTATTTATTTAAAAAGAAGCTAAACAGTTTAAGAAAATTTTAAAAGTGTTTTAAGTTTAGATTTAAATTTAATTATGAATTAAAAAGTGACCTTTTGGCAAAATAAGTGTCAAAATTCGAATGGGAAATAAAAGTGGATCTATAGTGTCTTTTCGAAATTAAGTGTAATACTCCCAACTTTCGAACCACAAACAAAATTTGGACAAATAGTTCGCCCGTATCGTTGAGTTCCATCTCTTGTCCTGAAATTTTATACTATCGACTATCGCCGAAAGTATGCAGAAATAAAAATATTTCGCGGTCCCCAGTACATCAAGAACAACTTATTTCTCACTGCTTCAACTCTTGGAAACGTCTCGTGAACAGACATCCGAGAGTTTAACTGCCATGACGAAGTTTCTTAATTTTATCGTTTAAATAACTTCATTCGCGCCAGGAATATATTAGTACCAAACAATAGGACTTTACTTACATGAGGACCACGGCCTTATCCAACCAGCGCCTCAAGCTTGTTTGGTCCCTATCTAACTGCTTTCAGTTGCTAGCGGCTATTCTCCACCTTTGGCGGTAACCTTTGATGCGGGTTTCTCTGCAGTGTGGCTCGCGGGGCTGGTGCGTTCATGCACTCCACTTGCCCAGCCATTTTAGCCGTTGTATTCTAAGTTTTATGTCGCTTTTTAGCCTGTTAAGTTTGTCGTTGAATATTCTACTCTCCACTCCATCGATTTTTTTTCAAAACATCCGCTTTAGACAAAGTCCGTGCTTCTGCATCATACAGTCGGATGCTATGGTCCCTAAAGCTTTGGACATTAGTGTGTTGCAATTTTTGGACGAATATTAAACCTATGCGCTAGAGCACAGATTTTCAAACTGATTTCGCCCACCGCCGTCTTTGTGAATAAACAATTTTCTAGAGCGCCCTAAAACTGTTTAACTTCCCATTTGTTGCGCATCTTAAAAGCAGCTATTGCAAATATTATTTTAAGGTATGCATTATTTTACGAGTATAAATAGGATACGGCCATATCCTATTAATGAGTTTAATGGAAGCAATTTAAACGCATACCTACTTTATCATATTAAGCACTACAGTCAGACTTCCCAATAACGAACCGATTTATAGAAAATTCGTTGTATAGAAATTATGATTTTTTTTTTGTTAACTGTTATTTAAAGTAATCAATGATTCGACTTTTTTTTAAATCCCTGCCTGTTTTTTTTTTAAACCGTTAATAATCTGCTGGTTATAATTCTATATGAAACAAAGTTATAAAATTCAAAATTATATGTTGCGTAGATATTCTTTATTTATGAATCAAGTCAAATATGTTTTCTCTCGATTTGTTCCCATTAAGAGGGTAACATTTCCCAATAATCCTTTGGTATAACGTTTTTCGATTTTAAAAAGCACTATATATAAGCACTATTTTTGTGAAAAAAAAACGAAAAGTTGGTCTGTAAGTTAAGTTTAAGAATGACTCCAGAGCGTTTTGGGAATTATTAAATAACAAAAGAAAATCAATTGGTCTTCCCTGATCTACGAAACATCAAGGCGTAGTCACTTATGATCTTAAACAGATGTGTGATATGTTTGCTGATTTTTTTCAATCTAACTATACAATTGATTCATTTATTTATATACCAAACGATCGAATTAACTCCATAACTGACTAAGGTTTGATATGTCTTACTGAACTAGAAATTCTTTGCCTTGATGAAAGTACGAGTAGATACTGCTTTAGCACGCGATCTGCTATTTTTCTTAAAATGTGTCGTCAGGGTTTAGTAAAGCCCTTATATATAATGTTTAACTTATCGTTAAAAGAAGGGTTGTTTTTAGATTGCTGGAAGAGTTCTTATATAACCACGATTCATTAATCGGGCGCAAACCAAGAGGTTGCAAATTATCGACCAATTGTAGAAATACAGTCGATTGTGAAAATTGTTGACGCTCTCGTTAAGAAAAATATTGATTTTGCCATTCGGAATCATATTTGTGAGCATCAACACGGGTTTGTTAGTAGTACATCCACTGTTACTAATCTGTCAATGTTTTCTAGGTATTGTGTTGAGAGTTTGGAGTCGCGTCGTCAGCTGGATACGGATAGATTTTTCAAAAGCATTTGATCGTGTCCAGCATAATGTGCTGCTCATAAAGCTTGCTGCCCTTGGTTTTCACTCCAGCTTACTGAAATTTATTAAGTGTTACCTATTAAATTGTTTTCAATGTGTTAAAATAGGTTTACAAATTTCTAATACTATTTTAAATCACTCCGGTGTTCCACAGGGCAGTCTCTTGGGCCCACTTTTATTCCTTCTATTTATTAACATTTTTCTTTTATGTAGTTCACGTTGTTTACTCTGTGCTGATGATTCAAAACCTTTTAAGACTGTAGAACCCTTGTCAGATTGCGTAAATTTACAATATGATATTAATTGTATCAGTGTTTGGTGTGATAGGAATGGAATACATTTTAATGTTAATAAGTGTTTTGTGTTGTCATTTGTTCGCAAGGTGAATAAGATTAACTTTGACTAAGATATAATAATTCTGTGCTTAAAAGAATTCTTTTTTAAAAAGATTTGGACGCCATTTTTGACACTTCATTATAAATATTTAAATGCAAAAGCTAACTCCATTCTTGGGTTCCTTATTCGTAGTGCTAAGGATTTTTGTTGATCCGTACACCCTTTAATCCCTATATGTATCCCTTATTCATTCTCTTATTGAATATTCATCCGTGGTTTTTTCCCCGTATCATATGAATAGTATTATGAGGGTGGAAAGAATTCAGAGAAGATTCACGAAATACGCGCTTCGAAAGGTAAATGGTTTTCATAATGTTCCCGTTTCTAATGTTAGATGTCAAATGGTTGATTTACTGCATCTATTTAAGAGAAGATTTTACTATTTTTGCTCGTGCTATTGTTTGTAGTCATAATGATTTCAAGCTATTACTTTTTTTGTTAAATATTTATGCCCCTTCTCGTTCTCGCAGACCTAGAGAAAATATGTTTCTTTTAATGACTAATACTTCAAACTGTTTAATTGTTATTTTAATATGAGCGGCCTTAATTGTAAAACAGTAATGTTAAACTACCTAAAAAGTTCATAATACCTATAATGTTTATATATTTTTGTCATTTGTACATTTTGTGAGTTTTTTTTGCAATATGATATATTATTCACATTTATACCTTATATTTTATTTGATATTTTGTAGTAAGTCTTATGTCTATGAAAGTCCTGTACTTGATAAGTGTATTCAATAAATAAATAAATAAATAGACTCGCTCATTAGATGCACCTCAAAAGTAGAAATCTCCCTTTTTGTAGCGAATGGACAAGGGTGGGCCATAAGCATAATGTTCCCCTACACGAAGCACTAGTAAATGGATCAAACTTGGGAACTGGCGTGACATTTATTTACAAAATATAATTATTAAGACTACACTCATTTGATTAAAAAGTGGTTTCGTATTAGCAAAGATTGTTCAGCGCGATTTATAGTGACGTCTAAGTCTGATGATACCCTATACAGAGTTTTGGCTTATTTTTAACTTTAGCGGGACTGATATAAACTGGCAATAATGACTAGCAATAGGATTCAATTATTTTGCGCCATGGCCTTATCGCAGGAAATAAAATAAATAAATTATGATTATCTAAATTTAGTATTTCGTTGTTAATTGTTAGTTAATAAGTCTAAGCGCTAGGCGACAGCGCATATTGTCGCCTAAACCTTGACGTATTTCGGATGATAACATTAGCATCACATTTAATCATTAAGAATACAAATTGACTTACGTTTTGGTCTAAGACGTGACCCTTAGTGAACATTTTATGACTATTTGTGTTAATTGATTGATATTTTTAACGTAAGTACTTTTAATGTCTGAGCCTATTACATTGAATGTGATTTTCTGCGATTTAATTGTTTGTAAGGTTGCGGAAGGAAATACATAGTATAAACAAATCATCGCATGGAGAAGGAAAAAGTCACTCGATCGATAGTTCCAACTAGCATTATTAAGAATTGTTTTTTAATGATAAGAGATGGCAACACTATTTGTTAAATGCATTGCAAGCATATGTTTGCAACATTTCATTATTTGTATCAACAAATAAATAGATAAAACAAAATATCAATATTAATCATAAGCGGCCCAAACAGGGCCTAAAACCTAGCTTCTCAAACCATTTACTTGTGCGAATTGGAATAGACCTACAATTTTGAGCCAAATTCGAACGGCAACTTTTAGAAGCTTCTCCTGACTCTTGAATGTTTGTCAGACGTTCGGCAGAGGTGTGGCAGTGAAAAAAGCTCCAGATGTTACTTGGCACCGGCGGGACTTGAACCGGGACCTTTCCAACACACTAACCACTGAGCTTCATTGAGAATTGATTTCTTTTATTTTCGATCAAATATTCGTTGTCGACAGTCTACCCTATGTTTTTCTTGAGGCTGTCTTCAAAGCTGCCTTTGTGTATCACTTCCTTGGATGGAGCTAGCAACTAACAACCCTAGAAATAAGGAAATACAAATTCAATAAGGCTCAAAAGTGGGGCTCTATTTCTCTATGAAACATGATCAAAATATCAAAATGAATTAAGGCCTAAAAGTGAGCCCCGCTTATAACTTACACAAGACCAAAACCGAATATCAAAGTTAACCGTTACCTGGATATTTTGTCAACATAATTGTCAAAAAAACATTTAACCGAAACCACTATCTTAGTATTTTCAGTACCTTCCTAAAAAACATTTCCGCGTCAAATGCGCTATGAATGTCGAAAACCGGGCCAAATTTTTCTTCTACAAATTGCTTTTGTTGACAGGTTCTCGAATATACCACCAAAGTACCTGTGATATATTTTCATGTAAAATGTCAATGAAAATGTCTGTCCGACTCGAATATCAATACGAATAATATTCGCAGATTTTTTCTTACCAACATGGCTAAACAACTCATGCTGTCAGTTATAGAAGAGCGGTCAAAATTTAGAAGAGTGTTAGCCAACTTCTTCACATCTCATTACATCCAATAAGTACTCGGCAAGCCGATATATCCACCAATGGCTTGTTTGTTTCCAAATAAACTTTTATAATTATCTGCTTCGACATTTTTTTTAAACATAATGCACAAATTAGCACACAATTGCCGTACAAAATATACTGGAGCACCCGGGTACCACAGCATATTTAAGTGTAATTTATAGTTGCCATTCAGACAAGGTTTAAATAGTGGGGCCCTTTAAAATATAAAAATAAAATAAAGAAGGGTAAGTGCTTGTTGTATGGCAGGCGCCAATGTCAGCTCTAGGGTGCATTCTTTTGTCCCCCAGGAAATGAATTACTTTTTCGACTCTCGAAAACTTAAAGCAATTACAAAAACAATATTTACTCGAACTGTAAACACTATAAATAACGAAATAAAGTACAAATCAATGTTTGGGGTTTTATTTAATGTCTTACAAGTTGGGTTCATATTTCATAATGAAGAAAAGCCCCAAATACAAACATGAAATACTACTACAATTCCTAATAAACAAAGTTTTTGTCTTATTGCGTATAAATGTTTGATCTATATTTCACTGTTTTTTTTGGGCGTTATTTCCTTTAGCTTTAGTGTGTCGACGCCTTATTAGCACTTTTATCTTGTTTAGTTTATCCACGTGCAGGGACGGATTAAGATTATCCCTGCAGCTAAGATTATCCAACGACAGCGCCTGTCGCAAATGGTAACATGGAGAGGGCTCGTGCAAAAGCGAAGAGCTCGGTCTTCCTAGCCTTTTCGAACAAGGGGGCTGGAAGTCGAAGAACGTCTTGGCTGGAGTTTAAACCGGACAATATATATATATATTTTTTAAATAATCTTAGGACTTATTTATATTTACAATGTTTTTTTTTGTGAATATATATATGACCTTAACGGTTCGCAATACAATTCATTATTTGTTATTTGTACATACGTATTATTAAAATATTATTATATTAAAAGTCATCTTTTAATTTGTTTTTTTAAATTTCTTTATTAATTCTATGATTATATTCATTGATGGAAAACATAGAAGAACCTTTTACAAACTTTTTTAATTTATAAAAAGCTTTTCTAACTCAATATAACGTAGTCAAACTTAATTTTACTTAATATAGCCTAATCCTAAGTGTTGTTTTGAATGAATAACCTTACATTCGTTACCACCAGGGTTCGCCACAACCGATCATCAGACTCCTTCTGTGTGCTGGTCTGTCTTTTTCCTTCATTTTATCCCGAAAATCTATTTTTCTTTTACTGGGATTCGAACCTATACCAGCGTCTTCTCTGGCAAGCACTCATGCACTGTGCCATTGAAGCCACGAGTTTTCAGTTTATCCAGTTTTTATTTGGATTTTCTTGGATAGACTTGCTCCTGTAAGTGTAGATATTATGTTATTCATTCTGATTTTTTCTTTCTATGTTTTCTCTAATTTTATTCCACATTTCGACAGGCTTCGTTGGAGAGGGTGAAAGACTTTTGACATTGTTTTTGTCGATAATGTTACGATTTTTAATTGGTTTTTATGTGATACTACACAATTTTTTCTGATTTTAATTTTTGTTTTCCGTCAATTTGCTTTATTCACGGTTCGCCACAACCGATCATCAGACTCCTTCTGTGGTGCTGGTCTGTCTTTTTCCTTCATTTTATCCCGAAAATCCCTTTTTCTTCCACTGGGATTCGAAGACTAGCACCTGGGCCCAAACATATGATCTCAATGTAGTCAATGTAATTTAACTTTTCAGACTACATCTACATTTTGCTAACCCATCAGATCGGTTGCCCTTTTGTTCTCACGCTTTTTCTAGTTAAGCCAACTTCTTCTACACTGTGTGCTTTTCTTACATTATGTTTATGGCATATAAATTGTTCCTAGTTTGGGAGCAGGTGCTCCGATTTGGCGCGAGGTTAAATGTATTCTTCATATTAAAAACAACATCTCAAATTTTTCTTACTACAAAATAATAAATAAGAATACATGATATTTTTAATTTAAACATTTCAATAATGTTATTTATTTTGTTCACAGGCATAATTAGCGCTGCAAATGGACTTTAATAAAGAAATACCAGTAAAACGTAAGTTAAGTTTTTCAATCGAAAATCCTTATTCTCTACTAATTATAACCATTTTTTAAACCTCTTAACAGGTAGCATAAAATGTCCTCTCATTTGGGCTACCATCACATCTGCGCTGCTGATCGTTTCGCTCAGTATAGACTACCAGCATGAACTAATCAGAGAACACGCTCGGTTTCGTAACGGTTTTCCAACTCGCACCACATGGGAGAATCCACCTCATGGCAAGCTTAGTTGTTATCTATTTAATGTAACCAATACTGAAGCCTTCCTCAATGGAACTGACACGAAACTCAAGCTAAAGCAAGTTGGACCAATAGTCTATCGCGTTACGCCGATTCACTCAAATTTAGTTATTAACAAGGAAGAATCAACACTTACATACCGGAAAATTCGCTACCACATTGTGACATTCGATGAAGCGAGCACTGCTCCAGGACTTCTTGATGAAAAACTATATCTGCCAAATATTATTCTTTTAAGTGTGGTAACCAAAATGCACGACTGGTTCTTTTTGGCAAGAAACGCCTTTAATATGTACGCAAATACGGAACCGATTTTTATACAACGTACCGTCCACCAATTTCTATGGAACTACACCACTCCGATGGTTGAGAATGTGAGACAAATTTATCCGGCAGTATTGAGTAACGCTGGTATGCTTCACAATGTATGACACCATGTTTTCTACAAATGTATTATTTTGTATTTTTTAAAACTAAGATATTATTGTTAAGAATTTTAAAAGATGCGCGAGCGATTGTGTGAGGCCTCGTTTATTTAAAGAGGTGTGAGGGTGTGAAAAATCGATGGAAATTTTTTAAATCGTAAATAGCTAGTGGCAGCGGTGGCTCAATGGTTGACCAATATCTGAACGGGAAAATTATCTGTGAGAAAAAGTTGGAAAAAACACACATCAACCCACCGCCATCTGGTTTGATTTCGTAGCAAGTAAATTGAAGTCGTGTGTATTTGCATTCCTTCTTCATTCTCTTTAACGGCAATGCATTATTAGTGTTAACTCTTCTAAAATGCAAAATACGTTCAATTCAATACATTTTCAGCTGCGTTTTCCATAATAAATGAGGGTTTTGGGAATAAACTCGATACGTTTTCTACGATAGGGGTTATATTTTTGTTAACAGTAAAAACGATTTCTTTATTCATTCACAATGACAAATACTTTCAATGTTCTCACTAATTAAAATATTTTCATTGAAAATTCCAGGCAGTTCGTGAAAAAACGGAATTCTTTACAGTGAATATCGGAGAAAAAAATGGATTGGAGAACTTTTTTAAAATCCGAACTATCAATAACCACACAATTTTTAGCGAACAATTTAGCAGAGGTTCTACGAATCGTGAAACGTGTCCAATTCATGCGGACAATTCTTTTGACAATACGCTCTTTCCACCTTATCTTAAGCGAGAAGATCCTCTATCCATTGTTGCTGGAGATTCATGCCGAACGCTGCCGCTGGTCTTTCATAGCGATGTGACTAATTTCAATGGTTACAGTGGCTATAAATACGTTATAGGTAAAGACAGTAATGCGAGTTGCCTGAAAGAATCATTCGGAATACCCCTACCAGATGGAGTTTTCGATATTTCCAAATGTCCTTTTGGTAGGTCATAAAACTTACATCTAACTATATACTTCAATTGAAATTCGTTTGTATTTTTCTTATTAGATGTCCCAGGTACATACTCTGCGCCTCATTTCTTCGGTTCATCGTACAATTTTTCACAACACCTTGAAGGGCTTTCACCAAATGCGGAGGACCATCAGACATTTCTTTATATTGAACCAAAGACTGGTATTCTTTTCGAGGAAAAGTTCAGATTCCAGCTAAGTATTCCTATCCCACATTTGAGTGGATTCAATGAGAATCTGAGTCGACTCAGTGGAATGATAATACCATCATTTTGGTATGAATATGTAAGTTAAGACTGTTGCATTCCCATGGAGCATACATTTAAACCATTTTTGTTTTTCTAGGATCTGGATGATCTACCAACTTTCTGTGGATTAATGATCAAGACAACAGCCTACTACTCTCCGTACATCCAAAAAGTTTGTATACTTTTGTTCTTCATAACCGCAGCTCTGAGCATCACGCAAGTGGGTTGTCGGTATTATGGAATAAGTCTGAAAGATGCACTACGCCTCGGTGACCGGGAAATGAAGCAAACCATATCAGAGGTGCCAACGAGTGAACGATACTATGCTGAGGCGAACACATTTTTACCAAGGAAGTCTATGAAAGTGTAATAAATAAGAAGGATAATAGAATTAAGAAGTTATTTAATAAGAGTAGTATAAAACATAGATGTATATAATGGACAGGTATTTTGTTTAACTAACTGGCTCAAACAATTAATTTTGTTCTGTCTATTTTGTTAGACAGTTTTGAGTATCATTCCCACTGAAGAAATGTAATTTTTTGAGAGTTCAAAGAGAGAGTTATAAAAACTAAACCACTTTTTTATACAACCTTATAGTAGTTTTGTATTATTTGTTCACAATTAAAATTTCCACATTATCAATTGGACCCAGTGCTTACGCGTACATATTAAAGGATTAATGTTGGGTCTGTCATTAAGCTGGATATAGTCGTACCAAAGCTTCACCCTTTTTACAGTTAATTGGCAATGTTAAGACATCCAATTTAAAGTATTACCACAAGTCGCTGCCGTTTGAAAACCCTTGTCTCCATTTTTAGCGCTGTAGCTCTAGCCCCCACTTGACGTGATAGCATTCACAAGATGCTGATGTTTCAACCATTCAGTGTCAACGAATAAAGCAATCTTAGAAATCGCAGACCACGCCTAGCCAACAAGATATCACGTTTTCAATACGCGAAGAAAATAAGTGCCGATTCAGAAGTGATTTCAATTTTTTTTTTGCAAAAACAGCAACAACAAACAGTCAACTTTAAATGTATATTAGAATACGTGATCAATTTTTTTAGGGAGAGGACGATAACTCAGGCGATAAAGTCCAACCACAGATTTGTGTAGAACAGTTATTTACAAAGATTTTATGCTATGAGAGGGCGATTTTCTAAAAAAAAAAAAAACACTTCAAATGGAAAAAAAAAAATTTAAAAATAACGATAATACTTACAATTAAGTATTACACTTTTTTTTTTAAGATAAAAGTCGGTTCTATCATCTTGTTTTTAAATCAAGTGATTTCCATGAATAGTTTTTAAAAAAAACTAATTTCAAACATCTTTAAATCCAGATTCCATGCATCTTAATGTGTGTATATAAACATAAGATTTGTATGTTTCCTACACCTGCACTTGCAAGCAACAAATTCTTCCAACCCACCACCTGCTATTCACCTGCTCTCATATCGTTCTACTGCTCTACGCACACAAATACTCACACCATTGCATGCCTAATTCTCCAACATCACATACTCCTCTCCATACCCCATAAGAAACACATACGCAAAACGATAGCAAAACAAAGCATAGTCACCCGGAAATTTTCGCGTTATGAAATATGTGGCTGTTTAGAACAAATTTGCTTTCTTTCCTTGTTTTCCCCTTATCGTTCACCGCGTTTGACTCCTCTCTGTTTGATACACGCTTCCTTATGCAAAAATATAACCCGCTTTTCAGCGTCTTATTTGGCGAGATTTGTATGTAGCTGAGGTGAGTTCTGTTTGAAAAATTCAGTTGTGAAGAAGACTGCGATGTGTAACTTAAAGTAATATTGAGTGGAATTATTGTTGTGCAATATATAATTATTTAAAGTGATCGAAAACAGTGAAAAGTGTGAGAAATGTGAAAAGTTTAAATTGTTTTGTTTTCAGTTAGATTTGCTTTTGGAAGAAGAAAATTATTTTTGTAAGTTGAGTTTTCTTAAAAAAAAAAAAAGTTATAGAGATAGGACGCTCTACTCCTTCTATGAAAATAGATTATAAGCGCAAGGATGGTTTTGTTTCGCATTTCAACGCATCCATATATCAAAAATATACTTGGTTGACTGGTAGTTGTAAGCTCAATAAAATGTTTTCTTTTCCTTGCCTCCTTTTTTCTAATTCTCCTAGTGTTTGGAGTCGCACGGGCTACGCTGACATAAACAATTTAATTAATTCCTCAAATAAACATGTCAAGACGGAAAAACACATTCGTAGCTGTTTATCTTTGCACGAATTCCGTACTGATAGTATTGAAACCTCGTTAGGTAATTGCTTTGTAGCTCACAACAAAAAAGTTGATAGAAACCGTAAACTAATGGAACGTTAGTTCTTTTAGGCAAACAGGAACAAGCATTTCGGGGTCATAATGAAAAGCCAGATTCTAATAATCGACATCCAAAACGATTTAATACAAAGTATAGCCGCAGTGATCAAATGCGAAATTAAAGTAGAAATAAGTGAAACGCGATTTGTGTCCATCATGATTGATGAAACACCAGAAATAAGCCATAGGGAGCAACTTAGTGCCGTTTTGCGTTACTTATCGGAGGAAGGAGTAGAGGAAAGGTTTCTTGGGTTTTTGACGTGAGTGAGAGTCGAAATGCCGATGAGCTCTCAAAACACATTTTCAATATACTTGATATATACGGTTGCAAGGAGAAATTAGTTGGGCAATCTTACGATGGGGCCGCGGTTATGTCAGGGGAAGTAGGTGGTGTTAAAAAAAAGTCCTGGATGCTTGTCCAATGGCTTATTTTATTCCTTGCTATGCACATGTTTTAAATTTGGTGCTATCTCAATCACTGGAAAATATATCTGAATTGAAAGTTTTTTTTGACAATATAAACACAATAGTACGCTTCTTTAATAAATCAACTAAACGTTCAAATATTTTAAAACAAATAGCAAACAGACGCATGCCGGGAGTATCAAAAACTCGCTGGCATTACCGTTCCCGAATAGTTAACGTTATTTTTAACTGTAGGTTAGATATTATTGAAACTTTTAAGCAAATATTAGACCATCCAAAAGAATGGGACACTGACGATCTTTCAATGGCCGAAAGTTTATTGCTTAAGTTAGAAGAGAAAGATTTTTGCTTTTTACTGCACGCGGTTTCCGAAATATTTGCTAAAACCGATGTATTGTTTAATTTAATACAAAATAAACAAACAGATGTTGAAGTCGCTAAGCGAGAACTCGAATGTTTTGAGTCTTGGCTTTCTACTGAGTTTCTAAACAAATTTGATTTAATTTTTGAAAGTATAAATGATTGTGCTGAACCTCCACGGAAACGCCGATTACTTGATTTTGATTTAAAGACTCACTATAAGCGCCTTTTTGTAGAAATAAAGGACAATATTATATCTCAAATTAAGACACGATATAAATCTTTCACGGATTTAATTTTTTTTGGATTTACTCAATAAATCAAAATACAGTCGTTTTGCTCATTCAAGCCCAGATGATAAAATATCTTCGGTGATTAACTTTTTTCCTGGAATTTTCGATTTTGCAGGTTTAAAAAATGAGCTGTAAGTTCTCTATACTACGTCTTCACTTCAACCACTTGACGTTTTATCCCTCTATAAACATTTAAGAAGTGAAATATTGTGTGAAACATTTCCCCAAATCTTAAAATTAAGTGGACTATTTTTAACACTACCAATGACTGTTGCTTCCGTGGAGAGATCTTTTTCCACTCTGAAAAGAGTTCATACATATTTGAGAAATTCTCAAGGAGAAGACAGGCTTTCTGATTTAGCACTTTTATCCATAGAAAAGCGACTCCTTTTAAAAATAAAAAGTAGGCCTAACTTTTATGAAAGAGTTCTTGAAGAATACGTGAAAAAAGGTAGAAGAATAGACTTAGAGTACAAATAAAAAAAAAATATTTAACAAAACTTTTCACACTTTTTTCCAAATTCTACTGTTTTTGATTTTAAAAAATATTAATCATTAATATTTTCTCTTTTTAACTTTGTACAAAAACTATTTTTAAAATATTTTTATATATTAAAATATTTTTATATATTATAGATATAAAATCTATTCATTTTTGTAAATATTATGCGTCAAGCTTTTTAATTTAAATTTTTATTTATGTATTTATTTATTTAACAAACCATGATTTATGAAGTTCCTTTTTTTTATTACTTACTATCAATTTTCTTTAAGGTACAGCATTTGCATCTGCCAAAAAGGTTTCTTTCGAAGCCACTTTTATTATACTTTAGGTTCATTGTAAATTTAAGCTTAAATGACTTGAAGTATAAAAAATTGGCTTGAATTACTTTACTTCTATGCGATTTGCAGTACACAATATAATTTCAGAAAGCGTTTGCAGGTGCATATTTTTTCCGACTTACCATTTAACATTTTCCACGCCACGCCACTGGTGAGTATTACCGCCCAAATGGGGCGAGATAGACCACCCATCCCATAGTAAAAAAAATGCTTGAATCTAACTGTTCTACACAAATCCGTTATTTTTTCTTGTGGTCTGAGTTATCGTACTCTTGCCATTATTTTTGTAAGAATCAAATGATTTTCCGACCTTTTTAGAAATCAGTGAACACAATTTCTAAAGATAAGTTCTACATATGGAGCTACTCAAAAGAAACTAATATTTGTAACTTAAGTATCTAACCAATTACTGACTCTTTCATAACTTCATAAGTAACTCGTCTCCGCACAAGAGACTACTCGAAAACGAAAATAAGGAAGGAGGCCCCATAATTCAACTATGATATTTTTTAACATGATCGTCACGTCATATATCTAAACAGACAGACAACGAAGGAGATTTTGGGTTCATTCTTACGGGCTCAGTAGGGCGCAGTGGCTCAATGGTTGTTTTTTTTTGGAAAAAGGAAATCCAAATCCCAGAGCACTCAGACTCGGTAACGGTACATTGTACTACCAGGCAGAAATCCTCCTTTTGGTGTAGAGGCATGTGATTGGGTGTCGTATGTTGTTGTTCCCCATGGGGATTGAACCTGCACCGCACGGGTCACAAGCCAACACACTAACCTCTACACCGTCGCCACCCTCTAATGGCTCAATGGTTACTAATCGAAAGGTCCACGGTTCAATTCCCGCCGAGACCAAGTAACATCGTGAGTTTTTTTTCCACTTCCCCACCTCTTGCGAACGTCTGACAGACATCCAAGAGTATCAATTGTCATGTGAAGCTTCTCAAATTTGCCGTTCGGATTCGGCGTAAAATTGAAGGTCCACTTCGCAAAGAAAGTGGTTGGAGAAACTAGGTTTTAGGCCCTCTATGGGCCGTTAATGCCTAATATTTATTTATATTTATTTATTTATTTTTTTCTTACGTGGGAAGCAATTTCCATCGCGCCGCCGACAACTTGCTTCTGTTCGAGAACTTCAACTTTTAAAAGCTAAATTTTAATCCTTCTATTGGATGTCTAAGGATAGTTATTAATATCTGTTGCAACTACATTTCCATTCTCAACTCAAACAAATCACAAATAAAAGGGAGAACGTAGGTGCCGAGGAGCGGATATTAATGGAAGATTATTGATTCATTCTATCGCAATTACACAACATCTGTGGCAAATTGTTTTTGTATTTGGTGTTAGTTAACAGTCTATCCGCTCACAAAGAGGTTTTTCTTTTTTATAATTTCTTCTCTATGATACCTCTATAATACGATATAGAAATTTTTTCTTTTACTTGATGGTTTTCTTTTATTTAAATCATTTCTTTTCAGATTTAAATTATTGTTATTTAGTTTCCAATTAAAGTATCTGTTAAATTAAAATATGGTAGATAATTAAATTAATAAATAAACAAGTAATAAATAAACAAAGAAAGATTGTTAAAATTGATGATAGCAATGCAAAATTCGGCAAAAAAATAAGGCTATACAAATGTACATACATTCATAAAAATTTACAATTGCGACAAGTGCCAGGTGGGAGTTTGTAAACTGACAACTGGACAATTGTCAAATTTCTGCTTCATAATTTTTTTTAAATTGTCAGAAAAACCCGATCTACAGTGTCCCT
The DNA here is from genome assembly GCA_949715645.1 of Portevinia maculata. NCBI lineage: Eukaryota > Metazoa > Arthropoda > Insecta > Diptera > Syrphidae > Portevinia > Portevinia maculata. The sequence goes on along the minus strand of OX454526.1, from coordinate 283,433,323 downwards.
CTCAAATTAATCGCTCTCTTGATGTTAAAATCATATCATAGGGGATAATGGGCTAATGTTGTGTCAATCACGGCAAATTTGTCAAAATATGACAGCGACATAAACAAATTCATCTGACAATGACAAAGTAGTCATGACAAATATGTCCCACATCCGCCTGAGCTTCCTGCCTTTGTTAAGTCTGCAACCGAGAGGACAGGGAATAAGTGTACCATTTTAGTGCAGTATGCTCTATTTAAAATGAAATTAAATAAATATAATTTGGACTAAGTTCGCTTGGAAAAAAGGATCTAATCGTTGTTTTACATGGAGATCGCCATTGGGATGTTTTGTATAGATATACTGCAAGTGCACTTAATTACAGGAAATGCGTTAGAGAAGGCGATTTTCGAAAACTAAAGCTAGTAAACCTTTACAGTGATCTATTTTAATCTTTTTCTTTTTACTTTTATTCAATTCTAAACCAACATATTTTATTTTCAACTAGCTGCCCGTGCCCAAGAGTAATGTTGCCCAATATATTCGAGTAAACTCTATAATTATTATACAAAGCTGGCATTCGGAGTGTCTTGCTGCGCCTAACAAAAATAAATTACAAGGCAAACTTGGTGGACTGATTTTGACCAAACTTCACAGAAAACCTCTCAGGCCAATACCAAAGATTGTCTGATTTAAGCTCAATCGGTTTGGTGGTTAAAACGGCTGCACCTTTGTCCCCGCATGGCTAAGACCGCCCACGCAATATTAAGGGTGGATGCTAGTTGTCTGTCAGGCGCTTTCAAACAGCAACACGAAAGAAATTAACTCTGATTGAATCACTTTGCATTCACTTTCACACCGATTTATTGCTATTATCGAATTGCCGATTCGTGGTGAGAAAAACAACTTTCCGATGTTCGATTCGCAAAAGATGCAGCAACTACAGAGAAGAGTTGTAGAGAATTTTATCGCGCGACGCCATCTAAATCATTGGTAATAATTCGTCATACAAAATTCCCGTACAAAACACGATATCGGTTTTCCTCAAATTTTTCAATATTTCAGTCAACTTTTCAATTTTTTTTCGTTAAAACCTTATTCGGACTATAGCAAACATTATACAAGGTGGCGCAAAAATAACGTTCCGATGTTTTTTGGCTGCAATTTAAAAAAAAAAAATTAAAAACTTTGATTCTTCTTGTGGATTATTTTTATTTGGTCTTTTAATTTTTTTTACATCAAGTCGAGAATATGATGTCATGTAAATGGCCGCCGTCACAGTTGATTGTCATTTGAGCCCTTTTTATGGCATTTTCCATCACTTTGGCCAAAACTTCCGGCGATAGGTAATCACATTGTTGACGGATATTGTCTTTAAGAGCTGCAAGAGTCTGAGGCTTGTTGACATAAACCCGCGACTTCAAAAAGCCCCACAAAAGGAAGTCTGGAGCGGTCAAATCAGGCGATCTTGCTGGCCAGTGCAAATCGCCAAAACGGGAGATTAGGCGCCCGGGAAATGCATCCTTCAGCATATCGGTTATGGCACGTGCAGTGTGTGCCGTTGCACCGTCCTGTTGGAACCACATGTTTTCCAATCCCAATTCATCAAGTTGCGGCAAAAAGAACTCGTTGATCATTGCTCTGTAGAACTCACCATTCACAGTAACCGTTTGGCCCGCGATGTCTTCGAAGAAAAAAGGTCCGATGACTCCTCCAGCGAAAACAGCACACCATACAGTGACTTTGAGTGGGTGTAATGGCTCTTCCTGGGTTACACGCGGATTTTCAGTGCCACAGAAGCGTAAATTTTGCTTATTTACGTACTTGCTAAGATGGAAATGGGCCTCATCACTCATGATTATTTTTGATGAAAAATCATCTTCCTCTTGGTGGTGATTAAGGATGGCTTCAGCGTATGTTAGACGCGATTGGCGGTCAGCAGCTGATGCACCGTCTGGACTTTGTACGGAAACATCTTCAAATCTTGTACCAAAATTCGCTGTAAAGACCGTCGACTGATACCCATTTGCGTGGCACGTCGTCTGGTCGATGTCGACGGCGCTTCCATGACATCTTCGGCTACAGCAGCAATATTCTCTGCAGAACGGCTACTCCTGGGTCTGCCACGCCTGGCAGCATCTCGTGTTGTGCCAGTCTCTTCGAGGCGAGCGGCTAAACGTCGCAGTGTTTCACCAGTAGGCGTTGAACGGGTAGGAAATCTGCGACGAAATTCACGTTGTGCCAAAGTCACCGACCGATTATTGCTCAAATAAATAGTCACCAATATTCCGCGTTCTGGAGCAGTGTAGCGTAACATTGTTTATTAACGTGTATTTCGCATGTGTTTACTACACAAATGTCAAAACAGAACTGACATTAAGGGCCAATCGCAAAATTTATAGCATTTTCTGATAGGAGGATTACTTTTGCGCCACCTTGTACAAAGAAAAATGAAACAAATCGGTCCAGACGTTCCTAATCGTTACATATAACAATTCTTCTCAAATATCAAAATTGAAATCGACAAATTATAAACATTTTTATAATCATAACCAACGTTTCCGTAATGAAAAAATACAAGTAAATGTAAATGTAGTTTTTCAAAAAAATGCTCGACTCCACCGACATTTCGCGAGACAAAATTTTATCTTTATTTTTATTTTTATTTCTTAAACTTATTTTTTTGAAGTTTAGCCAAATCGTACCATAAATACAAAAAAAAATTATCACGGCTACAGCGTCACCTAACGGAATTAAACCTAAGAGAAACTGCAGACTAAACTGACATATTGTACAAATTGTGGGTCAATCGGTTCAGCGGTTCTTCAGTTTTTCACGCTCGTACCCGGAAAGAACATTTCAATACATTTATGTTAAGATTATTAAAAAGTTATAAAAAGATATTTCTTCTTTTTTTAAGATTTAAAAATTAAGACGAAGCAGCTCCTACCGTTTTTTAACAATTTACCTGTAAATATCCAGGGTTTAAGAAAGGCACACTTTTCCCTATAAAGTAAAATATAAAATACGTATTTTTTCCTTTATATAAAAAACGGTACCTACCATACAAATGATTTTTACAACACTGATTTTCTCAAAACGGGCTACAACGGTTTTAATTGTTTTTGAAGTATACAACAGTTGATTTGAGCGTGAGAAAATTGCATACCAACTCAGTTTGTTCCAAATTAGTAGACTAACGGTACCTTACATAAATGCTAATATCTGAAGTTATTTCAAAACAGAATTAACAAACCACCTACTATCATTTCAAACAAAATTGTATAGGTACTCAGATTTTCGAAATTTTTTAAAAAAAAAATTTTATAAATGTTATACCTAACTTGTAATTTTTTTTATAATAACATTTTTCAGAATTTTTGAAAATCTCACTTTTTCCAAAACGGCTCTAAGAATTTTGATATTTTAAATACTTGTGGTGAGTTAGAACAATTATCAATAATGGAAGCATGCGCATGTTAAAATCGTAAAACAGAGGCAGGCCACTCCTAGATCACACATATGTAATAACACCAGCATCTGAATGGCCTCCAGTGATGATATGATCCGAAACCAGGAAGTATGCCGATTTTAATTGAGGTCAAATCGGCGAACCCCACAGGCAGACCATTAAAGTTCCAGTAAAGTGCGAGGGTTATGATCCCCCTTAATCCTGATCATAACCTCGTGGTAAAATACTTGCGGTGAGTAAAAGTAGATGGATAGATAAATCTTGTGTTCATTCAAATAACTGTAACATTTGGTGTTCTTTCAATGAGAGTTGTTGCACTGCACCTAATCTACTTCGATACCATGCGTTTTTTCCTGATTTAAAGAGTATAGAAAATGGATAATGCGAAAATGTAATTCAAAACCAATTCCTTAACTTTATTTCTTTTATTTGAAGGTGGATTCCGTGCTAACTTTATTTATATTTACATATTTGCACAAGCTTTAGCTTCAGCTTCAGCTTCAAGCTAAGTCTTTCTAGGTAGTACTAAGATATTTGTAGTTATATTAATGTTTGCTAAGTACCAAACTCTAAAGAATTCTTCAACATCAATAAAATTAATTATTAATGTATTGTTTTAAATACAACCTTTTAAATTCATTAAAAGAAAACATTGCAATACTTTTTCAAATTTAAAAACAAAAATATGCATTTTTTATAAACTTTTTAGATTAACCAAAAATTTATTTGTTTGACAAGGCAACGCTGTTTAAAATTCAATCTTATCTGACCCACGAAACGAATGCCCTAATAAATTTAAAAAAGATTCCACCCTTCATGTAATGTAATAAATCATTTTTTAGTGTTTCGAAACAGATCATAACTTTTGGTTGGATCAATATTGAAAAATTACATATAAGTATTGCCCTCTACTTAAAGCAATCGTTCAAGCATTAGGGATTCACCGAGTTTCGATCCATATAATTCAAACATTTTAACCTGAATGATCTTTTTATCAGTAGACGCCGCGCTCTTTGATAAACAAATGGTTTTTTTTCTGTGCAGTATGTGTATTTACTTACAGATAAGAAGGGTGTCCGTTCCATTTCAATTCCTCGAAATGCTAGGCGGCTATCGTGCACTAACACCGTGTATGTTATTTACTCCTGCACATGTCAAAGACAATTTAAGCAGAAAGATATCGATATTGTGTCGCTGATCTTTATATTGCGTACCTAAATTGTTTACGTTTTGATATGGGTCCGTTAAAATGTGGCGGAGGGGAAACATTTTAGCATTATTGTGGTTGGTCGCTGGATGAGGGGTGGCTAACGAGATGTTTGCAAATTATAAAGCGTGATTATAAGTTTTTGCTTAGGAAAACAGCCCGGGCACACTGGAGTAATTTATGCGTTCATCAATTGGTAAATAGCAGTGGGATAAAGGGGGATAAAAGGGGACAAAGGTCATAATGTTCGGTAATTTGCAATACCATTCAATTGTTTAGATGAAACTCTTTTAAACGTTCATGTATACTTGAGTATACTAAAGAGATACATTTCGTCGACTAAATTATGTAAAGACGCTAAGTCCACTTTTTTACATTTTACCGCAGAGTGAAAAAACTACATCGTCGGATAAATACGAAAAACTGCTTAGTCCACTTTTGGTTAAGATATCGGCTTTAATGCATTTTTTTACTATCATAAAAACGGTAACACATGGACTTAGCAAGCTTTCGGTCATAGTTTTCTGAAGCTTTGCATATAGCAGAAATACGTGCACCAAGATTCTGTCATAACTTAGCTAGATTGGGCTGACGTGATCAAAAGGCATTTTGTATTATTATTATTTTTAGAAACACCAAAATCAATTTCAATACCCGAAGTGAAAATGCGGTTTTTCGCATTTAGATGATGATTTGCAATCGTGCTAAAATTTAGAACTCAAACTTAATATGAGGTATGATATTACGACTATAGAGAAGTCCAAAAAAGTGTGTACCCTATTTCCGCCCGTCGGTCTGTCTGTCTGTCTGTCTGTCTGTATGTCTGTCGGTCGGTCTTTCTGTAGCCGAGGCTCTAGCCACAATAGGTGGACAATTGTTCTTTAAACTTCGTATTTGGGGTTTGAAAGCTTATATCTCGTTACCATTTATTTTTTAGTTCATCATTTTCAACAACGGCATCTACAACACCGATTTTCTCAAAAATGGCTCCAAAGATTTTGATTGGTTTTGAAATATCCAAAATTTATGGTGAGTGTAAGAAAATTACGTTCTCGGTTTCCGCACAAATTTTCGAATAACGTAACTTTACAAAAATGCTCATATCTCCAAAACGAGTCACGTTTATAGAAATTTACACAATAGCTAATACTATCATTTTGGACAAATTTGTATTAAACAATTTTAAAAAAATTAATTTGTTATCTGATATTAACATTTAGAAGAAATCTGCTTACTCAGATTCCCAAAATGTATTTTAATAAATTTTTCTTAAAGCTCTTGCTAACATTTTGAAAAACATCTTATGTTAAAAATGGTTTTAATGATTTTTATTATCTTTTGGGGTTTTCAAAACGTGAAGTAAATGTAAAATGTATTTCTTTTCATCGAATTACGCAGCGTGGGCGGTTAATCAGACTTTTGAAATTTTCGTATGCTTTTTTTCTGGCAGAACCGATCAAAAAACTGTACTTACGTTAATAAAATCTTCTTGTAAATCAGTGGTTCCCAACCGGTGGGGCACGGCTCCCAGGGGGGGCATGGGGATGGTAAAAGGGAGGCGTGAACACAATTTGAATTGTACATTTTTGATGCAAAGAACACAATATTGAAGATTTAAATATTTATTTGCACCCAGAATCTCAGAGCTGGTGAAGAAAATGCAACCCCAGAAGTAGCATTAAACATCTTACATTACTAACAAATAAAAATACGTTTTTCACAATCAATTTACAAAAATGTATAAACAAACATGTATACAAGCAAGAATATTTAAAATTCTCGATGCATTAAATATATTTTTCAATGAACATTTGCATTTTTTTTTATTTGGGCATGCATTCTCCAATTCGCCCTTAGGGGGGCGTGCTGTTGAAAAGGTTGGGAACCACTGTTGTAAATTGTGCATAACCAAAGGTGAGGCTGGGCTGTATTTGTACCATTTTCCAGATCAAGAAATTGTTTTATTGAAAATTTTAAATTTCAGCATTTGTCTTTTTTATTGCTCATTTAAGGCGATGACCAAATTTGTGTAGTTTTCTAAACGACCGGAATTCACAGATCCAGGAAATAAGGTGCTGCCTGCGGTAGTTGCTGTTCTCATTGCGCCCGGTGTACACACACAAGCTAGTTGTTGCAATTTGTTCAGCTTGGCCTGTGTATACATTTCTTTTATTTTTCGAAACCAGCAGTTTTTTGAATAGGTAAAAATGGATCTAGCAATAGCTGTGTACATCCACTGTGTCACACTGGGGTTTAAACCACAGTTCTTGCTCAGTAGACTTTTGCAGTTCCATAGCTAGATACTTGCTTTATATATGGTCAGATATCAGAGTTCGAAACCAGTTTTTAGTCGATGTCTTACCAGATATGTTACTTCACTTGAAAACTCTTTTCACCAAATAGTGTTGGATTTATTTGTTTCGCTAAATCCTTGCCCTCAAATAAAGGTGCAATACGTGGCACTATTGGCCCTATAGAGCGGAAGGATGACTTTCACATTTTCAAGCCTTTTAATCCTTGACTAATTATACCCTATTCTAAGAGTATATTAATTTTGACTCATTTGTAAGATACCTTAATATTGCCGAAGACCCCTAAAAGTTACTATATTCGTGATCAGCATCGATAGCAATTTCCATCTAGCCATATCCGTTCGTCCGTCCGTCGGTAAAAATTAGGCCTTTAAACTCGAGCAAGAAAGCTGACATTTTAGCCGTATTCTCTATAGGGGCTCGAAATAATTAGAATTTTTAAAATCCGCCCACAATCTCAAAAAAATAAATTTATCGAAAAAATCGAAATTTGAGTTAGAGATCTGAAATAAATTATCTTTAGGCCCTTGAAATGCTCGGGAGTTAAAATGTTTAAAATCCTCCCACTGACACGCCCACAATTAAAAAAATCAACTTTATCGAAAAATCAAAGATTGAGCTGGGAAGCTGAAATTTGTATTGTATAGATACTCTCTAGGGGTCCTTTATGCGTATGTGTAAATATTTTTAAAATTCGCAAAGCGTGTAGTTAAAGTCGTTTTTAACAATTCCTTTGTATAAAACGTTCTGCCATGCCCACTTTTAGTGGGCGTTTTTTACAAAAACTTAAAATGTTATATAACAAAATATGCAGCTCTTTCTGCACAATTCTTTCATACTTAGATTTTTGCACGCACACATAAGGGATAGGAATAGGAATAGGGTATCCAACAGTTCGCCCAAGCGAACTGTAGCCTTTCCCTACGTTTTTATTTTAAATCTCTCTTTACGATTCAGATTGATTTAACCGGTGCTATGATGTAAGGCCATATTCGCTTTGCTAAAGCGTCATTATGCCACTATCCAAATCACAATTTTGTAATATTATTTAACCTTATGCTATATAATTCAAAAAGAAGAAAAGAAATAGCCATCTATCTATCTTTATAAAATGTCTGGTTTAGTGAGAATTATTATTTTTTATACTGCAAATCTTGTGATTAAAAAACAAAAAACTTATTATCTTTACTTCCAGACGTTTTGTGTCAGGAATATAAAGGAGATTCCTTCCTGTTCTTGAGCATTTTCAAAATTAAAAACAAATTTCTGGAATATTCCGTTTATGCACCGGATTAGTCTTGATACTAAACTTAAACATAGGGACGGGCTACAGTCCGCTTTGGCGAACTGTTGGATACCCTATTCTTATTCCTATCCCTCATAAGTGGGCGTGACAAAAGTCTAAGTATGGTTGAATAATTAAGAACGCTCTACATATTTTATGATATTTAAAGGATTTTATCAAAAAAAAAATGAAGTTTTTTTATAAAAAAAGCTCCCTAGCTCAAACTTTGGTTTTTCAACTAAAATTATTTTATTTAATTGTGGGCGTGTCAGTAAGCGAATTTAAAAAAAAAAATATATGAGCATAAAGGGCCCCTAGAGAGTATATATTATAAATTTCAGATTCCTTGCTCAAACTTTGGATTTTCAAAAAAAGGCTTTTTTTTAAATTGTGGGCGTGTCAGTAGGCGGATTTTGAAAATATTTACACATGAGCATAAAGGCCCCTAGAGAGTATATATTATAAATTTCAGCTCCCTAGCTCAAATTTTGGTTTTTCAATAAAATTGTTTTATTTAATTGTGGGGTGTCAGTGGGCGGATTTTGAAAATTTTATATCCCGAGCAGTTTTAGGAGTCGTAAATCATATATAAAAATTTCAGCTTTCTAGCTCAAAATTCGATTTTTTCGAAAAATTTGTTTTTTTGAGTTTGTGGGCGTGTCTGTGGGCGGATTTCAAAAATTCGTAAAGTTGATGATTTCGGGACCCTAGAGAGTATATGGCTACAATTTCAGCTCTCTAGGCCCAGTTTAAAGGCCTAATTTTTGCCGACAGACGGACGGACGGACGGACATGGCTAGATCGACATTACTATTTATGCTGATCATAAATATAGTAGCTTTTAGGGGTCTACGGGCAATATTAAGGTATGTTACAAACTATGCGTCAAAATTAATATACCCTTATAATAGGGTATAAAATTGAACAACGTGCAAATTTATTTCTTCTTACTATCAATGCTCATTCATAATCAATATTTAAAAGGAAAAAATATGTTTTTGTAATTGACAACATCAACACGTAGGTACCATAATATTTTGAAATATGCATTAAAAAATATTGAATACGACACTTTCGCAAGGCGACGTAAGTCTGAAAACTCAGTGTGCAGTCGACCTTAGAAAAAAAGACGCACCGATCAGAAATTGTACACAGACATGATAAGCAATGCGCTATATTGATGGCAATAGGCTCTTGTAAAAACTGCTTTCCGATCCCAGCGATAAGAGTGAACCCTTCGTGCATTGCATAAAGCCATAAAAATGATTATTTATTTTTTTCATTTTTTTAACACCCTCACAAAGAAATATGAAATCATTTACAATGTTAGTTTCCTCCAAGCCGGAATCGATCACACTTGATCGCCTGTCATGTGCTTCAACGTTTTTTTGTGTTCTTTTAATATTACTAATTGACACGTCTTGTCGAGATTATAATGTTATGTTTCGTTTTTTTTTTTAAATCAACACAAATCATTTAATTTAAATTAAATCATCTGAGTATTATCAAAATTAATCCATTGGGGTGTTGTGTACATATTAAAAATCGAGTTGTAAATTTTTTTTTTAAATCTTTTGGTGCAACAAGACAAAAAAGTTATAATAAATAAAACATGTCTGCTTGTGATAACCTTTTCGTTATGCAGTTTATGAATAATTGCAAAGTCAGATCTTTAATCTCTGTGCGCTAAAGGAACCTTCTAATCGTGATTTCATGTACAAAAAATGACAAGCGCCATATCAAATACTCATATGATAATAGGAAAAAAAGGACTAACATCATCTTAATAGTTTTGATTTATAATGATAGCTTTAACGATGCTATGTACTAGTATAGTAAATAAAAGATTGGTTTAATCTGAAATTATTTCAAAATTTTAGCTCATTCTAAGAGTGCGCGTTGATGAGTAAGCGACAACGCGTGTTATATATTCAATAATATTTGTGTGCGCAGTTCCTTTTAAATCGACACGTTTGTGCACTTCGACGAATTGTAATAACATCACCTAGCGGTGAGTAATTTATTACAGCAATTTATTAAATTGGACATAATCAGTATTTTAAAGTGTGTCTATTTGTACAGTGGATCAACGAACCATTAATTGCGGATAAAACAAATTTGTAATTAAAAATTGTAATTATCACTAAATGAGTGCCAAGAAGAAGTAGTTTGATAAGGTATTAACCGCTTTATATTTCGATATAACTTTTTAATCTTAAGTTTTTAATTTTTTTCTTTATTTTGTAATGAAGTCCAATATTTCTACCAAACAAGTAACTTGTGTCTTACTCATATGAAATGTGTTTGTGTTGAACCTTTAAGAGATTTCTTCTTAATCAGAGTGGTAGGCACTCTTGGGAAAACTTTGAAGTGAAGTGTTTAGCAGAATCTGAATACCATCTATCTTTGGAATTGGCATTTCAGTTTCAATTTATCGACGCAAAGTATGTTACAGAATCAGAATTGATCGTAATTTCTTACTAGCTATACCGCCCGGCTTTGCCTGTGTCCAAGAACTGTTTTGGCCAATAAATTCGTGTATACTACATTATTATTGCCACTATTGCAGGTGGCACTGGTGCGATGGTAGTGTATTCACTAAGAGATTGGCAGGTTGTGCGTTCGAATCCCGACCAGGGCCATGATTTTTATAATTGAATACACACAACAAAAACAGATCTCCCTAAAGCAATTGGCGCCTAAAGAGAGAAACCTGTGGAGAAAAAATCCCATCGCACCAAACTTCTTTTCTATCCTTCTATTCTTTCAGTAAGTAGCACCCAAAAACAGGCAATGAATCATTTGCTGGAAGCAACTTGCAGCAACAAACAAAATGCCTGCTCTGTGGTTTTACCATTATAAGGGTACTGTGTCACTACAGAAAAAAGAAATCCCTTTAGCGCACGCAAATTATAAAAAAATATATAAAAAAGCACCAGTCAGTTGTTTTCGAATTTCACAATTTTCCGGGCAATTTGTCCAAGTTTTCTTTCCGTAAAAATCTTATTCGGACTTTTACGAATATTTGGATCAAATGAAATTACGATCTACACTGATGATTCTAAGCCAAAGGAGGGAACGGGTTCTGGTATCTTCGCTGTTGATTCAGACTTGAAAGAGTCTATATGACTCCAGGACACAAGCAGTGTCTTCCAATCAGAAATTCTGGCTGTTCTATGGGCGGCAGAGATAATGCAGATGGGATCATCATCCTGTTGGGATCAATATCCTGTTGGGATATCGCCACCTACAATGATAGACAGGCGGCATTTAGGGCACTAGAAGCTGTTAACATCAATTCTGAGACAGTTAGAAGCTGTCGCACAATGCTTAGGGCATTATGCAGACAGAACCGAATGAGACTATGCTTTCCAGAAAGTGAGGGGAACTGGACAGTAGTGGAGGTGTGGACATCAAACCACCCCTCGGCGTTATCAAAGGAATAATCAATAATAAAATTTTAAAAACAGCTGTACTGTACTGGAGATAGGAAATATAGGTGGGCAAAGGCAGATTATGTGAGGAACTGCAAACCGAGGAGGACATAGCACACATATGCCCTTACCAATAACGAATTTAATGTTGAGTTTAAAATAGTGGTTCATTTAAATTTCCTTTTGCATATGACTGAAAGGGACTAAAAATTTAAACCCCACACTTAATTTTGCGTGAGGATAAGCACGGGATCGAAGGTTTCTTCTTTGAGTAAATACGGAAACTGATCGGCACAGATTACTGGGAGCTAGTCAATTTCTGCCGGGAGATTAGTTGTTTTGTGAGGAAAAAAGTTTAGGTTCCTCCTTTTGAAGTTTAGATTCAAGGGGTTCGCCAGAGGTTGCGATGGGCCCGTTTTTGGTGGCTAGTGCTGTATGCGAAAAAAAGGCCAAATCAGTTCAGCCGTTCTAAAGTGATAATCTTACCATACAACAGCATATAATTTGTAACCCCTTCCCTCACATAGACGGGCTATGAATATCATTGCAGTGCCTTTATTCCTGATAATAACTTGGCTGTTAAGGAAGAATACAAGTAAGATACCAGTTAGGGTGGCGACGGTGTAGAGGTTAGTGTGTTGGCTTGTTACCCATGCGGTGCAGGTTCAATCCCCATGGGGGACAACAACATACGCCACCCATTCACATGCCTCTATACCAAAAGGAGGATTTCTGCCTGGTAGTACAATGGACCGTTACCGAGTCTGAGTGCTCTGGGATTTGGATTTCCTTTTTTAAAAAAAAAAAAAAAAAAAAAAAAAAAAAAAGATACCAGTTTATACAATCGTGCATGGACAGGCTAAGAATATCACTGCGCAACCACGCAAAAACAAAAGCGCTTGTCGAAACGAAACGAATTTCGTCAGTTCAACTAAATTCAATAATATTACATCCGAAATGTTCACCATTTCGAAATGTTGGAATTCAACGAAATGTTAGTTTTTGTCTCCGAAGTTATAAGTTTGTTTGAACAGACCATTTAAATATCGCTGAAAATCGTTAGGCTCGCACTAATTAAAAAGCAATTGGTAGAAAACATCCGCCAAATCTTTATTTACATTAAATCAAAGATGGATCGATAAATATGTACATATCTACAGAGCTTAACTCTAATAGATACAAGAATTTTAATTAATAGTAACATTTTAAGAGGTTGCCTATCACGAGTTTTTAGTTTTAACATGCTCCAAAAGGGACTGTTTTTAGAGCGCATCTTCTCGAATATCAAGGCTCTCTTCAAGATTCCATTTAATTCGACGCACAAAAAATGTACTTATGTTTTTTGAACTTTTTCAATACGATTTTTTGGACACCGTACATCTGTTCCAATATTATTGATACATATACCAAAATTAGAAGAACAAGAGACATGAACATAGGGACGGGCTACAGTTCGCTTAGGCGAACTGTTGGATACCCTATTCTTATTCCTATCCCTCATAAGTGGGCGTGACAAAAGTCTAAGTATGGTTGAATTGTTAAGAACGCTCTGCATATTTTGTTATATAACATTTAAAGGATTTCATCGAAAAAAACGCTCCCTAGCTCAAACTTGGGTGTTTCAATAAAATTGTTTTATTTAATTGTGGGCGTGTCAGTAGGCGGATTTTGAAAATATTTACACATGAGTATAAAGGGCCCCCTAGAGAGTATATATTATAAATTTCAGCTCCCTAGCTCAAACTTTGGAAATTTTATATCCCGAGCAGTTTTAGGAGTCATAGATCATATAAAAAAATTTCAGCTTTCCAGCTCAAAATTCGATTTTTTTTAAAATTTTGTTTTTTTTTTGAGTTTGTGGGCGTGTCTGTGGGTGGATTTCAAAAATTCGTAAACTTGATTATTTCGGGACCCTAGAGAGTATATGGTTACAATTTCAGCACTCTAGGCCCAGTTTAAAGGAATAATTTTTGCCGACGGACGGACGGACGGAAATGGCTATATCGACATTACTATCTATGCTGATCATAAATATAGTAACTTTTAGGGGTCTACGGGCAATATTAAGGTATGTTACAAACTATGCGTCAAAATTAATATACCCTTAGAATAGGGTATAAAAACAGACCTCACAGCAAAGGGGTTAGAGCAATCTTAACAGTTTCTTTTAATAAATCCAATAATTAGTTGGCCTTAGCTAAAATATAATCTATTTGGAACAAAAAAATGAGTTTTAAGTCAAAAATAACTCCATGATATTTAACAAACTTACTTACATACTTAGGTGGCGCTACAGTCCGAGATGGACTTGGGCCTCAACCAATACGCCTCTCCAGTTAGCACGATCTTTGGCTAATTGCCTCCAGTTGCGTACTCCACTGCCTTCCACTTGCGCGCGCCACAAGGCGAGGTCTTCCTCTACCTCGTTGTCCCTCCGGGTTGGAATCGAAGACTCTTCGGGCCGGAGCGTTGGTGTCCATTCGCTCTACATGTCCTAGCCATCGATTGATTCGCACTTTTTTGACCAGGTCGATGTCGCTGTACAGCTCGTAGAGTTCGCTCCTCCTCCAAAGCCCATCAAAACATACGGGACCGCAAATCACTCGAAGAATTTTGCGTTCGAAACGACCGCTTCATCCGCTTTTGATAATGTCCACGCTTCTGCGCCGTAGAGCAGGACTGGGATGATGAGGGTATTATATAGAGTCTCCTTAGTTTTTCTTGACAAGGCCTTACTAATCAATTGCCGTCTTAGGCCAAAGAAACAGCGGTTGGCAAGTGTAATTCTTCGTTTGATTTCAGCTGTGGTGTCATTATCAGAATTAATAGCGGGGCCGAGGTAGACAAAGTCAGTAACTACCTCAAAATTATAGCTGTCTATCGTGACGTTCTGTCCGACTCGTCGATGTTGTGTGTCCGTTCTTGTTGACAGCATATATTTTTTTTTGCCCTCATTCACCAATAAACCCATTTTTGCCGCTTCTGTGCTAATACTTGTAAACGCACCAGCGACAGCTCGCTGTGTTCTGCCAATTTTGTCAATGTCGTCAGCATATGCAAGTAGTTGCACAGACTTTTCAAAAATTGTACCTCTAGTGTTGGCTTGCGAGTTTCGCACAATTTTCTCAAGTATGATGTTGAAGAAGTCACATGACAGCGCATCACCTTGTCTAAATCCTTTTTCGACATCAAATGTCTTGGTGAGATTGTTTCCGACCTTTATGGAGCAGCGGGCGTTCTCCATCGTCATTCTGCACAATTTGACAAGTTTGGCAGGGATACCAAAACTAGATATGCCTCTCTATAGCTCGTCTCTATAGATGCTGTCATATGCGGCCCTAAAATCGAAAAAAGAGGTGGTGGGTATCGACTTGGACTCCATGGGTTTTCTCCAGGATATTTAACAAACTGTCTACTTAAATTAACATCAGAAATGTAAACCAAGTTGGTAATTTACGATAAGCAGATATGAATTGACATTTACCAATATTTAGTGACACCAAATTAACAACAGTGTCCAATCCCTTGTGGACAATAATACAATCCTTCAAATTGTTTACCACCGCATAAGCCATCTGCAAACATTAAATATTTTACAAAATAAATTACCGATAGAACATCATTAAAAAAGACATATAAAATAGCAAGGAACCAAGATGACTACCTTGCGGAGCACCTTACAGAACATTAATACATTTTAGTTACTGGAAATGAAGAGTGGATTCAAAAATCTTAAAGCTTACGTAGCCATGAGGTATTACATGGCTAACGATATCAAAAGCTTTAACTGATTCCAAGGAATACAAAACGCAAAATTGCTTGTTGTTGATAAACCCATGTTGACATCGGATATACATAAGTTCCTTTACATGCAAATATTTGTTTTTTGTTTAACTATTGATTCAAAAAAAAATCGGAAAAGCTGATATCTTAGATATTTCTTGATAATTTTCAACCTTATGTTGATATAGTATCTATATTTCAACATATGGAAAGCCTACAGTCCGCTTGGGCTAACTGTTAGATACACTTTTCCTATTCTTATTCCCCAAAAAGTGGGCAAAAATTTAAGTATGGATGAATTGTTAAGAAAGATAATGGTCTACGTTTTTTTATGTTTTTTTCAATGGCTTTATAGAAAAAACAATGTTTTTGTAAAAAAAAACTGCCCCAAAACAGGGGCATGTTAGATAACTTCGTATGGACGAATTATTAAAAACGACTTTATCTTCAGACTTTGAGAAGAATAAGACTTCTATTTCCAGTGATTTCTTCAATAAAACGGTAGCGGGTGTGTCAGTGGCCCGATTTTAAAAACAGAAACTGACTCAAATCGAGTCACTCGATGCATCTTTAAGTTTATTTTATTGGACAATTAAATACGTTGGTGGAAAAAAAACCAGCGCAACAAAGTTTTGGCCGTATCTGTAATATGAAATGTTCTCCGTTTAGTGATAACGAAGAATAAAATTCCGAAATCTCTTCTCGAAATGTTCAATTTCTGATCGGTGTACACATACTATAAGGGGTGAAATAATACCTATGCAATTATAACATTCAGGTGGTGTTGTATAAATGTGAAAGCCGCCTAAGTCAAACTTGCATTTCCTTATGGTAACACTTTGTATGACATTTAGTATATAAGCATTGTAGTCTATGTTAGCGCATGTAGAATTGACATTGATATCGGGCACTTGGTGCCGAACAGCGAAGCAGAATAAACAGCAAGCAGAACAAACTGCAAAGTCACATCACACG
This sequence comes from Portevinia maculata, assembly GCA_949715645.1. Taxonomy (NCBI): domain Eukaryota; kingdom Metazoa; phylum Arthropoda; class Insecta; order Diptera; family Syrphidae; genus Portevinia; species Portevinia maculata. The sequence continues at coordinate 283,416,876 of OX454526.1, read as the reverse complement.
TGTTTTCTTTATATCACATGGCGCAGTCGGTAAATTCGTCACAGAACAAAGATCGGCCAATATAAAGTAAAAGCAAATTAAAGAAAATGGATTTCCCAAAGCCGGAACAATTGTGTCTAGATGGTAATCTAAGGGATAACTGGAAGAAGTTCAAATCGCACTTCTCCATATATGCAACGGCGACGAAAACCGATAAAGAAGAAAGCGCAATCCAAGTTGCAAGATTTCTGAGTTGCGCAGGCAGTGAGGCCATAGAACTTTTCCACACATTTAATCTTGCGGAAGAACACAAGAAAAACTATACGAAAGTGCTCGAAAAATTTGAGGAGTACTGCAATCCTCGCTCAAATGTAGTCTATGAACGATTTCTATTCTACTCCAGAAATCAAAGGGAAGGAGAGCCCTTCGATCATTTCTTGAAAGATGTATCAGCGCTAGTGGACAATTGTAGCTTCGGTGCAGAGAAAGAATCAATGGTGAGAGACCGTATAGTTATCGGAATTGGAGATGGATCAGTGCAAACACAACTGCTTAAACAAAGCGATTTAACATTGACAAAGGCAATCGAAATTTGCCGTGTGGCAGAAATCACTGGAGTCCAAAGCAAGGTTATGCAGAGTGATAGACCAACTCACTCGAAACAACAAGGTCTGATGCATGCTGTAAATAAATCTGGGGGAAGTGGTAGTCAACAGATTTATAATAAATATACAAATAAAAATAAACATTTTAATTCCAGATATGTGAAGGGAAATGCAGGTTTATTTGGGAACAAAGGCAACGATAGTAATGATCAGGGAAATGGCGGTAGGAGGGCATGTGCGTACTGTAATTACGTTCATACAAAAGGAAAATGTCCAGCTTTCGGAAAAACATGTGCAGCTTGTGGTAAATTCAATCATTTCGCTTCAGTATGTCAACAAACGAAACAGGTTAGTGATCTTGCGGTTAAATGTGATTCTGACTGGGACAGTGACGATGATGTGCTCTTCGTCAATTCATTAAATAGTGTAGGCATTAACGATGCATCCTGGACAGAAACATTGGTTATTCAGAGTGAAAGTGTCATATTTAAACTTGATACATATTTAAACTTGAGGTCAGACTAGAAGCATATGGGCGGTTCAATTTACGAGCTTTAGGTAGAGTTTCTCTGAGTATAAATTATAAATGCAAATCATATGTGTTGAGTTTCATAGTGGCTGACGTGTTATCACAACCATTGCTTGGTCTCAAAGCATGTGTTGAGCTCGGTTTGCTACAGCGAATTAATTTAATTGAAAAGTGCGATGTGTCTGTATTCATTCGACATAATAAGGACGTTTTTTCTGGGTATGGGCGATTTCCCGATAAATGCAGCATAGAACTCAAGGACGACACTGAGGCAGTTAGTAAACCTCCACGAAGATTGCCATTGAGCATAAGGAACAAAGTGATGAATACATTAAAGCAAATGGAAGATAGGGGCATAGTGTCCAAAGTAGATGAACCTTCGGACTGGGCACATAACATGGTGGTGGTAGAGAAAAAAGATAAGTCATTGAGAATATGCTTAGATCCGAAGGAGCTGAATGAGTGCATTAAGAATGAACACTTTATTATACCAAAATTTGAGGATTTTAGAACTGAAATGAGGGGGATGAACTATTTTACAGTTTTAGACTTGATCGAGGGTTTCTGGCAGGTTGAGCTTACGGAAGAGTCAAAGAAACTTACCGTTTTCAGCACACCTTTCGGGTGTTACCAGTTTAAAGTACTGCCCTTTGGCGTAAAAACAGCCCCAGAAAAGTTTCAAAAGCTAAATATGAAATATTTTGGGGATCTACCAGGAACTTTCGTGTATATTGACGACATTATTGTCGGAGGAAAAACGGCCAGCGAGCATGACAACAATTTAGCAAAAGTCATAAACAGGGCGAGACAGTTTAACATTAAATTTAATCCCAATAAAGTACAATATAAAACTCAGGAAGTCAGATATTTGTGCCATATTTTTTCGCATATGGGAGTAAGACCCGACCTGCGGAGAGTAGAAGCTATAAAAATGATCGGGATACCAAAGGGCATGAAAGACGTCCAAAAAATCTTAGAAACAATAAATTATTTGAGGAACTTTATTCCTCATTTGGCAGAGCTTACACAACCGCTTAGAGACTTGCTGCGAAAAAATACATGCTTCGAATGGACTGAAGGACACACGAAGGCATTAAATACAATTAAGGACGCCATACAAAAATCGTGCATATTGCACACTTTCAATCCTGATAAACCTATTGTCATTCAGTCAGATGCATCGAAACATGGCTTAGGCTGTTGCCTTTTGCAGGAGGGCAAACCAGTCAGCTATGCATCTAAGAGTTTGACGGAAACTGAGATTCACTATGCTCAGATAGAGAAAGAGCTTCTAGCCAATGTGTACGCTTGCAAAAAGTTCCATGATTTTATCTATGGAAACAAAATTACTATTCATACTGATCACAAACCCTTACTTTCAATTCTTGGCAAATCACTAAGTTCGAATTATTCTGTACGAATACAACGAATGAAGATAAAACTTCTAAAGTACGATTTGACAATTGTTTATGTCCCAGGAAAAGACCTGCACATCGCCGATTTGCTATCTCGTAACCCAGCCCACGACAGCAATATGAATTTAGAGAATATGTTAAAAGAGGTAGTTCACAGTATAAGCATGAGCGATGCAGCTAAGAACAGATACATAGAAGAAACCAATAAGGACAAAATACTTGTAGAGTTAAAGAAAATGTACGAAAAGGGATGGCCAGTTTCCAAGACCAAATTGGAAGACCACTTAAAGTTTTACTGGAATATTAAAGAATCATTGTATGTGGAAGACGGGTTAGTTTTTTATGAAGGCAGGGTGTTCGTACCTCAAGCGCTTAGGAAAGAGACGTTAAGTAAGCTTCATGAGAACCATTTCGGTATAACCAAAACCAATCTAAGAGCTAAAACACTTTTTTATTGGCCTTACATGGAAAGAGATATTCAAAATATTATAAACAGATGCTCAGTTTGTGAGTATTACAGATGTGCAAACAATAAGCATCCATTGATAATGCGATCAATTCCAGAATATCCATATCAGATAGTAGCCAGCGACATTTTCGATTTTAAAGGAGATTCATTTTTGGTTGTCATCGACTACTACTCAAAATGGATCGACATTAAGAAATTTCAAAATAAATCTGCATCGAATGTTATCGTTGCATTTAAGGATATTTTTGCATCCAATGGTATTCCGGAAGAAGTCGTGTGTGACAACCAGCCTTTCAATTCTTACAAGTGCCGTGAATTTGCTAAAGATTGGGAGTTTAAATTTACGTATAGTAGCCCTTATTATCCAAAGTCGAATGGACTAGCAGAAAAAGGTGTGCATATAGTCAAAAATATGCTTAAAAAAGCCGAAATGGGTAACAATGATTTTCGACATTCGCTTTTAGAATATCGTAGTACAATAATACCGAGTATTGGGTATACTCCTTCGCAGCTTCTATCGGGTAGATTATTCCGAAGTAAGCAGCCAGTTGCAAAGAATCTACTAATTCCAAATACTATTAGCAGAGACGATTTAAAAAAGATGGGCGAGTCAAGGATTAAACAAAAGTTATGTTATGATAGGAATGCGCATAGAAAGGAACTTAACCTAGAGCCTGGCAAATACGTGGTCTACAGGAAAGGGGACAAATGGGAACGAGCAATAGTCGAGGCTAAGTCGGATACTCCTAGGTCGTATTTTTTGAGGAACGAAAACAATAATATAGTACGCAGAAATACAGAACAAATTAGAAGGTCTTTATATCCGCCTCAGCCGAAAAATTATGATTTCGATGAAAGTAAAGCACAGGGAGCCCTGTCTCACAGCAGCAATAAGATGGGTCCTGAGATAGACGGAATAGGTACTAATTTGAATGATTTGAATAAGGGATCAAATGAAATGATAGAAATAGCACCACAGTCACAGTCAGCATCGCAAGATCATTATAGAACGAGATACGGTAGAGAAGTAAAGCAAACGCAATTTTATAAAGCAAATGCTTGAATCGCACAAGATGTTTTTAAACTTATAATATTTATTTTTGAATTATTAAATATTTGAAGTACTTTGTCGCTTTCAATGTCGTAATTTACACTGCGTTCAGCTACGGATAACAGCTTCTGTTAACAATCATTGCCCAACGTTAGATTACTTGTAAAAGGGGAAGATGTTGTATAAATGTGAAAGCCGCCTAAGTCAAACTTGCATTTCCTTATGGTAACACTTTGTATGACATTTAGTATATAAGCATTGTAGTCTATGTTAGCGCATGTAGAATTGGCATTGATATCGGGCACTTGGTGCCGAACAGCGAAGCAGAATAAACAGCAAGCAGAACAAACTGCAAAGTCACATCACACGTGTTTTCTTTATATCACAGGTGAGTCTAACGGCACAATTTTTATTGAAATTGTAAAAAAGAGGCAGACCTAAAAACTGCTGTATTACATAAATGCAAAAACGCCAGCATTGGCCTATTAAAAATTGACCCGAAACCCTTAAATCCTGCCAATATTCAGCCGGGTCGAACTGATGAACCCCACAGGCGGACCAGTAGGGATGCCGTCAACTGGGAGGGTAACGATCTTTAAATTCTAATCCTAACCTTGCCGTAAAGGAAGAGAAGAAGAACCCTACTATCGAGAAAAACAATCTGTATCCCACATAATGTCATTCCTACTTAGTTATAAAACAAAACAAGACACAAAAGTTCAGAAAGAAATTTTAAGTGTTTCACCTGATATTTCTAATAAATCAGCAGAGATATACTCATGTACAAGTACATACTTATAATCAATTTGTTACGAGTATAATGCAAATCGAAAAAAATTCTAATAAAAGCGAGAATCAAAATCAAATCACTTAAAAATGTCTGCTTACATTTGTGATTCAGCACCGCAACACAAACACACAAAAAATCTTCTCTATGGAAATATTTTTCTATGGCACAACTTTTTTTAAATTGGTATCGAACTAATTTGAAAGGTGAGATTGATCTTATCACAGTGCACGTACTGAAAATGGTATATATCTGTTCTATCTGCAAAGCTGTTGTACAAAAGATCGGCATTTCTGCACGTGTGTTATCTGTTTAACGTTCGCTTCCTTTGTGTTATATGCGTTTTGGCTTATAGTAAATTTCTTATATACTCTCAACTTAAAGACGCTTAAACGTTATACGTACTAGTACTTTTTGGGAGCCGAATCGTGTCACACACGAAAGACTTCAATCAGTTATAACAGGAACAATTCAGATCATAAATTCGCCCTGAAGGAGAAGAACACGTATCTATTCTTGACTGGCTCATTCGCAGCATCACTATGCCTTGGAGCTAGAAGTATGTATTAAACGCAGGTCAAGGACGATTAAATCGTCTTGGTGCATAAATGTTGAACAATTCAAGAATTTCAGAACACTTAACACAATATGCGATAACACCATATACATAAAAACATAACATACTTTGAAGCAAATTTAGAGCAAAATGAGCACATCGAGTCTTCTATAAAGGCATTTTTTAAGATCCCATTTCGCGCCGCGAAATTATGCTCAAGGAAGTAACTCCCAAAAGGGCAAAATGAAAAAAACCGAAAATTAGACACGCAGTTCAACAACAAATTACGTATTTTGGTGTCTTGGGTTGTTATTTCATTATGAAATAAGGCCCAAATTTCTAAGAATGAAATAAGACCCAAAACAGTGCTATGTATATGGGGGCCATGTTGCCCCCGATACCCCAACTTTTTGGGTCTCATTTAATTTTGGCTTTCGGGCGTAATTTCCTGCCTCCTCCCTATTCAATAAAATGTTACATCATTTTCGGTGTTATGTCCTTATAAAGGTTAATTTTTATAACAAGCAATTAAGCCCAAAATATCAAGTGGAAATATTTGGATGGGAAATGGCAATATGGTATTAAATTATTTTTAATTAAAATCGTGCCGTTTACAACCGTAGGTACACAACTTGTCAGCTGTTGTGTTTGCCAAGGCAACTAGAACCTACCCTTAGCGTGAGCGGACTAAACCATGTGGAGAAATGGATTAAATCCCGAAAACACCCGAACACACACACTGTTTGATTCGAAAGAATAAGCTGATATAGGCGTCTGCCAGACAACTAGCACCTACCCTTAGCGGAACAGCAATGCTGCGTGAGAGGGCTAAACCATACGGAGAAAATGGTCAAATCCCGCTAACCCGCAAAGCGGACCACCCCAACACTATTTGGTTTGATTTGATAAAGTCCTGACGTGGCAAAGTATGTGCGTAGATGAAGTCGTTCCTAACAATTCCATCATACAAAGTTTACTGCCATGCCTACTTTCGAGAAGCTTTTTTTACAAAAACGTTGCTTTTTCTTTACGGCGGGGTTACGATCAGAATTAAAAAGATCGTAGACCTCCCATTTTATGGCATCTCTACTGATCCGCTTGTAGGGTTCGTATATTCAATTTCAATAAACATCGGCAGAATTTCCGATTTCGGATTATTTCTTTTCTGGGGCCAATCAAATACTGTGAGCATTTACATATTGCATTTGTGTGATCCTGGCTTTGGTCGTCACCAAACGACACGGTGCTATTCTTATCCCGTTCCTGCCCGGGACGTACACGTACTACAGATGGAATCATTAATACAAAATATTAAATAACAAGGGACTAAGACAACTGCCTTGTGGCCACTTGGAAGGAAAAGTACAAATTTTAATTAAATTAGATATTGAATGGAAGTATTGAACATTTTTGAAATGAAAGTACATATTATGACAAGAAATGCAATATATTTTCTTTTGACTTCATATTATGAAAAGATTTGAATCTTTTTAAAATACCACCCGTTTAAATTAAACATTTAACATCTAGCTCTAACTATTAATATCTATGTATATCAGCTTCAATATGCTACAATTATTAATATATATTTTGCTTTTCAGATCGTAATTAAATTCAAGATACATAGATCGATTTAAAAGAGGATATAACATGAACCATGCTTGCTTTGCGATTAAGAATGTCAGACAGCTAAGCACCTCCAAAATTGTTGATCATCGCACACCATAGTAAGGGTTGACTTACATTTGTCAGCCAAAGCCATTTTATCATTTCCCCATTCCAATTTATTTTCAAAAGTGTGTTTTGGAAGAATTTCGCTTGTTTATGTGCAGAGTATTTTACTTCCGATGTGTGATTTGTTGACCAAATTAAATTTTAATGCTGTATTGTGTTCTTCGGCTGTTTGGTCATTTAGTTTTTTTGTAAAATGAAAGATTAATTCATTTACTTTCCCAACGTTTCGGCGGGGGTTGCCACCTTCCTCAGGGGAATCTTTATTACATACACAACAAATAAATAAATAAAAGTAAACATTAAGTCAACCAAACAACTATTGGTTATAGATAAAACTTACAAATTAAGTTTAAAAAAGAAATTAAATAAAATAAAATAAAATCGTCAGCTATATTATCACTTCGACTTGTTGAAGTTTTGTCCTTGGCTGTGTGTCCGTTATTGTTTTGGTATGAGGGAGCAGTAGGCAGTGGAGATGTTCTGTGTGTCCTGTTTCCTGTTCATGTTGTTTTTGTTGTTTAAGATATGCAGGGTTTCCAGTGTGAGGCGTTTTGATTTGTGTTTTTCTGTTTGTAAAATTTGTGTGTTGTCGAAGTCCGGTCTATGGTTTGTGTCAATGGTATGGCTGGCTAACGCTGTTTTGTTGGGGTTGCCTGATTTAATGTCGGATTTGTGATTTGATATACGCTGTTTGAGGAATTGCTGTGTCGTCCCAACGTAGCATAGATTACAAGGTTCATAATCTTTTCCTTTGCAATTAATTTTGTATACTACGTCGGTCCGTTTTCCTTTTTCCGTTCTTACTGTAAGCTTGGAGAACAGTGTCGCAAGAGTCTGATTGGACTTGTACGCCAAATTGATACCCTTAGTGGTGGCGATGATCTTTTTTAGACTCTCAGCAATTCTTGGGACATAGACTACTCCTCTGTATGTCCCAGATTCTCTCACGTTCTCTTCTTGCGGAACTGTTCTGCGGCGGCGTCGGAGGAACAGGCTCCGAATAACCTCTCCGGGAAAACTGTTGTCCTTCAAAATGCGTGTGACAATTTTTTCGTTTGCGTTGTGGAACTTTTCGTCACTCCGCTGTCTACTGCTCCCTCATACCAAAACAATAACGGACACACAGCCAAGGACAAAACTTCAACAAGTCGAAGTGATAATATAGCTGACGATTTTATTTTATTTTATTTAATTTATTTTTTAAACTTAATTTGTAAGTTTTGTCTATAACCAATAGTTGTTTGGTTGACTTAATGTTTACTTTTATTTATTTATTTGTTGTGTATGTAATAAAGATTCCCCTGAGGAAGGTGGCAACCCCCGCCGAAACGTTGGGAAAGTAAATGAATTAATCTTTCATTTTACAAAAAAACTAAATGACCAAACAGCCGAAGAACACAATACAGCAGAGTATTTTAGCATTTCTAGTACGTAATCAACATATAGTGTGGCACAGGATATACTCCACAGAATCCAGCTCCTCTATATCACTGCAACTTCTGCAGAACTCATTTGTAAAGATCCCTTGCTTTCTTGTCATGTTTTCAATGATGCACTGTCTGGTGAATACCTCGACGAGCACTCGGAATTTCAGGGTAAAATTTAAGAGATTTTGAAAACCTGTTTCTTGAGTAAGAATTCAGTAAGTAGTGATTTTTTTAGAAAAAAACGATGAAGTTTTATAAGTTCCTCATATTTTTTGAATCCCAAAGTTGGATAACTTTAACACTTAACTGAGCACATAGCAGCTTCAAAAACGCCGTATTTGACGTTTATAAGGCTTTTAGATGTTCTCACTTGAAACCCATTTAAGAAATGAAGAATGGATACAAAAAAATATTTCAGTGCTGTGACATTCTAAGCCCTACCTCATAATTTTAGATCCTTATAAAAAGAAAAAATGGCTTACAAACCTAAATGCTTAAAAGATTTACATTTTTATTAAAAATGATACTTTGTTTCCATGCACCTTGCAACGAGTTTTTCAAGGAAAGAAACAATTATTATGACCTCTTTAATCGATAGAAGTTTAAATGCCAACAATGATAATTCAGGGGTCAAGAACTGTTCTCGTTTTTACTCCAAAATGTGTGCCATATTGCACATAGACATATACATATATTGTATAATTAATCTTAAATAATCATAATCAATTAATTTTTTTTAATTAGCGTGCTACCAATTTAACTCCAAACATCGCCAAAGGTTAGCCACACACTATTAATCTCAGAAAAAAACTTGCTCTATGATGGCCCTTGTGCGATCTGTGCATTCAGACAAGGTGATATGTTATCAATATGCAGACAGTTTTCCTCATTATGCTATAAACAAAACGTATGTCTCGCTTAATTACGAATGTCTATCGAACTCAATTTTATTAATAAATTATCATTTCCGAACTCAACCCAGGCCCAAACAACATTAAGTGGGTAATCAGTCAGTAAAAAACATATAATCTGCTTTATTGCAATTTTGATACCCTTAAAGTCTATAACGCTGAACTTATCTGCACCAATTAGCGCTTGTTAATACCCCAGACGACTAGGAAATACTCCCCATCAATCTTAAACAAACCAAGTCAAAAAGTGTCATTTTTTTGACATTTGAACTGTCAGTTGCATTATAAACAATATCTGCTACTTGTTATTGGTAGATTTATTTAATAAAAGCAGGTTAAGATTTAATAGGTAAAATTTAAATCTTGAATTAAGCAGATGGAAATGGCTAAGGATTTGATAGACGACAAATCAGACTTTATATCAAAAATATAACAGGCCGAATGAAAGCACATGTCTTTGAACAAGATTTCTGTTAAGAGTTAAATTTTACACTTGTTAAAGGCAACACTGTAAATTAATAAGCATGCTCTTAAGTTTGCTCATTTATGGACACTCTTAAACCTGGCGCTAAAGCTGTATTCTGAACTTTCTATAGTATTAGACCATATTTTTGACACATTTTGTTATGACAGTACTGTTTTACTTATAGGCGACTTGAATCTATGTACTTTCTGAACGTGATTCTCATTTTATTCCTTATGCCTTAGGTTGCTTTGCTAGACAGCAATCGAACTCTCGATCTTGTTCTTTCTTCTGTGGTTATAGAATATCACTCCAGTACAACTAACATAGACAAAAATCATCCACCCTTGGATGGTATACTAAAGAGCTCAACTTGATAAGAAATAGACCTAATTGGGCTTGGAAGAACTATTTAAAAATATCCGTCAATCAGAATTTGAACTTTATTTCACTTTATTTAAATCTTTATCGTGCAATCTATATATTTACTATATAAATAAAATGGAATGCTCTCTTGTTAATGACCCCAAACTGTTTTGGGGATTTGTTCATTTAAAGAAAAAACCGGATGGGTATTCATCTAATTTTACTTACGATAGTTCTACAACTTCTAATTCGCTAGCTGCAAGTAATATGTTTGCTGATCATTTTAGTTTTTTTTTTTTATTAACTTCTGGCTCGCCAAGGCGATTTAGTAGGGGGGAGAGGCACTTCAACCTAAAAAGATCTTTTGTACCGTATGGGCTAGACAAATTTTAAGCTAGTAAAATTTCCACTTTCCGTGTGAAGCGGACAATAATTTTACCTGTAGAAGAATTCTTTATGTCCTCGGGGCTCATTTGTTCCCTCAAAAAGATCTTCTTTCTAATTTCATTAAGGGCTGGACATTCACATAAAATGTGTTCAGCTAACTCGTCCTCTTCAAGACAGAGTCGACACTCAGGAGAGTCTGCTGTTCTTATTTTGTTTAGATGATATTTTAATCAATGGTGACCAGTAAGGTAACCTACTAAGTTTTAGGTTTATGCATTTGCTGGCATTTTGATTGAAGGGCCGAATGGTTCGTTTGGCCTGTCTTAGACCTGGGATGCTTTCCCAAAGATAGATACATTTTCTATGTTCCCAGCTTTTTATTGCTGCCGTTGCTACAGATCTAGGAGTGCAGCAGAAAGGTTCAGGACCTATGAAAGGTGTTTCTAAACCAGTTCGCCGGCCTTTTCGTTACCTTCTACCCCGACATGACCCGGAACCCACCATAGTTTGGTCGTGTTTCTTACTCCGAGTGTTTGTAGGATATTGAAGCAGTACATGACTGATTTGGAGTCAATGGTACACGAACTAACGGCGTTTATAGCTGCTTGACTATCCTTGAATATATGGATGGTTGCACCTTTCATGCCAGCTAAATAAATGTGGCTAGCGCGTTCTTGAATGGCGTGGAGCTCTGCTTGAAATACGCTGGGACTTTTTCCCATGGGTATCGTGAAGCGTTTGTATGGTTTGTATATTCCCGCTCCTACCCCCGTTTCCATTTTAGAACCATCCGTATACCACTTTATGCCGTTGTGGCTGTTTGGTGGGTTATTGCTAGCCCATGCTTCTCTCTTGGGGATCTCCGTGGAGAACCTTTTGTTGGAGCATAGTATTTTTTGAATGCGGTGTGTGACCGCGCAGTTCATGTTAAGTTCTGACAGTTCATCGAGAAGGGTCTTAAGTTCCGGATGATCGTTAAGACTTATCTCGTTTAACTGTATTAGATTTATTGTACTGCGGATCGCCACTTTTTGAATGTATATGTGGAGAGGTGTTATTCCTGTTATTGCCTCTATGGCAGCTGTTGGACAGGTTCGCATGGCTCCGGAGATACCAAGGCACGCAAGCCGTTGTACCTTTTTGAGCTTCTCTATTGCGACCTTTTGTGTGGACTTTGTCCACCATACTATGGAGGCGTATGTTATAATGGGTATTATCATCACTGTGTAGATCCAGTGGACGATCTTTGGAGAGATTCCCCAGGTTCTGCCATATGTGCGACGACAGGCCCATAAAGCTCTATTAGCTGTATTGATTTTGTTATTAATGTGAGAGTTCCAGTTAAGTCTCTTGTCTAGGATTATTCCAAGATGCTTGACTTCGTCGGAATACTCTACGACCGTGTCGTTTATTGTGATTAGGCCTAGGTACAATTTCTTAGTGAAAGGAACGATGACGGCTTTACTGGGATTTATGGAAAGATTTTCTTTGATGCACCGTCTATGGGTGCCTTTAGAGCATTTTTCATTTTTGATGTGACTCCAATTGAGTCTTTGCGCCTGAATGACAATATCATCGGCGTACCCACATGTAGTGTAGCCCGAATTGCTCAACTTGTGTAGCTGGTCATCGATGACCAATGACCACAAAAGGGGTGAAAGTTCTCCCCCTTGTGGGCAGCCCCTTACGCCTGTTACTGATACTGAGGTCATTCCTGACAAGGCAGTTATTTTGCGACTTTCCAGCATCGCTTTGATCCATTTAATTGTTGGTTTGTCTATGTTTCTATGGTACAAAGAGTTTGATATGGATTCATATGTGGACCCTATATGTCCAGAAAGGCACAAAGTGCGATCTCTTTGCAACGGTAGGCGTTTTTATCTCTGTAGTTATTCTTAACAGAGCGCCTTCCGTGGATTTGCCCTTTTGGTACGCATATAGGTGAGGGAGCAGAGGCATGCTTTTTGATATGCATTCTCTAATGTGGATGTCAATAATCCTTTCCATTGTTTTCAGAAAAAAACGATGTCAAGCTTATCGGACGATATGATTTAGGTAATTCGCTCGACTTGTTTCCCGGTGTAGGTATGAATACTACGTTTACCTCCCTCCAGGAAACTGGCATATACCCCCAGTTGAAGCTGAACCTAAATAAGGCAATCATGGATGGTAATAAAACTTCTATTCCATTTTGAATGCGGGCTGGAAAAATACAGTCTGTTCCTGATGCCTTGAATGGTTTAAATGAGTTAATTGCCCATTTAACCTTATCCGGAGTAAAAAGTGTTCCGGATAAACTATTAATTCTGCTGAGGTTTCTTGGAATTAAAACCTCCGCTATGTGGTCATCTGTTATGACCATCGTGTGAGACCCTGGGAAGTGAGCCTGCAGCAAATTTTTCAGCGTTTCTTCCCGGTCGCGTGTAATTGAACCATCTGATTTGATTAACAATCCCATGCTTTTTGCTTGATCCTTTGACAGAGCCCTTTGGAGGCGTGCCACCTCTGGAAGTTTTTCGCTCTTCTCGCAGTTTGTCACTTATCTGTTAAGTTTCTTGCATGCATGTTCTTATGCCTTAAATAATAAGGCCGAAATGGATTGCATACATACAGACTTCTCTAATGCTTTCGACCAGCTATCTCATGAAATAATCGAATTTATGGTCAGAGCTTATGTTTTCCCAACACGTTTCATAAAGTGGGTTGATTTATACCTAAGATCGCTGGTTAATCAGGTCAAGTTTAAAGGTTCGTTAGATCAGAATCTATAACAGCTCAATCTGGAGTTCCTCGCTTAGGTTCATTTCTTTTCATACTAGCGATTAATGACGTAATGTAAAGGCATGTATAAATCAGAGTAATATTCTGATCTACGCTGATGATATGAAAATATATAAATTTAATCAGCAAGACAGAATTCTGCTTCAAACCGACGTTAATAGCTTCGCCACTTGGTGTGTTAAAAATGGTTTGTTCCTAAACCCTACAAAATGTCTACGTTTGACATTTAGTTTAGTTTAGTTTAGTTTAGTTTATTTCTTTATATAACTAACACAGTAAGATAATAGATATCTTATAATCTAGTGAAAGTCTATGAATTTACTTTTAGAATAACAATTTCAATTACTTAGAATAATACAGATAGAATAATAGAAGAATGAAAAGGCAAAGAAAAAGAAAGAGAAAGAAAAAAAAATTGTATACCTGCCTAAAATAGAAGCGATAATTTATTAGAATATATACTGTTTGATCTTTGAAAAGTTTATAATAATTTGAAAGGTAGATAGAAGTGAAACAAGAAAAGGAAACGAAAGGCTAAGCTTGAGTTGAAAAGAGAAGATAAATTAGGTTAGTTGCTTTGATTCGAGAAGAATATTTTAAGTTTATTTTGAAATATGTGTAGGTCATCAATATCTCGCAGATGGGTGGGGAGTGAGTTCCAGAGGCGACATGCAGCAATGAAAAACTGTCTTTCCGAAATCAGACACGAAAAGCGTGGCAGAATTACCGTTGTTGATCTGTTTGATACTGACAGTCTAAGCTTTTCATGGAGATATGTTGGTTGCCGTGTTTTTAAGATTTTAAAATATAGTATCAATGTTCGGAATCTCATGAAGGCATCAAACGACATACTAAGGAGGCTCTCCTGCAGATGTGAAACATGATCATACCTTCTTAGCCCAAAGATGTATCGAATGGTACTATTGAAGGCAACTTTTAGTTTATTTTTACTGATGGCGTCGCAATTGTAAAATATTTCGCATCCATATGTAAGGACGGGTATCACCAGGGTTCTTGCCAACATGGCTCTAGTTCGAGGTGGAGTGAATTCCTGGGCGGTCCATAACGCTCTGAGTGTTCCATAAGTTTTTCCTACCAGTGAATTAATGTGATCATTCCAGGTCAAGGTTCTATTGAAAATTACACCTAGATTTTAGTAGGTGTTTACAAATTCTAAGTCGTTATTGTGAAGTTTTATGGAAGGAAAGTATGACAGGTCTAGTTCTTTTCTCGAGATAATCATGCATTTGCATTTTATTGGGTTGAGAATCAACCCATTGCAAGATGCCCAGTTAGATATCTTTTCCAGTTCCTTATTCAAGGTGAAAGCGCAGTCGTCAATCAAACCCAAAGGACAGCTTTTGTAAATTTGTATGTCATCGGCATAAAAGTGTTTTGATGCTTGATTGATAATGAGCCCGATTTCATTGATATACATAGAGAATAAAAGTGGGGACAAAATTGATCCTTGGGGAACTCCTTGTTGCACCGGAAGAAAATCTGAGAAAACTTCATTTAAAAAGACGGCTTGCTTTCTATCACTCAAAAAAGAGAAGAGCAGTTTAGTAGCTTCTGCAGATATGTTGAACCTTTGACGCAGTTTATTCAAAAGTACAGTGTGATCCACTAAGTCAAAAGCTTTTGAAAAATCTAGTAAAACTAAGAATGTTACGTTATTTATATCGAGCTCTGCTCTTATATCTTCGATTATTTTAGTAAGTGCAGTTATACAGCTATGGTGTGAACGAAAACCTGATTGAATATCGACTAAGAGGTTGTTGCGGGTGACAAAGTTGTTTAATTGTTTTTGCATAAGGCGTTCACAGACTTTTGATAGAAAAGGAAGTATTGAAATCGGCCTGAAATCATCACAGAGTGAGTTTTTGGGGATTGGGATTATTTTAGCAATTTTCCATTGGTGTGGGAAGATCCCAGTGGGTAGGATAGAATTAATAACATGGGTGAAGTACGGAAGAAGCAATGGAAGAATAGCTTTGATGAAGATGGGGTTTAAGTCATCAACTCCAATGGCATTGGATTTTATACTAATGCAACTTTCAACTACATCTATGGTGTTCACACAGGCAAAACTGAACAATTTGTCCGTTGATGGTGAAGGTAGGCTATTGAGAGATACGTGTTCTCTTGGAGGTAAGAGAGGTAAGGACGCAAATTTACGGTTGAGCTCATTTTTATCCACATCGGCTCGAAGATTTGGTCTTTATTTCCCGATTCCCAGTTTGCGGAGATTGTTCCATAATTTTCGACCATCAGATTTCACATCTAGATGGTTGGAGAAGAACTGTAATTTTGCACGTTTTACCTCTTGAACAACTTTGTTCCGTAATGTTTTATAAGATTCATGAAGTTCATAAACACGGAACCGTTTCCAGCGTCGATACGCTAGGTCACGCTGTTTTATTAGATTTGTGATACTACTTGTAAACCATTGTTTATTTTCGCGAATCCTAGTTTTTGTTTTTAATGGAACGTGTTGATTGTATAATAAATTAAGATTTTCATTTAAAAAATTGACTTGATCATCTGGTGAAGGCATTAAAAAGATGTCATTCCATGCTATCGCGTGTATATCATTTTCAAGAGATATTCTATTTATGTTCTTAAAATCTCGGAACTGAACTCTAGAATTTACAAGGTTGCACGTATTAAAATCATAGGTCAGGAAAATAAGATTGTGTCTGGAGAAAACTGGAGCTTCGAGTTGGTCGTATAAAAGTGTTCGGTTGGGAAATATTGACTGGGTGCAGATCGAAAGAACTCATATTTTCACTTAATCTTTTATCAATTAAAAGGTCAGAGTTAAAGTCACCGCAAATAATTATGTTTGAAGAGCTGATCGTAATTTCTTCTACAACTCGATAGATTTGCTCCAAATCAATATTCCTATTAGGCCTATAGATTTTTCCTAAGAGAAGATTATTTTCACTGCCCTTAACCTCTAGAAACAAGTACTCGCAGGAAGAACCCGGCGACGAGAAATATCTTTTCTTACATATTAGATTCTCTTTGATATAAATAGCAACACCCCCTCCGCGGTTGCACCTATCTGAACGAAAAACATTATAGCCATTAAGAGAGTATGTTGCATCCTTCACAGATGCAGAGAACCAGGTTTCGGAAACACAAATCGCGTCGATTTTCGAATCTTCAAAGAGGTACCTAAATTCATCAATCTTCGTCAATAAACTCTGAGCATTGATATGAGCTATTTTAAAACCCTCACGTCGATGGCATAAAATTTTTAGCATAGAACGCAGTATAACATCACTGGTGTATCCAGTGGAACCCACAATACGCTCACTCAACTCTGAAACGAGTGATTAATTGGCGAGATCGGAGTAACATACACACAATGTAAACGGAATCAAAGCAACAACTTTTAAAACAAAGTTTGAATATGATAGTTAAGAGAAGTAAACGTTGGTGAAAATTAGAAGTAAAAGAGATCATATTGAAAAGAAAAAGAGCAAGATAGAAAATTAATAATAATGATAGTACTGATAATAATAATAATATTTCATACAATAAAATGTAGTTCATCGTGTTGAGTGTTGGTGAGTTCTTCTTCCGTCTTCTTAATCTTGATGGACTGTCGCAGCAGCAGCAGCAGCGTGTATTATTTTCAGTGTTGCATCATTGTTGATGTGTATTGTCTCCCCTCCTTCGCTCTCTTTGGCATAAACTAAACCAGAGTGTGTATATACTTTAACTAGAGCACCACGGTGTTTGAGACGCATGGCTTGTTGAAGGAAAACCCGGTTTTTGGATGTTAAGCTCGCGTGCAAGTAGACGTTCTTTCTAGAAAGAATATTGCTTCCACATTTCAATAACCTTCGTTGTTAATATGTCTTATTCTACGCTGGGCTTCGTAAAAAGGTGATCCAAAGAATCCAATGACCCTTAAGTTTCTAGAGTATGTATCACAAGTTTGGACCTCGTTCTACAGCAATCATTCACGGGAGTTGTCGCCTAGCACAAATGTAACACTTTTCCACTTGTCCCAATTTTTTAGGAGAATTATCCCTAAAATAACACAATACGCTGTTATCCCTTTATAGTTTTTTTTTATATAATTTACGCACTACGCACTAAAGGGATTTTGTTGGTACCCTTATCATGTACTGGCTACACAGCGCGGGCGTTAGGCGTTTCGCGAAACACAAGCGCTGTCTCTTTCTTGCGTCATTATGTGGTGTTTTTTTTCTTAGTTTCAGACGCTTTAAGTGTTTAGCTCGGCGATTGGTGCGGTAACACTGGATAAGCTGGCCTTAACATTAGCTTTCTCTCTAATTTTAGCTGCCGATAAAGCTGAATTTGACGCTATTCTGAGGATACTTCGCGTTTCGCGAAGTGTTAAGGCAGAAGAAGTGTTTCGTTTATAATTGTTTGTGTAAGACGAAGGGTTTTTTAAATATTTGCTGACACAACGATCACTTCGCTTTATTTTTTGGGCTATAGCACGGCATGAAAGACCTTCAGAGCAATAACCTTCTATTCGTGTCCCTTTCTCCACTGTTAAACATTTTTTCTTTCCCATTTTTTTATTCTCAATCAAGAACAATTACTTTATAATACTGTACCGTTTATTTCCGCATATTCTTTACTCAATTTACAATTTGTCTTCAAAGTTCCGTTAGCTAAATCTCTCCTATACACACATTTCATATTTTGTTGTTAACAAAATAGTCTCTCATTTACCAAAGTCGTTTTTTTCTAATCCATCATGTAACGGGAGAAATATCGATTTTACTTCTCAAAAATGCCTGCTTCTAACCTTATGACTAGCAGGTATATGATTGACAAACAATTTGAGCATTTTCTGGCATACAGTGCGATCATAAATAGTTATTGACAGCTGTTTATGTGGCCTATATGCCCGGTAGAGCATAATTTACCATTTACCTAATATAAAAAATAAATCAAATAGTGATTTTTCAAAAATCATCATACCTCCAACAAATTTTTAATAGGATTGATCAGGATCAGGATATTGAGCAGGCCACTCATGACCTTATTCCTATTGCCCCGAAATTACTGCTTAGCTAGTCTTCTAGTTTGTTTGGGGTCGTTGTCCCGCTGCTGGACCCTTTTAAGTGGCATTTCGTCTTCGGCATATGGAAGTTAGAAATTTTTCGTTATTTCTACGTATGAGTGCTGGTTCATTAATAGTTTTAATCCAATATATTGGAATGGTAAGAATAGCATCCCCAACTTATGATACTAGATTCGCCATGTTTTTTAGATTCTATAGTGAATTTAGGATTATATTGTATTGGTTGGCCCCCTCACATACTGTCGGGGCCCGGGATCCAATATAATATGACCCAAATTATTACAATAAAAGTCATAAAAATATCTAGATTATGAATTGTGAGGTGACTATAAAAAAAAATAAGTTGCTTCCTACAACTATTTTACTCGCAACTGTTGATGACAATTTTGTTGAAACTAGTCATAAAGTTTTATATAATGAATGCTATCTCCTGTAGAATGGTCCTTTTGGCAGATGACATTTTTACATTTTTGCACTCATGCAACATGACATAATAACTCTTACCTTTACTAGTTTTGAATTAACAACGCCCTTTAAGAAATTTCGATCAAACACTCACAGAATTGACAATTCGGATGGTGAGAATACTAATTATGCAAGAAAAAAGCCATTCAAGATGCAACACCAACGAAAATAAAATCGATCTACTCGTAACTATCCAATTACACAAGCAACGCACTAAAATGTGCTAATCAATAGGTAAATGCCTTGTGCAAAGCTAAGATTATGTAGACACAGAAGATAAAAGTGATTTAAGTTCTTTTGATGATCAACCTCCATGTTTAATATTTAAAATAAGGCCTCGGGGGCTTTAACTTTATTACGAGGTGATAACACTCAAATTCCCTTTATGACAACTACAATTATTAAAAAACAATTTTTCAGTTTGTGACGTACTTATTTAGTTTTAAAATGTAGTTTATGGTACTATAAATTTGCGCTATTATATTTGAGGTCAAAGATATAAGGGATGCTAAACATCATCTTCTGTTTTCTATTTCTTGTAAAACGTCAGAGCTGAGCTTCCGTTGACACTAAAAACAATTTGAATTCCTTTAAGCTTATAATTCTAACGCAGTTAAAATCTTAGATATATTCTCAAAAATCACCAGCAATCTTTTCATGTGCATTGATTAATTTTCAGTTAGTCGTCTGGAATAGACAGGTCAGAGAATTTGGCACAAATGGAATGGGGTAATTTTATATTACAAAATACAGGGCTATATATTGTCGAGACCTTTTTTAATATAAAGGGTCTTTCGTTAAGGACTTGACAGCTTTTTTTTTAAATAAAATACAAACTACTTGAGCTATCTCAAAAAAATGTATTGGCTTGCATTACTATCAAAACATTTATGAATGGAAGTCGACTTCGTTTATATGTCCACCACGGAAACGTATGCAGCGGTCGATAGGTGAGGTTAGGTTAAGTTGGCTGTTAGCTTAGACCAATGAGACCAATGAGGTCCATTGTGATGCCACATGGATCGGGAGTTTCGACCACTACTCGCTAAAACTATTTGGAGCTTCTAATGGAGCGCGATAGACTTCTAACATCTGTGTTAGCTAAGTCACGTAGTTCATCGAGGAAGAAGGCTCCTAAATTTCTGTTATGGGAGAGTGCAGGACATGTGCGGAGGAGATGCAGTGTAGTCTCCTCCTCCTCTTTATCCCTGCAGCTTCCGCAGAAGTCATTTGAATAGACGCCAAGTCTTGATGCGTGCTTGCCTATGAGACAGTGTCCTGTGATGACACCTCCTATGGCAGAGCCAATGTGCAGTCGGTTAAGTGAGATCAAACTTAAAGACCGTCGGAGATACAGCTTTGGCAAGATTTGCTTAGTCGCCAGACACGTATCACTACCTGTCCACCTGAGGTTTTTACTCTCGACTGCGGATAGCTTGAACCTAAGTCTACAAGTAGCGATAGACATACCTAGAAAACCTTTCTCAAGTAGAAGAGGTAATGCGGTTCCATTTTTTGGCGAGTTTTGGAGTTCGTCTGCCCTACAATTCCCTGGGATGTCTCTGTGCCCCGGCACCCAAAATAGGTGAATATTGAACTGCTCTGCCATCTCCTCAAGAGATGAACGGCAGTCTAAGGCTACGATGGAGTTTGGGGAGACTGAGTCCACGGACTTTAGCGCGGCTTGCTTATCCGAGAATATGCGGATGTCCTTAGAGGATATCACATTTCTCTTCAGGCACGAAAAGACTTCCTTAATCGCCATGATTTCCGCCTGGAACACGCTACAATGATCAAGAAGACGGAAGGAGAGACTGATATTTAGTCTTTCTGAGAAAACACCCCCACCTACCCTAGTTTTTGATCAGCGGTCGATACGTTGAACCCAATTTTCGATGACTCGGGCACACATTTCGACCGATACGGCCGCTATTTCTCGTTCAATATTGGCTCTGAGCTCCTCTAACGTCGCCGGCTTGCTGGTATAGACCAATGATTGAATGTAGCCTCATAAAAAAAGTCTACAGGCGTTAAATCAAACGATCTCGGCGCTTCTCGTTAAACGTTTTTCGAGATAACACGTTCACCGAACTGAAACTTCAATAACTCGATCGTTGCACCCGCTGTGTGCTTTGTGGCACCGTCTTTTTGGAACCACATATCACTAATGTCCAATTCATGCAATTGCTCAAAGAATTTACGGTCGAACATATCTCTGTAGCGAATACCATTTACCTTAACGTGACGGACATTTTCATCGATGAAAAAAAACGGCCCAATGACCCCATCGCCGCCCAAATAGTGATGGTTTGCGGATGAAGTGCTCTGGAGTAGATAGTGCGCTGGGCAAGTGTCAATACGGAAGGTATTTTCTTCAACAGATCCGTCAAACTAGTCGAGTACGCCGGTTATATCGACATCATTGGCCGCTCTCAGGATGTGGTGGAAGAGCCTTTTACGGCGATTGAAGAACAGGAGGAATCGTTGAGCCTTCAACTCAACGAGGATAAACCAAAAACATGCCTTCAACAAGCAAACAACCAAACATCTTTCCAACGGCCCACTTTGTACGAGTGAAATAAGGCCAAACGAATTCCCTAAGTGCAATTAGGCCAAATGCTAAAAATGCTAAAAATTTCGCACCCAATCCAAATCAAACAGTGGCCCCAAGCAGTGGGTTTCAGGGGGGCAGCATGCCCCTTATTTGTACACTTTCCCTAAGTGAAATAAAGTCAAACATTAAAATTTCCTTCGAAGAGAATTTTTCGGTCGGGTATTTTATGCTGTGTTCAAGAAGGGCGAATTGGTGAAGTCCATCAAGCCAAATGACTGCATTGACTCGGCAAACATCGAAGGAATGGACAATATTTCACGCAAAACTCATAGGTTTAAGGCGACAAGGAAGACCATACCTCCGTTTTAAAGAACAAGTTATAGCGGATGGTAGAGCGCTTGGTCTGGAAAACTATTTACAAGCAGCCTGCCCAAAATTGCAAAGGATGGAACGCTGCGCTATATGAGGTAGAGACTGTCCATGTGTATAAGAACATTAAGTAAGTTGTAAGTAACTTATGGGGTTGTTTTCAACACTTATCGCTAGACCATTAGTCAAAATAAAGTCTGGCAATTTTAAAATAAGCTTTACGAAGCACAGGAGTATATCTAGTTCCTCGAACTAAGAAAGCTGGTTTTAGGTTCGTATTGAACTGAGCACGTTGGCTGGAAGAGGTTCCATTTCGTTTTCAGCGATATATCTTTTTATTCCAATGACTTGATTGAATTACGTTCTTTCTTGTAGGCCCAGTTTATTTTTTTATTGTTTTTTGGTTGTTCTTTTTCATTCAATTTTTTCTTGGTAGTATCATTACCTTTAATATTGGTTAAGTCGAATTGGTTGTTGCTCTGACCATGTCTTATTCAGTGCCATTGGGTAATTTTGTTGATACAATTTACCTGAGCTTAAAGCTAAATCCTGAATTTGTTGTGAAACTGGACTTTATGGGTGAGGGCGTCCCAAATAAAAATTGTACAAATACAGCAGAATACTAAAAGCGTTTTTGGATATCAACCCTTACTAAACAAGGGGTAATACATTTGACATACGGGTGACAATAGCAACATAACCGTTGCATACTTCAATAATATTATGTTTATCTCGCCTTGATGTAATTTTGTTTCTTTTCTTTTTAGATAAAGATCACTTCACGAAGAACTCCACCACGCCAATATGAGTCTAATATCATCACAAAAACCACTCAATGAGTCCGCAGGATCCCTCAGTAGTGTACAGAAGAAAAAAGTTAGATGTAAGTACCTTATTCTTTATTGGCCAGAAAAAGAAATCATATCCTTTTCCTCTCCAAAGGTGGCATAGCATACCTTATTCTTGGGTTCATTTGTCTTTCCCTTGGCATTCTATCAATTCAATATGATTTCCAAGAACTCGCTCTAAATGAACGAATAAAATTGCGCCCTGGTTTGCCCCCATACCAAAAGTGGAGAGATCCTAGTCAAGTTGATTTCGGTGTAGGAGTTTATCTCTTCGCTGTGGAGAATCCTACTGAGTTTCTTGCCAATAATCAAACAAAATTGAAACTGAAAGAAATCGGTCCAATTTATTACAAAAGAACAATGCATCAGGAGGACATAGTCTTCGATGACGAAGATTCTACCTTGTCCTTCTCTACTGTACAAAATGTCGAGTTTATTGAAGAAATGAATGAACCCGGTATCTTGAATAGAACAATTACAATCGTAAATCCAGTGCTGATGAGTTTAGCTTCCCTGGTGCATGATCAGTTTTTAGCGAAAGTTGCGTTCGACATGGTGGCGCAGAAAGATCATGTTTTCATAAATCGGACTGTATATGAGGTTCTTTGGAATATTACATCACCGATTCTGGAGCTGGTAAAGAAGATACCATTCGCTGCACCGCGAACTAATGCTGGAGTTTTGTTCAATGTAAGTTTTTAGAATGCAATAAATTCTATATAAATAATGGTTCTTTTTCTGCAGTCCTTTTATCCAGCACCAATACGGTATAATGTCAACATTGGCCCCAAACATGGCTACGAGAACTTTTTCAAAATCAACACATGCAATGGAAAGTCTTGGATCAATGTGTACAATAAAAACTTCCCTAAACACTGCCCATTTTCACTGAAGGGTGTCAGTGAAGGAACTGGTCTGCCTCCGCGAATCTCAAGGGATACTATTATAAAGGTTTACACCAGCAAGCTCTGCCGAACGTATCCGATGATCTATAATCAAACCGTCAGGGTTGGCTCGATAGATGGGTATAAATTTGTGTTTGCACCAGAAATTTACAAACGAACAGAGGACCCAGAGAAAGATTGCCTCAAGCAAACTGTTGGTGTGGATTTGCCAGATGGACTGATCGACTCATCAAAGTGTGCTTTTGGTGAGCTCTATCCCAACACATTTTAATTTGTGGATCTAAATAATGTTTTTTTCTAATCCAGGAACTCCAATGGCTTTCTCGAACCCACACTTTTTGGGATTCCACGGTGAATGGCAAAAATACATAGACAAAATGACACCTAACTTTGAAAAACATACCTCGTATATGATAGTTGAACCAAATACAGGAGTTCAATTAAACGGTGTGGCACGAATTCAGTCTAATATTCCACTTCCTGAATTGGACTACTATCCTTCAAATATCAGAAGATTCAGTCGAATGATTTTGCCCCAATTTTGGTTGGAATTTGTAAGTGATATAAATGTTCTAACCTCAAAAGCGATATAAAATGATTTTTTTTCTCCCTTTAGACAGCTGACAACCGAGATCCACTCAATGAGGCGATGATCATCGTCTTTGTAAAATTGCCAGTGATTCAAAAAATCATAATAGTAGTCCTTTTAAGTTTAAGTGTGTTTGCTATTTATATAGCTGTGAAACAGATGAGAACGTTGCACTTGAACAAAACTTGGAGACGACCAAAAGAGCGAATAATTCATGCAACAACATCGGAACGATACTCGTACGCTGGAGTCTATAGGGATGACAGTGAAAGGACTGCACTGTAACCAAAAGATTTTATTTTTATTTTTTGTTAAAGATAAGCAAAGGAGTATTATTAAGGCGGGGATTGTTATTTAATCCTTTTTGGGATAAACTTTCTGATTTTTAAAATGTTATATAGATTTGTATACTATAGCTTTAAATAAATAAATATAAACATTTGTATCTAGAATCAGACATTCATAGGATCTGCCTATTCATAATCTTATATATCTTCTTGGATTTTGAAACCATTTTTTCATCTCGTGCTTTCGAGTATATAGATCTTTCGAGAACCTCAACTATTCTCTTCTGCATGAACACATAAGAAGCTTCAATTGAATTACTGGCTTTCCTTCTCCCTATGATTGATTTCGATTTCAAGTCATCAGCTTTTTACTCATGCTACAGCCATAGCATATAACCGTTCGAATTACTACACAGTTTGGAGTTAACGCTCCAAATTAACCGTTAACCGATCGTTAAGCACAGTGATTCTTCATAGGGTTAGGTTGAGTTAGATGGAAGTGCTTTCAGTTTATTATTATTTATTTCTTAAATTGCCAGAGAACGAATAAATTACAGTAAACTTCTGGGATCTTAGAAAAATATTGGTCTGTTCAATAAAATCGATAAACAATCAAAACCCATTTCAGACTGAGCTGACTTGTGGCTTCAAGTTCGTGTCCCAGTGAAATATGTTTTTCGAGAATTGTAAATGAAAAATAGACAGGCAATACAGAAAAAGGATTATGGCGAACCGTGGAACAGCGCTGTAATTCCAGCCCCCACTCAAAAAATAAATAAATATTATGCATTAACTGACCATAACGGGCATAAAACCTAGTTTCTCCAACCACTTGCCTGTGCGAAGTGGAAGTGACCTACAATTTTAAGCCGAATCCGAGCGGCAAAATTGAGAAGCTTCTCATGACAATAAGATACACTTGGATGGTTGTCAGACGTTCGCAAGAGGTGCAGTGGAAAAAACTACCTTTCGACTAGTAGTCCGACACACTTACAATTGAGCCATTTTTCATTCAACCATTCAAAGTAAATTACAATAGAGCTGACATAGGCACCTGCCTAACCACTAGCGGGATCGGCCTTACCATATTGAGAAAAGTGTTCAAAAGTGCCTTTAATCGGATTTCTAAGGTTGATTTGACCAGCACAGTAGCACGACCTTCATTTAAACAGATAGCAGCATTCTCAATTAAGCCCAAATCACAACTCCAAGCTAATCATCAGAGTAGATATTATCTGAGCATTATTGTGAGAGATGAGTTGAGCCTATTAATAGGTGTGTTTTTATACCCTATTCTAGGGGTATATTAATTTTGACGCATAGTTTGTAACATACCTTAATATTGCCCGTAGACCCCTAAAAGTTACTATATTTATGATCAGCATCGATAGTAATGTCGATCTAGCCATGTCCGTCCGTCCGTCCGTCCGTCGGCAAAAATTAGGCCTTTAAACTGGACCTAGAGAGCTGAAATTTTAACCATATACTCTCTAGGGTCCCGAAATAATCAAGTTTACGAATTTTTGAAATCCGCCCACAGACACGCCCACAAACTCAAAAAAACAAAATTTTGGAAAAAATCGAATTTTGAGCTAGGAAGCTGAAATTTTTTATATATGATCTATGACTCCTAAAACTACTCGGGATATAAAATTTTCAAAATACGCCCACTGCCACGCCCACAAAAAAATAAAACAATTTTATTGAAAAACCAAAATTTGAGCTAGGGAGCTGAAATTTTTAATATATACTCTCTAGGGGCCCTTTAAGCTCATGTATAAATATTTTCAAAATCCGCCCACTGACACGCCCACAAATAAATAAAACAATTTTTTTGAAAATCCAAAGTTTGAGCTAGGGATCTGAAATTTATAATATATACTCTCTACGGGCCCTTTAAGCTCATGTATAAATATTTTCAAAATCCGCCCACTGACACGCCCACAAATAAATAAAACAATTTTTTTGAAAATCCAAAGTTTGAGCTAGGGAGCTGAAATTTATAATATATACTCTCTAGGGGCCCTTTATGCTCATGTGTTAATTTTTTTTTAAATCCGCCTACTGACACGCCCACAATTAAATAAAACAATTTTATTGAAACACCCAAGTTTGAGCTAGGGAGCGTTTTTTTTGATAAAATCCTTTAAATGTTATATAACAAAATATGCAGAGCGTTCTTAACAATTTAACCATACTTGGACTTTTGTCACGCCCACTTATGAGGGATAGGAATAAGAATAGGGTATCCAACAGTTCGCCCAAGCGGACTGTAGCCCGTCCCTATGTTTTTACTCAAGCGTATATACGCTTATTCAAATTTGCATTTTAAATACAACAGCTAGAGTATATAACTCTAGCCTTAAAGGGAATAACTAGCACCACTAAATCCTTAAGCGGATATATATCAGTGCTTTCCAATACCGTTTTATACGTATTCCGATAACTTTTGTTATCAAATATCCAAACTATGACAATTCTCACGTACTGAACTGACACATACTCCCAAGTTTAACTTGCATGTGAAGTTTTATTTTTACCAACAAAATATTGAACCGCTGCCATTTCCAAACCACTTATCCTATAAGGGTTAACTTTATATTTTTAAGTTACAATTTTCTTGCCCTACACGGTGAAATAATTTGATTTTTAATAAGAGTAGTATAGTTTATTTTCGGATTTAATTTTTAGATTTAATATGTATACTCTATATTGGAGAAAACAGCCAACCTTTCAAATGGCAGCCAGCATAGTGCTGCCAAGTCACAGCCGAGCGTTTGTTTACTCTTGGTATCTAAGCCTATATACGCTTGAGTAAAAACAACACACCTAATATACAGGGAGAAAAGAAGGAGACCCATCATAGATCCCTGTGGAACACCACGAGTTATAGAGAAGAGTCACACAAATTATAATTTTTAGCAACGGTTTGCGTCTGGTCTGTTAGGAATGACGGACGATATTCGCTTTACGGAGCATAATGAGCAATTATAGAACAAAGTCAGTTTGTGCCATATAATAGAATTTTATACCTTATCAAAGGCATTGGGAATGACTTCCAGGACCAAGAAAGACACTAGATCTTTGTCATGTCAATAGCATGTCGTATATCTTTTACACCTGTGTTTCTGCCGAAAGCCGGATCGTCGAGTAGCCAATAAGTTATTCCTATCCTAGAAACATTGGTATTGTAAGGTCTTTTAAAATACCTTTGATAAAAAGGAAAGAATGGAAATCGAAATCGGGAACAATGCCTGTAGTTTAAAGGATAGTAGTACAGGTAAAACAAGAACCATGGACGTATGTCATCAAGTACAACTGATATATAATTCTATTTTATATAAATAAGGAACAAATCAATGTATGGCTTTATTAAATTTTTTACAAGTTGGCTTTATATTTTTTAATAAATAAATAAATATCAAATCAAACAAGACCATAATTCCGAAAAAAATTATTGTATTACTCATAAATTGTAGGATATTCACCTCGATTACCGTTGTCTTTTGTCGTTTCCCGAGTCGTGACGGTTTTCAATCCTTATTACCTAACGCACACGACCCGTCAAATTCGTAGCAGATTTGTACACGACTAGAATGTGTAGTAAAATCTTTGAGAAAGATTGGTATGACTCTTCTGGAACTGTCAAAAATTGTATCTTTCGCTCTCCTTTAACACTTTTTCAATGTTTTTTAAACTTTTTTTTGACATCTGAGTACAAATTTTCCTGCACTTTGGTTTGTTTAATTAACAAATTTTCTCTATTTGCCTGTGTGACTTTTAGTACGATTCCTTGAATGACTTCGAATCTTTGATTTAGTTGGAGTTGGATTCATTTCAGTCTCATGTGACCAGTGAGCGGATTGAATGTCTGTTGTTGGCGCGACGGATAGTCAATATTACAATCAGGCGATTGTGACTGAACTATTGAAATAGTTGGAGCCCCAATAACCTTTTAGATTTCAATTTTTACGAACGAGAGCAGATTCAAAATAGCTCCTGAGGCGAAAGTATCGCCTGTTTATAGTTGCCTCCTCCAGTTGCACGTGATTCCTTTTTGATGTGCACTAATTTTTTTTTAATTTGTATTTTAAATCTGCCCAAACCTTGAAAAAAAATATGTTTACAACATTTATTACCCAAATGTTTGTAAGTCGGTACATACCTTTTGCCAACCTTTTCCATCTCTTGTTGGAGGGTCATAGCTGTTAATTTTTGTAGCCATACAGGTCCAAGATTTTTCGAAATCGATTTTATTTAACCCTCTGCTGAATCCTTTTGTCAGATGTAAATTCTTCTCCATTAATGAAATAAGAACTTCTGACTGTCTTTTATTTGTAATTTTTAATTCTTTTCCATTTTTAGGTATTTCTAACTGTTGAAGTTGATCAACGGAACAACGCAAATAAACTGAATATTTTCCACTCAAAAACGAATGCGTGAATGGTGTGGGTATTTCGATTCAGGAAAATTGAATTCTGCTTAAAAAAAATCCATTACAAACGCTGAAATACAGTCTAATTGAATCACACGACCACCTGACGGGAGCAAAATTGAAAACGACAAAAAAGGTCGTTTTTTAGGTCATTAGTGGGGTTGAGTTTTCTTAGGTAATTAAAGTAAAGTCGTGAGACGACTTCAATTCTAGTACAAAAAGACATTTGACATTTTCATCCGACCTTTGTCGTGTGAAACGAAAAGCATAATACAGATTTGGAAGAGTCGTGTATTTTAGAGTCGAAAACGACAACGGTAATCGAGGTGATTATTATACCCTATTCTAAGGGTATATTAATTTTGACACATAGTTTGTAACATACCTTAATATTGCCCGTAGACCCCTAAAAGTTACTATATTTATGATCAGCATCGATAGTAATGTCGATCTAGCCATGTCCGTCCGTCTGTCGGCAAAAATTAGGCCTTTAAACTGGACCTAGAGAGCTGAAATTTTAACCATATACTCTCTAGGGTCCCGAAATAATCAAGTTTACGAATTTTTGAAATCCGCCCACAGACACGCCCACAAACTCAAAAAAACAAAATTTTGGAAAAATCGAATTTTGAGCTAGAATGCTGAAATTTTTTATATATGATCTATGACTCCTAAAACTGCTCGGAATAAAAAAATTTCAAAATCCGCCCACTGACACGCCCTCAAATAAATAAAACATTTTTTTGAAAATCCAAAGTTTGAGCTAGGGAGCTGAAATTTATAATATATACTCTCTAGGGGCCCTTTATGCTCATGTGTTAATTTTTTTAAATCCGCCTACTGACACGCCCACAATTAAATAAAACAATTTTATTGAAACATCCAAGTTTGAGCTAGGGAGCGTTTTTTTTGATAAAATCCTTTATATGTTATATAACAAAATATGTAGAGCGTTCTTAGCAATTCAACCATACTTAGACTTTTGTCACGCCCACTTATGAGGGATAGGAATAAGAATAGGGTATCCAACAGTTCGCCCAAGCGGACTGTAGCCCGTCCCTATGTTTTTGTTTTGGTTTTTCGGCCTTATTTCTTGGGGTGATATATCCAACAGCTGCAAAAAAGGGGCAAAATTCCTGGATCACTCTAATTGCGGTTGTCGATTAATTGATCGATGAACGACTTTTTTTAGATGTCGATATTTTTCTATTTCACAATCGTTTGCTACGTATTGTCATTTTCTGATCGATGTGTAAGGAAGGTGGTATCTGGAAGTGTTTTTTTTTTTGTGAAAATAAAATTGAAATAAGTGTTCAGTTCAAAGGTTTTAATAAACAAAACACAAATTGAAGGTTCGGTGGGGCTTCTGAAAAAAAAAATCCGGACATCACGAAGGGTATTTGTGTTGAGAGCTAGGCAAACATGCGTTTCAAGCACTTAGAAACTTCTTTTAGCACTATGGACACCGTGTATTTTGCAAGACCAGGACAAAATTCATTGCCTGCACTAACATGGTAAGATCCACAGAATCTCAAAGCTGTAGCAAATTTGACTATGTTAGAAATTCAATCGCATATAATTGTTGGTCTGAGTGTTGGATCAGTTTCAGCTAGAAGGTCTGCGAGTATGAAACCTTCTTTAGATTAGCTAAAGTATTTAAAAAAAAAAAAACATTTAATTTAGCAATTAAAAAACTGTATTCCATAAATCTTACATGGTTTCCTCAATTTCTACAGGCTGCACGGGAAATGCAGAAACACCATCTGTCAAATTTATTTTATTTTATTTATTTATTTATTTATTTCATCAACAAGCTTAGCTTACAGACTACGAATTTAAATTTATATATAATACATTAAGTTTAATTGATTGAAAGATAAAAATATACTTTTGGCATTAGTTTGTAAGCAATCTAAATAAAATGCTCTTGAAGCGTTCTCTCGAAATATGAAAATTCGTATGTCTGCTTACAACAGTGAACGAATTAAGGCATCTGGTAATTGGCTCATTCCGACCATAGTTTGTTCTATGCCCCTATTGGTAAAAGAAGTGACTATCCCTCAGGAACCTTCCCCTAGCATTAATTGGAAACATGGACAAAAGTGCACAACTATCGATATGTGATATGTCTCTCGAAAACATTATGTCATGGTCATTCCTTCTAGCTTTAAGTGTCATTAAACCTAATAGTTGACATCTAGCTTTATAAGATGACTGAAAATCCCAACGCATTTTAAAGAAGACATATTTTGTAAATCGCATTTGCACTCTTTCAATACGGTCCGAATGTGATAAGTAGTTTGGATTCCAAGCAACATCGGCGTATTCAAATATTGATCTTACTAGGGTATTGAAAATTTAAAATATTTGTAATATTCGTGAAATGACAACCAAACGATGCAATCAATAAATGCGAATTCGATATCGGTAATCGACAACTGTAATTGGGGCCAGAATCGTCGCTAGATGTTAGTCTACAAATTTCATAGTCAAAGTTTAAAGTTAGGGCAGATGGGTCGCTGACTAACGAACATACGGACGGGATTGCGGGACACACTTGTTAACCTTTCCTGTAGTCTTAATACTCGTAACATGCGGCATACTCAATTAAAGCTTATTTCACAATAACAAAATATTTTTCTTTAGAATACAATATATAAGAGAAAGTTAAAAGTCTCGTTGTACGAAAGGTCTTAGTTTTTAAACTTTGGAGTAACAAATAACCTTATTAACGACCCGAACAACCTTAACAGATGTCAACTTTTAGTACCTGTGGGCCATTAATTATAGTAGTTGTTTTTGAATGTTAATGAGTTGGAAACAAAAAGTTTTATCTTATAATTATGTAATACGACTATTTTAAATTCATTTACATTTCACTATTCCTATTAATTATATTTGCTTCCAAGTAACCTATGTTTATCTAATATGATAAAAGCGCATTTATGTATACATACATCAAAATTGATTTTATATTATTGGCTTAGGAGTTTCAAGTAGTGGAAGTTCGATTATGAACAGTTCACACCGAAAAGCTGAAATTCCATACAATAAACCGTTACCTTACAAATGCTTTCTCATTCTTCGTTAGAGAGCTCACTAGAATTTGTCATAGAAAATGGTGCATTTCTGGTGGAAGTTCGATTATGAACAGTTCAATTGCTTTTGTTGTTGCTCGGAAACTACTCAAAAACTTTTGGATGTTTTTTCACTAAACTGTTAAAAAAAATTTAATGAACAAGAATAAAAATAAAAACTAAAGTGAAATTTGATACAATTAAAAATGGGACTCGGTAAGGACATAGCTCGGGATGAAATAATTGTCCTTGAGGGAAATAAGACGTAACATTAACAGGTCTGTTGGAGTCGTACGTAATTACGTTAGACTTGGTGAAAATTACACGAATTTCGACGGCATAATGTCACATCCACTGATATTCCAAGGGAATTTCTCTTTCTATCACAGCAAGGAGGGTACGACAAATTTTAAATGAAGACAGAAACCAAAAGTACCGTAAACGGGTCAAAAAAAATCCGCTTACTCATGCTCATAAAGATGCGAGGCTGGAGTTTGCGAGAACTCACGTAGCCTGGATAGAAGAATGGAATAATGTTATATTCAGTGATGGAAAAAAAATTAATCTTGACGGCCCCGATGGTCTTTCAAATTATTGGCATATTTTGCGAACACCTCAGGTCAAAAGTAGCAGACATAGCGAGGGAGTTCCGGTTATGATTTGGGCGTCATTTTGCTCTGCGGGAACATCACAAATCGCGTGGTTACCAAGAAATTTTAACGCGTCTTTGTAGATCGATGTGCTAGATCTCAATGTACTGAGCATGACGCGAAAGTCCAGAATTTAAGGTCCGTTAAGGAATGGTTTTCACAAAACAATATCGAAGTAATGAAGTGGCCGGCTCGACGTACAGACCATAACACTTACTCACATGGAGACAAATCCACCACGTCAATCAGCTTAAAGAAGCTATCCGAGAGGCTTGGTCGTCAATCAGCCCTGATGAGCGTAAAAGCCTTACCATGTCTATGCCAAATCGCCTTTCAGATGTGATATAAAATAGAGGAGACCCCACTCGTTATTTAGATTTGTTTTTTGAAAAAAATTCCATCGTTGGAATTCAAAAAAAAACTGGAAAACCTTCATGTGTTCGTAATCGAATTTCCAATCATTTTTCATCGTTTTCTCTTGCTTTCTTAAACCTTTATTTTGGAAGTCGAATTTTATTTAACAATTTGTTATTTATCATTCATCATTTATTATTACGCTTTTACTTGTATGTACACTTAAAATTTTCAATAAATATTTTTAATTTCTTAGAAAAACTAATTTTTTTTGTTGTTCATAATCGAATTTCCATTACTGTTTATTACATATACCATTCAGTTTTTTTTATTTTTATCCGACCAAACATCCAGAGTATTTTTCTTTCAAAAGAACCCAATATTAGCACCTCTTTCCACAATATCATCCTGCACTCAGCGGCGCATAGAAGAATTGGCCGAAGTAAGTTGCGATGGAGCAGGCATTGTCCTTTGAGTTGGGAGTTTCGAACCCACTTGTTTTGCCAAGCCGAAGAAGCAGCGATCTCCGTTACGTTAATTCTCCATCGGGTCTTCACCAAGGTGTCATTCATGGAGTTGATGTTTACTGCAAGAGGTATATGAACTCTTAAACCACAAATGACTAGCAAGAGTGACGTTTGGTCCTATGAGGTGGACAGATTTTTGTTTCTTTGGTAATAGCATGTACTTGTCTTTAACTTCAAGACCAACGGGTTCCGCCTGGGCTTTAATAGCCGTTAAAGCGTCTACCACGGCAAGTTGGGAATGGCCGATGGTTTCGAAAGCTTCCGCATACCCCAGTAGTTGGACGGATCTATTGAAGATAATGCCTTCCGTGTAATCACCTGCCCTGCACACTATCTTCTCCAAATACAATGGACCGTTACCGAGTCTGAGTGCTCTGGGATTTGGATTTCTTTTAATAAAAAAAAAAAAAAAAAAAAAAAATCTTCTCCAAAACGGAATTGAAGGAGTTACATGACAGCGAATCTTCTTGCCGAAATCCAGAGCTGAAAGAGCTGCTTCCAAACTGCACATTAAACTACATGTTTTAAATCTTGTTTCGACTTGTTTAGAGCTATCATATGCGCCGTTAAAGTCGATGAAAAGATAGTGAGTTTCTTCTTGAAATTCCTGTGTCTTTTCCTGGATTCGCCTAGGTGTGGACATTTGGTTTATGGGACCTTCTACTCAGGATTTTACTTTCCACCCTTCTCCTGGGTATTCCTCCTTCGCTGTCCTTTATTTACATTGCAGCGCTTTTAAAGGAGCATCTTCTGTCACCTTCTTCCGGTAAACGCATATCATCTTGGGTTTTTTCTCTGGTGCGACTGGTAGCCTACGCCTTGGTTACCTCCTTGATGGTTTTGCGATATCGGTTCCAGATATGCTTGTGGTTGGTGAGTGAGTGCGTAGAGGAAAGTCTCTCGTATTAAGGTGTCGAATTTCTTCTTTTGGGCAGTTCGACGCTTCTTTTTCTTCAGAGTCTGCGTTTGCCCGCCACCATTTGTGCACTTTTAGGATGTTGGATGCGTGCACGCGTTGATTAGCATATTGTGGATTTGGTTAGCAGTTCGACCATCTGAAGAGCACCAGGTTCCTGTGTGGAACCTTGGCCTTGGAAACTTAGTGCTACTTATCACCGTATTACGAGCTGCTACGAAATCGATTAGTCAGTAGCTGTTATCTGGGTTGTGGAGGCTGTGCTTAGCAACTAATCTGTCGAATATGTCTTCACCGACTTTAGCATTAAATTTCCTCGAGTTCCAATTCAGTTTTAATTCGATCTTTCGATTCTATCATGTAAACGTAGCAGTTGACCATGTTTTTTTTTGCAACAAACGTTGATGTATAGACCTTAAAATAAAAGTCGGTTGCGGTTCATGAACCTGTAAATTATACATCCATGACAACCGTGATCATGTTGGGCCTTACCAATAACGAATTTAATGTGGAGTTTAAATAAGTGGTCCCGTTCCTGACAAATGTGATATCTACTGTGAAAAACTGTCTTTGATTCGATTGCATTCGCTTCTTTTGTTTACCACCCAATTAAAGATATGTAACGAAATTTTATTTGATATTCCTTCCCAGTTATTCGTAATTGGGTTGGAATAAGGGATGCATGCGAGAGCTGTGATAAAGAAACTCCGCCCACCATTCTGTAACGACTTATACTCGTCACCGAATTCTAAATGTCGAAAGGAATGTCGGGAAGACGGTTATGCGAGAGCGAGAGGCGTAGCTATGCTTTGTCCTCCTATTCCTCACAATACCCGATCACCACTGCGTCTCACTGGTCGGACCGTAACCGGATATACGCACCGAAATGCGTAGTTGTAAATGCGACCGAGTTCCACAAAATTACCTATCGCCCCGTATACTACCCTTATGACGTTAGGTACATAATCCGGAGCCAGTCCGGGCAGATGGGAACGGTAGGGTGTCCAGGCCGTTGAAGCGTAGGCATGCTAGTCGTTGCTCATCCTAGCTCGTCGGATGGGGGGGATCTTGCGACTTCAGCTCTGAACGGTGTTACGTTTTTTTATACATGCCTCAGAACAGGTTACGAGGTTCTTTCCTCGTAGTTATCCCAGTGGTGGTGCTTAAGATGCAGTGTAGTCACCTGAGTGGGTGTGTGTGTGCCCTCCCTCATCATGAGACTTTACAGCCTCACGAAATCCATGGCTAATCATGTCACTCTATTATTTATGAAAAGCCCCTAACTTAAATGCCTTCCCTTACCGTCGTTCACCCGATTTCACGGGTATCAGCGTCTGCCTCCTCCACCTGATGTACCTAGATATATATACCATCGTTAGCGGGGGTATCTCGTTTGGAGTCCCAACAAAAGATAGGGGGTTATGATTATAATACATTTTTATTTGAACTCTAAATCTTAAAAATATTTATACAAGGGTGATATTATCATTTATATGTTTCAATCTTAAAAATGATAATATAATTATGAACTTAAAATAATATATGTTTATGAACTTAAATTAATCTTATAGTTAGGAACGTAAAACAATCTTAATAATACGTCTACCAATTTGCAGTTGTCAATCAAGGAAGGTTCCAAATAATTAAAATCTGATCGATGTAAATGTTCCTAATAGTACCGATACACCTTTGCTCTAATTTTAGCAAGTACCCTTGTATTATTATGGCTGGGCTGTGTCTCTACTTAAATCTCCTTTACCATGGGTGTGCGTAATCGCAACTATCGCCACGGTCTCGGTAGAAGATGTCACCGAAGGCGCACGATGTGTATCGTGTTCCCTGGTTCGAGTATTGGTTTCTCACCGGTAATAATTTGGTTGTCCTACAGACCCGTAGATGCCGGGTGGTTTTGTATTGCCTAGTGGTCGATTGCTTTCCGTTTAGGTTCGTTGACTTTTGCGAGACTAGGTTGGCACTAACTGACAGGTTTATTGGGTTTGCACGTATTGCAAAGGGTGTGTTCGCAGTTGGTGGAAATTGAATGGGAAGTGGTGGTTGAAGTTCAACCGAGTGATTTAGGTGGTGAGTGGTTTGACCAAATAAATGAATTATTCGTTACGCCGAGTAGAAAGGAAAAAAAATACATCCCTTACAGATAATTGTTTACGTTGTGGGAAAATCACTCTCTTGGATTTATTATTATCTTAGAAAAATGTTGGTCTGGTGGTTTCGTGTGCAGGTTTAATGACACATTTTTGAACGCCTGATTTGAATTCAAAAGTAGGACGGATCAGATAATTTTTATGCGACAACAGGAAGAAAATTAGCATTCAAGATCAGATGTTCGCCAGTTGTACAAAAAATGTATCAATGTGACTAAAATATTATATGGCTATATATATACCTATATACATCTATATATGCCAAAAATTCGGCGATTGAGTTAAGAGTCGCTTGATAATTGTATCAAAACTTGGTATAGTTCTATAAACTTACAGCCGAATTAATAAAAACTACCTCATTTTCTTCTAATTCACAAATCAACTACAATGTGGATCAAAAGTTAATTCACAGCTAATTAATTAAAAATCATGTCCATGCAACTAATGCTAATTGTCGTTGAGTTTTAAATGGTATGCAAATTGGAAATCGTTAAGTAATAAATTTGTATGGAGATACTATATCCAATATCCCATTTGGTTCAAAGATTGGCTGTCAGAGTCAAAAAGTATGTCAGTTATATTTGAACTTACATAATTACTCGTTTATTCACCTACTTACGTGAATTATTTGGTTGCACGTTTATCAACATCATTTAACTTAAAAAAAATTGTTATTAAGATTTCTCATTTAATTCATTGATTAAAGATAATTCACCCTTCTTTTTTTTTTTTATAAAATAAAGGAAATCCAAATCCCAGAGCACTCAGACTCGGTAACGGTCCATTGTACTACCAGGCAGAAATCCTCCTTTTGGTATAGAGGCATGTGAATGGGTGGCGTATGTTGTTGTTCCCCGTGGGGATTGAACCTGCACCGCATGGGTAACAAGCCAACACACTAACCTCTACACCGTCGCCACCCTCAATTTACGTTTATTAATTCGGCTGGTAGAGTTTTCCAATAAGAGATTTCATTTTGATATAACAAGAAAACACGTATTTTTTAATAATATATAATTTGAATTTTATTTGAGTCAATAGAAAATGACTTCCCATTAAACGAAAAATAACATCAGCTTAATGACATCAACGACCTCCACGACCAAGCTCTTTTGATCAAATGTCCAATCAAATGTTTGCATATTCACAGCTCTAGTTTATTGATAACGGCACGGATGTTGGCTTTTACTGCTCCAATTACCTGGGTAGCTTTGGCATAAACCTTCTCTTTAGCAAGGCCCAAAGAGAGAAATCGCACGTTCTCGGCGAACAATTCTGAGCACCTGATTAGTGGCTCAGCGGTGTTGGTTTGATTTTGGTGCGTGGGGTTCGATGTTCGAATGAGGATCACCTCACGACGGGTGTTTAACAAGGCCATTTTCCCGCAATGATTTTTTCCATTTTACAAGAATAGTATGTATATATAGAACCGAAAGAATGGAGAAAAGATTCAAAAGCTTTGCACTACGGAATCTTAATTGGAATGATGGCTTACTCGACTATAATGTCGAGATGTGCTCTGATTTATACGAAAACACTTGAACACCGCAGGATTTGTCAATGTATTTTATTTATAAAAGATATTTTTGACAATCGAGTGAATTCTAGTGAATTCTTTTATTAGTTTTTATGTTCCCGAAATGTGGTTAAGAAATCGTAATTATTTATTTTATATTCCCATACACAGGATAAACTATGGCCTTAATGAGCCTATAGCACATTCTCTGAAATTATTCAATTCAGTTTTGCAAGGAAGTCGATCTGTGTATGCAAAAAATAGAAATTCACTGGAATCTCCATAAAGCTTAAATAAGGATCTTGTAATAGCCCTTACCGAAGCTTTTTCCGTACCGCAAACAAGCTCATTTTGTTCTCATTTTTAACATTATAGAAGTTGTTTGAAAATGCTACAAAAAGTAAAACGCGGCTTCGGTTGGCCGGATAGAAATTGAAATATTAATTGGGGTCATATCTCGAAATATCACTTGTTTACTAAGTACATAAGTCGTTACACTAATTTGTGTAAATATTTCAGGAAATTTGTGGTGCCCCTCTTTGGTTTTTGTGTCTCGAATTAAATGTTGTTTAAGTCAAAATTGTGTTTTTATTTGCTTTTAATATTAACAGAGCATGCGCTTTATTCCTCGGTGAATGTGCAATGAGTTCGCATGATTATTTAAGCAAATTGTAAGAGAGAAAATGGATTATTATACGATTACCTCATACGACTTACAACAATACCAAGTAAAAAGTTGTACCTATAGGTATCTGTTTTTCTTTAAAAGTGCATAAACATTCTAATCATTTCATTTGTCTTAAGAACCCGCACGAATGCCCTGAATTTAAAAATAGTTTCAGAAAAGCGATGGCAGAGGCAGATATCGAAAAAGAAATAGTTTAATTGCTCAAAACTACATAAATGAAAGTCCTAGTTTTTTGCCTAACACTGCAGTATTGGTTTCTGTTACAAATAGCCATAAAAATAAAGATCATACCTCAACTTATATAACTGCACTTTTTTAACACAGAAATTATTACCTACACTCCATTAAATATACACAAAAAAAAAATGTATGTTTCCACTACCAAAGCAGCACACACTACTTGTATTTTGCCGTAGTTTGAACTTCGAAGGCAAGGCCCAACAGTAGGTTTGCGTCTTAAATATTTATAAGCGAACACAATTTTACGCAGTCCTCCCGTCGACGTGCACAAATCAAGTTCTATAGTAAATAATATTATTTAGCGGTGTTCAGCTGTTTCGTAGTAAACTCCTATTTTTCATTTATAACCGTTACCGCATATAGCTAGTGATATAAATACAAAACGGTAATAGAAAAGTTATCGATTTCCTTACACAAAAGTGTTAGAAAATTGACAGAAGGTGGACTTTGCAAACAGTTGAGTATTGTTCAAATGTGCGTCTACAGTTTTATTAATGTCGTTTTCGATTGGTAATCCGGAAGATAATCCACGATCCGGGCTCAGGATGCCAATCGTATAAGTAAACACTTCTTATTTCATTTTGAAGTATTAGTGTAGTTGTATATGTGAAAAGTGCAAAACTCAGATGTAAAATTAATTTGCAGTCGCTGTGTTCGTGTTTTGTATGGACCAAAATTACGCGAACGCGTTAAACAACATAAAGTTACCGGATTTCCACATGTCAAAAATTATAAAGGTATGAGACGGACTGAGAAAAACAACAAAGTAAGGAACGAGCAAAAAACACCCAAGTAACTTAGCGGCATTTAACAGATTTCATAGATCAGCCCAAAGAAATGTCCTATTCCTGAGTTGAAATTCCTAGCATTGGGAAGCCTCTTTCTCTGAAAATCCATAACAGCATTGCACTAAAATATGAAAGAAGCGCTTTATTGTGGACTTAAACTTCGATCGGTAGCACAGTTTTTACGGCGTTTTCTACAATCCATGTCCAAGGAAACGCGACAGTGAAGTGAATCTCAGATACGTCGTTTTCTACGATAGGGGCATACAAATATCCCCTCTGGAAAATTGCAAAATAATCAAATGTGACAGAAGAAGGATTTCATTTATCAATTTGATGTTTATGAATGTGTGAGTGCTTCTGATTTTGATTCTGAATTCAAATCCAGAAGGCAAATGTCTCTTCTATTCGAGTGGCAATCGAACACTTTCAGAAGCGTCCGAAGTTCTTGCGAACTCTCTGGATTACCAATCGAAAACGCGACAACTGTTATCTTTGTTGAGCACTTTAATCTA
This sequence comes from Portevinia maculata, assembly GCA_949715645.1. Lineage (NCBI taxonomy): Eukaryota > Metazoa > Arthropoda > Insecta > Diptera > Syrphidae > Portevinia > Portevinia maculata. The sequence continues at coordinate 283,376,460 of OX454526.1, read as the reverse complement.
TATCACGTAGTTGCATTTGCTTTTTTATTGAATTTATTCGATTTATGATTTATTTTTAAAAGGGTTTGTCAGTTATGACAGTTTAGCATGAACTCTCTAAGTGTTTTATACTATATTTTTCTTGTTCAATTAACTGCAAATAAAGTGAATACAATATTGTGTTTATTGACGTACAGACTAAAAACATTCCTAACCGTGATTTCTCAACAACGAAAAATTAACCGCAAAGTAGTAATTAAATTTTGGTGGTAATTATTATTTAATTACATTTTTAAAAGATGAATTTTTCTGACCTTAGTATTATGTCATAAAATAGCATGTCATCTTCCTTAGTAATTGTAAATAAATATGCTGTGCTAATAATTGGTCATATAAGTGACTGAGTGCTGCTGAGGTGTAAATATAGCATTGAACGGTATTCGCTTAGGAATGTGGCCTTTGTGACTTATTCATGAGTTTTTTTATTATGCTTTTGACAATGTTATTTTAATGTATTTGCCTTTGACTTCAAGGAGCAAACGAAAACCGAATAAAGTTCGAACGAGCAAGAAATCATATTAATAGTGTCAAATTCTCTTACGATGAAAATTTGAAGCATGAACACCTAAATAACACGGGTAGTAAAGAGGGCTACCACCCTACTACTAAAGCAGTAGATCATTTGCCTTTTGGCAAAACAAAAATTTATCGCGCAGCAAAACGAATTTCTTCCTCTTTTAAGAATATTTTATCCATACTTTGCTCTAAACGCCTCCACCCATGATTTGTATGAGTTGTTTTTTTTAAAGTTTGGGTTAGTAAAATCTCTTTGAAATGGATTGAATTTTTGTTTATATGTTCTGCGCTCAATCATCCGTAGGGTGGTGTTACTGATAGTCAAAGCTTTTGTTGTGGTTTTCAAAAAAGTGTTAAGAATTCTGACTCTTCACCAATCAAAGCATATATTGGCAATGACATTCCAGGTCAGCTTTATAGCGTCAATCTGTTGGCTGCTTATTTTGTACACAAGTTCGATAAACTAACTTAACGTGGAGAGTCTCTGCCTGAGACACTGAAACCTTCCATCCTACGCTGCTTCCAGTTGTCCAGCCCAAGCCCTCTGGTCTGAATAATTTTTGGAAAGAACCCGAGATAAGTTCTCCTTTCCTGCCGGTGGGCGCAGGGCGCAGAGGTAAGAGTGTTGAACTAGTAACCTAAAGGCCTCAGGTTCAAATTCCGTTAAGGCCAAGTAACACATAAGTTGTCTGTACTGTCAAACCTCTTGCTAATGTCTGACACACATCCTAGAGTATCAATTGTCATGAGAAGCTTCTCAAATTTGATGTTCGGATTCGGATTTAAATTGTAGGTCCTTTCCACTAAGCACAAGATGGTTGGAGAAGCTTTGCTTATCGTCCAGCGCTCGGCAGAAAGCAGAAATTGCAGTATCAGTGTTTTGTAGAGCGTACACTTGGTCTTCCGGGTGAGGAGTTTTGAACCCATTTGTTTTGCCAAGCCGAAGTAGCAACGGTTTCCTAGGGTAATTCTTCATCGGATCTCTTCTAAGTTATCATTCGTCGAGTTGATGTTTAGTTTGGTGAACTTCCTTACTACCTCGAAGTTGCTGCAATGGACAGATGTTGGTTTGTTTTTTAAAAGCAAGTAGGCTCTTCATTTTATCCGCGTTGACCTCGTTGCACACAAATTATGCATGGCTAGGTGTACCTTGATCTTGATATGTTAACCGGAAACTGAACAACAAAAATCGTTTTCACAATAATTGCAGAATAAATGTGAAAATCTGAAAATGACTGAAACAAAAATTGCAATGCATATGAAAAGCTGCCGCAAAGGTGCTTCGATTCGAAAACTATTTAATTATTTTATTATTTGTTCAACATATTATTCAAAATTGTTGAATTTTCTTCAATCTCCTTCTACGCCGACGATGTTAAATTCTTTTAAATCATTTCCTCCCCCCTTGACTCTGACCTTCTTCAGAAGACCTCAATAGCTTTTCAGTTTGGTGCCTCAAAAACTGTCAAATGTAAATCTCTTACTTTTTCACGAACGCGAACACAGTTTTCTAATAGGATATACATGTTGAACAACCAACTTATCGCTTCCGTTCAATCCATCCTCGACCTATGTGTTCTGTGTGACAGACACCTTAAAGTTCGGTCATATATTGATGAACTCATTCTAAATTCTTATTCTGTGCTTAGGTTCGTCAAACGGTAGTCTAACTAATTCACCAATCCCTACGTGACCAGATCTCTTCACATAACCTTCATCCGCCCTATTCTTGAGTACGCCAGCCAAGTGTGGTCACCCTACAACTGGTAGAATAGAAAGTATCCAACGTATTTCTACGTTTTTCTCTTCTTTGACTCCCCTGGAATCACCTTACGCTGCCTCCTTATCACAAACGCCTTAATTAAATGGACATTCAGACCCTTTAAATATGAAAAGATGTCGCTGGCATCCTAGATCCTACTTACACATCGTCTCCTCAGTGGCTCCATCGACTGTTTGTCTATATCTAAAGCCTCCTTTTACACCAACCCTCGTAATTTACTTTCCTCCCAGTGTTCTACCTCCCGACATCGCACGTCCTACGGATCGAATGAACCGATTTCCGGTATATCGCAAAAGTTCAATCCCAACGTCCGTGAGAGGGTTAGTATCACTTTAATCCTTACCCTAGCCTGGAATTTTCAATGTAAATTGTCCCGTGAAACACTCACAGAGAGATTAATGCTGTGCCCAAAAGGTGAAACATCGTAATTCGACTAAAGTGGTTTTAGCTGTTTAAGGTTAATTGAAACTTATTTTCCTTGCTCTGTTTTTCAAAAAAAAAAATCCCGTAGACCTTGAGAGTAGCCATGTCCCATTGGATTAGTATCGATGTTTAATGAAAATCATTCGCTTGAGATGAGGTCGAATATTTTGAACTCTTCGAAGATATTCGAGATATAGGCATTGTTCTGTTACTCTTCCATACTTATCATTATTCTATGTTTTGTTTATATATTAAGATGGCTGTTTTTTTATTTAATTGATGTGTATAGAATCCTTCAAGGCACTGACCCACAAGGAGATTAAATATTTGGAGAAACACCAATTAATTAAACGTTTCAAAGGCTAAGTCAGACCATTGGCTTTCGAATATAATTCATTAGACAGGACAAACACCTCCAAGGTACAAGCAGGGGGCGCTTATTAATTATAGTACTAACGGTTTAAAAAAAAAAAAAAAAAAAAAAAAAACAGTGTTACATAACACGTGTGGTTCAACTCATTGATGTACCAAAAAGATGATTACTAGTTATTGGTGGCCAAAGAGACATTCTGCTTTTGAGCACAATTTAATAGAAAAGTATAATTGGATGGTAGCCCTTTTTTATTACATATCACTTTTAATAATGCTGACGACTGTTGTGAATATGAATGGATAATGACATCTTTGGGAATAGTGTTTGTTAAACATCAATAGTACTGTCGATAGTTATTAAGTATCGAAAACATCGATATTTTTAATTTACCTCTATAGTTTTTGTTATGATTTATGTATCTAGGGAAATATTCTCTTTTAATTTTTAAATAAAGTACGAACAACAGTGCTTTTCTAAAAATGTCGCTTTTAATCTTTCTGATGGCATTTCTCAGAATTTATGAGAGCTATTATGTCTTATTGCACTATGTAGCAAAATGTGGTTCGAGTAGTGTGTTAAAGTGCATAAATTATGAATCAAAGGTAGATTTAGCTAGTGATAGCCTTTCAAGACAAACTATACAATGTTTAAGAAACATGACTTTAAAACCTAGGAACAATGCCGAACATTATTTGCAAGAGGAGTATACATACGGTGGCCATACGTCCCGTATTTCCCGGGACAGTCCCGTATTTCAATTGCCTGTCCCGGTTTTTTTTTAAGAAATACGGGACATATAAATGTCCCGTATTTCAATTTTAGTCCCGTATTTGTCTATTTGTAACACGTGCTATGGATATTTGAGTCAGTGCAATGCATCTGTACAAGAAGTTGAAATTTTAAGCTCGGTTGTTCTTCGAAATGTACCTTCCATGGCCAGTTGTAGAAGCAAGCTCAGCTTTTGTAAAAGAAAAGCGAAGCGATACAAAAATTGATGGCTCGCATTATTTAATGAGTTTAATTGCTTAAATTTTTTTATAAATTTAGATCAAATTAGAGAATGGTTAAACAACAGTCGGTCGAAAATGGGTAGATATTTTTACACATTTCTCAGAAAGAAACATTGCTTTCGCTAACTTCTTACAAATTGCCAAATTGAGCTTGTGTCTACCAGGTTCAAAAGCTCCCATGGAAACAGTTTTTTCGATAATGAGCAATGTATGGACCAGCGAAATATCCCAGGTAAATGTAAAAACCTTAAAAGCTATATTAATTGTAAAGTGCAATTACAATTTAAGTTGTCTTGAATTCAAAAATTATTTAAAAGAAAACGACAATATTGTTAAACAGATTTGTTCATCCAATAAGTATTGAGAAAGAACTTATTATTATTTTTTTTTATTAATTAAATGCTTTATTTCATGTTAGGGTACAAAATTGATTTTACAAATTTAATTCAATGTTATATAGTACTAGCTATAAAATAGTTAAGTACAGTCTGTTGTCCAAATGACAAGAGTCGAATGTACTATGTAAATTTTCAAAAAAAAAAAATATGTTGTGGGGAGTTACTAAAAAGAACCAAAGAGCAGTCTTTTTAAAATGCAAAAAGAGAAATATTTTAAAAGACAAGAATAAATGAATATATTGACAAAGCATATACTTTAACAATGAATAATATTAATTAGTAAAAAAAACTATTCAAGGCTGAATAATCCAACGACAGTAACCATTTTTTAATACCGTTTAGAAATACATTTTTCACTCTCTCACATCTAATAGTATAAGGAAGAGAATTATACAAACGGGGTGCGATGGCATAGTAAAATCGTCCAAAGTGTGTTTTATGAATTGTAGGAATGGTAACAAAATTTCTGGTATTCACCCGTAAGTTATGGCTTTCGATATATCTTACAGAGTAAAATCCCGAGTTTTCAAAGAAAATTTTTAATACTTTGTAGCAGTAAAGGTGTCTTAACGGAAGAGTTTCGAGGTGTTTGAACAAAGGCAAACTTGGAGTTCTGCGATTAACTTTGCACAAAATGCGTATTGCGTGTTTTTGTTTTACTAGTAATGGCTCTGTTTTATTAAAATATGCACCACCCCAACAAGTAATACCATATTGCAGCTTAGATTTGAAAAGACCATTATAAACGAGTTTAACGATTGATTGAGGACAATAGAGGCTAAGATGATATAGTTGTCTTACCACTTTGTTAAAATACTGTTTAAGATATAAGGTATGACTGTACCAACTGAGCTGATTATCTAAACCAATTCCTAAGTATTTAAAGTTGTCAACACACTCAATTTTAAAACAATTACTGCAACAAGACTTCTGATTATAAAAGGTTATAGAATAATTGTCGTAGTTAGGTAAACGAAAACGTTCGCAACTCGGAGAGTGATAATATATAGGCAAGTCAACACAAATATTGCTTTTTATATTAAATAACATAAATTTAGTTTTATCACTGATAATAAGTTTGTGTTTTATAAACCACATTCTTAATAAATCGAGATCATAGTTTACATCCGAAAAAACGTTAAGCAAACTTTTACTGGAGTAAGAAAGAGCAGTATCATCAGCAAACGCTGTAATTAAGCCTTTGAAAGGTTGAGAAAATAGAGAATTAATATAAATCAGAAACAAAATAGGACCTAGGACTGAACCTTGAGGAACACCAAGCTCGATGATATTCGATGAGCTGTAGATATTTCCTATCTTTACCATTTGCCTACGATTTTTCAAATAAGAAACAAACCAATCATAAATGTAACCTGTAAACCCTATACGGAAAAGTTTATCAAGTAAAATTGTGTGATCCACCATATCAAAGGCCTTAGTGATATCAATAAATAAACAACCCGGAGTTTCAGATGAGTTTAAACTAGAGTACAGTTCACCAGTTAATTTTAACAGTGCCGTCTCAGTAGACCTACCGCTTCTAAAACCAAATTGACAATCACTGAAGAAATGGGTTCTCTCTAGAAATGACAGCATTCTAGATTTAATACCCCTCTCAAATACTTTTGAAAATATCGATAACAAAGATACAGGGCGATAGTTATTTAAAGTGGTATTATCACCTTTTTTATGGAGTGGTATTACAACTGCCGTTTTTAGTGATTCTGGAAATATTCCTAACTGTATACTTATATTAAAAATATAGCATAAGACATCCGAAATTTGAAATGAAATTTTCTTCAATATAAAGCTAGAGATGTTATCAAAAGAAGTTGAATTTGATGTTTTTAGAGAACAAATAATTTTATGAATTTCTAGAGCAGTGAAATGTACACAGAAAAAACTCTCTGGTTGATTATCCATAACTACTAAATCGTCATTACTGATGAAATTATAGGCGTTGTTCGATGAGCTCTGAAAAGAACTTATATTACAAAAGAAATCGTTAAATAAACTAGCAATTTCTAAGGAGTCGGAGACAGTAGAGTTGTTGACATTCAAGACAATATCCATTTCCGAAGTTTTTCTATTAAGTATTTCATTAACAATACGCCATTCTTTTCTGGAATTGCCAAGACTTGCTGTTAATTTATTGCGAAAATAATTATCTCTGCAAAGAGGGATTTCCACTTTGAGTTCTCTAGTTATATTTTCATAAAACTTTTTAAGTCTAGAATTATATGGGTGTTTTTTTACTCGAAAACAGAGCCTATTTTTCTTGCGGATTTTGTTCAAGAGCGATGGAGTCATCCATGGCTTAAGACATTTAGTTCTGCTGTTACTAACACTTATTATCGTCTTGCTTTTGGAAATGTGAAATTGCAGCTTATTAAGAAATATATCGAAAGCAATTGACGGATCAGCTGTGTTGAAAACTTCGACCCAGAATTCAAGATTCAAACGGTCTCTAAGAACATTAAAATTAATTTTATCAAATGGTTCATACTCAGTTGGTATGGTACGCGGAACATTATAGTCAAATTGAATACATGTTAAGCTGTGGTCGGTTAATTTCAAATCATATGATGCAGTTTTGAACCCCATTAAATTATTACGATGAACCCTAGCAAATACATGGTCCAAGTATGAGCTAAAACGAGTAGGCTGAGATAGCAGTGAGTCAAAACCGAATGCAGAAAGAGACGACAAAAAGTAATCGACGTCGGTTGAGTCTGACAAAATATTAATATTAAAATCCCCGAGTAAAATTATATTTTTACAAGTTTGCAATTCCAGAAACCCACAAACTCTTCAGTAAAGGTTTTAGCTGAACATCTGTGGAGTCTATAAACACATATAAAGCAATAGCAAATACCAGAAATTTCACAACTAAAACTTATTATGTCAGCACTTTGTAAATTAAATTTATTGATTTTTTTCACTACTATGCCACTCCATTTTATCGGAGTACCACCAGCTGCATATGAATCATTGCACGCAGCATCAAATAAAAAATTAGGAATACTAAAATCAGAAATTTCATCTTCAAAAAACCAAATTTCAGAAACAAAAATTAGATCTGGTAAATGGTCTAAAGAGGAAAGATGAGAGAAAAATGTATCAAAATTCATTCTTAAGCTTCGAATATTTTGATGAATTATTGAAAAACCGAAATATTGTTCATTGTTACTGTGATCTATACAATAGCAATTGGAATGATTAGATAAAGAAGAAAAGTTATTATTATTATTACTGTCAATAACTGGAGAAGATATACAAAAATCATTATTTGAATTAATATTTAAATTAATCATTATAATAACAAAAACAGATGAAAGGTTAGTTATTAACTCCCTCAAATTTTTGTAAATTTTCAAATGAACGTATTATAAATACTTTATCGCCTTCTTTTCTTCTAATGAGTATAGTTGAATTTCGCACCCAAACAAATTTACATTTGTTACTATGCTTGAGCTCATTTGCTTTGTTAAGTAGAGACCGTGTGTAACCAGTGAGACAATCATTCATGAAAATTTTCCTGTTGCTGCTGCTTGACTTTCCATCACCACCAATGCAGTTGTTGTTGTTCATGCCAAGAATCTCGTTTGATATTCTGCCTCTATGTACTCGCATACTTTTCATAGCATTATTCAGTGACGAGAACGTTACGCGTACAATGTTAGCCGGCTTGCTATTTGTCCCCACTTTCGCACTCTTGACAAAACACGATACGATATCAGCTGCGGTAGTTTGCTCTCCCATTGCGGTAAACAAAGTGTTGACTCTTTCTTTTACATTGGCAGTATTAACATCAGGAAGGCCAACAATATCAGCAACGCACTGTTTCTCCCGCTGCTCCAAAGAGTTGACTTTATTTTCCAACCGCTCTACTCATCTACTGTTTTACAAAGAGAAGTATTGCTTTCTTCAAGAATTTTAATTCTCATAAGCGCCTCAGTATTAACAAGTTTAAGCTGCACAATTTCGTTGTACAGCATTTGCAGTGTTATGATTTGCTCACCCGCATTGACGTTGTCATGTGTGGACAGTGTTGATGTTGTTGGTGCTGTAGGAGTGATATTGCTGCAGTTACTTGTTAGATGGCGATTAGATAATGCACTCTTCGATGGCATGGTGTTAGCAAGAGCATTAACAGGAGAGTCGATAATTGATTTTCTTCGCAGAGTAACACAATTATGGCATTTATAACACTGATTACTCTTATCATAAAAGTCAGTCTCGTTTTTGTCAATTTTGGCGCACTTTGCGTGGAAATATTCTTTGCAATTAGCACACTGAATTTTAAGTTCATGTCTTTCAACTTTTAAAGAACAACAGCCGCACTTCATAATGATACACTTTATAATTGTTTGTTTAAGAATCAAATATTAAAGAGTTGAAGTTAGAAAACTTAAATAAATGTTAATTTTTTGACTTTCTAAGGAGAGCTTTCTTAATACGTGTATCCCCACCAACATAGAAAGAAAAACTTATGTTGGGCAACTTCTATTTTTAACTTCCCAGTGGAAGTTCTTGTAATGGGGCCGATTTTGTGAATCGCGGATTTTGACATATCTCCACGTTTCAAGTCACCAGAATCCAAATTCAACGTTTTTATAGAGATATCTGTCCGTGTGTATGTACGTATGTGCGTATGTTCGTATGTGCGTTCGGAATTATCTTTCGCCACGATTATCTCGAGAACCAAACATGATATTGACATATGACCTCGTTTATTCAAAGCGTAATTACGTAACTCAGAACTGATTAAGTTTTCAGCGAAATCGGTCCAGCCGTTTTTTGTTAGTAAATAAATAACTAAAATAATTTGGCTATAATTGTACTATTATTGTACTTAGTGATATGCTTTCACTCTTTCTTAAACTATGGGTTGGATGCCGCTTCATAAAAGATTGCATCCCGTCAATCCCAGCTTTCTTCCTAGTATTCTAGGTTTCAGGGATTTTAATTTTTATAAAAGAAGCATAGTTGTAAGCAAGATCTCTGGTTTGAGTGAAAGTTGGGCCGTAGCACTGCTTTGCACATTTTATGAGGTACTCTTTAAGCGACACTTCTTGGTCAGTGTTAAATATCTGTCTTGCAGAATATTTTGGTTTGTCCTGCACAGCAAGTGAGACTAGACATACTTAATGTGACCATTTCACCTGCTTTTGGCGGGTTTTACACACTTTTTACAGAAAAACCCTCCACCCGCCACCACAACCATTTTCCCGCTTTTTGATAAAAAATCTGAATTTAATTATTTGAAGAATTTTCTTTAGTCCTTTTTTTTTTTAAAAAAAAAAAGATTTCTGCGAATCGGTGAATGAAGAGTACATGAAACTTTTTGAATACACAAAAACTCGCTTTTTGGCTCTAGGTCCAGCAAACAGAGCGAATTTTGGCAATGTTTGATGCAATCCCAGCAAATTTTTTGCAGCTCGAAAAATGCCCGGCCAAAATTAAGAAATTCTTCAAAGATCCATTGGCAAAAGCGTTACTTATGTTCGTAAGCGATCAGGCGAAAATGTTTCAGGAAATCGTTTTGAAAATCGAAAGCGACGACGTATCAGCGATCGAAGTAAGCGGTGCACTTAACGATTTTGTTGAAAAAATGGTAAATCGGAAGGAACAATCATTTCTGTCAGCAAGAATTCGTTCTGAAATCACAATAAAGACTAAATTGAGCGAGTGCGGTGAGAGCGCAGAAGACCGGATCGAAAGAGTTAAAAAGATTGCCGAAAACTTTTATGGCAACATTGCAATTTAAAAAAAAAATTGTTTTCTTTTTAAATTATTTTTTTAATCTACATGTTATCAGCGAACGCAATCGATTATGTCCAAATGGAAAAAGTATTTTGATGTCGTAAAATCATTCGCTTGGACATTGTTATATAATTGCCCTGAATGGAGAGATGTCGAAGGAGCAATGAGTGAATAGCTGAAAAGGGATATTTGAAGATTGACAAAAGTAATGAGCTTTTTGATCAAACTAATTACGTACGAACGTATGTCACCGTGGGAAAAATAAATGAGTGGACAGTGGACTTAGAAGCAGATAAATTGTGATCAGCGTTGGATTGAGGTAGTTCAGTTCTTCAAAACAAGGAATGTCCCACACAACGAGATTGAGACACTCATTTCATACAACTCAACTGGATGTTGGAACTATCGAATCTGTTCTCTACGTTAAATATAATATCTACAGTAGTTGTATCAATTTTTATAAAACACTAAAATCGCATCCAGACATTCCCCGCCAAATATCTTCTGTGCAGAAGTATGAACGTTTGCCGATTCCGCAGTTGAAAGCCGATGATGATTCCGATTATTTTTTTTTTATAATTTGCGTGCGCTAAAGGGATTTCTTTTTTCTGTACACAGTACCCTTAAAGTGGAAACCACAGCGCAGGCATTTTGTTTTGTTGCTGTAAATAGCTTCCAGCAAATGATTCATTGCCTATTTCTGGGTGCTACTTACTGTATGAAAGAATAGAAGGATAGGAAAGAGGTTTGGTGCGATGGGATTTTTTTTTCTCAACAGGTGGCGCCTAAATTGATTTAGGGAGATCTGTTTTTGTTGTGTGTATTCAATTTATAAAAATCATGGCCCACATATTTTTTAAAAGAGTTTTATTAGATTTTACGTGACAATACGTGAAATAAACTGTTTTCTATTATTTTGCACTAAATATTTCAGGTCAGAATCTACTTTTGGTAAACCCGCTAAACCCGCCAAAACACGCCCGCTTTCAGCTTCAAAAAACCCGTCGCTTTTTGCCAAAAAATAAATGGTCACGTTAGACATACCTCACCTTCCCCGCTTTAATATAGTGAAATCGTGTTTATTTTTTGTAAGTACTGCCAAATACTGGTTGTTGCTACATAGTAGTGTGTAGTCGGAGGATGGAATGTTGACACCTGCCCCGCGTTTACACCATCCCCTTCTCCCCCTACACAATTTTTTTTATTTCATGGACTTCACTAAATTTTCTCGAGGTTCTTAAAATTTTCCAGACTCCACCGATAGTTTCATGAAAAACATCGATATTATCGAAAAGTTAAACTATCGATGCTTGGCAACAACGAACGACGGAGACGATTTCCTGTTACGATTTCGATAAGCCCATGTCGCAAAGTAAACATTCGTAACTCAGCACTGTGTTTAGTCATTGCGCTATCAGAGCCACTGTGCTAGATGTGCTGATACACTTCTTCATAACTGAATCACTCAGTAGCACGTTTTCAATAGCTGCAAGCGGCATGACATACACACCACGGCAGCCCTCCCGGTTTCAAACCACTTCGTCGCTGGTGTTGTTTCATTTGCGTGATCCAGGCGTTTTTAGGCCTATCCCTTTTTGGCGATTGTACAGGAACGTTGATTGATAATGCCTTTTTGACGGGGTTCGTAGGATATCTGCTTCGAATATGGCTGCACCAACTTAGCCGGTCACGCTCAATAAGGTGACCTAATAATGAAAAAATAAGCAAGCAAAAAGAGCGACTGTTTGTCCAATGGCGAACTGTTTTTCAATGTGGTATAAGCCACAACTTCAGAACAACATTAGAGCTCAATTGCAAAATTCTGTAGCTGGGAAGAACAACGGCAAAAGTTCAAACGTTGGGTTCATTTTAACCGAAGAAAATAGTTGGCATAAGGCAAACATAATTTTGGACTAGAAGGTGGAACCCGCGAAACCCACAGTTGCACCACTTGGGAATTATCAAAGTGGGAGGGTTATATCCCAGATTATAACCTCGCCATTAAAAAAGAAGAACGAATTAGGTAGAGGGCTAAGGTGCTGCCAACGAAGTTACCAACTTTCTTGTCGAATATTAAAAACATATCCTTTGACAAACTAACTAATTATTCCTAATCCTTTCTCTATTTTTTTAAAGCTCATCGGTCCAAACATTCAAAACTTATAATAGCATCCCATCATGCAACCAAAGAAACTGTACATAACACAAAAACAACTCATTGGATGTAAGGCGCCATATTACGCATTTAACTTTTGCAAACGAAATAAGACCTGTCTACTTTTTCCAGGGGCAGTCCTATACCTACTTATTGGATTCACATCGACTGTCATAGGAATTTTATCAATCATCTTTGACTTTCAAGACCTTGCACTCAAAGAACGCATTAAGGTTCGCCCTGGCCTTCCAGCCTATGAAATGTGGAAGAGTCCATCTGCCATTGGCATAGACATTGGTATCAAGATTTATATCTTCGCGGTGGAGAACCCTGACGAGTTCCTGAGAAATAAAACAGCAAAACTTAAACTCAAGGAAATCGGTCCAATAATCTACAACCAGGTGTTGCGGGCAGAAGACATCTTCTTTCACGATGAAAACTCTACTCTCTCGTTCTCCCGTGTCTTTGACATCGAATACGATGAAGAACGCAACCAACCAGGAATTCTAAATCAAACAATTACTCTTGTTAATCCCATGCTCCTGGCATTCGCTTCCATGGCGCATGACATTTTTTTTGCAAGAATTGCCCTCAATCTGATCGCCAAGGATGATCATGTCTTTCTGAATCGCACAATTTACGAGGTCCTGTGGAACAATTCATCACCGGTATTCGACTTAATAAAGAATATTCCCTTCGCTTCTCCACGCAACAACGCTGGAGTTTTGTACAATGTGAGTTATATTTTCAATGTCACCATGAAGTTATTAATGCGAACCCTTAGTCGTTTTACCCATCACCCCAACGATACAATGTCAATATAGGTTCGAAGCATGGTTATGAAAAGTTCTTCCAAATCAACACACTCAACGGACTGCCGGGGATTGATGTTTACAAGGAGAACTACCCAAAGCACTGTCCTTTCTCTCTGAAAGGAGCCACTGAAGGAACCGGCCTACCGCCACACATTGGAAAGAATGATATTATTCATGCGTACACCAAAAATCTTTGTCGGACCTATCCGTTGATATTCAATAATACAGAGACTGTAAATGGCATTGAAGCCTACAAATATATTCTTTCGGATGAAATTTATACCAGATTAGAGGATCCTGACTTAGATTGCTTAAAACAAACTGCAGATGTGCCTTTGCCCAATGGACTGAGCGATGCTTCAAAGTGTGCCCTTGGTAAGTGATGCTTCATTTTGACTAAAAATTTCGGGTGCCCAAATTAAGTTTCAAAAAATGGGTGTGCTTATTGTGTGCTCAATTCATCTGAATACGGTTATAAGTTAGAATTTTTCAGGACTTCCAATTGCCGTATCCAATCCGCACTTCTGGGGCTATCATGGCGAATGGGAGAACTATATAGAAGGACTCAACCAAAATCTGAAAAAACATTCTTCATATATTTTAGTGGAGCCTACAACCGGAGTTCAATTGGTGGGTATAGCACGACTTCAATCAAACTTGCCGCTGCCGCGTTTAGATTACTTCTCACCAAACATTCAGAGATTCAGCAATATGATTGTTCCACAATTTTGGATGGAAAATGTATGTTTCGATGAAAAAAAATCATCGCATTAAAAGCATTTCATTGGATTTGTTATTTTTCAGTTCATGATCAACAAGAACCCAAGGATTCATTTAATGGTCATCACATTCTTGTACTTGCCAGTGATTCAAAAAGGATTTGTGATTTTAGCCTTAGCGTTAAGTTTATTAAGTTTTTATAAAAGTTACTCTTGTAAGGTATATTTAAGTAAACTAGCGAAATTATCTCGGGAACAAGACATTAGTTCTGTTCCTTTATTGCCCAAGTAACTTCTTGTAAATTCTCAAATTTTGGGGAGTGGGGATAAATGCTTAATTCTTATAGAGGTTGAAGAAATAATGAAAAAGCGAAGGTGCGCTTTTGTATTAAGATGTACATAGTAAACAAACACATGACAGCACAAACATCAAATGAAAAATCAAAACAATTTGTGAAATTGAGATTAATAGAAATATTTATTTATTTAGGGGAAATATTTGAATAGGGGAAAATGCGATAAAGTATCGTTACTAGTTAGTCCATCAAATGAATTAAAAGAAAGTCATACGGATTCATGTGAAAGAAAAAGAAAACAATCTGAAATATCAACTGTCATATTGAGCACTGTTGACATCTGTTTTACACCTGCTAAAAGAAATTTCTTGGGTAGAAATTCGTAACTTTTTCAACTGATGGGAAGTACTCGTATTTGCCCACACGATTACCCACATCAAATGAAACTTGAAAAACTAATGGAACAGACCTATTACTTTAAAAATGGAACTTTGTTGTTCAGAAAAATGGCTTATAGCATAGCACAATAATTATATATTTATATTACATTATTATTAGATATAGTTAAATTTATACATGTATGTGATTTGGAATAAAGCCTCAAATTTGTTAAAGGTGTCCACCAACAAATGTTCAAGTTTAAATTTTAATATGCTCATGAACTAACAGGGTGAGTAAGAGAGATACTTACCAACCAGTCGCAATGAGTCACTGGTCAACCAGCGAAAGTCAATAGTCAAATGATAGACGAGTTACCATTGACGCAGTGGTTAGTGTGTTGGACTACTAACCAAGTAACACCTTAGGGGTGGCGACGGTGTAGAGATTAGTGTGTCGGCTTATGGTAAGGTTGGGCGTCAAACCAACCACGAACGAGCTCCTTCAGGTGCCCAGGCGAAGACCTGCATGTCTTTAAATGCTTTACCCCGGCATGGCGGCGTTTCCGGCCCTACTCGTGTGAACTAAATTTTTAACAAAAACAAGGATGCCGGTGGTACCGCATAATACAAGAAATGAAGCCCCAGAGGCCGTAGCAACCGATGACGAGATATCGAAGGAAAGAGAAGAGCAGCTCTTAGCTGAACCCTCCGACGAGAAGCTCGAGGTAAACAAGGCGAGAAAGAAGAAAAAACTCTCTCCAGGTCTGCTGAGGAAGATATAGTTTAAGAAGGCCAATTTATGGCGTTCTTACCGCCAAAGGAAGATCCTCTCTCACAGAGAAGGAGATAGCGTCTTTAGAATGGGCTAGAGAAGTTGTGCCACAGGACATCCTTACGAGGCCCCCCGAACCGAGCATAAGAACGGTCTACCGGCAAGAAATGCGGTTCCATAAGGCGGAGGGATGACGTCGGTAAGACCGACCCCAAAGGCAAAAAAAGACCCGCAGTACATAAGGAGGTTAAGCCAGGAGCCTAGCAATAAGCCAGGCCCCAGTGAACTTCAGCGAAAGCCGACTGAAAAAGCGGGTGATAACAGAAAAGAGTTTGCCTCGAAGAGAATAAGGTCTTCGGAAGACGCATCGAACGCTCCCAAGAAGGCCAAACAGGTTACAACGACCAAGGGGAGCCCCAAAAGGTCATCAGGCGCGTGGTGGACCGGCCCACGAGGTGACGAGGAAGCCATTACAGCTAGCTATGGTGGACTCTAAGAAACCAAGCGGGCAGTATGCAGTAGAGTGTGGGGAGTAAATTGAGCAGGCCCTGGGCTCTGCAATCGTAAACCACATCCTAAGGAATGCAGGTGCAAACGCCGCAGATGGGGTGGATCAAGGGTATCAAATACATTTTTTTTTTATAATTTGCTTACGCTGAAGGTGCTTTTTTTCTGTTGTTACAGTACCCTTATCGTGCTAAGAACATAGCGTAAGCATTTGTGTTTAACAGCAAGTACCACCTGTCAATATCGTATTTCATTACATGCTTTTCGGTGCTACTTACTAGGGTTTTTCGCCACGGGTGGTGTCTAAGTTGCTTAGGGAGATTACGATTTCATGTATTCGATATAAACGTAAAGAACGCACGACCTTCTATTCAGTAAGCGAATATACTACTACTGCACCATTGCCACCCGCTCATCACCTACGTCGACTGCAAATACCAGTCATCCGAGGACTTTGCCAAGACCGTTATAGACGGCCTAGAACTTTGTGAAGGAGCCATGCTCAGGGCTGGCCCGCCAAAAAAAGTTTCTAGGAAGGCAAGGGGAAGAACAGTTATCCCCGAAATGGGGGTAGTTAGGAACGAGATACTCCGCATCCTAGAAGTTTAAAACCAGAAGATGCAGGGATGGGAAATTGTAAGCGTGGAAGGCCCAAAAACAGTGCCAGAGGTTATATCGTCGTCTTCGACGAACCACCAGCACTGCTGAAGAAAGAGATGCAGATGGAGTTATCATTTGCAGCAAGCGAGGTTACCCTCAAGCTCCTGAAACGCACTGCAGCGGACGCACTGGCGGCTGACAATGTTGTAGGAGAGGATATGGTCATCGATGAAGATACTCCAGATCAACCTCCACCACAGTAAAGTCGCCTCAGGCAACTTGAGGCTGCTCCTGGAAAGGGAGCAGCTGGACCTGGCCCTAGTCCAAGAACCATGAATCTATAATGATCAAATTTGAGGAATATATTCTGAGTGGTCCCAGGCAAATTCATCCCATTTTAACACATAGCGCAGCTGTATGGTGGAAGGCCACCGAGAAGAAATGCTATCTCTCAAGCCTTACCGAAATTCAAAGAACGGCTTGCATTGGGATAACAGGATCATTCAGAACCACACCCACTGCAGCCCTGCATGTAATACTCAACCTCACAACCCTGGACATATACTGCAGCAGAAAAGCGGTTAAAACGGCCGTTAGACTCAAAGAGTCGGGACTGTGGTCTTTCAGGCCCCACGCACACGCATCCGTTGAGGCACGATGAAGTGCTTCGAAAGAAACAACAGCCACTGACTCTCTACCACACGCCTTTAAAGGGCGATTCGCTACCAGAATCCCCGAAAGAAGCGAATGGAAAAACAAAACAGTCACAGAAGAAGGCGAAGTAGCTATCTATAAGGATGGAGTCAGTAGTTCTCAAATCAAGCACGGTATTACAGTGCAGAAAATACCTAGACGAGATATCAATCGCCAATTTAGTGACCCTATACTGAGTACCAGGGCACAATGACATCAAGGGCAACGAAGAAGCAGACGAGCTGGCAAGATTCTAAAATCTATACAAACTCCGCTCAGTGGACTGACACGGAAAATCGACGTTGAATATATGACTAAAACAACCTCTGTTGGACCAACCTCGAAACATGCAGACACTCGAGGGAGCTATGGCCAGCGGTAAACAAAATCTAAGGTCATGATCGGTCTAAACCACAAAAACATACGCACACTGACGGAGGCCCTCACAGGACAAGGACACTGCGCAGTGGGCTTAAACGCGAAGCGGCTGGGCATAATGCACAACGATTACTGCAGGAGCTATACGCTATAGGGACGTTGAAGAAATAGAATCTATTCGTCACCTACTACAGTATAATCTCGATAATTCGAACCCCGTTAATTCGTTAACCCCTCTTATTCGAAATAAACTGCAGGTCCCTTGAAAAAATCCCGCTTATTCGTTAAAATACAGTGCATTTCGGTCCCCTCGCAATAATTTCCATATGCAAAGTCATATAAAACGTCTTATAATTCTTATAATTCGTAAGTTTCTATGAATAACCCCGTTTATTCGAAAAAAAAAGTCTCATTCCTCATCTTCAATACTCTGAATCACGTTTGTTACAATTATGTTTAATCACAAAGAAAGGACTTGGAGTAACATCCGGGGGCGAAAAGGGATTTTTTCACCCTTGCAAATGTGTGCACCTGCAGGCAATGGCAGCTGTTTCTGTTTCAATGTAAGCACGTGTATTCACAGACTTTCTGGTTAAAACGGTTACCGTTTTGCTAACGTAAATTTCCTATGACATTGCAGACTTTTAACCGTATGCATAAGTGTCTGTTTATTTGTGAAAAAAAAAATTGTACATAGGTACATATTATGTAAGTACATACCTATACCTATGTAGAAAAAATTGGTTTTTGTGCATAATATATACAATATATGTATTGTGTTAAATATTGAATTTGAAATTAAAACATAAAATCCCTTTAAATCGTATTTTTATTTTTTAAACCTTAAATAATTCGTAATCTCGCTAATTCGAAAACCCCTATAATTCGCAATAAACTCTAGGTCTCTTGACACTACGATTTATCAGGATTATACTGTATATGAATGCCCTGTCCTTAGAGCTAACTGATTCAAGATTCTTGGCGGCTTCTTCTTTGAGGGGATGGACAATCTGACCGATAATGAGCTAAGCAAACTCCTGAGATTTGCATATAGATCCGGGTGGCTCTAATACAGCGGATCACTGAGCTGTGAAACAGCGGTATATTTTTTGGTTTCTTTGCAGGTTTTTTTTAAATTTTGGAAAAATCCCAACAATGGACACAATGGACCCAAAACTGATTATGTAAGTGAGTCGTGACACCCGCCACAAGGGCATCCACTTTCCTACCTACCTACCTACCCAGGGTGAAGTAATGAATTTAGCTGAGATGAAAACCTTTGCGTCAGTACAAACGTACTATTAGGCGTTCTTCCTTTTAAGCTCAGAGCAACGCACTGAAATGTTTGATAAATAAATCGGAGCAGTGTGATCTTACTTTGCTCAGAGCATTCCTCCTCGACTTGTTCAAGCTCTGCTCATAGCCTTGATTTTGACGTTTCATTATTCTGGTATTGGTTGAGTACCTGCAATGCTTCCATTTTGGCATTTTTAAAAACAGAAAGCATGCCCGGTGGGTGGCGACGGTATATAGGGTAGTGTATTGGCTTGTGACCCGAGCGGTGTAGGTTCAGTCCCCTTGGGGAACAATAACATACGCCACCAATTAATGGAGAGAAACGAGTAACACCTTGTTTTCCCCAACCTCTACACCAAAAAGAGGATTTCTGCCTGGCAGTACAATGAACCGTTACCGAATCTAAGTGCTCTGGGATTTGGATTTCCTTGTAAAAAAAAATGCGGGCGGAAGAAATAAAAATTATTTTAAACAATTGTATCGCTTGGCTAGGTCATAATGTCAATCCATCTAGTTTATTAGTTCTATACTCAGTTTGAATTTGTATGCTTGCTTATTATTATGGTCGTTTAGCAGTTTAATATGTTTTTTTTATTCCTCTAATAAATAATGCTTATAACTGAGCAGCAGAATTGTAGGGGAAGGTGTTGTACCTTGGTCCGTTTGTACTTTGGGTCGATTGTACCTTGACCCGAGTTCCACTTCACAAGGTAAGATTAGACTGTATGCGAATTGTGCATACAAATGACCACAGGTAAATGGCCAGTTAATCTCTTAAAAGACCAAAAGATCAGCCTTGCCAAGGTTTTAAATTAGACTACGTGACCAAACTGACCGGAATAGTTATATTAAGTTGCTGGTCATTCGAAGCATTTTTAAAAGAGGATTGTGGTGACCCATAGAATAAGTTAAGGGGAGGAGAAACGAACAATACAATAACTGAACATAAAACAATATCAACAAAATAAATCAACAAAAAACAAGTTACTGCACCAACAACATATCACTAGAGAAATAAAAAAAATAATTAACATATACCAAATGACAATAAAATAACAAAACCATTAACACAAAAAAATAGTATACAAAAGATACTTAAACAATTTAAGGTACAAAAATAACGAAACATTTCCTGCATAAAATTGAATTATCAAAAAATTACAGATTTACCATCACCAAATTTCAAAAAATTACATTATGTCATTGTATTTGTCATTAGGTCATTATGCTTGCATTCGTGCTTGTCCGATTACACTACTGGCAATTTGGTCAAATTTATCTGTCGAAATCATCATGGCCACATGTCTTCATTTTGTTATTATGGATCACATATAGTCTACAGTCTGTTGAAGTTATACGTACGGGGACCATCCGTCCTGTTATTTTCCGGACATCAACGTATTTCAAAAGCATGTGGCGGTTTTCTTTGTAAGGAATACAGGACGTACAAATGTCCCGTATTTAATGTTTAGTCCCGTAATTGTCCCTTATTCGCAATTTTATTAAAACATGTTATTATTTAATTTACTAAGAAAGTGCGAATATCCCCTTAATAACTAAGGGATTTACTGCAATAAAAACACATCATTACAAGCAGCTGACATTTTAAGTTGGGTTATTCTTCGTAATTTACCGTACTGGCCAAATTTAGAAGTAACCTTAGCTTTTGTGAAAGAAAAGCGAGGCGATACAAAAATTGATGACTCAGTTGTTTGATGAGTTTAAAAATAAATAAATAAATATTAGGCATTAACGGCCCACACAGGGCCTAAAACCTAGCTTCCTCGACCACTTTCTTGTGGGAAGTAGAAGGGACCTGCAATATCAAGCCCAATCCGAGCGACAAATTCGAGAAGCTACTCATGACAGTTGATACTCTTGGATTTTGGTCCCAAGAGACGGGGGAAGTGGAGTTTGATGAGTTTGATTGCTTAAAATCTTTTCTAAATCTAGATAAAATTAGGGAATGGTTAGACAACAAAGAAAACAGTGTGTGAAAAGTGGATATACATTTTCACCCATTTCTCAGAAAAACGCAAACCTTTTACAATGTGTGGATTTCAGCTTGTGTCTGCCAGGTTCAAATGCTCCCACCGAAAGAGTTTTTCGATAAAGAACTATTTATTGGCGAGCGAAAAAGCTCAATGCAAAAACCCTAAAAGCTGTATTGATTGTAAAGTTCAACTACAATTTAAATTGTCTTGAATTTAAAAATTATTTAAAAGAAAACGAAAAGGTTTTTAAACAGATTTGTTCAGCCAACAAGCATTGAGGAAGAATTTGGGTCCTGAAAAATTGTTTTACCACAGATCCACTGCGCTCACTTTGTTTGTAACAGAAGCATCAGTCGGATATGGGAAGCCACTTCTCAATTCGTCGGATTTCGGAACCCAAATTGTCGATAGCTAATAAACTAATATATCCGACAATAGCGACAGCGGAAATGAATTGAAAGTTTGTTTTACATCAGTTGAAGAGCGGATGAAAAACTTCGATATGTACCGTGGATACTGATGGACAATTTGAGAATTACGCTTTATTCAACAACGTATTACTGCGTTCAAGGCTATTCTACCAATAGGTCCTTAAAAGCAGAAAAAGGATGATCAAGGTTATTTTACCAATAGGTGTCCTTATAATCAGAAATGGGATGTTTTAGAAGAATGTAGAAACCGCGCAGTTTTTCTTTTTTCAAGGTTATTTCACCAAAAGGTCCTTGGAACCCAAAAAAGAGGCTTAAATCTCGAAAAAAATATTTCCAAGATGTCCTTGGACATTCTTTCTGTGATCGAAGTTCTTTTCAATAAATTAAATTTTTGTCAATACATATCTATTTTATTTCTCATCTCCCTACTTGGTATACATTTTAAACAAGTATTTACATAAACATCACGCCAAAGAAGTATAACAGAATAAACTTGAAGTAATTTTTGTGTTTTTTGCTACTATTTTGAAAGAATAATCAAAATGCTCTTTTTACTTTTTCTTCACAAATTTAACATGTTCATCATATTCCAAATGGCAAACCTTTTTATGGAATTGTTGGTCTAAGTTACAACGCTCTGTGGACCAAAATACAGTAACGTCTTATACCTTGGATCCTTTGAGGTTGCCAACGAAAATTAAGTTTTCTAAAGAACATTAGAAAAATACTTTTGGTATTTTCGCCATATTACAGCCAAAAAGTCAGGTTGTAACGTAAGAAAAATCAAGTTATTTGACAAAAAAAAAAACTGAAATCCGGTGCGAGATACAACACCTTCCCCTATTCGCTTTTAAATATTATTGTAACCCTGCTTCACAATTCTTTTATAAATCAAAACGAGTTTTCTTTCAGTAATACAAGCCTCTAAGCTTAAAAAGAAAAGTACATACCTAAAATTTGAGATCGCCCCTTTCTTGTTAAAAGCAAATCTAGAATATACCTCTTTTTTTCAATGAAACAGGCAAAACCGAACAAGATCGCATCTAGATTTGCTCTTTTGATGAATATTTTGAATAAATATTTTCTTCATTGAAAGACTATAAGATGCTGAAGCTTTCAAATTTAAAAATGTCCTATTTGTGCCGTTAATCATTGCAATATAAATTCATTGCATACTTTTTGAGAGGATTAAAAAAATAAATCTATTGTAAGCTTTTTGGAGGAGAATTAAATATATTATTGGAAATCTTGTTTTTTTCATCTTCATAAGTTTACATTTTTAAGGTTTCAGTTTTGGTTACTACACGATCTTAACTTTAGTTACTGGCGGATGAAATTTCTCCCTTAAAACGCAAACTGTCATTTTGTATTCTCTTTTGCGAACATTTCGTTACACGGTTACATCGAATTTCTCCTTTGAATTTTTACTTGTTTGGTTTTTTGTTAATTAGCCTTTGATTATTTAGGCTTGTTTTTTTATAACTTCTGCCTCGCCAAGGCGATTTAAAAGGGGGCACCTCGACCTAAAAGATCTTTTGTAACATATGGGCAAGAAAAAGTTTAAACTAGTAGAACCTCCATTTTCCATGTTAAGGAATAATTTTACCAGTAGAAGATTTCTTTATGTCTTCGGGGCTCATATGTTCCCTGAAAAAGATCTTCTTTCTAATTCAATTAAGGGGTGGACATTCACATAAAATGTGTTCAGCTGACTCGTCCTCTTCAAGACAAAATCGGCACTCCGGAGAGTCTGCTATCTTCATTTTGTTTAGGTGATATTAACCTTTTTATATATTGTAGGTTTTCTGAATTTTTGGAATATTTCGCTTTTATCTTTAACGGCACTAAAGATTGATTTCAATGTCTTGAATACTTGGGTTGAGTGTCAGAAGAGGGCTTACTCAGTCTTTTCCAAAAGACTAGATTGACGGTTTTTTGGGAAACGAACAATATCTCAAAAACGGGTGACGTAATTTCACAAAAAAATTATATTTTACTACGTACAAATATTTTTTTATAAAATTTTTACTTTTTTATATTTTTTTTATACCTAACAGTAACAGTTACCAAAATTTGGAAAAACATGACTGTTTCTAGTAAGAGTCTTAGTAACATGAAAAAGAAATAAAATATTATTTTACCCTTAAAAGAAAAAAGATTTATCGAAAGGGTTAAGGCAGGAAAACAAACCACAACAACGGACCAGTTCATGTGCGCAGTGGATTTTGTTTTTAATTTTATTTATTCATCGGGGATGACACTCCTTATTAATTTTCTTTGCACATAAAAATTATTGTACACCCCTTCATCCGGTTCTTTCATATTTTCTATACTTTCTCCATAACACTTTGGCGGGTAAATGGAAACGTTTCTTTGTGAATAGTTGGCATCATCGCCGCGTAGCGAACTGAATGAATCGCAAATTATATGATTTACGTCGAAGTGCACAGTTATTCCCTGTTCCTAATTAACGGAACATGGGTGTTCTTCTTACCTTATCACTTTTTACTCTACATGATGCCCATTTAGCAGCTGTTGGAAATGCTACTTAAATACATCTACTACACGCTTCGGTGGCTAAGTTTCTGTTGCTGTTTCGAAGAGCCTGCGTTCCTATCTTAAAGCTAGTTTCTTCGCTTTCTTGGAAAATCTCCAGATGTTATTTCTATCTCGAGACTTTTTGATTTCCTTGAGCAGGGAGATTGCGTAAGCCCTCTTCTTTCTAAGCAGGATCTTCTCCTCCCTTCTCTTGTCTCAACACTCAACCCTCTCTGCCCTTGTTTTGCGCTGCAGTTTTTTTAAATGTGCTGTTACCTTCTTCCGAACGCATACATCATCACACCACGTGCTTTTCCTCTGTTGTGGCCGGTAACCTACGGTGCTCCTGAACTACCTCCTTGATAATACTGAAATAAAATAAAACTCAAAATTCCGCCAAACTATTTAAAAAACCAATGATTGAGGTTCGATTTTATATTTTATGCTACCATGTATTTCATTTTTTTATTTTATTACAGTGAAATAACATTTTAATTCACAGATGATACTTGAATATATTTAAGGTGTGTTTTCTTCTAATACTAAGCGTACATAGTCTATTACTTAGCTTAACTTACCAATCATACCCTTCCATACTGTAAATATGTCTAAGCTATAGCTTTTATATTTTCTCCTTTATTTTTTTACTTCATAGTTATTCTTTTAATTTATTTATGTACATACATATCTATATATATTTTCCTTTTTTTAAATTTGAAATATATTATATTTTATTTAAGTTACTCAGGTATACATTTTGAAAAAAATTCAACAAAAACAAATATCAAAGCGGTTTAAATCCACTAAAACCCATTTCAAAATAAAGCGAATAAAAAGATATATACTTAAAATAAATTTTCCCGTGAACAATTTTATTTAATATAAACAATGCAACCGAATAAAAGGATATATTAAATGTTTCTTTTGTTTGCCAAACTGTGGGAGAAACACACTGCTCGACTCAATGGCGTGTATATATTATTGAATCAAAGCAAATCGCAATTAAATATATTTTTAGTCAAGAGATGAACAAAATGTGAAAGTTGTAACATTAAAAATTTTAAAAAGAAGAAGGAATACTCAATTCTCAATGTTATGATAAACGTTCAAAATTTAGCTATTTTTTTGTGTTTCTCTCGATTTTCTTTTTCTTTTTTAATACTAGGGAATTTCGTATATTTATTTTGATTGATCTTCTTAGATTTGATTTTCATATTTGAACACAGAGTAACGCAGGCAACAATATGTTGTAAATGGAGGTTAATTCTCTGCGGAAAAGCAGTATCTTCCTTAATTAGAATTTTGCGCATTGTGGTGTGTTTGTCAACTTTGGCAGCCTTCGATTGGTATCGCTGTGCGACGCAATAGAAGCTACAGCATGATGTGTCTCTAATTTAGCTTTGCTTTTTTGTTCTTCTTGAGGTTGATCCGCTGAGTCTTCACAGAACCGACTGCGGTATATTTTCTCACGGTGTTCAGGCGTTAGAATAGGATTCAAATAGTAAGCTGTTCTATCGACTCTCTTAAGAAAGCGTGTACGATCGCGAGCAACGTCTTCCCAGGGGCCTTTTCTGGCAGCACGGTAGGCGAAATTCCAAGTGTGCATCACATGAACTACGGGTTGGGTATCAAAAGTGACCTGAAAGAAAGGAAAAAAAGTGTTAAGTAATTGTGATGGATCTACAAAAATATGTTTATAAACAAATGATAATAAAAGGAATTCTAAGCGCACACTGACATATCGTAGCCTCAAATCAAGAGCTAAGTAACTCGATTTTTATAATTTTTGAGATGTCTGTAGTCCTGTTACTGAATTCGATGGAAATGGAGGGCAATAATTGAAGATTCGTTTTCCGTAACTCAAAAAGAAGCATCCTTCGGTTGTACTGTACATGTACAATGCAGGAAGTGAAGAGAATTTATTAGCATATATGATTATAATCCTTAGCAGAATGGAACATAATTTGTGGTTCTACATATTAAGGCAAATAACATATATTACAGTCGAAGCTTGAAAAGATGAACGTACAAAAAACCAGGTTGACATCACAGATTATAGCTCCATAATTTGATTTCGGACTTGTCGTACCGAAGTGAGTCATAACTTCATAAATATTGTAGATAAACGGATCATAGCTCCTGGTAGTCATGACGGGCTAAGGGCGTATTGAAGTCCGATTTCATTAGTCCCCTCAATCGGGGGCTCCTTTCCGCGAGTTTGATACGAGTATGATACCTGTGTTTCGATTGATACACTCACACCTGGTTTTGTATCCTCCCGCTGGAAAGACAATGGAGACCAGAACTGAGATTCGATTGCAACAATCTCCTCACTGATCTTCTTTCATTGTTTTGAGATTGGTGTGAAAAGGACCTAACATCTGCACCCTGCGACTACCTTATAAGTAGCATCCTCGCAACCACTTCCTCACCGTAGTAATTCAGAGTTCCCAGAAGGCCAAGCGACTGCAGGTATACGTTATTTGTAATACTATTTATGCCTAAATTGTGTGGAAATAATAAAGTAGCTAAATTGAGATACCATCAAAAAATTATTTAATATTCAGCCTTATTGCGAAGATCAATCTACAATTGATAATTGACTATTTTCACAATGTGGGCTATTGTGAACGAACGATTCATTTGGTATTTTTGTCAATCGATTTTTTTTAATTGACTGCGATTGACACACATTGAAAATAGTCAATTATCAACTGTCAAGTGATCTTCGCAATAAGGCTCATTATCTTCCACACAATTTTAAACACTAAAAATATTAAAAGAAACATTTAAAAAATCCGACGTAACATCTTTGTAAAAATAAATATATAGTTAGTTAATGCTCAGCTTTACTTTTGTTTTAAGTGAGTGTCCAAACACAACGGAGCCGAAGCCAAATTAGATGAACTGTCAACATTTGAAGCGCACAATGGACGCCTCAACCGCAACTTCTTCCGCAAAGTTTAAAGTTTGCCTTCCTTTGCGGATCTTAATTTCTGACGGGTTATGGGTTCTACAAACAAAACTAAACTGAAACTGATGGCATTCTACCAATCTCTTCAGCATAGTGGTGAAAGTAAGATCGTTGCGTTTAATATTTCGAACGCATTTGACAGAGTTTGGATTAGAAATTACCTTTCGGGCCGTTCAATTTAAGTTGTTTTGGACGGCTTTAAGTCTGCAATCCACCAAATAAATGCTTTTGTCTCTGACTCTCTTTCTCATTTTTATAAATGATCTCCTGTCTTTTACTTCTAATCCAATTCATTCCTCCGCAGATGGCAGTACGCTCAGCTTTTCATATACGTGTCCCAATTCACGTCCCTCATCTTTGGGCGTGGAGCTGGAACGACAATGTATGTTAAGCTCATTAAATTCCATCCTTGATAGCATACTTAAGTGGGGTACAACCAATATAGTGGAATTCAATGCTTCCAAAACGCAATGCTATTTCCTGTCACTAAAGCGAAGAGCGAATAGTCTACCATTATCCATGAACGGTACTTGCATCGCTGACACCGACAAACTTTACATTCTCTGTATGTGCTATAATTGCAACCTTCGTTGGAATGAACATATATTTGATATCGAAAAACGCTGCGGCATGTCATGGTTTCCTTAAGCGATGCAAGAAATATTTCATCTCTTCCGATCTAGCTACAATTTTTAGGGCGTTTATCCGCCCGAATATTGAGTACAACGCTCATATATGGTCCGGTGAACCGATTGAATATTTTGAGCTACTCGACAGAATTCAAAAATGCGGGATAAAACTAATTCTTAGTCGAGACATCGCGAAATCACTTAAATCTCTTAGTCATGTCAATGTCTCCTGCCTTTCGTTGTTCTATCGGTATTTTCACCATTAGTGCTCAATCGAAAAAGCCAGTTGTATTGCTCGCTATGAACGTTTCAACCGCAATACCCGCAATGCTTGGAATGCACATCGTTCACCCTTAAGTTTGTATTCGGGCGTACAGTGAACTACAAAGAATCGTTCCTTAGCCGTTCCACGCGAATGTTGAATGTTCTACCATGCTCTATCTTTCATTCGCATTACAAATTACAAACATTTTAAACCTACGTGCATCGGCATCTCCTCGCTGTGTAACTATTTACATTATAGTGGTACACAAAATTCCCTTTCGCGGGTGCAAATTATAAAGAAATAAAAAAACTATTAGGATCTTAAAGAAAGATACTTAAAAATTGTATTTAAGTATGTACTTTTTTTTATTACAACAAGTACTACCTTTCCATAGAAATGCATATTCACAAAAGGTTAGTAAAACTTAAGAAATTTCTATTAAACCAATCATATTTTTTGCAAAATAAATAAATAAAAAATGTCGGGTGCAAAATGATAATCAACAAGCAAGTTTGCAACAACTACGGTGCGTGATTTTTCCTTTTCAATTTTGCATTTACGACTACAGCAATACGGCGTTGTTATAAAGTGGGAGATATTCGTAATTATATTTCCTTCATGAGCAACGTGCAGATTGCTGATGAAATTTTCAATTGATCTTCACGCTAAGATCGTCTGGGATGTTGAAAGTGAATGTTGACTTGGGTTTGCTAGTTTGGAAATAGGAACAATAAGTCGATAAACCTTCGAATAGAAACAAAAACCACAACCACAAGCGAGCTTACAACAAATTGTTATTATGTCGCGAGCAGCTTGGTAAATAATATCACTTTTCATTCATTCAATGTGTGTTTCGTGGTTTGACCCTGATGACTAAACCATTAGCATTTGGAACACGTAATATGTTGTGCGATTTCAACAAAACAAATGTCAAGTACCCGCCTCCTTTCTGGTTGAGTGGTGTTATTTTGATGGCAACAGACATGAGCCCGGTAAGTGATATCAAAGTGTTTTTATGGAAAAAAGCATTGCTCTAATTTATAGCTTTTTTAATTTCTTATCACAGAGCTGGAGCGCCGCCAAGATGAAATCATTGATCAATCGTAAGTAAGCGGTATATAAAGTTAGTTTTATTGTCATGTGACTTGGTTTAAAGTTCTATCGATGAGTGAGCAATACGTGATACGAAACTTTAAGTCAACAACTCTATGCCAAAAATAACATTGGACTTTGTTTTTTTTTTCTTTTTTGATTGTACAGATTGTAAAATTTTCAACGTGTCTCTGTAGGCTCACATGGATGGTAAAATTGCCTAGAATAGTTTTACGACAATCGCTGTCTTTTTGGAGTGATATTCTTAGCCCGTCTCTGCACGGGGAATTTAATTTCATATTTATTTACACAAATCGACTTAACAGATCTTATCACATACCCTTACTCAATTACTCAAAAATTGACAACTTCATCTTTGACAGTTACAGTGCACCACGTTTTAGAACCAATAGTTTTTATGGTGGAGGAATACATTAGGCGTTTTTCTTTTTTATTTTAGAGCAGACCACTGAAGCAGAGTGTGAGTAAGTAGAGCATGATCTACGTCAAACGTGTTCAGAGCGTTCTGATTTGTGACTTGAACTTGAACGCTCAGCGATTAGGAATCGTATTTTTTTAATGAAAATTATTTTATCAAATTGTATTACTTTCTACGCCAGGAAAACAACCGACCGTATTTTAAATTGTTTTTGATTGCGTTTTCCTTTATTTTCGCCCCTCTCAGTCTGTCTTTGGCTGTGTTCACTTTTTTAATCAGACTGCTAAGTCAATTTATTCTCAGTTCATGCATGCGCTATGATCAAGCTCTGAACAAGCTCGGTTCGACGGTTCGACCTCAGAAAAAAAACGGCGACCCTCCCGATTTTGAATCACTTCATCGCTGAGGCCAATCAAATGCTGGTGTTACTGGTGATCCAGGAGTTTTTAGGCCTGTCTCTCTTTTTCGCGTTGACTTAGAGCGTTGGCTGGCAGGCGTCTATGTTAGTTTACTTTTTTTAATCAAACAGTGTTTGGGAGGCCCACTCGCAGGTAAAATGATTTTACCCCTTTCTATGCATGTTTTAGTACATGTTGATGGTACTATGTCACAATTTTTCGCGCAAGTGGCAATGACAACTGTTTCAACTCAACCGGACTCAACCGGATAAACGATGCACGAAGGCATAGAAGATGAAAATTTATTCGATACGACATTCGCGGTACCTGTTGTATTACAATGGAACTATGCTAGAAACTTAGAGGGTGGCGACGGTGTAGAGGTTAGTGTGTTGGCTTGTGACCCGTGCGGTGCAGGTTCAATCCCCATGGGGAACAACAACATACGCCACCCAATCACATGCCTCTACACCAAAAGGAGGATTTCTGCCTGGTAGTACAATGGAACGTTACCGAGTCTGAGTGCTCTGGGATTTGGATTTCCTTTCTCTATAAAAAAAAAAAAAAAAAAAAAAAAAAAAAAAAAAATGCTAGAAACTTTAACGCCAGTGGCAACAACAGCTCTACAAAATGTTAAACTATACAATTTTTTAACGCATAGGACACAAAGACATAGCGCGCCAATAATTGTACGTTGATGACTATATGCCAGAAACTTTCGGGTAAGTGTCAATAAAAACTGTACAAAGTTTTAACTCAATCGAAAGAGCAATATCGCAATATCACTCAACGTTCCATACAATCGCGAAAGAGAGGCAGGACTTATTTTCTGAGGTCGAACCGGCGAAACCCACAGGCAGAAGAAGAGAGTCATCCAACAAGAGGAATCATTTTTGTCAGGCAACATTTTTATGAAAAGTCACACGTCCATAAAATGTTTCAACCAACAGAGCCATTGTTTCACCACCACCAGCTGTGTGGTCTCTGTCGCCGTCCTGTATAAAATAAACGTCCACGTTCATAGCATCAATTTCGGTGACGCAATCTATTTACTGAAACGGTCGCACCAGCATCAAAAAATATGGCCCAATGACTCGCCAGTCCAAAAACCGCACCAAACTGTCACTCGTTGGGGATGGAGAGGTTGTTCTAATACTTCTCTTTTGTTTTCGGAGACCCAGATGCGAACGTTTTGTTTGTGTACATACAAACCGACACGGTTTTTTTTCAATTTAGGTTAAGCGGTTTTTCGTATATTTTTTTATCTCGGCTAAAACCGGTATTTTTTGTTGAAAATAATTTGTTTTTCCAAAAAAACCCGCTTAAGCCCCTAGGTTAGTTAAACCCGAGGTAAAAATAACCTACAGAATTTCAGGACGACTCCGAAATGCAAATTTGAGAAACCTCTCATTACAATTGCTTGGCAAACTTTCGCAAGAGGTGAAGCAGTGGGACAGCAATCCCAGCTCCAGCGCTCCTTGAAAATGAGACTCAAAGCTCAGTAGTCCAATGCTTAACCAACACCACCACTCTCTTCGATACAAAAATTATTATACAAAAAAAGTCAATAAAAACACCTGCAAGCGATAGTTGTATCGTTTGAGGAAAAAACCAATTTACATCTTACAGCATCGTTTATTGGAGAGCATAAAATATCAACTCATCGAGTAAAATAGTAAAATATTCCAAAGGACCTTTCCTAAAACATAAGAAGGAACCCGAACGGTCTCTCTGTGTAATCTGGCAGAGCAAGACAAACATCATACATTCAGAAAATGTCCGATTTCTCGAAAATTTCATATGTCTTGGAGAAAGAACATTCTAGCAAGTAAAAGATATTCTTAATGAGTTGGCTGGTAACTTACGGTGGTCTCGGCTACCTCCTTGATGATGTTAAGATATCGATACCACATATTGTCGGCGCTTTTGGGTAGTGAGTGCACAGATGGGTCTCTCGCTCTCTGTAGACTGTAAGTACGATATGTATTATATTATTGAATAGTAGGAGTTAATTGTCTCAATCCCGCAAAACACTGCAAAGCCACCCTACGTCAACAACCCATTTCAAACAAACTGATAAAATAGAATCCCCCAGCCAACTTTTAAACAGATAACCCAACCTACACGACATTAAGATTATTTCCAGGAAGCCAAGTCTCTGTAAAAAGTCGTAGGTTAGCAAAAGTAATTAGCTTCATTATACAGCCAACCAGATAGCTGTAATGGAAGCCTGAAAGCTATTTCTTCTATCCAGAAAGCTGATGCAATACACATCTACTACAGTAGTGGCCATGTTAAACGGATCTTGGATTGCCCACATCAATGGAACTCATTGGTTTTATCGGCTGCAAACTAAATGAAAAACACTTATATATAAATATTACATGACTGGAAAAAACTAACCTGACGACTACGGAATCAACAGCATTAGCAACTTCATGACTTCGTTCAAATGTCTTATCGCTGCGAGTTAGTCTAATTAGCAATGGAAATCCAAAACCCGATAAGTTTCAATAAGTTTGTGGCGAGAGGGTGTGTGAGATAGACAGAACATTCTTTATTGTTATTATCATTCAATTTAAAATAGGAATGTTAACTGGAGATTGCATAATGGAAATTGTTCAAACGCGTGATTTGCTTTTTATCATTTGCATACAAAATTTTTAGTTTGCAACCTGCCTTTGTAAATGGAAATTTACTGAATTATTAGACGATTGGCAATTGGGGTACACTTATTTCTTGGAGAAGATAATGAAGAGCTGTTGTACAACAATTATAGTTTAAATAAAAAAAGAGCATCAACAATTCGTATAAAATTTGAATTCGTTATAGGATATAGTTCCATTAGATGCCGCAAGTGTGTACATAATATTAGTGCCTGCTGACAGCTTATTTGAACTAGCCTATGCGCCTCCTGTGCTTCAGGAGGGCAAGCTATATTTTTCCCATGATAAAGAGTGTAGTGAGCGCACTACTCAGCAAGATGTTTGAGCAACGCTTTTTACTATCCGATCTCCAATAAAACCCCAGGTATTATTTTCTTACTTCTTTATTTCTCTCGCGAAGGGTCAGTCACCTTGACGTGTGTACCACTATTGCAATCGATGCATTGGATGTTGACAACGGTACGCTAAGTATCGACGCCACATAGGAGTATTCAAATCGAAAACCTGGACGACAATTTTTTTTTTTGTAAAACAATTTCTTTTGTTTAGAATTGATTGTTATTGCTATTAAGACAATTTTCAGTAACATTTTATTCGGTTTTAAGTAAATTAATAGAAAAAAAAATAATGATTAATCGGTGTGTTCTCTTCTTCATCAAAAGAATCTGCAACGTCATCATTTTCTTCCATATCTTCATCATAGAGAGATGAGAAACTATCATCAGCGGCATTTCTGTCTTCTGGAACAAACATTTCTAAAGCTTCCTTTGAAAACACTATTTTAGTTTTTGAAGATGGTTTTTTGAGGCAACTTAGGTCATTAGAACTCAAAAGCCACCTATTGAGTATATCTATCCTAGAGTCGGTATAGTCTAAATTTAGAAGTAATATAAGAACTTATATAATTTAATTATTTACTCTAATATAATTTAATTATTTTTCAATAGTAAAAATCCGCACTTTTTTGGACTTTTCTATAGTCGTAATATCACGAAAAAGTTAACAAAAAGGAAGGAACTTGTCCAACACAACTGCGATCGGGAAGACAACATGCATCTGGAGGACTGACTGCCACAATAGAAACCGCCACAAAGAAGTAAAAGAATACCAATCAACACTCAAACCTTCTAGTGGCTGGCGGTCCACGTCTTAGAATAAATTAATGATAATCTACGACGTACAGATAATCAAAAATATCCTTAGGCAGCACGACTAAATTTCTCAATTATACTTTTTTCTTTTTTGGTGAAGCATCGGCAATTTTACTGAAGACCCTAGGATGCCTTCGCGAATATTTAACCTCTTGTTCAATGCCAAGCAATTTAAGTGACATCCAGGTCTGTTCAAGCCTGAAATCTATACATTCCTACACAAAGTTGAGAGATTATAAAAGGCGGGAGGCAGAGGACAGTGATCACGAGAGAATTTTGTCACTTACCTACTTACTATTGAAGCCTTTAATGTTCTTAAAATTATTATTGATGTTTTCCGGAGTGCTAAAAAAAAGCAGAAATAAAGAAGAAAACTTGAGGGCAACGCAAAATTTTGAATAATTTTTATTTATATCAAGGACACGCTTTAATAATGTTTAAGGGACAATTGAATTCTGCTTCCACCAATCCAAATAGTTAGAACTCCCCAAATAACATCTTATCTCCAAATTGTTAATAGACACGTACCAATATTTAACAACAGTACAAGCAATTGATAACACTGGACAATCAATAATGAATCTTAGTTTGATAAACAACTAGCCTTAAGCGTTCACTCCAAGAAATTCGAAATTAGCGCAGTATCTACTTATATGCGTAGGCATTTCCGGACTCCGAGTGGCATGAACTGAATGACAGGCACACGTCAGTCTCAACTCTGTGTGTACCTTATTGACCTTTTAACACGATATAGGTTGTGTTTACATAAAATGTTCGTTTGTGATTAAATAAAGAAAATGCCCACAATGTAATGTACTTTAGCTACAAAGAACTTCCACTCTGATACGCAATTTACTTGTGAAATACACGTGAGTAAGACACGTATGTATGTCGACTTACTGGCAAGATTGGTACAATTTCACAATTTTAAGGTTAAATTGAATAAACGTGCCTCGATCTCTTTACCTCTTCTCAAACGACTTTTAT
This sequence comes from Portevinia maculata, assembly GCA_949715645.1. Taxonomy (NCBI): domain Eukaryota; kingdom Metazoa; phylum Arthropoda; class Insecta; order Diptera; family Syrphidae; genus Portevinia; species Portevinia maculata. The sequence continues at coordinate 283,341,977 of OX454526.1, read as the reverse complement.
AATGCGGAAGCAGAAAAATGTCATTGCAGACAAAGCGGCATTTGGCTTGCATCTCTCGCAGTCACCAACAAATTGTTTTTGTTTTAATTTAAACATAATAGAAACACGACTATCTCCTTGTGCGTTGCCCCTCTTGACAACAGAGATACGAAAATATATTTTTGCTCATTGAATGCGACTTTTTTGAAATGAATTTGTTAATCATACCTAACATCCCACAAACAATTTTAAAAATAGAAACTAGCATTTCATTGTTGAATTCCAATTAGCAAACATCTGACGAATCACTGAACCAGTGACGTCGATATCTTAAAACACTTCTACTGATTCACACTTCCGGGGGCGGTTGGGGCGTATATCACAATTTTATAAATAAAATTCCATTACGGTTGGGGATTCTGTGGAATTTTCGTGAATAAGTTGCAAAAATAATAACGAAACCCATCAGCTGCTAATCAGTTTCGAAATAATTTGTTATTGTGCTTCAACTGCCTTCTTATTGCCATCAGAAAATGGCTTCCCAACAACAATGCGAACATCATAACAACTACAAGTGCCGTGAGTATTTTATTTGTTTTCACAGCTGACAATCTCATTCCCATCGCAAAACATCACACACACTGTCCCATTATTTCGATTTCATAAATCAAAACTTGTTTATAGAGGGAAGAGAGATAATTATTTTAATACGCCACCCCCCTCTCTATGTGTGGCAATATTCAGGTCTATCGCGAATAAATTCTCCCGCGGAACTGTTCCCATTCAGCAATTTGATTTATATTGCTGACAAGGGAAAAAAGCCCCAGGAATTTGTTCAAGATAACCGTGAGTGTAAACAATTCGAAGGGATTGGAAAGATGTTGCATCAGTTCATGACGAGTTCACGAAAGCAGTGACAAGATTACAACTTGCTGGCCTAGCAACTGCTGCTTTTTAAAGCTTTAATTCCGGTTATTTTTGTTTTTGTATCTTCCTGCAATTTTTATAACAAGAACTAGATTTTTTTTTGTGGCTACGTATATATCTGGGGGACTTTTGTACTCGTATTATAAACTTGTCAAACTTGGTTTGGAAAAATATTTTCGTTTTCGAAATTGGAAGAAAGATATAAAAAAAACATACAAACTACCTAATTGTTTATGAAGGCGGTAAGACTTTTATTAATTTACTTTGGGAAGGTAGACCACTTTTCTGTCAGCAGGAGAACCAACCTTAGATCGCACTCTTGGCATGGATAAGAGTTTGGCACGTTTAATAGTTTAAACAAAGTTGGTTATCTTTTAAATGGGAAATGCCTTGTTGCTGGCTCCGACTTGTAATGAATTTTTGGAGCATTTATAGGTAGAGTTCCCCAGAGACTACACTTTGACTAGTTTTACCTATTTTTCTATCAATGACGTCCTGATGTATTACAAATGTATTACAAATTTCTATTGTGTGAACGTCTGCACCACACTAATCGGCACGTAACAGTGTATCTTCCGGCCCGACCAAATCTTCACAGTAAGGCAAATCCTGGAAAAGACAATGAATTTCAAGTCGAGACCCATCATCTTTTCATCAAAAGCCGCATATGATAGCATTCATCGCCAGGAGAACTGATCTAGTTGTGTCGCGTGACGATGGAAATAAAGCGGTGCAATGCGCAGTATGGAAACAGCTCTTCCGAACTATTCCAAACTTGCACTGGATTCCGGCAAGGAGATGCGTAGTCATGTGACTTCTTTAATCTTGTTCTGGAGCAGATAGTGCGCAGGGCAGATGTCAATACGGAAGGCACTATCTTCAACAGATCTGCCCAATTACTGGGATACGCAGACGATGTGCCGTGTTAGAGGCTTTCATGCCGATTGAAGAACAGAACAAATTGGTTGGCCTTGATGTCAACTAGGACAAAACGAAGTACTAGCTTTCAACAAACATCTGTCTACCGACTAGGACAAAACATCATTGTCGATAGCAGTAACTTCGTAGTCACACCTTTTTTTTTTTTTCTTTTTTTTTAAAAAAAAAGGAAATCCAAATCCCAGAGCACTCAGACTCGGTAACGGTCCATTGTACTACCAGGCAGAAATCCTCCTTTTGGTGTAGAGGAATGTGATTGGGTGGCGTATGTTGTTGTTCCCCATGGGGATTGAACCTGCACCGCACGGGTCACAAGCCAACACACTAACTTCTAACCTCTACACAGTCACACCTTAGTTGAAGGAAACCGTTGCTACTTCGGTTTGGCAAAACAAATGGGTTCAAAACTCCTTACTCGGAAGACCAAGTGTAAGCTCTACAAGACAGGGACAGACAACTGCCAGTTTTGCTTTATGGAACGCTGGACGTTTAGCAGGAAAGGAGGATATTTGGTCCTGTGTGCGAGGAGATCAAATGGAGGAGAAAATACAACCGCGAACTCTATGAGATGTATCAAGACGTGAATGTAGTCCAAAAAGCGCGAAACCTCAAATGAAAGCTCTTAATGAAAGACAGGTTATTGATCTACAGACTTAAATATTAGACGCCCTTTTCGAGTAGGAGCTACAACACAAGAAGCGTGGTAGATTGATTTAAAAAACGTAAGTAATGCTTTGAAACGGTAATTGGAAGTAAAGACCTTTATGAACGAGCACTTTCTCTGAAGAAGACTCCAGGAGATTAACAAATATAAGCAAAACCTTTTTCAGCTGTTCTGGCATTGACAATAGCCTCTGGAATAAGTTAACAAAATGTATGTATGTCTGGATTCGTGCATGCCGTTATCTTTAAGCGCTATGCTACAGTAAGGGCGCTTGAAAGTCGAAGAAGGTTTTGAACATTTTAAAATCTAAAATGGGCTAAGGACAAGAAAGCATTCTGCCTATATTTGTAGAAACTACAATCAATATGCTCGGTCCTGTATAGACTTAGGGATACAGAGGAATTAAATAGACTTATATCTCAATTACGCTGAGCATGCTGGCTCGGTAATAGAATGATTTACCATCACTTGCTTTAAGTTTGGAGATTTTGTTGAGCCAACCATTCAAGCGTCGAAATATAAAAACAGCCAGCCCCGAAACCAATTTATCAGTTCGCATATGCATAGTTGGACAGCTGAAAGAGGGTATCCATCGATTCCGATATCTTAAGAGTATTGTTTTATACGATGGTGGAACGTGGAACCAATCGAGATTGACAGACGAATATGCAGGCAATTAAATGCGTTCCAACATTTCCTTCATTCTATTATTTAGAGGCAAAACTTGGCTGAAACTTGTTACAAAAATCGACACGATATCTGACGTTGAAAAAAGAGCGTGTCTACCGAAAAAAAAAGTTGACAAAGAATCATGAAGAAAGAACCACAGAGCTGGGGTTCTAAGGGTCGACCATAAACAAACAAACAAAACTGTCGAAGATGAAGAACATGAAAGTGTAAAAAAAGTAAACAAAAATTCACAGCAAGCAAATACGTTTTGTATGAAGTGACAGAAAATGGCAAGTCGAAGATCGATAAAAATTGTTTACTAGCGCAATGGAGAATGTATTGCCGACATTTGTGGTTCTTTTATTAATTCGTCAAAACTTTTTCTGTTGTCTTGGGTCATCTAAACATCCTTCTTTAATCATTGTTGTTTTTGTCTCCAGTTGTGTGTCTGTTAAGAGAAATAATAAAATAAGAACTTTCTTTCTATATTATTATGTGCTTTATTTAATTATATCACAACTTATTTAAATTTTTTCGAAACAATAGTTTCATAATTGAAAATATTAGAAAAAGCGCCCGACGATGTAACTATCGTTTCGAAACACGTAGCCGTCCAAAGTTTAAATAAGTTGTGATATAATTAAGATAAACACATAATAATATAGAAACAAAGTTCTTATTTTATTATTTCTCTATCCATTTTTAGGTTGGCATTCATCATTTTGTTTTGAATGAATTTGTAGAGGATAGTTTAAAAAAATTTCTTAAACTTGCATTAGTTAATTGCATTTATGTTCCACGATTGTGCCAATTTTCTAGTTCAAGTTATTTTTTTAGATAATTAATTAGGTATTCCAAATGACATATAAATTTCGGTTTTGCTGCATCTTGCCAACCTTGAAATCTATAAGTGGCCTTGCTTTGTGTTTTGATGTTTTGAAAATACCTTAATGAATGACGTAGAGTGCTCATTGTGAATAAGTGCATTAATTTATTTATGGTGCTAGGTACATAATATATGGTTTGTGTCAACTTTCGGGTGTCATTTAGGATAATTACTCGAAATATTTTGAGCTAAATTCATATAAACTTTTGTGCAAAACAAAATAAATCTGATGGCATACTGAGATTATGGTAAAAAGATTAACGAAAATAAAAAGTGCAAGGAAATGAAAACATGTCTAATGATGAAACCCTTCAAGTAGGTATGCCAGGGAAAAGGTGTTGCTTCTTTTCAAGCCAAACTTTGGAAGATTTTCCTTTTTCTCTGCGAAAACGTTCGCGTATTTTTTTTCGAAATGAGAGAACTCTCTCTCGATTATGGAGTTTTGACAGTTTTCATTTAATTTAAAGTACGCCAACCGACCCGTCAACTTTTGCGCGAAGCTCTACATTTCCACAAAAACGTTCGCGTACTGATGGTAAGAAAATGAAGAATTACGGGTGGTAAGAAAATGAAAACTGTCAAATGATGAGATCCTATTCGTTTGACAGCAAAAGCTGCTGCTTATTTTGAAACCGAACTTTGACGTTTTTCATTTCAGTTGTAAAGCGTGTGCGTTAAAATGAGAGGGGAAGAATCCCCCAATCGTGGGACTTTGACAATTTTCAATTTTCTTCAAATAAAAGTACGTGAACAGACTGAAGAGACCTAATACGCGGAACTTGTAATTGACATTCCTCAACTATGGGTTTGATGTATAAAAATATTTTTTGACAAATCGTCAGTTTAAAGTCGTAAAGAGATCATTTTGGTCGACAAAAATTAATAAAAAAGCAATGAACTGATAAATAATAATAGATTTATTACGCACTATTCTCTACATAAATACGATACTTTTCGCCTGCCCTTGAAAGGATTAGGCTTTGGTATTCAATTTGTAGTAGTAGTAGAGTTTTATTTAGCAATCACGTGGATTATTTATGCAAAAAAAATGCAAAAAAGATTGGTTTCTTGAAAAGAATAAGAAATGATATGTCTACATTAAGTGCAATAAATATTTATAACGTAATAATTAAACCACACTTCGAGTATTGTTCGTCAATTTTGTTTTTATGTGCTGAGAGTAGTGTACAAAGATTGCAATTGCTACAAAATAAGGCTATGCGATGTATTTTAAAGTGCAATAAATATGTGTCAATTCGTTTCATGTTAGGTTCCTTAAAATAGGGTGTCCGTCAAGCAAAGAATCATAATTAATGTTTTATTGGTGGTTTATAGAATAAAAAATGGCCTAGTGCCTGCTTATTTACGAAATAATGTGCAATATATTCATGAGGTGCAACCCTATTGTTTAAGAACAGCCAACAATTTTAGATTACCAAATTATCTTAGGGGAAGATCTCAAAATTCTTTGCAATATAAAGGCTTCAAAATGTTCAATCAATTGCCAAATATTATAAAAAACGAATTAAATCTGCCAGCTTTCAAAAGAAATATTGTCAATTACGTCAAAACTAATTTTTAAGTAAATAATTTCTAAATAATTCTTATACAGTATTAAACATTATTTGTAAAATGTAATCATGTATATGGCTAAATGACTTTTAAGAAAGCTAAATAAATAAACACTATCTATCTATTTAGTATATCTGTACGATTTACAGTACCAAAAGGGGTGATAGGCATCGCTTGTAGCCAAATGATTACTCATTTTATGGACGGAGTTAGAGATTTTGATTTAAAAAAAAATGGTTGGAGAATTTGATTTTTCAAATACCTACCTAACAATTGGTTTTATGAAATGACCCCTTCTGTTACCTTAAAAAAAAGTCGCACTTATTTTCTTTCGGATCATAAAATTACACCTTTTATTTAAATACCATAGAAAAAGAAAAATACATACTTTTATATCAATCTAATTCTGCATTGTGCTAGTCACCTACCAAAAGTCGTATGGGCATGGTTAGGTTAGGTTAAAATGGCTGTCAGCGTAAGGCCAACACACTTAGACCAATGTTAGGTCCATTGTGATACCACACGGATCGAGGGGTTTCTTTCAATACTCGTTAAACCATTTTTAGCTTCTTATGAAGCGCGATAGACTTCTAACGTCAGCGTTAGACAAGTCACCAAGATCATTAAGCAAGAAATCTCCCAGATGAAGATTTCTTTTATGCGAGAGAGCAGGACATGTGCAGAGAATGTGAAATGTAGTCTCCTCCTCCTCCTCGTCCATGCAACTTCTGCAGAAGTCGTTTAAATAAACGCCAAGCCTCAATGCGTGCTTGTCTATCAGACAGTGCCCTGTAATGGCACCCATAGTGGAGCTAATGTAGTCGGTTTAGTGAGATCAGACTCTTAGAGAGTCGCAGGTCCAGCTTTAGCCAGATGTGCTTAGTCGCTAGACACGTATTACTACTTGTCCACCTAAGGTTTGTTCTCTCGATTGCAGATAGCTTGAATAAAAGTTTGCAAGTAGCGATTGGTATACCTTGAGAACCGTTTGCAGGTAAAAAGAGGTAGTTTGGTTCCCGTTTTGGCGAGTTCATCAGCCCTGCATTTTCCTGGAATATCTCTACGCCCCGACACCCTACAGGGGTGAGTGTTAAACTGCTCAGCCATCTCCTTAAGAGACGAAGGGCAGTCCAGGGCCAATACTATTGTTTGAAGCTTAACTTCCTATCGAAGATAAGACCCAAGAACTTAGCTTCGTCGGGGTTGATTCCCATGCTACAAAGATTAGCCCATCGATTAGTACGCCTTGCGGCGTACCTATATTGACAGACCTCCTGGCAGATGTAACGCCCAGTTTTGAGTTGATAATCAGACTTGTGAGCAGTAGATTGATCAATTCACCATCCACATTCAGTGCTGTTAGTGCATTTGCGATTGCAGATGTGCTCACATTCTTAAAGGCGCCTTCTATATCTGGGAAAGTAACCATAATGTACTCCTTATGATGAAGGGAGTATTCAATGTTGCGTACCAGAGAGTGAAGGGTGGTTTCAACTGACTTACCTTTACAGTACGCATGTTGAGCCGCAGATAGCAGTTGCGTATTTATATGGGTACGAGGATGGATATCAATCAGTCGCTCCAGCGTTTTAACGAGGAATGATGATAGACTAGTAGGTCTGAACTGACATGGGAGTATTTCCCGGCTTTTCTCTCTCCAAGCCTGAGGAATCTATGCCAGAGAAAAAAAGTGTACATTAGAACTTACTGAATGAGATACAAATGTGTTCATCTTATCGCGGCATTTAGAAAAGACTGCAGACAGATTACTGGCGACTTTACGGGCCACTGCGCTTTTTCCAAGCATCTAAAGGTTTAAGTAAAACCACTAACTGCAAAGCCAGAAAGCGATCTCAGGAAAACAAAAAAATATCTGTAAAATTGGTGTCTTCCTGGCAGAACAATGGACTAGCACCTGAAACTTAAACATGTGCTATCTCTTCAAACAAAGTTACATTTCACAAACGCAGACTAAATCATTGTGGATCAGAGAAAGAATCAAAAACATAGGGGCGGGCTACAGTCCGCTTGGGCGAACTGTTGGATACCCTATTCTTATTCCTATATCTCATAAGTGGGCGTGACAAAAATTTAAAGGATTTTATCGAAAAAACTAAGCTTTTGTAAATAAAAACGCTCCCTAGCTCAAACTTTGGTTTTTCAATAAAATTGTTTTATTTAATTGTGGGCGTGTCAGTAGGCGGATTTAAAAAAAATTTAAGTATGAGCATAAAGGGCACCTAGAGAGTATATACTATAAATGTCAGCTCCCTAGCTCAAACTTTGGACTTTCAAAAATAAAAATAAATAATTGTGGGCGTGTCAGTAGGCGGATTTTGAAAATATTTACACATGAGCATAAAGGGCCCCTAGAGAGTATATATTAAAAATTTCAGCTCCCTAGCTCAAATTTTGGTTTTTCAAAAAAAATATTTTATTTAATTGTGGGCGTGTGTCAGTGGGCGGATTTTGAAAATTTTATGTCCCAAGCAGTTTTATGGGCCAAAGATCATATATAAAAAATTTCAGCTTTCTAGCTCAAAATTCAATTTTTCCCAAAATTTGTTTTATTTAATTGTGGGCGTGTCAGTAGGCGGATTTTGAAAATTTTATGTCCCAATCAGTTTTATGGGCCATAGATCATATATAAAAAATTTCAGCTTTCTAGCTCAAAATTCAATTTTTCCCAAAATTTGTTTTATTTAATTGTGGGCGTGTCAGTGGGCGGATTTTGAAAATTGTATGTCCCAATCAGTTTTATGGGCCATAGATCATATATAAAAAATTTCAGCTCTCTAGCTCAAAATTCGATTTTTTCCAAAATTTTGTTTTTTTGAGTTTGTGGGCGTGTCTGTGGGCGGATTTCAAAAATTCTTAAACTTGATTATTTCGGGACCCTAGAGAGTATATGGTTAAAATTTCAGCTCTCTAGGTCCAGTTTAAAGGCCTAATTTTTGCCGACGGACATGGCTAGATCGACATTACTATCGATGCTGATCATAAATATAGTAACTTTTAGGGGTCTACGGGCAATATTAAGGTATGTTACAAACTATGCGTCAAAATTAATATACCCCTAGAATAGGGTATAAAAAAGGACCAATAGTAAGGTACTACAGAACGTCGAACAATCGCAGTACATTCTTTCAGTAACTAACATTTATTTTGAATGACGGCAAAACATTGATTGAAGCCACAGTTTAAAAATAAGCCTCGAATCTATCCCTATTAAAACAATTTTCTCAAAAAAAAAAACTATACAAAATTAACTGATAGCAGCATCCAATTAATTGAAATGCAAACAAAACAATAAGCAAAAAGTTCATCCTATTAAAAGTTGGTAGAAAACTTCACGCTCGCATGAGCTGCAATACAGAGTTAAATGTAATCGTCTAGGGATGAACTTCGGTGAACAACAACGATTGCACGGTAGATAGTCTTCTTCACCCACCAACAAAAGGAAGTCTGCTAAAATAATTACATTCTCAAGAAGTCAAACAGCAAAAGTGTAAGGAAACGAGTTGGCGGGCGCTCGAAATTCAATCAGCGAAACTGAGTAACGCATGTTTACGTGAGCAATAGCAAGAGCCCCACACAACAGAAACCCACAGCAACTACTTACGACAAGTTAATAGAATTACCGACAACTTTTACAGAAACTGCTTGCAGATGCCCGTGGCAAAACAATTTGTTGTTGACCTTGCAAGTCGCTATTTTTCCATGCCCGATTACATTCCATTCAAACTATTGAGCTGGTTGCACTCAAGAGAAACAATGAAAAAGCAATTTGCTAGAACTTACCTTTTTCTTTTTCTCATCGAAACCGGAATCTAGCTGCTCGCTCGCACAATCGCACACAACACCCGGGCTGAAAAGTGTTGATCCGACGCACTTATTTCTATCAGTCTTATCTCGGCCCAAAAAGCTGGAATCCACTACATCGTTGCCGTTGTCTTGTTCCTCGTCACTTTCATCTTCGTCGTCTTCTTCTTCCTCCGAACTGGTTTCTTCCTCATCCGAGTCGAAAACATCATCATCGTCGTCGTCATCGAAATCTTCGACATTAATCCCCAGGCAATCCGCATCATCGGTGCAGAAGACAACGAAACTGTCGTCGCTGCATTCGGAGATTTGCCGCTGACGCACGGGTCGACAATGGCCAAGCGTCCTAAACAGATAGTCCTCTGGCCTCTGAAACATGACAAAGCTATCTTCTTCGGTATCACAGTCTTCGGTGGACTCTTGACCTCGAGTCCGGCAAGTTCTAGGAGATTTGTTCACTGAGAATGGTGGCGGCACTACCTTCAGTCGACCGCCGAACGTTGGTCTTCGGCCACTCGGCGTGGTTGTTATTTTTATTTCAAAGAAGATGCACTTTGGCGATGATTTCGCTGCCGCCTTTTTTGTTTCTGTTTCTGGTTGTGTTTGTGGTGTCTCCGCGGGCGTGGTTTTCTTTAGAGTTTCCTTCACTGTCGGCACGACAGTTTTTTCAGTCTTGGCAGGAGTTATAGAGCGACTGCGTCTAGGTACTGGAAGCTCTGGGAAATCCTCCGATGTGAATATCGCCACAACGTCATCCACATCAGCCGTTTTCGTCGCCGAAGGAGTTCTGTCGCGAGGAACTGCTGCTTTGGGTACATTGGTTTTTCGGCCGGCAGGTGCCACACCCATTTCCAGGTCAAACATCACAGTTTGGACGTGAGGTTCGGGTGTCTTGATCGTGTACGCCATTGCTCCGTGCGCAATGTCGCGCGTGTAGTTGTTTCTGTACTTGGGGTTGTAGTACTTATGATGGTCGCTGTAGAAGTCACTATTCAATGGACTTATGATACCCTTGACCATGTTCTTAATGCCGTTTATGAATCCCGACGTTGGAGCAGAATTCACTGCCGCGGGTGGCTGACTTATGTACGGTTTTTGTGCGAAGTGTTGATGCTGCGCCAGCTGATACTGAATACCGTGCGATTGCGGCGATTGATACTGCTGCAGCTGATGTTGTTGTTGTTGATAATGATTATGATGGTGCTGATGTGTCTGTTGATATAGCGGGGGTGCCTCATAGCAACCACCAAATCCCTGCTGCATGCTGCACTGCATCACCATGGAGTTCATGGGTGCTCCATTCACCATCATTGAAAAGCCACGAGAAATCTGTGGCAGCGATCCAGCATTTCCGCCGGCTAGGAACATCAAATGTGGCTGCTGATGGCCGAAAGAAATATGGTTGTTTTGGTGATGCTGGTAATGGCCCTGCATGTGCATGCGGTCTCGTGTTCCTGGTCCCATCGTCGCGTATTGCGGACTACGATTATAATTTCCCGAAATCATTTCGTAGAGTCGTAGGCATGCAAGTTCAAGTTTAAATGTTCACGAGAACACTGCCAAAATAACCAGTCGATTACGGAATTATTTTTATTGCTGCAGGCCAAAGAAACTCTTAACAAGTTCTTAACAAGAATCCGCTTGCGGCACTTCGCGACAATTTTTGTGTTAAAATTAACAAAACTCTTAGCACACTTGTTGGCTCCGCGTGTTCGGGAGATTCCGCGAATTAATTTGATCCCTTCGTAGCAAGCAAATTCCGATTGTAACCGACAAATTCCAGAGTCGATTTTGGCAAATATACTAGAAGGACGATTTTTTATGATGAACAATGACATGACGTCACGCAAGAATAGGAATGTTTCCACGTTTGGATCTTACGTTGTTAGTTTTTTTTATAATTGAGTTTACGTTCAAGGTGAACCACACAGAAGCAAGCACTAAAGTCAGATAAATTACTTCATTTGATGACGCGTAACAAGTTTCCAATTGAACTATTCCGCAGAAAACTAGAATCAAAATTGTTTTTACAATCAAAATTTAGATCGACTGAAAACAAGTTGTTAATGTAAATATAGCGAGAAAACAATTAAATTCACTTGAAAATAAAATACCGTCCAACATCTTTCACTTTTCGATTATAAATGACAGAAAATATGTGATGGCGGCGGCTACTGGGAATTATCACTTGGTGGTCGTATTCGAACTTCCAAACATTCGAAAATAATATATACTTATCTTTTTCGTTCTATTTGCTTCTCACTCTTTCTTTGTTTTCACATACAAAGTTTGCGATAATCCATGGATGGCAATAAAAAAAGATATTTTTATTAATTATATCATGGAATTTACTGTCACCTTTCATTAAGTGGCACAACAATGCAAAATCACGAAATAATTGAATAGATTAAGTCCGTCGTGGATTTGTTATTATTTTGCAAGACTAGCTTGGGGGGCGTATTTCGCTGAACCACGCACGCAGCGAGTTTATATCTTAATTTAACTCGCGAGAGATCCTTTCAGTAAATTTAAATTTACCTTCGTTCGCAGGATAAATAAATGTCTTCCGAATATTTAAAGCGTATCCCGGCGGTATTTTTTACAGTTTTTTCCTTTTTTTTAAAGATTAACACTGAAAATTGTTAAAAAAAAACACATGCGAACTATTTTACTTCAAGAACTTTTGGACGATTACTACAACAATTCTTTTTTTGCTGCGGTAGACGAAACTGAAATTTGCTATTGCATCAGACAATTTGTTCGAAAGATACTAGGCGCGTTTGAGTGGTTAGGTGGCGCTGTTTTGGCAGCGGTTACTTTTTTAAATGAAAAGTAATGAATTTTTTGAAGGAAAAAGCAATAAATACTTAAAGAAAGTCGCAATTGATAGATTTAAGTGAATAAAAGGAACAAAAATAATTAAAAAATAGATTGTATGGTAGCCAACATTGTGTTGAGCGACAGAGCGACGTCGCTCTGCTTGCAATTGTGTTCTATGATTTTATTGTAATGCCTGTAGTGTCTTGAATAATTTTATCACTATTCATCTGGATGAACACAGTCTTAATCCCGAAATTCCGAAAATGAGTTTAATTATATGAACACTAAAATGATAAAAAATGCTATTCCAATTATCGACTAAGTACTTATTCTCATAATTAATAAATCACTTAAAGCTGTAATATTTCCTAACTCGTGGAAAGAATCATTAATTAGTAACAAGAATAGACTTGCTAATAAATTCCTGAAAAATCTTCCTAATATTGGGCAGGAGGTTTATATGCCTATAAGTAAGAAAGATCAGAAATATCGTTCTTCTTTCTAATTATTCTAAAGACCTTTGATATTGTGTAGTAGTTATTTAGATTAATTAGGCCTTACTCCGTAAGGAGATTTTTATATTACATAGATAAGGCAAGTATTAGGAAGCTTTTGAGCTTCCTGTCAGGCCATCGAGGATTGAGATATCCTCTTAACAAAATGAACTTGCGCTCGGGGAAAGAATGTAGGTTTTGTCTGCAGGAGGATGAGCCCTCCGAACACATTGTCTGTGAATGCCCTGCACTACATTGGTTAAGAATACTATCTTCCACAGAGCAATACGTTCGCCAGCAGAGCTGAAAAACTCGCCTACTGTTTATGAATGAAAATCATTGCCATGAACGTAGCCAAGCAATTAGGGAACTACTATGTATTTACTTTAATTAACGCCCGTAAAGAGTCTCCTTCTCAGACACTGCTGCCGTCCATCCTCTGTGATCCCGTGCACGCTGCTTTCAGTTGCTCAATTTAAGGGCTCTGGCATCCGCGATGGCTAACCCTTAAAAACGTAGGTTTAGGAAGAGAAGGAAGATCTTCTCTTCTTGAACCTGGGGTACGGGAGTCAAAGATCCTATTCGCTGGGGCATTATTGTCCATTCGCTTGATGTGGCGAGCTTATGTAGTCGACTTGATTTAGCTTTTTGGACTACAATGACATCTTGGCTTATCTCATAGAGTTCACTGTTTTATCTTCTCCTCCATTTGCCCAACCAAATATTCGACGGTGTACTTTTCTTTCGGATGAACCCAATATTTTCTCCCACTTCCTACATAAAGCAGAAGTGGCATGATTAAGGTTCGATAGAGAACGCATTTCGTTCCTGAAGTTAGGAGTTTTGAACCCATTTGTTTTCACCGAAGTGGCAGTGGTTTGTTAGGGTAATTTACCGTCGAATCTCCATTAAGGTGTCATAGTCATTCTTGAAGTTGATGTTTACTCGAAGTTATTCTACCAACAGTAAGTCTTTTGTTCTAGGCTTGTCCATTTTGTCCGCATACGTCACGCATCTGGAACGATTTATTGAAGAAAGTACCGGTCGTTTTGACAGCTGCCCTGTGCAATTTTTGTATCCCAAACAATTAAAGAAGTCACGTGACGGTGCATTTCCTTTCCGAAATCCGGTGGCCTGTTCCGCGTTAATCACTTTTAATGGCTGATTTGTGTGTTTCCTATTCTCAAAAGCGATCCGCTTTCCATTTGCTCTTCTTTGGAAAGCGAGTTCGCTTTTGTTAGTTATTCTTTACTTATTTATTAAATTTGTGTTCTGTATTGTTATGGACAAGATACAATATCTAATTAAATTAAATATGTAAACTAATATTTAAATAAATGAAACAAAACCCCTGAGGAAGTTAGCAAAAACCGACGAAACGTAACGTGTTTTAATTGCATCAAAAACAAAAAGGATCATTAAGCCGAAAAACAAGGTAAACTTAAGGAAATCGTGGTAGTTCGAATTGGAAAGGTTTGGAACTAGTTGACATTTAAATGGAAATACTGGAAGGATCGATGTCGGAAAAGGTCGATCAAACAATAGTCAAAAATGGAGGTATGCACTTGTCGAAATCGTAAAAAAGAGGCGGGACACTCGTGGATCACACAAATGCAAAAACATAAGCATTTGACATCAGTGATCTGAAACCAGGAAACCTGCCGATGTCGATTGAGGTCGAACCCGGTAGGTATACGGTAAAGTGGGATAGTTATGATTCCCTTATTCTGGTCATAACCTCGTCGTAAAGGAAGAAGAAGAAAAAATGCAAAACCGAAAAGAGCAAATCTTGCCTTCAATAAAAAACGCCATTAGTCTCAACATGAGATTCGTTGATCTTTTTCAGCATTTTGGTAGGTGTGAAGATTTCGACTACTGTCGTATCTGCTGGCCCGGACGCCACACTGGCACGTGCCGATAAGTGTATTGCAGAACGGCTAGAGACGTTCACAAAGTACGTTGGAGAGGATTTTACGCAAGATTAAGCAGGGATATGACTTCATAGTTCTTCCAATAGCCTTTCTTGTAGATGTAGGTTATATAGAGTTGGTAGGTTAGTCATCAGGCATACTTGAATAGATAGGATTAAGTGCTAGCCCAAGCATCAACCAACAGAACTTGAATAGTTGGAACAGTTCTCTTAAAAAGCGTCAAATGAATCTACTTGGCAAGCGCCGTAAAATATATAATAATAACAAAAACAAAGGCTGAATGAACATGTAGGAGTATATTTAATCAAATTTAAAACTAAAAATGTATATATGGGGTATAACGACAGCAATACAATGAACAAACGAACAATTCGAATGGGAATCAGAGTTACTCTATTAAGCAGCCTTCCTCTTCTTGACTTTTCCGTTTTGGACTAATCTTTCCTTGGATTTGGAGGGTGCTTTTGCTGTCTTTTTAACTACCTTCTTTTTCCTTTTTTTTGCTTGCGCTTCGAGATCATCAAAGTCCAGCACATCTTCTTCGTCATCATGGCCATATTTTTCCACCAACCGATCCATGAGCGAAGCAAAGCTTGACTGCCTGCTTTCTTGCTGCTTTATTATCTGTTGCTCCAGACTGCTGTTTTTTGCGGTTCTCTTTATGATCTCGTCCGCTTCGACTTTTTCGCGGGCGTATTTTTGATGACGGCGTTTACGCTTTGCAGGCGGTTCTTGGGTAAAGATTTTGAATTCTGGAACTTCGTTAGAGTCAATCATTTCTGAAAAGAGAATCAATTTGAATGCGGGAAACGGTGCTTGGTGGGAGAGGGGTTTATGAATAAACGGCAAAGAGGAATGAGTCGGCGGTAACTGAGCTGTCCGAAGTGCTATGAATAACAAAATTCACTGAACGAGAAGAAAATCGGGACCTTATTTAATTGACGTTAAATCACTTCTACATTCAATTGAAAAATATCCAAATTCAATCCTCCAAGGTGAACGAAAGCAAAGTCAACTAATAAGTAATCCCCCAGAGGCCGTTGCATATCCCTAAACCTACCTTGAACAATTTTTATCAGTCGCGGCTCGTCCTTCACAGCAATAAACGGAACACTATTGAATATATAGTTGATGCAGCCCTTCCCATTGATGTAGGCCTTTTTAATGTCGGTGCGCTCCAATTCAGAGTCTAAAAACATGTTTATCGTTGAATCAATACATTCACTGGTTCCAATAATTTCATCATCTTACCTACGTACTCCTTCTGGTAGTTATCGATGTCTTCCTTACTAATCGGCTTGAAAATCTTCTGCCACAGTTCAAGCCATGTGGAAAGTGATCCCTCTTCATCCTCGTCTTCTACAATACCTTTCTCATCGTATAGGGCTCTCTTATTTTTATCTGTTAGAACTTGATGGACTTTAGCCAAAACTTTAAACTTTTCTGTTGAGACTTTTTTTTGCTCTTCTGGTACACGATCGGGATGAACTTTTAAGGAAATCTTATAATACGCCTTTTTAACTAAAATTGTAATCCTCTTTTAAAAGCACAAATACTATTGGATTTTTGGAAACTTACCATCTTTCTCGAGCGACCCTTTGGGAATTTCTAGAAGCTCATAGAGATCGCGTGTGCCGAAATACTCTTTGCAGGACTCCAGAATACTTGGCATTTTATGTTCTTTATTTAACTAATAATTCTTTAAAAAATATACGGAAAATTAAATTCCAGTTAAATTTGTTTGACTTGTCTCCGTAAATAGAGCAGAAAATGCGTTTTAAAGACAAAAGCCGCGCCAATTTTCATTAAGCTGCTCGTTCGGATGAATTTTGCAACTATAAAATGTCAAGCACAGGAAAAAGTTATGCCAAGCTAGAGAAATAACTGGAGGGAGGTAGTGAATTTGAAATGTAATAGATGATTGTGATTTCTTAATAATAAAACATCCATGCGACGGAAACTGATTTGCAGCAGAGACGTGCCATAACACATACAGTAAAGCACATGGAAAACGTGTGCAGTAAAAAATTGCAATCATTCAGTAAGCTTGCCTGAACCTAAATATCACTAAGCAACAGCTGAAATACTGGATAATGTCGTCAAATTTCACAGGACGTAACGTCAAATTGAAGAAATTGTACCAAACTGTGCTGTTCTACTAGTATTTCTGCAGTAAAATTTGATATAGAGACAGACACCAGACAGGAAGAATTCACAACCAGTTAGCAATGTGTCATTTAACATAGGTACAAAATCTTTTTGCTCTACGGCTTCTCAGCTGAATTAATTGTAGGAACAAATTGGTGAAGTTCTATGGCGGTAGACAAGTTTTGCGCGAATATTTTGTAAAAAGATTTTAATAAACAAACTTTAACAAAGAAAAACATCAGAATTACTTAAGGTATTTAAACACA
This sequence comes from Portevinia maculata, assembly GCA_949715645.1. NCBI lineage: Eukaryota > Metazoa > Arthropoda > Insecta > Diptera > Syrphidae > Portevinia > Portevinia maculata. Next base: position 283,324,860 of record OX454526.1, on the reverse strand, counting down.
ATTTTGTATACTAAGAAATAAACAATATGATAGCATTGTATACAAAAAATAGAAATGAAATCGCGAAATTCGTATTAATATTATATTAACTAAATACAAATGAAACAATTAATTAATAACAAAATTATAAAAAAATGTAAAAATGCCTGTAAATTGCTACATCAAAAGCAACAAATGCCCTTTTGGTCAACATGTTCAATGTTTTCAATGGTTTGTTTTGCTTTAACACTCTTTCTCAGGTTTTTTGTCTATAAATTGGAAGTTTTTACTCTTCCCTTGATTTCACTTAAATATACATTCTATTAACAATCAAAAGGATTTTTCCATACGATTTCTACAATGCACAATATCTTTGCCCTCCGGAATAAAATCTCTTAACATTGCTGAAATATTCAATTTTTGGTACCTTTATTCTGGTAAATTAATAGTTTTTGTTTATTTACATAAGGAATATGTTCTTAGTCAAATCCTTCACAGAATAAACAGCCGTTAAACTGTTATATATCTCCACTTTTTTTATCCACCGGGCGTCGCATGACAACTTTTCCATTCGTGACTATGGTAGCACGGAATGGCATATAGTGAATGTCCTTGAAGCAAGACCCATCAAGCAAAATCGTTGACAAAACTTTGTCCGTCATTTTTATATCCTACCGGAACAAGTTCATGCTGAAAAGCTGAAAGTATGTAACATGCAAAGCATTGGTTAAGATAACCTACACATTTAAAGTAAATATGAATATAGTTCCAAGAAATAATATTTATAATTATTTTGCTTTGGAGCGATACTCGAATCTTATGTAGCCTCAATTTGTACTTTTCTTCTGGGTCAGCTTACTAGCTCACTCTTCCACAATACATACACAATTCAGTCCTTGACTATTTTAATTTCCATTCTTATTTGAGTCATCCATTATGTCATTGACTCCGATTGCGTACGTAATATTCTTAGCTCTATTTATTCTGATATATGGCGCAGAAGCAAATATATTAAAGGAAAAAAAGGTCTTGCGGTAAACAGCGCTGTAACGCCAGCATCCGCTTCACTTGGCAGCAAATTACAAGTTTTTGCTGTTCATTCAACAATTTATATGTAAATTTACGAAAACCAGGGCAATGTTAAATTAACGGGAGCTGGCAGCCTAACTGCACAAGTGTTTTCACACAAAAACCACTTAAGTTCGTCCAGTTTTTTATGAGTGTCGCCCGATTATTAGTATTTCAGCGGATTTCGAATAATCATCGCATCGGGAGAAAACTAGAAACCAAAATAAAAAAAGCAGCACTTAAATATACCGCATTAATAAATCTAAAAAAAATGAGATTTTTTCACTAAATGGACTCCAAACAACGTTTAAGTATCATTTATTTTATTTAATCTTATGGGTCGATTTTGCTTCATAGGGGAATGGTTTTTCCACAAAAAAACTTTTGCACAAGTTATAACATTAGAAGATGTGTAAAAATTAAAAAAAGTGTTTAAAATATTCATTTTTAAATCCACTCCGTCAACAAATTCCATCAAGAACTCACAAGTAGATCCCATAAACAATGCAAAGTTGTGTACAATTTTGGATTCGGAGTAGGTGCAAGGGTGGCGACGGTGTAGAGGTTAGTGTGTTGGCTTGTGACTCGTGCGGTGCAGGTTCAATCCCCATGGGGAACAACAACATACTCCACGCAATCACATGCCTCTACACCAAAAGGAGGATTTCTGCCTGGTAGTACAATGGAACGTTACCGAGTCTGAGTGCTCTGGGATTTGGATTTCCTTTAAAAAAAAAAAAAAAAAAAAAAAAAAGGTGCAAGGAATTTGGAATTTGGCAGTGATTAATTAAATAAATTTGTATGGAACAACCTTTAATTTGCAAATATTAATTTCTTAAGGTAAAAATTGATGCAGAACATCTTTTATAATTATAATAAACAATTCCACATCAACAGATTTGTCAAATTCAATTCCCTTTATAGCCAACTTTATTTCTAACTACGAGTATGTTACAATTAAATATAAACTAATCACATGTGCCGTTAAAAAGCATTTAATTTTCAAATTGGTATCAAATCGCACAGAATACAACCCCTCGGTAACACTTGTACTCCCACCAATGTCAAATTGGTTCAAACGGCCAAAAAAAACTTTACTGTCAACTGTCAAACTGCTGCCTAGCCGTATGTGTATACATTTCACACAACCACCAGTTCATTTCCCCTCAGTTTTGCTCATACTTGGACATACATTTATTTATTAATTTATTTTTGTTCCTTTTTCGTATTGGGAATGGGATATGGGAATCGAACTGATTCTTGATCAAAAACACAAAAAGAACAAACCGAAAATAGAAGCCATACATTTGTTTATTTTTCATAAAAGTTCAACGGTTCGATACTATTATCGGGCGAGAGCGAGCCATTCAATTAATTAATTAATAATCCCCCATTGTTAGCCGTTCTTGTTGGTGGTGGCATTCGCGTTCCCGTTTGCTTTCGCGTCGCTCAATTCAAAACAAGTTACAAAAAAGTGAAGCAGTTCGGGTGCTCCTCTACCTAACGAATTTCGTGCCCCTAATCCATGTACGCAGTCCGAGTGTTTTAAAATTAAAAATCCCCAGCAACGTAGTAAAATCTAAAATTATCCTCGTCGCCTTAGATACGTCGTGCGTTTGCATTTGGAAATTGTGTGTTGGTTTTTTATTTGGGAAATCGCATGTGTGTTTGTCATCGTCTCTTGAAATGCTCCCAATCTCCTCGTTTGGGTTGAGTGGTTTTTGCTGCCGTCTGCCTTGTTTGTGTGTTGATTGTTCGATTGCGAGTAGAAATGTCCTGTCAACCACCTGTTTGCGGCAGAGTAAGCGCAATAAAGTCGCAGTTTGAGAATCTCAGTGGTGTTTCACCACCGCCTGTACAGAAAAATGTATTTCAGCGGGCATCCACCTCCCTGGACCTGCCACAGAAATTGAAAGTCATCGCAGTCGTGCCAAAGTCGCCCTCGGCCACCCGTATTCCTGCGCCAACTCAGCTATCTAGAGCGTCGCAATTCAAACAGGTGAAGTCTAGTTCTTTGGACTCCGAGGTTCGACTTACGCGACACACCAGTGACCCGGTTAAACGGAGCAGCATCAAGCGAAGTCCGGCGTTTCGTGTCGGTGAAAAGCAAAACAGGACGATTCTCGTGAAGCAACATTCACTCGAGCCGAAGGAACTGCCGCCCAAGCCAGAGAGATTGGAGAGTTTTCTAGTGAAAAAATGTGCCAGTGATTTCGAACGATTGCAACAGCCCGGTCTAACCGATTCCATACGTGCAGCTCTGCGGCGGCCTCTACCGAGTGGCCCGCCACCCAAGAAACCCCCTAGATCGGTAAGTTGTATCCCAACGACAGAATCGAAGGATGTTCGACACAGAATCTCATTTCTGGAGGACCATTTAGAATTGAAGAAAAAATCGCACATGGAAAAGGAGCAGCTATCGGCGAAGCCGCCCACGTTTTTACAAAAAGCCAAAACCGAACTAGTCCTACATACAAGGACCACCTCAAACCTCCTAGACTGTCTATCGTGTCACAAAAGTGTCGCAAACATTTACGATTCCGTTGCACCGGACGAGCGCAGGCCGCTGACCCAGAATAACGTGAACATCGTGAAGAGATTCTCGAACTCGGTGCGGCCATTGAAAACGGAACCAATTTACATGGAACCGTTTTCGCATTTAAAGAAGAAATCAGCCGTCGAAAAAGAGCCACACAAAGAGGATAATCGCTGCTCGAAAATCGATGAAGTCGAGGAAATGCATAGAATTGTGGTGAATGGCGACACAGACACCACTGCCGCTGCCGAGAACAGTAGTGTGAGTGATGAATCGCAAAGTGGAAGACAGTGTGTATGTCCGGAACATCATGACAACGGGGATAGCGATGTGCATTACATGGTGAGTACCTACGGGTTTATTGATTTATTGTTGGTACTGTTGTCCATTAAGTATTTCTATTTGATTGCGCGAGTGCGTTGCAAGTAGATGATGGTGTCGAACCATTTAAGTCCAATGTAGGCACGTAGGAATGGATTTACTTGGATACTCCAGATTGATATAAGTATGAGTGCAGCCTACTTTGGCTTAGGTTAACATCAGCGATTATGATTACTTCATCGGTGCTTCGGTGCTGTTGTTCTACTTGAAAGTTTTCTAGAAATGTCTGCTCTGCTGCAGTTGCGAACGAGGGACGCAATAAATCAAAGTAATTTCATTTGTTTTATCAACTTTGGTATGAGTCGTTGGTCGTAAAGGTGCCCTAGGTCAGCGCTGCTTATCATCAGTCGATATTTTTCAAGTGCCATTGTTACTGATAACGCTTATCGAACTCTTCTCTTTCAAATGTATTCCAATTGTTTATTGTAGTTGTTATATGCACATGTACTTCTATATTGAAGGACCTGGAAAACGACCTAGAAAGGTTATCGCTTAAATTATTATTATTATAAATGCAGGCTTAACATTCTGCTCTTTGTAATGTGGATAACATGAACTAAAAATATTACTGCAGCGCCCAAAAAAAGAAATCACAGCTAACCAATTTTACAATTTTGCCATTCATGTGAACCTAGCGTCCTGCAAGTATGCATGTAAATCCGTGGGTTCATACGACTGGAGATCACCGGTGCCCTAAAACATTGATATAACCTAGGCTATACCTTAAATCTCGTGGATCACCAAAATGCAATGACACCAGTAACATGAAACACCACAGGTGAACCAGTAGGGTTGCAGTAAAAAGGTCATTTGCACATAAGCTGTGATTAACCGCGTTGAGAATTGAAACTGAATCCAAGCTAGGAACAGATTTTCGCTCTTACCTCATTGAGAAATTGAAGTGAAACAATTGAATTTCACAGTTCTTACTAAATGCGTACTTGTTTGGTACAGCCTTTTTTAGTGGCAACAATAATAATATCCCTGTCAAATGAACACAACAAAGCAAAAAATAGCGTTTATGTGTACACTTCAATTCGGATTTAATCTGAATTGATTCTCATGTAAACGGTAAAATACCTCGGTATCGGTAGCTGATGGTGTGGTGAGTTTTGTTAATGGGTTGTTGGTGTAGTGTGTGTGACACACATGTGCCGAAGATCGCTTCGTTTAATGCCTAATTTCGGCAAAAGGCCTAATTTTTGCCGACAGACAGACGGACGGACGAACGGACATGGCTAGATCGACATTACTATCGATGCTGATCATACATATAGTAACTTTTAGGGGTCTACGGACAATATTAAGGTATGTTACAAACTATGCGTCAAAATTAATAAACCCTTAGAGTAGGGTATATTGAGCAAAAATTGGTAGAATTCGAGTTCAGATTTTTCGATATTACAAAAAAGTGGTAGAAGTCCCATAACTGGTTAACAGCAGAGATGGGAGAGTAATTTAACTCACGTAAGTACCAGAAACCATAGTGTTGTGTATGCCACTTGTTAACCCTAGACCTTGCTGTAGTAATTAAGTTAGTTGTAAGTCAATAGCATATGTACAGAGAAATCAGTCTAGAATAAACTACGTTAAGACTCGAACGTGTCCTCTCTTTATTTCGGCAACTTACGTAGCGGACACATTACATAGCAGAAGTAATAAATGCATTTTGTTGGTCCCTCAAAAAATGACATTTCAACCATTGCAAAAAAAAGTTTTTTTTATCAATATGTTTCACATATATTCACCGATAGGTAATTTCGAGAGAGGATTAGAAACTGCCTTTTTGCGGGTCGTATAACGTTCACGTGAGCCAAGCGACACATGATGTTGAAACGCAGTCATGCAAGTGTGCGTGCAAACTCGTGGGTCGACACGACTGGTGGTCACCGGTGCTGTAAAAGAGCGATGCGCTTGTCGAAATAATGAAAAAAAAAGAGGCCGTCATTAAAACGCCGCGATCACTTAACTGCAATAACACCAGCAACTAATCCGGAAGCGGTGGGTCTGCCGGTGTTTATTGGGGTCTATCCTTCGGACACCACAGACGGACCTTTAGGGATCCAGAAAAGTGTCAGAGTTATGATCCCTATAATCCAGATGATAATCTCGTCCCTTAAGGAAGAGAAGAACAGCTAGAAACTAGTTATGTTATTGCTGGCGCATTTCGCTACATTACACACCTTTATGTGCTACTTATCGAAGAATACTGCGCATCTCATGGCTTGAAAGGATAACAAATTAAAAAGTATTGCGACGAATAGAGACGAAAAGAGAGCTAATGTACCTAATTAAAAAAAGAAAGATTGAATACCTCGGAGACATTTTGCGAAACTAGAAATACAAACTTCTGCAACTAATACTTCAGGGAAAGATAGAATGAAGACGAAATACGAGTACAAAGGCTGACATGGCTGTCAAACATGCGGGAATGGCTCAACCTCTCGACCTCAGAAATCGCGTACTTTATGTGTAGAAAAATGAAAACTGTCAAATCTCCAAAATCGAGAGAGAATCCTCTCATTTCAAAGAAAAGTACGCGAACGCTTTTGTGTAAAAATATGAAAAATGTCTAAGCTTGCGCTTGGCTTGAAATGAAGCAATCGCTGTTTTTTTTTTTCTGGCAGTCATACACCACGTATCCACGAGCAATAGTTCATAGCTTACCATCTGTCACTTTTCATAGAAAGAAAGAAATATAGAATACTGTTACATTCAGGATAGGATTCGAAAAGATAAAACGTAATTCTATTTAATTAATCTTTATTAGTTCTCTTTCAATGTCTTTTACTTCTTGATTATTATTCTAATAATTCACTTATTTAATTCAACAATTCACTTTCACAATTAATCACTTTAAATAAACAATCACTTTTCTCTTATTCAATATTCTCTATACTTTTCACTACTGTCATCTATCGCCCTTCTTTATCGCGGTTCACAACTCGAATGTCTTGGGTGCTCCTGCGACATCTATTTATATCTCCTAGTGACACCTCTCGAAATTTCCAGATTCGTTGAGAAGGTTCGTTAAGTTCAGAAGGTTCGAGAACAACATACCAAGTTATACCACAGCTACTCAAACTGCTATTCCAATGCTGCCAAAATCGGTAATATGGCCACTTTCTACTAGATGGCGTAGTTGACTAATTAATGCTGAATGACACAGTTCAAGCAAACATGCAACAATACCATAAAATGTACGGTGGGCATTTCATAGCTTACTTATTCAATGGTGGAAATGTCACTGAGTGAAGCACTTCATAAAAATGACAGCCCATAGAATACTATCCATAGAACGCTATGAACTGAGCAATATATAGAATGCAATTTTTCATAGAGTACTATTCGTAGTCTCCACGAGCAATTTTCATAGAACGCTATATTGCATTCTATAAAATATTGCTCGTGGAGACGCCGTGATAGGATTTCATTCATTTTTTTACCAGCTGAAATTCTGTGCGAAGAAAAATGAAGGAAAGTACATTTTTCTTTCGTTCATATTTTTACCATTTTCTCAGTATGCGAATGCGTTTGTGTAGTTTTGCACGAAAGTTTTAATAAATTTACGTTTCCATATTAGTTCGCTAACACACCTAATGAGAGGAGCAACAAACAAACATACTATAAAAATGATGATTTCCAACCTCCGGAGCGGAGAGGAACCTTAAGAAGAAGAAGAAGAATGTGCTACTATTAGAGACAAGTAAGGATAGTGTAGTTTGGTTGGTGCACTTGTATGGGTTTTCTCCGTATAGATTGTATACAGGACAAAAATTAATCTTGGCATACATAATTACACAAAAACCTATCACAACTTTTCAAACATAAGTACTATGTACAAACTTACTAATAAAGAGTCCTAGAAGTCCCTCTGAAAAATAAAGTTCTCGCCAAATTTATCTTGAGTCCAAAATTCTTTTATTCTTTTTTGATAATCTGCAAGGGGATTTCTGTCCAAGAACCACTTATCGGGAACATTCGGTTAGACATCATGCTTATAACTACATAGTGGTCAGAAACATAAGTTAAACATTTGTCCCGAATATCAGTATGCAAGTGTGTCAGGGTTTTCTAAGCAGGCCAAACATTAACCAAGAGTCAGGGTGGCGACGGTGTAGGGGTTAGTGTGTTGGCTTGTGACCCGTGTGGTGCAGGTTCAATCCCCATGGGGAACAACAACATACGCCGCCCATTCTCCAGCCTCTACACCAAAAGGAGGATTTTTGCTTGGTAGTACAATGGACCGTTACCAACTCTGAGTGCTCTGGGATTTGGATTTCGTTTTTAACAAAAAAAAAAAAAAAACAGCCAAGAGTCAAGATCTTACTATATGCAACTGTTAAGTCTTACAATTAATAGAAATTCAAATATTACAAACATTATGTATATGAAGTAACATTAACGTTAAAAGGGTGGCGACGGTGTAGAGGTTAGTGTGTTGGCTTGTGACCCGTGCGGTGCAGGTTCAATCCCCATGGGGAACAACAACATACGCCACCCAATCACATGCCTCTACACCAAAAGGAGGATTTCTGCCTGGTAGTACAATGGAACGTTACCGAGTCTGAGTGCTCTGGGATTTGGATTTCCTTTCTTTTAAAAAAAAATAAAAAAAAAAAAAAAAAAAAAAAAAAAAACATTAACGTTCTTTCTACAAGTCGTCACATCCTTTCTTCAATGATTCACTGGAAATAATGAATCAAAACTCACAAACCGTGTAAAGTTTTTTTTTCTCTCTGACAATGCATGTCAAATGATAAACAATAATATAACGTGCGCTGAGGAAGAACCCTAAACATGTACCGCACACCCATACAGAGTCGCATCACACGTAGAAAATGGTACGCAAACCATTATCATTGTTCTAAGCGGAAATTACGTCATTCAATGTTGATACACTTACCATACGACAACTGTGCAAAAAGACCTCATTTTGGTCAGCAAGCGCCTGCTGGGTCTCGATCAACAACCTGTTCTCGACTTGTTCCCAACTTGTTTTCCACCACCATTGGTAGTTTCTGTTTCGTGTTCATTAGCCATGGGAGAGTGCCATTAAGTTCTTATCCCAAAGCCGCAGTCTTTCTACAAACAACTGAACAAGAAATGTAGAGCTTGTCAATATTTTGCATTCAAGACGAATTCCACAGTCAGACCATGCAGTGAAGTGGGAAGGTTATGGTCCCTCTAGTTCATATCCTAACCTCGTCATTAAAAAAGAAGTAGAAGCAGCCAATATTTTGTATTCCATGTGTGAAAATCGAGTAGAAAGTCTCATTATGCGTCCCACTGCTCGTGTATCTTCATTCGAAAAAGGAAATGTCTTGAGTTTTACATCAGTTTTACATCAAAATAGCAATAAGGTTGACACCATGTCCAACTCGAAAGTGTGTTCGAGGTGGACCAGTAGCCACTATTCACTGGTCTCACTTTTTACTTCGTCGAAGGTCGCCTTTTAAACAAACGAGCAAGTGGCGGTAGTAATTCTTGAAACACGAAAAGTGTCTCGAAGTCTAATATGTTTGCCAGCACTTTGAACTGGTAGACCTTTAATCTTTCTTCGGCTTAATACCAATGTTGCATGGAACTAGCGCTTGCTCAGCGAATTTTTCTCGATAATTCAATTAAAATCCATAACATGGTTCCATTTCGTCAGAGCTACTGACGGGGAGATGAAAAGCAAGGGAGAGAATGATAAATTTACATTAAGCTAACTGCTCATTAATTGAAAATGAAAATACTTTATTTATTATTTTCTTCGAAGCAGTCAATGGTTATAATGAGTGTATTTGTGGAGCTGTTCATACATCTTTGGCGCCATTGTTTGCATGCCGCAAACTAGTCCCAATACTGGTGACCGCTTTTCTCAGTTTTCTCAGCGCACTTCACACAGAGAAGAAGGTGAAGTACGTATTCATAAATTCTAAATTACTTGGCAATTAATCAACAAGGCATCACTGTAAATGGAGTCTTAGGAAAAAAAATACTCCAAGGAAGATGGGGTGCTAAGAAGTGGAGAATAAAGAAATTATTCGTGTCGCGTTTCGCCTATAGTTGCAAGAAAAACATCTGCTGCTCCGCAACTATCAAGTTCAATTATTGGATACAGTGGGTCAAATGTTTTCAAGAGGAGTTCAGATAGCGCTGAAAGCAAGAATTGACATCTGTCATCAGTGTTACGTGTGGGTTCTATGGCTATTGTTTGTCTATTACGATGAGAAATTGTTCCATTGTTTGGTAGTGTCTACGACCGACGACGTTACAAGGAGATAAAAAGAAGGCTGTTGTTTATATTCCCATTATGTTAAACGGGCTATTTATAAAATATTATGGTTTTTTTGAAAGTACATATTTAAAATATTTAGTAGAGGTCTGCATTTATGTATTCATTTGGTAGATTCATATGTGTGTACTACTTCAGCATACTCAATTCGTAACACATATTTGAGCAAGAGAAGTGTGCTTGAAGTGGTTTACCAAAAAAAGCAGAACTTGTCACTCGCTCAGTGTTTTATAAAAGAAACGAGTGTTGTTTTTTTTCAGTATTTAAATTTATTTAGCCAAGAGATCCTTGGAACCCCAAAAAAGGTCCTCGAAACCCGAAAAAACGTAATTCAAGTCAAAACTCACCAATTTTTCATCGACTTTTAAGTCGCATATGATAGCATTCATCGTCAGGAGGTCTACGTGGCGATGGCCGAATTTAGGAGTCAAGTTGTGTCGCGTGACACGTGAAAACACGCGATGCAATGTGCTGTTTGGATCTCGGCAAATAGATGCGCTATCATGTGACTTCTTCAATCTTGTTCTGGAGAAAATATTGCGAAGGGCAAGAGTCAACGTGGAAGGCACTGTCTTCAATGGATTCGTCAAGCTACTAGGGTATGCGGACAATACCGACATCACCGGCCATTCCCCACGTGCCGTGGAAGAGGCTCTTCCGGCGATTGAGGAACAGGCGAAATTTGTTGGTCTTAAAGTTATTGAGGTCATGCTATCAACAAACAAACAAACATCTGTCCACCGCCCAGGACAAAACGACACTGTTGATAGCAATACCTTCGAGGTATTTAGGTAGTTCATCTAACTAGCAGTAAACATCAACTGCACGAATGACACCTTAGTGGAGATATGACGAAGAATTACCTTAGGAAACCGCTGCTACTTCGGTTTTTATTATAAGTTCAATGACTTACAGACACAATGTTCAAACTCTTGTTCTTCCTTTACGACGAAGCTTTGATCAGGATTAGAGGGATCATAACACTTAAACTTTGCTGCATCCCTGCCAATCAAATGCTGGTGTTGTTGCATTTGTGTGATTCAGACATTTTTAGGCCTGCCTCCTGCTACAATTTTGACAAGTACATGCTCCCTTAACTCATTATTGTTTAATCGACCTTTTACGACATGTTAAATGTTAACCTTCCGTCCTCAAACATATTTTTTCTAACGCGCTCCTCACACTGGGGTATCATATACCCCACCCCAAAAGTATTAAAAAAAAGATGGTATTTTATATCCCTTAATTCGTTGACAATATTTTAGGGCATGATTTATGGGTATATTCTAAGGAAAAAATTGTTCTACAGTAAGGGCCTATCTCTAATTTTTATATCATTTATTGAGGATTTAAGAAAAGGCTTACTTGGGTGTACCCTGACCCATGTTAACGGTACATAATTGCGCTATTAGTACTAATGATAGAAATTTCGTTTAGGCCTCTATTTTTAGAAGAAATATTAGCCTTTGTAATTCAATTTAAATAAATTTTATATCTTAACTCAGTTTTAAGATATCCAATTTTTAACCTGCTCCATTTTTCATGCCCATGCTAATTTTTTGACTGTCGGTTCAATTTTCTCCAGAAAATGCGTAATAAACATAACGTTTTAATATTTTTTTTGTATGAAGGTAACAATAATAAAAATAAAAGCTTACGAAAAGTTTGTAGAAAAACCCATAGATTTTATGATACTTGGGAAAACATGGAACAGGTAAAAATGGGAAAAAAAGGTTTTATTGCTTTAAGTTGCAAAAGTTATGAATGAAAACGATTTTTTCCGGTTTAGGTTATTTTTGTTTTAATTTGTGTACTTTAACAGGAAAAATCCATAGATTTTATGATACTTAGGAAATCCTGCAGCAGGTAAAAAAGGGGTTTCTAATTTTGTACTTACATTTCTAACAACAGTTGACAATAAGAGTGGTTTTCCGTTGGTTTATTTGAGTACCTGTCAGGACTTACCTAAAAAAATGGTATAAAGAATTTAAAATCAAAATTAATTCATCAGTTTAATCTTAAACGCCAAGGCAAGCCGTTAGTTGATAAGAAAGTTTTTTTTAAAATGTCTTCATTTACAAACGAAGAATACGCAGACATTATTTACGTTTTTATGCTGTGCAATGGAATTTCAAATAGTGCGCGACAAAGATAGCATGAACTTTATCCAAACCGGCGACTTCCTAGTAGAAATGTATTTGGAAATACATATCGAATGCTTCGAGAAACGGGATCAGTTTCAAATACACGACCTAACGCGGGAGCTCCACAAGTAAGAAGAACTTCGATTGATCAGAGAATACTGGAAGCTGTTACAAATGAGCCATCAATCAGCATCAGATGCGTACCTTTGCAATTCAATGTTTCCAGACATAAAATTTCTGATGTCCTGCATGGAGAAAATCTGTAATCGTGCAAAAAATCCCTTTTTTAAATTTTACCTGTTCTATGTTTTCCCAAGTATCATAAAATCTATGGGTTTTTCTTCAAACTTGTCGTAAGCTTTTATTTTTATTATTGTTACCTTCATACAAAAAAAATATTAAAACGTTATGTTTATTACGCATTTTCCGGAGAAAATTGAACCGAAAGTCAAAAAATTAGCATGTGCAGGAAAAATGGAACAGGTTAAAAATTGGATATCTTAAGACTGAGTTAAGATATAAAATTTATTTAAATGCAATTACAAAGGCTAATATCTCTTCTAAAAATAGAGGCCTAAACGAAATTTCTATCATTAGTACTAACAGTGCAATTACCGTTAACATGGGTCAGGGTACACCCAAGTAAGCATTTTCTTAAATCCTCAATAAATGATATAAAAATTAGAGATAGGCCCTTAGGTTAGGTTAGGTTTATGTGGCTGTCGACAGAAGCCGACACACTTAGACCAATTTAGGTCCATTGTGATACCACGTATAATTATCTACCTCAACTCTGTTGATGGGACTGGCCAACGACACGCGGTTGTTCTCAAACGGTCCCCCATCTACGTACTAACCGCGCCCAACGTCGTTTAATTACGGTGATCTGACGAGAACCGATTACTTTGACTTTGACTTTGAAATTAATTTTTTTTATTCATTGATAAATATCTACTTACATACTAGACAAAAATGATTAAACCTAACTTAAAATTAACAGGATACTTATTCTTATTTATTGGTCCTTATGCGAACGCTCTAAACTTAACTATATCTTAGAATTATTGCCTTTCGGCCTACGAACTATTTTACGAACTAATCTTACATATATATTCCTCGAGAAAATTTATTAAAACTCGGTTTCATTATTGAGATTTTATATAAAACAAATTACAAACTACCTATTCTACTTACTTAAACTACTTAACGTATTCTAACTATAATTAGGATTCTGAGCACTCGTTGCCTTGCGCAACAAGTGGTCAAAATCCCAATTGCTTTCCGAGCGCCTGGCAGTCGTCAACGTGCACACGCGCCGCCGTGAGCCGACTGAAGCCCTACAGCGTCAGTCAACTCCCAGAAGCACCACCACACGTTGGCGAGCCCGGCCTCTCCCAAAAACGCCCAAGCTCGAGAACCGATTAACTCGACGTGGTATGGCCGTTGGTTAGAGAGAGAGATAGGCCCTTACTGTAGAACAATTTTTTCCTTAGAATATACCCATAAATCATGCCCTAAAATATTGCCCAACGAATTAAGGGACACCCTGTATATGTATTATGTATATATTTTTTTAAATTCATATTTTTATTTCATCAAAACAAAATTCAATACGATGAATAACATAAAATATAAAAAACTTAAAAAAAAATAATTTCCAAATTAGGTTACAAAAAAAAGTTAATATATAGTTGTCAACTAAAATCAGTCAAATTTATAAAAAAGTTAAAAATAATAGTTTTAGAAACTGTCGCATTACGCTTTCTAATACTCTTTCTTCAATGTTTACTCCAATGTATTGTTTTAACAGTGGGATAAATGTTTGCTTTTTTAAACACAAAAATTCGAATTTTTTTCACTGCATTCTATGCATTGCAGTGAGTGATCAGTGATGATCCTCGCACATGGGAATTCAGCATGACACGTTTTCAGTTTTTTTTTTTCGACTACAGAAGTTACACAGTTTTTAATGTTAATTTTCAAGATTCGAAGCTGGTTCATTTTTGGCTTCATCCCTTCGGCCTCAAGGAATAGCATTTCAATGGATTCGTCTTGAAGAAAAGCCATTTTGCTGTAAAACTATAATTAATATTGTCATCTACAGTAACTTCCTTTAGGGCTGAACAAACCTCACACTTGTTTTATTTAAGTCCAAAATAACTAAAATGGAAAATATTTCAATAAAATAATGTATTCACAAATTCCAAAAAATACTAACAGCAGTGCACACTGGGGTATATGATACCCAAGCTAAAACTTCGAAGCACGACTAAACACGTTAAAAAAATGTAAGAACTGAACAACCTCGCCTGCTACTGCAGAGAGTTTAAAATTGAATATACATACATATATAGGTATGGCATGCGTAGGAATTTTTTTTAACGGGACCTGCACACTTGAAATCTATGTGGGGTAGCTCATACCCCAGTGTGTGGTTGGAAGGTTTTAAAATTGCCTAGATGTGATTTCTTCCTCTACTCTACTCGCCTTTTAAGCACTGTTGCCACTTTAGCGATTTTTTCGCTATTTCTAGCGTATTTTTAAAGCTCTCGGCGATTTTTAATAAAATGTTGTCGCTAAAAAAAAAATTGGTGATTTCTAGCTACTTTTCATTACTACACCACCATGTACACGAATCCCGTACAAATGGCATCTCCGACCCATTCGAACATAATTTTTCACATCGCGACCTACGCGTGGTTGGTTGGTGGTTGCACATGCAAAAGGCAGATGCTTAGTAGGTGACGAGACAGAGTTTTTTGTTGGGGATTTTTATTTTTGTACTGTAACGGTATTCAAGATATGCCTTTCAGGTTTCAGCACGTTTCAAATCAAAAGAAATGTAAATGGGATTGAAGTACGCTGTAGTTTTATTTCATATGAAGTTTGTAGTTAGTGCCGTAAGTTATTACTATCGTTTTTTTTTTGTGTGTAATCTGTTGGTATTATTTGTATTCTTTAAAATGAATTTACCTCCAATGAAAAAAATATACGTTCAAAAATATAGAAGTGAATGGGAAAATCAGGAAGAGTTTAAAGAGTGGTTAAAGCCAGTTGTGAATGACGTTAAAAAAGCTTTTTGTTCGTTTTGCCATTGCGAAATATTTTTTTAATTCGGTATTTAATTTGATTAAAAAAAAAATTTAAACGTTTTTCTTTCTTACTTCTTTTTTGCTACCTTGAATTTATTTATTATTTTGTAATTAACAATTTTTTAAAAATAAATACATATTTTTATGAACTTACATTCAAATTGATATTTTAGCGATTTCTAGCGGATTTTCGCAATTCAGAAACTAACATTTCTAGCGGATTTTAGGTTGTGGTCTAGCGACAATTTTTTTCCCTCAGCGGCAACACTGCTTTTAAGTGCAGTGATATTCTAAGCCCGTCCCTGCTCGGGAAACGTTTAAACAATAAAACATCAAAATATAGCACATATCTGCATAACTTTATACACGGAACACGGCAAACCTAAAATGTTAAAATGTGGTGACACAAATTACTTAGCAATTGCATTTAATACAAGCAGTAAATTTACGATTAAACAGCACAAAGCTTGATTCATCCCTAATTGTAATAGGTAAACTACGTACTATCAACATTTAAGCCCGTGTACATCAGGAAACTATTTGTTCAGCTAAGGTTACATCTGCTCGGCCTTAAATTATTTGAGTTTCACAAATTATATGGCTTGCACCACCATCATTCGCAAGATTGGCCCGCAAGAATTCGGGGAGAATTTTGTTATATAAAAAGTTGTCAATTTTGTGCAAAACAATTTGAAATTTTTGTTTGTGTTGTCTTTGAAATCCTTGTTGGATGGCCTTTTCAAGCATTTTTCGTAGCGTTAATAGTTCTTCATAAGGAGAATCATTTTCTGCGGCAGAATCTATAAGCATAAGCATATATTTGCAATGTCGGATATATCTTCGTCGGTATCTTCTACGAACAAAGTTGGGGCTTGATCTCCTGCCAGCTCTCGCCAAGATCATAGATCATCAGGAATAGCATTCCTCATCGAAGACACTGTGGTTTGTGCTGCATCTGCTAATATGATATTACCTTGTTGAAAATATCTAGTCGCGACTTGTATCCGCTATAAATATTTCCCAAGCACTTGCTAGGAATGTTGTTGCTTCCCTCAAAGTTGTACCCTTCAATAGTTCGTATACAGTTTCACGCGCGCTGTTACTTTATTAAAAAATTACGGTTATATGACTTTACTAGAAACATTACTGTAACTTTTCCATCACTGCTTTTAAGCTCGTCTTCTGGTGGATGACTCGGCGCATTGTCTTGTAGAAGCAGCGTTCTTGGAGGATATCAATTTTCTACCATCTCGAACCTAAAGAAATTTCTAATCTGATTGTTGTTTTGAAAAAGTTAAATTAAAAAACTTGCCTTTGGTACGAAAGATTTGTGGAACCATTTTTAAAAAATGTGTAGCATTCATCCATGCTGAATTCGAGTGATCATACTCAACATCCACAGGTATCTCTTCTTCTTCCTTAATGGCGATAAGGCTATGGTCCGGATTAAAGGGATCATAACACTCCCACTTAAGTGAATCCACTCTGGTCCGCTCGTGGGGTTCGCCGGTTTGACCTCAGAAAAGAATGGCAGGGTTCTCCATTTTGAATCACTTTGTCACTGAGACCAATCAATTTCTGGTGTTGCTTTGTTTGATCCAGGATTTTTTCGGCCTGCCTCTCTTTTGAGTTTGTGTGGAAACGTTGATTGATATTGCCTTTTTGACAGGGTGCGTAGGATATCTCTTTTGAACATGAGATTTTCAACTGAACGAGTCGCGCTCCATTCTTTTGGAGATAGGTTCTTTGACGTGAAGACTTCCTCGGATCTTGGAACTTCTTCTTCGATCAATCTTTATTACTCCTGCTGTCATGCGAAGCATCTACATCTCAGCTGCCGTTAAATTGGCCTCATAGTTTTTGTACGCTGTTCAACATGGTGAACCGGGCGCACAACTGCGGTGTAGAGCCTTTCTTTCTGCTTTGGGGGCATTTTTCGATCAAAGAAGATGGCTGAGTTTTCCCGCCACTTCATCCGCCCTACGCTTACTCGATGTTTAATGTCGTCATGACAGCTTGCTTCGCTATTGATCATAGATCACAGAAACTTGAACTTTTCGCACTTGGAAATAACTCTTCTATTCATGTAAATGTCTGTAATAGGTCGGAGTGGATCGGAGAAGGGGCGGCAAAAGGATTCAGTTTGTTCGGACTAATACGATACCCATTCCGCTCTAAAACGTTCACCCATTATCAAGTGCTCATTGCGGGGACCTTTGATCCACGCTTATCTGACCTCATCTTCAGCAAAAAATAACTGATGCACTTGGGAGTCTGTCACTTTTCTTTCAAGCAGATAATTAAGGAATGTTATAAATATCAAGGGATTAAAGACGCTTTACTGATGTACTCCGACTTTGATTGCGAACTCATCGGTGGCGCAAGCGGGGCATCTAAGTCTTGTCTTTACTCCCTCATACATGTCCATGATCATCTGTACGTAGACCTCTGGAACTCCTCGTTGTCTTAGCGGCATCCATAGCAGACCCCTTGGTTGTCTATCAAAAGACTTTTCAAAATAAACCAACACCATATGCAAATCCTTTAAGGATTCACGATGTTTTTCCATCACGATCCTTGTACTTTGGATTGCATTTGTGGTTGATTTACCTGTGACAAACCCACACTGGTCTTCAGATAGCCGTATTATCCGTATATTGCAAAAGACTATTTACAAAAATCTATTACATTAAGTGTTGAGAATCCTTTTAGTTTATGGATAAGATAACAATTAAAATCAAATGTAGTAATACCAACATTTTAATTGGCCTTAGTAAGGAAGTGATCCGAAACCGGTTGACCTGCCGAAGTAGGAAGGCAGTCTATTGGGAGGGTTAACCATTCG
Source organism: Portevinia maculata (assembly GCA_949715645.1). NCBI lineage: Eukaryota > Metazoa > Arthropoda > Insecta > Diptera > Syrphidae > Portevinia > Portevinia maculata. The sequence goes on along the minus strand of OX454526.1, from coordinate 283,306,532 downwards.
TAATCATAACTTCGCCTTTAAAAAAAATGGTACCTTTTCACTTGGGTCGGACTCAAAATCAATCGGTGTATCATCAGAATTCGCTTGTCTTTAGTATCAACCTTTCCAGTTGGGTTAAAGCGAATAGGTCTAAGTTTGATGGCAACAGTTGTTTCTTGTATTGATCTGATGAAAATGTCTGTAAATAGCAACGCCGAATTGTCACAAAATTCCCTTTAAATATAAAAATTCCCCTTAACCACGAGGAGAATGCGTCCAATTTTCTTCGATGCTTTTTTTTAATCATATTCCACAATAAGCGGGGCTTTTTTCATTGCCATATGGCACTTATCTTTTGATTTACTCGCTTATAAAAGCACAACTAAAAAAATTGCTAGGAAACCCCTCTTATGAGTATAGAATATCTTGAATAACCGCACACATTTCAACCATACGTTAGAAAAGTTTTGTATGTTAAGTTTTATCGGTTACTCACTTAAAGAAAGAGCTGATTCCAGTTGCACAGACCAAACGCTCTGTCATCTCAACGCTATAAGCTGGCAATTGATTCGTTTGTTGCGGCCGAGCCACGGTTTGTGTGCTTTTTAAGCATTTACGACTAAATCCTCATCTTGTTTCAGTTCATTTCGCCCTCCTCGCACACATGACCAAACAACCAATTCTCTTTCCAAAGAGTCCAGTTTCAGCTCTTCCTTTCTGCTACCGTCCAGCCCAGTGCTGGCCATACAAAAAAAAAAAAAACAATCATCTTCACTGTAGCTTATGATAAATAAACTGCAAACAAATTGTGAATCGAACAGTCTCAAAATTAACAACGACATATCTAAATTATTAGTTTACAGAAAGGAAAATGGTCGTCTGGCGAGAAATGAGCATTGGAGTTACTGTGGCGAAAGCTTGGAAGTTAGTAAAAGACCTTCAAATGACCAGGAGTTACGTTATCACACAACATTTTACTTAGAAAAGCAATGAAAAGTACGTGGAAATACCTTCTTTCCAACTCAAACGTTTCAACTGCTACAAAGCTTAAAGTGTTCGAAGCTGTGATTCATCCACTTTTTTGACTCCCGTCGAAAACACCAAATTACATGCTCTATATAAAAATTGGCTCTGTAGGCAAGGTAGCCTGTACAACTTCTTACATTTATGTCATATCGACATCATCTCCCGATCTTGAGGTAGTAAAGGAGTTCACCTACCATGACACCTTGGTAGAAATCCAACGAAGAATTATTCTAGGAAACCGGTTTGGCAAAACAAATGGGTTCAAAACTCCTAGCTCTGAAGGCCAAGTGTAAGCTCTAAGAAACACTGATACTGCTTTATGGCGCCGAGTGCTGGACGGTAAGCAGGAAAGGAGAGCTGATACTCCTTCAGATATTTGGTCCTGTGTGCGAGGAGGGTAAATGGAGGAGAAGATACAAGCGTGAAATCTATGAGCTGTACCAAGATGTGGATCTAGTCCAAAAAGCTAAAGTACGTCAACTACATTGGCTCGGCCACTTCGAGAGAATGGATAACAATGTTCTAGCGAAAAGGATCTTCGACTCTCAGGTTCGAGACGACAAGGCCAAGACATCGCGGATGCCAGAACGCTTGGTATGGATTTCTGGAAGCAGCGTGCCGAGAGGATGCAAGACTGCAGTGTCTCAGGAAGAGACTGTTCACCGGTCGGGAGCCCGTTTAGTAAGTAAGTAAGTAAGTAGTAATTTTGAGGTAGGTTAACCCCTAACTACCTCAAAGTTGTTGCTATAAACTTTGACGTTTTGCCTAGTGGAAAGTTGTTCGGGTTCTTCATGGACATAACGTGGGTAACATGATACCCCATTAGCAGATGCTGTGAATGCTATACCTTAACACATCTACTATTCCAAGTAGGCGCAGCGGCTCAGTGGTTAGTGCGTTGCACTACTGACCGAGGGTTCCCAGGTCCTTATCATTCGTGTAACACCGAACGTTTTTCCACCGTCTCACCTCTTGCGAAAGCTTGATAAACCTCCAAGAGTATCAATAATTGTGATTAGAAGCTTCCCAAATTTGCTGTTCAGAGTCGAGATAAAGCTGATGTTCGCTTCTATTCTCGCAAAAAATATAACTTAGCACAAACAAATGTTTGGAGAGACTATGATGTAGTCCCTGTATGGGCCACTGATACCGAATACTTATATTGTTCCCTGCGCTTCGTCAAATAGTTTCCTCGCTTGAATTTATTGTTAAACCTCCGATTAATAGTTCGATCGCGAGACTTCGATTTCCTTGAACTATGACCTTTGCGGCTGTGTAGACCCTCTTCTTTCTAAGCAGCATTTTTTCTTCTGGCTCGAAACCCTTCCATTGCTAAACATTTGTCATTAACGGCCCACACAGGGCTAAAACCTAGCTTTTCCAACCACTTGCCTATGGAAGGGACGTACAATTTTAAGCCGAAACCGAACCGCAAATTGGAGGACCTTCTCATGACAATTGGTTCTCGTGGTTTGTCAGACGTTCGCAAAAGATGAGACAGTGGAAATCACTTTTTTTAATGTTACTTGGCCCCGGTGAGACTTAAACCTGGTAAGGCTCGACACACTAACACCTACGCCACTGCTTCTGTAGCGTTTGTAGATGTATATATTTTGTCACCATTTGCTTGTTATTTGAGGTGAAAAACGCTTTTCTAAGATCGATATATGAATGTATTTGGTTTTACACATTTTCGGTGACTGAAATTATTCTTTCAAATAGGAAATTGTGCAATTAAATAGTTTTAAAGTAAAATAAAAAAAAATACACAAATTGCAGTACTGTGAAGCCATTTTCCAAGCAAAAAGCCTGGAATTGCGCAAAACCCAACAGAGCAACAAATATGTGCTTATGATTGTACTTCTCTAAAAGGCCATGGAAGAACACTGACCTATTCCTGGTGTACTTTGTCAAACATACCACAGACATCTGACAGTTAAATGCTCTTTTTTTAACATGGCCAATTAACTGCAAATCCACCCACTACAACCAGTGATGCCAGCATACGGTGCTTTGTAGCTGATTGCAATGAAAGTCAAACATTCAGTGAAAAATACTCTGCCTCTTCACATTCTGTTACAAATTCTTCCGATAGAGACCACACCAAAAATAATTTTCTATTCCACCGCAAGCCAAACCTAAAAGTTAAGATCTGCTGACTTGTTGCCCTACTTTATTTAGCTGCACAAAAGATCACCACCGAAGTCAAGTGATGAAAATAAGCCTCTTATCTCCTCTTAAGCTTGCAACACTTTTTTTATTGGAGTTTTCTCAGTCAACACTTTTTTATGCCAGCAGTTGACACAGTTTGGTTTATTTCACCGTATGGTGCGTTATGAGACAACATTTTTATCACATAACACTGACTCGCGTAAATGAAAGCAGAATTACAGCACAATTTGACTAAAGACAAAAAGTTGTCATAAAAAAATGCGCATAAAATTTACCAGAGCTACTATATCATAAAAGAGATTTAACCTTGAACTTTCGTTCATACAACTAGCTACTTTAAAAAACGAAACGAACTCGCTACGAAAAAACATAATCACTTTTAAAAGCCAGTTTTCCCCATTAGCATTCTTATTTTAATAGTAAGCAGCGCCGCTGCTATAATTGAACACATGTATTTTTGATTTACTCTAATTTTTTCATATATCTGTATCATAACGGAGAGCAATACCGTTCTCCAAATAAATAAAATTTCCGCATCAATTTAATTTATTTATAGTCACCCACGCTGATCGCTGATGGACGAGGTTTTTGGCAAGTCTTTAAAAAAAAACAAGTCTTCGCTTGTTTTTACTTTCCAGTGGGAGAAAGGCGAACTTCGTTAACAACAATAAACGCTGAATGAATGTAACATACATTTTGACTTGACTTTTTAATTTGTAACCTTATAAACGAACAACAAATACCGTAATACAGTGTTGTTTAAGCCAATTCAGATTCAAAAGTGTCACATGCATTTGGTGCTTTGGATGGGTAACCGGTTTTGTCACGCCTCTAAAACGTTTCTACACTATTTTGAGTGACATGCGAAGTAAAGTCAATAACCGTCGATTTAATAGACGTGCATTCCAGATGGTTAGCTGATGTTAGAAATGAGGAAATTATACTGAAACACCCACTCATTGCGCCGCGCCGCGCCGTATTCATTTCTGCTACGTAATGACAGACTTGTGTGACCTTTCGCGATGAATATTCATTTTTCTATTCCAGCTCAATGTCGAATAAAATAAGAGCTCTACAAATTATTTTTATCACAGATTTATTTCTTTGGACTGCAATGACGTGAACATATTCTCAGTATGTGATTAAAGTGGGGAAATTATTTTTGAAAATCGACAGTGGGTCACAGCAAGGTATGTAGGCACTTACAGGGTGGTTGGGTGTGATTTCCAGCCTTAAATGCCCCCTTTGGACGTTCGATAATGCCGTTGAAGGTTTGTTTTCCGGCATAAAAAAATTACACATGGATTTCAATGCTCCCGGGGAGAGCAGAACTGGAATGATGGGGTCTTTAAGGAGTCTTCTTAGCGTTCCCTGGGAAGATATATCTTTTTTTTTATAATTGGGTGCCCTTATAATATAATTACTCGTATTTATGAAATACCGGTGCACGTTAGTTTGTATAGCTTATAGATTTATTCATTTAAAAAACTAACAGAGCAATTATTAAAATGACTATACTACGTTTCCATCAAAAAATAAACCCAGATTAAAGGCAAACGATTACAAATTAATCTTCAGGTGTTTCCACTGAAAAAAATATATTAATCTGACGTTTGGCTCTCATTTTAACTTCCACATTGAGAGCCTGAATGACCTTTTAACAGTGTAATATTAAACGTCAAAAAAAGTAAAAAACAATTCAACATATTTTGATTTCAATTTATTTATTGATATATTTATTTACCTTAGCTTAATTAAATGTGAGTGGCAGTAGATTGCAAATGTTGTCAGCGTACCTTTATTTTCCAAACCAATATGAAGGTGTTCATGCTTGCATTGGCCAAGAGAAGTCGATATTACCGAAAAAATGTCTCTATATATGTTTGTATTTTTGGTTGTCACATAGAAGTGAGCCCGCTGCTGCCGTGGATTACTTCAATAATCCAAACAAAGGAATAGTTAGGCATTTATTGATATTATTTATTATCTGAAATACACAAAAATAGATTGATTAATATTTGAATATAATATATACATCTATTAATACTTACTTCCCAAGAGATTGGGTATATCCAAAACAACTGCACGGCACGCGGACGCATTGACATAAATAAAATGTCAAATGCAGCTCTGCCTGTTTTGTATTTGTAACATCCCGAGCAGTGGAGAGTGCGTTCACAAACCGGACTCTACATGTAAATCTGGTCAGCTTAGGAGATTAATTTTTAATCTCCTTTTTATAAGATTAATTTTTGTATGATAAATCTCAAGATTTATACGAGATTAACGACAATTAATCCTAATCTCGGAGTTAATCTCCGGTGGAAACATAGCATAAGGATCAAAAGTGGGAATAGTGGCAATAGCTGCAAAGGCTTTCGGCTCGTTTTTCATCAAAGTAAGAAACTTAAGTGTCCTAAAAGGTGTTTGATGTTGAGTGTAGTTATGTAGATCGGACATGTGGGTGGTGGTTCTCCTTTGAGTAGGTGTTGATGGGTTGAAAGGGTGTGACCCAAACGTAGGCGGGTGAGGTTGGTGATCATCACCTTTGATACTGAGGTGGGGTATACAGGTTCGGCTCTATCTGCATTAACTTTTGTGTAGTGGTGTTCGTATGATGAGCAATTGTTTATCCGTTTAGAGTTGATTTTGTTTTTAATAAGCCTTATTAAATCAAGCTTTTTGTTAAGGTTGAAGCTGAATGTAAGGTGTTTTCTTGCTACGCTTCGTCGGCCACCAATTCCAACGTGTCCAGGTACCCACATGATTTTTAAGGAATTGGGTGATTAAGTTAAAGGGTCTCTGATTTTGGAGATACTTGGAGAGCAGTGTTATTCAGATTTTTGAGTCTGTTTGTAAATCATAATGGGCAGGAAGACCAGCGCGTGGTAGAATATATGAGATTTATCTCGCGTTTTTGAATCCTGACAAGTTATTTGTGCACCAGCCCAGACGTGAGCGTTGTATTCAAGTTTGTGGTTTAAAAAACCGTTTAGATTTTGGTCAGATGTAAAGAGGTGAAATATATCTTGCATCGCTTAAGGATGCCTAGATATTTCGTTCGATAATTTGACTGCTTTCAGGTTTGTACGGGGGCACTTACTCCTCAAGTGGGCCAACACACTGTCATTAATCAGTCGCATTTCTCTTCTTCTTCTTCTTCGTCCTTTACGACGAGGTTGTGATTTAGGGGTTCATTAGCCTTCCACTTTCCCGTATTCCCTTTAGTCCGCCTGGTGGGGTCCACCGATTTGACCTCAATAACAATCAGCAGGCTTCCTGGTTTCGGATCATTTCATCACTGAGGCCATTCAAATGCTGGTGTTATTGCATTTGTATGATCCAGGAGTGACCTGCCTCTTTTTTACGATTTCGACACGTGCATGCTTCCATTATTCATAATTGTTCGATCGATCTTTTACAACACCGGTGATCTCCAGTCGTGTCAACCCATGGATTTGCATGTACACTTGCGGAACAGCTTTAAGATTTTAAATGTGTCGCTTGGCTCCTCTGGATGTTAGAATCACATAGATTTGATCCTTCCCAGTAAATTGCCTTTTACGACAAGTTCTGTTTGTTGGGGGGCGCTTCGGTGATATTCTTAGCCCGATCCTGTAGATTTTTTAATATCAACTCGCATTGATCGAAAAAGAGAAAAAAATTAATTAAAAATGAAGATTTCCGATTCGACTCGAATCTCACAATAAGGCTGTATAGGTATTTTGAAATGAGTTAATGTGCCTTTACAAAGTCATCTTCTGCCGCCTTAAATTGACAGGTTTGCCGTCCGGTCGAGCAGCCTTGTTGGGCTTAAGTTGAGACAATAAGATTTTCGTGTGCATTGATATCATTGGTCTTCATCACTTGATGATGGAAGGACGGTATCTAGTTGTTGAAAAGTTAAGATGTATAATCGTAAAAGACATTACGTATTCTATTTTATTTAATATTAATTAAATTATTTCTCCAACCATTTGCTTATGCGAAATGAAAAAGGCCTACAATTTGAGAAGCTTCTCACGACATATTGATACTCTTAAATGTTTTTCAGACGTTGGCAGGAGGTGGGCGGTGGACAAAACCTTTTAGATGTTACTTGGCCCCGGCGGGATTTGAATCTGAGACCTTTAGATTAGTAGTCCAACAAACTAACCTTAAGCTACTGCGCCCACAATTGATAAATATATATTTTTTAATCTAGCTGATTTTATTTTAATAATATTCTGTCCCGTTTACTATTTATCTACACTCTTTACAATGTATCACAAAACAGTTTATAAGATAATTGTGAAGCGCCACAAAAGAAAACATCTTAAACCTTAAGCTACTGCGCCCACAATTGATAAATATATATTTTTTAATCTAGCTGATTTTATTTTAATAATATTCTGTCCCGTTTACTATTTATCTACACTCTTTACAATGTATCACAAAACAGTTTATAAGATAATTGTGAAGCGCCACAAAAGAAAACATCTTAAAATTGGTTCGTTTACTGTATCCATAAACTGATGTTGGATTCAGTTTTATTTTGGAACACCCTGTCAACACTGAAATAGTTCTAAATTTTTTTATTAAGAGATCCGCAGTATATTTATGATTTTTTTGAAGTAAAACATTCTGTTAATTACCCTTTTCTGAGAAAATCATATTTCAGTCAAGATTCTGAAACACCCTGTAAAGCAATTTTCTACCATTTTATAGACTTGGGAATTTCCTTTAAGCAGAAAATTAAAAATGAATTGAAAACTATAGCGCTATCTTTATTAGTTTAAAAATTACGATTTTTGCAACGAAAAGTCATTTTGGACCACAACAATGCATACACCCCTATTCTGCTATTCATCGGGGGGGATTTTTTTCAATTTTCACTGAACAATATTCTACTATTCATTCGAATTGAATCTGGATTCACCTCGTTAATGTCGGTAACATCGATAATACTGCGCGGTATTCTCTTATTCACGTGAACGCATTCGTTCTATACAATTCAAATCCGCATATAAAATGTTGCGGGTTTTTCATTTAATCGATCGTCTGTCTGGTTGGTGGTCAATAAAATGTAAGTTTATTGCTTGATTATTTGTATAAATAAAGATTATGAACATTTTTAGAAGCAGAACAATAACGCGAGACCAATTTAAAACAATCACTGTTTGGAAGTGGAAAAAAAGTTCAATACTATTCATACCTGTTTGTTTATATTTTTAATTTTATTGAAAATAATTAATCAAAACAACATAATCCAACTTTCCAAAGATTTTCGTAAACAGAGATCAAATCGATTACATTAATTTCAATTTGCAAACAACGAACCTCATATTATTTTCACATGAAAAGCTGTTAACTTGAATGTCAAATTGGGTTGGATAATGTAGTTTACCCGATGGATAGCAGAATGGAAAGCCAAAGTGAAAGGGAATCGAATGGGTGAATCGAATCTATGATTCACGTGAATAGCAGAATAGGCCTGATAGTTTATGTCCCGATTAATTTTGAATCGTATTCGTTAAGCAGTCTATTTTGCATTGAAAATCTCGAGATATGAAAAAAAATGTAGGGTAGCGTTAAGAGCAATTGTTCAGAGGAATCTTATCATTACACCCGTAAATGCGCGGTTAACAGCGAATGGTCGTTATTCAAACAAAATGTGGAACGCCCTTTTAAAATAACACACACATGGAATCCACAAAAAAAACAATATAAATATCTTCCAAAACGCAGATATCATACTCAAAAGCTAGATGGCTCTTACCCTCAAACTTCCCTTTTCGAATGCGAATTTTATTACTCATCCCATTTTCTTTTCTCCATTTTTTCTAATCACAATCCACTTTACTACACCAACGCCATTCAGCGCACCGGCATGAACAATGCGCCAACAGCGGCACTATGTACGAACAATTTATTTTAACTCGAATTGTAAGTTTCACCTAGTGCACTTACCTCTGCCCTTTACCTGCTGTCGTACGTACCATTACCATACCAAACCAAACCAAAGCAGGCCAGGCCAGCTGCTATTCCCTTATTCTATCTGTTTCACCCTTTACGGCACTGGTCATGCGCCATTGCATCCTATCTCTATAGTTTTCATATTGTTTGGCACTGTTTACATCCCCCAACAACAACAATATTCAGGAAAAACAATACCAGAAGAAAGTCTGATAAATGAATTTTAGTTGATCTGTAGATACGGTCGCATCTGCTGTTCCATTTTCTGTTGCAAGAGCACATCGCAGCGGTTTTTAAATAAAAAGTTATCATCCACATTTACCACAAGTATAAAAGCGTGTGGGGTACAGTGAAACTAAAAAAAAAGTACCAAGGGAAATTTTCATTCGAAACAATTCCGCTTCACTGGAGAAAAAGACGAAAAGAACAAATTTTCTATTAAATGGCGGCGGCCTCTACTTCTAGTGCCGAAGAGGAGGTAAAAAAAACAAAAGAAATAGAAAATGAATAAATAATGGTAGCTAATGATGCCACTACAACTACACCTACCACATCAAAATCAAAACTCATTTCTAGGTCTACCATTAATTTTTTGATTCCTTTTCGTTTAATCGCTCTCCTCTGTTCCTCTTGTCTGTTCTACAACCAATTTTTTTTTTCGTTGTTACTTTTTTGTTCTTCGTGTTTTGTGTACGTGTGTAGTTTTGTGCTGCTTCATTTTTTTCGAGTTTCTTTTCGTTTTAATTTTCATCCCATATTCCAAATGGAGTGAGAGGCAACTGCACAATGTATTTTTATTGTAGTTTCGGTGTCGGTGCGAGCGGTAGGGTTTGTTTCGTCCCGGACGTCGTGTCAGCCAGTAGTTTAACGAAATTAATTATGTACTCTGTATCCTTTCACATATCAAACACATAGAACAATTTGCATTTCCTTTTTTTACTTATTTGCTGAAAAAATTATTATATTTCGAATGTGTGTTTTTTAAGACCGTTGAGCAGAAAACCTTGAATTTTGTTAAAAGTTTGTGAATCGTGTTTCCAATTTGCGTGACGAATCGGTTAAAAAAAGAAGTTTTAATTAAAAAAATAATGCTGCACGCCGAAGAAAACGAGTACTAGCTCAGTGGTTTGGGCTATTAGGAGTGCGAGTAAATGTTTGCACGTATAAAGTGGATCGTGAATTGTGGAACGCAATTGAACTGTCATTACGTGAAGGTTTGCATATGGAAAGGGGCATTATGAATTTAATCGTGAATGGATATATTTTTTATACGACAAAACGAATTTCTATTCACATAAAAGATATACATATTTCGGATTACCAAATAAAAAGGTATGGACGACAAGTGCATAAATTACTCATATGGTGCTAATCAAATTTTGATAAGAATTCGGGTGGGTTGAAAAATTATTTGGAATTTCTCTATTTTCATTTCCTAAAGAACTGATAATACAGATATGTCATGTCATGTCTTGCATTGGGATGCGAGGTTCGTCGGTTTTACATAGATGGAATCTTTGTTCTATGAGGTGGGGGCAAATTAAAAATTAATTGTGCAGCTAGAAATAGGTCGAATTTTGACTTTAAGGTATGAACTCTCGACAGAACACTAACCTTATGCAACAAAAAATTTTTTTTTTTTACTTTCAAAAAACAGTAAATACCTATGTACATTATATGATTGAGGTGAACCTAGCAAAACTATAAGCCTGAGACTAGGAAGCAGAGCAAAAATCCTGAGTTATTACGCACATGCAACAACAGCAGCATTTGATTGGCCTAAGTGACGAAGTCTTTCGAAAAAAGGTAGCCTGCCGTTGTTTATAGAGGTCGAACTGGCTAGCTCTATAGGCAAACCAGTAGGAATGCAGTAAGGTGGGAGGGTTATGATACCCTTAATCCTGATTATAACCTCGAAGTAAAGGAAAAACATAGGGGCGGGCTACAGTCCGCTTGGGCGAACTGTTGGATACCCTATTCTTATTCCTATATCTCATAAGTGGGCGTGACAAAAATTTAAAGGATTTTATCGAAAAAACTAAGCTTTTGTAAATAAAAACGCTCCCTAGCTCAAACTTTGGTTTTTCAATAAAATTGTTTTATTTAATTGTGGGCGTGTCAGTAGGCGGATTTAAAAAAAATTTAAGTATGAGCATAAAGGGCACCTAGAGAGTATATACTATAAATTTCAGCTCCCTAGCTCAAACTTTGGACTTTCAAAAATAAAAAAATAATAATTGTGGGCGTGTCAGTAGGCGGATTTTGAAAATATTTACACATGAGCATAAAGGGCCCATAGAGAGTATATATTAAAAATTTCAGCTCCCTAGCTCAAATTTTGGTTTTTCAAAAAAAATATTTTATTTAATTGTGGGCGTGTCAGTGGGCGGATTTTGAAAATTTTATGTCCCAAGCAGTTTTATTGGCCAAAGATCATACATAAAAAATTTCAGCTTTCTAGCTCAAAATTCAATTTTTCCCAAAATTTGTTTTATTTAATTGTGGGCGTGTCAGTGGGCGGATTTTGAAAATTTTATGTCCCAATCAGTTTTATGGGCCATAGATCATATATAAAAAATTTCAGCTCTCTAGCTCAAAATTCGATTTTTTCCAAAATTTTGTTTTTTTGAGTTTGTGGGCGTGTCTGTGGGCGGATTTCAAAAATTCTTAAACTTGATTATTTCGGGACCCTAGAGAGTATATGGTTAAAATTTCAGCTCTCTAGGTCCAGTTTAAAGGCCTAATTTTTGCCGACGGACGGACGGACGGACGGACATGGCTAGATCGACATTACTATCGATGCTGATCATAAATATAGTAACTTTTAGGGGTCTACGGGCAATATTAAGGTATGTTACAAACTATGCGTCAAAATTAATATACCCCTAGAATAGGGTATAATGAGAACAACTTTTGTCAAAAGCACGTGACAAAGTCAAAATTAGTTTTTTGGTATTTATAGTAGGCTCAGTTGTTGGTCGTTCAACTACTGATCGAGATGTTCGATGTTCCAATGCTACTCAGTAACACCAAACATTTTTTGAGAGTATAATTTCTCTTAAGAACCATTTCAAAATTTGCCGTTAATTTTTTACTGTCGGCGTAAAATCTTTATCACATGATTATAAAGTTAAATTCACCTGAAATCTCATTTGAATATTTAGCGTGGACTTTGATCACATTATGAATTTAAGCCCGTTTTTTCTTCTGTGTCAGCTTATACACATTTTAATGCTTTGTTCGTGTGATTGCGTAGGTAGGTACATACTTATTTTCGTTGGGATGGATCGTAAATGGTTTTTCCGTCTGTATTCTCCCTCTTCAAACCGGCGAACCCTACAGCCTGATCATAGCATTTTATTTAATATTTCATTCCTATGGCTAGGTTTAATATGAAATGCCAAAAAACTCCTGCTTACGATTTGGCATCACTATGCCATCCGAGTTTTATCTTGTTCGAAGTACATTTTTCAAAATGTTGGGGATTCGATTTTTTAAGTTTCGGCTTAATTTGTTGTTCATATATATTACTTACCTATCTACTAACTTTTTTCTGAAAGCCTTAACAATTTTGTATTCAAGACAATTTTTAAACATGTATTTTTTCCGAATTAATTAAATGTTATGATTAATTAGCAAGTTATTTCGGATATTGGACAATGTTATACGAAGTGATGACAAGCTGTTAAAATGTGTGGTTATTGAACAAAACAAAACTGATATTGATCAAGATAGATATAAACAATGTTCCAATCTGGAATTTAATTTCGGTTGACTAACATTTTATGTCTGTGGGCAATTAATCCACTACTGTTTCATTTACAGAAGCCCAAACTTGGACTGTCATTAAATTTATAAAGAGTTTGATGTACGGTCGGATTTCATCACAAGAATTGTGACCCTTCATCCTCGTACTGAAAACGTAATTGCGGGCGATTTCCATATACACAATACATATTGGCTTTGACATTCTTCAATTCAGACGAACTCCTGAAGGAAGGTATGATGAGATGTTTGCTGAGATAAGCAATCTGACTCAGCTTGTAAATGACACGACACCAAAACCAGACATTAGTACTCCAACCGCCAACACACTGAACTTGTTTCTAACCTCTCACCCTAAAAATACGCTTTAAAAGTTTCATCGTCTCCAGGATTGTCAGGCCATTTTGTCATATCAGCGAATTTCTTGTACTCCAACCACATACATAGGTAAAGAACAAACTTTTTTTTAAAGAACCGTAGGATAATAAAAGAAAGCCAATTGGGAAAACCGAAACGGTTTCTCTAAGTTTTAACTGGTTGCTCTGCTTCCTCGACGTCGACTCGGATGCCGCTGCTGTTATGTATTTGTTTTGTCGGCGTGGGAGACTTTCTACACTGGAACACTCAGACCCAATACTGGATCATTATACTGCCAGGAAGACACACCACTTTTACTGAAATGTTCGTTTTTCTAAGAAACGTTACATGCTAGTGTGCTGCTGATATGATACAGGGCATGAAATCCTGTATCCCTAACAGTATCAAACCCAATATAAACGCGTGGTGTGTCTTGAGCTGCAAAAAGGCTTTCAGGTCAAAAAAAAAGTTTAGCTTTTGGTTGCAAAAGGCCATTTTATCTGAGGAAACCGAACAAAATTCAAACGATCCAGAAATGACGCCAATTGCCACTATAATCGTTGCAAATTCTCCTACGATAAAAACTTGAAATAAAAACACTACAAAGTCACCACTGGTAGTAAAAACTTTTGGTCGCTTGTTAAAAACTTGAAGAATTCGGCCTCGTCATCTATCCCGACCCTCATTTACAATGAAATTCCAGCTTTCAGTCCGCTGTATAAAGTAAATCTGCTTGCTGTTCAGTTTGCAGCTAGTTCAACGATCACAGATTGTGATTTATTTCCCTCAGTACTCGAGCACGTAAAATACTCAATAGGACTAATCGACTATCGAACTTCGAGATCTTGTCATATACAAATTCGCTTGTCCAGATTTGAAGTTGTTTTGGATGGTTTTAAGTCTGCAAGTCACCAAATAAATGCGTGTGTTCTCCAAGGCTCCGTCTTTTCTCCGTTTGTTATTCCTAACTTACTTTTCTGATGACAATGCTCTAAGCTCCTCATATTCGTTTCTAGAATCACGTCTCTGATTATCGGGTATGGAACTGGAACGGCAGCGTACGGCCAAGATCATAATTCTCCTGCTCCCTTTTTACTGCAGCCCTACTGTCTCTAGTCATGAGAAGGTACCTATAGTTCCTCCACTTTTAAGGTCAAACATTTTTTTTGGTCACGTTTATTTTGTCAGAAATTGATTTAATCACTTCGCTGATAGATAAACCAGAAAACTGTTTTTGAAATTATTTAACACGTTCTATTGTTATCCATTTATCTGGTCGGCAGACTTTGAAAAGATAGTTTTTGGTGTAGCCGTCCAGTTTTAAACCAACAAAAAAAAAACTATAATTCATCGTGAATTCTAGCGTGTGCTCGCTGTCGCAAAAAAGGCCAACGCGCCAAGCTTACTATTTCCTATTATTACAAAAACCCCAAAAAGAAAGTGTGAAACAAAAATTTCTACTGTAAATTGCCCCATCCAATTGAATCACCAACCAAAAATGTTTAATCTAAAACAGCCAGCATACAACCAGATTTCGTTGCAAAATTAGGAAAAATGAATTAACTTTATTCTGTATTGTAATTATGCAATTTTATCGCTTATTCCCAAGTGGCCGCTGGATATTGGTAGCCCATGATTTCCGAATCTAAAATTAGATCTTCCCTTGCTAAACCAGGCACAAATACATAAAAACAAACTTGTGGTCTCACTGGATTCATTTTTAAACCACACTCAAACTATCCGGTTTACACTCAATATGCTGTGAGCTACTAAACCTGTTAAAATCTCAAATGTTTATACACAGACCCTCAGAATGAGTTGTGCAATTGCTGCTTGCTCCACACAAATGAGTCATTGGGTTTAAGTCGAAGTTTCATCAATTTGTACTGTAGTAATAGTGAATGGTTGTGCTAAGAATTGATAATAAATTTCTTTAACGAAATAAATGGTGGTACAAACATTTAACAAGGTTAAGAAAAACGTTGGGTTGCGACTTGAATCCTGTTTCGGTCTGTATCAATAAATATCCCCCAAGTTAATGAATAAGAAGGTAGACAATGATGTGGGCACACTTCTTGCAAAAACGCTTCATGGCAATCCACAGGGTGGTTATTTATTTGATCACTTATTTAAACACACTGATGTGGTTCAAGGAATACAAACGATACTTAAAAATTTGGTTAAACAGAGCTTGAATAGTATAATTTCATTTTTAGCCTGTTAGCATAGCACGTGATGCTAACCTTGTTAATTTGTATTTTGTTCATACGTGCGACGAGTAACGTGTTGAAATTACCATTTATTGATAGAGTTTTTCTCTTTTATTGAGTTGTGAATATTATGTTACAACTTTAATACAAGGTAGCCCCTAATGTATGACCCTATTTGCAAAGGCTATATCTTTGGAATAGAATAAAAAAAGTTAATGAGTTTTTTAAAATGTTTATTTGGGCATTCAAGCTAAGCTCTCCACTTCTATATGGCTGCTAGAGTTTGTGGCTTGTTCACATTAATCGGTGACTTTTAACAACACCATAGAAAGTAGTCTATGGCGGTCAAATCGGGTAATCTTGCGGGTCAGTGCAAATCGCCGAACCGGGAAACGCTGGTTCAGTAGTTCGGTCAGTTGTGGATCATCCAGTATGCGCCGTTGCTTCGTACGTGTCCTCCAGTCCCAATTCTTCCAATTGAGAAATGAAAAATTTGCTCCGTAGCCATCCTCATTGGCCTCCGTTGTTCTAAAAAAAAATGGTCGTCCAATGCCTGCAATAGCGTAAACAGCACACCATGCAGTTACATTAAGTGGACGTCAATGAATGTTCGTACATTACTCGCGGATTGTCACCGCCCTAGAACGGCAATTTTGTTTGTTCACGTGTCCACAGAGGTGGAAATGTGCCTTCATGATAATCTTTTACGCAAATTCGTCGTTGTTGAGATTCAGGAGGGCGTGCGCGTAGGTTAAAAGCGATTCACGTCAACAGCCATTCAGTTGATGGACTGTCTGCAACTTTGTAAGGGCTTCAAACTCTGCGTGGTACCTTTGTATATAGACTTTATAGTATTCTTAATTTGTGTATACGATGAAACTCCACCTAGCGACTTGAGAACACCAATAAAGAATCTAAAAAAAAGTTTCTATACAATGTATAAAGTCTATATACAAAGGGGGCACGTCTTCTGGTCGATAACGACGGATCCTTCACGACATGTTTATCTACGGCAGCCGTATTCTGAGGTTCGAGGCTCCACGGGTTGCGTGGTCCCGTGTTGTTCCAATCTAAAGAGTCTTACGACTTACCGCCGTATTGAATCGGGCCGGGCTGCCCGAAGACGGTCAGGAAATGCACATTTTGCCAAAATCACTGACTGTTATTATTCAAGAACATCGTGAGGTTTCATTGCTTATTCACACATATTCTAATTCTGCTTGTGTCAAAAATGTGAAAACCGAATTTACATTCGACGCCATTTATAAAACCTGATGCCACTTTCTTATAGCGATTATTAAGGTTATGGCCCACCTTATATCGTGTTTTCCAATAAGGACATAACAATTTTGGATTAAAATGAAATACAGAATAATTGAGATAGGTATTGTATTGTATTGTATGTGCAGTGGGGTCATCAGTAGATGACAAGCACTTAGACCTATTGGTCCATTGTACTTCAGCATAGCTGCCCGCTCGCTGTTTATTGGCGATTAGTAAGATATAGTGAGGGAGAACCTACCAGTAGCCTTGGCAAAGCGAAGAATGTTAGCAAGTTCAATGTCCCCCATCTCATCTTCGTTGACGAATTGTTTGCCTATAGTGGTGAGCCTGGTTCTGGCGAAAGCCGGACATTCACAGATGAAGTGAGATACCGTTTCATCCGCCTCCAGGCAGCACTCACATAGGCCCGAGCTCCTAATGAGATAGGTATCGGGCTGAAATTTATTCCAGATGTAGAGTACTTTACATGTAAAATTAAATGATAAATATGAAATTCAAAATCGTCCATGTAACCTTGACCACTGCGAGCACGTTTGCAACAATTGATTCTTTGGAGCGAATTAAGTTTTTAATAGTAATGGGCATAATCGAATGATTCCAATAATCGAGATATTAGTACTCGAGTGATCTAAATAATCGAATGATCACTCGATATATAAAAACAAACAACAACACAAGTTTTGCAAAAGGAAACAACAACAGAAAGCAATTACTAATACTAACACGAAGCCAACGAAAATTCAAACAGTTGAGCAAACGGCTAATGCACTTATCGCAAACATTATGTGAGTGAAGTAGTAATCCATATAAATGTTCTCGAATGTCGATTCTTTCGAAGAGTAGTAACTAATTATAAATTAAATCGTAATGCTAGGTACTGCTTTTTCATTCGAGAGCTCTTGCATTCGAGATCGAGTACGGGGAATACGAAAAAGGCAGCTGCTTATCATTCGAATGGACAAAATCAAAAACACAGAGCAAGCCATGTGAATATGAGCTATTATCTTTTCATTCTTAAATAATATAGAAACAGGTATTCTTCGTTTACGTATGTGGTTGTGATGAGACATTTTGTTCTAAAATTAAAGCAAAAGTAAGTTCTTGATTTTTTTCCCGAATGTTACTTTTTTTTTATTCGAATTATGGGACTTGGGGTAGTTGCGCAACATTTCATTCGAATGAAAACACACACTCACAACTCACAAGGTTTTTATCACATTTGCTTTGCGACGAATGGGTTGACTTGGTATGTGCGTGCAGGAAAGTGCGTTCTCTGCGTTTTATTTAGTAGTTGTGTGTGGGACATTTTGCTCTAGTGTTGAGTCGAGCGCATGCGAGAGATCATTCGAATGATTTGAAATGAAGAATCGAGATATCTCGAGATATTGCAAGAACCGATTATAATCGATTAAATCATTCGAATGCACCCATCATTAGTTTTTAAGTTTTATTGTTTTTGTCAAAGTACGACAACAAATATAATATGTACAACAATAAAATATATAAAAGGTGCGCCATATTTTATGTCGGTATGTAAACATTAAATAACTTTGACATTTGTCAACGGATTGCTTTGTGTAGACACGTTTTTGAAAAGTCAATTCAGTACAACTTTAACCATGAATCGCTTCACATATTTCGTACCGAAACCATTGCTGTACCCCCGAAGTGATAGAAAACGCAGCCAAAATTTGATTTGGTCAATAAAGGCAGCTACTTGATTGATGTTCAAACACTATTCCAACTAAATTCAAAACGACTAAATTAATTAAAAATACCTCATATATGGAAATGGTTTTTTTGTTTGTTTTCAAGTTATTCAATATTCACATACCGACATAAATAGCGAACTCCATTAACCGTAACATGGTGATTATTTTGATCGCATAAAAAACGGTCCAATCACACCTCTGGCATTACATTTACAGCACATGGTCACTTTTTGAGGATGCACTAGACTAGAGTCTCATGAAGCACATGTGGGTTTTTTGCTGTGCAATAACGCATATTTTGCTTATTGACAAAGCCATTAAGCCAAAAATGAGCTTCATCGATGAAGATTCGATGAAATTCAGGATTTTCTTCAAACATTTTCAGAGCCCATTCGGAGAAGTTTTGGCGCTTCAATTGATCAAATCAAGTTCTTAAGTAAGTTTAATCTTGTAAGGGTGTAGGCCAAGACCATTACTCGAAATTTGTTACAATGTGGGCTGAGAGCTTCCCAATTTCTGTGAACGGCGTGGAATCGACTGTTTTGGCTCATTTTGAACTGAAGCACTTAAGACTGTGATATTTTCGGTATTTCGACCGGTGCGTTGTCTTACTGCCACAGAAACATTTAATAGTCAATGTATTAGCTCGAATTAATCCACTATAGCATCTAGTAGGACGATTATGACCAAAAATTTGAGCAAGCAGTTTAAGTGTTGGGACTGCCGACTCAGAATTTCACTAGTAATTTTGAATAATAAGTGTGTTTTTTTTACGCAAGCGTAGGTATATTGGCTTACGTAAAAAAAGCTCGACTTTGAGTTGGCAGCACTTTGCCGGCTGAAATTTGACATTTCGGCTGTTTTCCTTCAGGCACACTAGAATGTTGAACCTTAAAATTAAATTCCAATATACTCGTACTAATCAGATTGAAAATCTAATTATACCACCATAATGCCCTATAGGTAAGGAAATTGCAACTTAAAAGTATAAAGTTGACCTCTATATTAGAAGTGGTTTGGAAATGGCACCGGTTCAATATTTTCACGCAAATAAAATTCGGAGTTATGTGTCAGTTCAATAGGTGAGAAATGTCAAAGTTTTGACATTCAATAACAAAAGTTATCGGAAACCTGGAAAACGTGATTTGAAAGCACTGATCTATTGCCGCTTAAGGACTTAGGGGCGATAGTTATCCCCACTTAAGTAAGCGTAGGTATATAGCCTAAGTTGTTATTGAATTTAACATGCAAATGTGAATAAGTGTATATACACGCTTGCGAAAAAAACGTGCCTTATGTGCAAACGTCGCTTCTTTGTGAACTTCACCACGATAAAAACGTAAACCTTGACTGACATTTTGACATTGAGAGTTAAAAAAAAATTAAGGGCGCGTTTGTATTAAAATACAATTGTTATGTCCCTAGTGAAAACCCCGGATAGGTATATGCACATAATTATTTTTCCGAACTAAATATGTCACTTGTGTTTATTGGCCTATACTTAACCGCAACCAGTTAGAATATCTTGTTTCCAATTTCTTTTGTTTAAACTGTCGGAAAGTTAAAAGAATTATAAACGATTTTAATTTAAATGTTACAAATTATGTAGATTATCTTCTTTTTTTTAATTTGAATTAGCTTATCAAATGTATGCACAATACACATACAATAGCCTTTAAAAAAAGCCTCTCTTTTGGTCAGCCTTCAAAATATGGATACATAAGTAACTGTGATTATTCTTTTTTCCATTCTTGGACATAGCCCCAAAAAGCAAAAATGAATAAATTAAGTAATCGAAAGCATGCGCGACTTCCGCCCACACACACAGAATGGGTTCGACAAGACATTATGAAATAATGTATTACGTTCGCACACAAATCTAACAAAATAATACACAAAATACACACAAACTTCTTCTTAAAAAAACCATAACAACCGTTCCAAAGTAACAACCAAAACAGTCGATCGATTAAACAATAAGGTCAGTGGTGCCGGTACTGTCGCTACGAAGATAATTAAGTCATATCGAAAAGAATATGAGGGTGGCTCGGATTCTGAACCTGACATGATATTGTTTATTTTTATCTCAGAAGGTTAACGACCACACTGTCGCCACCGGTCGTCCGGTATAAAGAAATAAGGTGGCTTAATGACACCTCATTTGGTAAATGCATGCGGCTTTAGGAAATTTGTGATAATTCTTTAATAATAAAAAACAAACACACCGCACAAAATGAAAGTGAAAGCCGGCTGTTGTTGACAACCTATGTTGTGTCGTGAACAATGTTCACCTGTCGAAGACGTTTGAAATCAAAGAAAAAATTTAACGTTTGTGATGGATTATAACTTATTTTTTTGAAATTCAGGACAACATTTAGAAAGGGATACAAATCTAAATTTATATAAGATTCACTCAAACCGCGTCTTGGATTGCGATCCTGAACAAAGTTATATTTTCGAAATATTATCAAGCAATCAGTAATGAATCGGTATGTGCAGCATGCGATAATCACAAAATAACGTGTGTTTATTTTTTATATATCTTCTCAGGAAATGCAATGATATGAATAAAATCCACCGCAGCTGAGATGAAGCTGCTTCGCATGCTTTCACCCAGCTCCAAGGAAATGCCCTAAATGTGGCATCAAATCAGCCGTTAGAGCTAAGAACCTGAAATTTTGCACAATAGGTTCGGTTACCATTCCCAAAATATTATACGCCCACTTTTTAGAAATGTTCTTATTTTACAATATGTATTACCAATTTTAAAAAGATTTATTGAAGATCTAATTTTTGTCCACTACACTTACCTTGCACACCCACTTTAAGGCCCCCTTTAATCGTGAAGAAATACGAATTAATAAAACGAATCTTAAATTTTGCATTGGTATTTATTATAAAGACTTATAATTAAAAAAATTGCCCATTAAATACAAAATTAAACCAAAAATTTGTATTGCTTCCTTAGAAATTATCGCTATCATCACTGTCATCATATCATTGTCATCATCATTATCATCAGACTCATCGTCATCAGTCATCAGACTCAAGAAGAGTGTTTGATTCCTGGACACTTGTGGGCTTTAGCAAGTTGACTGCCTCTTTGGGAAGAGACTGGAATTTTCGTCAATGTAATTTTTGCTTGGATGTTATAAACGTCTTTATTGGTTTTTTCACGACAAGATTTTCTTGAGAAGTTCTCGTGGAAATTTTAAAAATCTTTGTTGCGCGCTTCTTGCGCTTCCTCCGAAAGTTGGCCGATCGGCAACAGTGCAGATGATATAATTTCTGGCCCACGAATAAAATATTTATGCAAAGTTGGAGGCATATGATACCAGGGATATTTACTGACGAAGCATCTTGCTGTGTCATGTGCGAATTCCCTGAATTTGTATACATCAATATCAAATCCACTGGCAACTGCAATCATAATTGTGTGCATTTTTTTCTACTCGACAAGCTTTTTCCCAACGCGATTTGAATTTTGATTTAAACTCCGATATTTTCTCATTAACATTGTGTTGAAAAACACAATTCGATTTGACCTTGTAATCCCTTTAATATTGAGCTCTTCATTATATTATAGGTATATGTAGCTCTTCCCTTGTCACAGAAAGAGTTTTGGATGGTGTTCGGCCTAAAAAGTAATAAAAATTAAATTTAAAAAAAAAAATTGAATTTTTTTCACAACAAGTAGGTAGCAAAAGGTAGCAAAAAGAAAAGTTTACAGGTTCTAAGACTAAACAAACCACTTATCACAAAGAGATATAACACTCAACGTGAGGTCACGGTCAACACATCTAAAACTCATAGGATTTCGGATAAAAACAAAACTAACACTTTTTTTTCGAACATTTTTTATCTTTAGCCACAGATTAAAAAAAAACAAAAATAGTTTTTTTTTTAAATCAAAATTAGACAATAAAAGCACCTGAGCTTACTGATTCCATTGCAATTTTAAATTTTTCAATGCCAACAAACTACTGTAAGAAATAGCACACAGTTAACTGCAGTCACTCAAAACAAAAAACACGTCCGAAACCGATGGAAAATACTGCATTCGTGACGATCGGCTGAAGACCACAAGCTTCCAATATACTTTCTTGTTCTCATTTTTTATTCTCTATCCTATTTAAAACAAAAAAAAACGGTAGTTTAAGACAAAGCTCAATTTCAAAATTCGATTAAATGCCAGCTTCAGAGGTGTTTCGCCCCAGTGTACGGCGGCTCAGTGGCGACTGTCATGTTCAAAGGAGACATCCTATGAACCCTGTCAAACAGGCAATACAACGTTCCTTTACAATCGCGAACGAGAGGCAGGCCTTGGATCACACAAGTGCAACAACATTTGTGACGAAGTGATTGAAAATCGCAGAGTTTAGCTGCTAACGCGACTTCTTCGCTCCGCTAGGAGTATGTCAATAACTGTAAGGCGAGCTAGTCCGACGTATTTACAGTTTGGAGTGGGTGGCCCGCTTCGCTCGCTAACATAATTTAAACCTTTTGTCCGCAGAGTTTAGCCTCTCACGAGACTTCTTCGCTTCGCAAAGGGTTTAACAACAACTGGCAGGCAGGCGATTATAAGCGAGTTTGGTATGCTCGCTACACTTGCTAAGACGATTTCACCCTTTTCTCCGCAGGATTTAGCCGCTCGCGCAACTTCATCGCTCCGCTAAGGAACAACAACTGTCAGTCCGCAGAAACTCATAAAATGCTACAGAAATCGTAGAAAATTCATCAAACTAATGTTAACTGTGAAATTACTCTACCAAAATTTCATGTTTAGCCATTTCTAGTGGGAGTTTTTTATTTTTTTTTTGTCAGCGTGTTAGATTTGTATACCAATGTGAAGAAAATTTCCGTGGAGTAATTTTCCTGCACCGTTTTTAATATGATATTTTTCATGTTCTGCAAGAACTACTCGCTACAACGTCGTGGCAAATGAAAAAAAAAAACTTGCAGCAGAATGAAATGAAGGAAAACAATGGCGAATTGTTATGGCGGGAGAATAGTTTTGCGCGAATATTTCGTAAAAAGTTTATAATAAAGCAAATTTTAACAAAAAAAAGTTTCACAGTTAAGAAGGAGTATCCAAACACTATTTTCAAATACTAAAAAGTTAACAATATACAAGGTGGCGCAAAAATAACCTTCCGATGTTTTTTGGCTGTAATTTAAAAAAAAAATGAAAAACTTTGATTCTTCTTGTGGATTATTTTTATTTGGTCTTTTAATTTTTTTTACATCAAGTCGAGAATATGATGTCATGTAAATGGCCGCCGCCACAGTTGATTGTCATTTGAGCCCTTTTTATGGCATTTTACATCACTTTGGCCAAAACTTCCGGCGATAGGTCCTCACATTGTTGACGGATATTGTCTTTAAGAGCTGCAAGAGTCTGAGGCTTGTTGACATAAACCCGCGACTTCAAAAAGCCCCACAAAAAGAAGTCTGGAGCGGTCAAATCAGGCGATCTTGCTGGCCAGTGCAAATCGCCAAAACGGGAGATTAGGCGCCCGGGAAATGCATCCTTCAGCATATGGGTTGTGGCACGTGCAGTGTGTGCCGTTGCACCGTCCTGTTGGAACCACATGTTTTCCAATCCCAATTCATCAAGTTGCGGCAAAAAGAACTCGTTGATCATTGCTCTGTAGCGCTCATCATTCACAGTAACCGTTTGGCCCGCGACGTCTTCGAAGAAAAAAGGTCCGATGACTCCTCCAGCGAAAACAGCACACCATATACAGTGACTTTGAGCGGGTGTAATGGCTCTTCGTGGGTTACACGCGGATTTTCAGTGCCCCAGAAGCGTACATTTTGCTTATTTACGTACCCGCTAAGATGGAAATGGGCATCATCACTCATGATTATTTTTGATGAAAAATCATCTTCCTCTTGGTGATGATTAAGGATGGCTTGAGCGTATGTTAGACGCGATTGGCGGCCAGCACCTAACAGCTGATGCACCGTCTGGACTTTGTACGGAAACATCTTCAAATCTTGTACCAAAATTCGCTGTAAAGACCGTCGACTGATACCCATTTGCGTGGCACGTCGTCTGGTCGATGTCGACGGCGCTTCCATGACATCTTCGGCTACAGCAGCAATATTCTCTGCAGAACGGCTACTCCGGGGTCTGCCACGCCTGGCAGCATCTCGTGTTGTGCCAGTCTCTTCGAGGCGAGCGGCTAAACGTCGCAGTGTTTCACCAGTAGGCGTTGGACGGGTAGGAAATCTGCGACGAAATTCACGTTGTGCCAAAGTCACCGACCGATTATTGCTCAAATAAATAGTCACCAATATTCCGCGTTCTGGAGCAGTGTAGCGTAACATTGTTTATTAACGTGTATTTCGCATGTGTTTACTACACAAATGTCAAAACAGAACTGACATTAGGGGCCAATCGCAAAATTTATAATCATTTCTGATAGGAGGATTACTTTTGCGCCACCTTGTATGTACCTAGAAGGATTGTGTACAAACAAATAAAAGTGAAACCATGAGAACCGCGTTGTTGTGGCAAAAAAAAATATGTTGGTTTGGAAATAAATTAGATTGAACAATTTTCTATACATACATTTTTACTAATTAATACAAACGAACAACAATAATTAATTAATAACAAAATTGTACAAAAAAGAAAGTGGGAATGTTTATAAATGGCTGCATCAAGAGCTGCACAAGCATTTTTTGTCAACTGTGTTTTTACTATTTATTTTTTTACTTCAATATACCTACTTTCTCAGGTTTTTTCTTTATAATTTGGTACTTTTTACTCTTCAATAGCTTCTGTTTTCACTTAAATATACACTTTATTAACAATCACAATGATTTTTCCATACGATTTGTGCAAATTTCTGAAATTTTATCATTCAATTTGTTTCTGACGTTAAAGAAAGAGATTCGGCACTTCAGAAAGGGATATCTTCGTGAAGTGGTCGATTCTTATCTACAAATAATCCGACAGTATAGATAAAGCTGTAAATACCGAATACGGATACCGCACCGACAAACAGTACTTTTGTTTTGAAAAGCTTTTATAATTTGTATTGTGCTTCCTCGGCAGCAAGTTTCAGTTATTAAAACAAATAAGTTATATTCAAAATACTTTAAACTCGTATAGGTACTCGTTTATCGAAACATTATGAATGTCACTTAATGTCACCTTCATCATCTGAACTTGTCAATTTACATTCATATAAATGTATTCTTGCATGTTTGTCATTTTCTAAAGAGAAGTTAGCCAGCGAAAAATCTTATTTAAGTTTTCCAGATGGGATTTGCATAATAATACTTTTTTTGGGTAAGTTGCTATCCACTGTCAACTAAAATGTCAGCGGATAGCTTGTCAATGATAACTGATGCTATCGAGCAGTTTTAAGTTGTTTTGCGGGGAAAATTACTCTACACAAGACCATGATGGTATAATTTGCTGTACTTTGTGTCTGTTATATGTATCTTGACATTAACACTGTATGATAAAAATTATGTGGAGCAGCAAGAAAGAGATTATTTCTTGCTTCTGCTGCGATGATGATTTCTTGTTTTAATTGTTTTTAATTTTACAAACAAACAAGCGATGAATCAGTCTAGAATACGTGATGAATTATTTAGACTGTGCGCCCTGGATTATTCTTTGTTTTCCAGTGAATTGAATTAAAATAATAAATTGTATGAATAACTTTTATGGCAACAAGCAAAGGTAAGACATATACATACAAGCTATAAAATATTTTGTTTTGTTTGCCCCCAAGCTAGTTATTGACAGGGACACTGTAAACATATTTGCTATTTTCAGCATGCGAATGAGTTCAATGTCTGCGCAGAAATGGAAATACGATTTTGAATTTGTTATTTTCAAAAAAGAAACTACAAACATATTTACTGGAAAATTAGGTATTTTGGTACAAGCTATAGATGCTAAGAATATAGCGTCTGTGGCTTACTAAATTTCACACATTTGGCGATTAAAAACATTTAATTTTCTACAATATTAAAATGACTCGCGAGTTGCGATTAGCGACTTGCCTTTTCCTCAGAAATTTAATTGAGATTAGATAACGTGCTTTAATGTTGACAGATTTAATACATTTTGTTGTAAGAGACAAAATGTAGAAAGTAAATCGATTTGGATAGCGTATAAGAAGTACCTCACAATAATATGTGCTTGCTTTTGTGGTCCGTTCATAATATAAAACTCCAGAAATTAAAATTCAGAAAACAATTGTTCTACGAGTTAAAAAGCATATGATTGGACTAAGAACGAAAAGGTTTGGGAACTTCTTACAGTCTATACCTAGAAAGGGTAGGTACCTACTTTTCAAGATAACAATATTATTTGATCATTTATACGTTTCAACTGTCATAGATAAGTGGAGAACTTGATGACAAAAATTAGGAAATTAAAGCGTTTCGACATAAGAATTAACTTTTAAAAAGATTGGGAAGAGTTATGACCTCTGTAACCAGCTAATGGTAGCTCTTTCTAGTTCAATTGCTGCCTACTCAACTAAAGTAGAAACAACTTAAATCATACGCCTAGGCTCATGCAAACGACCTTCAAAAATAAAAAGTACTGCTTGCGTGAATTGTTTATTTATTGTTTGCATACAATCAAGTGTTTGAAAATGTGATAGAAATTTAACAGGCGGCAAAGGGAAATACAAAGTCATAGGCTCAATAAGAAAAATTTGTATAATTTGCTCCAGTTAAAGGGAGTTTGTAATTTGTAATTTTGTTACATAGCGCATGCGGGAGAAAATTTGTATCAGGAAGACAGCACAGTTACCGATGCACGTTAGTTTAAATGTTTGTCTATACTAATATTATAAAGAGGAAAGATTTGATTGTTTGTTTGTTTTGAATAGGCTCCGAAAGTACTGGACCGATTTGAAAAATTATTTTACCATTAGAAGCCGACATTATTCCTGATGAACATAGGCTATTTCTAATTCTTGAGAACGCCGTGAAATTGACTGATTTGGCTGTTTTGCGAGCCTCTACGGCAGCAATATTCTCCACACTTCGGACAAAACGTAGTCTCACTGGCACGGCAACATCAACGAGCGAATATTCTCACTCAAATTTGTTCACTAGACTATGGATTGCTTGTCTACTGGGACGAGAATTACGGCCGAAAATTGGCGTTGCGACCACCGACTCGGAATTTCGTTAGTAAATTTTAATTATGTATTTGTAAAAGTTGTTCCTTTGTGTACTTTACCATGATGAAAGTTTTGATTTTACTGAATATTTTGACATTGACAGTTCGGTAATCGGTTCAAGGGTGCGTTCACACTGAAAGTTTGATGTTGTCAAGTCGCTAATGAAAGATTCTTTATAAAGTTTCATGCGAAACTACACAAACCGGTTCGCTTACTAAGAAAATGGTTCAAATATGAACGAAAATGAAATGTACTTTAATTCATTTTTCTTCGAACAGAATTTCAGCTGGTAAGAAAATGAAAACTGTAAAATGATTAAATCTTCTTTTCAAGCTAAACTTTGACGTTTTTCATGTTTCTTTTTCACGTACCTACTTATTTTGGTAAGAGAGATTGAGAGGCTCTTTCGATTTCGGATATTTGACAGTTTTCATTTTTCTTCATATAAAATTACACGAATGGACCTTAATCCCGTCTTTAACATGACACAAATACATGCATAGATACAAATTGCTTGTGAATGCGAGAGTTTTATTAATTTTGATGCCTGATAAGATAAGTAATTTAATGTGCGGTTTCATTTTGGTGAATTATTGTAGTGTCGTTTTTTTTATTTGTCGGAAAGGTTGGTTCGAAAGGGTAATGTATTTAAAAAAAATAATTCGATTTCGATGAATGAAAAAACGAATCCTGGGGTCCGAGCTTGTAAAAAAGGCTCAATCGTACTCTTAGTGACCTAAAGATACCTGGCTGTGGGTTGTCGGCCCCACACTCTTGGTGGAAACATTTTCGACCAAAATATTATAATTTGCACATTTTTTTGACTTTTATTTGGTGTATTAAAGCAATCCATTTTTTTATTTAAATTTTTATTTTGCATTATGGCCCTTATGGCTCTCAATACTGGTCGTATTTTAGTTTTTGTTCTTCATCTTCCTTAATGACGGTGATTTTATGATCAGGATTAATGGGATCATCACTTAACTGCATCCCTACTGGTCTGCCTGTAGGGTTTGCTGGTTCGACCTCAGAAAATAACGGCAGGCCCCCCGATTTCGAAGTTCTTCGTCGCTGAATCTATTTAAATGCTGCTGATAGGTCCTTTGACGTGAAGGCCTCCTCGGATCTTGGAACTTCTTATTCGATCAATCTTTGTTACTTCCGCTGTCGTTAGGTTAGGTTAGGTTAGGTTGAAGTGGCTGTTAGCAAAAAGTCAACACACTTAGACCAATGAGGTCCGTTGTGATGCCACATGGATCGGGAGTTTCGACCCCTACTCGCTAAAACCATTTGGAGCTTCTAATGAAGCGCGATAGACTTCTAACATCTGTATTAGCTAAGTCACTGAGTTCTTTGACGAAGAAGGCTCCTAGGTAGAGATTTCTTTTATGGGAGAGTGCAGGACATGTGCAGAATAGATGAGACGTAGTCTCCTCCTCCTCCTCATCCCTGCAGCTTCTGCAGAAGTCGTTTGACAAAACGCCAAGCCTTGATGCGTGCCTGCCTATTAGACAGTGTCCTGTGATGACACCTATGACAGAGCCAATGTGCAGTCTGTTGAGTGAGATCAAACTCAAAGAGCGTCGCAGATCCAGCTTTGGCCAGATTTGCTTAGTCGCTAGACATGTATCACTACCTGTCCACCTGAGGTTTGTACTCTCGACTGCGGATAGCTTGAACATAAGTTTGCAAGTAGCGATGGGCATACCTAAAAAACCTTTCTCAGGTAGAAGAGGTAATGTGGTTCCGTTTTTGGCGAGTTCGTCTGCCCTACAATTCCCTGGGATGTCTCTATGCCCAGGCACCCAACAAAGGTGAATATTGAACTGCTCTGCCATCTCTTGCAGAGATGAACGGCAGTCTAAGGCTACGATGGAATTGTGAGAGACTGAGTCCAGGGATTTTAGCGCGGCTTGACTATCCGAGAAAATGCAGATATCCTTAGCGGATATCACATTTCTCTTCAGCCACGACAGGACTTCCTTAATCGCCATGATTTCCGCCTGGAACACGCTACAATGATCAGGAAGACGGAAGGAGAGACTGATATTTAGTCTTTCTGAGTAAACACCCCCACCTACCCCCTCGCTAGTTTTTGATCCGTCGGTGTAAAAGTGGATCGATTTAACTTCCGTGCAACCAGCATCCTCCCAGAATGATCTGGTGGGGATAGTGATTTGGAACTTCTTTTCGAACTGTAGTTGGGGTGTGGTGTAGTCGATGTTTCTAGGTACGGACCCAAGTGAGTCCAAAATGATAGAGTGGCCAATGTTCGAATTGATCCACTGTGAGGTGGCTTTTAGGCGGACAGCGGAGCAGGCAGCCATCTGCCTGCTAAAAATATCCAGGGGTGTCAGATGCAGTAAGATGTCCAGTGCGGCGGAGGGGGTCGTACGGAGTGCTCCGCTGATACACAGACAAGCTGTACGTTGCACCTTGCTTAGCTTATCTCGGTTTACCGCTTTATCAAGAGCAGTCCACCAGACAACCGCCCCGTATGTCAGAATCGGTCTCACTACCGAAACGTATAGCCAGTGAGATATGCGGGGCTGTAGGCCCCACTTATTACCGATGGCTTTTTTGCAAGAGAAAAGTGCTACTGTCGCTTTTTTTACTCTTTCTTGTAAGTTGGGTTTCCAGCTTAACTTCCTATCGAGGATAAGTCCCAGGAATTTGGCTTCATCGGAAAATGTTAAGCTCGTACCGTTAATGGAAGGAGGATCGATGTGAGGGATTTTATATTTCCTGGAGAAGAGGACAAGTTCGGTTTTATGAGGGTTAACCCCCAACCCACATCTTCTTGCCCAACTTGTCAGCTTATTGAGAGCATTTTGAAGTAGCTCTTTTAGGGTGTTGAGGTATTTCCCTGAGACGGCAATAGCAACGTCATCCGCATAGGCAATCGCCCTGCAACCCTCCCCCTCCAGGCATGTCAGTAGTTTATTCACCACCAAGTTCCACAGAAGGGGGGAAAGGACACCACCTTGTCGCGTACCCCTACTGACAGACCTCCTAGCGGATGAATCGCCCAGTTTCGAATTGATAATCCTGCTTGAGAGCAAAAGATTGATCAGTTCCCCAAGCGAGCCATTCACATTCAGTTCTGTCAGTGCATTTGCGATTGCAGATGTGTTTACGTCGTTGAAAGCGCCTTCTATGTCTAGGAAAGCAACCATAGTGTATTCCTTGTGGTAGAGGGAGTATTCAATAGTGCGTACCAAGGAGTGAAGGGCGGTTTCCACCGATTTACCCTTATTGTACGCGTGTTGGGCCGCAGACAGCAGTTGCGGGTTTATGTTCATACGAAGATGGATATCAATCAGACGCTCCAGTGTTTTGAGGAGAAAAGATGATAGACTGATAGGGCTGAGGTGTTTGTGATTAACTCGGGAGTATTTGCCTGCTTTGGGTATGAAAACCACTTTTACTTCTCTCCAAGCCTGAGGAATGTGAATCAGCTTTAAGCAACTTGTCAGAATCATCTCCAGAGTTGGAAGGATGATATCCGAAGTCATCTGAAGTTCGGCTGGTATTATGCCGTCAGGTCCTGCAGACTTGAAGGGCTTGAAGATTTGTAGCGCCCAAAGGAGCTTGTCCCTAGTTATCAGACTCTGACTCTGAGAATTTGTTACCTGTGAAAACCTACGTGACCTGTTTAGGTTGCTATGATCGGTAATATTAGAGCTACCTGGGAAATGTGTATCAAGTAGCAGATTGAGCGATTCCTCGCTAGATGTAGTCCACGAGCCATCTGCTTTCTTTAGGCAGCTGGGCATAGTTGGATTTGAAGCAAGGTTTTTTCTTAGCCTTGATGCCTCCGAGGATTCTTCTATTTTGCCACAGAAGAGTCTCCACGATGATCTTTTGGCCCTCCTAAGTTCTTTTTTATATGCTTTGAGGGATGTCTTATAGGAGTCCCAGTCAGTGTTGGATCTTGAGCTTTTGGCGCGATTGAAAAGTCTCCTGCAATCATTTCTCAGTGGTCCTAATACAGGTAACCACCAGTGAGACTTCTTTTTCCCCCTGGGTAATATGAGGGGGCAGGAAGCAGTCATCGCTAGATTAAAAGCCCTGGTGAGCTTATTAACCTTGTCGTCAAGCTCGCTAGGATTGCAAGGGGGACTTAATAGTTCAGAGGTAATAAGTTCACGCATAATATCCCTGTATTTGGGCCAGTCTGTTTTCCGAGGGTTTCGGAATGCTGATTGGCGAGGGGTGTCCGCGTTGTCAAGGTTGAAAGTGAGATATCGGTGGTCGGAGAAAGAATGGTCAGCCGAAACTTTCCAACTCGATATCGTTTTGTGGATGCTTACGGAGACAAGAGTAATGTCTAAGACTTCTTGTCGATTTTTAGTTATGAAGGTGGGTTCATTACCCGTGTTGCACACAATGAGGTTAGTTCTTAAAATATATTCATAAAGCGACTCACCTCTATTGTTAATATCAGTGCTGCCCCATGCAGTGTGATGCGCGTTGGCGTCGCATCCGACGATGAGTGCAGCTTTTCGCCTCTCTGCTTCCGCGATAAAGCTCCAGGTTACCATCAGGGAGAGGTCCCATGTTGTCGTGGGAAAGATACGCTGATGCTAACCAGTATATGCCACCAGCAGTCTCTAGTTTGACAGCCGTCGTATCTCGATCGCTGAAATTAGGGAGCAAATATGCATTAAGAGTACTCTTCACCAATATGCACGATCTAGGTTTACCTTTGTCGGACACATATAGTGGGTAGTATCCAGGGGTCTTAAGTCCACGAACCAGGTTGTTGACAACCCAGGACTCTTGGACCAAGACTAAGTCTTCTCCAGTTTTTGTTAACCGGAGAATAAGGGCGGCCGAAGCCTTAATGGAGTGTTGGAGGTTAATCTGTATGATCTGCAGCATTGTTGCTACAATCTTGCAGAGAAACCCCCACCACTGTGTTGTTGAGGTCCTCCAATTCAGAGGACGAGCTGAGAAGCTCTGGATTGCTGATTTTGATCAGATGGAGAATTCTTTCAGGGGATGAAGGGCTCACTGGGATCCAGGCACGCGATCTAGGTCGGCAGTTTTGCATACAAAAATCGCTAATCTCGGGTATAATTTCCAACGAATAACATTGCCATCTGCATGCAATCGTACAATAATGTTTGAATGTTGTTTAAATATATTTGCAGCGATGAAAACCAACTGATGATCAGCTATTTGTTTTGCCCACATCGTGGTCGGCAGGGGATATCCTCTCTCGCAACAACCTCAAGCTTGGCCCCTGGCCATAGCTCACCAAGCTTATTGATCTCGAGCTTGTAAAGATCCAGTGATCGTTGATCATCGCAGGCGATGAGTTTTACGCGGCCCTGATGCCAACCGCCATCGTGAATTATTGGCGGTGGTCTGGGGATGTCCTTATAAAAGTCGGCGAAGTTTTCGAGTAGGGTGAGCATGATGAGATCCAACCGTTCAAGTGAGATCCTGCCGTCGGCGTCACTGCGGTCGATGACTGCAACCACAATTCCTTTTTTGAGGACATCGCTGAAAGACTTGTGAGGTTTAACGATGGACGCGTTAGGAGGAATGCTGGTGTTGTGCATCCTCAGGCGCTTGGAGGCCGAAGCGACCTCCTCCACCGATCTCTGTCGCTTTGACGCAATGTCTCCGCTGGTCTTGTCGTCACCTGAAATGATGTTTTGTGCCCAGGCCAGTCTGCTGATCTGTGCAGGGGATCTATCTATCTCAGGGATAGCGCCGATGGAGCCAATTATACGATTGGCATTTCGTCTGTTTTTGTAATGCAACTTGGAGGGGTTGCGGTGAGGAGCTCCTCTACTGCAAGACGCGCCAGTGGAAGCCGGACCATGTTGCACAGTCCCACTACCACTAGGAAGGTGTTTGTGTTTGGTAGCATCCGTGCATATACTGCCAGTGGAAGGACCATGCATTTCCACAGTCTTGCCCCTGACAAGTGTAGCAGGGGTGATACCAGGGGGCAGCTTAGGAGCACTGCCTGGGGGGTGCTGCCAGCAGAGGTGGGAACATTATGCACAGTCCTGCTTCTGCTGGAAAGATTTTTGTTTTGCTCGCAAGTACTGACGGAGGAACCACGATTATCCACAGTTCCGCTATCAGCTGCCATATGAGCATATCCGGTAGACAGCTTCGTCGCCGTACTACCGTTCGGTTTTAAAGGGATACCGGCCTTAATATTTTGTTTTTGTTTTTGTTGTTTTTTGTTCATTATTATGTTCCCACGAGTAGCGGAGAAAGGAAGGTCCGTCTGTACAGAGATCCGCATTGTACAGATAAGGCTAGCTGATCCGGAGGTCGCCAGGTATCCGGATACTCCGTTCGCGACTGAGCTATTTATTAAACTGGGCCTTAGCCAGGCTGACTATCGGCACGGGTCGTGTGACACCTTAAGTCCAGCCCAGTGGATAAAGGAGGGGAGATTGAGAGGAAATGAGAGTGAGAGGAAGAAAAGAGAGTGAGAGGGAGCTAGGGGAGGGAAAGGATGGTGGTAGGGGGAGTGGGATCGGACGGAATGTCCTATGGGCAGTTCTTAGTAGATGCTGATTCAACGGCCAGCCTGCCATGGGTGACCCTTCTGACGACGGAGGTCGTCGACATTGTAGCCCGTTGAATCAGCATCCTTAAGCCTCCACACCGGCACCATTCAGAAGGAATGGTACTCTCGACAAGGTGACTGACCCTTCGTGGAGGGATTCCGCTGTCGTTAATTTGCCTCAAACTTTTTGTACGCTGTCCAACATTGTGATCCGTATGTGAGCGCCGGGCGCTTGTTTTTGTTAATATTTTTAATGTGAAACTATATTTATATCTCTCGAGAACCTACGGGTTTGTTTTACTGATTGAAATATCTTCTTTTTTTAATATAAAAGTAACTTAATCTTTAAGATCTTAATCTAACTAAACAGCTAACTAAATGTAACTTAAATAAAGTTGCACCTACATGAGACTACAGTTTAAGCGTATTTTCAAAAAACAAAAAGCTTCCAAAACCTACTCAAATATGTAGGTATGTACAATGTGAGCAGTAAATGACTACACTACTCTTCCGTGAATGGGATGTCATACGACCAGTTCCACCTTGTTCCTACGTTTTTCGATACCTTATTTATTTGCGTCTTACTGTGGAACCAGAATGATGAATTGAATGGTTACAACTGCCACGCATTGTTTATTTGCCTATGGATAATTTATTTCTGCTTGATGCTTAAATGCATATATCATATTGATTGATTAATTATGCATCAACGCATACGTGAAATTATGCTAACATTTTGTGCGCACACATCGTTTTCATCTAACATACAGTCTTTGAAATTTACAACTCGTTCTTAAAGCGGATTGTCTATATAGAAACCTCGAATAGTCTTATTTAAATATCTTTTATCTTTATAAACCTTTTACCCATTCATTAAATAAATATGTATGTCAATGGAAAAGCCCCACCATGCAGTTTACATAATGGGTTTGTTCTCCCTTTTACTTCGCAGCTCATTGCCGTCACTGTACATATGAATATGTGATTAGAAGCTAATTGTACAGTGAATAAAGTTCGATGACTTTGAGTAAAGTTATAAATAAACACCTCTGTAAAAATTACAAAATTTATCATACCTTAATAAAATGAAAATGCAAATTTTATAAATCCCCACAACGTGCGTACTTAACACACACAATATTATTTTAAAAATAAAACACAATTATTGCCTATCAACTGAACAAAAGTGAAAGCGAAAACTTTGGGACAAATAATAATACTTGTCATTCAAAATACAGAACGTAAGACAAAAGTACCTTATTTACCTATTTTTTATTTTATTTAAATGCCATTTTTGCGATGATAACGCGTTGCGGGTAAATACAACTCATACAACAACGAAAAGCGAGCGATATTTGCATAGCAATATGTTTCGGAATATCTGTTTATTCTGATTCAGCAGAGATGATGATAAGTCCTTCATTATGGTTATGTAGACGTCTCATTATTTGTACTTACTTTTAAGTGAAACGCAATGAGGAAAAAGAACTTAAATATTTGTGTTTGTGCTCTGTTTATCCCAGTTCCAGCAGATGCTTAAATGTTGTTTACTTTTTCTTCTTTTTTTTTGCGATAAAAAACGACTGATGGATTGATTAAACACGGAGACGGAAATCAAAAAAGCACGCAACCGCTTTTAGTGCTTTGCAAATCTTCAAAATACCTTTCGCATTATTTGGGCGGGTGCTACACTGAATACGTTATTGTATTACTGTTATCAAGGCAGTCCCAATTTTGTCGAATAATTCGATAAAAAATTGTTTATTTACTGTTGCGTCGGAATGTCATTCTTGTTAATTTGAATACAATTGGCTGAGAATACATTTTCTTTGGTAGCTGCATATTGATTTTTTTTTGTCCCAAGTTTTGCATACAAAAATCGCTAATCTCGGGTATAATTTCCAACGAATAACATTGCCATCTGCATGCAAACGTACAATAATGTTTGAATCTTGTTTAAATATATTTGCAGCGATGAAAACCAACTGATGATCAGCTATTTGTTTTGCCCACATCGTGGTTGTTTATACAAAACAGAAGGAGCGTATTCATCACGTCGAATGCTGTTGACAAAATGATTTAGGAGGACATACAATTTCTGAACGACTTACCAATTTGGGACCCATAGTAGTTATTTGTTTTCGTAAGCAACCTGGCGGCCGTTAAGTGCAAAAAACGAATGAAATTGGACGAAACGATCCAGTATTATCTTCGCACAATACGAATTCCTTGGGCCCTACTGTCACAGAAAAGTGATGTGACAACTTCTCAGAAAAAAGCCAAAAATTTATTTCAACGATGTTTGGTGATTCGCCTGGAATTACTGCACATCATCTTGTTGGTAATTGTATGTTAAGATGTTCAAAATGTCGTTTTGTAATCACCCTACTTGCCCCTTAATTTTAAATGCTCGACCACCATCGCTTTCAAAGAAGTACGCTTCGATGGCATTAAACCTTACATTGGGCAATAAGCAGTAACATTCTCCGAACGCAATAGTCCTTTGCTTTATATACAAAATCAATACTTTCCCCCATCCTTGGGGTTCATATTAATGACATTTTGGAGTCGACAAGTAAAATAATTTAAAGTTTTCCTGAAAAAAGTGTGCCTTTTATCTATGATTTTGAACGACGAGCCTCTACACTGATCCACCGTTAAAGATGCGAACAGATGATCTCTCTTGACCAAGTTCTAGATAAAATACGTTTTCTCAGAATTGTATACTCAGACTTTTACACATCTTCACATGACACCACCACTGACACTTGGCCTCACAATGAGCTCGGGCATAACCTTTTATCAAATATAGTGAATTCGGAATCGCCAGCAAAATGTGCATCCATGCGGTATCACTGCACAAATTACGATGCCGATGCGGAACACAGCTTATGCCGAGGCATCGGAAGCACAGGCAATATTATTGATGACTTTTCGTTGATATTTGCCCATCAGCTTACGCAAATTTAGAAAAATTAACGTAATACCTTTCCAGTGATTCAAAATGTTTGCCTTATTGAACGTGTGGCCGGGCTGATTGAGCATTAACAGTGCAGTGATGACCTTCCGAATTTACATATATTGCAAACCCTGCTTCCGTGAAATTGAGTTGCCTTTTCAGAGCAAAGATGCACTTTATTTACGCCAAAGGTCCTTCTCGTTTACAGAGCCCAAATTAAGCCATGGATTAAGTATTGTTCCATCTGGAATTCAGAGACGAGCAGTCCCTCTTCGGCTCTACCACGATATCTCGAATGGAAGAAATTGAATTTAATATTGATTAAAGGTGAAGTGGGAGGTAGGGTTATGACCATTTTAAATCTCAGAGCATTCCGACTCGGTAACGGTCCATTGTACTACTAGGCAGAAATCCTCTTTTTTGGAAAAGCAAGGTGTCATTGGTTTCTCTCCATTATCCCACATGTTGTCCCCATGTGGGATTGCACCTGCACCCCACATGTCGCCAGCCAACACACTAACATCTCTAATATCTATGATCCCTTTAGTAGACATCAAAACATCGTTGTTAAAGAAAAAAATGAAGATTAATTCGGGTGGGTCACGCGCAGGTCTTCGACTCGAGATAACGTTATGATCTTCCTACAAACTGCAAATACTGGCTCATCCAAGTTTTATCTGTATTTATATACACATGTACATAGATTACTTATGTTTGCTATGTTGCTGAACATCGGTTGAGCTCCAACGTGGAGAATTCACATCACACTGAGACCTTCGCGTCGACTAAGGTGATAGTTGATTGTCGTTTTTGATTACTTACTTACTTAACGAGCTCCCGACCGGTGAAGAGTCTCTGCCTGAGACACTGTGGCATTCCTTCCTCTGCGATTCCGGGCACGCTGCTTCCAGTTGTCCAGACCAAGCGCTCTGGCATCCGCGATGGCTTGGTCCTTAACACGTAGGTTTGGTCTTCCTTGCCTTCTCGAACCTGGGGCATGGGAATCGAAGATTCTCTTCGCTGGAGCATTATTGTCCATTCGCTCATTGTGACGAGACACTTTAGTCGACGTTTTAGCTCAGGTTCGGTTTGAGTGAAGAGTTTTGAACTCATTTGTTTGGCCAAACCGAAGTAGCAGCGGTTTTTTTATGGTAATTCGCCGTCGGATCTCCACCAAGTTGTCATTCGTGGAGTTATATTTACTCCTTGGCCTCGAAGTTATTGCTATCAACAGTGGCGCTTTGTCCTAGGCGGTCGAGAGATGTTTGTTTGTTTGTTGATAGCATGTATTTTGTCTTGTCCTCATTGACTTCAAAACTAACCCATATTAACGTACTGTGTGAACTTCTCAAGGCGTTCTGCAACGCACTAATCGGCAGGTATCAGCGTGGGTTCCGGCCGGCAGATTGACAACAGACCAAATCATCGACATGGCAATGGCCGAATATGGGAACCCGCAAAATTGATCCAGTTATTTGTATTTGTATTTTGTATTTATTTATCTTAATAATTTGCTGTGCCATAAGAACAACATTGTTTAAGAAGGCACAGTTAACATGTGGATATACATGGCGACATATTTAACGTTTATAATGTCGCGTGACGCTTGAAAACACGCGGTGGAATATGCAGTTTGGAAGCAGCTCTTCCGAATTATTTCAAACCTGCAAAGGATTTCAGCAAGGAGAAACGCTATTATGTTACTACTTCAATCTTGCTCTGTAGAAAATAGTGCGCAGGGCAGGTGTCAACACGAAAGACACTATGTTTAATAGATACGGCCAAGTACAGGGGTATATCGACATCATCGGCCGTTCCCAGCGTGCCGTGTTAGAGTACTTTTCGGCAAATCTGATTACCAACTGATTACCAACTATTATTTAGTCTGTGTAAAGCGATTTCGAAAAATTGTTTGATCATTAGCCGTGTTTCTTTGCACGCGGATATAGGCATGTCATTAGCCGTGTTTCTTTGCACGCGGATATAGGGATAATTTGAAATTTGCGTGTAAAATACAACAACAACTTATCCTATATACGCTAACTTTAGCGGGGATAGCTATCGCCGCTAAGTCAGTTAGCGGGGATAAACAGTGCTTCCAAATCCCATTTTCTTCGTTTCTGATGAACTGATGCGATGAATTTTTCAGGAAATGTCAAAGTTTGACATCCCTCCGACCACTAACACATCCCGCCGAATATTTTGTTCGTGATTTTATTATTATTTTTTTTCAAACTTCATTATAAAGGTAATTGAATTTAGCAAATCTGTTAATGTGAAATTGTTTTTCATAATTTAAGAATATGCTTGGCATCAATTTCAATTGGCGGAAGTAAATATTTTTCAATTTCAGGATTTTCAATACTAATTTCTTAACTACAACTTACAGCTGTGTCACGGTGCATGTGTGCTGCCAAGTTTTTTTTGATGTATTCTTAAGCGGCGATGGTCGTTTTCTGATGCCATCCCTATATCCGCGTGCAAAGAAACACGGCTATTAAAAACGACCATCGCCGCTTAAGAATTCATCAAAAAAAACTTGGCAGCACATATGCACCTATGACGTTTATTAGTGACACAGCTGTAAGTTGAGTTAAGAAATTTGTATTGAAAATCGTGAAATTCAAAAATATTAATTTTTGACAGTTGATATTAATGCCAAACATATTCTAAAATTATAAAAAACAGTTTCACATTGACAAATTTACTAAATTTTGAAAAATAAGGTCTGTTCCTTTACTTTTAAATCTTACGAATTTTTACTAATTCTTACGAATTTTTACTCAATGCCGTTCCCTAACTCGAAAAATTCGTAAAAGAGAGCGTCATCGAGAGAGCAAGATATTTCTCCTCCACTGAGAATCTTACGAATTTTTACTCAACAAATTTCTTGGTGTAAGAATTGAAAAAGCTGTCAGTCACCTGACAATCAACAGCCGATTTGAAATTTGTTGTCCTATTTGACATATGAGTGCATTTGTTTTGATTTATTTCGCATTAAAATGGAATCAACAGGCAGAAAATTAAGTATTGAGTGTTCTCCTCGAACATTTCTTCGGATAGAAAATGGTAAGTAGACATTAGACAATATGAAATAATAATAATTTCGAGTCTTACTTTAAGATCCACAATATAGAGACCAAATTACCCAGGAGGTAATGAAGAGTCGGGGAGAAGACTTCGAGGAAATTACGGTCTCACAGTCATTGGAAAACAATGACCAAAACTTCCACGACTCTCTCTCTGAGGCCGAGAATCAAAGAGACCAACAGAAGAATACGTGGTTGGAAGTACGCACCAAACTGCTTCTGTCTCTTTGCGACGAGTTTATGCCCCTATTGGGGAAATTACAAAAATTTAAAACCAAAAAAAAACATAGGGACGGGCTACAGTCCGCTTGGGCGAACTGTTGGATACCCTATTCTTATTCCTATCCCTCATAAGTGACAAAAGTCTAAGTATGGTTGAATTGTTAAGAACGCTTTACATATTTTGTTGTATAACGTTTAAATGATTTTATCAAAAAAAAAACGCTCCCTAGCTCAAACTTGGGTGTTTCAATAAAATTGTTTTATTTAATTGTGGGCGTGTCAGTAGGCGGATTTAAAAAAAATTAACACATGAGCATAAAGGGCCCCTAGAGAGTACCTATATATTATAAATTTCAGCTCCCTAGCTCACTTTGAATTTTCAAAAAAAAAAAAAAAAAATGTGTGCCAGTGGGCGGATTTTGAAAATATTTACACATGAGCATAAAGGGACCATAGAGAGTATATATTATAAATTTCAGCTCCCTAGCTCAAACTTTGGATTTTCAAAAAAATTGTTTTATTTATTTGTGGGCGTGTCAGTGGGCGGATTTTGAAAAAAATTAATCCCGAGCAGTGTTAGGTGTCATAGATCATATATAAAATTTCGGCTTTCTAGCTCAAAATTCGATTTTTTCCAAAATTTTGTTTTTTTGAGTTTGTGGGCGGATTTCAAAAATTCGTAAACTTGATTATTTCGGGACCCTAGAGAGTATATGGTTAAAATTTCAGCTCTCTAGGTCCAGTTTAAAGGCCTAATTTTTGCCGACACACGGACGGACGGACGGACATGGCTAGATCGACATTACTATCGATGCTGATCATAAATATAGTAACTTTTAGGGGTCTACGGGCAATATTAAGGTATGTTACAAACTATGCGTCAAAATTAATATACCCTTAGAATAGGGTATAAAAAGTAAGGAAACGCTTTTGTAATCAGTGTTAAATTGTCAAAAATTACAAATGTGTTTTTTTCATAAAGTTTAGCGGTTAACAAAAGACTGAGTATCTGCGATATCGCTGTTTACTTTTCCAAAGACATTTATGTTGTTAATCAAGTCAATGAGGGATTGGTGATAAACCAGAAGCTGATAGCGG
This sequence comes from Portevinia maculata, assembly GCA_949715645.1. NCBI lineage: Eukaryota > Metazoa > Arthropoda > Insecta > Diptera > Syrphidae > Portevinia > Portevinia maculata. Next base: position 283,264,999 of record OX454526.1, on the reverse strand, counting down.
CGGACGTGGAAGTGCTAAAATATGAATTTTCTCGGATGTTTTGGCGCATGAGCATTTGTACACGAAGTCTCTGATGACTGTCACAATGGAAAGCATTTCAGATGGTATACGGATGGTATACGACTGATTCCTTTTATGCCATAATAAAGATCAGCCAAAGGAAGTCAAAGCTGACTGCCGGAGTATGTGCGAACATGTATGATTTTGTTAAATAAAGTCTTAAGATTGGTTCTAAATAACTCAAGTTAGTCCTTTGCTATGAATACCCTTGAAGTTAACGAACCAAGTGCCTCACTTTAGACTTATAAGCACATCAATTTAGCCCAAAATGAAAATACAAAAACATGTTTATGTTCTTCAGTTTATTGAAAAAATATACGCTCTATATTTGTCAATTACACAGAATGTGTATACAGCTATTCCCATTTTATGAGCTGGTAGAGCGAAATGTTTACTTCATTACTCAAAAGTTCAATAAGACATTTAAATGAAGACGATAACTGTAGAATTAAATTAGTTATTCTAAAACTACAAAGTAACAATTTATATACATAATGTATGTATATGAATGCGTATTTGTTGACGGATGTTTTTAATTTTTGTGACATACACACACATAACGTTCATTGTTATATTTCAGTTGTTTGATTTGCCACATGAAACGAGGTCAACATATTTACTCCCTTCAATCGACCCCAACTTCGAGTCTTATAGGTAGATAGTTGTAGTTACATAAGGCATGCAATCAAATATTTAAAATTTAATAAAAACACACATTTTGCACACAAATATTAAAAGTGTAGAAAACTAACTTGTTTTAACAATTTGCACGAATTTGAAATAGCAGCTGAACTAGAGGACCAAACGACATTTCAAACTGTGAAGAGCTGCCAATAGCCGTGTTTCTTTGCACGCGGATATAGGGATAATTTGAAAATTGCATGTAAAATACAACAACAACTTATCCTATATACGCTAACTTTGGCGGGGATAAACAGTGCTTCCAAAATCCATTTTCTTCGTTTCTGATAAATTTTTGCGATGAATTTTTCAGGAAAAGTCAAAGTTTGACATCCCGTCGAATATTTTGTTCGTAATTTTATTATTTTTAGGTCTGTTCCTTTACTTTTGTAGTAAGAATGGAAAAGACTGTCAAAATGGCAGTGGTGGGGATAAATTCTCTCACAGAGAGAGACACTTACGAAAAAGTTAGGGAACGCTTTTGTAGTAAACTATGAATAATGACAGATATGACAGATGCCTAAATTATAAATTGCAAAGGTAAAGATAAGTCGAAAATGTCTGATAAACAAGAAGAATGTGCTAACTTATTATCAATATTAGTTGATTCATCTAGTGATGAAAGTGATTCGGCATTAATCAAACTTCTTTTTGATGAGTCCGAGTATGTGGAAGAGTTTGTACTGACTGAACTGCAAGCATTCGAGAGAGGAAAATGCGACACTGCATACGTGGAAGAGATTGTGCCTTCGCACAGCTAGGAAGAATTTCGTCGTCACTTTCGCATATCAAGGAGTTTATACAAAAGTCTTAGTGAACGATTTGAACAGTGTGAAGCCTATAAGAAGCTGCGTTCTGATAATCGAATGACCAGCGAAAAGAATCTTGCGATTTTTCTGTGGTTTGCTGGGCACGAGGCTTGTAGCTTCCGCGATTTAGCAGATCGTTTTGATGTCTCACTGTCTTCGGTATGTCGGGTAGTAAATAGGGTGACAATGTTTATAGGCAGTTTGTGCACAGGGGTAATAAAACTTCCCAATGAAGAAAGAAAAGCCGAAATTTCAATTGTTTCAAAAACAAAGCTGGAATACCGAATGCCATTGGTATGTAATAACAAAAATATATGCCACACTTGCGGTATTAATGTTTGGAATAGACAAATAAACGCAAAATAAAAGTTGCATTGCATTTTTCGAAAAAATCGAATTTTGAGCTAGAAAGCTGAAATTTTTAATATATGATCTATGGCTCCTAAAACTACTCGGGAGATAAAATTTTCCAAATCCGCCCACTGAATAAAACAATTTTATTGAAAAACAAAAATTTGATAAATTTATAATATAATACTCTCTAGGGGGGCCTTTATGCTAATGTGTTAAAATTTTCAAAATCCGCCTACTGACACACCCACAATTTAAAAAAAAAACTTTTTTGAAAATCCAAAGTTTGAGCTAGGGAGTTGAAATTTATAATATATACTCTCTAGGGGGCCCTTTACGCTCATGTGTTATTTTTTTTTTAAATCCGCTTAATGACACGCCCACAATCAAATAAAATAATTTTATTGAAAAACCAAAGTTTGAGCTAGGGAGCGTTTTTTTTTACAAAAGCTTCGTTTTTTTTTTATAAAATCCTTTAAATGTTATACAAGGTGGCGCAAAAGTTGTCAGGTGGCCCAATAGTTGTCACCCGATGTTCTTTCGCTGTAATTTTTTTTATGAATTAAAAACTTTTGTTCTGCCGCTATTTGCAAAAATTATAGCTTCTTCCGATAGGATGATGACTTTTGCGCCACCTTGTATAACAAAATATGTAGAGCGTTCTTTACAATTCAACCATACTTAGACTTTTGCAACGCCCACTTATGAGGGATAGGAATAAGAATAGGGTATCCAACAGTTCTGAAAACAACACCACATCAGAAATCAAACGAAGAATTATACTTGCTAACCGCTGTTTCTTTGGCCTAAGAAGGCAATTGACTAGTAAGGCCTTGTCAAGAAACACTAAGGAGACTTTGTATAAGACCCTCATCATCCCAGTCCTGCTCTACGGTGCAGAAGCGTGGACATTAGCAAAAGCGGATGAAGATCTCCTGTGTCGTTTCGAACGCAAAATTCTTCGAGTGATTTTCGGTCCCGTTTTCGTTGACGGACTTTGGAGGCGGAGATTTAACACGAGCTGTACAGCGACATCGACCTGGTCAAAAAAGTGCGAATAAGATGGCTAGGACATGTAGAGCGAATGGACACCAACGCTCCAGTCCGAAGTCTTCGATTCCAACCCGGAGGGACAACGCAGTAGAGGAAGACCTCGCCTTAGGTAGCGCGCGCAAGTGGAAGGTGATCTCAACCAACTTGGAGTGCGCAACTGGAGGCAGTTAGCCAAAGATCGTGCTAACTGGAGAGGCGTATTGGTTGAGGCCCAGGTCCACCCCGGACTGTAGCGCCACCTAAGTAAGTAAGTAAGTATCCAACAGTTCACCCAAGCGGGCTGTAGCCCGTCCCTATGTTTTCCACTGTGATTTTGTCTTTTGAATTCTTACTCCCAAAGTAAGTACAAACATATGAGGTATGTTCACTTACTTTTGTAGTAAGAATTGGAATTACTGTCAAAATGGTAGTGGTGGGTGATAAATTCTCTCATAGGCAGAGAAACTAACGAAAAGTTAGGAAACGTTTTTGTAGTCAAAAGAAGTAAATTGTCAAAAATGACAGATGTTTTTTTTATAAATTTCGTTCGTAACGTATAAACAATTGGACAGGAGGCATGTATTCTTAAACTTCTTTCAAAATAAGTCGTTGGGAACAGTCTGATCCATGTATACGACCCAAGTGCGATCACGTTGGAATTCCAAGCAAATCACAATTCACGACATCACACCTTAAACCAAAAAACTTCACTCAGCCGGGCTGTTAATTGTAGTTCATGTGCTACGCTTTCGCTTCTTGCGGGTTTAAGAGTCAACATATTTTTACATTATTAAAGGTACTTTCACGGAATTAACATGTTTGAAGGACTATTTCGTCGTCTCTTGAATCGTTTTTATCACTCGTCCAGGGGATATTTTCTCCGGCCATTCCCTCCTATTCCAAATTAATTCAGCAGAACCAGGCCACATTTTTCATTTTTTACTACGACGGTTTTGACGCGTTGCTTCTTGTAATTCGCCTTTTTTAAGTTTCCAATTAAACTTTGGATGCAATCAGAATGACTTTTTTAACAACATAATTTTCTATTTGTATTTTCAAATCATATGTCAACTGAAAGACATTTTACAGTTTTGTCAAATCCAGCTACAAGAAATTTGTTAAGTAAAAAGTACCTAGTAAGATTCTCAGTGGAGGGGTGATATCTTGCTCTCTCGATGTCGCTCTCTTCTATGCATTTTTCGAGTTACAGTTTACAGATAGGCATTGAGTAAACATTAGTAAAGAATCGTACGAACCCGTAACTAAAGGAACGGACTTAAAATGTATTCTTTATCTAAAAACTACTCCCTTGGATCTAAATGTACTGCTGTTCCAGTTTTTGCACACTTGCGCTAAAAAAATATTGTGCTAATAAGTTTACAAAATATCAGATGTAGTTTGAGAAAATTATGACATGAACAGAGAATCTGCCGCCTCAAAAGATTCATAACGACATAGGGTACCAAGCTATAGCTAAGCATATTGTAACACAAACCCGTGGTATGTAAAGGTTATTGCAATGGATTTGCTTATTAGGTCATTGCTTTCGTCCAGTGAAAGAAATTGTTTTGTTCGGTATCATACCAGATTAACGTGCGGTCAGCTGTCACGTTTCAACAATCAATACAAAGTGCATGCGAACCACATGATGGAATTCCCCTGCTGATTTTAAAATATTTATTTACAGTGAAACATTGGCTTTTTTCGTGACTGTTAAGAGTATGTAGTTTTTTTCTATTCTCTTATTTCTCATATGATTTTCTGTAAATTGTTGCTGATCGCTGCTATTAAATGTGCAAAAATTCCATTGTTCTTGCTCTTGATTGTATTTATTTCTGGATACGCAGTCATTAAAAACATTTGCATGTCAAGTTTCCAATTCCTATACCTATTTTAATTCTAACACGCGAAGTCTTGTCCGCATTTTCTTTAAAATAATTGTTAAATCCGACTCCTCAAAATTGACTGAGTCAGCTAAGTTAGGTGAGTAGGTCATGTATACATGCTATTGACTTTTGCATCCTTATGTATTTACTAACTCTTTATTAGCCAAGTACATAGTTAGGTACGAGTATTAATGATTTCGTGAAGGACCAACCGCTCCTCAATTCATAATGACAAAATCAATAGATTTCACAGAGAGATTTTCGCCTCGGGTAAGGGATATTTAAGCTGAATATTTTACCACACGCAATATAAGATATCAAAATGCAGATCCAGGTTGCTTTGCTGTGCACATTTCTAAAATCAATGGGAACTAGATCACTGTTTGTTTGCCCCTATTTGGTGCAAATAACAAAAGATTCATTCGATGGCATTTCCTTTAACGTCACATGCTAGCAATTAAATTAATAAGAATGTTTCTTACAAGACTAGAAATTTACTCGTAGAACAGCACTCATTAGCTTGTGTTAATTAATAGACAATCGACGCTTTTATGTGCGGAGTCTCAATCATTATTGTTTTGTTTATACATCAGAGGCAATCTTTTTGCTTTGAAAATGATCCTCATATCTCTCGCCTGAAACGAAAGTTGAATTTGTTATACATTTTTTGTGTTTCTATCGGTTGTGGTTTTCATTTTTCTTTTATCAAAATAATTATAGTTGCTATGAGATATTTTAAACGAAAAAATAATAATAAAACTTACTGAACTGTGGTAATGGAACGTATGTATGTATACAAGATAAGCTAAGAGCAATTGCCTCATTTTATTATAAAGTTGCGATTAGTTAGCATCGATTTTGCATGTCACTTCTAATATTAGCCATAGCAATGTGATGAGCCATGTTTTTTTTAGCTTATTAAATAAAGAATGTCTAATTAGGCAGAACTAGCTTCACAATATTATGCACAGTGTACTTCTTAGTTCAATGCACTTCGTGGTAGCTGTACAATCGATGAATTGTTGCTCGTCTGCATTAGGCATGTATAATCTCTTGAAGAGTTCTGTATGCATTTTCTAGCCAGAGTGGTTATTGCGGAGAACCACTGCCCAGTATAAACTGTCATGAGAAGCTTATCAAAGTTTGTTGTTCGGAATCGGTGTTGAATTGTAGGTCCCTTTCATTCGTGTCAAAAATCGCTTCCCACACACATGGATGGAGAAGCTAGGTTTAAGGCCGTTAAGGCCTAATATTTATTTGAATTGTATGTAATTTATTAGATTACAAAGAGCCGTGACGATCGAAAAATTGTTTGTTTGGCTCTGCTCAACAATCAATAAGAGGAGAATGCTTGTGTCGAAATCGTAAAAAGACTCGTAAAAATCACACAAATGCAGTAACGGCATCCCTTGATTTGTCTTTTTGTACAACTTACACTTCGTCTTCCGGGATCTGGCTGTTTTAATTTTTGATGAAAACGTTGTTACACCGATGCTTCATTCTGTAAACTTTTTTTTTGTCTCGAGGGCGGTTCATTAATTTAGATGACAAATGCCGTTCGGATTTCATGGCTTATTTTTTTTTACATGTTTGTTTCTTTCTCGGCATATACAAACAATTCAAATAGATCTGCCAATATTGAGCTTTTTACAGTGATTAAAAGAACTTTTGGTTGTGGTATTTTCTCAAAATGGAAACAAGTGAATACAGTGTTTGAACCTCTTCAAGGGTAATTCGAGTGAACAGTTGATAAATATTGAATACACAAATAAACACCAAATTTGAAAGAACAATCGAACCAAACGACAGAATTGATAGAAAAGCGGCCAACTGCAAATTTAGTTGGATTGGGCTATGATATGAAGAAATTACCGACGCAACAATAATGTCTTTTTGAATAGTTTGAAATATCACTTTTATTTTGGAAGAGTTGAAGAAGATCGTACGGAAAAGTGTATCGCGCAGAAGAGACTATGTTGAAAAATAAATTCAATTTTGAGATAAAAAAAGAACACGTCTTTCATTTCAAAGACAATAATGACTTAACAAACAGCACTCGTAGCTCAGGAGCACCTAACATCTCCTTTCTGCGTTCGTAATTACGACGTCAACGCAGAAAGGGGGCAGTAAGTCTGCTAAGAAATCCTTTTCTTTCGGGTGCGGGGCATTTAGCTTGGTTTCAGAGATTATAATGCTTTTTCAGACACAAACCTGTTCAATTGTTTCAATTATTATTTGTGAATGATAAGAAGGACTTGCCACCTCAACTATGTATGTAGGTTAGGTTAGGTAAGTTGGATGTCGGCAGAAGCCGACACACTTCACCGTTTAGGTCCATTGTGATGCCACGTATGTATTATCTACCTCAACTCGTAGATGGGACTGGCCAACGACACGCGGTTGTTCTCAAACGGCTCCCCGCCCTAGTCTGAACAACAACGATGTATGTAATAAATGCAAATCTTTCTTCTTGTTTTGAACCTAACTTTTACAGATTTAATTCAATAAATAAATAATTACTGTTGATCTCAAAAAAAATATTTGCCCAGTACCCTCTTTTCCAACATTTTGCTCTCAATCAATAGTCAAAATCAAAATCGTAAAAGTAAAAAAAAAATCAATACAAAAACTTCCAAACTAAAGTCAAATGTGCTGCATTTGCTTCACCACAATCGAATCATTTCGATCGATAATTTCCTTTAACTTGACCTTTGATGCCATTAACCAGAAGTAGAGACACCGACACCCTTTACCTTGTATAAATTATGAACCAATAGCGAGCATTCACTGATTTCGTTCTTTCCTCATTTACAGTGCACAGCTATAGACGATAGCATTGAAGACTCTGAAGGCTCCACCACAGACGGTACAACATCCCTTGGCAAGTCCTACGATGAGGTAATTTTTCCGTTTTTGATATTTTGCCTAAAAATTGTATTTACCGTTTTTTTCAATATTTAAGATAACAATCCTCGTGGATGCGGCCTTTCAAAATAAAATCAAGGGTAAGCAGAAAATGGGAAATCGTAGCATTGATTCTGATGGAAAATCTTCAGTAAGACTGTCACGTACCCTAACCGAGAAGCGCAAAGACTACGTCCGTCGGATATCGGAAATGCCCGAAAGTTATTCATCGGTTTCGAAATACGGTACACTTCATCGAACATTTAAAGCTCCAGTGCTGAAAACCTTCTCTTTGGAAGGAGAAGACGACGACGACGACGTGTCCAGTGATTCTAGTAGTGAGGTTGAAAACTCCATGCTGCCACCACCACCAACCAGCGAGCGTATAGAACAATTTAAAAAACTAATCGAGGATAGTACACGTTCAACAATAACAACAACAATATCAACAACAACGACTACGACGAACAATAATAACATAAAAATGCGCCCGAAAAGGTCCACAGATAGTCAGCAAATTATTAAGCCACCTGCGGAAGAAACTGTAATGGAATCGACGGAATCGGCTAAAAAGGCCGCAGAAGCAGCTGCAGCCGCAGCGGAAAAGGAGAAAGAAGCGGCAGCATCGGAGTGTCCGAAGCTATTTCAAGTCTGTCTTCTGATTGGCTACAACATGAGCAGCAATTCAGCGTATTTAAAGTCAAAATACCCGCCAAACGAACCTATTCCTGATAACATCGAGCAATTTGTGTTTCCTCATATTGATCTCGTGCGAACGGGGAAGGAAAATCAGGAGTACTGTCTGATACTTACCGACGATCAGGGCTACAAGATCTATGGATATTGTAGGCGTGTTCTACCTGAAAACTCGGACACATGTCTTCCACTATGCTACTGTATAATAAGCGAAACAAAAGCTTTAGGATTCTATCAGGAATTACTCAAGGAAGTAGAGTCCCGACATGGGCAAACGGAGACTGAGATGAATGTGCTATTCAGCAACCTGCAGAGAGCTGCAATTCCACCTGCTGCCCACCAATTGCACATAAAAATTCCACTATTCTCGCGACCAGTTACGTTCTTCACGTCAAAAGTGTCGCCAAAACGCATGAGTTTGGAAGCGAATCCCAAATGGCTGACGGGATCGGCATCTCAGGCAGCTTTTTCAGAGGGTTCTGCGACACTGAATGATGGGCGACGGAGTGGCACTGTAAGCAATCATGCAAATCAGAATCAAGGGCAGCCATACGACTATCGTGGCATAATTATGAAGGATCCACGCTATGATGAGATCATCATAGACCGGCCCCCAGACCTGCGACTGGAGAACACCGAACTGAGTGAACTGCTAATTTGCCTAGGGCCCGAGCTGCTTATTGATGTATTTGCGAATCTGCTGCTAGAGAGGAAGGTCATTTTGCAGAGTTGCAATATCTCGCTGCTTTCGAAAGCGATTCTTGCGCTACAGACGATACTATACCCCTTTCAGTGGCAGTACACAATAGTGACCATATTACCGTCGAGTTTGGTGGAGATTTGTCAAGCGCCGTTTCCAGTGCTTGCCGGAATACTGGAACCCCTGACATTTGAGATCGAAGACGGTGCTGTGGTGAATTTAGATACAAAACGTATCACTCAGACTTGCGGTGATGAAAAAACCATTATTCCACCATCTCTACGAAAGTCACTGCAAGTGTCATTGGCTATGGTCGATCTAATAGACAAGGTCAAGAATCTCTCCAGTGTGTTGATCAGTGAAGCTTTCCTGCGATTTTTCATCGAACTCTTTGGTGACTACCGTCTGAGTTACTTTCATAAACAGCAATTCATTCATTCGCATACGTCACAGAACATAAAATTTTTCTTGGAATGGTTTGTGGAGACTTCAATGTTCCGGCACTACGTGAACAATCGATACAAAACGGAGCTGTGCGACATAGAATGTGATACAAATGCAGATTTTTATAATATTTTCGATGCCAGATTGATGGAGAAGAGCAATCTGAAGCTGAGAAATATGGAATCGATAGTGAAGAACTCGAAGATTATTAAGAAGAGCAAGAGCAAAAGCTTTAAAAAAAGATTTAAAGAGTTTTTCGAATAAGAAAGTTTATTGCTGAAATGCTGTTTTTCTTCCGACAACGTGCAAATCAAGACGAAAAAAGGGTGTTCATTTTAGCTTGCTCTACTAACGCATATGCGTGTAGATTCTGTGATTATTTGTTCCATAAATATTGATTGAATTTTTCTGTCAGTGGGAAAAGTTTTTTCCAAGGATGGAAACTGGATTGAGGCGTTGTCTTAAAAAAAACGGGATACGAAGTCATATTGATAACATGTATGTTTTAGGAAGTGAATGAAGGAGCCTACTTTTAGTCAGATGAATCGAACACTACCCAACAAAAAGTCATAAGCAACAAGAAATGCCTGGAAGAACATTTAAGATTTCTTTTATCGATTGATCTTTATAAATAATCCTTCCAGTTGCGGAGAATATCTTTTCTAACGTAAAATGTTCCAAGATTGATTTGAGCTTTATTTAAATATAAAATGGTTCTTCAAAAGTTTGGGATGTTCCACGGTGGACTGATATTCCATATGCAGCGGTTGATTGACAGCTTCCTTAACGTATTCCCAGTAGCATCACACCAGCAATTATCCAGCTTCATCAACACAATCAAAACCATCACAGTTCACATTTGATTTGCCTATGGTTCAAGAAGCTTTCACTGAAATCCATTTCAAATCGTCTTGGAGTTAAAAAGTCTGACTAAGTTCTTATCCTACCAAGTAGAGCATTTGATTTAAGGTTTTGTTATTAATTGTTGTTCTAAAAGCGGATTTAAAATCTCCTATAACCGACGAATCACCTTGTAAATTGTATTTTATAGCTTTGTCCTTTTTCATTTAAAAACAAACATGGAACTGAGGGACTGATTGCAAAAAAAAAATTCATATCAAACACGTTAAGCTTTTAACTTGAATTTGTTCTTTTTGTTGTCACTGTCTTTCTGTTTGTTGTACTATTCTCAAATTTGCCTTAATTTAGAATTGCTTTAAACACAAATTTATTATTATTTTCTTTGTTTCAAGAGAATGTTTATGTAAATAAAAGAAAATATACATTAAATAATTATGTTTGCTTGAAATTAATTTACTTTATTATTATTTAGTCTTCTTTTTTTATGGAAAGAAATGAAAGTATATAAAAATATATTATATATAGGAAAGCAATTACGTACATTAACCTAATATTGATAGCGAATGTATAAAAAGAAGAGATATTAAATTATTTATTTTATAAGTGTGTAGCTCTTAGAAATATATAAATAAATATATACGAAATAAAATCACATGACATTGTATAAACTAAAAATTACAGTTTTACTTTTTTAAGATCCATAATTTCTTTTCCTTTGTATGAAATTTTATAATAAGTTCTTTTTGTTATTATTAGAGAGTTTTATTTAAATATTTGTATAAACGAAAGAAATATAAAAGGTAAAATAAAACCGAGGCGAAACAATTATAAAGCAATCTGTATACTTGATGATGAATTGGTCCGAGTGCGGGTACACATCATCGTGCTTACAATGAGACAATAATGCTCGTAAAAATGTTTGCTATTTACAAACAATATACAACTGAATAATAATTTTAGAGTGAAATGAAAACCAAAGTGATATCATTTTTGAATGACTCTCAAGCATTATAATGTGGACCCGCTTTCAAGTTATCTGAATAAATCTGTTAATTACATGCGGAATCACAAAAGGGACTTCCTTATTTAGAGTGTATCAGCTATATTACTGGAAGAATGTCTAGTAATCGACTCTTCAAGTACAGTACCTTGCCATATTATTAGACCCAGCATAGAAAATATTTTTTTTTGTCTTAAATGGTTGCTGTGACTAAATTTGTAATAAATATGTTTTAGATTGAATTTGTTTACTATAATATATAATATCAGGAATAAAAAAAAGACGTAAAGGTTTTGCTAGTTAGTTAATATTGATTTATTTTTTTTATTTAAAAGTTATGGATGCATGCTTTTCCTAAAAATCAATATTTGGTGTGCTCTCCTTTTGCAGCTATAAGTGCCTTAATTCGCCGTGGCATGCTTTCTATGCAAGATTGTACGGTTACTTGGATATGTGGGTTGTGATTCCACTCGAAAATGATCTTCTCCATCAGCTGCCTTTTCGTGGTTATGGCACTTTTAGCCACCGCTCGCTTCAAGAGCTCCCAAACATTCTCAATCGGATTCATGTCCGGGGAATTTCCTGGCCAATCCAAAACGTTGATGCTCCTTTCTTGGAGAAAGGCAGTTATGCTCTTGGCTTTGTGGCAGGGAGCCCCATCATGCATAAAAATGGGTTGCTCGCCCACAGAAAACCATTCTTGAAGCTGCGGTAGCAGCCTTGTTTCCAGGACCTTCTTGTATTGATCCTGCCGCATAGTCTTTTCAACCAGATAGAGCCGCCCTGTGCCTTTCCCAGAAATAACTGACTAAATCATGGATGGGGGATGTTTAATTGTGGGCACAATGCACTCCGGTTTATTTTGTTCGCCGGTCTCCTGACAATCTTCGTTTTACTTGGAAAACAGATTTGTCAGAGAAACAAACCTGTGAAGTTAAAGAAATAGCGATTTTAAGGTTAAAAATTAGTTGTACTTTTATGACCTTATTTGGCTTTAAGTTTGTCTTATTTTATTACCTTTTCCAATCTTCAACAGTGAATTTTTTGTATTTATGAGCCCTGTCGAAACGCTTTCTAATCATGGTGGCAGTCAGCTTTGGTTTTCGAGCTGGTTTTCTGGCAAAAAGACCGATTTCAGCCAATCTACGCTGCACTGTTCGCTGGGAAATTCCAATTCCTTCATCGGAAACCTTTTTCGCCAACAGGGAAACTGGTAATTTTCGATTTGCCGTGCAAATATCCCGAATTTTGCGGTCTGTTCTGGAGGTTGTGTTGCGAGGCCTACCGCAATTACCCTTCCTCTTCGGGCTTAAAGACACCCCAAGATCCATTTTTTTTTAATATTCTTAACAGAACTTCGCGACACTCCAACTACACCCGCAATATCATATTGGGATAGGTTGGATGCCTTTAATATGCCAACAACTTGGCCGATTTTCTTCGGGGAGAGGTCTGACCCTTTTCCCATCTTTCGAACGATTGAATACTAAAAATTTTTTTTTTAATATAATGACTATCTGTATGCATAGTTTTACCCATAAACAAAAGTAAAACATCAGAACTTACCGAAAAACACGAGCTTTATTTGACAGAAATAACTTTTATATGCAAATAATTTTAAGGCACTTTTTGAACTTTTTAATCACACAACCATTCACTACTTAATAGAAACTTTAAATGCTGCATAATATACCGTAAAGAAGTCTCAAATAAAGCCTAATAATTACCTAGGTAACGCAAAATATAAATGATAAATAAAAGAAGCCTACTTCATACTTTTTAAATAATTTAAAAAAAAAAATTGAATTTTTTTACTTGGGTCTAATAATATGGCAAGGAACTGTAGGTGAACTCTACATACATTTATGATCAAAACAGTTGTAAAACAGAAACAAAAGTACACGATATAAGGGACCTACGATTAAAAGCTGGGCTGGAATCGGCTAAGGTGATAGTTGATTGTCGCTTTTTGATTGTCGTTTTTGATTATAAACTCCTCTTTGCTCTGCGTAAAGCGATCACTAAAAAATGATTGATTACTGGCAGCACTTAGAGTTTTAAACGTCACTTCCTTGCCGACGCTGTCATTCCGAGCAGCTGATGTGTGTTTATTTTTCATGATTTATATTTCAAATATGATTTTGTTGAATCCTTAGGCAAAAACTTTATCATAAATGGACTGCATTTTTTTAATGACTGCAGCAGTAATTTCAGACACCGTACTTTGACCCATTGGTGCAGCCCAGTCAGCCCAACTTGTCTTTGATAGCCACCACCCCCAAGAAGATTTTAAGTTGCAGCCAATTGAAGGATGGGTGGAACATGCGTTGACCTTATTCCAGTTGGTAAATCAAGCAGTCCCAAAACAAACACAAACGCTTCTTTTGATAAGCGAAAGTTTTTTAAAAATCTAAAATACACAATAATAAATAATAGCAATCAACAATCAACAATTTATAATTCTATGAATTCTTTCATCGGGTTTGAAAGTTCCAAGATATTTGCTTTATTTCTCATTTTTCTTCTTAATAGTTGGACATTTGTGTAATTATTTTCTTCATTTGTGTAGAAAAGTTCTAATGAAGTAAAAATTGCACTTCACGAATTTTCCAATTTCACTTTTTTATTTGAATTTATTTAATATATATTCTTTTTTCATTAAAGCATTTAATTTAATTGGAGTTGAAGCCTAGGTGCATACCTATGAAAATAACAAAAATTTATGAAAGCGACACCTAAATAGCTGTCACATGAAATTGATGGCAAAAAGGTGATTGCCAATTTGATAATCACCTACGTGGACGTAAAGGTATGATTTTGATTGTCAACTATCAACTATCACCTTAGCCGATTCCACCCCTGAAACCGAACGCCAAATTGTTGAAGCTTCTTATGACAATGGATACTCTTTGATGATTTTCAGACGTTTGTAAGAGGGGCATTGGAAACAACTTTTCAGTGTTACTGGATTTGAACCGGAGACCCTAAGATTAGTAGACCAACACTCTAATCGCTGCGCCCACGTTGTTAGTAGACGGTGAAGTATTTGCAGGATCTTATGTTTGCTCATTCAGTTTGTGTCGAACTATCAAAGTGAAGATGTGGAAAAAGAAGAAAATTAAAAAATAGTGCAGTGGTATCTGAAACCGACTTATTCACTAAATGTATTTTGTTGCTGTTTAATTACGTGAAGATGTTTGTTTGTTAATGTACTGATAATAATAATTCCTTGATCATGTAAGTTTTATTAAAGAATAGTCAAGGTAGAGAAAAACCAATATGTACCTATTCTTTTAAGTTAATTAAAGATCAATCCGAGAATATGAGATCTGAGCGAGGTTAGGGGGGCGTTTTTCTTCCTATCCGGGGCCGAAGAGTTAAATGATGGTCGGCTCGCTGGGTGTATCCGCTAGTCTGATATTTTTTCATCGCCTCGTGTGCTAGGTACGCTTTTGCGACAACTCTTACTTAACAATTCCTTCGTTGTTGTTTAAGATTTAAGTTCTGCTCTGTGCTTTGTTTACTTGGTTCTACCTCTATCCTCTATGTATAACAGTTGAACTCATGTGGTCTTTTCTTTTCACTTTAATTTACAGTTGGTAGTGACGCCGCGCTCATATTTACGACTTTCATTTTGAAATTGAAACACTGTGATAGGTTTCAATGAATTCCTATGGTTCAACTGGCGTTTGGTAGCTCAAAGCTTCAAAGCTTGATTGGGTTTCAGGCATATTTTTTTTTGTTTCTTTTACATAGAAACACAAACACACATGATTATATTTAGGTAATTTCATTTTCCACAAAACCAGGTAAAATGCAAATACTTCAAGTTAATTCTGAAGAGAAGCAAAAACTGCGGACTTTTATTGTTAAAGGTTGTGGGGTAGTGCAAGAAGATGTGAATCCTGCTCCGGATTCGGGATTCGCTACCAGTGCTCTAGATCTGAAAAATATGGTTTTCTTTTACCGGCATTTTCACTTATTTTTGTACAATTTTATTATGAGTTAATTGTTTTTATTTAGCATTAAGAATGTTATTTATAGGAAATGGTTAAAATTAATTTGTTTCCAAACGAAAATATTTTGGTACCACAAGAAAGCGATTCTCACTGTTAGATATATTTATATTTTTCGTATATAATCCAATTATGTGTTTAATTTTTGGTTTATTCCAAAATTCTGTTCGGATATTTCTTCCGAATTCTGGAAATTTTTTTTTTATAATTTGCTTTATTATAAACTTTTTGAGGTTTTTCATTTGACATGACGTCACAAAGTACTCTATAAGCGCAAATTGTTTGTCATATGTTAAAATAAATGTTTTTTCCTTTAGTACCGAGCATTTATCTTCTTTGTGAGTAATTAAATGGGAACTTGGGTCGCTAAAATTTAGCTCGAGCAGAAAACTAGGTTTTAATAAACCATAACTACTAATTGACATCCTGCTCTTATTAAATTGTTTTAGAACAAAAGGTAAGTAAGGGGAAAAATCAGGTTTAGGCAATTCTAACATTCAGGTTAGAAAAGCGACAGATTCAACATCTTAAAACTCGCCTACAAGTGTACGTGCAAGTCCGTGGGTTGACACGGTTGGAGATCACTGGAGTCATTAAAGGAGGATCAAACAATAATTTACAACAACAGCATGCACGAAACTGAGAGTCCTGCCAATAATTAATGGGGTCAAACTGGCTAACTTTACAGAACGAACAAACTGTAAATTGCTTGTCTTAAACGGCTGATACAGGTCCTAAAACCTAGCTTCGCTAACCATTGAGAATCATTTCATTACAATTGATACTCATGTATGTTTGTCAGGCTTTTGCAAGAGCAGGCGAACCAGAAGGAGCGCAGTAAAGTGGTATGGTCAAGATAATTTTAATCCAGATCACTGTTAAGAAAGAAAAACAAAAAGTAGTAATACAACACCGATGTTTTTTTTCGTTACGCAATAAGATTTGTATTATTTTCTTGATCTTGTTCAAACCAATTTTTATAATTATGGCTTATATTGTGGGTGAAAAATTAATTTACATAAGTAATTAAAACAAGTTTTTAATTATTGCCCAAACAATGTAATATATTTATTATTATTCTGCGCAATTTACTGCCACATTTCCTAAACAATTCCATTTTCGTGTATTTTTCCATGAAATAAGCGCACTGAATCAACTCGTTTTAGCTGTCAGCAAACATCTGTTTCGCTGTTTGTCACTTTTCCCTTAGTATGTGTTAAATTATAATAGAAAACTATTTTTTGTTGTTTTAGTGTGCATTCGTGTGCATTGTTTGTGATGTCAAGAAGAATATTAATATATTTTAATTAATTTTTTATGTGAAATCGTGTCTGTTATTTACGAGAGATCAAAATCGAAATCGAAAAAAGTCGGGAAAAGTCCGTACACACATTTTGCGTGGTGAAAAATCAATTGTATCCTCTGTAAAATAGAGATATTTTACCAATTCCAAGTTTGGGCCACCAGTCAGCAGCAGCAGCAAAGAGAGAGGAGGAAATGCAGTCCGCAAAACTGGCACTACGCGAAGAAGATGTAGTGAGGCTAACGTTGGAGTTTCTCGATAACCGTGAGTTACACATAAGCCAGCTTTCTCTCGAGCGCGAGACTGGCGTTATTAATGGTCAATACTCGGATGATGTGTTATTTTTGCGTCAATTAATACTCGACGGCCAGTGGGACGATGTGATTGAATTTATTCAACCGCTAGAAGCTCTAACGCAATTTAATATAAAAAAATTTTGCTACACCATTCTGCGACATAAATACATCGAATTGTTGTGCATTAAATCAGAGGCGGGTGGCTCAAACACAGCAGCGGGACAGGGTGTGAACTCTATGGAAGGTGCTGTTGAGGAGGTGGTACAGATTTTGGAACAACTTGAAAAACTAGCTCCGTCTAAGGAGGAATACTCGAATTTGTGTTTGTTGCTAACATTTCCACGCTTGGCCGATCATCTGCAGTTTAGAGACTGGAATCCCAGCAAAGCGAGAGTTCAGTGCTTCCGCGAAATATTTCCGCTCGTGGAGAAATTTCTACCGCACGATTCCAAGTTAAACGTATCTCCGTGGGCTAAGAACGACCGGCTGATTCAATTGATCATAAAAGGCGTGCTTTACGAATCGTGTGTTAGTTATTGCCAAGCAAAGGCGACTGGTTCTACGGAGGCGTTCAGCCAAGACTTGATATTCTCTAAGTTACTTGACGGATCGGTTGGCTTCAGTGATTCAGATCTTTCGCTGCTCAGTTGGCTGCAAAGCATACCGTCGGAGATATTCTCGGTGCCGTTTGAACAAAAGACTTTAAACGTGAACGTTGAGTGTTTGGAGCGACCATCGCTGGAGACCTCCTGGACAGAGCATATGCTGGTTACACCCATCAAGCCGAAGACGTTTCCCCACTCAGTGATGCCTTTTACCAGACCACGGAGTGCTGCTGATATTATGACAAGGTCACTGGTCTCGAATTTAGAAGCACTGCCTTTTGGAATGAACGCTGCAAAGTTGTCAGAGACAATTGACAAGTCGTCCATGTCACGGTCGAGTTTCGCAAGTTTCCATCTCACAGGCATCAAGCCAACCAATAGGAACATCATGGCGTCCAGTGTAGATAGGCTGTTTTCGAGCGACTTTTCGGCGAATGGCGGCAACAATAACCATGGTGAGTTTGAAAGTCTTCCATCTATCCAGGAATACAGAGACATACATAGTTCGAACGATATGCAGTTCGCGGAGAAACACCATGACAAGACCAGTGGCAGGGAGAGTCCGCACACGGCCACTTCAACTGCGAAGAGCTCGAGGAGGGACTCGCTCAGTGAATCACAGACAATTCCATCGCAAATAAAGTTTGTAAAGCAGACAGCCGCAGCTGCTGCTGCAACTGCATCAGCATCTCCACCGCACGCAGTAACACAACCCATTGCAGTCGTCGACGAACCGTTCGGGGTTGTTAAGGTAGGACCCAGCTTCTCGATGCGCATGAAGGGCGAGCTTTTCGAAAAGTTCCACAAGCAGAAGAAGAACAAGGAGGCGGCAGAATTTGAGTTTTCTAACTCAATCATGATCGACAGCCACGATGCGGCCGGGGCAGAACCCTCAAAATCCGCATTCGGCAGCAAGGAATCTGGACGGCCTCACTTTGTTGCCGTCACCTCGCTGGAAGATGTGCAGGCGGTGCGCTGCGCGGAGTTTCATCCAAGTGGGCGCATCTACGCCGTCGGTTCAAACTCAAAAACTTTTCGAATATGCGAATACCCATCGCTGTCCGAGGTGCAGGACCAGCACACCACATACCAACCAACGGTACTCTTCAAACGAACAAAGCATCACAAAGGATCGATCTACTGCATGGGCTGGGCCCCCGATGGTGAGCTGGTCGCCACTGGTTCTAATGACAAGACCATCAAACTAATGCGGTACAACGAGGTGAGTAACCAGCTGGAAGGCGGTGAGATCGAGCTGACTGTCCACGATGGCACAGTAAGAGATCTGTGCTTCCTGGAGGACTCTACAAACAAGACGAGTCTCCTCATCAGCGGCGGCGCTGGCGACTGCAAAATTTACGTAACAGACTGCGCCACAGCCTCACCATTCCAAGCTCTCAGCGGTCACAGTGGACACATATTGTCCCTTTTCAACTGGGGCTGTGCTGTCTTTGCCTCAGGGTCACACGACAAGACCGTTCGCTTCTGGGATCTCCGCACCAGAGGGTGCGTCAACACCATCACTCCAGCCACGAACCCCAGTTCTCGGCAGGGATCGCCTGTAGCCGCCGTCTGCGTCGACCCATCAGGCAGACTACTCGTCTCAGGACACGAAGACAGCTCATGTGTGTTGTACGACATCCGTGGCAACAGACCCATACAGTGCTTTAAACCACATTCGGCTGACGTACGATCTATTCGCTTTTCTCCTTCAGCCTATTACTTGCTAACTTGCGGCTACGACAACAAACTGGTGTTAACCGACCTCCAGGCCGATTTGACACTTCCACTCCCATCGGTGGTTGTGGCGCAGCACGCCGACAAAGTAATATCTGGACGCTGGCATCCCACAGACTTTTCGTTCTTGTCGACGTCAGCCGATAAAACCGCTACCCTGTGGGCGCTGCCACCGTTGTAAACAAACTTATAAGTCGATTTGTGCTTCGGTGCAAGTTACACCGCCCCCACTCTGCCTCTTTCAGTGCAATACAAATAATATTTTCTAAACGAAACAAAACAAATCATGCATATATTCATTTCGCACACTCATTTTCGCCACCGCATTCATAATCCGGAATAGTTAAGAGTTTCTGTCTTAAAGACACGCTGATTTAAATATTTGTCACACAAATTTTCTTTTACAATGTTTCGAGGCTTTACAATTATAATTGAACCGATGCGTTGTGGGCTTTTTTCCATTAAAACGTATTCCATTGCTATTGAGATTATGTTATTTTTTATTATTTTTATTTTGTGTTGCATGCCTTAGCTGCTCGAATCTTATTTATAAAATATTTAATAACGCGTAAATTATACTTACAAGACATACATATAAACAAAAACAAGAAAAAAAAACATCTATAAAACTATTTAATGAACATGTTTCTCCAAAATAATGAGTAAAGGAATGTTAATCGGAATCGTAATGGATTTAGATTCTTTTTCTATAGATTAACGAGTAATGTGTGTGTTTTTTACACGTTTATTTAATCAACAAATAAAATACAATTTTTTTTATTGTTCATTTATTAAGCAAACAATTATATATATATAAATAGCTGTTTACAGAATTTACTAAAATAAATGTAACAGATTAAATGAAAAATTAAAAATAAACAAATAAATTCAATTGAGGTTTTTTAACTGCATAGTCACGCCGGCCATTAACAAGCCTAATATGGAAACACGATATTGGTTCTGTTCTGATATCATACGTATATTGGTAACATTTTTGTTTTTGTTGATTTATCTACGAGGAGGAATCGATGCATATGGTGGCAGTAGCAATCAACTTCAATGCAAACTGTTTGGAGTGTTGTAGTGAGCTCATTGGCGAAATGGGGATGAGATCATTTGTTTTTCGTAATTTTCATAGTTAAATTTGTTTGGTGAAGATTTGATAAGATGACGGGTAAAATAGTTAGATGGGGCTCATATATGCAAGTCAAGGCCGACCAGCATCAAACAGTAGGTAGGTAGTCTTCGAAGATGCCTGGAGCCCGATCGATGAATTTGTGAAGAAAGTGAGCGGAGCAAAAATCTAAGTATGGGATAATTGTTATGAATGATATGGTCTACATATATTATTATACGTAACTGTATTGTACGTTTTTTAGAGATGTTATTGAAAAAAACAATGTTTTTGTAAAAAACGTGTCAGTGGGCAAATCTTAAAAACTCGTAGACTTGATTATTTCGGGCCCCTAGAAAGTAATATGATCCAAATTCCAGCTTTCTGGCTCGAGCCTTAGGGCCTACGAATTGCCGACGGACGGCCATGGCCATATCGACATTCCTACCAATGCTCATCACACATATAGTAGCTTTTAGGGGTCTAAAAGCAATATTAAGGTACCTATGTTGTGAGTCAAAATACTAATACCCTTAGGGTATAAAAACAGCTATCTTCCGAGTTAATTTCCAAATTCAATATGGAAAGAACGTAAGTGGACTTTTACACTCGAAACGCACGATAGGCGCCTGCCATTCAACTAACGCCTACCCTTGTCCTTGGTGGAGTAACAAAGTTGCGTGAGCTGGTAAAACGATGCGGAGAATAGGGTGAAATCCCGTAAACACGCAGAGGGCCACAAAAAAAATTAACACAATGCACGAAAAATTAGAAAATTTCGGCATTAACGCCAAATTTTTGTGGTGATGTTTTAGGAAAAAACAACAAAAACTTTGGATGGCGATTTTCACTCTTTTATGGCGTCATTTCAGAGAGTGCATAAAATGGATCGCATGCCACTTGGTGCACTTATATTCCAGAATCGATCTGACATAGGCAAAATAGAGAAACTAGTGTAAATGCGTAAGTAAAATCCTAAGAGTTTCTTTTAACAAATAAAAGAATTGAACTGGACTTTGCAATTAATGTCGTTTTCCATTTGACCACTCGGAAAAAGCACTCCAAAATGTTCCATTGGAGCACTCGGAGTACTCTTATGGCCTTATGGCTTATGGGAGTGCTTTTTGGGTTCCGATTTTATTTCGGAATCTACTCGAATTCACTAACACATGTAAACTCTTGCATCGTCGGACTACTCGCCGAAGCCACATAAAAAAACACATTTTTTGTTTATTTCGTTTTCACTGATAGATTTTACCAACACACACAATAGAGCAGAAGACGATTTTCGATGATCCATTGGAATCCAGGAGTGAATTATTGAAGGAACGACATAACGCAATCCGACATAGACTAACAGTACAACTGCATTTCAAATAATCACCCTACATACGACATTGAGAACATGAAAGAACACAGGGATGTTATTACAAGTATCAAATGAGAAGCGGCCCTAGATTACTTCCTTGGGGAACTCCAGAAGTCACTTGAATATCTTCGGAAAGTATATGTTTCAGTAAACGCAGAGAAAGCAATATATCCCGAAAAAGCTCCGCCGATTAAACTAACGGCCATATTATTCATTCCGGGTGTAACTCAAGTTTAAGTTAATTTTACACTTGCTAATTAATCCGCATTTTTTAAACCCGACAATTTAAACCTGCGTCCATATTATTCACTGAAAAACATGCGTTAAACCTGCTGGATTAAAGATGGATTTAAATGCGAATTTAAAACACTTTAAACCGTTTTTAATCCGTTTTAAACCTACGTAGTGTCAAAAGTCACATATAACGACATTTGTTTCTTGTTGTTTGCCAATTTTTGTAACCTCCAAAATGCCTCTTGTTTTAGCCGGAAATATTTCCGGAAATCTAGCGTATCGTAATCCTTTACACAAGCCCGCTTGTGCATTCGATACGTTCGACGATTAGAACGATGTTGACTCACCGTCACCATCTGCTGTTCCATCAGCTCTTCAATAAATTCATCGTCCGACGACGAAGACATCAACATTTCGTCAATATCACGAGTGAAATCCATTTTTTCAGCGTCTAGGTACTTTTTCCAGCTTTTTTCATTTTATTTTACTTTTTTATTTCCTGCCTCCTGCGAGCAAAGAAATGCCAAAAATGTGACCTAGACAAAAAAATGAAATAGAGTTTTAACCCGAGTTAAAGTACTTAAACTGGTCTCCAGAGTGCAGCTTAAATTAAATCGGATTAAACGCTGTCAAGTTTAAAAACTGGGTTTATGTTTGGGTTTAACGACTGAATATTATGGACTTGGGTTTAATTTTTGGGTTAAACTATCTTTAATCCGGGTGTAACCTTTAACCCGGATTAAAGGGAGTGAATAATATGGCCGTAACTGAAGACGTTCACTAGACTAAACATGGGCCACACAATCACTAGACATAAACATCTCATGGAAAAGAAAACATCACCGCTCTACCAACTATGTGCCGATAGAACTACGCTGACCATTAGTCATCTCTTAACTTTGCAAACGAGAAGTAAAAAACTTTACAAACCAAAACCTTCTAGAACTATCAAAGACTATAGGTCCGTTCGGGAACTAATATGAAAAAGTAAATTTATATAAACTTTCGTGCAAAACTACACAAACGCGTTCGCGTACTGAGAAAATGGTAAAAAGATGAACGAAAGAAAAATGTACTTTCGTTCATTTTTCTTCACACAGAATTTCAGCTGGCAAGAAAATGGAAACTGTCAAGTGATGAAATCCTATGAGTTTGCCAGCAAAAAAAAACAGCTGTTGCTTCTTTTCAAGGCAAACTACGATGTTTTTTCAACTTTTTACACAAAAGCGTTCGCGTACTTTTCTTAGAAATGAGAGGATTCTCTCTCGATTTTGGAGATTTGACACTTTTCATTTTCCTACACATAAAGTACGCGAACGGACCTTATATCTATAGAAAATTTAAAGGCTGTATAATATAATATTGGAACTTAAATTAGAAATACCTATAAGTTTTAATGCAATTAGCCGTAAGCCCTAGCAGCTAGTAATTAATTACCATTTAATAAATTATAATAATAATAATTAATTTATTCTAGAGCTTTCAGCGTATGTAACGAATGGTACCTTTAAACACGTGATTTTTGTGTTGCACCGCAAAATTAAGTCTTACGCTTTTAGTTGGATTTAAATCTTGGTTGGCAAATTTTACGGCTATCCAAATTTCCAGCCTGAATTTGGCCAATTCGAACTGCTCAACCAAGTTTTGTAGACATTCTACGAGTATGTGCGTATTATGTTACCCATATTTCTTTCTGTGACTATATAGAGGTAAGAGTGCGCATGGCGTTAAGAGAATTAACAGCAAACTCTAAATGCATAAATATGTGCTTTTACAACCGTCACTCGATAGCAAAGTTTTCCAAAGTTTTCCTATTCTCAGCTCATAGATATTAAAACAAACAAAAAATAATAGTTTCTTTAAAAAAGAAAAAGAATGTGTATGCGAGACGCGTGGCACATCGATATACTCTAAGTACTATACATGCATTAGAAAAAAGTTTAGTGGGTTGCGTTGCCCATTCTTGGAGTTTGAATACAGTTAAAAAAGTAGCGTCTAGTGAAAAAGTGCGCAGTGGCTCGGTGGGTACGAGTACGCACTGCGCTGGGTTATTAAAAAAAGTCAAAAATGCCCAGCGGCTATATCTTCTCACATACAGGACCGAACATCCGACGAAATATGTATTTTTTTGCAAGAAATCGTCTAGCACTCGTGGCAATAAAGCCGAACTGACATTATTAGTGTTATGTAGAGTTTTCACTTGGTCTTGCGTGTTGATAGTTTTGAACTGGAATTGCTTGGCTTATAGGGGCTCTACAAATTATGTGCCAAAGTTAATAGCTGTGGTTAATGAACGAAAACTAGATCAGAACAGAACAGCACAAGTAAGTGAAAAATGTCAGATCAAGTCAGAGCAGAAAAAGTACAGCTTCGAGTCTTCTATTCTCCTCTCAGCTGCAAAACTTTAAATAGATAATAACCGGTTTCTAGTACCACCGCACATGACCATTCTGATTTTGACTGCTAAAATTGACCAAATTGCAAGTATCAGACAGTAAGCGCGAATTTCAGCATAATTATCTTATGTCCACACATGCATATTATTGAAGTTTGGTGATGGCATGCATTTCTGCCACTTTTGATAACACAATTGCCATCGGCTTTGGGCAAGGAATTTCTTAAAACTTTTGTAGCGTAAATTGTTTAAGTGTCGTTTTTGTGCTACTTATTTGTAAACTAGTGGTTTTGTCCTTTGGTTTTTTTTAAATTGTTTTTGTTTATCTTGTGTTACTTTATTCGTGTAACTTGTTGATATTTTTCTATGTTCACTAATTGCATTGTTTACTTATTTCGCGTTGACGTATACGGCGATACCACAATTCACATTTGAAAATAAATAAAACTATGCTCTGACTGACCAAGCAAATAGGACCATTTGAACGCTGAACTTTAGGTCATTTGACAGAAAATCTGAACATTTGGTTGTGTTCATTTGAATGCACAATTGGCATGCAGTCTAATCTTACCTTAAGGAATACGATAACTAATGCCAAACAAATAAACCAAATCAATAGGAATAATTTAATTTCACCCACTTGCGCTACCCCAAAAGTGGCAGAATCCAGAATGTAGCAACAATTTGGGTCAAGATATTTGACCACACGCACTTTCTTCTCACTCATGATCGGGTAAACGAACGTTTCGTTAAAAATGTTGCCAAGCAGCAGAATCAACAGTTGAACAATTAAAGAGCAGACTATTTTATAGATTCGCAACTTTGTGTTCTGATTGGCCTACTTACGAATAAAAAATGCGTCTTACCTAACTATTAACAACACATTCAGTAATATGATTATAAGTTTCTATGAGAATAATATTGTTAACCAAAAAATAACAATTTAGTTTTCGTGCATTTAACAAATTGGAAATCAATGACAAGAATCGTCTTCGCCAAAAAAACGAATAAAAACGTCAGAACACTAAAAAACGAAACGCCGCAATTGTAAACCAGTATGAAAAGCTAACCGCAGCGTTACATATGTATCTACTCCAACGTCATTGCACTTTGATATTAATTATAATAAAAGTGTATATGTACCACAAAAAAGCCTACATTTCCCATTCATTTTTTAATGACCAGAAAGAGTTTGTATGTTTTCAGTTTAACATTTCTAATTTATTCAATTGTTTTTTTTAAATATATTGTTTTCTCATTGAAAATATATTCGAATTGCTAATCGCGATCCCCACTTGACACAGCTTGGCTGTGATGCTACATTGGTGGAATGTGGACGTTTTGACGACGAGAAGACTTTAATTGATTTTCTGTACAACGAAAATGGCATTTAAGTTGATTCATTAATGAGATCATTGCAATAATGCATTTGCTTGGTGTCAAATTTGCATATGAACTGATTTATATTGAAAGCGATATGAGCATTGAGCTTGAAGTGACTTAATTTGGATGTACTGATCGCAATATACATTTTCTTGAATTTCATCATCCATCTTTGGAACTGGCGATGGAAAGCATGTAAATGTTTAATCAGTTGATAGAAATGTGACGGTCAGTAGGTATTCATTTATTTGTACCTAGGTATAACAGTTTAGAAAATAGCTCACTATGGGATTTTTAATGCATTTCTATTGAAGGAAATACATATTTGCCCTTTTTGTAGAAGGAACAAATCTAGATGTCGCATATTATTTCATTGAAGAAAAGAGCAATCAATATTTTTGAAGGATCTCTCAAATTTATGGTGGTTTTTGTTAACGACAAAATTCGCTCTTTTGGACAAAATGGGATATTTTTCGGTTTTGCGTATTTCACTGAACACAAAGAGCAATTTTATGTAGTTGGTTTCACCCAAGAATTTAGTCCTAGGCTTACATAAATATAACATCGAAAGACACCGTCTGCCCAAATTTTGTGTCTTCTTCTTCTTCTTCCTTTAATGGTGGTGAGGCTATGATCAGGATTAAAGGGATCATAACCCTACCACTTAACTGCATGTGGAGTTCGAAGAGATTTTGCGTGTGTTGGTCAAATCTGAACTGAGATAATGTCGCTGTCATGGCAGAATGAAATTAGTCCGGAATTTAAAGTGGCAAAAAAAACAGAAAAGGCCCCAATTTAATTTGTTTCCCTTTTTTTCTTATTTGAAGCTCTTCGTATGTTGACTACAACTGAATGAGGTTGAACAAACTTCAATTTCAACCTCTTTATTGAGACTAAAATTATTACAAATTAATACATAGGTTTTTAACAACATTTGAATTCACAGTAGTCGACTTTGAATTGGGCTGGCAGGGTACTTTACTGATTTTAAAAATACATGAATGTTTTCTAGCAAATAAAATTCTCCGTGAAAGAAATAGGTAGGTACAATAACTAAAAAGTTCGCTTAATAAAACTTTTGACATTTGATGTTTTGCCTTACATACTAGTTAACAAAGGAAAAAGGGGTTAACTTGGGGAACAAGTTTCATGCCGAAATCGGGATATATTGTTTGAGAATATTTCTTTCAAAATGGGATTGTCGTGCGATTTCAGTTTTTTGAGATGTCGATCACATAATATGGTATAAAACGTACCACCTTTGTATCATCATATAGCGAGCCGTTACTGTACAATTTGCCGCCAGGCGCAGGCCGCCTAAACTTAGAGATACACAGTCTTAAAATTGTTCTCTAAAATTAATGCCTGAATTTCTTTTGCCACCGTTGGCTATATTATAAGCCAGCCATATAAATTATAGGATATTATTGGTCTGATAAGAGTTTTATACATCAATAATTTAGTATTGCGAAACACATGTGTGGAATTTAAGATTGGTTTTCGAAGTACAGTTGCCGCTTTAGCTTTGTTGAGGGCAGTCCTTGCATGTGGGTATATCTTAAGTCTTTCATGCTGCTTGATTCCGAGGTAATTCACCGAGTTCTTTTTTGGTAACATACTGTCCCTGATACTCAGAGATAACTGCTTACTTTCTCTTACTGCTAAATGGTGACCTCTCATTGATGCATTTCTAAAGCATATAAGCTCACATTTGTTGCAGTTTAGAGCCATGCTCTATTTGTCTAAAAAGATCGTGAATGACTGTATGTGGTCTTGTAAAGGTCTTAATGCGCCAAATAGTCTTTCATGGGCACTATATACGATTGTATCAACTGCGTACAAAATGGCTTCGGATGAGATCATTTATGCTGCAAAATCATGCAAGAAAGATTGACATATGTTAAAAATTCATATTTATTAATTTGGACACAAGGCCCATGTGCCAGGAGGAATCAAAGGCCTTTCTGAGGTCCAAAAGGCAGGCGACCGTGCATTCTTTCTTTCTGAGGTTATGCAGAATTTAATTTTGCAGCAAGAGAAGTGCGTGTTTTTTTTTAAAGCCGGCGAGTTAATACGTATAAACTGGTATAATACGAATTTAAACATTATTTTGGTAGTTGAAATTGCGTGTTTATTTCATTTCACGATATTATACTTCGATCACCCGTGAACGAGCCACACCTCAATTGTGCCTGTCGCACGATGATCTTCGACACCTGCCTCTGGAGGCTGTAGATATTTTTACAACGCTATTTATTAAATAGTGCTTACAATCCGTTGATAAATGCACACTATCCGGCACATTAGAGGATAGCTTCCTATCCCAAAGAAGTGTAAAGTTAGGACGAACCCTGCCAACCTCCGTCCAATTAGTTTAGGTGTCAATATTGTCTGTGTCGAAGTAGGTCGAGGACAATGACATTATTCCGGACAACCAGTTTAGTTTCAGTGCGGGGAATGACACTATTCATCCCGCGTCGAAACTGCTTTTTGACCTTCAGTGAAATAAATGCAACAACCAATGCGCGGGTGCTTGCCTGGTTGACACTGATTTGAGTTTAAGAAATTCGTTGTTAAATGTGGCAACATTACTTCGAGTCTAGTCACTGACATTGAAAACTGTTACCAGCTGAGGGTGGTGAATTCTCCGATGATTTTTAACGTTAACAAAGGAGACGGTTACTAGCATTTGAATCGGACGTCACATAGGTATATGACAATATCAGAGAGAAACTTCCGACAATCGAAAACGCTGAAGAAAATCCAGAACATCCTAGGTTGGGTTAGGTTATAGTGGCAGTCGGCAGAAGCCGACACTTAGACCAATAAAAAAAAATAGTGCTTAAGTCCACACGACTGATGTAAAACTTCTTTTGCTCCTTACTTACTTACTTAACAGGCTCCCGACCCGTGAAGAGACTCTGCCTGAGACACAGCAGCCTTCCATCCTCTACGATCCCGGGCACGCTGCTTCCAGTTGTAGAAACCAAGCACTCTGGCATCCGCGATGGCTTGGTCTTTGAAACGGAGGTTCGGTCTTCCTTGCCTTCTCGAACATGGGGGCTGGGATTCGAAGATCCTCTTAGCTGGAGCATTATTGTCTATTCGCTCGATGTGGCCGAGCCAATGTAGTCGACGTATTTTGGCTTTTTGGACTATATCCACATCTTGGTACAGCTCATAGAGTTCGCGGTAGTATCTTCTCCTCCATTCGCCCTCCTCGCACACAGGACCACAAATCCGCCGAAGAATTTTTCTTTCGAAGGAGCCAAGTATCAGCTCTCCCTTCCTGCTTATCGTCCAGCAGTCGGCGCCATAAAGCAGAACTGGCAGGATAAGGGTTTTGTAAAGCATACATTTCGTCCTCCGAGTTAGGAGTTTTGAACCCAGTTGTTTTGCCAAACCGAAGTAGCAGCGGTTTCCTAGGGTAATTCTTCGCCGGATCTCCACTAAGGTGTCATTTGTGGAGTTCATGTTTACTCCGAGGTAGATGAACTCCTTAACTACCTCGAAATTGTTGCTATCAATAGTGACTTTTTGTCCTAGGCGGCGGACAGACGTTTGTTTGTTTGTTGATAGCATGTATTTAGTCTTGTCCCCATTTACTACAAGGCCAACAGATTTCGCCTGTTCTTCAATCGCCGTGAAAGCTTCTATTCTTCTTTCGCTCCATCTAATTTAAATTGTGGGCGTGTCAGTGCGCGAATTTTGAAAATATTTACACATGAGCATCGGCCCCTGGAGAGTCTATTTTATAAATTTCTGCTCCCTAGCTCAAACTTTTGTTTTTTTTTTAATTGTGTGCGTGTCAGTGCGCGAATTTTGAAAAAAATTACACATGAGCATCAAGGGCCCCTGGAGAGTCTATATTATAAATTTCTGCTCCCTAGCTCAAACTTTGGTTTTTTGCCGTCCGACCTGAAAATCTGACGATGACGGTGACGCTCTATATTTCCAACTAATGAACTGCGATTCATGAACACAATGACTTTAATCACTTCCGGTAAATTCCATCTGTCGGCAACTGTTTTAGATATAGCTTTCTCCTTTGGATTGGTTTGGATAGATGATAAGAGCCAAGTATAGCCCTCTATTGAGCAGATTCAAGGGTGCTTACCCATTCCACGAACCTTTTCGCCGACTAAATTGTATGGGTTGTAACAAAAGAGTGTATGATACGAAACGTAACTCTCTCTCTTTCTATCTTTACTAACTTGTATTCCGTACGTTTGTCTACACTTCCGTATTGCCGGAAATTTACGTTTGTCTACACTTCCGTGACGCATTCACCAGCTTACTCCCCAAGTCAAGCGTGCGTAAAGAAGTTTTACTTCAAACAGGTCAATTGTAATACCATGCGGATCTATCTTCTTCCTACTCGTTGAACCAGTTGGAGCTTTTGATAAAGCTTGAAAGACTTTTAATATCGATGCTTATGAGATCGTTGAGATCATTGTAAAAGAAAGATCCTAAATGGAGTTTTCGTCTTTGAGAGAGAGCACCAAAACGTCCTAAGTATTTACTGCATGCCGTTGTGGTAAACACCGATTGATTGGGCGGTCAAATCGACACAATGCATTTCGTTTCGACTTGTTTTCGACGTGTCATCAATACCTCGAAACAAATAACAGCCCTGTAGAAAATGGATTATGGCAAATTACCATAGAATACATAAAATTAAAAAATAAAATAAAATGGAAATCAAGTGTATTCCTCCCAAAATCGAACGTACTAAGAAAATATCAAATTCGAATTCAATCTGTTGTGGTGACGAAATCAAATTTGTTTGATCTAGGTGCTTACGTCGCTAGTCTGTCGAATTTGAGGGTCTATATAGTACTGAGTACTAAGTAATACTCTGTAACAAATTGGGTGGATTAACGCCTCAATACTTGAAAGAGAAATAACTTGATACCGATTTTTGGACTAACGTCTGGTCTAATACCGGTACGAGCGCTAGTAATTCGTGAAGAAAAGAGAGGGGTTGATTGCACTGAAAATCCACCGCAAACCCACTTTCCTAAATAATACTCGATGTGTGCATGAAAGAACTTCTACGAAAACCGGTTTTTTCCTCCTATCCTCAGCAAGTTGCTATGGAAGTTAAATTTGTGTGGTCACGATGTTCATGGACATGACTTTAATTTTCATGAACGTGTGGCCAGGCACTTACATTAAGTTGGTAAGCTAACAACACGATTTGTTGTGAACATGAAGCTTGTAAACGTTGAAAACTCAGTGCCTGGCCAGACGTTCGTGGGCATGAATATCATTCCCATGAAACAACTTGCTGAGGAAAGAAGGAAAAAGCCGGTTTTCTTGGAAGTTCTTTTATGCCAAAACCGAGTCACGATGTTCATGAAAATGACTTTCATTGTCAATGCCGTTAGGAAAATTTACAAATTTGAATTTAAGCCATTCCTCCAAACATCACCATGGCCCTCTATTTACCACAATTTACAACTCTTCAACAAACGATTTTTTTCACATATCTAATCTACTACAATTTATCTGCCGAATCCAGACAGCGAAAATTTATTCTTTCAGTACACCCCGAAACATTTTCGCTATCGCCTGCATAAAATTTCGGTTTAACAAACTTTTCTGTCGGCTAAAATACACAAAAACACAAATGGAACCATTTCCAAATAAATGTGTGTGTCAGTTTGTCATTTTCCAATAGTTGGAACCCCGTTTTCAAAGTATTAAGTGTTTTTATTGATAAGGCTAGATTGGAACCTCAAACTCTTCCGTTAAATAAAAGTACTCGAAAAACAAGAAAAGACGGTTTCCCACTGTTTTCTACGCCAACACAGTTTTTATCCATAATTTTGTGATTTCCTTCATTTCCGTAAGCGGTTGGATAAGGTATTCATTCGTTTCGCCGACGTTCGGTGGTGGAAAAATTGATTAATAACTTTTTTCGTCGATTTTTTCTCGTCCAAGGAAAGACTAAAGAGGAATAAATAAAGTATTTTTTTCTGTGACATCGCATGCGTATGCAATGAGATAGACATATGTCGCCATTCGAGTGCAGTCTGAGTGTTGAAGCGTGATAGCGATAATTGTCAATTGTTCCAGTTAGTATTAGTATTGAAACGGCGGCCACGAGCCGGCAAATGGGTTGTGGTATTTTGCAGTGCGGTTGAGACAAATACATCTCCTGTCACTAACAGTTGTGTGAAGTGAAGAAAGACATCTAGAGTGTGCATATTTGCTAATTTCCCCGCTACAAAGTGTAGCTTTCCATTTGCACCGTGTGTGTGCACTTGAACGGGAAATAAATCGCAAAAAGTACTAGATTTTTAAGTGGAACTAAACTGTCGAGTGATTTTACTTTTTTGTTGAAAAGAAAATTTTCCCCGAGCATCGCAGAGAGGGACTTATTGAATAATTATTGTGGTTTCGTGAGTAAGTGTGTTATTGATACGGTTAATTGAATTAATTTGTGAATAGCTTGACACTAGCTAGGCGAAATGATTGATCCGGCAGATTTGCAGTCGTTTTTATCGAAAGTCGAAGGGGGTGCGGTTGGTGTGGATCTCTTTAAAATCGGACAGAAACACCACGATGAGCATGCACGTAAGTATTGCAGTTAATTAATAATACACCGAATTAGGGTGAACAATTTGTTTGACCTTGATCGCTTCTAAAAAGCAATGTTTGTATGTTTTCACGCCCTACCTCTAAGAGGTAGCAAAACTTTTATTAATAGAAAATGGATTCGTGTGTATAACTATGTTCCAGTTGCTCAAAGAAAATGTACAACTTTGCATGCTCTGCTGGAATTCCGATAGATTAATAACCGGGACATGGCGGTGTTGAACTAAAAACTGAAACTATGTCAGGTATGATTGCCACGGAAATTTTTTGATTAAAAAACCAGAGTGAAAAATCGATACGATATCGCATATTGCACTACCTAACATATTGGGGTAGGTACCGCCTCCATCGCACAGAAAAATACAGATGAAACCACAACAATGACTAATCTTATAAATTGCACGGCGTTAAACCGAATCGCTGGAATGGTGTGGAAAGAACGCAGTAGACTTTCAAAAGTGGAATGGTTTGAGTTCAGCAGAGGCGTGGTGGCGTAGGTTATTGCAGATCTACCTTTCGAATGCTAATCGATGCTGGACGTATTTTTTCTTATTTTACATTGCGATTAGTCAGGCGCAGACCTAGATGCACACAATGTACATTTATATAATATGTGCAAGGTCAATTTGTCAATTCTTTATACAATCAGGGTTGGTTGGGGTTTCTTTCCGAAGAGTCTTGATTAGAGCACATTTGCACCGCCAGTTTTCCAACATAAATAAGACAACTTCGCCCAAACCTAGAACACAAATTTGATTTGAATACAAATTTCTAAAAATCGCCGTGCCTTTCCTTTTTCTTTGTTTACCTTTAATAGTTTTTCTTAAAGTATATTTTAAATTATCTTTTAACAGTCTATTTCGATTAACATAAAACAAAACAATTTTGAGTAATTCTTTATTATATTTCCTTCATACGCTGACGTCTCCACATACGATAAATTCTGCGAAAAACAGAAGCAACACAAAAAAGCATGAGCAATGCACCTGCCAAATTTCGTTTGCGCATACTTTGTTTGTTTGAGAGTGAGGGGGAGTAACGAATTACTTCGAGAGAATCACTGCGCTAAAGGCATTATAGTATGCGACGTATATTGTGCGATAACAGGATGCTTTCTATCGATAACTATAGAAATATAGTTGCTATAATGGTTTTAACTTGAGATAATAAAAGCATGCATTATCGTATATACTATCAATTTATCGCAAATGGAGACCGCGTGTCATGGAGGTTCACTTTGTAATGATCATGACATGATAAACAATGATAATAACGATCCTCAGATACTTATATCTATTGTCAACTCTCGCTAGTACCAAAAAAGCAGAAAAGGCCGCCAACACCAGTCGATGTTAACATTTAATTTAGCTGGGTGCATAGGGTCTAACTTTGTTACACCTATAACAGGTAACTGGACTGCGAATCGCAGTTGTTGCACGTTGTTCTCTTATTCATTACCATACCACTTAATTTCCCCAATCAACTCTGTAATGTTCTAGTATTTGCCTGTTGCAAAAATTGAATTCATTTGAAGATCGTTAAAACCGGCGAGTATATATATATAGATATCGTGTCCAAATGGCTCATGATCATCATCTTCAAAATGATGAGAGGCGATCCAAACCACTGGAGGAAAAGTATCTTCTTCCTCGGTACAAAGGAAAATACGATACGCGATTGATTGAATTGAATTGAATTGAGACTGTGATAATTGCCGTTTAATCAAGCTGATGTCACACGCCAAGAAGATCGTTGTGCGGCTATTAGATAGCCGAATGCGGACAATAATATAGCTTTCTAAGGACCAGTGCGGGTTTGTCGTAGGTAAATCAACCACAGATGCAATCCAAAGTATAAGGATCTTGATGGAAAAACATCGCGTTTCCTTAAAGGATTTGCATATGGTGCTGATTGATTTTGGAAAGGCTTTTGGTAGTCAGCCAAGAGATCTGTTATGGGTAAGAAAACGAGGGGTTCCAGAAACCCACGTACAGATGATCATCGACATGTATAAGGGAGTAATGACAAGAGTAAGATGCCCCACTGGAGTCACCGAGGATTTTGCAATCAAAATTTGTGACGTCTTAAGTCCAGTCCCTGATTGTCTGCTGAAAGGAAAAGTGACGGACTTGAAAGTGCATAAGATATTCTTTGCTGGCTCAGCTATTTTGTGTGGCACACCTTGGCTTTCAGTCACTCTCTCAGCTGAAGCGGCGATATTTTCAGCTGCCCTTGCCGAACGAACCTGTCACAGACGTTCAAATTTATCGACTAAATTGACTAAAGCTGTGCGAGAAGTCGCTTGTACGAACCTTACGAACTTTACCAACTTTTGCGCGATATTTTACGCACCATAATGGGCCTATCGCGATCCCTTTGGGAACGAACTAATTATAAAATCGTCATCCTAAACCTCTTCCTCAAAGCATTTTATTTCCCTATAAAAACTCATCAAATTGTTGCAATTAATGGACGCTACGTCTGCTAGACTATCAAAGAAATAGTTGCACAGAAGTAGGTGCGTAATGTCTTCGGTGAACAAAATATCATTGCAGTATCTGCACGCGTCCGTTTCTGAGAGCCCTAGTCTTTTAACGTGCTTGCTTAGAGGACACTGACATCTACTTAGTTTCAGAATCGCCCCAGTTTTCTTTTTCTTCAAGTTTTGCCACAAAGCCTTGGATACCTTGTGTCTCACTTTGTGACTCATCTTTGACTAGCTATTCTTATGGACGCCTCCGATAACCCTGTCGGATATTGACTTGATTGGCAGTAATTCCCCAGCCTTAAGTACTGTCAGAACCTCCGACTGGAAGACACTGCAACTGTTTGAAAAACATAGCGATTCCCTAAACTTTGTTTCCATAGTATAAATTCCGGATCCTGTGCCATCGTCGGATTTGTCGCCATCCGTGAATACTGCAATGTCACATGAATAATTGACTGCATTATTCAGCCACTGCGCTCTATCGGGATACATCACTGTGTAGGGTATATCGAAGTCAATCTTAGAAAACTTCCAAAACAAAGCGATGCAGAGTATCTTATTCATATATTCACGGATAGTCAAGCAGCTATAAATGCACTTAGCTCGCAAACCATTGAAGACAAATCAATCATGCACTGACTCTTCAAACCCTCGCTTAAGGAACATCAATCAATCAATCTTCATTTATTTAGCTTTTAAGAAGCCATCTGGAGTTTTGTATATACATAGTTTACATTTCTATTTGAGTAGTTTCACACATACATATTAACATATCAACACATTTTACTAGTTTCTTTAATGATTTTATGCCTAATCTATTATACTAGTTGTAGCACTCTTTAATTTTTCTTTTAAATGCAAAAAGATTTGTTTCATTTTTAATTTCTGGAGGTTGACTGTTAAATCCTTGGAATCCGGCATAGTAGATAGGTCTTTGTCCTCTCGTGGTTCTCGTTCTCTGAAGTCTAAAGTATCCTACACTTCTTAAGTTGTAATTTGCATCGGTCCTCGTTGCGATATTTTCGCGGAGATAGCTTGGTGACGTTCCGTTTTTGATAGATACAAATCATTGTGTTCTCAAAGAGCTATTGGTTCATACTTAACCACTTTAGCGTAGAAATCATGGAGGCAGTTGAGGCATCTATCCCTCTTTACAACTATTCGCATTGCTTTATTTTGCAAGACTTGCAGTCTGTTCTTAAGGTATTGTGGACAGACAAATATGATGCTACTGCAGTACTCAAAGTGTGGTTTTATAATCACATTATACACTTTAACGGCACAGGTCAGTGATATATTAGTTCTTATTCTCCTTAGAACACAAACTTTTTTTGATATTGATATTCAATATGTTCACATAACGTTGGTTTATTGTCCAGAACGATGCCGAGAAACAAGTTCTATTTGCACATTATCAACAAGGACATTGGGAGGTACGCGAGACGAAGCATTATTAATTATAATATATATATAGAGTTTCTGCATACCATCCTGGCTAAAGCCAAGACCTATCTTTGCGTTTCAAAAGATTAGGCTCTATACTATGCCCTAGATAAGTAAAGAAAAGAAGCAATATTATTATTTAAAAAAAACTTTAAAATAAACGAGTTGTCACAATCACAAAATGATATTATTTTTAATAAAAAAGCTAAGTTTTTTCTTGAATTGATTTATTATCCTTTCATTTTTAACATCACTCGGGAGGTTTTTAAAATAATTGATACCGTCAACCAATACGGAATGTTGAGTACTAGGTTAGGTTAGGTTTAGGTGGCTGTCGGCAGAAGCCGACACACTTAGACCAATTTAGGTCCATTGTGATACCACGTATGTATTCTCTACGCGGTTGTTCTCGACGTGGTATGGTCGTTGGTTTCAATGTTGAGTACTGCTTAGACGACATCTCTCTGGTCTCAAGTTGCTATTATTCCTCAGATTGTATGGCCGGGCCTCAGAGACTTCTAAGATTCCATCAGCAATGTATTCAAGTAGCATTCCATTTCGCATTTTAAAAATAAAAACCATGTCATCATACGTCAGCTTTTGTTTCACATTCATCCAGTTAAGGCATTCTAGCATAGCACGAATAGGTGTGTATATATATTCATCTTTAAAATGACTCATACCCTTTTTTTTTTTTATAAATTCTGGCTCGCCAAGGCGATTTATAAGGGGGGGTACTTCGATCTAAAAGATCTTTTGTGCCGTATGGGCCAGAAAAGTTTAAACTAGTAGAATTTCCACTTTCCGTGTAAAGCGGACAATTTTACCAGTAGAAGAATTCTTTATGTCCTCGGGGCTCATTTGCTCCCTGAAAAAGATCTTCTTTCTAATTTCATTAAGGGCTGGACATTCACATAAAATGTGTTCAGCTGACTCGTCCTCTTCAAGACAGAGTCGGCACTTAGGAGAGTCTGATATTCTCATTTTGTGTAGATGATATCTTAAACCATGGTGACCAGTAAGGTAACCTACTAGGTTTTTAATATCATGCCTGCTTAAGTTTAGACATTTGCTGGCATTTTGATTGAAGGGCCGAATGGCTCGTTTGGCCTGTCTTAGACCTGGTATGCTTTCCCAAAGATAGATACATTTTCTATGATCCCAGCTTTTAATTGCTGCCGTTGCTGCTGATCTAGGAGTGCAGCAGAAAGGTTCGGGACCTATGAAAGGTGTTTCTGAACCTTTTCTGGCCAGTTCGTCGGCCTTTTCGTTACCTTCTACCCCGACATGACCCGGAACCCACCATAATTTGGTATTGTTTCTTATTCCGAGTGTTTGTAGGGTATTGAAGCAGTACATGACTGATTTGGAGTCAATGGTATACGAGCTAAGGGCGTTTATAGCTGCTTGACTATCCGTGAAAATATGGATGGTTGCACCTTTTATGCCAGATAAAATAATGTGGCTGGCGCATTCTTGAATGGCTTGGAGCTCTGCTTGAAATACGCTGGGACTTTATCCCATGGGTATCGTAAAGCGTTTGTGTGGTCCGTATATTCCGGCTCCTACCCCCGTTTCCATTTTAGAACCATCCGTATACCACTTTATGCCGTTGTGGCTGTTTGGTGGGTTATTACTAACCCATGCTTCTCTCTTGGGGATCTCCGTGGAGAACCGTTTGTTGAAGCATAGTGTTTTTTGAATGCGGTCTGTGACCGCGCAGTTCATGCTAAGTTCTGGCAGTTCATCGAGAAGGGTCTTTAGTTCCGGATGATCATTAAGACTTATCTCGTTTAACTGTATTAGACTTATTGCACTGCGGATCGGCACTTTTTGAATGTATATGTGGAGAGGTGTAATTCCTGTTATTGCCTCTATAGCAGCTGTTGGACAGGTTCGCATGGCTCCGGAGATACCAAGGCACGCAAGCCGTTGTACCTTTTTGAGCTTCTCTATTGCGACCTTTTGTGTGGATTTTGTCCACCATACTATGGAGGCGTATGTTATAATGGGTCTTATCATCACTGTGTAGATCCAGTGGACGATCTTTGGAGAGATTCCCCAGGTTCTGCCATATGTGCGACGACAGGCCCATAAAGCTCTATTAGCTTTAGTGATTTTGTTATTTATGTGAGAGTTCCAGTTAAGTCTCTTGTCTAGGATTACTCCAAGATACTTGACTTCGTCGGAGTACTCTACGACCGTGTCGTTTATTGTGATTAGGCCTAGGTCTAATTTCCTCCTTTTAGTGAAAGGAACGATGACGACCTTACTGGGATTTATGGAAAGATTTTCTTTGATGCACCAGTCTATGGCTGTCTTTAGAGCATTTTTCATTTTTGATGTGACTCCAATTGAGTCTTTGCCCCTGACAATGATGACAATATCATCGGCGTACCCAATTGTAGTGTAGCCCAAATTGCTCAACTTGTGTAGCAGGTCATCGATGACCAATGACCACAAAAGGGGTGAAAGTACTCCCCCTTGTGGGCAGCCCCTTACGGCTGTTACTGATACTGAGGTCATTCCTGACGAGGCAATTATTTTGCGACTTTCAAGCATCGCTTTGATCCATTTAATAGTTGGTTTGTCTATGTTTCTATGTTACAAAGCATTTGATATGGATTCATATCCAGTGCACCCTCTATGTCCAGAAAGGCACAAGGTGCGATTTCTTTGCAACGGTAGGCGTTTTTTATCTCTGTAGTTAGTCTTAACAGAGCGCCTTCCGTGGATTTGCCCTTTTGGTACGCATATTGGTGAGGGTGCAGAGGCATGCTTTTTGATATGCATTCTCTAATGTGGATGTCAATAATCCTTTCCATTGTTTTCAGAAAAAACGATGTCAAGCTTATCGGACGATATGATTTAGGTAATTCGCCCGGCTTGTTTCCCGGTTTAGGTATGAATACTACGTTTACCTCCCTCCAGGTAACTGGTATATACCCCCAGTTGAAGCTGAACCTAAATAAGGCAATCATGGATGGTAATAAAAATTCTATTCCATTTTGAATGAGGGCTGGAAAAATACCGTCTGTTCCTGATGCCTTGAATGGTTTAAATGAGTTAGTTGTCCATTTAACCTTATCCGGAGTAAAAAGTGGTCCGGATAAACTATTAATTCTGCTGAGGTTTCTTCACTTACTTATAGCTTGTAAATCTGAATTTATATTTATTATTTACACAAGTTACTAAGTCACTTCCGCATATATATAAAAGACCGTCATCCGCAAAGAGAACTAGCTTTGAGTTTACCACGACTTTCACCATGTCATAAATTTTTTTTCCATAAAATTTTTGCTGTCATGACCTAACATAACCTCATTTTCTCATTCTTTTGATACATTTTGTATGAAACTACGATAGTGCCGCTTGTGTGGACACACGGCTACCACTGCAAACAATTTTAATTCGGAACATGTACTTCGCGACACAGTGTCGATAATTTTTTGCTACACAGATATATATATGCACCAGTTACGAGTGGCGAAGTAAACGGAGTACAAGCCCATATCAGGTCTCATTTTCCTCTTGCAATCTACGTTCATTGTGCCGCGCATGGCTTCAGTTTGGTCATCAATGCCGCTTGCCGAGTTTCGGGTATAAAAAATGCGTTAGGAACTATCGGAGCAATAGAAACATTTTTCCACTGGCCGAAGAGACAAAGCATTTTAAAAGAAGATATTTTGAAAATGCCGAAAAAGAGTGACCGGAGAAAAGAAAAATTGAATTCTTTCGCTGTTACAAGATGGGCTCAGTCTCATGAAGCAGTTTCAACTTACCTCGAACCTTCAACCGGCCGGATCGAGAGGCTTCACAAAAGACTTCTCAGCTTTTGACTGCGATTTTGACAATCGAATTTCAAATCTTCTGTCATATAATGGAATCGATCAATTCTATCGCCTTGCCTCTGAGTCGGGAATTGCAGACAAAAAATTAAGATCTAGGAGAAGCCACAAAGTTAGCTGATGATGCTACGAATGATATCAAGGAAAACCGGGAAAACGTTGATTCAAATTTTTGTATCATTTACGACAATGTAGCTGAAATCTGTTCTTAATATGAAATTGCCTCGTCGTTGCAGTCAATAGAAAAACCGTTGCAACGTTGAAACACAAAATGTCGAATATTATTACAGAATTGCCTTCTACATTTCATTCCTTGATACTTACATTTTTCATCTCCAAAGTCGGTTTAAAAAACACAAATCGATCTTCCACAGTTTCGGACAACTATTTGCTTCCAAGCAGGAATTTCATGAGGAAAAATGCGCAGATCTTTACAAGTTTTATGACGAAATATTAGACTGTTCAGAAAGGAATTTCATCTCAGAGATCAGAATGTGGAGGCAACGGATCTCCGATCAAGATATTCAAAATGCACTCGATGCACTATCAGCGAGTAACTTCAGATCGGAATTTTTACTTCCAGAATCAGTTTCTGTAACCCATCGAATACTTAACTTTCAATGGTTACGTTATTTTTTAGGTTATCAATGAAAAATGTTTCAAAAACGTGAACACGATCTTACGAGTATTGGCAGTGTTACCCGTAACAACAGCAGCTCCAGAACGATCATTTTCGACCCTAAGAAGAATAAAAAAAACTATCTTAGAAGTACAATAGGACTGGAGCGCCTCAATGGACTCACTTCTTTGAGTATCCATCCTGAAATTGGACTAACGGAAGACGAGATTCTGCAAGAATTCTTCAAAAAACCGCGGAATTTTAAAAACAATTGAGATTTTCTCTAGATTTTGCACTATTGCTAATCTGTTGTAGTAACATGAATTGAATAATAATATTATGCATGACAAAATACGAGAAATCATTTATTTGCACATTACAATCTTTTTGGATTTTCGAATCGTAAAATAGAATATGCAAATTTTCGGCGACAGAATACCAGCATTTCAGATTCAGGTCGGTTCGGACCGCCCTGGGGGGGGGGGGGGGGGGGGGGGGTCCGAACCCGATACCCCCCCCCCCCCCCCCCTGGATCTGTCACTGATGTACTGGTGTTAAATACATACATAGGTGGCCGGAAAATTAAGCCATCTTTTGTGACCGAAAAATACCATCTAAGCTGAAAGGAAGGCTTTACACCGCAGTTGTGCGAACAGCGCGTCGCTCACATACGGATTAGAATGTTGGACAACATGCAAAAAGTATGACGACAAATTAACGGCAAATGAGGGGGGATGCTTGGCATGACATCAGGAGTAACAAATTTTGATGGACAAAAAAAATTCCAAGATCCGAGAAAGCCTTCAGGACAAAGAACTTATTTAAAAGAATATGGAGCGCGGCCGGCTCAACTGCCATTTTCAAAGTAGATGTCTTGCGAACCCAGTTAAACAGGCAATATCAGTCAACGTTACTTCATAATCGCGATAGGCAGCTGGATCACACAAATGTAACCAACAACGGCATTTGATTAACCTCAGTGACGAATTGATTCGAAATCGGGAGGTCTGCCGCTACTTTTAGAAGTCAAACCGGCAAACCCAACAGGCGGACCAGTAGGGATGCAGTGAAGTGAAAAAAATTGGATCCTTTAGTCTAGATCATAACCTTGGCGTTTAAGGAAAAAAGAAACTTATTGGCCGGTAACTACATATTTTAACCTCCTGAGTCCGAGATATGCAAAGCACGATCACTGTCTCTCAAAACTTCTTGGGAGTCCTAAGGTGGACTATTAAAACGTGAAAAAAAATATTTAAAATTATATGATTATTGGAATTTCTTTTCTGGATGTCGTTCAGATGACCTATATAAAAGGATCTCGTTGCGTAATGAGTGGCCGATTATTGATTTTTTATAAACTAGCTGCACCTGCCCGGCTTTGCCCGTGCCCGAGAATTCTATTGGCCAATATGTTCGAGTAGACTTCCTTATAATTGTCTATAGCGGGTATCCGGCGTATGTTGCTGCGCCTAAAAAAAGAAGACCGATTTTGACCAAAGTTCACAGAAACACTCTTAGGCCAATATCGAAGATTGCCTGATTTGAGCTCAACCGGTGAAAGGGACTGCACGTTTTTCTCCGCATGGCTTAGGCCGCTCACACAACTTCGTTGTTCCGTTTAGGGTAGGTGCTTGTTGTCTGGCAGGCGCCTATGTCACCTTACTTCTGCGAATCAAACAACAAAGCGAAAATAAAAAACTTCGATTGAATCACTTTTCATTCACTTCCACACCGATTGTTATCAATGTTGGAAAAGCTACTTTCCGATGTCCGTTTCACAAAAAAGTGCAAAAAATTTCAATAAGAGTTATTTTGTCTCCCTCTTTCATATGCTTGTTCGGATAACAAAATAAGTGACGTCTGTACGGTCTCTGTATCTGCATCATAATTTACACGCATGCGCACATATGCATGTGTACTCACTCAAATGCCCATATCTCACACACCGATGCAGAAATAGCCAAACATAACAACCTTCGTGCAGACGTCGCCTTTCATGGAAAAAAAATTCATTGGAATCGGTTAACGCGTTTGGCCAAACACCGGCAACAAACGCAAATATGGATTGATTTTTATATACATATATATATAAATAGATATAGATATATTTTCATATCAATTTTAATTCACAAAAACTCACAAAATCGCAATGAAGAAACCCGAATCCGACAGCGCCACCAAACATGAAACAAAATTGGCTTCTCCATTGATCGATAATAGATTTTGATTTTTTGATTTGATTTCTTTTATTTGGCACATGTGGCCATTAAAAAATATTGTACAAAAGATTTATAATACATTTTTTTTTTTTTTTTTTTTTCAAAGAAAGATTTAAAAACTTTAAAAATGTTGCTTTACATATATTAATAATAGGTTTTTGTACGTAAACACATTATCACAATTTTTTATGCTGGCCGGCAGCATGTTGTACATAGATAAACCCTTATATATTGTTCTGTTTTGTCCGCTAACAGTACGATGGCGATCCAATCTGAAGTCCTGGTTATTTCTCAGGCTATAAGGTTGTAGTTCCCCAACAAACTGCATGTTCTCCGTTATATAGGATGGCAAACTACCTGTTTTACACCTGAATACAAAAATTAAGACATTAAATATGACTCTTTGTCTGATGCTTAACCACTTTAGCGTGTCCAACATATGTAAAGTTGACGTTAAGCGTGACATTTTTAAAATACAACGCATCGCTTTGTTTTGCAGTTTTTGTAATCTGTACATACTTTCCGTCGAACATTGTAAAAGAACCGTTGAACAGTATTCAAAATGCGGTTTTATGATCGTGTTATACACTCTGATTGCGTTCATAAGTGTCATTTTATCCCGAACTCTACTAAAAAATCCGATTTTTTTTGACACCTTTTTACACAAATAGTCAATATGCTCCTTGAATTTAAGTTTATTGTCTATTATTATACCTAAGTATTTAATTTCATTAACGATCTCAATTTTTTCATTTTCAACAAATAAATCCTCATTTAGTGATCCTCCTAAGATCATACCTTTAGTCTTTTTAGCATTTAGTTTTAATTTGTTACTTTGCAGCCACTCATTTAACGATTTCAAGTCAATTTTAAGTTTATGCGCGCACGAATTAACATCAGCACCCGAAACATATAATAAAGCGTCATCGGCAAACAAACACAGCTTCGAGTACTCCACAACCTTATTCATATCATTTATATACAATATAAATAAAAGCGTTCCTAAAACAGAGCCTTGCGGTACTCCTATTTTCACTTCCATGACATCTGAATATGCATCATTATAAATTGTACATTGACATCTATCTCTTAAGTAAGAATTGAACCAGTTCCACTCAGTCCCTCGGATTCCATTTTGGTACAGTTTGTCCAACAAGATTTTTCTGTCAACTGTTTCAAAAGCTCGTTGCAGGTCAATGAACGTTGCTATAATTTTCTGTTTAGCGTCAGTCAAACATCTCCAGTCGTCCAGAACCAAATTTAGTGCAGTTTCACAGGAATGCTTTTCTCTAAATCCTGATTGATTTGAGATAATTATGTTATTGACCTCCACAAAATTTTGTAGTTGAGAATATACTATTTTCTCCAGCACCTTTTCCAACAATATGAGCATATTTACGGGACGAAATTCTTCCCCTTTCGTTGTTCCAGATACTTTCTGAATCGGCTTCACAAAAGATTGCTTCCAACTTTCGGGGAACACGCCGTTTTGCAGAGACAAATTAACTATCTTTACTATTACCGGTCCCAACACTTCGAATTGGTCAATAAGAATTCTCACTGATAATAAGAACGGATCCTTTTTATTGTTCATCGATTTTAATGCCATCTTCAATTGCTCGGTATCGATCAATGTAAATTCAAATAATACCGTCCGCGTGTCGATGATATTTGAATACCGAGTGTTTGGTATCGATTCACTAATTTGCTCCACACTTTCTATAAAATATTTGTTGAACTGATTAGCTATTTCTTTATTATTTGAAAACTTTATTTGACCGAAAGTAATTGTATTAATTTGCGTTTCCCCTTTATTGAGTACATAGGTTTTTATATTTCGCCACATTGACTTTTGATTTGTACTGTTTCCTACT
This sequence comes from Portevinia maculata, assembly GCA_949715645.1. Taxonomy (NCBI): domain Eukaryota; kingdom Metazoa; phylum Arthropoda; class Insecta; order Diptera; family Syrphidae; genus Portevinia; species Portevinia maculata. The sequence continues at coordinate 283,220,029 of OX454526.1, read as the reverse complement.
TTATTTTGAATGAATATATTTCTGGCATTTCTTAGAGCTTGTTTATATATATTTCTGCTTAGTCGATACTCATCCCAGTCTAACTCATTATTTGTAAATTTAGCTTTATTATATTTTGTTATTTTTACTCGTTTTAAATGGTTCACTTCTCTATTGAACCACCCACACATATCTTGTTTTATTTCAACTTTATTAACAAAAAAGTCTGTAGTTCTCATTAATTCCATTTGAAAATTCCGAGCCAATAAATCTGTATTTATATCTAAATATTGCAAACTACATATAGGACTATCACACAAACGTTGATAAAATGTATCTTTTCTATATTTTAGTGCTTTTATGTATCTAATCACTTTATTATTCCGACATCTCACTTCATTTTTTATTTTAATTTCAATAGTTTCATAGTCCGATATATTCAATTCACTGTTAACTTCTGAACTTATTTCAGAAAAATTTGTTATGACGTAGTCAATCAAAGACTCACTTGAACACGCCCTTCGTGTTGGTTCATCAATCAACAATTTACAGAAATTATCACTTATTATATTTTGCATTCTATTTTGATAAGTGTCCTTTACTAGCCAGTTTATATTCAAGTCACCTAAAATCAACACGGGTTCCTTTCGCTCCACCACATTTTCTAAAAATTCCGCAAATTTTTCGCAGAATAATGCCTTAGACGAACTAGGCGATCTATAAATTATCATTATTATAATAGTTTTTGAACCTAAATACAAGCGTGCTGATAAGTACCAAAAGTTCATATTGTCCGAAATAATCTCCGGCGGATCAAATTGATATTCATTTTTTAAGTACAAAATCACGCCCCCTGTATGCCTTGATTTACTATCACATCTCAGAGTATTATAAGAGTTAAGCTTAATTTCACTTTTTTTAATTTTACTGGTTGTATGAGTTTCTGTCAATGCTATAAAATCAAATTTATTCTCCTGCACTAGATGTTCTAGCTCAGCAAAGTTTGACACTACACTTTGAATATTCATTAAAACCCCTCTGAATTCAGTTGGTTGCTAGAAATCAGTCCTCTCCTTCAACCGAGCAAGTTGCCGTTTAAAGACTTTACATTCCTCGCTGCGCGCGTCGTGGTCAAATGAAATATCTTTTAAATTATATTTATTTTTAGCTATAAAGCAATTAATACACTTTTTACCGTTCTCATTATTACATTCCCTTAAATCATGTTCTTCGGCACATTTAGGACAAGCTTTTTTTAAATGACAGTCACTTGCTTTATGATTATACCCACTGCAATTGTAACATCGTTTAATTCTAAAGTTCTCAAACACCCTGTACTTTCCCCATCCAATGTTTACTAGTTTTTGTTCCATTATTGCACTATATCCGTCCTTGTCTATCTCAACTACCGAATTGTATTTTCCAGTTTTAGCTGATTTGTAAACGGTAATACATTTAACGTAGTTGTTGTGCAAATCGTTTTGTTTCTTTATTTTCTCTTCTATTTCATCGACCGTGTAACTGTCGCGCATTCCACTCACTAATACGGTTGGTTTTCTTAAAGACGGAATTCTTACTTCATAGCCATCGCGCATTTTTTCATTTAGCTCTGATTCAATTTTTTGTCTAGACGTCTCATCACTGCATTTTATTATTATACCGCCGTTTTGAGTATTTTGCAAATTATTTACTTTAAGAGACAGAGCAGTTGGGTCAACCTTGCTTATCAAGTCCTCTTTAGTTTTATTATTGTTTTGCTTTGTTTTTGGTTTTAAAACTATGGGTGCGTCCTTTTTTATTACACTGGCATACGACATTCTACTTTCTTCTCTATTTTCATTATACCCTATTCTAGGGGTATATTAATTTTGACGCATAGTTTGTAACATACCTTAATATTGCCCGTAGACCCCTAAAAGTTACTATATTTATGATCAGCATCGATAGTAATGTCGATCTAGCCATGTCCGTCCGTCCGTCCGTCCGTCCGTCCGTCCGTCCGTCCGTCCGTCCGTCCGTCCGTCGGCAAAAATTAGGCCTTTAAACTGGACCTAGAGAGCTGAAATTTTAACCATATACTCTCTAGGGTCCCGAAATAATCAAGTTTAAGAATTTTTGAAATCCGCCCACAGACACGCCCACAAACTCAAAAAAACAAAATTTTGGAAAAAATCGAATTTTGAGCTAGAGAGCTGAAATTTTTTATATATGATCTATGGCCCATAAAACTGATTGGGACATAAAATTTTCAAAATCCGCCCACTGACACGCCCACAATTAAATAAAACAAATTTTGGGAAAAATTGAATTTTGAGCTAGAAAGCTGAAATTTTTTATATATGATCTTTGGCACATAAAACTGCTTGGGACATAAAATTTTCAAAATCCGCCCACTGACACGCCCACAATTAAATTTGAAAAACCAAAATTTGAGCTAGGGAGCTGAAATTTTTAATATATACTCTCTAGGGGCCCTTTATGCTCATGTGTAAATATTTTCAAAATCCGCCTACTGACCCGCCCACAATTTTTATTTTTTTATTTTTGAAAGTCCAAAGTTTGAGCTAGGGAGCTGAAATTTATAGTATATACTCTCTAGGTGCCCTTTATGCTCATACTTAAATTTTTTTTAAATCCGCCTACTGACACGCCCACAATTAAATAAAACAATTTTATTGAAAAACCAAAGTTTGAGCTAGGGAGCGTTTTTATTTACAAAAGCTTAGTTTTTTCGATAAAATCCTTTAAATTTTTGTCACGCCCACTTATGAGATATAGGAATAAGAATAGGGTATCCAACAGTTCGCCCAAGCGGACTGTAGCCCGCCCCTATGTTTTTTGTTTGTCTTCGTTATAACGCTATTCATTTTCTCACTTAAGTTGTCCAGTACTTTATTACAGCTCGCCACGCACTCTTTATTCTCATGCACTATCTCTTTTTTTTGCTTTATTAAATTAGACTCTATTTCTTTTTTCACCACCTTAGTTACCGTTTCGACATTTTCTTTTAAAAGTTCAACAATCATATTAATTAATCTTTCGTTGTTCGACCTATTCGTTTTAATCAACGTATCATATTGATTACCGATCTGCTCTGAAATGTGCCTACAATTCTCACAAGAATAACCAATATTTCGATTTCTTGTTAAGAGTCGAACATCGTATTCAGTTAATTGCCCCTCGCAACAAGCCCGGTGAAATAGTTTTTTACAGAAGCCACTGCACGGAACAATTTGCTGATCATCCCGACTAAATCTTCGGTCGCACTTTCCGCAAAACGTATCCATTCGTACCGTAGTAAATCCGCGGCACCGATACCTTAGGTTATTAAAAAGATAGATGGCGTTACGTTGCGTGTCTATCTGACAGTTCAATTGTGATACGATATGTTACATTCAAATGTGATTCTTTATTTGGTTGTTGCCAAAATAAATAAATACAAAATGAAAAAAAAAAAAATAAAAAAAACCTGTCGTAACACGCTGGGTGGTCAAAATAAGCCATTTTGAAATTTAGATTTTTTTTTCTTCTAAACCCCGTGCTGAGAACATACCTTTCCAACAAAGCATAAATCATCAAAATCGGTTCGGCCAATCTCGAGTTATGCGGTTACATCGCTTCGGACACTTTCTTTTATATATACAGAGTTTTTTTTTTAAATTCCTTTTTTAATAAGAGGTTATATTTGTAAACATTGTTTACAGCCATATTTTAAACCAAAAGAAGCAAATATGTGACAACAATTTTTTTTAAATATGATGTTCTACACAAAGGACGCCAGGTGGCAGTACGGTCTCTGAAATCCATATAACCAAATAAATTGTCCAAAATATGAATTTTAAAATGAACATGCATCAACTTTCGAATCATTTAAAAATCTTTATTTCTTTTGATTTTAGCGACTGGAAAGAACAACAAGCACAATGGAAACTTCCGCGTGGCATTGGACATCGAAGACTGCTTGGACAGATTTTACGGAGGGTACTACTCCGGTAAGATAAAAATGGCCTTACCCCAGGCTCATGTTTAATTTTAACTTTTTCACAGACTGGGCTTGCGGAGGGCAGTGGAACAGGGCTTACCAATTCGTCCAATTGTTAGCCAGCGCCTTTAAGCATGCACATGTGGAGGTGATTGCATTCTTTGATGGAACTCTTAAGAAAAATAAAAAAAACATAGGAGAATGTAATGATTTTCGCCAAAAGACGATTTCGGTAAGAAAAATAAACATTTGAAGTAGCCGAAAGGCTTCTAAACTAAATTTTATTGACAGGTTTTGAAACATATCCGTATGATTGGAACACCACCACCAAAAATCTGGTGGTTACCACCATCTGGCATTAAAACCGTGCTTAGGAATGCACTCAGGAGTGTACATATTCAAATCGTAAGCGAACAAGTTAAATCCATTAACATTTTTATACAACTTTATCAACGTTTAGATTCAGACGGTAAACGACCACACTATGGAGGTCATCGAGTACTTCCACGAGCAAAAACTTGATGCCATTTTGGGCCTTCATCCCGATTACATTATAGCGAATACGACGCGCTACTTCAGCTCCCATGACCTGCGATTATCTTATAAGGGGGCACTCGAAACCAAAGAGTTTATGATTTCGAAGTTGTTAGCCTCGTTGAGTCTCACCGCGGATCATTTGCCTTTTGTTGCGCTCTTCTTGGGCGGTTATATCCTAATCGACGATGCTAAATGCAAGGCGATTCATGAGCGACTGAAGATCGATTCTAGTTTAGACTTTGAGGGACGTATCCGCAAGATTGCCGAAATAGTTCGCAACTCGCCCACCACTGATATAGATGAGTTTATTAAGCATCTCAGCCTCGCCGAGTATAAGGAGGAAATCAAGGAGTCGGTGGAATATTACCAACGGAAGGGTAAATTTTCAGCGAAAAAATATCAGGGTTCCAAGAAGCGCAGCGAGCTTATTAAGCCCGTTGCTGTGACTGATCCACCAATGCCATTTGCCTCGGAGACAGCTGAGAATGACGAGGCTGCGAAGAAAATCCTCAGCGACGTTGTTGCTAAGGATGACGAGACTGAGGTGGAACATGTCACTGCCAAGCCCAGTGGTAGTGAGAAATTAAAGACCGAGGAAAAGGAGAAGGAAAAAGAGAAACCAACTGCAGTAGCATCCGCACTGTCAGCTAATGGTGCTAAAACAGTACAGCCCTTTGTGTACACGTTGCCGGCTGAAGTACTAAAAACCTCTCTGAATCGTCACCAACGTGGCATTATGGATCCGAAAATTTATCAACTTCTTATTAAGAAGGAGATTATTCTTCCCCAAGTGCTTGAAGATGAACAGTATCGCGAGATTCCATCAGTCCATTTGTTCTACCGACCCGCGCGTCAGATGATTTATGCTATACTGTTCAACTTGTACCACCAAAAGTATTTGTGCTCAAAAAGGAATTGCAATGGCAATGACTCCACCGAAAAGGCCAATAAAAAGGACAATAAGAAGGAGAAAAAGGAAGCAGCTGCAGTAGCCGCTGCCGGTCAGAAGCCACCAGAGATTCAAGTAGCCGAATGGGTGTGGTCGCCACAGAATGAGTACAAAAAACCGGTGTTGATAAGTGCCACTCCTCTGCCATGGGCTGTGCCAACAATTCAGCGCTTGTGGTTTGGAATGGCCTTCGACGATAAGCAACGCCGCATGCGGGCGTTTTTGACAATTCTGCGATCCGATTCACCACTCATGCTGAATCGTGGCTATGTGCCACAACATATGCTAGTCATGGCCTGCGTGCTGAGGTATATTGTGACGAGTCCCGATAGAAATATACTGACACGTCAGGAATTGGATGCATTCCTTGCGACAGCGTTTTCTCAACAACTTCCAATGGTTGAGAACACACAAGAGTTGGTGGTTAGTATTGGTATTGGCTGAAGGTGGGAAGCAGAATGTATTTTTTTCTAATTTTAGTTACCAGGTGTGCACTTGCGCGGGGTTTATCTCGCTACGCTATTTATGCAAGGTGTTGAGACTGCGTCTTTAGCAAACGACGCATGCGGTGTGCCTTTGCCATGGACTATGATTAATCCGTGGTTATTCTTCGATGGCAAACTATTCCACCTCAAGTTGAAGATGTCCACATACGTGTCGACGATACGCGAACTGTGCGATGATCATATTGAGATTGTTTTGAAGATTGAACGGTTCCGCAAGGCCATCTTGGAGGATGTGGAACACTTTTTACTCCCGGCTGCTCATATGGGTATGTTTTTTTTGTTTGCAATATAAATAAGGAGAACGAGTGATGGAAAGGTGTGAAAGATGACTGATAAGAAAGAGTTAAAACGTGTATAAATCAGCTACCAAGAGGCAGAAAACACGCAGTAAAAAAGTCAATCATTCAACCTTTTTCCATACGTGAATCGAATTAAAGGGGTGTTTGCTGAATATAACTCCTTACACGATGTCGTACGTTGTTGCTGATGACCAACTTTTACATAAAACAATTTTTTTCCCCTTCCAGATCCAATGTACAGGCCAGGCTTCCTCCCTCAACCACCTTTACCTCTTCAAGCATTTAATAAAAATGCTGTCGCAGCAGCTGCTTCCTCCCTACATCCTCTGGCTGCAGCGGCCAATGCCAACAATGCAATCTTCTACAATCCCCAGTCACAATACTTTGCCATCTCATCGGCCTTGCTTGGACGAGAGGCAGTAACCGGGGTCAATCCACCTAATAATAACGGACGCAACCGCAATCAGATGGGTAATCGTAATGGTCAAAACCGCAAGGGCTATCAACTCAAAGTTGGAGGTTAGTATAAAGTAGAAAAACCAGGATTCGTATTTTGAATCGAAAGTAATTTTACCTTAGTTTTGGTTTTCTTAACTATTTTCTGCATTAATGCGCGTAGTGCATTTTAATTTTCGGTAAAATGAAAAACTGAAAAAATCCTTCTTTCAACCTCCAGAGACTTTTTGTTTTGTTGCACCCCCACTCACATTCACCGTAAATATCCCGCATCAGTGTCCCACTATCCCTTTGAATTTAAACTTGAATACAAAACAAAAAACCTCGAAACTGTTTGTTTGATTAATTTTGCGAATTGTAGGAATAGTTACAGGTTCATGGGCCGGTGGAAATGCAGCCGCCGCAGCAGCAGCTGCATCTCGGACGCTGTTTGGACCACTCGGTGGCGGCAATCGTATGGTGGCCGGTGGTCATCGTATGAATAACAACTTGACAGCGAGAATCGGTTTAGGTGGTAATCGTGGCAATAAAACAAGTGTTAATGCGCGTCTAAATCGCAATCCGAATGGTAGTACAAATGCCATTACCGCAGTCGAAATAGCTAGTCGCCTCCGGTCGCGTGCATTCGGAAACAAAGTGAACTCGCGTAATCGCAACCGCAACAAGCGCAAGGATAACCGTAACAAGAATCAGGCTAAAGCCAAGAAGCAAGATGATTCTGAGCCAACATCTTCAGAGGCTAAGGAGGAAAGCATAAAGGCTGAAGCGTCAAGCACTGATAAAGGTGCTGCCCCGGCAGATGATGCTATAAAGGTAGATGCCCCGTCAGTTGTTGCCTCAGTGGCAACGAAATCTACAGCATCCTCTCCTGCAGTAACTGCTACTGCCAAAGCCTCTACAAAATCTACCACTAGTACTACCAATACCAATACAACCAAAACCACCACTACCACCAAAACCTCATCATCTTCATCTCCATTGCCATTAAAATCAGCAGACACCTCAACTGTGAAAGTAGATAAAGAAAAAGAAAACGTTGTATCAAAGGTTGAGCCCGCAACTGCATCATCATCATCGTCGTCATCACCATCATCCACAGTCAAGGCCAAAGACACCACCACTACCACCACCACCACCACTACAACCGCCGCCGCTGCCAAACTATCATCAGACGAGGATGACGACATCATGCATGCAGTCATGGATCGTATCAGCTCCATGACAATGACTGAGGCTGAACTTCATAATGAGTTACTCGCATAAAAAAATCCCTAAAGTGAAAATGAACACGGAATTATTTAGGATCCACACAAGAGAAATACGTAACATGTTGTTTTGCTTGCCCATATGTTTTGTCTTCTTCGATAGTGAATATAAAGTGTTTGTGTAAACTACAGTAAAACCAATTCATTCGTTAGTCCTCTAAAAGCTTTTCTCAACACTCACACACATCTAAACACCTTGATTTTTGATTTCATTCGTTCCCTTTGCACATACATACGTTTTTGAAATAATTGTCTTTTCGTTTTGCCATGCCGATAATTGAAGTAAAGAATCCTTAGCTCTCCAACAATCACTCACATTTTTTCTTTAAAGATAGCACAAACGATATAATCAACACAATCATACACACTATCTTTCTCTCTCTCACTCAGAATGTAGAACTTAAACTTAATAAAACTTTTCAAAACTTTTCTCAATTTATTGCGCGTTCTGCTGTGCGTCACCAACTTAAGTTCGACCCTGCTCCCATCGCATCTAGTAAGAGTTTCCAAGTAAATCTTAACAACATCCCCAACATTCAATTACAATGCACATCTGGCATCTAACAGCTTTCGCGCATCCACAAAACTAAGATTGCATGAAAAAGGAAAAACATTAACGAAAGTCAATGGAATGGATGGATGAAGGCGCCCAGAGAATGGTATTGGTAGATGGTGAGAAAAAAGCGTCATTAGAAACAAATAGTATAAAGTTGGAGATTATACATATATAAATATTGGTGATTTGAAAAAAAGTGAGTGGTCCTAAATAAAGGATCTCAAGTGTTCTAAAGTTAAAAAATAAATACATTAAAACTTCTAAAGACAAACATGAAGGCAAAGTAAAAGTTCAATAAAAACAAACTGATCTGTCGTGCTCCTTTATAATTTATTTAATTCCTTTAATAAGAAACCGCGAATAATTTAAAACATAAATTTACTTTTAAGGTTTGTTTCTTTACACTAAGTCTAAATTTTAAAAAAAATAAAAATCGTTAGTATGTAGTGAACAAATGAGTATTATGATTAAGGTGAATAAAACGAAGCAAACAAGTTGATATATCCTTAAAAACAAACTGTGAAAAACGAAAAAAAAATTGTTATTTTGTTAAACAAATTTAAAAATAAAAGTGGAAAACGTGATTAAAAGTAATCTCATTAAAATCAAATCAGGAGAAATTGCTTATTTTCTTTGGCGTTTATCTTGAAAGACACGAACAGTATGTCGTGGGATGCTACGAATTTAGATAAATGAAAAAATAAATAACAAAAACCAACAACATTTATATTTTAGTATTTCGCCTTATTTTGTGATAAAATAAAATATTTAAAAAGTTATAAAAAAAGTGAATGAACAGTGGTTAATTAATAATAAAAACAAAATAAAATGTGTGGCATTTATAAGCAGAAACAAATTCAGTAATAACATTTCGATCGACTCGAATTCTTGATTCTAAAACCGGACTTACGCTAAATAAATATAAAAAGAAACAACAAATCAGTATAAAAAAATTAAATCGACTGATTGATGCAGATTTGACGCCTCATATACAATGGTAAATATATTATATGCATATATTTTTTGCAAATTTGAGCAAATCAAAGTTTAAATACATTTCCTTGGCTTCATTTCCTCCTGTCTTCAGTGACAATTTCCGACATTCATTTACAATAATATTCCAGCTGTCTTTAGATAAAGCCAAACTGCTTGCTGCTCATTTTGCAGCTAACTCTACGCTCCCAATTATGCTTTATTTCGCCCTGTACTCGAGCGCGTAGAAAACTGCACTTTAGCGCACGTACAGTGGCTAGAGTACTTGGAGATCTTGACATACACAAATCCGCTGGTCCAGATGGTTTCTACCCTATCATTCTGAGAGCTCTTTCCGAGAAGATGGAAAACGGCATTTGTCCAGCCTGTCCCAAAAAAGTCGAATCTTCTTCTCCCTCTTCCTACCGACCAATTACACTTACGTCCCTTCTTTTCAAGTTCATGGAAACGCTGATTGACCGTCATCTTATGAAATATCTTGAATCCCAGAAACTTCTTATGGACCGGCAGTACTGTTTTCGCAGCAACTTGTGATAACTTGTATGTCTAATATGCTTGATGACTTATCTAACCGAAAAGTGGAACCAATCACTTAACGAGGGTGGTAAAAGTAAGATCGTTGCGCTTCATATTTCAAAGGCATTTGACAGGAATCAAGCTCTCTTGTTGAAAATGTGTGCATTTGGCACCGATGTTACTCTTCTTCAATGGATTAAATACCTTTCCTTTCGTACCGTTCGATTCAAGTTGTTTTGGACGGTTACAAGTCTGCAACTCACCAAATAAATGTTGGTGTTCCCCAAGGCTTCGTTTTGTCTCCGACTCTCTTTCTCATAGTTTATAAATGATCTGTCTGTAGCTTTTAATTTAATTAATTACTTTGCTGATGACAGTACCCTCTTCTTTGGGTGTGGAACTGGAAGGGCAACGTATGTTAAGCTCATTGAAATTTAATCTTGACAGCATAGATTAATAGAGTACCACCAATAGGGTGGAATTTAATGCTTCCAAAACACAATGCTGATATGTCTGGTTCCTTAAGCGATGCAAGAAATTTGTCACCCCTTCTGATCCGGATAAAATTTAAAGGCGTTTTTTCGCTCAAATTTGGGTACAACGCTCATATCTGGGACGGTGCCCCAATAATATATTTGGAGCTACTTGACAGGATACAAAAACGCGCGCTAAAACTTATAAGCGATCGAGATATATCGAAATCACTTGACACTCTAAGTCATCGTCGGAATGGCTCCTGCCTATCGCTGTTCAATCGATATTTCCACCAGTGCTCAAACGAAATACCCAGCTGTATTCCACAGTTAGAACATATCAACCACAATACCCGCCATGCCATGAATGCACATCAGTTCACCCTCAAGCCTGTTTTCGGGCGTACAGTGAAATACAAACAATCTTTCCTTAGCCGTTCGACACGAATGTGGAATGCTCTTTCCTGCTCTGTTTTTCCTATCCATTATAATCTACAAACAGTTAAAACCAACGTGCATCAGTTTCTCCTCTGTCATCTTTATCCCAATTTCCTGAATGCCCGAACATTATTTAAAAATTATAAAAAGAAATTAGGCCGGTTGTTATTGCCATTTGGAGACGGCATAAAGGCCCACCTATGAGTCTGGGGTAGAACAGCCTCTACTTAAACCCACTAATGTCTTTGTGCACAGATTCTGATACCCTTCGTTGCGGGTTAGCCACTTCCTCCTACTTCTGGGCACTGTATTCTGCCCAGCCTGATGTCCTCAGAAACCTGTACAAATCAAATAGCGAGACATTAGAAAATGCATGAATTTTGAGTTGGAGTAGTAGCTTGTGTTTTGTTCCTCAGGTGGTGGCGACAAATGTAATCATGTTATTGTGGATTGTGAATCAACTTTGGGAGTTCGAAATGAAATAATTAAACTGTCATAAACCTAGTTCTCTTAATATTAATTAATAAATTAATTAATTATCCTGCTCCCGGAGGGAGGTTTTCTATACATAAACACAAAGTGATCGCAGTTTGTCCTTAAACGTGATTTTTTTCTTGGTTTGTCTCTGTTCGTTCGCACTCATGTGAATGGTCTTCAAGTAAGAAAACTCGTTATAACAATTTGGGGTCAGTGGTTAGTGCATTGGACTACTGATCGAAAGATCTCAGGTTCAGATCACATTGGTGCCCAGTAACACCTAAAGTTTGTTTTTCCATTGCGCCATATCTTGCGAAAGTCTGACAAACATAAAAGATGTCATGATAAGCTTCTCAAATTTGTAGGTCCCCTCCACTTCATGCAGATTATTGGGTGGGCTAGGTTTTAGACCCTGTATGCAACGTTAATGTCTAATATTAAAAAAAAAAACAATTTTAGTTTCCATGTAAAACGCCGAGTTTATATGCTGTCAACAAACTTCAAAGTCGTTTATTTTGATGGTTGAAAACCAATATTTGAGAGGTGCTTTATTGGTTTAATAAATTTGTTAATTTTAGACCTAAAATTCAGCACTTTGCAAAAAATGTTGAACTTCGGAAAGCAAACATATAAAGCAAGCTAACCTATACAAATTTTAGCTAAAATTTCGGATTTCGGTTCGATCGAAACGTACTATAAACGTACTATAGGTATAACACTGTAAAATTAATACCAAAAAGTAAAAAATTGACTCTGTTTTTACCGGAATTAAAAAAGTTCGGTCATACTCGTACCGTCAGATTCACTGCTCGTCATCTTTTTTCTCTTTGACAACGAGGTTATGATCTGGACTAAAGAGATCATAACCCTCCCACTTAAATGCATCCCTACTGGTCCGCCTGTGTGGTTTGTCATTAATTGCAGTCCTCCTGGTTTTGAACGACTTTGCACTGAGGCCAATCATGTGCTGGTGTTGTTGCATTTGTGTGATCCAGGAGTTTTATTGCTGCCTCTCTTTTGCGGTTGTATGAAAATGTTGATTGATATTACCTTTTTGACAGGGTTCGTAGGATGTCTCCTTTGAACATGACCAACTGAACAGTTCTTGCTCCATTTTCTTCGAGATATGTTCTTTTACGTTTCGGCTTCCTCGGATCTTGGAACTGCTTATTCGATCAACATTTGTTAATCCTGCTGTAATGCGAAGCATATTCATCTCAGCCGCCGTTAATTTGCACTCATCCTTTTTGTACGCTGTCCAACATTGTAAACCAAATGTGAGCGCCAGGCGTACAGGTGAATTTTTCGGTCACAGAAGATGGCTGAGTTTTCCCGCCACTTTAATCACCCTACGCTCACGCGAAGCTTAATGTCGTCATCACAGCTTGCTTCGCTATTGATCATAGATCACTGATTTTTGGTCTTTTCGCAATCACTCTTTCTTCAAATAAATGTCTGGAATAGGTCGGAATGGAACAGAGAACGGGCAGCAGAAGTATTCTGTTTTTTTTTCGGACTAATACGATACCCATTCCGTTCTAAAACTTCCACCCACACATCAAGTGCTCGTTGCAGTAAGCCTTGCTTATGATGGCTCCATCGCCAGCAAAGAACAACAGTTGCATTTTGGAGTCCGTCACTTTTCCTTCAAGCAGAATAAATATCATCAATCTGTAATAAATATCATGCGACTTTAGACTCTTCCTTGGATCGCCTCAAATCAGTTTGCCGATGATAATCATGACCCATTTGAACCCTATGTCTCGCATATTTTTGCAGAGCTTAGAGGGAATTCGTCCGGCCCATTTTCGTTTTTTGGAGTCTTTGACCGCCTTCCTTCCTTCTTCGACAGTAATGCCGGGTACTTCTTCATTGTTATGAACAGCTCTTGGAAAACGTATCCGAGGACATTGTTTATTTCACTGCTCGCATATTTGTATGTTATGCCAGTTGATAAGTATACTATTTGATATTGTGCGGTATAGCTACCTGCTTCGAGATGTGTTTGGCTCAAAAGCTCGGGAAATGGTTGGAGCCTCATCTGTAAATACTCGTACTCAATTGTTGGCGGAAGCTGTCGTAAATCTAAAAAATATGGGGTGCTTCACAAATGGTACAGGTCGTGGAGCAGCATATAATGTTGTAGCAACTTATAATATACATAAACAAACTTAGGCCCTTGTTATTGACTCTATTAAACTTTAAAGTTCCGTTTTTGATGGCGCTTTTTAATTTAATGGAAGGTGAATAAATCGGGCCTTTGTTTCGTAGTGCTGTATCGAAACATTTACGGTTTTGACAAGCATCTTAAGGTGCTAGGCTTAAGCGATACCACCAACTGCGAAGCCTGTGTAGAAAGTGATGACACTGCGGATCATTTTCTTTGCGATGCTTTTGCTAATATCAGGTGGCAGCTATTTGGTGCTGATATGGGGAGTGCTGTAAACCTAGGCTCGTCATTAGTCATCAGCATCACTGAAACGCTTACTTGTTTTCTTAGAAAAAACGAGAAAACTTAAAATAAAAGTGGCGTGTCTTACTGGAACCAGTATTGAGTCTGAGTGCTCAAGTGTTGACAAAATAAAAAAAAATAAACATTCTGCTCAGATTACCCATAATTGATAAACAAATGTCATCCTGCATAAATACAATTACACAGTCTTACATTGTAACTTTTATAAACTGAATCATTACCAATCTAGGCTCATCGACTGCTGAAATAAAACATCCCATAACTATCAATGTATACACATAATGTGCCCTACTCAACAGCAACTACAAATAAATTTAATACGAGTGACTGGTACCCCACGATTATAACTGTGGTGATAAAAACAACAACAACAACAACAACAACAACAAACAATTACAATATACGTAAAATGTACGAGTAATCGGTAAACATTTTCTTATTTAAAATGTGAGAATAAAAATAAAAATTAAAAAATTAAAAGAAAACCTTTTTTATGATCTGTGATGTTATAAATGTATTTTTATATATATTTGTTAATTATATTGTTAAACAAAAAAAAGAATCATATATATATAATTATTAAAATGACAAAAAGGAAACAAATTAAATCAGGAAAAATAACCCAACAACAACAAACAAGAACTACGTATTTTTCCCAAGAAAAAAATTAATAAAACAAATGTTAAACAACAACACAACAATGAAAAAAAAAAAAACAATTACATCAAATGTGATTGCAATTTAAGTTTATATAAAATAAAAACTAACTGTTATTAAACTATTTTATTAATATATAAAATGTAATAAGAGAATTAAGATCTGAGAAAAAATAAATAAAAATATATTTATATTTAAATAAAAAAAGTATTTATTATATTCTTTATATAGAAGAAAAACAAATAAATATAAAACAGAATATCGGAAGTGAAGGAAAATGAAAGATTCTAAGAATATCTTATATTTAAGAAAAAGTAGCAAATAACGAAAAAATTCAAAACAAATATGGAATCTAAAGAAAAACAAAAATATAAAACTAGGAGAACTACAAGATCGAATCTTAACATGTATGACTGCATCTGCCCAAAAATTAATAAAAAACAAAAAACAAAATTAAGCAAGTACGATATATTAATCTATGAAACGAATTGAAAGTGGAAAGAGATATAGAAAATCTAGAAAATAAATCAGTATCAAAAAGAGAAAAAAAAAACAAATTACTAAATACAGGCCACATATTTCACACGAAACAAAAACAAAGAAAATATATCTAGCAAAGCTAAATTTAATAGCAACAGCTGATTATTAAAAAAGAAGATTAAATTGTATTAAACGATAAAATGTGTAAACAATTTTTCTTGATTTTTTTGGTTTGGTTTGTTTTTTTATTTAAAAAGAAATTCAAGTTTTTAAGAACACCTCTATCCAGCAGAATAATAATTAAATAGAAATACTAAGAAAGTTTAACGCGAATATTGAAACACTTATCCATTACAAAAAAAAATAAAAAAACAATTTTAAGTATGTATTTAAATGTAAGAATTTCCCTGTTTTTTTTTTTTTAATTTTCTCAAAGCTGCACAGAAAATCAACTATACAAATCGCCCCCTTAAAAATGGACTACCTACAAGATGGTAAGATAAACTCTCAATAATGTTAACCTTAGAAGAGAAATATTTCTTATATAGTGAACTGTCGTGAGTATGAATTTATGAAATTTAGAAGAAGTTTTCGCTTAGTTTTTGGTTCTGTTAAGGACACCAGTCTAGCTAAGGCTAAGAACACTTAGTGAACAGCCTCAATACTGTAAATATCAAGCGAATGGATTTTGTAAAAGATCTGCAGTTGATCTCAGGCACCTTAAGCGCTTTTTGGTTTTCTTAAAGTCAGGTTTGAGTTAAAAAACTGCGCAAAATGAAGTAAAAGACGGTTCACTCATCTTTTTTTTAAAAAAAAAAATAATTGTCTTGCAGTTTGAAGTTCATGTCAATTGGTTCTTTACACTTTTAATGATTAAAATGAAAAAGACCTCAAGGGTTTTATCAAACATTAATAGAGACATATTTTAAATAATTGCTTCGCACAGTCTTTGTTTGGTCTCATAATCCAATCGAGAAAAAACTCAAAACAATGCTTACTTATGTTATTTTTGCTTTAATAATCTTAATCTACGTCTTCGTTCCTTTCCCAATTTATAATAAGTAATACTTAGATTATGTTAGCTTTCCTTTTTGATGGAACAGAGCGATTGCTACACCGCACTAAGGTCATTGTTCTAGCTTTGGTCCTCCATCCTTGGTCTTCTGTCCCATACTACTCGTGAACTTGATGTCCTTATTTACATTTTCTTAACTAAGCGAGATGCTGACCTGTGCTGAGCTCCTGAGTTCCTGCCTGAGACACTGGACCCTCCCATCCAGTTCTCTAAACCAAGCGCTCTTGACATCCTCGATGGCTTTCTTTTTATGACGAAGGTCTACCTTGTCCTGAACTTGGGGGCTGGTAATTTAAGAATATTCCATTCGCTCGATGTAGCCGAGCTAGTGTAGGCGACGAGTTATGGCCTACACTGGCTCGGCCACATCTTAAAGAGTTCGCCCTTGCATCTTCCCTTGTATATGCATTCCCCGCACACAAGACCCAAAATCTAACAAAAATTTGTATTTCACAGGAGCCCAGTATCAACTCGTCTATCCTGTTCATCTTCGTAACACACGGCGCCATAAAGCAGTGGATTGAGTTTGTTTCTTTGTTGATAGCATGTAATTGCTCTTGTACTTGTTAACTTCCAGACGAAAAACACTATATTGGCAGTCTTGGAGCGTAATGTTGACATCGTCCGTATACCTAAGTAGCTGAACGGGAACGGATCTGAAATCAGTTGTTAGAGGTTCTTATCACTCTTTTCTATGCAGACCCATGCCACTTTTATTTGCTTTATTGGTCGATGTTAACCTTGCAATATAATTGACTATTTTCAATTTCTGCTATTGTGAACGAACGATTCTGTACGATTTTGTCAATCACAGTCAACTAAAAAGATGCGATTGACAGAAATATCAATGTAAATCTTCCGTTCACAATAGCAAACATTCACCCCTATTGCGAGTGTCAATCGACAATTGATAATTGACTATTTTCAATGTGTCGTATTGTGAACTAACAATTCCAAAGGATTTTGTCAATCGCAGTCAATTAAAAAAATGCGATTGACAAGAATATCAATGAAAATGATATGTTCAGAATAGTACGCATTGAAAATAGTCAATTATCAATTGTCGATTGACACTCGCAATGTGGATAATCGTTGATTTTACTTAATGGGCTTCCGACCTGTGCAGTGTCTCAGCCTCAGACAATGTAGCATTAAATACTCGTCGATCCCTGGCGCGCTGCTCCCAGTTGGCCAGTCCAAGCGTTCTGGCATCCGAGATCGCTTGCACCCCTATTGCGAGGGTCAATCGACAATTGATAATTGACTATTTTCAATGTGTGCTATTGTGAACGAACGATACGAAAGTATTTTGTCAATCGCAGTCAATTAAAAAAATCATTTTCATTGATATTCTTGTCAATCGCATTTTTTTAATTAACTGTGATTGACAAAATCCTTTAGAATCGTTCGTTCACAATAGCACACATTGAAAATAGTCAATTATCAATTGTCGATTGACACTCGCAATGGGGGTGTTGGTCTTTAAAAGTGATGTTGGGTCTTTTGTGCCTTCTGGAATCTGGGGCTGGGAGTCGAAGATCATCTTAGCTGGAGCATTGCTGTCTATTCGCTCGATGATATTGATTTTATGATGTTCATTATATGTTTTCCTTGCTAACAGTGAATCCGTTTTTATTCCAAATGTTATCGCGTCCTAAGCTAAACGTGCTCCATTTCTAGCAAAATATCTTGCTCCTTCCTCGGCAGTCACTATATATAAAATGAATTTTACAATAAAACCTTACACAACAGCAAACTAATTTTAATAACATTTTGAAAACAAGATTTGTATATAAAAAAATATTCATTTTTAAAATATACACTAAACAAAACAAAAATCAAATTCTTTTTCTTTTAATGAAAAAGTTACAAATTTTCGATTGAAGGATGTTTTTTTTTATTAGTTTTTGATTTATTAATTATTAAAGTAGGTTTTAGTAGTAAAAATAAGAGAGAAAAGCAAAATCCAGATATTTAATATAAAAAAATAGAATTCACTAGAAGTTAAATAATATAAGTACTATAGCCACAAAAATGTTTTGATTTTAAATCCCATAAACAAACGATGTTGTTTGTTTATAGAAAAAAAAACAAGAAAATATTTGTCGTGTGAGGACTGAGTTGTGAAATTTCTTCAAGACTGCGTTTTGTTCCCGCTTGGTCTATGCATGAAATTAGTGAAAGCATACTCATTTTCTTTATGCAAATGACAGAATGATGCTGCATTTGTTAAATTAAGATAAACATTGCACAAATATGTACATACGTTGGTATTGGCAATTGGAATATTGAATATTTCTATAAATCAAGGGCTATTACATACTTGAGCATATTCTCGACTGTTCAAATCGAGTGTCGGACTTTGCTTACATCTTCAAGTGAAATTAATTGGAAACAAATTATGTGAACAAAAGTGGACAAATCTGACGAAATCTTATATTGTTAGTTTTCGGGAATTATTTCAAAGAATGTCTCTACCCCATTATCGACTTGAAGATACACTGATATATTATCTGTGTATGTATTTAAAAAATTATCGAAACCACATACTCGTTAAATATCGCAAATCACACATAAAACCTAAGAATTCTTTTTGAGTATATAAAAAATACTTTACAGACAAATTTAAAACCGTATGTTGAGGGTAAGAATATGAAAAGTTATTATTTTAACGTGCAAGCTTTTGAATATAAAACATATACATACTATATAGTTGGTAAATTAAAAAAAAACATTGATATAGAATCTTTGATTAAATATAAAATAATTTCAGTTTTCAATTTTACAATTTTCATTGTCTCTCATTGCACTCCCCCA
Source organism: Portevinia maculata (assembly GCA_949715645.1). NCBI lineage: Eukaryota > Metazoa > Arthropoda > Insecta > Diptera > Syrphidae > Portevinia > Portevinia maculata. The sequence continues at coordinate 283,201,101 of OX454526.1, read as the reverse complement.
TTTGAAGCATACAAAAAAGGAATACTACATTATTATTCCTCAAATAATCGTAAATATAAATAATTCTAAATTTTTAAAAAAAGAAACAGTTTTGCTGTGTCATTTCAAACCAACAATTTATTTAATTCAAAAAATGGTGTTTTTTCTATAGATTGAATAAAAGAAACCGTGTTTCATGCATCTTTGGTATCAAAGATCTTACGCACCAAACGAAAATTTACTTATAAGCAAACCTAACTTACAGGTTTTGCACAAATCAATTATGTTACCAATAAAATGTTGTATTTATGTGTCAAGATGCAAACAAAAATACATATATAAATAATACCAGCAAACATTGAAAGAGAAATATTTCGCTGTGCTTAAAAAAATATGTAAAGGCAAACAAATTACAAATTATCTACATTTTTTCAAGTTTGTAAATTTTATTAATATTTATATTATATATATTATATTTATATATACAAATATGTTTTTTTTTTAAACTTTATTCAAAAGGTTTATAATGTTTTCTTTGTAACAATCAAGGTGGCTGGTGATAGAAATTCGGAGGTGGACACTTCTTGGAAATCAATCAGAATAGTCGGCATCTTTAGATTATGTATTTATTTATCAAATAGATAAAAAAAATACTTGGGCGCAAGCTTGTGACCACAGGAATTGAAAACTTGCCGGGTTTAAACTTTTTATTGGGGATTCGTAAAGATCTTCTGCGACAACTGGTTGCAAATATAATTAACGCATAGAGGACGTTCGTAGAAGAATGTCATCTTAGTAAATTCTTCCGCGATACCTTGTGACAAACATAATAATGAAACTATACAGGACGTCTGCCTCCAATCGTCAACGGTCTAAGGCCCTCATTGTGAGTGTCGATCAGCAATCGAATCGATAACTGTCGATTGCGGGTATTGTGTAAATAAATCGATTAACAAATAAATTATTCTGAATAAAAACTGAATTTTGTGATTCATCATACTTTGACAGTTATTTGGCTATTTTCGTTTGCAATTGATGATTGACTATCGATAGTTGTCGATCATCGATCAATTATCGACACTCACAATAGGGGCCTATTCTTTTTTGCGGTTGTGTGATGTAGTTGTACAATTTGCAACTTTTCCCACATGGACACTTAATACATATTTGGAGATTGTACAGTGTTGTGCAAAGTAATACGGATTTTATTGCTCATGCCTAAAATATATCATGATATATTTCTATGAAAAAAAAGAAATACAATATTCAAAGTCTTAATTTGTGTCTCGCTTTAGTAGTGCAAAGATAACCGGATTTTTTTAAACGGAAAAATACCCTTCAATTCATTTTTCAAATTTGTAAAAAGAGAGGCTGTTGAAGTTTGGTTTTTTTGCCCGATCTGCCCTTGGTCCACAAATTCTGACGACCACTTAGGTAGACGCAACTAGTCTCCAGTAAGGAGTGATCGAATACAGAACATATACCTTTTTGAAACGTTTTGATCAGTACTTCATTTGGAAGACAAAAGGATTCTTCAAGATCATAGGTTTATGCTCGAAAATTGTTGACTAGTTACTTTGCTTTTCAATTAGATTTTTTTTATTTTATATCACAGATAATAATAATAGAAATAAATTTGTATCAACTACAAACAATCGGCCCTATTATGGTACGAATCGGAGAATTTTGCTTCATGGTTATTGTTCCGATCAGCTGTTCAGAACATTTCTCCAACGAAATATAACGCCAACCGGGAGTCTGCGGTTCATCGCGATGCGATGTGTTTTTGCATCAGTTTGTAACAGCAGCATGTCAAATTCTCTCCGATGGTCTCCGACAACTATTCGTCGCGGAAATATATTTATAAATATCAATGCGTTCATGCACGCTTTTAAATTGGATACTGTAAACGTCATCGAGTTAGGAAACGGCAATGAGTAAAAACTCGTATAAATGCGATTAACATTAGAGTCAATATTAGAGAGCCTGCCAGTAGCTTTATGAACTTCAATGTCGTTTCGTTCGCTCACAAGCAGACCCACATAGGCCCGAGCTTCTTACTCTGATAGGTTTTAGATGATCGTTGAGGTGGCTAACAGCAGTGACGAGCCAACTAAGGATCTCATGTATTTCCTATTCAGTTGAGAAATTGTGTCTCGGGGTCAAAATGAGTTTGGGGATCGTCGACCAGCTTCTTTAAAATATTTGCATGAGGTAATCATGCCAGTATTCAATATGCTGTAGGGATGCCTTGCATTTGACAGATTTAACAATAAAAACTTAAATATTGGTAAATTGAATTGAAATCACTTCGATTTGATCCAATGTTAAATTCAAAGCTAAATAAAAGGCAGATGTGAAGAAATTGGGCGCGTTCAATTTACAAGGTAACTACCAGTCCCTATTATTTTACACTTCCTCATTGATCGAATAACTCACGTGACCATCGTTTTGCAAGTGATAAGAGTTTAACAAGTAGGGAACTCGCAGTTGCCTTGCAAATTGAACGCGCCCATTACTGTCTCAGCAACGCTCCAAAAGCATTGGAGTTAAAAATAAAAATGGCGCATTAAATACCGGAAGCTCCCGCATAGATTCGATACTGGAAGACATTCAGGACTTTCGCGAATAAATGTTACGGATTAACTCATCCCATTCAGTAATCTGATATACATTGCGATTGATTGGTGTGATTTTAATTCCCAAGTCATAGGTCATACGTATCATTTCGGCATTAGTCGGGACTCACTTTTTGTAGTTCTTAATTCGGGCCAGCTTTTGTATGCGTATATATTTTTGAGATATTTTTTTTATAAAACAAAAAAAAAAGAGGGGAGTGTTAATTTATTTTCCTGCAATTGTCAGCTGAAGGACATAAAAAAAACCAGGATATTTTGCACCTCGATGTACACTTTAAGGTTACAACAAGACCATTTGGGATATGCAATTCTTGGATGTTCTGGTATTATCTACGGCTGTTAAGCCATCAAAACACTCTGCTATGTTTATAACAGTCCTCATTTCTTCACGTTTTCTAGCAAATGAAAATAATTTTAATTTATCCTCTTGCGATTGATAAGTGCGGTTTTAATTCACTGATTATTCAGATTAAGAGACTACGAACTGTCACTTGCAATTCATTTGTTTGTCAAATCCCACTGAAAGTGCACCTAGCTCTGCCGTCTTGCAAATTTTAATACATATACCAACATGCTATATTTAATGTTATTTTTGTAGTGATATATGTATGACACACTGTATAAAAATTCCAAGTAAATAGGAAACTCGTATGTCTTTATAATGTTGAAAAGATATCGATAATGCTTAACAATGATATTTTAAACTAAAATTTAAAAAAAAAAACGGAAGAATGTCAAGACTGTAAGAATAAAATTGAAAAAAAAACACATTTAAATCTATAATAAAATTTGAAAAAAAAAACTCAAAAAATGTCTAATTAAATTACACAAACACAAACGAAATTCCCTCATTTTTATTTGCTTCGTAGATGTAAAGAAAAAAAATATAACTGGTAAGAGATGCGCGATGTATGAAAGAAAACTATATCGAAACATATTTTCTTTGTTATTTGATTTTTTTTTTAAATTTATTAATTTTTTTGTCTTCTTTTAAATTTAAACTTGTTTTGTATTTAATACATATATGCAATACATTTTCAATATATTTACTACTTTTAAGCTTACATTTTAACATATAGTATGCTGTTATCAAGAGAACAGATTTTAAAATATAAACAAAACTTACATACATATTTAGCCCGTTACAAATTAAATGCGGCTTTTAAAAAAAAACACAAATCACGCAAAAATTGTTTAGGGGCAAACAAGTGAAATAAACGTTGAAAAATATTAAATAAAAAACAAAATAGCTTATAACAAGCATAATATATGCTTACATTTTCGCAATAAAATAAATCAACAAAAACAAAATAAATATATTTAATAAGTGGCAGAAATAGAAAATGTCACGAATTCGTTTTTTTATGTATCAATGTTGAAAAGCATGCAATTTATAATCATTCTTATTTAAATAAATTTAAAACATGATAACAAGTATATCTACTATATTATTTTAATTTCAATGCTAATACATTTAATAAAAAATAAACAAAAGTAAAAAAAATATATATCATATTAATCTGAAAAAGAAAATATAGAAATTCCCCCTTTACCAAGTTTTAAGTAAAGTAAAGTCAAGAAAACAAAAAATAAATATTAACATTTTATTTAATTATTTCCTAAATATCTTTTCTTCAAATTTATTCATGTTTTATCGTAAAAAAAACCAAAATCATAAGCAAATGTATTGTATCTATTTATTAACGTATATTAATAATTTACCCGTTTTTTCATTTTCACTTTATTCTTAGTTTTTTTTTGTCTTAAATTTTACATATTCAACAATTTTACCATCCACATTATTATACAAAACTTATCAACAGGAAAGTTAAACGAAACAAAAAATGGTTATTTTTAATCAAATTTACAATACAAATTTTGAGTAATATGTATAACAACGTTTACCACAAAACAGAATGTGCTTAAAAATCTTTGCAGAGTGTGCTAAGATTTTATTTCAAAGTTTTACCTATTCAATATAGTAAATATTTAAACATAAAATAAACACACACGCAAAGTTGTACGAACTTGTAAAAGTTTTTGAAAACAAATAATATATTAAATACACATTTAACTTTACATATATTATTCTATATACAATTATATATACATTTAATGGGCAGTCAGAAAAAAATGTAAAGATTTGTCTAAATCGTTTATTTAAATTGAAAAAAACAGCATACATTACTTTTTTTTGTTGAAAATATATAAAAATTAACAACCGTAGAAGAACAATGTCGCAATTAATAGGAAACCAAACAATACACCCAGAGTGTGTTTTTTTTTTGTTGAAAGTTAAATAGAAAACAAAAATACGCAAATTTATTCCAAAAAAATATGAGAATTTAAATAAATGGAACGGAAGAGAATATTTGGACAAATTGAAATTGAGTGTTTTATTTGTGATTTTTTATTTTCAGGGATAAGAGTAAGCAGTGTCAATGTTGCATTAACAGACAGAACGGTTATTCCTAGAGTTATTAAAGAATTCACAATGTCGCGTCCAAGCTTTGGCACGCTTTATAGAAACTCGGATATTTAAAGTGTCCTTTTTTTATTTTTTTCCGTTAAAGGAATGAATTTCTTATCCACAATATGAGCGGAACCGGAACGAATAGTGTCTGTTGAACAGCGTTGTCAATTAAATCGAGAGCAGATAAGTACCTACAATTAAGTTCACAAAAACAAAAGGGGTATTCACGATCCGATGCAACTAGTCTGGTATCATTACGAAGGTGCAACATTTTCTCGCACAACGACAACAAAATATACCTACTAACATTTTGCAACAGTTTTGCGCTTTAGGTAAAAAAAAAAAAAAAAATAAAGTTCTGAAAAGTACGAACGCAGTTGGGGCGAACATGGTTGATTGAACATAAGATCATTCTACACAAATTCCACTATTTTTGGGACACAAACCTAAATGCTTTTTCTTATCGCTCCATTTAGTTTATCTTCTTTTCTTTGTCTTTCACCAAAAACATGCTTCCAGAAAAAAAAACCAAGCTATCGATGTTCAAACCTTGTTCACTTGAATCGCGTTTGTATTGATAAACTCGTCTCCGAGAAATAAGAGAAAAGAGAAGGGTCAATTAGCGTGCTGCCTCGCGTCGGTCGGTCGGAAGTCAACTGTTAAAAAGCGAGGATCGCTCACTCAGAGTACCTGCTGCTTGAAGGCTTAGCTGCAGAATATGATACCAGCAACGATGAAAGTACACGTTCTTCTCCCGAGCAGCCGAAGCGTAGGAGAATCGACGAGCCTGGGAATACATCTTTCTGGGAGTGTTATGACGAAGTAGTTGCTGAGAACTTTACTAATGATGACAATGGACTTGAAATAGCTTCGACATCGAAAAACACCATAACAACTGACCTCGATAAATACTTGAGCATAAAAACGTTGAAGAGAAATTGTAATCCATATGTCTGGTGGTCTGCACATAAAACTGAATTTTCTCAACGTTTTGTCCAACTTGCTACTAAGTATTTATCTGCTCCTTCAAGCAGTGTCTATTCGGAGAGGCTTTTTAGTGATGCAAGACTTGTTTATGACGACAAAATAAACTGACTTCTTCCCAAAAATGCAGAAAAGTTGATATTCTTGCATCACAACTTACCTTTTATTAACTACACATATAATCAGCCCTATCGCCAATTTCATGGGAACTTCTTTTCCCCGGAAATAAAATGTTAACAGGGAACAAAAGTTTCCCATCGTGAATCTCCCACGAAACGTGTCGTACCAACATACAATGGCTATACATCACTTTCGAAGTAATATCCGAATTGGCATTTAAAAGTAGGTAACACTTTCAACAATTACAAATCAACTGAGATGAGATCTTATATAGTCCGTACCAAAACAGTTGGCCAACGGTCGATTGCGCAGAGAGAGGATTTAAGAGAACAAAAATGACGCGAAAGAGATTTAATCACTAAGCGTTTTTGCCTGTAATTTACAATGCGTAACCCAACTTTACAGTGCTTAGAACTAAAATGCTGTTGAATATCTAAATAAACTTAATTTTTTATTATGAGGTCGACTTTTATACATTTCTACCTAGAAGTCCGATTGTATTTGAAAGGGTTCCCAACCCTTTTTATGGTTGAACATTTCGTGGTTTAGCGCTAGGTACCTGTATGGGTGGTGTGCTTGGTTAGCATAAATTTTATGATGTTTGATTTTACCTGTTTGACTTAAGTGTAAAAGTTTTACGACATGATTAGTGTTTGCATTTGGTTACCTGTAGGGGCAAGGAATAAATTTGTTGCTTGGTTTTTAGAGTTTTTTATTTTAAGATAACGCATATATATTATGGATTTCCTATTTGGAATTCACTTTCACGAAAACAAAAGCATTGCTAGGACATAAGTTTATTAAAATAAAATAAATTGTCATGGATCTTTCAAGAAAAGGAAAACCAATAGGAAGTCTAGGACGTAAGATCGTTGTTAGGATATATTACAAAAAAATTGAAGAAGCTAGGAATTTATGTATAGATAATCCCATCACATACGCAAATTCACAGACAGAGGAGTTTACGGGAATTTCGGCCCGAACAATAAGAAGGATAATTAAAGAATATGAGAAGAAAGGCGCTATTGAATCTCCAACTAAAAGAGTACCACATACAAAATGGAAAACTGGATTGGACGAATTTGGTATCACAGCTGTTCGGCGAATTATATACAACTTCCACATTGAAGAAAAAATGATGATAACATTAAAAATGTTAAGACAACGGGTGCAGGAAGATTTGGAGCTGAACCTAAGCAATATGTCGCTACATAGGATTTTAAAAAGAAATGGATTTTCTTATAGGAAAACGGAGAACAACCGTAAATTTCTTTGCGAAAGAAATGAAATCAAACTTTAACGAGTGAAAGATCTGAGGAAGGTGCGGGAGTTCAGGTCAGAAGGATATGAGATTATTTATTTGGACGAGAGCTATATTCACAGCTCTCACACAAGGCCAAGGGCATGGACTGACGGCACCAGTCAAGGTTTAAAGGCGCCAATTTCAAAAGGCCAAAGGCTGATAATGGCGCATGCAGGTGGAGCGAAGGGCTTCGTGAATAATGCCTTGCTTTTATTTAAATCTGGGTCGAAAACAGGAGATTATCACGATGAGATGAATTTTGAAAATTTCTCCAAATGGATGAAGGATTAAGTTTTAAATAACCTAGAGGAACCATCGGTTATTGTAATGGACAACGCATCATATCACAACAAATGGGAACAAAAGCAAATCACTTCTGCTTCCGTTAAATCGGAGATGTTAGAATGGCTTTCCGTCAACAATATACCGCATTCTTCAAAAATGCTCAAAGTCGAACTTTATGACCTTATAAAGCGACATCGGACTAATCACCACCCCAAGCATAAGATTGACGATATGATTCACGGCGCGGGACACGAAGTACTACGATTGCCACCCTATCATCCAGATCTCAACCCTATTGAAAAGATCTGGGCAACAGTCAAGGGAAGAGTCGGAAGCCGAAATACAACGTTTAGATTATCGGATGTTCAGAAACTAGCTGAAGAAGAATTTTCAAAAATAACAGTTGAAGATTGGCGCAAAGTTTGTGAAAAAATTATAAGGACAGAGGAGGAATACTTTTCACACGAGCAGATGTGGGACGCAATGTCGGATGCAATAATTATCAATCCAGGAGATGATTCTTCAACCGATTATGAAACTGACAGTTCTTCGAATTCAATTTAATATACATTAATATTAACTATTTCATATATAGGTAGCAAAATCAATAAATATTTTTATCTTAGTACTAAAACGTGTGTGTTTTTACTTCTTAATTCAAACCAAACCGAACCACCTATTTGGTATACTGGTGTTTTGTTTTGCTGCTCGCTGTAAATCTGTTTTATATTTGCAATTCATCGTCAATTTTATCTCGCTATAATTTACACTTTTAATCAAGGTTACAAATTTAAAAGTGGTGGGTAGTTCAATAAGTTTTAAAAACTGCATTTCTTAAAAAAAATTATTGAAGAATCAAGAACGTTCACCATTTTGTCTTTAACGAACCGTTTAATACCCCATCCTCTTTTTTGTGACAGAAAATCGTGCCTATTGTTATTGGGCATAAAATCGTTTACGTTTCCAAAAAATTCCCAAATTGTAAATTTTTTATTAAATTTACCTACCTCGCCCAAATTCAATGATATAAACAAAACAAATTTGGTGTGACACTGCAATTTACTTTACTTTGCGTGCCAATATCAGTACCTACATGATCAATATGCACGACACAATTAATAATGATCAACGAAAGCATAATGAGCAAATAGGGTTTAAATCTAAAACCGTACACCTTCATACAGACACAGTCACACAATCAATTCATGTGCAATGTTTTGCTTAATCTATCCGACCGTGATCACATCATACTCCTACAAAGAACCGACAAGACAAAAAACGAAACAATATATTTGCCTCCAAGTAAAGTTGAAATATAATGGTCTATATTTTTCCTCCGCTCCTAATTTCAGTATAAAAGAAGGAAAATGAAGAAACCACCCTCAGTGAGATCGCGACAGCGATCTTGAACACAAGGCAGGGTATACGTCGTTTTTTATTGTGGCTCCGCCCATTTTCGTCTCTTTATGCTTGTTTTTGCAATTTAAGAGATTGTAAAACACATTTTAAGAGACCTGCGCAGTAGAATGGCCAACTGTTTTGGTACGCACTATACAACTCAACTTTGGAACAACTGAATATATTTTTTTTATTATGTGAAACAACCTTTTTTAGTTGTAATTGTTAAACGTATTGCCTACTTTTAGATGTAATTCCAGGTGTAATACGATGCATTGACGGAACTCACGTTCGGATAATTTATCTTCCTCTCTTATATTTATTTTTACACTACAATAGAAAGGGATACTTTAGCTTAACTGCCCTGCTTTAGATACATGATTAATCTGAACTGAACTGAATTTTTTTTTTATGTATTCCTACTTATCACTCCAAACCTGGCATAAATGAAATTTAACACATTTTAGTCAATAAATTATAAAAATAACAAAATAATAAAAATGTACCATTTTCCACTCAAATGCAGATTTCGATGGGGGCCCAATACTAATTAGTTCTTTTTCGATCGCCTTCCAAATGCTCTGCACTTCATCTTTTGTTCTTTTAGAATGCCCCGTAGCAATATCTGGATATTTTTCTATTAAACATACAAGGATCTCCCATTTTCTCTTGTTTGTTGCATTAGTTATTTTTTTCATAAATATTTCTTTTAATAATTTATAAACAAATACTTACTTCTCAAAACTTTTGTTCCCCGACAAACTACCTACGGAAAAATTCAACCTAAAATAATGACAAAGTTCCCCAGAAAAAGTTATTCACGATAGCTATTTTTCTAGGGGAAAATTCTTTTCTCATTTCGAACATGATTCACGATACCAATAACAATGTTATTGAATTAGAATTTTTATTTAGTGTTTATATATTATTAAACTTAAGGTAACTAATCATATCAATGAAGAAAGATACATTTTGTTTTGCTTTGTTTTTATCCAGTTTTTGTTTTGCTCTGTTTTTATTCATTTTTAAAAGCTTAAATTAATTGAAAATTACCATGCTTTTTTGGTTTTTTGCTCCTTTTTCTCTATTCGGTATTCGGCCGAATAGTAACTCATATATCTATATTTTCTATTTGGCCGAATACCGAATAGTAACCGAATATTCGTTTCAACACTAGAAAAAATGCGTTCACGATCTCCTAAAAAATCAAATCGCGATCTTAGTAGGCCTGTTGCACCAGATCGTAAATAACCCTACTAATAATAACGATATCTTAGTAATAGACAAATACCTTTTAAGCTTTTTTCAAGCGGAAGTCTTGTGGTATTCAAATCAGTTTTCTCTGGTTCGCTCGTATTGTTTAAGTTTAAAATTAAAAAATTTAATTTAATTAAAACGAAAGTAGTTTATGTTAATGAACTTTTTGACTAGTTTTGGTTAAAGCTCATCGCTCATGCATTTTGCGACTACTTTTTGTTCAAAAGATTTGTGAAAGTGAAGTTTCTGTGATTTTATTTGTTCAAAACTTACTTATTTAGCGGGCTCCTGACCGGTGGACGGTCTCTGCTTGACACTGCAGCCTTCCATTATTTGCGACCACGGGCACGCTGCTTCAGTTGTCCAGACCAAATGCTGTGGTATCCGCGATGGTTTGGTCTTTAAAACGGAGGTTTGCTCTTCCTTGTCTTCGCGAACCTGGTGGCTAAGAGTCGAAGATCCTCTTGGCTGGAGCATTTTTGTCCATTTGCTCAATTTAGTCGACGTGATTTAGCTTTTTGGACAACATCCACATCTTGGTAAAGCTCATAGAGTTCACGGTTGTATTTTCTCCTCAATTCGCCCTCCTCGCACGCAGGACCGAATATCCGACGGAGTATTTTTCTTTCAAAAGAACCCAATATTTGCTCCCCTTTCCTACTTACCGTCCAGCACTCGTCACCATAAAGCAGGACTGGCATGATTAAGGTTCGATAGAGCATGTATTTTGTTCTTCAACTGAGAAGTTTTGAACACATTTTTTTGGCCAAACCGAAATAGCAGCAGTTTCCTAAGGTAATTCTCAATTGGATCTCCACTAAGGTGTCAAGTGTGGAGTTGATGTTTACTCCAAGGTAGGTGAACTCCTTAACTACCTCGAAGTGATTGCTATCAACATTGACGTATTGTCCTAGGCGGTGGACAGATTTTTGTTTGGATCAGTTTTGCCGGGACCCCATATTCGGCCTCCTGATGATGAACGCTATCATATGCGGCTTTACAGTCAATGAAATGCAAATCGTTGGTCTTTTGCAGGACTTAATTCATTGTGAAAATTTTGTATATACCGGCCGGATCTGATGGCAGCCTTATTGTTCTTAAGCTTGGTTATAGCTAAGCCAACCTCTTTTATACTGATGTGTCAGAGCCAAAAAATAAACTTCACCTTTTTTTTTGTTAACAACTCAGGCTCTGCTTGAACTACTACTGGCAACCCTACCGAGATTGCCTTAAAATCTACAAGAATTCTATTAGAGCGGCTAAGACACAGTCGTGGATAGAGTACTGCCAATCCATCGAAACCCTCAAGGACTCCGCAAGACTCAGCAAAATATTGTCCAAAGAACACTCCAACCCATCTCTTCTGAGAAAGGAGGACGGAGAATGGGCTGAGTCAACTGCAGAATCCCTAGAACTATTAATAAACACCCATTTTCCCGGATGCAATGATTACGGTGCAGAGCCATCCAGCTCACAACGCACACAACCCGACGCCTAGGAAAATATAACATCCATTATTACCGAGGAAAAAATTTCCTGGGCAATAAACAGCTTCGTTCCCTTTAAATCGCATGAGACTAGTGCGAGTTGTTTTCATTCCAAAAGCGGGTAGACCCTGTCATGAAACTGCGAAAGATTTCAGACCAATTAGTTTGAACTCCTTCGTACTGAAGACGCTCGAACGTATCCTAGACAACCACCTGAGAGGGGAAATAGAAGCTTCACTCCTCTTCAAATCGCAACACACTTACCTCAAGGGAAGATCTACAGAAACAGCTCTTCACGAGGTAGTGAGTACGATAGAAAAAGCCCTACATTACAAAGAATACACCTTGGCTACCTTTCTAGACATAGAAGGAGCCTTCAACAATGTACACACTAAAGCAATTCTAGAGTCCCTGAGGGAGCTGGGAATAGAAAACCATCTAAGTCAATGGATTGTTTCCATGCTCAGCACTAGAATCATTCAAGCAGCTTTAGGAAATAGCAATATAACCAAATATGCCAGGAGGGGAACACCTCAAGGAGGAGTCATCTCACCCCTACTCTGGCTCCTAGTAATGAACAAAATCCTCATAAGTTTAGACAGAGAAGGAATCAAGGTAGTCGGGTAGTCAGGAATGTTTCCCTCCGTGATTAGTGAAATCATGGAGAGTGCTCTAAGCAAAGTTAGCACTTGGGCAAAAAAGTGCGGTCTGGGAGTCAACCCGGAGAAAACTGTGCTGATGCTCTTCACCACCAAAACCACCATGCCTGACTTTACGCTTCCTCGCCTAAACGGCACACCCCTACCCCTTTCAACCAGTGCCAGGTATTTAGGAGTTATCCTATATCCTAAACTCAACTAGAAAATAAACATAGAACAACGGGTAAAGAAGGCATGTATAGCCTTCTATGCCTGCAGCAGAACCTTTGGCAAAAAGTGCGGCCTGCAACCAAAATTGAGCCTGTGGATGTACACAGCCGTGGTACGACCAATCCTCACGTATGGGTCAATAGTATGGTGGCCGGCTCTAAAGAAAAAGTACAATATAATAATATATAACCAAAACTTAATAAGGTACAAAGAACGGTATGCATAGGAACAACGGGAGCTCTAGGGTCAACACCGTCAGACGGACTTACAGTCTTACTGCATCTTTTACCTCTTGATCTACATAATATAACAAACATCACAGCACACAGCGCGATCAGACTCAGAGATTCTGGATGCTGGACTGCGAAACCCTACGGGCACAGTAGTATTCTAGATTCTCTACCTAGAAAACTAGTTTCGCCTTCAACAGACTACATCATTCCCAGAATGTCTGTCACAAAACATTTCGTCGTTCAAATCCCTACTAGATCAAAATGGCAAATTGGACAAGTGACAAGGGATTTCGATCAAACAATCTACACCGACGGTTCAAAAATGGACTGTAGCGTGGGTGCGGGAGTTTTTTCGGAATCCTTAAACATCGCAAAATCGTACAGACTTCCGGATACTGCAAGCGTATTCCAGGCGGAGCTACTGGCTATCCGTGAAGCCTGTCGCCAGATCAAACTTCACTCAAACATAACACCGAGGCAAAGGATCGCCATACTTATTGACAGCCAGGCTGCCATTAAAGCGATCGCTTCGGTCACTATATCCTCTAAGTTAGTACTAGAATGCCGCAATGAGCTGGCCCTGCTTGATAAGTTCAAGGTTACCCTGATCTGGGTTCCAGGGCACAGTAACGTTTATGGCAACGAACATGCCGACAAACTGGCCAGGCAAGGCTCAGCTCTCCACTGCTCTCTGGCGGAACTAGTCCAGATTCCGCTCGGAGCAGTTAAGGCAAATATCACCACAGAATACCTCAAGAAAGCCAACCTCAGATGGAGCAGGCTGACTACATGCGTCATATCCAGAAAAACGTGGCCAAACTACAACAAGGCAAAAATAACCGACCTTCTAGGTAGAACCCGAAAAGACATCGCAAGAATAACAGCGATCACCACGGGACACTGGCCTATAGGTCACCATGCGGCCAAGCTGGGCATCCCATACAATACACACTGCCGCAGTTGCAAAGTGACAACTGAAAAAGAAACCCTAATTAACTTTTTATACACCTGTCCGGCTTTAGCTAGGACCAGACTACGAACATTGGGAAGCCCTTTCTTCAATTCACTTGAGGAAGTCTCTGAGAAAAGTATCAAGGAACTGATAACTTTCCTGAACTCCGCAGGTTGGATTTAGCCTCCCCCACCAATCGATAATACCCAGGTTTACGTGAGTTTGTGGTAACAAAACGGCACTCGGAGCTAATTGGGTTTGTTTTATCAAACCGCCACACCTACCTACCTACCTATAGTCTAAGAGCCCACAGCAAATTTTGGGCGTGAAAGTATAACCAAAAAGCTGATACATGAACAGAAAAGGTCTCCAAAAAGTAAACTCAAATGTCGAAGTCTGGCAGCGCTTAGTTGCAGCTGAGGCTAGTAATAGTAGGTTGAAAACGTGTTTTTTTCCAAAATCTGGATTTTTTATATAACCACTTGAATATAGTATTATTTGAAAGAACAGACTGCCCTGATCACAGAAATATAGGTGCCAGACGTCTTACGCGCAGCCATACCCTTGCCAGACGTACTAATAGTATGTTAAAAATCACATTTTGAAATAATTGGTATAACCAAATAATGGTTACACCAAAAAATTTGTGAAAACGCCCAGATCACAAAAATGATGGTCCCAGACGTTTTACGTGCAGCCAAAACCTTGCCAGACGTCCTCAAAGTATGCTAAAAGGAAATTTTTTTAACAATTCTGATAACCATATTGCCATAGCAGAAACGAACCATTGGTTACAAATGTTGCACTAAAGTGCAAGTGATTGACGTAGATCATGCAAAACAAGAAACCGTTTCTAAGAAGTAGATAGTACATGTGTTCTTCATTCAAGTGATAGTCCGAAACAATGCGGAAATATAATTTTGTTTGATGACAAAACATTAGAAAAATGTACCCAAATTTTGACATGTCGGAAAATTCGAGATTTTAAATACCTACTCGGATATACGAGTAGATCTTCCAATGAAGGTTGATAGTATAAGTGGTTACCATAGCAAGTGCTATCGGCTATTTACAGCTGTTTCTAAAAAGGTTTTATCTTCGATGCAAAGAAATGAATGTAAGTTATATTTAATTATTAAATAATCTACATAGTTCCATTAATGTAATAATCTCGGTCTTTTGTGTACACAGTGCCTGAAAGCAATGAAATATCCAGTGCAAACATCGTACCTGAAAATACAACAAGGCATAACAATACAGTAGCCGTGTTTCTTTACACGCGGATATAGGGATAATTTGAAATTTGCATGTAAAATACAACAACAACTTATCCTATATACGCTAACTTTAGGGGGGATAGCTATCGCTGCTAAGTCCTTTAGCGGGGATAAACAGTGCTTCCAAAATCCATTTTCTTCGCTTCTGATGAATTGTTGCGATGAATTTTTCAAGAAAATTCAAAGTTTGACATCCTGCCGACCACTGACACATCACCGCCGAATATTTTATTCGTGATTTTATTATTATTATTATTCAAACTTCATTATAAGGGTAATTGAATTTAGCAAATCTGTTAATGTGAAATTGTTTTTCATAATTTTAGAATATGGTTGGCATCAATTTCAATTGGCGGAAGTAAATATTTTTCAATTTCAGGATTTTCAATCCAAATTTCTTAACTACAACTTACAGCTGTGTCACGGTGCATGTGTGCTGCCAAGTTTTTTTTTTGATGAATTCTTAACCGGCGATGGTCGTTTTTTAATGCCATGCCTATGTCGCGTATGGAAGAATGCTGTAGAAAATTAACCAATTCTGTTATCACCATCAGAGAGTGTTTGGGTATTAGATGACAACAAGTATAAAGTCAAATGGTTCGACGGAAATGTTGCCCCTGATAGACTGGAGGATATATTAATTAATGACGTGGATGTTTCCAATGATGAAGATAATTTTATAAACGATTCATCGGATGAATCTGATAATGAATAACTTTTAGAACGTATTATATACAAGTATATATTATTTTTCAGTTATGTACATAAATACATATCATATAATAAACCTTGAAGTTCTTAATTTACAAATAATGGTGTATAAATACTTGTATATTATCTTTAAGATAATTACACTTTTAGGGCAACATTCACTAGACATAAGTGAAGTATTTAACAGTTATCTTTTATGACCATTGACCAATGGCTCTGACAAATTCGTTTCTGTTGTCACAATATGATTATCAGAATTGTTAAAAAAATGTTCTTTTAGCATACTTTGGGGACGTCTGGCAAGGTTTTGGCTGCACGTAAAACGTCTGGGACCATCATTTTTGTGATCTGGGCGTTTTCACAAATTTTTTGGTGTAACCATTATTTGGTTATACCAATTATTTCAAAATGTGATTTTTAACATACTATTAGTACGTCTGGCAAGGGTATGGCTGCGCGTAAGACGTCTGGCACCTATATTTCTGTGATCAGGGCAGTCTGTTCTTTCAATTAATACTATATTCAAGTGGTTATATAAAAAATCCAGGTTTTGGAAAAAACACGTTTTCAACCTACTATCACTAACCTCAGCTGCAACTAAGCGCTGCCAGACTTCGACATTTGAGTTTACTTTTTGGAGACCTTTCTGTTCATGTATCAGCTTTTTGGTTATACTTTCACGCCCAAAATTTGCTGTGGGCTCTTGGTCTACTACCTACCAGGCTCTGCTTTGAACTAAAAAAGAAAAACACCTAAAGAGTTCCGAAATGTACATAGCCTCAAAGTTATCTACTGGTGCTTTGTCAGACCATACTGTATTCATCGATCATTTGGGATTCGCCATGTGCCATTCATAAACTTAGATTTGAAAGAGTGCAAAAGTAATTCACGAGATACGCGATTCATAAATTATACTTGTTTGCTGAGCTTCCCAATAATTATGACAGAAGGTACAAATTAGTTGTAAGGGGCCTTTCATTAAGGACTTGACAACTTATTTTTTAAATAAAATGAAAACTACTTGAGATATCTCAAAAAACTTCATTCATTAGTCCACCACGGGAACATATGCAGCGGTCGATACGTGAACCCAATACCGATACGGCCGCTATTTCTCGTTCAATATTGGCTCTGAGCTCCTCTAACGTCGCAAAAGACAAACGATTTAATGTAGCCCCATAAAAATAGCCTAGAGGCGTTAAATCAAACGATCTCGGCAGCCAATAGACAGGCCCGTTTCTCGAGATAACACGTTCACCGAACTGAGAATTCAATAACTCGATTGTTGCACCTGCTGTGTGGCATCGTCTTAGTGGAACCACATATCACTGATATGATGCAATTGCTCAAAGAAATAACGTTCTAACATGCTGTTTAGTGTTTCATGAAGCCCATGAGGGTTCTTACGAATCCAGTAAGGCATGTGTTGCTTATTGACGAAGCCGTTTAACCAAAAATGCGCTTCATCGCTGAAGATGGTTTGGCGATGAAATTCTTCATTTTCTTCCGTCATGTCCAGAGCCCACTTCGAGAACGTACGTCGCTTCATATGATCAAGTGGCTTTAGTTCTTGAGTCAGCTTGATCTTGTAAGGGCGTAGGCCAAGATCCTTACACAAAATTCGCCATAATGTGGTCTGGGAGAGGCCCAATTCTTGAGAACGCCGTGAAATTGCCTGATTTGGCTGGTTTGCGACGAACGCCTCTACGGCAGTAATATTCTCCACACTTCGGGCAAAGCGTAGTCTTACTGGCACGGCAGACTATGAATTGCTTGTCTACTGGGACGAGAATTACGGCCGAAAATTGGGGCTAACGCTCTTAAAGTTGCGACCACCGACTCGGAATTTCGGTAGTAAATTTTAACTATTTCTAAATGTCGTTTCTTCGTGTACCTTACCATGATGATTTTACTGAATATTTTGACATTGACAGTTCGGTAAACCGGGTGCGTTCACACTGACAGTTTGAAGTTGTCAAGTCGTTAATAAAAGATCCTTTACTACAAACGAGTTTCAGACGCAAGTCAACTTCTGTCATGTTTATTGGCTATATATTATTATTATTATTATTATTATAATTTTATTAAAGTGTAAGTAAATTACAAAATTAATAGCTTATGGAACTAGCGTTAGCTGCCAGGGCTTTCAACTAGGTTGAATAAATGAAATAAATGAAATAAATATGAAATAAGGTATTAGATAGAGTTAACAAGATTTAGTTCGGCAGAAATGTTGTAAACTAGGTTAATATTTTCAATAGTGACGTTTGCTAGGAGGTGGGATAGACTATGGTCGGATGCGTTTTTGCAAGTTGATATTACTTTTTGACATGACAGAAGGTGTGTCATGGAGAGGGTAAGGTTTTCTTCGCAAAGGTGGCATAGAGCCGGAGGTTCCTTGTTGAATAGGTGTTTGTGCGTGATGCATGAGTGGCCAAGTCTAAGTCTGATGTATGTTCTTAACTTCTTTTGCGGGACGTTGCTGGGGTATATTGTTTTAACGCCATTTGGGTTAAAGTTTTTGTATGTGTGGCTGTAGTTTGTCCAATCAATTTTTTGTTTGTATTTCCAGTTTTCAAGGAGGTAGTTTTTGATGTCTTTTTTGTTTTGTGGAAAGAACATTATCAAGGGCTCTTTTGCCGCTGATCTGGCTTCCTTGTCAGCTGCTTCGTTCCCACTGATCCCAGAGTGGACAGGGATCCAAGTTATTTTTAGTGACTTGCTGCTGGAGACGAGAAGTACGCGTAGGGTTGCGATTATTCCGGTGGAGTTTGATAAGTTTTTTACTGCGGATATGGTAGATAGACTGTCAGAAAATATGGCTGTCTTTTTTTTGTGACGGTGTTTTATTGCTTTAAATATAGCAAATGCTTCTGCAGTGAAAATAGACGTGTAGTTTGGTAGTAGGCCTTTGGACAGGATTGAACCATTTTCATTTACAACTGCAAATGATGTGTGGGTATATGTCTTTGATGCGTCCGTAAAAAGGAGATTCCATCCGAGGGATTTGTATTTAGCCCCTATTGCGAGTGTCTTTACTTTTAAATTCATTTTTATTAATTATTAGCTTATATCAACTTAAATACTAGACAAAAATGATTAAATCTAACTTAAAATTAACAGGATACTTATTCTAGATTATTGATCCTTATGCGGACGCCCTAAACTTAACTATATCTTATAATTATTGCCTTTCGGCCTAAAAACTATTTACGAACTAGTCTTACATATGTATTCGTCGAGAAAATCAAATAAAACTCGGTATCATTATTAAGATTTTATATTTTTTATATAAAACAAACTACAAACTACCTATTCTACTTACTTAAACTACTTAACGTATTCTAACTATAATTAGGATTCTGATCACTCGTTGCATTACGAAACAAGTGGTCAAAATCCCAATTGCTTCCCGAGCGCCTGGCAGTCGTCAACGTGCACACGCGCTGCCGTGAGCTGACTGATGCCTTACAGAATCAATCACCTCCCGGAAGCACCACCACAAATTGGCGAGCCCGGCCTCTCCCAGAAACGCCCTAGCTAACTTAATCTAACTTATAAACTAAGAGGATGTTACCTAGAGTAACGCACCGTCTTGGGAGGGCATGTTGACCCCTCCCCCCTCAAAAAGCCACCAAAATTCGGCAAATTGTTTTTCCGTATCGAATTTATCCCTCTCCGCTATTGCGGTACTAAAACGAAGGAGCTCATGAGCATTGGCGACGTCCTCGCCGCGGATGAGCCGCTTATCTCTCGCGCTGCGGCAGCGGTGGTATAATACCGGGATACCATCCCTCGTCTGTACCAGCCCTTTTGCATCAATATGGATAAATGCCTCCGGCGGGATAAAGCCAGACCGGAGCGTACTCTCTATGTACATTTCATTGGGGTAGTAAGCCCCAAAGATGAGACTATTGCCGCTGGCCATCGCCCTTGCAACGTGCCTTCGAGTCACCTTAATGAGGAAATTGTCAATCCTATTCAACTGAGCCCCATCGTATAGCACCTTGTTGGGATAGTATTTTATATAGTTGGATTCAGGCGTTCGGAACAACCGGAGACAGGTCCTAAGACATTGTCTCTCCAAAACCCGAATCTTTTCCATATAACTAGGCGCTATATTAAACCACAATGGACAACCATAAGCGATGATCGGCCTTATAAGGGCCACGTAGC